>JASDDO010000006.1:164839766-166271502 GCA_030015575.1 Agapanthus africanus
GGCACGTCCGGACATGCATCGTGTCCGACAGAGGCACCCAGTTCACCAGCCGACTATGGCAGAGACTTCAGGAGTCTTTGGGCGCACGCTTGAGTTTCAGCACAGCATTTCATCCGCAGACCGACGGCCAGTCAGAGCGAACGATTCAGACTCTTGAGGACATGCTCTGAGCGTACGTTTTAGACTTTGGTGGTAGCTAGGATCATCATTTACCCTTGGTGGAGTTCTCCTACAACAATAGTTTCCAGGATACTATTCAGATGGCACCTTTCGAGGCTCTGTATGGGAGGAGATGTAGATCGCCTGTCTGCAGGACAGAGCTCAGTGAGAGCAGTATATTGGGGGCCCCAGATCGTACAGGAGACGACCGAGAAAGATACAGCTGATTCGAGACAGGATGAGGACAACTCAGAGCAGGCAGAGATCGTACGCTGATAGGCGCCGCCGCAGATTAGAGTTCGCGGTTGGAGATCACGTTTTTCTGAGGGTCTCTCCGATGAAGGGAGTGATGAGGTTTGGACGGAAGGGGAAGCTTAGCCCAGATTCATAGGTCCCTTCGAGATCCTCGAGCGTGTGGGCGCAGTGGCTTATCGTTTGGCTCTTCCACCCGACTTCCCAGATGTTCACCCCTGTGTTCCACGTGTCGATGCTTCGCAGATACCTACATGACCCTTCGCACATGATTCTGTAGGGTTCCTGGGCACACCCATGAGGTTCTACAACAGATCAAACATGTCCAATTCTAAATTTTCCATGTGCCAAAGAACCCTAAACTAGATCGTAACTAGAGGTAAGGCGAAACATGCAAGTAAACAACTTTATTGCTAAGTGAAAGGGACTACAACCTTTGTAGATCGGTCCTCCACTTCTCTAGCTCCGTGTTGACGTCCCTCCGCTGCGATCATCGGAATCCCGGACTCTAGTGTCGGTTTCATCGGAGAAAAGGGCGGGCTAGGTCGTTGACTTCGATGCCGAAGATGATCTACGTCGAGGCGACTCAAACTCAAGCTCCACCTTCACTAGGTCATGGAACTTATGAAAATAACACACTCTACTACATGGCAAGTGGTAGAGGATGAAGAAATAAGAAGTGGGTTCACTTTGGATTTGGATTTCTCACTTGGATTCATCACTTGTAATTTTCTAGTAAGCTTTCTTCACCTCTTGAAGAAGATGAAGAAGAAGAAAAGAAAATGAATAATGAATTATCTCAAAAAGAAAATCAAGTGATGGTTATCATTTAGCAACCATGGGTGAGTGTAACTAGTGTAGAGACTAAACTAAGGTTAGGTTTAATGGTTAGGTTAAGGAAAAACAAAATGGTTGATAATGCTAAGAAGCTTCATGAAGCTTAAAGAAAAAAACAAAGTTAGTCACCATTTCATTTTTGCCAAAAGTAAATAAAATGAATAAGTGAATAATTTAAAACCCTAACCATTAACCTAAACATGGTTTAAAGCATACACACACCCAAGTTTGCATGTATCATCAAACATGATACAAACTAGTGCACAAAAATATATCACATATACTACTTGTGCACATCAAGTGAGAAAATCAATCTTAAGTGAACAATACTAGTCAATATAAAGTAATATATCTAATATATAATTATACATTAAATCATTAAATCAACAATTGATTTAATGATCCGGTCATACTGCATATAACCGACTAATATCAAGTGTATCAATATATCGAATCAACATTTGATTCGGTAACCCGGCTATATCTTATATAACCGTCCGATGATACAAATCGCGAGAATAGAATACAGTATCACATACTGGTATTATTCTCGGTCCCGCACATATCTCATATGCGCTCCTATTTCGTTTCGCTTGAGCAGAAAACCTCTGTGTAGGACTCTAAAGACTCGTCAATATGCCGGCAGCAGGTGATGATCATAACAAACACCCACAAGCCGCAAGCGGTCTGCTAAACATAACGGTCACCCGGGTATTGAGCGATCAGAAGATCAACGAGCAAGCCCGCTCACACTCCTGTGAATCCAACCAGCAACACTTACCGCACAGTTCCGGTCTGATCGTCTGATATGTCGCATATCTCGCCTAGGGGTGGTAAACGTCAGACCCCAGTAGCTTGATAAGTCATGCCGATGTAAGGTCCATAACAAGTGTGAAACTACTGATAACTCTTACCAGCAATTCACAGCAAACCCTGGCCAGGGATTTCCAGTTATGGCCAGTCGAGCATAGCACAACATCAACCCCCAATACCGGGAGAGACGAATCCCCTCCTATCGCTCATTGCCTCCATGTGAATCGGGACTGTACCCAAAAACCACCTGTTTGCACGACTCAATAGAGCCGTGGTAGGGTGGAAATCAAAGCACAGTGGGAGACACACAAGACTCTATGACGATCTCGGGTCAACAGACTAAGTTGTACCAGTGTCACCAGAGAACTGCCATCTGACGTGAGGTATAATACCATCTGGGAGTTCTCGGCGAGTCCGTTCAGTATACCCAGTCATCACTGAGCACCCGCATACCATCTCTGATGTCAAACACCAATGGATATGGGATCATCCATCGCCCATCACATGGGTCGAGAAGATATACGCTAGTCTACTCTGGAATATCGATGCCCCGTCTCGATATTCTCACGACTAGGAACATTGAAGGATGTACTCATGGACTACCCAGGCCCCACTAGTATGATTTACATCATAGTCCTGGAAGTCGAGTACACATCCTAAGGGCTTTATCAACATGTAACAGAGAGACAGAAAGTATACATGTTAAGATAAAGAGCAACCAGATAGCATACTATCATGTCGAGCAAGAAAGTCCTATCTATATATGTCCCAGCATCCACTACAATATACATCCAATGTACAGTAATGGCCTCTAGGGCATACATATAACTAACAATCTCCCACTTGCACTAGGGCCATCTGTAGCAGTGGTTGCAGTATCTAATACTCAACCATCCCATATAAGTCTCTCTCTGGGAAAAGGCCTTTGTGAGTGGATCCGCCGTGTTATCCTCTGAGTCTACTCTCCTAACCTCGATCACCCTGGAGATCAACTATCTCCATGATCAGGTGATGCTGCCTCAGAATATGTCTGGGTCACTGATGGGACCAGGGTTCCTGGGCCAAAGCCACACTTCCATTGTCACACACAATGGTAGGAACCTAGTTCATCTTATGAACCAATATACACCCAAACTTCCTCTTTGGTAGTATCTTTAATAGCGATGTTACCAGCCTTTATCGTCTAGTTTGCCACAGTATCTAGCTTGAAACTCTTCCAACATACCGTCCCTTCACTGAGGGTAAAGACAATGCCTGCGTCTGACATTCAGTCGTCCTTATCACCCTGGAACCTTTCCAGTGATTCTCCCCAGGATCGATTGATACCATCTCACTAAACCTAGTGAGAAGTCTAACATCCATTTAGATCTATCTCATAGATCCAAATCCCAGGATTTAGGAGGTATCACTTTGATCCTGTATGGATAATCCTTGTGATAAGCGGAGATTGACCGAGCGTAGCTTAGGAAACTCCTTTCCTATCAAGAGTATGTCATCCACGTACTCTACGAGGATCATCACCATACTCCATACTACCTTTTTGTACATACAAGGTTCATCTACCATTTTGATGAAGTCAAACTCTTTGACTACCACATCAAAACAGATGTTCCAACTTCGCGATGCCTGCTTTATCCTGTAAAGCAACTTGCACACGTTTCCGCTGCTCCCACCTTTTACGAAGCCCTCTGGCTGTGTTCTTATAGACGTTCTCTTCTAAATCATTATTTAGAAAAGCAGTCATGGCACCCAACCACCAGATATCGTAGTCATGATATGTAGCAATGTTAAGTAGGATCCGGATGGACTTAAGCATAGCCACTGGAAAAGGTTTCATCATTATCCACGCCTGGTCGATGACGAAAACCTTTAACAAGTCTAGCTTTGAAAGTCTCAACTTTTCCATCTACACCATGCAATCTTCTCAAGATATACTTGCTTCTAATGGGGATTTAACCCTTCAGATACAGCAACCAAAGTCCACACTTAGTTGGTGTACATGGATTCCATTTCATATCGCTAAGCATCCAGCCATTCTTACAGAGTATCACTCCTGATGGCCAGCTTGAAACTAGTTAGGTCATCATCTCATGATGCATTCCTCGCTCCCACTGTCATCGAGAAACCAAAGTATCTCTTAGGCGGATGAGGGAACCCTGCTAGATCGGCGGAGAGGCTGAGGTTCGTCGGGGACTATTGAATCCTTTGGTTCTGTCAAATCATTAGCTGTAGTTTGTATAGCTGGAACCTTTCCAGTTCTACAGAACTGACCTTGCCTCGATCTTGTCCGGATTTTGCTTTTGACATAGGCCGGACAATCCAAATCTTATTTACTTAAGAGATAGGTTCTTCCCATACCATATCTTATATGGAGTGGTAGGCATTGATTTGATTCGAACCTAATTCAATAGGTATGCAGCTTCTTAAGTGCATAACCCCAAAAGGAAATAGGTAACATGGTAGTACTCATCATAGAGCGCACCATATCATATAGGGGTGTGATTGCTCTGCCCCGATACACCGTTGTGCTGTGGTGTATTCAGAGGAGTAATACTGAGAGAGAATCTCATTCTCCTTTAGAATAGTCCAGGAATTCCATGCACAAGTATTCTACTCCCTGATTTCATCATAGGACATAATACTTATACCCGGTTTTTTGGTTCTCTACTTCTAGCTTATATTCTGTGAATTTCTCAAAAACTTCGGACCTATGTTTCAACAGGAACATACGACTGAGCCTTGAGAGATCATCAGAGAATGTAATGAAGTATAAAGAACCGGTCCTGGCATGTGTAGACAGGGGACCTTACATACATCATCATGTATCAGTCCCAAGAGTTTACTAACTCTTTCTCTGTTTCCAATAAACAGAGCTATGGTCATCTAATCTTTGTGACATGACTGGCAAGTTTCACAAGATGTAAATTCTAACTGATTTAAATATGCATCTAGAATGTAACTTAAGCTAGTCGGGTCGCATTGATATGACCTAGTCTACAATACCTTAAGAAGGAATCGTTCATTTCTGAACTCTTCCTCTTATGTGTGTTCTGCATACTAGGAACTGTAGTTTGATTAGAACGTCAATGCTTTTAGATAACGTGCCTGAACTGATCAACTTTTGAAATGTAGGAAATGTTCAAAACATTATCCAACAATACAAAATTATATCCTTTCTTTACTAATAAAGAGACTGATATGATTTTGTATATCAGGTTCGGTATCTAATAGCATTTGTTCAGAATCAATGTATTGGTAATACAGGGTGACAGTGACCAACAGACTTGGCTGCAACACTTGCACCGTTTTCTGTCTCATGAAACTTATCACCCGTTCTCAGTTCTCTACTTTTCTGTAGACCTATGTAATTGATTACATATCTTGGATCCTGATCCGGTATCAGATACCCAGGACGCAGAGGGATACTGAGAAACAGTTCTGTGTAACGAACACACCCGAAGAAGATGCATCATATGCACTTTCTTCGTTTGGGCGTCATGGGAATCTGGGTATTCCCCTATTTCCTGCTCTGTCTTATAACAATTATAAGTTGGAGCGGGACCAACGTTCCCTAGCTTAGTATAACAAGCGGGTTCGGTCAATACATCCATATTATTATCTTGATTAAGGCGTGATATGGTCGCTACCTGGAGAGAGAGAGAAGAAAACACTCTGCGTGCGCTCTTGCAAGATTAGATTGGTTATATATTTTATCTAATCAGGATAGCTCCCACTGTTTTTATCAAATCTTCCTTCAAACCTTAAAGAAAATACTAGCCGGGATTAATTACACTTTACAAGTTCGCCAATCTTTCAGCCAGGCCAGTGTCAGTACTTTGAGGGAGGTTCCCCGTGCTTTCGCACGGACCTAATTAAAGTAAACCTCGTTTTCCCAGAGGCGTGACCCCGTTGACACCTTTCTAGACACCTACTTGATCGGCTAATTGCAAAGTGCAAAACTCTCCCAGGAGTAACAATTACTCGCAGTGGGTATCGGGATCCAACTATCATATAGAAAGTATGCAATCTCATTGCAAATTTCAACACTTGAAACTCCTGATAATGGTTTTTACCCCTAGCACCTATGACCTTGGCTAAGGTCAACAAATCATAAGCACTAGTCAAGTTCTACCCGTCATTTCGTGATTAATTAGACCCACCCACATGACCCTTGGCTAAGGTCAACAAAGCCACATGACTGTCCTAACTAATCGCATCATATGCGGTGTAGGAAGACATCACTTAGCTACCGTACACTGTGCCTTGACTATGGTCAACAAACACAGCACGAATACTAAGTACTCTACTTCCTAAAATGACGGAGGGTTGGCGAATGGTTTTTTTATGAAAACCTTTAACGCTTTGAACTTGATCTCGTTGCGGAATCAAATGGTTTTTAAATGGAGTGTTTTTTAGGCTTTTCTAGTTTTGCTAATGGGGTCACTCTCGTTGAAGGGATCGTCGGCCCTTTCCTCATCGAATAAGGTGCAGGATATATCATATATACCGCTATGCAAAGCAAAAACTATAGAAGCAATCAAAAGACAAACCGAGGGTTGTAGCATCTGCCAGTTATTGCTAAAGGAGTCACTCCCGGTGAAGGGATCTCGGTCCTTTCCTTATCGAATAAGGTGCAGGATGTTCTACAAGGAACACTGCGATGCAAAGCAAGAACTGTAGCTACCTGTTTTATTTTGAAATTCGATTCCACAACATCTTTTAGGTTTATTTTCTTTCATTAATCACATTAATGAATATCCCATCATTTAAGTCCACCTAAACATCACAGATAAATATAACGTACGCTTATGCTATCCGCATTCGCCTCGATGTCCCGTCTGCACCGTTAGGTTAGGTAACTAACGGCAGAGCGAGGCAGGGCTAGCGCGGGTGTAAAACATAAGCAACGTCTATATAATATATCATATATACTATATACAATATCTATCTGAACATATCACATGATCACATCACAGATAACGCAGCAGAAAATATCATATGAAATATTGGATATACTAGGACGTCCGTGTTTTTATTACGAGCCAGTATAAAACATGGATTCCACGGTCGCGATGAATAGCCAATCCCACACCCCTAGACCCCTACGAGAGCGGCAAGCAACCCTACCAATTCTAGGGTTAGGAGACCCGGACTCGACTCCTCGAGATGGTCTCCCACTGGACCCTAGAACCCGGTTACTTGTACTCCCCCTCCTTGGGTCTATCCTAATGCGAAAAAGTAAATAATATACATCAACGGTGACAACTTCCGCAACCTGGAAGTGCCCCAATAAAAGAATATTACATACAAGTTTTTACATGAATGAAAATGAAAAACACTTGTCTCACATAAAAAACCCCGGCTATTCAAACACAACGATCCAATATAACAAATCCAGCAACACATAACATCACATGTCATCAACATAGTAAATATGCCATCCCAATTGTTGTTGACATATAGCAACGAAACCGGCGATATCACATATTACACTTACGGTCGCAAAAAAGAAAGTGTTAAAACTACAACAGTTGGAATTCCGCAAACTCTTAGACATCGCATGCCTAAACAAATGAATTCCTTAGACATCGCATGCCTAACAATTATAAACCCCGCATTTTAGTCTCATTATCGAAAACTCTTTTCAATATCAAGTCGAGCAATTCAACAAGATTCCCGACATTTTGATCGAATGCTCGTCGCAAACTTTAGTAGGCGGCCGCACCCCCGATGACGTCGACGAAGTGCACCAAGGCGGAACACCGCTGCCGCGAGCACCCGAACGGATGCTTTCGGCAACGGGGTTCTCCTACAGTCACTTGGTCGGGGCTATGGGGTGTGGCTGTCTATTAAGTTTACCCGGCGAGTATCCGCGTACGCTACGTGATTGCGACGGACTTTTAATCACATCAAAATTCCGTGGCAACAGATCAAATGGGAACTAAACTGCTATGTTTATAACATTCATTCAGTTATCTCATAACTACATGTGGATTCCAAATATTGTATCACATTCCAGATAAATAGAAAATGTTAAACTTTCCGATCGAACAATCAAACACCCAAGTTTTCCCGAAACAGCTCAACACATGAAATAAGTTTTAAAACATCCACTTCATGCCACAGTAGCAACGGTCCAGCCGTAGAAGGGTCAAGCCAACGCCTCACATGTGGCATGCCGTACTGCCCCAAACCCTAAGGTTCAAAGGACGGTTCAAGACGGTCACATAATCGAGTTAAGGTTTGTTGTCTTCTAGAGGTTCCATCGCGTTACTTGCACTAATTAGAACATTCTTAAACCACGAAAAATCCAACATTTGGAAATTTCCCGACAGGGGAAAAATTAGGTATTTATATCCGGTCGAACTTTTTAACATATTCTAAAATTACCCGGAAAAACACATAGACAAAATTAAACAATCCGATCGAATATACGAACTCCCAATACAACCCAGAAAACTCAACTCTTGAGTATAATTTAAAAATTCCAGAAAACTCAGCAACTAAAGAAAGAAATTACTGTGCAAAAAAGTAATGAAAAAAATGACCGTACGGCCGCGGAACCGCCGCACGAGCTATGCTCGTGCCGCGGTTCCGCGGCGCCTTGATCGATTCAGGCTCACGTGTTGCACAGTATTTCATAGAAAACCCTGCTGATTTTTCTACATAGTTTTAATTCACAAAAAGCCCAGTTTTGAAAAATTGTACAGAGAAGGTTTTGGATTAGGGTTTCGGGTTCGATCGGACTTCTAACATCGTCTACACTTCGCCTAAAGCTCTAGCTAGGCTCTGATACCACTGTAGGGTTCCTGGGCACACCATGAGGTTCTACAACAGATCAAACATGTCCAATTCTAAATTTTCCATGTGCCAAAGAACCCTAAACTAGATCGTAACTAGAGGTAAGGCGAAACATGCAAGTAAACAACTTTATTGCTAAGTGAAAGGGACTACAACCTTTGTAGATCCGGTCCTCCACTTCTCTAGCTCCGTGTTGACGTCCCTCCGCTGCGATCATCAGAATCCCGGACTCTAGTGTCGGTTTCATCGGAGAAAAGGGCGGGCTAGGTCGTTGACTTCGATGCCGAAGATGATCTACGTCGAGGCGACTCAAACTCAAGCTCCACCTTCACTAGGTCATGGAACTTGTGAAGATAACACACTCTACTACATGGCAAGTGGTAGAGAATGAAGAAATAGGAAGTGAGTTCACTTTGGATTTGGATTCATCACTTGTAATTTTCTAGTAAGCTTTCTTCACCTCTTGAAGAAGATGAAGAAGAAGAAAAGAAAATGAATAATGAATTATCTCAAAAAGAAAATCAAGTGATGGTTATCATTTAGCAACCATGGGTGAGTGTAACTAGTGTAGAGACTAAACTAAGGTTAGGTTTAATGGTTAGGTTAAGGAAAAAACAAAATGGTTGATAATGCTAAGAAGCTTCATGAAGCTTAAAGCAAAAAACAAAGTTAGCCACCATTTCATTTTTGCCAAAAGTAAATAAAATGAATAAGTGAATAATTTAAAACCCTAACCATTAACCTAAACATGGTTTAAAGCATACACACACCCAAGTTTGCATGTATCATCAAACATGATACAAACTAGTGCACAAAAATATATCACATATACTACTTGTGCACATCAAGTGAGAAAATCAATCTTAAGTGAACAATACTAGTCAATGTAAATTAATATATCTAATATATAATTATACATTAAATCGTTAAATCAACACTTGATTTAATAATCCGGTCATACTGCATATAACCGACTAATATCAAGTGTATCAATATATCGAATCAACATTTGATTCGGTAACCCGGCTATATCTTATATAACCGTCCGATGATACAAATCGCGAGAATAGAATACAATATCACATACTGGTATTATTCTCGGTCCCGCACATATCTCATATGCGCTCCTATTTTGTTTCGCTTGAGCCAGAAAACCTCTGTGTAGTACTCTAAAGACTCGTCAATACGCCGGCAGCAGGTGATGATCATATCAAACACCCACAAGCCGCAAGCGGTTTGCTAAACGTAACGGCCACCCGGGTATTGAGCGATCAGAAGATCAACGAGCAAGCCTGCTCACACTCCTGTGAATCCAACCAGCAACACTTACTGTACAGTCCGGTGTGATCGTCTGATATGTCGCATATCTCGCCTAGGGGTGGTAAACGTCAGACCCCAGTAGCTTGATAAGTCATGCCGATGTAAGGTCCATAACAAGCGTGAAACTACTGATAACTCTTACCAGCAATTCACAGCAACCCTGGCCAGGGATTTCCAGTTATGGCCAGTCGAGCATAGCGCAACATCAACCCCCAATACCGGGAGAGACGAATCCCCTCCTATCGCTCATTGCCTCCATGTGAATCGGGACTGTACCCAAAAACCACCTGTTTGCACGACTCAATAGAGCCGTGGTAGGGTGGAAATCAAAGCACAGTGGGAGACACACAAGACTCTATAACGATCTCGGGTCAACAGACTAAGCTATACCAGTGTCACCAGAGAACTGCCATCTGACGTGAGGTATAATACCATCTGGGAGTTCTCGGCGAGTCCGTTCAGTGTACCCAGTCATCACTGAGCACCCGCATACTATCTCTGATGTCAAACACCAATGGATATGGGATCATCCATCGCCCATCACATGGGTTGAGAAGATATACGCTAGTCTACTCTGGAATATCGATGCCCCGTCTCGATATTCTCACGACTAGGAACATTGAAGGATGTACTCATGGACTACCCAGGCCCCACTAGTATGATCTACATCATAGTCCTGGAAGTCGAGTACACATCCTAAGGGCTTTATCAACATGTAACAGAGAGACAGAAAGTATACATGTTAAGATAAAGAGCAACCAGATAGCGTACTATCATGTCGAGCAAGAAAGTCCTACCTATATATGTCCCAGCATCCACTACAATATACATCCAATGTACAGTAATGGCCTCTAGGGCATACATATAACTAACAGATTCAGCATCAGGCCGTTCAGCTCGAGCGCGACCTTTCGTTCACCGAGCAGCTAGTCGTGATATTGGACCGGCAGGTGAAGAAACTTAGATCGAGGGTCTTGCCATCAGTGAAGGTGCTTTGGCGCAGCCCAAGTGGTGAAGAGATCACTTGGGAAGCCGAGGGCGAGATGCGGAACAAGTTCCCTCTTCTCTTTGAAGGTATGTGTAGCTTATATTTCAAAATTCGGGGACGAATTTCTTTTAAGGGGGGAGATTGTAACACCTTAGGATGTGTTTAGTGGCTAATTATATTTAAATAAAGGATTTTTAATAAAAAGTTTACCAAATTGGGTTTCAAATATTTTTCCAAATTTAATAAATATTTTTCTAGAATTTTCCTAGGCTTGCACACACATGTGCATGTAAACTAAGGTTTTAAATGATGTAATACCATGATTAGCAACCATGGTGAGTTTAATCATGGGGATTAAGTCTTTTAGGTTTTAATTAAGTTTATTTGGTTAATGGATGGTTGCTTTAATTTGAATTTCCTTTTGGAGTGTTGACTTGGTGAGAATGAGAGAGAGAGAATGCATCATGGCAAAAGCCATGCTTGCATTTAATGAAGAGAGAGAGTGGAGGGGTTGACCTTGGGGATTTTCTTTTCTTTTTCTCTCATTCTTGTGTTGTTTCTCTCAACCTCTCACTCATACACTCACACACACACACCCTTCTCAGCAGCAGCAGAAGCAAGCTCAGCAGCAGCTGAAGCAAGCACAACAGCCAGCAAGCAGCAACAGCAGCACCAGTGAGCAGCAGTAGCAGCAGTTAGCAGCAGCAGCAGCCACAACTCCAACTGCAGCTCCTTCCCTCCACATCTTCTTCTTCCTCCAGCTCCCTAGGGTCGAGTGTGGGGTATACTTCTTGAACTCACCCCCTAGTTTGCTTAATTAGTATAGCTTAGCTTCGATTAGTGATTATTGGTGCGTTTTAGTGCGATATGTGGTGATTAAGGGGAAACTTGACCAAGTGATGTATGAACTGGTTTTAGTATGTTGATGGAGTGTTGTTAGGGCCATGTTAACCTAGCTTAGCCCCCAATTGCACTAAAATACCACCAGATCCCAATTTGATGCAAATTCATCGTTTTTAAGCAAATTTTGACTTTCTGTAAACTACTATCGACCCAGTGAGTTCAGAATAATTTTGAGATGACTGCAGTATAGTTGTTAGGTGCTGATCCCCCAGGTAGAACCCGACCCCCAAATTCCGTACAGTGGCCGCCGAAATATTGATTCTGGCCGCAAATTGCGGCCAGATGGGGAGGGATTGGGTTGGGGTTTGGCTCTATTGGTGTCTGCTGCAACCCTTAGACTCATGGCATGTATAATTTTATTTGATTCTTGCTGTAGAAAAATCTGGAGCTATATACCTATTTCTCGTATTTTAAACCTTCGCGACACGCGTGATACGTGTGTGGGTTTGGGGTTTCTGCGTATCGCGACGCGTCGGGGTAGTTTCAGGCGCGTAATCACACGTTTTAGCGTATCGCGCACACGCGCGCTTGGTTTGCGACACGGGTTTCTAGTTGACCTTAAATGTCGTGTTTGTATGGTTTTGAGCTTATCCGAGATATTCTGTGGAATTCTAGGTTCGCAGGCGAGTACGACGGTGTTAGTTATATGTATGCCCTAGAGGCCATTACTGTACATACGATGTATATTGTAGTGGATGCTAGGACATATATAAGGAGGACTTTCTTGCTCGACATGATAGTATGCTATCTGGTTGTACTTTATCTTAACATGTACTCTGATTGTCTCTATATTACATGTTGATAAAGCCCTTAGGATATGTACTCGACTACTGCGACTATGATGAGATCATACTAGTGGGGCCACGGTAGTCGACGAGTATATCCTATAATTGTTCCTAGTCGAGGGTGTATCGAGACAGGGCATCGATACACCAGAGTAGACTAGCGTATACGCATCTTGACCCATATGATGGGCGATGGATGATCCCATATCCATCGGTGTTTGACATCAAGGATGGTGTACGGGTGCTCAGTAGAGACTGGGTACACTGGACGGACTCACCGAGAACTCCCAGATGGTATTATACCTCACGTCAGATGGCAGTTCTCCGGTGACACTGGTACAGAGTAGTCTGTTGACCCGAGATCGTCATAGAGTCTTGTGTGATTCCCACTGTGCTTTGATTTCCTCAAACCACGTCCAAGAGGGCATGCAAAAAGGTGGCTTTTGGGTATAGTCCCGAATCACGTGGAGGCAATGAGCGATAGGAGGGGATTCGTCTCTCTCGGTATAGGGAGTTGATGTTGTGCTATGTTCGATTGGCTATAACCGGAAATCCCTGGCCAGGGTTGCTGAGATTTACTGGTAAGTGTTATCAGTAGTTTCTCGAACTTTTATAGACCTCAAATCGACACGACTTATCGATCTACTGGGGTCTGACGTTTACCACCCCTAGGCGAGATATGCAACATATCAGACGACGAGACCGGACTGTACGGGAGTGTTACTGTTTGGATTCACAGGAGAATGTACAGGCTTGCTTGTTGATCTTCTGAGCGCTCAATACCTGGGTAGCTGTTACGTTTAGCTGACCGCTTGTAGCTTGTGGGTGTTTGATATGATCATCACCTACTGCCGGCGTATTGACGATTCTTTAGAGTCCTACACAGAGGTTTCTTGGCTCAGGCAAAATGGAGTAGGAGCACATATGTGATATGTGTGGGATCGAGGATAATGCGATGTGTGATACCGTATTATATTCTCGCGATATTTGATATCAGCCGGGTCATCGGATCAAGTGTTGATTCGATGAATCGGTACGGATAAATATTAGTCGGTTATATGCGATATAGCCGGATTGTCGGATCAAGTGTTGATTCGATAATTTAATGTATAATAATATATATGATATATTAAATTACATTAACTAATATTTGCTCACTAAAAGATTCTTTTTCTCACTCGGGTAATACATTGATATATATGCGATATATGTTAATTGTATTATTTTATTTTGTTACGATAAATATTATATATGTGATATATAATATTGTAACATGATATGATAAATAATGCAACATGTTTTGTAAAGATTAATCAAGATTAGGGTTTGATTTGGGTTAATTACTTCTAGTAGATTCTAGAAGGTTTTCTTTTTGTTTGGTGTAAGATATTTTGTTATGACTCATTCTTAACTCAACCCAAACCCTAACCCTTGGTCAATTCTCTACAATGGTTAAGTCAACCATGGTTGCATAATTCATCATTATCTCTTTTGCATTATTCATCACAAAAGGATACACAACATTATTCATCTTCTTCCTCCTTCATTCTTTCATGAAAAAGCTTACTAGTTTTTCAAAAAGTGATGAATAAATATGAGAAAAAGATAAATAAAGAGAGCAAAAATCCTACTTCATCATCCTCATCTTCCCTTGCCATTTAGATGAGAGTGTTCACATCATTTCATGAGTGTTAGCTTGTGTTAAAGAAACTTCAAGGTAGATCATCTTAGTATCGAAGATCGGAAGCAAAGGTTGCGTCTTTCTCTTCGTGGAACCTCTCGAGAGTCCGGATCCCGATGATCGCAGCGAAGGGACCACAACACGGAGCATATTGTAAGTCTACGCTAGCGCCCCGGCAGTCTACAGACGCCAAATGCGGAACAAAAAACTTTTAACTGGCGCTATCGTATACTTTAACCCGGATCTGCCATTATTGCTAAACAAACAAACTGTAAAGAGTGTAGAAAGGTTATACCGAACGATCCGAGTCCTTCGTTCTTCAACCATCATCCCACGCTCCGTTGCGGCTGCTCCGATCTCGTCGATCTCCGATATCCTCGTCGAGGTGGCACCACATCACCGATTCTTTAAACGGGCTCCCGCCTCTGACTTGAGGCAACTCGATCGTCAAGTTTGCTAAAAGAGACGACCAAGAATGATGTAGAGAATGAGTAGATGACTTTGTCTCACTTCGTCCAAATCCGTGGACGATCGGTTAATGAAGTTGCCGTGGAAATCGGGTGATGGAATGAAATGAACTGTAAAATTCCATGCACCCCAAATACTATCATATCTTTTTACAACCATGAAAAACTATCAAGTGAGAGAGAGCTTTTGGAGAGAGAGGGGGCCGGCCTCTTATAAAGAGGAGGGAGGTGATGGTAGGAGGAGGGAGAGTAACCTTAAGCAAAAGATATTATGAACAAATATCCTAAGGAAAACAAAACCATTAATTACAAAGCATGAGTCATTAAACACATCATCAAAAAACCATTAATGCACTAATGAGTCATGAAGCCTAGTCATCATCTAGAACCTTCTAGAAGCTTCTAGAAGCACTGACTCACAATATCTGAAGAAAAGATAAATCCGTCTTTAACAGAATATTAAAAGACGGCTGATAGAAAACTGGAAACTGGCAACTTCCAAAAGTGATCCTGAAACGAATTTCAGGACAACCCCAAAACTGTATAAATATACCCGCATTTGTATTACGACCGAATACAAATGCAACTGAGACAAAGATATTATACCTACTTAAAATAATACTCGGATCCGGCTTAAACCAAAGCCGACCAGTATTATCTGTCCGAAAATCGACACGTGCGTAAACGCACGTGCATTTTCCGAACCCTGCCATAAAACCATACGGCCTCTACAACGTTTCGCCCGAACTTGGGAAACTGTCTGTGGGGTACTCTAATGACTCGTCAGTACCCTGGCAGTGGGTTTAACCACAAACCGTCAGCGGCACTAGCAATGCGTAACGGCTGCCCATAGACTGACCTCAAGGGATGCCGATGAGCGCACTCATCCGGAAAACCCTACTGAGCCTAACAGTGACAATGTATATACAGTCCGGTCCGTTCGTCAATGAGTATCGCATATCTGCCTAGGGGGCTAGCAACGTCAGACCCCCAATAGCAGTATAAGTCGTGTCGGAGTGAAGCCCAATAACACCCTGAGATACTACTGGAGTACCTACCAGTAAATCTCCTACCATGGCCATTGATTTGTGTAATGGCTCTCCTAGACACAGCACGATCTCGCCCCCAATACCGGGAGAGACGAATCCCCTGCCGATCCGCTCATGTGCCTCCATATGGCTCGGGACTGTACCCAAAAACTACCTGTTTGCACGACTCCTTTGAGCCGTGGTAGGGTAGAAATCAAAGCACAGTGGGAACTCACACGAGACAAATGACGACCTCAGGTCGATGAACTAACCTGTACACATGTCACCAGGGAACTGCTATCTGACGGTAGATATAATACTAACTAGCAGATTCCCGGCGAGTCCTGTCCGGTGTACTCATAACCCAATGAGCACCTGTATACATCTTAGGTGATCCAACTGACACCAGTGGCTTGTGAGACCGGCCACCGCCCCTCGTCGGGGTCTCGACTGTACACACTAGTCTACTTCGGAGTATCGATGCCCTATCTCGAAACTCCCACGACTAGGGACCACAATTAAGGATATGCGTATAAACTACCCAACTCTCACGTATATGATCGCCATCATACTGTTGGTAGTAAAGCAAGATCCTAAGGGCTCTATCAAAGTGTAACATGCAATCAGTCACCTGAACATGTACACGACTGATAAAGGCAAACCAGATAGCATACTATCATTTCGAGCAAGACTGTCATACCGGTATAGGTCCTCCGCAATCATTGCAATCACGTACCTGTGATCCAATAATTGACTATAAGGGCACTATCTCCAACAATCTCCCACTTGCACTCAAGGCTAATTATTGCGATGTTGCGTACTCACAGCCCGTGTGAAACCAACACCCAACTCCACTACTAATCAGTTTCACAAAGCCCGTTTGTAAAACTATTGTGTTCGAGAAATAGCCTCAGTGAGTGGATCCGCCTAGAAGTTTCTTTCTATATCTCTCTAAATCTCAAGTTCGCGGAGAAAGCCATCTCCCGAATCGAGTAATACCTGTCTTAGAATATGTCTGGATATCTGATGGGACCTAGTTCATAAATGAACTCCAAATCCAAACTTCTTAGACTGTATCGATCACTGAACCTAATCAGTATCGGGCACCATGCCACCCACAGTATCCTCTTGGACCACCTGTCCATAATACTGTCCCTCTTCGTCAGAGGGAAAAACTATAACTCTGACAATCACTCTGTCAACCATGTCACCTTTGAAGCCTGGAATGATAACTGTCTCCCGAAGGAGGCTGCCGTCATCAAATCCGTAGAACATGTACTTATGTTCTAAAACTGCTTCCTTATGTTTCTCCAGAATTGGATAAATACAAACTTATTGCATCTTGTGCAAAACCAACATTTGGTGTGGTACTTGACATCTCATGATTGACTCAATTACCTAAGCAAGTGATCTGCCAATCATGCACATCTCTCTCCCCTTTAGTCTATACGACACCTTTAGAGAGGGTGACTCCATCACCTGCAGGTACACCACCATGCTAGGAGTCAACTATTCCAAAAACCATTAGAATATCTGTCAAAGTACCCACATTGGGAAACTACCCAAATCCAGATCCAAAACCATAGATCTAGAAACCAGAATGTCAAATATTATATCCATATCCTGTCTGGAGAAACAACTGTGTGATGACCATAGTACAACCGATCGTAGTATAGGAATTTTACTTCCTACTCTGTGTATGTCATCCAGATACCATGACATCACACCCTACTACCTTCTTAACTGATCCATCCCTTATTCTGATTGAAGTCAAACCCATGACTTTCACATCAAAATTAGATGATCTATCTCCGCTATAACTGCTCAAGTCTATAAATAGATATAAGCTACTTGCCCACTATGCTTCCGTTGCTCCCACTGACTACGACAACCCTCCTACCGGGTCTCATATCCTGGAACAACAGTAGTGTCAAGTCTGGGTAGATAAGAACCTCCCTGTCACCGTCCTTGAGCCTACCGAAGTACCTCTCGGGTGTCTGAGGTTACCCACCAAATCTGCGGAGTGGCTATTGGAATGTCAAACCTGATTGAATGTATAGGTCCTATTAAATTTTCCATAATCGTTCGCGGTTCTGGAATCACTTCCAGTTCTACCATACTCCCACTACTGTTTTCTGAAAAAGATCCATTTTACTAAAACTGTGGCGAGTCAAGAACAATATCACTATTGATCTTCCAAATGGTAGAATATCAACCCTCGTCATAGCCAGGGTCAACCCACAAACAGCCATTACAGAAACGTGCCCTGAGTTATCCAGAGTCTGGTTTTAAGCATAAGCTGGACAACTCCCCGTACCTCAATATCTTTTAAGGTACGAACTATTCTATATCCAATATAGAAACTTTGGCACTTATTTAATTGGAACCAAGATTCAATCCATGCAGCTGTCTCCAGTGCATATCAACTTAATGGAAAGAGGCTAATCAGCATTACTCAACTTAGGAATCCATCCAATTATGAGTAACCTGAAAGAGAAACACATTTCTCAAAACCATCACTATCATCTGAATACCAATCACAAGAATCTACATCTTCGATCTCTTTGAAGAATCCCGATACTTGTGACACCTGGTTCTCTACTTTATTCTTATACCCACAACTTCTCAAAACTTAGACCTTGTATTTCTACGAAACACTCGTCTAAATACTAGAGAAGTTATAAGTAAATAGAACATAGTACGAGGACCTACCCCTTTGTCCTGATGGACACTGGACAACATACAATACTCTGTATAAGTCCGCTGAGTTAAAAAACTCAAAACCTGTGCGTTGTAGGTGGAAAACTGTACCCTGGCGATTTCCTCAAATATCACCAATTACAACGAATTCCGATATAATGAGGATGATCACCTAATTCCCAATATCTTACTCCCACTCATCATCTGTAAAACCATACAGATATGAGAATGAAACCTGGTAAATACATACCCTTGGAGTAAGTGTCTAATCGGGAAAACAGTTTTTCCTTTAATAATGCACTGAAGCATGAAAATGTTTCGTAGGGGTATCTTGGTATTCATAGCAATGCCTCTTCCATAATCCAATTCATGACTTCAACCGTATATTTTATTGCCATCTCTCCAAATCCCTTTATTTGTCTTTAGTCGTTACCTTCTGTACACCATCGTTAGGCTAAATGGTTTTCTTCCTTCCCTACCGTTCGGCACCAGCCTATGGTTTGGAAGAAGACTATCCAGTAAGCATAATAGGTGTACCCTCCTAAACCAAGGAGTACTCGCATCTCGAGAGAAGGTGATGATAAAAGACAACTGAATAATACCTTATTCTTTTAAAGGTGAAATAGGAGCGGCGATGAAGTACGCGGTTTTGGTCGTGAATGATATTAGTTGCAATTTACTTTGCCCTCTTTCTAATCCCTTTACTTTGTCTTTACATATTACCTTCTGCACACCCTACTTAGGCTAATTGGTTTTCTTCATTCCCTACCTTTCGGCACCAGCCTATGGATTGGAATAAGACTATCCAATAAGCGTAATAGGTGTACTCTCCTAAACCAAGGAGCTCTCGCAACCTGAGAGAAGGTGATAATAAAAGACAACTGAATAAACCAATTCTAGAACCTGGATCCATCCTCGAAGAAGTCCCTTCGAGTTCGTATATAACCATACGATGGCTCTATCCAATGGAAGTGGATATCCGTAGTAATACGGGTGTTCTGAGAAATTCAAAGGGTAAAAGAAGGAGTGGCAATGACTTATGCAACTCAGACAATCCAAATGCCAGTATTTTAAGAAGGTTCGGTCAACCTGGTCACTGAGTCATAGTCTAGGGTCGGTCAAAGGTCGCTGCCAAAGAGAGATAGAAAAGAAACACTCTGCGTGCACTCTAACCTAGATCAGAATGGTCATCATTTTATCTAATCCGGAAACCTCCCACTGTCCTGTCAAATTCTCCTCCAAACCTAAAGAAGAATCAATCGGGATCACCCGAAGAGTAAACCAACTCATCAGTGGGAATCGGGATCCAACTCTCATCGCATGATAACGTGATGGAATGCATCCACGTTACTCATACTCCAGATGGTATGCGCATACTTGGCAAGTTTCAGTTTCTTTAGAAACTCCCGATATAGTTTTTGCCCCATGCTCTTATAACCTTGGCGTTAGGTCAAAATGTCATAAGTCACATGCCAAGTTCTACCCATCACTATCTTGTTAATTTGAACCCACCCGCACATGCCCTTGGCGTTAGGTCAAAATGGCAGAACGGCTGTCCCAAACCAACTCATCTATCTATGCAACAATTGAATACCCAGCAGCTACCAAACACTATGCCTTGGCGTTAGGTCAAAATACATAGCTTGAATACTACTGAATACCCAAAAGAAGTGACGGAGGGCTACGGCTGGTTTTTGGCGAAAAACCTTTAGCGTAGTGAACTTGATATCGCTGAAGGAACCTGATAGCTTTTTAAAATATAGTGGCGAAAACCTTTTGCTAAAGAGGTCACTCCCGGTAAAGGGATCTCGGCTCTTTCCTCGTGGAATGAGGTGCAGGATATTCCACTGAATATCGCTATGCAAAGCAACTTGTAATCGACTATAGTGAAGTTATTACGCTGACGCAAACTTCTGCCCAAGGGGTCAGTCCCGGTGAAGGGATATCGGCCCTTGCCCCGTCGAATGAGGTGCAGGATATTCCACTGAATACCGCTATGCATAACAAAAGGAAACGTCTTTGTAACAACACTTTTTAAATTTGTTCCAACAACTGTAAACAGGTTTGTTTTAACTTTGCATTGATCAGAATCAACGCAGTCCCATCAATTAATCACACCAGAAAAGAACGAAAATAAAATGTACGTATATGCCATCCGCATTCGTCACTGGGTCCCGTCATAACCCGTTAGGTTACTTAACTAACGACAGAGCGGGGACTAGACTAGCGCGGGTGTAAAACATATACAACATCTAATAGTATATAAACCAATATACATTAATCGCTCCAGGCGTGATAGTATGCAACATTACAGAAAAGTAATAAGCATCACAGAACAATACAGATATCTGGGATCCCCGAGTTTCACAGAGCCGCTGCTGAAACCCGACGTTCCCCTGTCGTGTGGATAGCCTGTGTAATGAAACCTAGACCCCTACGGGTGTGGCAAGTTACCCGCCAAAACCTGAAGCGAGGCAGCCCCCTACAGCATAGTGAATGGACCACCCAGCACTCCACGGAATCCGGTAATCTTGGGCACCCCTCCTTGGGTCAACCTGTACCCCCTACGAGTGCGGCGAATAGTCTGCCAATTCTAGAGTGGGACCCCTCTGCCTCTCAAAGCCATGAGATGCGGACCCGTTGCCCTCCCGAACCCGGCTATCCGTGCACTCCGTCTCGGGGAAAAACCTAGTACAGTAATGAAAAATAGTACAACAGGTACATCGACCGCAACCTGGTCGTGCCCCAAAAGAATTTTATACAATAGGCAGTGACGGCTGTCCACAAGTTGGACGCTCGCCCCGCAATATCAAATGTACAATAAACTCAATCTGCACTATCATTGCACACTGCTATCCACCACGACAAATCCGCAACATCACAGCACAACACAGAACATCAACGCGAATGTCACGTTCGCAAACCCGTCTAAAAGAACTATAGCAATCAAACGCGGTTTACCGATCAAATGACATTCCCGGTCGGAGATATAATGTAAGCACTGTAAACTAACGTGTTTAAATTTCGATCGACCAAAGACCAAATATCAAAAAGTGGGCCCCACGACTTACTGGTGAACAGTAACAAAACCTGGGCCCAAACGATATATACCAAAAATCCCAATTTGCAATAGAGAATGCACTGTAGAAATTGCGCAGAGTGATTTGACTTTCCTGCGGCGCATCCGCAGACAAACCCATGCTTGGGCCGCGGATGCGCGGCGGAACAGTAAGATTACTTCGTCGAATTTCTGCAGTATTCCTAAAAAAGCCTGCTTGATTTTCTGGTATGGTCAAAATGACATTTGGACCAGTTTTGAAATTAACAGAAACTGTCAAGTGAAGAAATTGCGATTTTTGATTTCCGGTTCGATCGATGTTTTAAACGCGTTAGCACAAGTTAGTATAGCAAAATGGTGAGGCTCTGATACCACTGTAAGTCTACGCTAGCGCCCCGGCAGTCTACAGACGCCAAATGCGGAACAAAAAACTTTTAACTGGCGCTATCGTATACTTTAACCCGGATCTGCCATTATTGCTAAACTAACAAACTGTAAAGAGTGTAGAAAGGTTATACCGAACGATCCGAGTCCTTCTTTCTTCAACCATCATCCCACGCTCCGTTGCAGCTGCTCCAATCTCGTCGATCTCCGATATCCTCGTCGAGGTGGCACCACATCACCGATTCTTTAAACGGGCTCCCGCCTCTGACTTGAGGCAACTCGATCGTCAAGTTTGCTAAAAGAGACGACCAAGAATGATGTAGAGAATGAGTAGATGACTTTGTCTCACTTTTTCCAAATCCGTCGACGATCGGTTAATGAAGTTGCCGTGGAAATCGGGTGATGGAATGAAATGAACTGTAAAATTCCATGCACCCCAAATACTATCATATCTTTTTACAACCATGAAAAACTATCAAGTGAGAGAGCGCTTTTGGAGAGAGAGGGGGCCGGCCTCTTATAAAGAGGAGGGAGGTGATGGTAGGAGGAGGGAGAGTAACCTTAAGCAAAAGATATTATGAACAAATATCCTAAGGAAAACAAAACCATTAATTACAAAGCATGAGTCATTAAACACATCATCAAAAAACCATTAATGCACTAATGAGTCATGAAGCCTAGTCATCATCTAGAACCTTCTAGAAGCTTCTAGAAGCACTGACTCACCATATCTGAAGAAAAGATAAATCCGTCTTTAACAGAATGTTAAAAGACGGCTGATAGAAAACTGGAAACTGGCAACTTCCAAAAGTGATCCCGAAACGAATTTCAGGACAACCCCGAAACTGTATAAATATACCCGCATTTGTATTACGACCGAATACAAATGCAACTGAGACAAAGATATTATACCTACTCAAAATAATACTCGGATCCGGCTTAAACCAAAGCCGACCAGTATTATCTGTCCGAAAATCGACACGTGCGTAAACGCACGTGCATTTTCCGAACCCTGCCATAAAACCATACGGCCTCTACAACGTTTCGCCCGAACTTGGGAAACTGTCTGTGGGGGACTCTAATGACTCGTCAGTACCCTGGCAGTGGGTTTAACCACAAACCGTCAGCGGCACTAGCAATGCGTAACGGCTGCCCATGGACTGGCCTCAAGGGATGCCGATGAGCGCACTCATCCGGAAAACCCTACTGAGCCTAACAGTGACAATGTATATACAGTCCGGTCCGTTCGTCAATGAGTATCGCATATCTGCCTAGGGGGCTAGCAACGTCAGACCCTCAATAGCAGTATAAGTCGTGTCGGAGTGAAGCCCAATAACACCCTGAGATACTACTGGAGTACCTACCAGTAAATCTCCTACCATGGCCATGGATTTATGTAATGGCTCTCCTAGACACAGCACGATCTCGCCCCCAATACCGGGAGAGACGAATCCCCTGCCGATACGCTCACGTGCCTCCATATGGCTCGGGACTGTACCCAAAAACTACCTGTTTGCACGACTCCTTTGAGCCGTGGTAGGGTAGAAATCAAAGCACAGTGGGAACTCACACGAGACAAATGACGACCTCAGGTCGATGAACTAACCTGTACACATGTCACCAGGGAACTGCTATCTGACGGTAGATATAATACTAACTAGCAGATTCCCGGCGAGTCCTGTCCGGTGTACTCATAACCCAATGAGCACCTGTATACATCTTAGGTGATCCAACTGACACCAGTGGCTTATGAGACCGGCCACCGCCCCTCGTCGGGGTCTCGACTGTACACACTAGTCTACTCCGGAGTATCGATGCCCTGTCTCGAAACTCCCACGACTAGGGACCACAATTAAGGATATGCGTATAAACTACCCAACTCTCACGTATATGATCGCCATCATACTGTTGGTAGTAAAGCAAGATCCTAAGGGCTCTATCAAAGTGTAACATGCAATCAGTCACCTAAACATGTACACGACTGATAAAGGCAAACCAGATAGCATACTATCATTTCGAGCAAGACTGTCATACCGGTATAGGTCCTCCGCAATCATTGCAATCACGTACCTGTGATCCAATAATTGACTATGAGGGCACTATCTCCAACACATATGAAGTGAAGGACCGGATCTACAAAGGTTGTAATCCCTCTCACTTAGTGTTAAGTTGTTAACATGTTAGTTTTCGCCTAATCTCTAGTTTAAAGATCCGTATTCGAGTTGTTCGGCATGGCTAAATTTTTAATCGGGAATGGTTGATGCCTCGTAGACCCTTGTGCGCGTGCCTAGCAACCCAATAGTGGTATCAGAGCCAAGCTAGAGCTTTAGGCGAAGTCTAGACGAAGTTTAAAGTCCGATCGAACCCGGAAAACCCGATATACCCTAGTTTCTGGAAATTTTTTCAAAACTGTGATTTTTTCATATTAAAAATATGCAGAAAATTAAGCAGGGTCTAACATGAATTACTGTAAAATACGGGGGCCTAATTCAATTATACCACCGCGGAACCGCGGCACGAGCCTGGCATGTGCGGCGGTTCCGCGGTCGTACGGTCTCCTATTGCATTGCTTTTTGCGCAGTAATTCCTATTTTCTGGTGCTGAGTTCTCTAGGAATTTTTGATATCTATTCAACTGTTGAATAATCTGGGTTGTATTAGGGCTTTAAAGATTCGATCGGATATTATAACTTTGTTTAGTTTGTCCGGATAATTTTAGAAACTGTTAAAAAGTTCGAACGGATATCAATAACTCACTATTTCCCCTGTCGGAAATTTTTTCAAAAGTTGGATTTTTTTCTTTCTCGTGTTTAAGAACATTCTAAGTCGTGCAAGTAACGCGGTGGACCCTCTAGAAGACAACAAACCTTAACTCGATTATGTGACCGTCTTGAACTGCCCTTTGAACCTTAGGGTTTGGGGCAGTACGGCGTGCCACATGTGAGGCGTTGGCTTGACCCTTCTACGGCTGGACCATTGCTACTGTGGCACGTGATGGATGTTTTTAAACTGATTTCAAGTGTTGAGATATATTGGGGAAATCTTGGGTGCTTGATGATTCGATCGGAAAGTTTAACTTTTTCTATTTATCTGGAATGTGATACAATAATTGGAATCCACAGGTAGTTATGAGATAACTGATTTGAATATTATAAACATAGCAGTTTAGTCTCAGATGATCGGTTGCCACGGAATTTTGATGTGATCAAAATTCCGTCGCAATCACGTAGCGTACGCGGATACTCGCCGGGTAAACTTAATAGACAGCTGCGCCCCATAGCCCCGACCAAGTGACTGTAGGAGAACCCCGTCGCCGAAAGCATCCGTTCAGGTGCTCGCGGCAGCGGTGTTCCGCCTTAGTGCACTTCGTCGACGGCATATGGGGGTGCGGCCGTCTACTAAAGTTTGCGACGAGCATTCGATCAGGACGTCGGGAATCTTGTTGAATTGCCCGACTTGATATTGAAAAGAGTTTTCGATAATGAGACTAAAATGCGAGGTTTATAATTGTTAGGCATGTGATGTCTAAGGAATTCATTTGGTTAGGCATGCGATGTCTAAGGAGGTTGCGGATTCCAACTGTTGTAGTTTTACACTTTCTTTTCTGTGACCGTAAGCGTAGTATGTGGTGTATCGCCGGCTTCGTTGCTATACATCAACGACAATCGGGATACGCATACTTGCTTACGTTGATGATATGAGATATTATGTGTTGCTGTGATATGTTGTATTGGATCGTCGCGTTTTGAATAGCCGGGGGTTTTATGTGAGATGAGAGTTTTTCTTTTTCATTCATGTAAAATTCTTTTGTATGTAATATTCTTTTATTGGGGCACTTCCAGGTAGCGGAAGATGTCACCGTTGTATATTATTTACTTTTCCGCATTAGGTAGACCCAAGGAGGGGAGCACAAGTAACCGGGTTCTAGGGTCCAGTGGGAGACCATCTCAAGGAGTCGAGACCAGGTTTCCTAACCCTAGAATTGGCAGTGTTACTTGCCGCTCTCGTAGTGGTCTAGGGATGTGGGTTTGGCTGTTCATCGCGACCGTGGAATCCGTGTTTTATACAGGCTCGTATTGAAAACACGGACGTCCTAGTATATCCAATATTTCATATATGTTCTTCTGCTGCAATGTTCTGTGATGAGATTATATTACTGCCTGTGACGAATGTTTATATTATATATATGAGATATATGTTATATTGCAGATTTCGTTTCAAAAGAGATGCTTGTGAAGCATAATAAAAATGGGACTTCATTAATGAGATTAATGAAACTAAAAGAAACCTAAGATGTTGTAGAAACTTGTTTATAAAAATTGGTAGCTCTAGTTCTTGCTTTGCATAGCGGTGTTCCTTGTAGAACATCCAGCACCATATTCGATAAGGAAAGGACCGAGATCCCTTCACCGGGAGTGACTCCTTTAGCAATAACTGGCAAATGCTACAACCCTCGGTTTGTCTTTTGATTGCTTCTATAGTTTCTTCTTTGCACAGTGATATATATGATATATCCCGCACCTTATTCGATGAGGAAAGGGCCGACGATCCCTTCACCGGGAGTGACCCCTTTAGCAAAACTAGAAAAGCCTCAAAAACACTCCATTTAAAATCACTCGATTCTACAACGATATCAAATTCATTACGCAAAGGGTTTTCTTAAAAACTTAGCGTAGCCCTCCGTCATTTTTGGAAGTAGAGTACTTAGTATTCGTGCTGCGTATGTCGACTTTAGTTGAGGCGTAGTGTACGGTAGCTAAGTGATGTCTTCCTACACAGCATATGATGCGATTAGTTAGGACATTCATGTGATTATGTCGACCATATTTGAGGGTCATGTAGGGTGGGTCTGATTAATCATGAAATGACGGGTAGAACTTGACTAGTGCTTATGATATGTTGACCTTAGTTAAGGTCATAAGTGCTAGGGGTAAAATATTATTGGGAATTTCAAGTGTTGAAATTTGCAATGAGATTTCATACCTTCTATGAGATAGTTGGATCCCGATACCCGCTGCGAGTAAGAGTTACTCCTGGGAGAGTTTTACACATTACAATTAGCCGATCAAGTAGGTGTCTAGAAAGGTGTTAACGGGGTTAAGCCTCTGGGAAAACGAGGTTTACATTAATTAGGTTCGTGCGAAAGCACGGGGGACCTCTCTCAAAGTACCGACACTGGCCTGGCTGAAAGATTGGCGAACTTGTAGCGTGTAATTAATCCCGGCTAGTCTTTCCTTTTAGGGTTTGAAGGAAGATTTGACTAAAACAGTGGGAGACATCCTAATTAGATATATTAGATAACCAATCTAATCTTGCAAGAGCATACGCTGGGTGTTTTCTTCTCTCTCTCTCCAGGTAGCGACCAAATCACGCCTTAATCAAGATAATAAAACGGATATATTGACCAAACCCGCTTGTTATACTGAGCTGGGGAACATTGGTCCCGCTCCAACTTATAATTGTTATAAGACGGAGCAGGAAATTGGGGAATACCAGATTTCCCGTGCCGCCCAAACGAAGAAAGTGCATGCTGATGCATCATCTTCGGGTGTGTTCATTACATAGAACTGTTTCTCAGTATCCTTTACGTCCTGGGTATGAGATACCGGATCAGGATCCCGCATATGTAATCTGTTACATGGGCTATAGAAAGGTAGAGAACTGAGAACGGGTGATAAGTTTCATGAGACAAAAAACGGTGCAAGTGTTGCAGCCAAGTCTGTTGGTCACTATCACCCTGTATTACCTGAATACATTGATTCTGAACGAATGTTATTAGATACCGAACCTGATATACAACATCATATCAGTTTCTTTATTAGTAAAGAAGTGATATAATTTTGTATTGTTGGATAATGTTTTGAACATTTCCTATATCAAGAGTTGATCGATTCAGGCACGTTATCTAAAAGCATTGATGTTCTAAATCAAACTACAGTTCTTAGTATACGGAACACATACAAGAGGAAGAGTTCAGATATGAACGAATCCTTCTTGAGGTATTGTAGACTAGGTCATATCAATGCGACCCGACTAGCTAAGTTACATATAGATGCATATTTAAACTAGTTTGAATTTACATCTTGTGAAACTTGTCGGTCATGTCACAAAGATAAGATGACCACAGCTCTGTTTATTGGAAACAGAGAAAGAGTTAGTGAACTCTTGGGATTGATACATGTTGATGTATGTAAGGTCCCCTGTCTACACGTGCCAAGATCGGTTCTTTCTACTTCATTACATTCTCTGATAATCTCTCAAGATTCAGACATATGTTTCTGTTGAAACACAGGTCCGAAGCTTTTGAGATATTCACAGAATATAAATTAGAAGTAGAGAACCAAAAATGGGTATAAGTATTATGTCCTTTGATGTGATCAAGGAGGAGAATACTTGAGTACGGAATTCCTGGACTATTCTAAAGGAGAATGAGATTCTCTCTCAGCATTACTCCTCCGTATACACCATAGCACGATGGTATATCGGGGCAGAGCAAACTCACCCTATTAGATATGGTGTGCTCTATGATGAGTACTACTAAGTTTCCTATTTCCTTTTGGGAGTTATGCACTTGAGAAGCTGCATACCTATTGAATAGGGTTCAAATCAAATCAGCTGCCTACCACTTCATATGTGATATGGAAAGGTAAGAGCCCATATCTTAAGTTTGTTAAGATTTGGGGTTGTCCGGCCTATGTCTAAAAGCAAAATCTGGACAAGCTCGAGGCAAGGTCTGTTATGTAGAACTGGATAGATTCCAGCTATACAAACTGCAGCTGATAATTTGGTAGAACCAAAGGATTCAATAGTTTCCAACGAACCTCAGCCTCTTCGCCGATCTAGTAGGGTTCCTCACCCACCTGAGAGATACTTTGGTTTCTCTATGACGGTGGGAGCGAGGATTGCATCATGAGATGATGACCCAACTAGTTTCGAGCTGGCCATCAGGAGTGGGACTCTGTAAGAATGGCTGGATGCTTAGCGATCTGAGATGGAATCCTTATACACCAACAAAGTATGGACTTTGGTTGCTTTATCTGAAGGGTTAAATCCCCATCAGGAGCAAGTATATCTTGAGAAGATTACTTGGTGTACATGGAAAAGTTGAGACTTTCAAAGCTAGACTTGTTAAAGGTTTGCATCATAGACCAGGTATGGATTATGTTGAAACCTTTTCTAAGGATCTATGCTTAAGTCCATCCAGATCCTACTTGCCACGGCTGCATACCATGACTACGATATCTGGTGGTTGGGTGTCATGACTGCTTTTCTAAATGATGTTTTAGAAAAGAGCGTCTATAAGTACACAGCCAGAGGGCTTCGTAGACAGTGGGAGCAGCGGAAACGTGTGCAAGATGCTTCATATGATAAAGCAGGCATCGCGGAGTTGGAACATCTGTTTTGATGTGGTGGTCAAAGAGTTTGACTTCATCAAAATGGTAGATGAACCTTGTATATACGAAAAGGTAGCAGAGAGTATGGTGATGATCCTCGTAGAGTACGTGGATGACATACTCTTGATAGGGAAGGAGTTTCCTATGCTACGCTCGGTCAATCTCCGCTTATCACAAGGATTCTCCATATAGGATCAAAGTGATACCTCCTAAATCCTGGGTTTTGGATCTATGAGATAGATCTAATTGGATGTTAGGACACTCACTAGTTGTAGTGAGATGGTATCAATCGATCCTGGGAAGAATCACTGGAAAGGTTCCAGGGTGATAAGGACGACTGAATGTCAGTCGCAGGCTTGTCTATACCCTCAGTGGAGCGACGGTATGTTGGAAGAGTTCCAAGCTATATACCGTGACATACTAGACGATTAAAGGCAAGATACATCGTTACCAAGGATGCTACCAAAGAGGCAGTCTGGATATATATAAGTTCATAAGATGAACTTCGTTCCTACCATTGTGTGACAATGGAGTTGTGGCTTTAGCCAAGGAACTAACGTCCCATCAGAAATCCAGATATAATTCTTAGGCAGTATCACCTGATCATGGAAATGGTTGATCTCCAGGGAGATCCAGGTTAGGAGAGTAGACACAGAGGACAACAGCGCGGATCCACTCACAAAGGCCTTTTTCCCAGTAGAGACTTTTATGGGATGGTTGAGTATGAGATACTTCAACCGCAGCTAATTGTTGGGTATGCGATACCATAACAGATGGCCCTAGTGCAAGTGGGAGATTGTTAGTTATATGTATGCCTTAGAGGCCATTACTGTACATACGATGTATATTGTAGTGGATGCTAGGACATATATAAGGAGGACTTTCTTGCTCGACATGATAGTATGCTATCTGGTTGTACTTTATCTTAACATGTACTCTGATTGTCTCTATATTACATGTTGATAAAGCCCTTAGGATATGTACTCGACTACTGTGACTATGATGAGATCATCCTAGTGGGGCCACGGTAGTCGACGAGTATATCCTATAATTGTTCCTAGTCGAGGGTGTATCGAGACAGGGCATCGATACACCAGAGTAGACTAGCGTATACGCATCTTGACCCATATGATGGGCGATGGATGATCCCATATCCATCGGTGTTTGACATCAAGGATGGTGTACTGGTGCTCAGTAGAGACTGGGTACACTGTGTAGGGTTGCTAGGCACGCGCACAAGGGTCTACGAGGCATCAACCATGCCCGATTTAAAAATTAGCCGTGCCGAACAACCCGAATACGGAACTTTAAACTAGAGATTAGGCGAAAACAAGCATGCTAAACACTTTAACACTAAGTGAGAGGGATTACAACCTTTGTAGATCCGGTCCTTCACTTCATATGCTCCGTGTTGTGGTCCCTTCGCTGCGATCATCGGGATCCGGACTCTCGAGAGGTTCCACGAAGAGAAAGACGCAACCTTTGCTTCCGATCTTCGATACTAAGATGATCTACCTTGAAGTTTCTTTAACACAAGCTAACACTCATGAAATGATGTGAACACCCTCATCTAAATGGCAAGGGAAGATGAGAATGATGAAGTAGGATTTTTTCTCTCTTTATTTATATTTTTCTCACAATTATTCATCACTTGGAAAAATCAAGAAAGCTTTTTCCATGAAAAGAATGAAGGAAGAAGATGAACAATTATCATAGAATCCTTTTGTGATGAATAGTAATCAAGAATATATGATTGATTATCAAACCATGGTCAAGGATGAGAGGCTAAACCAATGTAGAGAATAAACTAGAGTTAGGGTTTGGTTAGTTTAAAGCATGAGTCATAACAAAAATATCTTTATCATGACAAAATAGAAAACCTTCTAGAATGAACAAGAAGGTGCTAACCCTAATCAAACCCTAATCCCTTTATATCATCCTTAAACATGTTTTATAATAAATCATATCATGTCACAATAATATATATCACATATATATTATATATTTGCAACAAAAGAAAATAATACAATTAACATATATCGCATATATATCAATGTATTAATCCGGGTGAGAAAAAGAATCTTTTAGTGAGCTAATATTAGTTAATGTCTTTTAATATATCATATATATATTATTATACATTAAATTATCGAATCAACACTTGATCCGACAATCCGGCTATATCGCATATAACCGACTAATATTTATCCGTACCGATTCATCGAATCAACACTTAATCCGATGACCCGGCTGATATCAAATATCGCGAGAATAGAATACGGTATCTCATATCGTATTATCCTCAGTCCCGCACATATCACATATGTGCTCCTACTTCATTTTGCCTGAGTCAAGAAACCTCTGTGTAGGACTCTAAAGAATCGTCAATACGCCGGCAGTAGGTGATGATCATATCAAACACCCACAAGCTGCAAGCGGTCAGCTAAACGTAACAGCTACCCAGGTATTGAGCGCTCAGAAGATCAACAAGCAAGCCTGTAACTTATCCTGTGAATCCAAACAGTAACACTCCCGTACAGTCCGGTCTCGTCGTCTGATATGTTGCATATCTCACCTAGGGGTGGTAAACGTCAGACCCCAGTAGCTCAATAAGTCGTGTCGATATGAGGTCTATAACAGTTCGAGAAACTACTGATAACACTTACCAGTTTATCTCAGCAACCCTGGCCAGGGATTTCCGGTTATAGCCAATCGAACACAGCACAACATCAACTCCCTATACCGGGAGAGACGAATCCCCTCCTATCGCTCATTGCCTCCATGCGATTCGGGACTGTACCCAAAAGCCACCTTTTTGCACGCCCTCTTGGACGTGGTATGATGGAAATCAAAGCACAGTGGGAACCACACAAGACTCTATGACGATCTCGGGTCAACAGACTACTCTGTACCAGTGTCACCGGAGAACTGCCATCTGACATATGGTATAATACCATCTGGGAGTTCTCGGCGAGTCCGTCCAGTGTACCCAGTCTCCACTGAGCACCCGTACACCATCCTTGATGTCAAACACCGATGGATATGGGATCATCCATCGCCCATCATATGGGTCAATATGCGTATACGCTAGTCTACTCTGGTGTATCGATGCCCTGTCTCGATACACCCTCGACTAGGAACAGTTATAGGATGTACCCGTCGACTACCATGGCCCCACTAGTATGATCTCATCATAGTCCCAGTAGTCGAGTACATATCCTAAGGGCTTTATCAACATGTAATATATAGAGACAATCAGAGTACATGTTAAGATAAAGTACAACCAGATAGCATACTATCATGTCGAGCAAGAAAGTCCTCCCTATATATGTCCTAGCATCCACTACAATATACATCGTATGTACAGTAATGGCCTCTAGAGCATACATATAACTAACAATCTCCCACTTGCACTAGGGCCATCTGTTATGGTATCGCATACCCAACAATTAGCTGCGGTTGAAGTATCTCATACTCAACCATCCCATAAAAGTCTCCACTGGGAAAAAGGCCTTTGTGAGTGGATTCGCGCTGTTGTCCTCTGTGTCTACTCTCCTAACCTCGATCTCCCTGGAGATCAACCATCTCCATGATCAGGTGATACTGCCTAGGAATTATATCTGGACTTCTGATGGGACGGTAGTTCCTTGGCCAAAGCCACAACTCCATTGTCACACAACGGTAGGAACAAAGTTCATCTTATGAACTTATATATATATCCAGACTGCCTCTTTGGTAGTATCCTTGGTAATGATGTATCTTGCTTTTAATCGTCTAGTATGTCACGGTATCTAGCTTGGAACTCTTCCAACATACCGTCCCTCCACTGAGGGTATAGACAAGCCTGCGACTGACATTCAGTCGTCCTTATCAGCCTGGAACCTTTCCAGTGATTCTCCCCAGGATCGATTGATACCATCTCACTACAACTAGTGAGTATCCTAACATCCAATTAGATCTATCTCATAGATCCAAAAACCCAGGATATAGGAGGTATCACTTTGATCCTATATGGAGAATCCTTGTGATAAGCGGAGATTGACCGAGCGTAGCATAGGAAACTCCTTCCCTATCAAGAGTATGTCATCCACGTACTCTACGAGGATCACCACCATACTCTCTACAACCTTTTCGTATATACAAGGTTCATCTACCATTTTGATGAAGTCAAACTCTTTGACTACCACATTAAAACAGATGTTCCAACTCCGCGATGCCTGTTTTATCATATAAAACATCTTGCACACGTTTCCGCTGCTCCCACTGTCTACGAAGCCTTCTGGCTGTGTACTTATAGACGCTCTTTTCTAAAACATCATTTAGAAAAGCAATCATGACACCCAACCACCAGATATCGTAGTCATGGTATGTAGCCGTGGCAAGTAGGATCTGGATGGACTTAAGCATAGATCCTTAGAAAAGGTTTCAACATATTCCATACCTGGTCTATGATGCAAACCTTTAACAAGTCTAGCTTTGAAAGTCTCAACTTTTCCATGTACACCAAGTAATCTTCTCAAGATATACTTGCTCCTGATGGGGATTTAACCCTTCAGATAAAGCTACCAAAGTCCATACTTTGTTGGTGTATAAGGATTCCATCTCAGATCGATAAGCACCCAGCCATTCTTACAGAGTCCCACTCCTGATGGCTAGCTCGAAACTAGTTGGGTCATCATCTCATGATGCAATCCTCGCTCCCACTATCATAGAGAAACCGAAGTACCTCTCAGGTGGGTGAGGAACCCTACTAGATCGGCGGAGAGGCTGAGGTTCGTTGGAAACTATTGAATCCTTTGGTTCTACCAAATCATCAGCTGCAGTTTGTATAGCTGGAACCATTCCAGTTCTACATAACAGACCTTGCCTCGAGCTTGTCCGGATTTTGCTTTTAGGCATAGGCCGGACAACCCCAAATTTTAACTTACTTAAGATATGGGCTCTTCCCTTTCCATATCATATATGAAGTGGTAGGCAACTGATTTGATTTGAACCCTATTCAATAGGTATGCAGCTTCTCAAGTGCATAACTCCCCAAAAAGGAAATAGGAAACTCAGTAGTACTCATCATAGAGCACACCATATCAAATAGGGTGCTATTGCTCCGCCCCGATATACCATCGTGCTATGGTGTATACGGAGGAGTAATGCTGAGAGAGAATCTCATTCTCCTTTAGAATAGTCCAGGAATTCCGTGCTAAAGTATTCTCCTCCTTGATCTCATCAAAGGACATAATACTTATACCCGCATTTTGGTTCTCTACTTCTAACTTATATTCTGTGAATATCTCAAAAGCTTCGGACTTGTGTTTCAGCAGGAACATATGTCTGAATCTTGAGAGATTATCAGAGAATGTAATGAAGTACAAAGAACCGATCTTGGCATATGTAGACAGGGGACTTTCATACATCAGCATGTATCAATCCCAAAAGTTCACTAACTCTTTCTCTGTTTCCAACAAACATAGCTGTGGTCATCTTATCTTTGTAACATGACCGGCAAGTTTCACAAGATGTAAATTCAAACTAATTTAAATATGCATCTATATGTAACTTCAGCCAGTCGGGTCGCATTGATATGACCTAGTCTACAATACCTCAAGAAGGATTCATTCATTTCTGAACTCTTCCTCTTGTGTGTGTTCCGTATACTAAGAACTGTAGTTTGATTTAGAACGTCAATGCTTTTAGATAACGTGCCTGAACCGATCAACTCTTGATATAGGAAATGTTCAAAACATTATCCAACAATACAAAATTATTTCCTTTCTTTACTAATAAAGAGACTGATATGATTTTGTATATCAGGTTCGGTATCTAATAACATTTGTTCAGAATCAATGTATTCTAGTAATACAGGGTGACAGTGACCAACAGACTTGGCTGCAACACTTGCACCGTTTTCTGTCTCATGAAACTTATCACCCGTTCTCAGTTCTTTACCTATCTATAGCCCATGTAACAGATTACATATACGGGATCCTGATCCGGTATCACATACCCAGGACGTAAAGGATACTGAGAAACAGTTCTGTGTAATGAACACACCCGAAGATGATGCATCAACATGCACTTTCTTCGTTTTGGCGGCACGGGAAATCTGGTATTCCCCAATTTCCTGCTCTGTCTTATAACAATTATAAGTTGGAGCGGGACCAACGTTCCCCAGCTCAGTATAACAAGCGGGTTCAGTCATTATATCCGTATTATTATCTTGATTAAGGCGTGATATGTTCGCTATCTGGAGAGAGAGAGAAGAAAACACTCAGCGTATGCTCTTGCAAGATTAGATTGGTTATGTAATATATCTAATCAGGATGTCTCCCACTGTTTTAATCAAATCTTCCTTCAAACCTTAAAAGGAAAAACTAGCCGGGATTAATTACACGCTACAAGTTCGCCAATCTTTCAGCCAGGCCAGTGTCGGTACTTTGAGGGAGGTCCCCCGTGCTATCGCACGAACCTAATTAATGTAAACCTCGTTTTCCCAGAGGCGTAACCCCGTTAACACCTTTCTAGACACCTACTTGATCGGCTAATTGTAATGTGTAAAACTCTCTCAGGAGTAACTCTTACTCGCAGCGGGTATCGGGATCCAACTATCTTATAGAAAGTATGCAATCTCATTGCAAATTTCAACACTTGAAATTCCCGATAATATTTTACCCCAAGCGATCTATGACCTTGACATGGTCAACAAACCATAGACCGCAAGTCAAGTTCAACCCGTCATTTCCTGATTGAATTAAACCCACCCGCACGACCCTTAACGCATGCCAAACAACGCCGTACGAATACCCTAATCCAATCGCATCGTATGCTAGCAGATAAGCACTAGTTAGCTACCGTACACTACGCCTTGACGAATGCCAAACTACCGCAGCTCGAATACTAAGTAGTACTTATCTGAAATGACGGAGGGCTACGATGGGTTTTTCAGAAAACCCTTTGCATAATGAACTTGATATCGTCGTAGAATCGAGTGATTTTAAATGGAGTGTTTTTGAGGCTTTTCTAGTTTTGCTAAAGGGGTCACTCCCGGTGAAGGGATCGTCGGCCCTTTCCTCATCGAATAAGGTGCAGGATATATCATATATACCGCTGTGCAAAGCAAGAACTATAGAAGCAATCAAAAGACAGACCGAGTTTGTAGCATCTGCCAGTTATTGCTAAAGGAGTCACTCCCGGTGAAGGGATCTCGGTCCTTTCCTTATCGAATAAGGTGCTGGATGTTCTACAAGGAACACCGCTATTCAAAGCAAGAACTGTAGCTACCAGTTTTTATAAACAAGTTTCTAAAACATCTTAGGTTTCTTTTATTTCATTAATCTCATTAATGAAGTCCCATTTTAATATGCTTCACAAGCATCTTATTTTTGAAACGAAATCTGCAATATAACATATATCTCATATATAATATAAACATTCGTCTCAGGCAGTAATATGATCTCATCACAGAACATTGCAGCAGAAGAACATATATGAAATATTGGATATACTAGGACGTCCGTGTTTTCAATACGAGCCTGTATAAAACACGGATTCCACGGTCGCGATGAATAGCCAAACCCACATCCCTAGACCCCTACGAGAGCGGCAAGTAACACTGCCAATTCTAGGGTTAGGAGACCCGGTCTCGACTCCTCGAGATGGTCTCCCACTGGACCCTAGAACCCGGTTACTTGTGCTCCCCTCCTTGGGTCTACCTAATGCGGAAAAGTAAATAATATACAACGGTGACATCTTCCGCTACCTGGAAGTGCCCCAATAAAAGAATATTACATACAAATGAATTTTACATGAATGAAAAAGAAAAACTCTCATCTCACATAAAACCCCCGGCTATTCAAAACGCGACGATCCAATATAACATATCACAGCAACACATAATATCTCATATCATCAACGTAAGCAAGTATGCGTATCCCGATTGTCGTTGATGTATAGCAACGAAGCCGGCGATACACCATATACTACGCTTACGGTTACAGAAAAGAAAGTGTAAAACTACAACAGTTGGAATCCGCAACCTCCTTAGACATCGCATGCCTAACCAAATGAATTCCTTAGACATCGCATGCCTAACAATTATAAACCCCGCATTTTAGTCTCTTTATCGAAAACTCTTTTCAATATCAAGTCGGGCAATTCAACAAGATTACCGACGTCCTGATCGAATGCTCGTCGCAAACTTTAGTAGATGGCCGCACCCCAGATGCCGTCGACGAAGTGCACTAAGGCGGAACACCACTGCCGCGAGCACCCGAACGGATGCTTTCGGCGACGGGGTTCTCCTACAGTCACTTGGTCGGGGCTATGGGGCGTAGCTGTCTATTAAGTTTGCCCGGCGAGTATCCGCGTACGCTACGTGATTGCGACGGACTTTTGATCACATCAAAATTCCGTGGCAACCGATCAACTGAGACTAAACTGCTATGTTTATATTATTCAAATCAGTTATCTCATAACTACCTGTGGATTCCAAATATTGTATCACATTCCAGATAAACAGAAAAAGTTAAACTTTCCGATCGAATCATCAAGCACCCAAGATTTCCTCAATATATCTCAACACTTGAAATCAGTTTAAAAACATCCATCACGTGCCTCAGTACCAATGGTCCAGCCGTAGAAGGGTCAAGCCAACGCCTCACATGTGGCACGCCGTACTGCCCCAAACCCTAAGGTTCAAAAGGCAGTTCAAGACGGCCACATAATCGAGTTAAGGTTTGTTGTCTTCTAGATGGTCCACCGCGTTACTTGCACGACTTAGAACATTCTTAAACACGAGAAAAAATCCAACTTTTGAAAAAAATTTCGACTGGGGAAAAAGTGAGTTATTGATATCCGTTCGAACTTTTTAACAGTTTCTAAAAATTATCCGGAAAGCCACATAGACAAAATCTAATACTCCGATCGAAACATCGAATCCCCAAAACAACCCCAGAAAACTCAACTGTAGAATAAATATTAAAAATTCCCAGAGAACTCAGCACTGTGTAATAGGAATTACTGTGCAAAATAGGAGGGGTGACGTCATCAAAGGGCCGCGGAACCGCCGCAGAAGCCAGGCTTCTGCCGCGGTTCCGCCGCACTTTTGAAGAATTACCCCCTCGAACTTCACAGTAATTCTAATAAGACCCTGCTGAATTTTTTAGAAATTTTTAATTGACAAAAATCCAAATTTTCAGAAAATTTCCAGAGAGCAATTTGGAGTCGGGGTTTCGGGTTCGATCGGACTTTAAACTTCGTCTAGACTTCGCCTAAAGCTCTAGCTTGGCTCTGATACCACTGTAGGGTTCCTAGGCACGCGCACAAGGGTCTACGAGGCATCAACCATGCCCGATTTAAAAATTAGCCGTGCCGAACAACCCGAATACGGAACTTTAAACTAGAGATTAGGCGAAAACAAGCATGCTAAACACTTTAACACTAAGTGAGAGGGATTACAACCTTTGTAGATCCGGTCCTTCACTTCATATGCTCCGTTTTGTGGTCCCTTCGCTGCGATCATCGGGATCCGGACTCTCGAGAGGTTCCACGAAGAGAAAGATGCAACCTTTGCTTCCGATCTTCGATACTAAGATGATCTACCTTGAAGTTTCTTTAACACAAGCTAATACTCATGAAATGATGTGAACACCCTCATCTAAATGGCAAGGGAAGATAAGGATGATGAAGTAGGATTTTTGCTCTCTTTATTTATATTTTTCTCACAATTATTCATCACTTGGAAAAATCAAGAAAGCTTTTTCCATGAAAAGAATGAAGGAAGAAGATGAACAATTATCATAGAATCCTTTTGTGATGAATAGTAATCAAGAATATATGATTGATTATCAAACCATGGTCAAGGATGAGAGGCTAAACCAATGTAGAGAATAAACTAGAGTTAGGGTTTGGTTAGTTTAAAGCATGAGTCATAACAAAAATATCTTTATCATGACAAAATAGAAAACCTTCTAGAATGAACAGGAAGGTGCTAACCCTAATCAAACCCTAATCCCTTTATATCATCCTTAAACATGTTTTATAATAAATCATATCATGTCACAATAATATATATCACATATATATTATATATTTGCAACAAAAGAAAATAATACAATTAACATATATCGCATATATATCAATGTATTAATCCGGGTGAGAAAAAGAATCTTTTAGTGAGCTAATATTAGTTAATGTCTTTTAATATATCATATATATATTATTATACATTAAATTATCGAATCAACACTTGATCCGACAATCCGGCTATATCGCATATAACCGACTAATATTTATCCATACCGATTCATCGAATCAACACTTGATCCGATGACCCGGCTGACATCAAATATCGCGAGAATAGAATACGGTATCTCATATCTTATTATCCTCGGTCCCGCACATATCACATATGTGCTCCTACTTCGTTTTGCCTGAGTCAAGAAACCTCTGTGTAGGACTCTAAAGAATCGTCAATACGCCGGCAGTAGGTGATGATCATATCAAACACCCACAAGCTGCAAGCGGTCAGCTAAACGTAACAGCTACCCAGGTATTGAGCACTCAGAAGATCAACAAGCAAGCCTGTAACTTCTCCTATGAATCCAAACAGTAACACTCCCGTACAGTCCGGTCTCGTCGTCTGATATGTTGCATATCTCACCTAGGGGTGGTAAACGTTAGACCCCAGTAGCTCAATATGTCGTGTCGATATGAGGTCTATAACAGTTCGAGAAACTACTGATAACACTTACCAGTAAATCTCAGCAACCCTGGCCAGGGATTTCCGGTTATAGCCAATCGAACACAGCACAACATCAACTCCCTATACCGGGAGAGACGAATCCCCTCCTATCGCTCATTGCCTCCATGCGATTCGGGACTGTACCCAAAAGCCACCTTTTTGCACGCCCTCTTGGACGTGGTATGATGGAAATCAAAGCACAGTGGGAACCACACAAGACTCTATGACGATCTCGGGTCAACAGACTACTCTGTACCAGTGTCACCGGAGAACTGCCATCTGACGTATGGTATAATACCATCTGGGAGTTCTCGGCGAGTCCTTCCAGTGTACCCAGTCTCCACTGAGCACCCGTACACCATCCTTGATGTCAAACACCGATGGATATGGGATCATCCATCGCCCATCATATGGGTCAAGATGCGTATACGCTAGTCTACTCTGGTGTATCGATGCCCTGTCTCGATACACCCTCGACTAGGAACAGTTATAGGATGTACCCGTCGACTACCATGGCCCCACTAGTATGATCTCATCATAGTCCCAGTAGTCGAGTACATATCCTAAGGGCTTTATCAACATGTAATATATAGAGACAATCAGAGTACATGTTAAGATAAAGTACAACCAGATAGCATACTATCATGTCGAGCAAGAAAGTCCTCCCTATATATGTCCTAGCATCCACTACAATATACATCGTATGTACAGTAATGGCCTCTAGAGCATACATATAACTAACACACTGGACGGACTCGCCGAGAACTCCCAGATGGTATTATACCTCACGTCAGATGGCAGTTCTCCGGTGACACTGGTACAGAGTAGTCTGTTGACCCGAGATCGTCATAGAGTCTTGTGTGATTCCCACTGTGCTTTGATTTCCATCAAACCACATCCAAGAGAGCGTGCAAAAAGGTGGCTTTTGGGTACAGTCCCGAATCACATGGAGGCAATGAGCGATAGGAGGGGATTCGTCTCTCTCGGTATAGGGAGTTGATGTTGTGCTGTGTTCGATTGGCTATAACCGGAAATCCCTGGCCAGGGTTGCTGAGATTTACTGGTAAGTGTTATCAGTAGTTTCTCGAACTGTTATAGACCTCAAATCGACACGACTTATCGAGCTACTGGGGTCTGACGTTTACCACCCCTAGGAGAGATATGCAAAATATCAGACGACGAGACCGGACTGTACGGGAGTGTTACTGTTTGGATTCACAGGAGAATGTACAGGCTTGCTTGTTGATCTTCTGAGCGCTCAATACCTGGGTAGCTGTTACGTTTAGCTGACCGCTTGCAGCTTGTGGGTGTTTGATATGATCATCACCTACTGCCGGCGTATTGACGATTCTTTAGAGTCCTACACAGAGGTTTCTTGGCTCAGGCAAAACGGAGTAGGAGCATATATGCGATATGTGCGGGACCGAGGATAATGCGATGTGTGATACCGTATTATATTCTCGCGATATTTGATATCAGTCGGGTCATCGGATCAAGTGTTGATTCGATGAATCGGTACGGATAAATATTAGTCGGTTATATGCGATATAGCCGGATTGTCGGATCAAGTGTTGATTCGATAATTTAATGTATAATAATATATATGATATATTAAATTACATTAACTAATATTTGCTCACTAAAAGATTCTTTTTCTCACTCGGGTAATACATTGATATATATGCGATATATGTGAATTGTATTATTTTATGATTTTCTTACCCCCAGAGGGAAAGGTCCTTTTGTTACGATAAATATTATATATGTGATATATAATATTGTAACATGATATGATAAATAATGCAACATGTTTTGTAAAGATTAATCAAGATTAGGGTTTGATTTGGGTTAATGACTTCTAGTAGATTCTAGAAGGTTTTCTTTTTGTTTTGTGTAAGATATTTTGTTATGACTCATTCTTAACTCAACCCAAACCCTAACCCTTGGTCAATTCTCTACAATGGTTAAGTCAACCATGGTTGCATAATTCATCATTATCTCTTTTGCATTATTCATCACAAAAGGATACACAACATTATTCATCTTCTTCCTCCTTCATTCTTTCTTGAAAAAGCTTACTAGTTTTTCAAAAAGTGATGAATAAATATGAGAAAAAGATAAATAAAGAGAGCAAAAATCCTACTTCATCATCCTCATCTTCCCTTGCCATTTAGATGAGGGTGTTCACATCATTTCATGAGTGTTAGCTTGTGTTAAAGAAACTTCAAGGTAGATCATCTTAGTATCGAAGATCGGAAGCAAAGGTTGCGTCTTTCTCTTCGTGGAACCTCTCGAGAGTCCGGATCCGGATGATCGCAGCGAAGGGACCACAACACGGAGCATATGAAGTGAAGGACCGGATCTACAAAGGTTGTAATCCCTCTCACTTAGTGTTAAGTTGTTAACATGTTAGTTTTCGCCTAATCTCTAGTTTAAAGATCCGTATTCGAGTTGTTCGGCACGGCTAAATTTTTAATCGGGCATGGTTGATGCCTCGTAGACCCTTGTGCGCGTGCCTAGCAACCCAACAGACGGACGCCGCGAAGAAGGGAAAACAAGTCATCGGCTATACCTAGCGAGAGACTACGGTGAGTAGATTTAACATCTATGGGGATATCGCCCGCTTGGCGTTCTACGTCAGGGCTGATAGGATCTTGTAGCTACATTTCCATACATTGACTGTTCATGGCTACTATTTAGTGCATACCACATTCCCTGATATATGTATATAAACTAGAATTGATATAACACCGCACCATTACTAACGGTTCATGTTGCACGAGCACTATCCTGCATGCTACACACACACCGTTAGTAATTGCCATGACACTCACACTGTAGAATTTCCATGATATTCATACTTGATGCATATATCACATCGGATCATTATGTTGTAGCTCATCTTTATGTGACTTGACATGATATTCATACTTGATGCACATATTACATCACATTGACTTGCATATTGGTTTGGATTACATGTGATTTCTGGGTTTGGGAACCGTGGCTATTTCAAATATGTAATCATTTAAAAACCCGGTTCCCTTGATATGATATTTCGGTGCGTCCACCCTATATTTTCTCGGTTCTAGAGCGATATATATGAGATAGAGAGGGCTGACCCGGACTGACGGATGCCCGATATATATGAGATAGAGAGGGCTGACCCGGACTGACGGATGCCCGATATATATGAGAGAGAGGGCTGACCCGGACTGACGGATGCCCGATAGATATATGCGAGAAAGGGCTGACCCGGACTGACGGATGCCCGATAGATATATGAGAGAGGGGGCTGACCCGGACTGACGGATGCCCGATATAGGAAGATTTGCGTGTCGATGCTAGACACGAGTATTTATGATATTTGGGTGCCGATGTTGGGCACTCGTGATTCTCAGTGATGTACAGGATTTGAGGGCCGATGGGAGTGCCGGCGTCTGGGTTGTTAGGATTTGGGGTGCATTGATGCACACCGACTACATATTCCACGTTGACATTCCGTGTAGATGTTATACTTCCCATGCTCAGCATTCATTATTGTATCTCATCCTGTAGTTATATTACCTGATAGAGCACTTGTATGATTATTGCACATACTGCTTATCACGCATTGATATCATCTGTTGGCATATGATAGAGTAGCGCAGTACGTGCATGCTCGCGATTACCTTTATATGTTATCTCTATTCACGAGTTGGCAACTCACCCCCGTTGTGCCACAGTGTTTGTAGGTTGCCCTTCGGAGTAGTCGCGGCAGGCTGCGTTCTTGCATCTTTTGACACAGATACCCCTACAGTTGTATACTAGCTCTTTTGCAGATAGGTGGGTTTTGTGCGGTATCTGTTTATCTTTCAGTTATGTACGTTGTTGTATCTAGTATTCTCCATCTACCATATATGTACTCGACTTAGAAACAGTGTGAGGATGATGATGTATATTATTGGTATTCTGGTGTCGAGCTCGTTGTGAGCCAATTTTACTTATGCAGTTTATTCTATCTGTGATGTTCCCTCTTGTTACTCTTGATCTTCGCTACGGCGTCGTATATTACTATCTTGGTGATCGTTTACTTAAGATTTCTTTTTTACTTCTAAATGCTTCCATTTTAAAACTTAAACACTCTATACTTTTACTAGTTTGGTTTCTGGGTTTTCGGTTCACTTAGTCGCGTTACGCCTGTAGACGTTACGTGGTTAAGTGCCGGTCACGGGCCAAACTTTGGGTCGTGACAAAGTTGGTATCAAAGCGTAGGTTTTACCTTTCGGAGTGTTCTTAGGATGACCCTGGTATGATAGAGTAGGTAGCTGAAGCAGAGTGGCGTAGCGTGTGTATGTTCCGCGGCAAACTCACGACACGGTACTCCGCCAAGGCGACCTTAGGACTTGTTGATTTAAATTCCTTCTTGAGTATATACATTCTTGCGATTCGATTTCCGTATCCTTATCGAACCCTATTGTTCCTTTCAGCCATTATGCCGCCAAAGACTAAGAGGGCGCAGAGAGCGGCCGCGAAGGCCTAGATTCGAGTTGACTCGTCCGAGACGAGGACTGATCCGGATAGTACACCGGTTGTGCCCGAGCAGGCTGTTCCTGCCGTGACATATCAGATTGCTATGCTAAGGGCTGGTGTGCAGGAGATGCGCCAGACGATGGGATCCAGTATGCAGGAGATGCGCCAGACGATGGGATCTCTAGTTGAGACACTTCGAGCGCAGCGACCAGAGGTAGTTCCACCCGTTAAGAGACCGCGGTGGTACCCACGGTACAGGCAGTTGCCCCTGCAGCTATGGAGGTTATTACAGTATCGTTGTCAGAGTTTATGAGGCTGAAGCCTCCGGTCTTCACAGGCACCGATGCGACCGAGGACCCACAGTCTTTCATTGATAGGATGGCGCGGATATGTCGTTCACTTAGATGCGCAGATGCGAGATGGGTTGAGTTCGCGAGCTTTCGCCTGGAAGGTCTCGCGCAGAAATGGTGTGAATCAGTCGAGAAGGGTAGAGCAGCAGGTCTTCCTCCTATGACCTGGACAGAGTTCGTGGCGCTATTCCTTTCCCGTTTTCTTCCACTGAGCGTCAGAGATGCTAGAGCACGCAAGTTCGAGTCCTTACGTCAGACTCCGGAGATGTCGGTGGCAGAGTATGATATCCTATTCACCAAGCTGTCAGTGTATGCTCCGTACCTAGTGGCTACTGAGGAGTTGCGAGTCAAGAGATTTGTCCGAGGCTTGCTTACACCACTGTTTCTAGCGATCAGCGCACAGCATTACGAGACATATGCAGCAGCTGTAGACGCAGCCCTATTAGTCGAGGAGCGCCTTGCTGAGACTTCGGTAGTTCCAGAACCGAAGAGAGTTCGTGCGGATACATCAGCGCAAAGACAGCCTTTTCGGCGCCGTGATAGACGTCTTGCAGGTAGCAGAGATTCGGGACGAGGCAGGTTGTTTAGCTCCTATCCCCAGGAGGGTCAGCGACCATCATCGGGATGTTTCCGTTGCGGGAGTTCTTATCATCATGTACGAGATTGTCCTGAGATACCCCGGAGGGAGGCAGTAGCACCGCACGTCACACTACCACCTTCACCACCCCAGACAGCGTTGCCTATTGTACCTACTGTTACTCCACGCCAGACTCATGCGCAGAGAGGTCATGGTCGCGGAGGATTTGTTCATAGAGGACGAGGTGATCGAGGCAGAGGACAGCCAGCGGCCGGCAGGGGACAGTCAGTCGCAGGTGGAGGACAGGCACGAGTTTTTGCTTTGACGCGTCAGGACGTGCAGGCGTCCAATGCGGTGGTCTCAGGTATCCTTCCAGTATGATCTGTTGGTGCACACGTGTTATTCGATCCCGGATCCACGCACTCATACATATCCACACACTTTGTGCCGAGTTTGGGTAGAGAGTCCGGTTTACTTGATCAGCCGCTTGTTGTGACTACTCCTGTGGGAGAGTCGTTTGTTGCTAGGCACGTGTTCCGATCCTGTATCGTCCGTATCGGCGAGAGAGAGTTGCCGGTCGATTTGATCCTTCTTGAGATGTTGGACTTCGACGTTCTTTTGGGCATGGATTGGTTAGCCACGTGCTATGCTTCTGTTGACTGCCGCGAGAAGACAGTTAGATTTTGTTTTCCCGGCGAGTCGGTTTTTGTTATGTTGGGGGACCGTGATGCCACCCCTCACAGTGTGATTTCTTCTTTTCGCGCTGGACAGCTTTTGAGGAAGGGATGTCAGGGATTTCTCGCCTATGTTTGCGATGCTAGCACTACAGAGGTTCCATTGGATCAGGTTCCGGTTGTTAGCGAGTTTCCTGATGTGTTCCCTGACGAGCTTCCTGGGCTACCGTCCGAGCGCGACATTTCTTTCTGTATTGATTTGGTTCCTGGCACGGGGCCTATTTCCATACCACCTTATCGGATGGCCCCGGCGGAACTTCAGGAATTGAAGGGTCAGTTGCAAGATTTGCTGGATAAGGGACTTATTCGACCCAGTGTTTCTCCTTGGGGTGCTCCAGTCCTGTTCGTCAAGAAGGACGGCAGTTTGCGTCTGTGTATCGACTACCGCCAGCTGAACAGGGTGACAGTGCGGAACAGATATCCCTTGCCACGTATCAACGATTTGTTCAACCAGCTTCAGGGGGCAGGATACTTTTCGAGGATCGATTTACGATCGGGCTATCATCAGCTGCGGGTTCGACAGGAGGACATTCTTAGGACAGCTTTCCGTACGCGCTACGGCCATTATGAGTTTTTGGTGATGTCGTTCGGACTCACCAATGCGCCAGCAGCATTCATGGACTTGATGAACCGTATTTTCCGGCCATATTTGGATCTGTTCATCATAGTATTCATTGACGATATCTTAGTGTATTCCCGGAGTAGTGAGGAGCATGAGCAGCACCTGCGGATTACACTGCAGACTTTGAGGGAGCACCAGCTTTACGCGAAATTCTCCAAGTGTGCTTTCTGGATGGACAGCATAGACTTCTTAGGGCATGTGATTTCACGAGACGGTATATGTGTAGACCCAAGGAAGATCGAGGCCGTTCAGCGTTGGCCCAGACCCACATCAGTTACGGAGATTCGCAGCTTTTTGGGGTTGGCCGGTTACTACAGGCGATTTGTGCCGGACTTCTCCAGTATTGCTACACCTTTGACCGGGTTGACCCGGAAGGGAGTTCCTTTCGATTGGACGGAGGAGTGCGAGCACAGTTTTCAGCAGCTACGGACTCGGCTGACTACGGCACCGGTGTTATCATTGCCTTCGGGATCAGGCGGATTTGTGGTCTATTGTGATGCTTCTCGAGTGGGGCTAGGATGCGTATTGATGCAGCATGACAGGGTGATCGCGTATGCTTCGCGACAATTGAAGAAACATGAACAGAACTACCCCACTCACGATTTGGAGATGGCTGCAGTGGTCTTTGCACTTAAGATCTGGCGACATTACCTATACGGCGAGTCGTGCCAGATATTCACTGATCACAAGAGTTTAAAGTATATATTTCAGCAACGAGACCTGAACCTTAGACAGCGCCGATGGATGGAGTTAGTGAAGGATTACGACTGCGAGATCTTGTATCACCCGGGCAAGGCGAATGTGGTGGCGGATGCTTTGAGCAGGAGGCCTGGGGGTAGTCTATCTTGTTTGAGCGCAGTACAGGAGCAGTCGTCGGCAGATTGGTAGATATTATGCGACAGCCGAGTGCAGTTCGAGTTCACGCCGATCGGAGGACAGATTGCGCATGTTCATGCACGCCCACAGTTGCTTGACCGTGTACATGAGGCACGGCATAGTGATAACCGATGTTCAGAGATCAGGACGCAGATTGGACAGGGCAGATTTTCAGAGTTCATGATCGATGATCAGGGGATGCTGAGATTTGGGACTAGACTGTGCATACCAGATGCTGAGGGGCTGCGGCGTGAGATTCTCAAAGAGGCACATCGATCGGTGTACAGCGTCCATTCCGGTTCTACCAAGATGTATCATGATATGAGAGATGTTTACTGGTGGGACGGAATGAAAAGGGACATCGCAGATTTCGTATCGAAATACCTGACTTGTCAGCAAGTCAAGGCGGAGCACCAGAGGCCCGCGGGGGAGCTACAGCCGTTACCCATTCCGGAGTGGAAATGGGAGCAAATTTCGATGGATTTCGTTGTGGGTCTACCCAAGACTAGGCGAGGGTATGACTCCATTTGGGTGATCGTGGATCGTTTGACGAAAGCGGCTCACTTCCTGCCAGTGAAGACGACTTTCGGATTTGCTCAGTACGCCCAGATTTATATCGACGAGATAGTACGACTGCACGGAGTCCGGACATGCATCGTGTCCAACAGAGGCACCCAGTTCACTAGCCGACTATGGCAGAGACTTCAGGAGTCTTTGGGCACACGCTTGAGTTTCAGCACAGCATTTCATCCGCAGACCGACGGCCAGTCAGAGCGGACGATTCAGACTCTTGAGGACATGCTCCGAGCGTGCGTTTCAGACTTTGGTGGTAGTTGGGATCATCATTTACCCTTGGTGGAGTTCTCCTACAACAATAGTTTCGAGGATACTATTCAGATGGCACCTTTCGAGGCTCTGTATGGGAGGAGATGTAGATCGCCTGTCTGCTGGACAGAGCTCAGTGAGAGCAGTATTTTGGGGCCCCAGATCATACAGGAGACGACCGAGAAGATACAGCTGATTCGAGACAGGATGAGGACAGCTCAGAGCAGGCAAAGATCGTACGCTGATAGGCGCCGCCGCAGATTAGAGTTCGCAGTTAGAGATCACGTTTTTCTGAGGGTCTCTCCGATGAAGGGAGTGATGAGGTTTGGACGGAAGGGGAAGCTTAGCCCCAGATTCATAGGTCCCTTCGAGATCCTCGAGCGTGTGGGCGCAGTGGCTTATCATTTGGCTCTTCCACCCGACTTCCCAGATGTTCACCCCGTGTTCCACGTGTCGATGCTTCTCAGATACCTACATGACCCTTCGCACATGATTCAGTATTAGGCCGTTCAGCTCGAGCGCGACCTTTCGTTCACCGAGCAGCCAGTCGTGATATTGGACCGGCAGGTGAAGAAACTTAGATCGAAAGTCTTGCCATCAGTGAAGGTGCTTTGGCGCAGCCCGAGTGGCGAAGAGATCACTTGGGAAGCCGAGGGCGAGATGCGGAACAAGTTCCCTCATCTCTTTGAAGGTATGCGTAGCTTATATTTCCAAATTCGGGGACGAATTTCTTTTAAGGGGGGAGATTGTAACACCTTAGGATGTGTTTAGTGGCTAATTATATTTAAATAAAGGGTTTTTAATAAAAAGTTTACCAAATTGGGTTTCAAATATTTTTCCAAATTTAATAAATATTTTTTCTAGAATTTTCCTAGGCTTGCACACACATGTGCATGTAAACTAGGGTTTTAAATGAGGTAATACCATGATTAGCAACCATGGTGGGTTTAATCATGGGGATTAAGTCTTTTGGGTTTTAATTAAGTTTATTTGGTTAATGGATGGTTGCTTTAATTTGAATTTCCTTTTGGAGTGTTGACTTGGTGAGTATGAGAGAGAGAGAATGCATCATGGCAAAAGCCATGCTTGCATTTAATGAAGAGAGAGAGTGGAGGGGTTGACCTTGGGGATTTTCTTTTCTTTTCCTCTCATTCTTGTGTTGTTTCTCTCAACCTCTCACTCATACACTCACACACACACCCCTCTCAGCAGCAGCAGAAGCAAGCTCAGCAGCAGTTGAAGCAAGCACAGCAGCAGCCAGCAAGCAGCAACAGCAGCACCAGTGAGCAGCAGTAGCAGCAGTTAGCAGCAGCAACAGCCACAACTCCAGCTGCAGCTCCTTCCCTCCACATCTTCTTCCTCCTCCAGCTCCCTAGGGTCGAGTGTGGGGTATACTTCTTGAACTTACCCCCTAGTTTGCTTAATTAGTATAGCTTAGCTTCGATTAGTGATTATTGGTGCGTTTTAGTGCGATATGTGGTGATTAGGGGGAAACTTGACCAAGTGATGTATGAACTGGTTTTAGTAAGTTGATGGAGTGTTGTTAGAGTTTAGCTCCTAAAACTCAAGTTAGATCCTAGGTTAGGGTTGTTTGGCACACTAAATTTTAAATATAGCATGTTTGATGCCTTGTGAAACCTTGTGTTTGTGCCAAAGAAACCTACATATAGACCACCCAACTCTCACATATATGATCGCCATCATATTGCTGGTAGTCAAGCAAGAATCCTATGGGCTCTATCAACATGTAATAGTGATCTGTAATGTCACCTGAAGCATGTACACGATTGATAGATTCACCGACTCGGTCATATTAGATACGTATACCCGTCAGCATTTGCATATAATTTACCTTATGCTGCATTCATGTTATTCGCATTGCATTACTTATACCTGTGATAGACACCTGCACCATTATTGATGATGTGTATGTTACACTTACACAGATTGGTCGGCTCACACACTTCATCATCGATAATTGCTATGTCCCTACACAGTAGAACTGCTGCATCAGGATATGACTCCTTGCATGATATACTTGCTATAGCTACATATTGTACACTCATATATGCGTATATACCACTTGTACATCTATATTGGCACACATACCTATTGTACACTCATGCTCGCATATACCCACTTGTATACCCATACTTGCGTATATACCACTTGTACGTCCATATTGGCGCACATACATATTGTACACTCATGCTTGCGTATATACCCACTTGTACACTCATGCTTGCGTATATACCCACTTGTACACTCATACTTGCGTACATATATCTTTGTACATCCATGCCTACATACATACTAATTGCACACACACAGACGATGTTGCATTTGATTTTGGAGAAATTGGGAACCACGGGATATATTTAAAAAAACTGGAATCATTTTAAAAGAGCGGTTTTCCTTTAATATATCATATTACTGTTCCATGTTGCATGATATACGGATATGCTTACATTTCTATCATATGTCGCATACATCATGCTTTATGGTTTTACGCATTGAGATATGCTGTTTTCATGAGATTTCTGGATTTGAGAACCGTGGCTATTTCAAAAGAAAGTATGTACTATTTTAAAAACCCGGTTTCTCTTGATATGATATTTCAGCGCGTCCACCATGCGTTTTCTCGGTTCTGAGACGTGTGACATGTGAAACCCGATTTGAGGAGGCGGATGATTCCGTTTGCGGGTACATGGTGGACCCGGTATGGTTCCCCGGGGCAAGAGAGAGATTTCGTGTGGATGACGATGAGCCTGGCAGAGGGACTACTACCTACCGGTGATTGGTTGGGCCTGGCGGATATCCGGAGGATACCGACCGTAGTCGAGAGATGATATGGGCCGATCCGTACTGACGGAGCCCGTGGGCCGATCCGTACTGACGGAGCCCGAGATATGAGGATTTACGTGTCGATGCTGGACACGGGTTTCATGATGTTTTGGGGTGTCGATGTTGGATACCCAGGTTCCATGATTTTGATGTGTCGCAAGGGACACCGTTGATTTATATCCTCATACTTACTTGCATATATACATTGATTATATGGTTGGAAGAGATCCACTTGCATACATACATTGATTATGGTTGGATGAGATCCACATGCTTACATACATTGATTATATGGTTGGACGAGATCTACATGCATACAGACATTGACTATATGGTTGGACGAGATCCACATGCATACATACATTGATTATATGGTTGAATTATATCCGCATACATATAAGTATTGATTACATTGTTGGCACACATGATGACCCGGTCACCCTAGATATCATAGTATTACCTTTATGATATAGTTGACCTAGGAGTCGTTGTTTATTCGATTTCTACTTGTAGATGTTTTTCTATTCACGAGTTGGCAACTCACCCCCGTTGTGCCACAGTTCTTGCAGGTTGATCGCATGGATCAGTAGCGGTTTCGCTGGAACACAGTTGCATTCGGGTGTTTTGCATTGGTAGGTGGGACAATTGTATCGTACCCACTCTTATATTTTTATTTCATTTTGTATCTAGTCAACTCCATCAAATCAAACTAGTTTTTGTATAAGTAATGAGACTTAGTGAGACTTGTAGTGCGAGACTTGAGCGATGGGTTTTATGTTCGCTTTTGGGGTTTATGTCTTGCTTTTCCTTATCTTTTGTGGCGATCTTCGCCGTTGGGCGTCGTATACTTATTTTTACTGTCTTGCGTGGCTGTGATCCCCGGGTTGGCGAAGAGCTAGCTCCCGCTTGGGGATGCCTTTATTATCTCTATGTATTTGTGGTTTTGGATCAAAATATACAAAGGAGGTGCTGCCCAAAATTTTTAAAAGACGAAACATGTTTTCAAACTAATAAATTCCACTTGCATTTTTCATGATTCCTTTTCTATGCATTTAAGAAAACTTGATTTCATTATACCTTTATTTCAAAACTGCACCTCTTTTATTTTCTTAAAAGGGTTTAGATTTCTGGGTTTCAGCTTACTTGAATTACGTTACGCCTTTAGACATTGCGTGATTTAAGTGCTGGTCACGGGCTAATACTTCGGGTCGTGACAGCAACGAAACATGTACGGCAAAACCTGCAAGAAACTGTGACACAACGGGGGTGAGTTGCCAACTCGTGAGTAGAAAACATCACCGAGCAGAAATTGCATGTATGACTCAATCGTAGGTCATACGATAATATATCCTCAATATAAAAAAATAACCCTGAAACATCTACACATAAGTGTAATATCAAGTGCTCGTGTCAGTGCTTCAGGTAGCAATATAATATATATATGATGTATGAATGCATTAAAATAAAAACAGAATTCATCATGAATGAGAAAACTCTTTTCTTAATTTAGTGAGGTTTCTGTATATAAATATTGAGGTATCATCAATGAAATCAACATAGAATCCGTGTCAAGCATCGACACAAAACATAAATCCCAATATCCAATATCTCGGGCTCCGACAATCCGGACTGGCCCATATCATATAATCTCAATATCTCAATGTCTCAATACCTCGGGCTCCGGCAATCCGGACTGGCCCAAAATCAAATCTCACGACAACGTCGGTATCCTCCGGATATCCGTCACGTCATAAATAACCGGTCGGTAGTGCTCCCCTGCCAGGCTCAACGCCATCATCTGCGACCATCTTGCCCCGGGGTACCGCACCGGGTCCACCATGCACCCGCAGACGGTTCCTCCTCCTCCTCGAATCGGTTGTATGATACCGCTCAAAAGCCGAGAAAACTCATGGTGGACACCTCTCAAATCATATCATGAGAAAATCGCAATTTTCTATCTTTAAAATGATAATAAGTTTATAAAATTCTTGAAGTTTCTCCAAATCCAGAAATCTCATGGAAATCCGAAATCCCAATCTCAAGAGTAAATAAACAATGAATTACCGGCATAAAGCTCCATAATATTGCATGACAAGGAATGTATATATGCATGGGTATCTAAATACAGAATACAATATCTAAACCAGCACAGTAATGATATATTAGAACTATCAGCTAGCAAGTTATGTCAATGAAATAATATTCTCTAAAGTGTACGTGACATGACAATTACCGATAATGATGTGTGTGAGCCGGCAATCAAGTATTTGTAGTCATACGCATCATCGGTAATGGTGCTGGTGTTCTGACAACATGGGTTTATAATACTAAAGAAAATGCAGGTATAAGCATGCAATGCGATATGAACAACATGAATAAACAGAGAATGAATAGTAATCACAATAATGAATACGAGTCATACAGTTTGCATTTGAAATAGCACAAATCGTGGTTTTTAGGAAATAGGGGTTACGGTGTTTTTAAGAAAAGGTACGTCCTTTGAAAATCCATAATGTCTCCCTGGTTGCCTTTTTAAAATACTTACGATTCGTTAGTTTCTGAAAATAGGTATGACTCGAGCCTAGTCTAACATCTACCAAGTAACTACAGGACTAAACTAAAAGACTAAACGAAAAGGGTAAGGAAATCCACCTAAGTCTGTGTCGATATATATATCTAGTAGTCGGTGATCCTGCTTCAATAGCGTCACATACGATAAAATATATAATACGACATCCTCGAGTCAAGAGTGCGGAGCTATTATCATAATTATATCTCGTACGGTAAATATATAGCACGACACCCCAAAATTGGGATACGGGTCGCCTATCACATATACCTCAATATCCATATGGTATCATTATCATAATATCATGAACAGGGTACTGATCTAAGTCTAGTACATACCGATACCATCAACATATATCTGCGTGTGTGTGAAAACACATCGCCCATCAATCCGCTAATATAGTATGTCGTATCTCATAACACGACCCAAATCATGTCACCGATCTCACGGCATCATGCCCAAACACATCGACTCATCTCCAAGTATCATATACTATCCTCATCACCCGTGTATACGTATATGTATATATGTGTGTGTGTGTGTGTGTGTGTGTGTATACACACACATACATATACATATACATATACATATACATATACATATATCACATACACCAAACATAACCCGTGTGTGCATGTGTGTGTGTACCTTATTCTAGGGTTTCGCGACTAAAACTATCTAACAACACTATCATCCAAATACACTAAAATTTAACCCATGATCTCCTGAAACCTTTCTTGATAATCATATAGTCTCACAATACACATATTTATATAATTATAACGTATTCTTATACTACACTACGAAACTGCGGGGGTGCTATACGCCATCCACCCGACTTCCCCCGTAGATATATATCTACTCATCTGCGGAACTCCTTGTTGAGCCGTAGTCGATGTGCTTCGTCGTCTCGGAATCCACGCGGAGGTACCTACAACATCAATACACAATCGCAAATGCTATTAAAATCGAGTTCGGAAAAACCAATACGGCACACGGTTCGCTCATAGGTTAAAACCTATAGCCTCGCATGCAAAACACGACCAAATAACCCTCGTTGTTGATGTTCAAATGCCACACGACGGAATTCAAATCAAATACAAAAACCAAGTTTTCAGAATCGGAAAACATAAATTTAGCAACATGAGAAATCTACCCCAGATTTTCCATAAGGTAAAATTAGCTAATTTTGCATATGGGGTTGCTCTAGATATCGGATAACAATGCCACAGACCAAAAATCACACGCTTTCACCACAACTTGGTCGCAATTCGCGGCCAAACCTAATTAATCTGCGGCCAGATTAGAAGAATAGGGGCTCAGGTTTCAGGTGATGCTTCTAGGTTGCCTGCTCGTCTCTGTCACGACCCAGAAATGGCCCGTGACGGCCCTAATACTACGCAACGCCTAAAGACGCAACGTAGTAAAAGAAAGCCAAACCCAGAAATCTAAACCATGAGAAATACGGAAAAGATAATATAAGTTTTGAAAACAATTGAAATCGCAACCCAAATTCTTTAAAAGTCTTCCTTTCTTTCTTTAAAATTTTAGCAACACCCCATTTTTATAAAGACTAGTCAATATGAGTACAACAGAAGAATAAGGACAGTAGAGAAAAAGCTGTATATATATATAAGACACCAAATCCACCATAATACACACTACGTCCTCACCAAGTCTCTATGTCAATAATACAACAGTAGATGGAGAGTACAATACATCGAAGGTACAAAATATAATACAGATAACCGTCTAACCCACCTATGCAAAATGGTACTGTGAGCTGATGCGGTATCTGTAGCAAAAGATGGTAGCTGGATAACTGGATAGGGGTATAGCCTGCCTCGACTACTCTGGGGAAAAACCTGAAACACCTGTGGCACAACGGGGGTGAGTTGCCAACTCGTGAATAGTATAAAACATATGCAGGTAATCGCAGGAATGCACGTACAGCATGAATCTAAGATATGCGATTACAGTAGTAACAATATGTCATGAAATGCTGAGATAAAGAGAATACACTAGCAGGTACGATCAATAAGTGAAGCAATGATGGCATGATAGTGGTATGCACTGTCAGTGCAATAGAGATATGAGAAAGCAAATATGCAACTATCATAAGGGTACACCACAAGTACTACCAATATATGAATCTGTGCATAAAATAGGTAATGGTGAGGTGTAGGGTGGAATATGTCACTTTCCACGGAAACCTGACGTCGTGGCAGGATCACAATCCACTAAGATACTCCAATCCCAAATCCTCAAACTAGGCCCCACATTGGGCACTCACATCAAATAAGTCTCGCATCTCCTCAATGTACAATGTCGAGTAATCTCCTATATCCCGAATGTACAAGTTACCAATCACATAGGTATATCCAGTGTCCAAATCCCAATGAATCACCTAGTATTCCAAGTCCAATCTCAATATGAATCTAACATCCTAAAGATATATATACATGTGCAGAAATAAATATGATGGGGGCAATACACATATATTAGCGTCCCATTCCACTAATATTGGTGTAAGGGTATATATAACAACGGCTAAATCCCCTGTTATATATACAAAAGGGGGGTTAAAGAAATATCATGAAACCGTGTGCCAAGCATCGACACAGAAATCCTCATATATGGGGCTCCGTCAGTCCGGACAGCCCACGGGGTCCGTCTGTAGTGTCGGCCCTCGGCCTCGACAGTACAGGTCATCCCGCATCCAACTCTCTACTCTGGCCAGTAGCCTCCAGACAACTGCCAGGTCCAAACAATCACCGGTAGGTACTCGCCCGCCTCCAGGCTCAATCGGCAAACCCATCGATCTTCTTGCCGAGGGGAACCATACCGGGTCCCGCCATGTACTCTCATACGGCAACCACACCTCGTATGGAGTAGGTAATCAGCACCGATAAAACTCATGGGGGACGCTCGAAATATCATATCAAGGAAACCGGGTTGTTACATGTATGCATAATTTCATGAACTCCCGCGGTTCCCAAATCCCGAAAACATCATATGAAATCCAGATAAACAATGCATAAATACAGGAATAGAAGTATGCGATATATCTGAATGCGAGCAGGTAAACACAAGTATATAGCTGAACCAGATGTATGCGAAATCATGATAAGGTACAGCTAAGTAACATCAGTAAATGTGAATATGCGACAACAACTAAATATGTATCTAACATACAGGTGTAGCAAAGTATAGGTATCTACCTATAGGAACTGATGTCGTATACCCCCCTGGGTATAGTAACATATGTAGGAAATCCCTCCCGGTATAGGTAAAATATGTAGGAGGTATACCTGTAGCTGTATCGCAAGTGAAAATATACCTATCACTGAAGGTATGATACACTATAGGTATACCGATAAACTAGATGCCAAGTGTGGTAAGCAATGGTAGCTATAAGGGGTAGTGTGTGACATTGCAATTATTGACGGTGTGTGTGTAGCATGCAATCCGTGCTCGTGCAACATGAACCGTCAATAATGTGTGCAGTGTCCTACGGCTGCTAGTCACAGTATATAGCTATATCTAGGAAATGCAGTAAATACGCAATTCTACAATGACGTAGAAAGTGCGACAGGAAGTTGAATCCTAGCCCAGACGCATAACGCCATGCGGGCGATTCCCCTGTAGATGTTATATCTACTCACCTAAACTCCACGCTGGGTGAATCCTATCACCTGCTCCCCTGTAGCTGTGTCCGTCTGCAAACCTGCAAGTACGACAAGAAATCACATATAAGCCCAATATCTCTCGAAACGCGATATCGAAACGAAACGAGAAACTCGCGTCGCGAACTAAACGCGCGTGTGCACGATACGCTGAATCGTGTGTGTACGCGTCTAAAACCATCGCGACACGCCGCGATACGCTGGATCACAGAACCCACTCACGTATCGCGCGTATCGCGCAAACACAACTAAACACAAAAGCGACATATAGTCCCAGATTTTCCTACAGGCAAGATATTGCAAAACTATATATACCAAAGACCTAGAAAACACTGCAGAGAACTATACTCAAAACCCCAGCACCCCAGCCCACCTTTGGGCCGCAAATTGCGGCCAAAACAGAGAAATTGGCGGCAAGGTTTGGGAGATAGGGGCTCGTGCTCTGGTGTTGTTATCTATACCTAGCAAGCATGCTCCAGTTTCCACAATTTTATTCTGTAGGCATCGGGTCACCAGCAGATCACAAATGTCCAGTATATCACTTAAAAACGACAATTTGTACAATAAGGGAAACCTATGGTATTTTAGTGTAATCTGGCCTAAACTCAGTTCAAGTGGCCTTGCTAACACTAAATTTACCTAGGGTAGCTAACACAATACACAAATTACCAAAATCACACTTAAACACCACAAACTAGCACTAATTTAGCTAATTTAGCACTAATCGAAGCAATTAGCACATAAGCTACACAAACAAGCAATAGGGTTTAGAAAATATACCCTATTGGATCCCAAGAAGCAGGAGGAGAAGTGGAGAGGAGCTGCTACTGCTGCTGGGGCTCCTGATGCTGCTCTGCTGCTGCCTCTGCTCCTGTTGCTGCTTCTGCTGCTGCTGTTGTTCTTGTTGTTGTTGCTGTTGCTGCTGGGGCAGCTGCTGCTGCTGCTTCTTCTCTCTCTCTCTCTGCAGTGAGTGTGTGTGTGTGTGTTGTGAGAGAGAATGGGGGTGAGAGAATGGGAGTGAGGGAATGAGAGAACTCACAAGTCAACCCCCTCCTCTCTCTCTCTCCTCATAAATGAGGCATGGCAAAGGCCATAATGCCCATCATGCAACACTTCTCTCTCTCACCAAGGTCAACCATGAACAACCATTTCAATTTAAAAACCCTTTTAAATTCATTTTTAAATTTAAAACTATCATGACACTTTAACACATACTAATAACAACCATAACACTTAAACAAATATTAAACTAGATTAGGGAAGAAATGGTTGGTTAACCATGGTTACCAATCATGGCTTAACCCCAAAAACAACCCAAGTTAACATGCACAAGTGTGTGTGTGCCTAATAAAATTCCAATAAAATACTCAATAATTGGGATAAAATATTTAAAACTTAATTTGGTAAACTTTTTATTAAAAATCACATTTTAAAATATAATTAGCTACAAAACACATTCTAAGGTGTTACAGTCTCATGGTCATGGGAACTTAATTTACAAAGGTCTCGGGTCATCCCAGATCTCTAAATACCATCACTAAATCCACAAAAACCCGATATCGACAAATTTCAGATCATGACCTTGGGGTTTTACCTCGAGTATGATCCATAAAACCCGCACTACAGGGTTTAAAAACCTCAACTAAACCTCAATAACACTTTCACAACTCAAATAAATCCCTAACCTCATCTTAGAATTTTCCAAGCTCACTAAACTACACTAAATGGATTCTAAACTAGTATGGATGCTAAAGTGAATCAAATACTATACTAATGGTGAAAGAATTACCTCATTTAGCAACTCAAGAAATTTCTTGAGTTGCCCCAAGTGCTCAAAATCTAATTTTTCTTGATCTCCCATGCTTGTAGTAAGCTTGTGCACAATTTTAGTGAAGGGAAGATGAGGTTTTGATGTGTTTTAGGGGGTGTGGTTAGGAGGTTGAGGTGGTGGAGGGAGAGGGCAGCCATGAGAGGAAGAAGGAGGGAAAATGATGAAGAAAAAGATGAAGGGGGACAATGTGCCATGGTTCGAGGAGACCCCTCACCCTCTCTCTCTTGCCCATACCCATTTCTTTAATCTTTTTTTTTCTTTTCTTTATCCTTTTCTTCTCACCTTAAAACAAAGCCATGCTTGGAAAAATAAAAAGTCATGGTAGAAAAGAAATGTAACAAGAATTTTTAGAAAATGTGACATAGTGCATGTCATGAAGACTAATCAAGATAAAAGCATGATTAGTGAAAATAAATCGAGTTTAGCACTTAACCCTTTTTCAAATGAGTATTTAAAAATCTATAAATGCTCATATCATATAAAACACCCTCATTTCAGTAATTCTTATAAATTTCCAAATATTTCTCAATTTATCGGTATATAATTATACCATATCAATAAAATATTCATAATATTTATTATTTTAATTATATAATTTCCCAAAAATAATATTTTATTTTTCTGAAATGTTACATTCTGATACCATGTAGGGTTACGCCAGCGCTCCGGCCATCAATCCGTGGCCAAACGCGGAACAAAAACTTTTAAAACTCGGCGCTAACGGAACCCGATTCCCGGATCAAACCATTAACCCTATACTAGTTATCATAAAGGAGTTTAGAGAGGTTATGCCGATCGATCCGTGTCCTTTGGTCTTCAACCTCTGTCCCAAGCTCTTCGCGGCTTCCCCGATCAAGTTTGTTCTCCGGTCTCCCTCGTCGAAGACGATCCACGTCGAGAATTAGTAATACGGGCTCCCGCTTCAAAACTGAAGCAACTCGGGTATCCAGTTTGCTAGCCTAGATACCCAAGATGAAATAGAGAGAGTGTGTGAATACTTTGTCTCAAAACACCTAAGGATTTTCAACTCATGAGATGGAATGGATGTGTTGGCTATATTGCCCTCAAGTCAATTATTGGATCGCAGGCACGTGATTGCAATGATTGAGGGAGGACCTATACCGGTAGGACAGTCTTACTCGAGATGATAATATGCTATCTGGTTTGTCTTTATCATCGTGTACATGCTTCAGGTGACATTACAGATCACTATTACATGTTGATAGAGCCCATAGGATTCTTGCTTGACTACCAGCAATATGATGGCGATCATATATGTGAGAGTTGGGTGGTCTATATGTAGGTTTCTTTGGCACAAACACAAGGTTTCACAAGGCATCAAACATGCTATATTTAAAATTTAGTGTGCCAAACAACCCTAACCTAGGATCTAACTAGAGTTTTAGGAGCTAAACTAGAAAGTAAACAACTTTACATCTAAGTGATAACGGAATACAACCTTTGTAGACCGGTCCTTCACTTTAATAGCTCCTTGTAGTGGTCTCTTCGCTGCGATCATGGAACTCCCGGACTCTTGCATGGCTTCTCAAGGTGAAAGGAACGATCTTGCTTAAAGTCTTCGAGGCCGAAGATGATCTACGTCGAGGAGACACTAGCTCAAGCTACTACTTCACTAATGAGAGATTAGTGAAGCTAACACCCTATACTAAAGTGCTAATCTAGTAGAGGATGATGAAGTAGGAAGTGGGCTCACTTTAGTTTTATTTTTCTCACAATATTTTCTCTCTTTGGAAAAACCTAGCAAGCTTTTTTCTCAATGATGAAGAAGATGATCAAGAGATAAGAATGAACTAATGAGGAGAGAGAGTCAACCATGGGTGAGTTTGTATCATATAGCTAACTCATGTAGAGATATAACCATGGCTAAATTATAATGGTTAGGTTAATAAATATCTTTAATAAAAAAATATTAGTGGACCAAGTCAATGCATCTCAAAGCTTCATGAATTGTCACGACCTAAAATATTAGCTCGCAACCAGCACTTAAATCACGCGACGTCTACAGGCGTAACGTAATTCAAGTAAGCTGAAACCCAGAAATCTAAAACTTTTTAAGAAATAAAGAGGTGAAGCTTTGAAATAAAGGTATAGTAAATCATGTTTTGTCTTTTGAAAATTTGGGCAGCACCTCCCTTGTAAAACCTAACCCTAAAAACAGGTACAACACTGAATATAATAAAGCATCCCCAAACGGGAGTAAATCATGCCCAACGGCGGAAACAACCACCACAAGTATAAAAACAAGTATACGACGCCCAACGGCGAAGATCCACATAAGGAAATAAAGTAAAGCAAGACAACAACCCCAAAAGCGAACATAAAACCCATCGCTCAAGTCTCGCAACTACAAGTCTTCTAAGTCTGCAACATATACAATTACTAGTTTTTGATTTGATGGAGTGACTAGATACAATATGAAAATGAATACAAGAGGGGAACGATCCAACATGTACCACCTACTGTTAGTGTATATGCCCTAGAGGCCATTACTGTATCATACTAGTTTGTATATTACTTAATGGAAGCTTGGGATATTCACAGTTGTATATACAATCTTGCTCGAAATGGTAGTATGCTACTTGGTTTGTCTCTGCTTTAATATGTGCATGTGTTTCTTTTAGCATATTGCTGGTATACATATTAGTAGAGCCCTTAGGATCCTTGCTTGATTACCAGTGTTGTGATGGCGCTCGCACTCGTGGGAGCTGGGTAATCTATAAGCACATCCTTATACAGGTCCCTGGTCGTTGGACTATCGAGACAGGACATCGATACTCCGGAGTAGACTAGCGTATGCGCTTCTCATCCAAGTGTGGGAGACGGTCTGTCCCACGGCCGTTAGTACGTCGTACTTGAGATAGTTTGCGGGTGCTCGTTAGGTTACGAGTACACTGGACAGGACTCATCGGAAACTGTTGGTTGGTAATATACCTATCGTCAGTTATCAGTTCCCAGGTGACATGAGTACAGCTTAGTCCGCTGACTTGACACTGTCACTTCGCCTCGAGTGTGTTCCCACTGCACTTTGATTACTACCCTACCACGGCTCAGAGGAGTCGTGCAAACAGGTAGTTTTTGGGTGCAGTCCCGAAGCACTTGGAGGCAGTGACGGTTAGACAGGATTCGTCTCTCCCGGTATTGGGGGTTGACATCGCGCTGTGTCCAGGAGAGCCATTACACGAGTAGTCCCTGGCCAGGGCAAGCGAGATATACTGGTAGGCTTCCAGTGTTATCTCAGGGTGTTCTGGGCTACACTCCGACACGACTTGTACCGCTATTAGGGGACTGACGTTCACCGCCCCCCTAAGCCCGCCATGCGATGTATCAGACGAACAGACCGGACTGTACGGAGACTGTCACATACAGGCTCAGTAGGAGTGCAGATGGGGTTCACCTCGTCAGTCTTCTTATCGACATCTACCTGGGGACCGTTACGTACAGCTAGTGCCGCTTGCGGTCTGTGGTTAAACCCACTGCCAGCATAGTGTCGAGTCTTTAGAGTCCCACACAGAGAGCTATTCGCCTTTAGGCAAAATGAGTAGAGGTCGCATGGTTTTGCGACAGGGTTCGTTCACATTCGCGCACTTGTGCACGTTTGCAGTCCGGACAGTTTATACTAGCGGGCTTTGGTTTAAGCCGGATCCTAGTGTATGGTTTGAGATTGGTTTTTCTCATTGTGTTCGTGTTCCTCGGATCACGAATGCGGGTGCGTATGCACAGTTGCTTGAGATTGAGGGAGAGGACCTTGTTTAGGGTTAATGACTATTGTCATTTTATTAACCCCATTGTTTTTGTGTGTATTATTGTTAATTAATAATTAGCTTAATTATTGTGCATGGTTGTTGTTGTTGACCTTTTGACTTCATTGACTTGTTGACCAAGTTGACAATTTGACCATGATCATTTCATTTGGAAGATGCTCTTTGATCCTTGCAATTTGCATTAATATTGAAATGATAATGGTCACCTCTTGATTAAACCATGACAATTTTCTAGCTAATTAATTAATTAAAATATCACACACATATTAGTGAGAATGGCTCACTAATAATTTATTCTCTCATATCATTTCTCTCTCTTGCTCATCCTCTCCCTCAAGCTCTCTCCCTCTCATGTGTTGAGAAACAAAAAGCTTGAGAAAAACCTTCACTTGATCTTCTCTACTCTCTTCTAGGGTTCAAGTCTTAGCATTTCTTGCACTCTAGTTACTCCTAGCTTGGAGTTGAAGCTAAAGGTCGAGGCTTTCGGGTGGATCCTTCTTTGACGGAAGAAGACAAGCAAGGTGAGGCCTTTCTACCATTCCGACGAGCAAGGAGAGAAGGACTTCGAGCTCAAGGTGTAACCTTTCTACAACTTAGTTAGTTGTTAGTTTACTTTAGCTAGTTTTCGTTTAGCAAAGATCCTCACAAGCAAGGTCCATGTTGCCTAAGTCATTAAAAATCCGTTTTTTATTATGTTTTCCGCCTCCCCGTAAGTACCGGGGTGGGCAACGTGGACTTACAGTGGTATCAGAGCCTAACTAAACTCAAACTAGCTAGGTAGTGAAGTGTAACGAAGTTTCGAAACCGCAAAATCCAAAAACCAAACTTTGCAAAACCCAAGTTTCTGTTAATTTTTTTTCTGGTCAAAATGACATTTGTTATATACCAAAAATTATCTCAGGGTTTTGTGTGAAAAACCACCAAATACGAACCAGAGAGGAGATCAGAGGAGCGCGGATCCACGGCAAGAGGAAGCTCCTGCCGCGGAAGCGCGGCCGTCTTGTCCCCTCTCTGCATCGTTTTTGGTGCAGTGTGTTTCTGTGTTGGTTTTGGGATTTTTAGGATATGTTAAATGTGCCCAGATTTTCCAGAACTAAAATTTACTTTTGGGGGCCTATAAATCCGTATTTTTCGGAACTTCACTACACTTTAACTATATCGGTTATATCTGTGATGCTTGTATGTATTGAACGTCGGCTAATCGCTATAAGTCGATTAGTCGGGGTTATACATCTCTGTGATTGTTATTGGTTTGTGGATATGAATGGATTGGATTGCGCGGGTGAATGGCCGGGGTGGATGTGAGATGAGTTTTTTTTTTCTTTCATTCATTTGTAACATGTAAATTGATGTAATAATATTCTTTGTATGGCCGCACAACCGGGTCGGGGTTGTAGCCGTCATTGTATAATTCTTTTTACTGTTTTTGCTCCTATGATAGACCCATGGAGGGGGTGCACAAACTACCGGGTATCTCGAAGTGCCGAGTGGCCTACTCACGGTGGTGAGGGAGGTTGCTTCGCTTCGGGTGCTTGGCGGGTAGTTTGCCGCACCCGTAGGGGTCTTGGGTGGGGTATTGGCTATTCACCGCGACCGTGTAATCCGCTTTGCGTTGCAGGCTCGAACGCATTGCGGATTCCTAGTATATCCAATGTATTCATCTGTGATCTGTAATGTCTATCATTGCTATATATTTATATATATAATAACTATTTAGGCGTTGCTTATGTTTTACAGCCGCGCTAGCCCAGCCCCCGCTCTGTCGTTAGTTAAGTAACCTAACGGGTGATGACGGGGCCCCGTGGCGAATGCGAATGGCATAAGCGTACGTCATATTTTGGTTGTTTTCTGCAATGGTAGGATTAAATGATGGGACGCATTAAAAGAACTAATGCAAGAAATAAACCAAGTAAAAGTCGAATGGAACACTTTGAAAACCACTCGGTTCTTTTCAAAACTAAACTTTTAAACGCGGAGCTTGAACCACTCCTTTTAAAAGCTATCTCGTTCCATCGATTATATCAAGTTCACTACGTTCACGGTTTCGCCAAAACCATCCGTAGCCCTCCATCATTTCGGTTAAATATTCTGTAGTATTCAAGCTATGTATTTTGACCTCACGCCAAGGCATAGTGATTGGTAGCTGCCGGATATTTTTCCGTTGCATAGATAGAATGCGTTGATTTGAGACAGTCGTACTGCCGTTTTGGCCTACGTCAAGGGTAGGTACGGGTGGGTTCAAATTAACCAGGATAATGATGGGAAGAACTTGACATGTGACTTATGACATTTTGACCTCACGCCAAGGTCATAAGAGCATGGGGCAAAAATCCACATCGGGAGTTTCATAAGTACTGAAACTTGCTAGCGTTGCATACCATTTGGAGTGTGATAGTTCTGGTAGGATTCCTTCGGTTTTATCACGCGATGATATTTGGATCCCGATCCTACTGTGAGTATATGCTACTCCTCGGGAAAACTCTCACTTAACGATCAATGTTATAAACCTAGTAGGTGTCTAGAAAGGTGTTAGCGGGGCTACGCCCACAGGGAAAAGAGGTTACTTAATTAAGGAACTTCGCGAAAGCGTTGGAAAACCTCCCTCGAAGTACCGACACTGGCCTGGCTGAACGGTTAAGCAAGTATTGTACGGTGAGAATGATCCCGGCTAATCCTTTTCTTTATGGTTTGAGAAGGGATTCGAGAAACAGTGGGAGCCATCCAGTTTAGACAAACTAAAAACCACTCTAAACTTGCAAGAGCATCATGCTAAAGTGTTTCTTTTCTCTCTCCTAATTGCAGCGACCATTCAACATGACCGGACTTAAGTTACTGTTAGATAAAAATATATTGACAGGGCCAAACTACAAAGATTGGCTCAGGAATGTCAAGATGGCTATCACTTATGACAAGCTGGGGTATATACTTACCACCAAAGCTCCCCCTGTCCCAGGTCCCACCTCCAGCGTCGCGGATGTAGAAATCCGTAAGACATGGGAGATAGATTGCGCGAGGGCCAGATGCCCCGTACTAGCCTCGATGGACAACGAACATCAGAGGAGGCACGAGAATATGGACCTAGAGTCCATATTTCTCCATACAAAAGAACTGTATGGAGAGCAGTCTCGTATCGCTAGATACGAAGTGTCGAAGAAGCTTTTTTCGGCAAGGTTGGCCGTCGGATCATCGGTAGCGGACCATGTGCTTAAGATGATCGGCTACATAGAGGAGCTCGCGGACCTTGGGACCACGTTGGAGAATGAACTCTATACCGATTTGATTCTCCAGTCCCTTCCTTCTACTTACGCCCAGTTCGTTCTTAACTTCAACATGCAAGGAAAGGAGGTTGAACTTGCCGAACTTCTGAACATGTTGAGGACTGCTGAGGGCACCCTACAGAAGGGTAGGGAGACATCCACTTTGTTTGTAGGAGGATCTTCCTCTTCTAGGTCCAGGGCGAAAGCCAAGGGCAAGAAGAAGAAAGCCCCCGCCAAACCAAGAGGCGGTGTCGGTAAAGTGGATACGAAGGGAAAGGGTAAAGCAACAAAAGTAGCGGGGAAGATGGTGGGGAAGGAAGAATGCTTCTATTGTCACAAAAGTGGTCACTGGAAACAGGATTGCAAGGCTTGGAAAGCCAGAACACAGGATTTGAAGCGAGTTGCAGCTTCAGCTTCAGGTGTGTATGTTATTGAAAACTGTCTATCAATAAACTCTACATCCTGGGTATTGGATACCGGATCAGGATCTCATATCTATAATTCTTTGCAGGCGTTGAGAAAGCGTAGAGTTTTGAAGGCAGGTGACATGACCCTCAGAGTTGCGAACGGTGCTAGCATGGATGCTGAGGCCGTGGGGGACTATCACCTGGGATTATCAGATGGACACTTTTTGGTTTTGCGTAGTTGTTATTATGTACCAAATGCAACCTGTAATATCATTTCTGTATCTTTATTATCTAAAGAAGGTTATGAATTTGCATTTGTAAGTAATGTAGTGAACATTCACCTTAATCAAGTTTTGATTGGGTCAGGTACATTGAACAACGGTATATACGTTTTAAACCAACCACAGGTTTTCAATATCCAGAATACACACAAAAGAAAGTCTCCAGAAATTAATAAAACTTTCTTATGGCATTGTAGACTGGGTCACATCAATGAGAGAAGATTGACTAAGTTACATACTGAAGGATATTTAGATCCGTTCGAATATCAATCGTATGCAACTTGTCAATCCTGTCTCAAAGGAAAGATGACAAAGGCTCCGTTTTCTGGACACGGAGAAAGAGCTAGCGAGCTCTTGGGACTCGTACACAGCGACGTGTGCGGTCCAATGTCTACACATGCGCGAAGCGGTTTTTCTTACTTCATTACTTTTACGGATGATTTCTCAAGATTCGGACACATCTTCTTAATGAAGCATAAATCCGAAGCTTTTGATAAGTTCCAGGAATATAAGAATGAAGTAGAAAAACAAACCGGCAAATGTATCAAGATCCTAAGATCGGATCGAGGAGGAGAATACTTAAGTGCCGAATTCCTGAATTACTTAAAAGAGAATGGAATTCTCTCTCAGCTTACTCCTCCATACACTCCGCAACATAACGGTGTATCGGAGAGACGGAACCGGACCCTATTAGATATGGTACAGTCCATGATGAGTAACGCTGAGTTACCGCGATCGTTCTGGGGATATGCACTAGAAACAGCTGCATATCTTTTGAACCGTGTTCCCACTAAGACTGTGCCTACCACACCATATAAGTTATGGAGTGGGAAGAAACCCTATCTTCAATACTTGAAGATTTGGGGATGTCCAGCTTATGTCAAAAAGCAGCATACGGACAAGCTCGAGGCACGCTCAGTACTGTGCAAGTTTGTGGGATACCCAAAGAACTCCAGGGGGTATCTTTTCTATTACGCAGAGGAACAAAAAGTCCTTGTTTCTCGTAATGCCCATTTTCTGGAACATCAGTTTTTAGAAAAAGAAATAAGTGGGAGCGCAATAGAACTGGAAGAAATTCCAGAACCACAAACTATTACTGAAAGCTTAGTCGAACCAGAAGGTTCAAAAGAACAGGACATTCCTACGCCACTCCGCAGGAGTAGTAGGCAGTCTCATCCGCCCGAGAGGTACTACGGTTTTCTCATTGACGGGGATAGAGAGGACTGCATCATAGATTGTGATGAGCCTACTAGCTTCCAGCAAGCCATTCAGAGCGTCGACTCGGTAAAATGGCTGGATGCAATGCGGACCGAGATGGAGTCCATGTACACCAACAAAGTATGGACGTTGGACATTGCTCCAGACGGGGTAAAACCCGTAGGATGCAAGTGGATCTTCAAAAGGAAGATTGGTGTAGATGGACTGGTTGAGACCTATAAAGCTAGACTGGTAGCAAAGGGTTTTCGTCAGCGACCTGGTTTGGACTATGACGAAACCTTTTCTCCAGTAGCTATGCTAAAATCCATTCGGATCCTTCTTGCCATCGCTGCTTTCCACGATTATGAGATTTGGCAGATGGACGTAAAGACAGCTTTTCTAAATGGTCATTTAGAGGAGTGTGTCTATATGGACCAGCCAGAGGGTTTCATTCAGGGTGGGAGCAGCGGAAAGGTGTGCAAGTTGCTCAAGTCCATTTATGGACTCAAGCAGGCATCGCGGAGTTGGAACATCTGCTTTGATGAGACGGTCAAAGAATTTGGCTTTATCAAAAATCCAGATGAACCATGCATCTATTGTAGATTTGTAGCGAGAACTGTAGTATTCCTCGTTTTATACGTGGATGACATTCTCTTAATAGGAAATGACATTCCTATGCTACAATCTGTCAAGGGGTTCTTGTCACACAGGTTCTCCATGAAAGACCTGGGTGATGCCTCATACATTCTGGGTATCCGGATCTACCGTGACAGATTCAAGAGGATATTAGGACTCTCACAGTCCAGGTACATCGACACCATACTGAAGAGATTCGGTATGGAAGATTCCAAGCGCGGTAATCTACCGGCTTGTCACTGGATCACCCTCTCCAAAGAGATGTCTCCCAAGACTGATTTGGAGAGGGATCGCATGTCTATTATACCCTACGCTTCTGCGGTAGGCTCTATAATGTATGCGATGTTGTGTACCAGACCGGATGTGGCTTATGCACTGAGTGTGGTAAGCAGGTATCAGTCAAACCCTGGGGAGAAACATTGGATAGCAGTAAAGAACATTCTCAAGTACCTGAGAAGGACTAAGGAGATGTTCTTGGTGTATGGCGGAAAAGACCTGCAGATTGAGGCCTTTGCTGACTCCAGCTTCCAGAGTCACAAGGATGATTCCAAGTCCATGTCGGGTTTTGTCTTTACCCTCAATGGAGGGGCGGTGTGTTGGAAGAGCTCCAAACAGGAAACCGTTGCTGACTCGACTATGGAAGCGGAATACATCGCTGCATCTGATGCCGCAAAAGAAGCTGTCTGGATGAGGAAGTTCTTGAAAGAACTTCTGGTGGTTCCGTCCATTGTTGACCCAATACCTCTGTATTGCGACAACAACGGGGCTATAGCTTTAGCGAAGGAACCCAGGTCCCATCAGAAATCCAGACACATCTTAAGGCGGTATCACCTGATCAGGGAGATTGTGGATCGCCAGGAGATCGAGGTCCGGAGAGTTGCATCAGAGGATAACACAGCAGATCCATTCACCAAGGCCTTGCCCCAGACTCAGTTCGAGCGGCTGATCGAGATGATAGGTCTTCGATACGCCAGTACATGGCCTTAGTGCAAGTGGGAGATTGTTAGTGTATATGCCGTAGAGGCCATTACTGTATCATACTAGTTTGTATATTACTTAATGGAAGCTTAGGATATTCACAGTTGTATATACAATCTTGCTCGAAATGGTAGTATGCTACTTGGTTTGTCTCTGCTTTAATATGTGCATGTGTTTCTTTTAGCATATTGCTGGTATACATATTAGTAGAGCCCTTAGGATCCTTGCTTGATTACCAGTGTTGTGATGGCGCTCGCACTCGTGGGAGCTGGGTAATCTATAAGCACATCCTTATACAGGTCCCTGGTCGTTGGACTATCGAGACAGGACATCGATACTCCGGAGTAGACTAGCGTATGCGCTTCTCATCCAAGTGTGGGAGACGGTCTGTCCCACGGCCGTTAGTACGTCGTACTTGAGATAGTTTGCGGGTGCTCGTTAGGTTACGAGTACACTGGACAGGACTCATCGGAAACTGTTGGTTGGTAATATACCTATCGTCAGTTATCAGTTCCCAGGTGACATGAGTACAGCTTAGTCCGCTGACTTGATACTGTCACTTCGCCTCGAGTGTGTTCCCACTGCACTTTGATTACTACCCTACCACGGCTCAGAGGAGTCGTGCAAACAGGTAGTTTTTGGGTGCAGTCCCGAAGCACTTGGAGGCAGTGACGGTTAGACAGGATTCGTCTCTCCCGGTATTGGGGGTTGACATCGCGCTGTGTCCAGGAGAGCCATTACACGAGTAGTCCCTGGCCAGGGCAAGCGAGATATACTGGTAGGCTTCCAGTGTTATCTCAGGGTGTTCTGGGCTACACTCCGACACGACTTGTACCGCTATTAGGGGACTGACGTTCACCGCCCCCCTAAGCCCGCCATGCGATGTATCAGACGAACAGACCGGACTGTACGGAGACTGTCACATGCAGGCTCAGTAGGAGTGCAGATGGGGTTCACCTCGTCGGTCTTCTTATCGATATCTACCTGGGGACCGTTACGTACAGCTAGTGCCGCTTGCGGTCTGTGGTTAAACCCACTGCCAGCGTAGTGTCGAGTCTTTAGAGTCCCACACAGAGAGCTATTCGCCTTTAGGCAAAATGAGTAGAGGTCGCATGGTTTTGCGACAGGGTTCGTTCACGTTCGCGCACTTGTGCACGTTTGCAGTCCGGACAGTTTATACTAGCGGGCTTTGGTTTAAGCCGGATCCTAGTGTATGGTTTGAGATTGGTTTTTCTCATTGTGTTCGTGTTCCTCGGATCACGAATGCGGGTGCGTATGCACAGTTGCTTGAGATTGAGGGAGAGGACCTTGTTTAGGGTTAATGACTATTGTCATTTTATTAACCCCATTGTTTTTGTGTGTATTATTGTTAATTAATAATTAGCTTAATTATTGTGCATGGTTGTTGTTGTTGACCTTTTGACTTCATTTACTTGTTGACCAAGTTGACAATTTGACCATGATCATTTCATTTGGAAGATGCTCTTTGATCCTTGCAATTTGCATTAATATTGAAATGATAATGGTCACCTCTTGATTAAACCATGACAATTTTCTAGCTAATTAATTAATTAAAATATCACACACATATTAGTGAGAATGGCTCACTAATAATTTATTCTCTCATATCATTTCTCTCTCTTGCTCATCCTCTCCCTCAAGCTCTCTCCCTCTCATGTGTTGAGAAACAAAAAGCTTGAGAAAAACCTTCACTTGATCTTCTCTACTCTCTTCTATGGTTCAAGTCTTAGCATTTCTTGCACTCTAGTTACTCCTAGCTTGGAGTTGAAGCTAAAGGTCGAGGCTTTCGGGTGGATCCTTCTTTGACGGAAGAAGACAAGCAAGGTGAGGCCTTTCTACCATTCCAACGAGCAAGGAGAGAAGGACTTCGAGCTCAAGGTATAACCTTTCTACAACTTAGTTAGTTGTTAGTTTACTTTAGCTAGTTTTCGTTTAGCAAAGATCCTCACAAGCAAGGTCCATGTTGCCTAAGTCATTAAAAATCCGTTTTTTATTATGTTTTCCGCCTCCCCGTAAGTACCGGGGTGGGCAACGTGGACTTACACCTACCACAAGCAAGTCATCCGAAAACAGCTGTGTGCCAGCGATGCCACAACCGATCCATGTGGTCAACCTGCAAGAACTGTGGCACAACGGGGGTGAGTTGCTAACTCGTGAATAGAAAAACATCACCAGGTAGGAATCGAAATAAACAATGATACCTACGTCAACTATATCATAAAGGTAATACTATGATATCTAGGGTGACCGAATCTGCGTATGTGCCAACACATAATAAAAGCCTATCAGCAAGTGGATACCATCCAGCAATATAATCAATGCATGTATGCAGTGGATCTCGTCCAACAATATAATCAAATGCTTATATGTAGTGGATCTCGTCCATGTGTCAACCACTGACACAACAACTCCTACATGTAAATATCATAAAAACATATGCAGGTAAATATAAGGATATCAAAGAATGTGTGTCCATCAAGGACACATCAAATCATGGAAACCTGAGTGTCTAACCTCGACACTCGAAACATCATGAAACCCATGTCTAGCATCGACACGTAAATCCTCGTACAACAGGCTCTGTCTGCGGGATCGGCACGCGGGCTCCGGCAGAACGGGTCGGCCTAAATCCATCTCATGACTCCGGTCGGTATCCTCCAGATAACCGCCGAGTCCAAATACTGTCACCGGTAGGCAGTGCACATCCCCTGCCAGGCTCATCGGCTAATCCTTCGACATACCTTTCTTGCCCCCGGGTACCATACCGGGTCCATTATGTACCCGCAAATGGCCTCGTCCGCTCCTCGCATCGGGTCTCATATATCAATCTCAGAACCGAGAAAACACATGGTGGACGCACTGAAATATCATATCAAGAGAAACCGGGTTTTCAAACAATACGTAGTTTCTTGAAATACCCCCACGGTCCTCAAATCCATAAATTACATGAAAAACCGATATATGCAACATAAAACAGCAATATGAGCATATTAAGGGAAAACCGCTCTTTTAAATAAATCCAGCTTTTAAAATTATATCATGCGGTTTCCAAATCCTCCGAAATCAAGTGCAGCATCATATGAGGTGTACATGTAACTGTAGCAAGGTATAAATATCTACATGTAAGCAAGTATGTATGATGCATTTCATAAGCGCAATAGCACAATAATCAACGTATCAAAATCACATGTCAATACAATACCACTTAGGGGTATATGCAGCTATAGCAAGATATGTGGGTGTACATGTCGGTATGTATGCAACATTTAACAGGATGCAAGCATGTCCGTATATCTCATGCAACGTGGAACAGTGATATGAACATAGCAAATATATCGTGGCATGATGTAGCAATTCAACTGTGTAGTGACATGGCAATTATCGATGATGAAGGTGTGTGAACCGGCAAATCTGTTTAAGTGTAACATACACATCATCGATAATGGTATAGGTGTACTAGCATATGTATATTTAATGCAAAGAGAATAACATGATCGTAGCATAAAGTACATCATCAGCTAAAAGCTATAAGGTATACGTGTCTACAATATATTCGAGTCGGTGAATCCATCAATCGACATCCAGTCTCACAACATCACGTACAGTACAATCCATCGTACGGCCTCCTCTAAACAAGGGTATGGATAAATCAACAGGTAAAACTCATTGCGTACAGTAATCCACATATGGCGGCATTAAACAAATAGGGATTCTATCAACCTATACAACATCCGGGTACGGATCTAAGTCTCGTACGGCATATCACTCAAAATGCAAAACATTATCCATATAAATATACCTATCTCTCAGGTCACATCCATGTCAAACTCGTATCAGGGGACCTACAAAGGTATCAACAATCTCATATCGGCTCGAATCCACAAAATGACATATCACACTAAGTCATCATACCACATCGTATACTCATTCATCATATTAATATCTCGCATCATATTATATAAACGTCACACTTATTCTCTTTCAATTTGTAGCCATCATGATTCACTTATCATTCCATATTCTCATATGTCAATATGTCCATTAGCATCAACTTCTATCATATTATCGTTTGTAAATCCTACAATCATGTCCGCCGCATATCATTTATCAGTATAAAATAATCAAACGATATTCCATATCAATGTTTGTGGGGTTGCTATACGCCATCCACCCGACTTCCCCCGTAGATATAAATCTACTCACCTACTAAAATCCTCGCTTAGCCATAGTCGATGCGCTTCATCGTCTCGAAATCCACGCGAAAGTAGCCACAATCGATATGAATTTGCAAAGCTATTAACATCAAATTCCGAAATCCAAATACGGCACGCGGTGCTCTCATAAGTTAGAACCTATAGCCTACGCATGCAAAAAAACCCAAACAACCCTCGTCGTTGACGTAAAAACGTCCAACGCCCAAATACAATATCCAGTCGCAAAACCACGAAATCCAAATACTGGAAAACATAGCCAAAACCCTCACTAGGGTCGCTATACATGAAAACTGCCACGCCAAAAATCCAATCGCACCAATACTCATTCACATCTCAATAATTATCGTAGATAAAAATATATACATCATCACCATGTCTATTAAAACCCACGTCTAATTTTTACCAAAAACCTAGTAAGCAACTTATCGCATAATTTCGCACAAGTCTTAAGCTAACACAATTCTAGCGATATCAAACATCTTAAAACAGCTTAACTAAGTTATCCAAACCACTTCCATAATTTTAAACTCGCCCAATTATGTTTCAATAAAACCTAGTAAGCTAAAAACTCCATTAGACAAATTAGGAATTAACAATTATCATATTTCTTACTAGGTTGAGTTTTCCTAATCTTCAATTAACAATTAACCCATTCATCAAGTTTAAACCCTAACTTGAACTTCTTTAAAATTATTATGAATGAATTAAACATGAGTTTAAAGCTATATTAAACAATTAATTAGCTAGCTAAGTGATGTAATACAACAAATTAAAGATTTAAGTTGGAAATTATACCTCTTCAAGAACACACAAAAGCAACTAGATTCATTATCTTTTGCCTCCAAAAATCATGTTTTTCTTGAAGATCCATGCTAGTTTAGTGAAGGGAAATGATGGGTTAAGTTTAATTTATGAATTTGTGGATTTATTTTAGGATTTTTGATGAACTTAGAAAGCTAGAAAATGAAGAAATGAGCAAAGGAAAAGAAATGGGCAGACTTGGGGGGGGGAGGGGCTCGGCCAATACAAGTGGGGGGGTGTTTGTGTAAAATGAGAAGAAAATTCTAGCACAAAACAATAAATGCATCATTAAATGCAATTTGCCACCTTTTCTTTCTTAAAAAAAAATTAAATCCTTTTGCCACAAAAATATCTAGATATTGGATGGATGGTTTTGTTTAACTTAAGCTTGATTAGTTTAGCAATGATTCAAATTAGAAGTAATTAACCCAACCCAAAATGTAATTACCACCAATTAAGTGCATAAAAAACACATTAAAATAATATTTAATTAGGAAAAATATCAAAGTGAACCAAAACTTCCAAGTGACCCACAAAATCCTTAAACTAGCTTCATTCTAGTAAAACTAGTTGCAAACAAGTTTATACAGAAGTTTGATCACTATCGGGTTAAAACGGAAAATACCGACTACTTTACCCTAAAACGGAAAAATTTGCATATCGATTTCAGAAACGTTACAATCTTCCCCCCTTAAAGAAATTCGGTCCCTGAATTTAAATTTAAACCCCCAATACTAAAACATTTCAAAATCCAACTACAACAACAGGGATCCAAAATCACGGAAGAAACAGAAATAACATAGCGCGTTGCATGCGCCTGAAGCCGTGAATGAAACTCAAAACCGAACTCCGTCAAGCATCACGCAAATCATCGGACTTGCACGCATATCATCGGAGTTACAATGGAGATACAGATCTCAAAATCTACTACTGAAATCCAATACACACTAAGCAAATGCTATAATATGTATATAGTACACATCCTGTTTGAAAAATCCCCAAAAACTGAAATAACATATGCAAAATCTTTTTCTGAATCGCCGTGTGATGTGTAACTCATGGCGCAAATGATGGACCCTCATTTGTAAAGTAATAATATACTAGCATATATGTTTTGCTCAAATATACGTTCCGCCCTTTTTAAAATATCCCAAAAGGTTTTCTTTTGTAAATGCTCGTGTCACTCGCAGACACGTAAGAAATAGAGAGACTATAGCTCCTTTTTGAAAACCTCTTGATAAACTTTTTATGCATTCAAAGTACTCAGGAACTATCCTCGAATCAGTCCTGCTAGGGTACTACAAAGTATAGGGCCTCATCATGAAAAACAAAGGGCTCAAGAGCATAATCAGCCTAAAAAAGCGTGTCCAACCATCACGTGCGTCTGGTGCGCACGGAAATCCAAATCCAATACAAGTGCTACAATATGCACAAAAGTAATACTAAGTGCAACGTGTGTGCACGAAAGCATCTGTCCAATGCAACTGGCGTGCACGACAATAACAACTAGTGCATCAAAAGTGCCCAAAAATCTCAATCCAGTGCAACTAACATGCACGAACGAAAACCCCAATCGAGTGCATCAGGTGTGCACAAAAATCATATCACGCGCCCAACGTGCGCGAAAGTCCAAATCAAGTGCATCCGTCATGCACAAACAAAATCGAAATCAAGTGCATCCCACATGCACGAATAAAATCGTATCTAATATGCACAGATAAAAATCTAAATCAAGGGCATCCAACATGCTTGAGTAAAATCTCACTCAAGTGCATTCGATACACACAAAATCTAATACCAAGCGCCTAATATGCGCAAAAATCCAACCCGAGCGTGTCGGGTTCGTAAAAAGCATCTAGTGCACGAAATATCAAATCCTGTGCATCCACTGCATGAAATATAAAATCCTGTGCATCTAGTGCACGGAATATCAAATCCTGTGCATCCACTGCACGGAATGTCAAATCCTTTGCATCTAGTGCACGAAATATCAAATCCTGTGTAGGAAATCCAGGAAATCAAAAACATGTGCAGCTAAGGCACAAAATCGACATCAACACCACGGTGTATAAAATATATCAAGTGCAATAACTATGCACAAAAATGTAAATACCCAGTAGGTGCAGCCATGGTGCACGAAAACTATATCCTGAAACTCGATCATCAAAACTAAAATCCAAGCGATATAAGCGTGATACTCGGATTACAAACGCAAATCGCAACAAATGACATTGAGGTACACTTCCTACAATGTCGGAAAAAAGTCGGTGCGCCCAAACTGGTAGAGCAAGAACATCTGCTTGCCTCCTGCTCACAGTCTGGCGTCTTCTGTCTCTGGGTCCTCATTTCTCTATGGATCACAAATATCGCACTCTATCGGCTCATCTGCCCGGTCAGGTGTGCTAACGGAAACGATTCCGCTCTGGCACTCCTCAGGTCAACTCTCGGCCAATTAGTATGATCACTCATAAAGCAGCACGTCACTGGCGTCGGCCTCTGGCCCTCTGAATACATGTGACACAACTGATCCTCGGTGCAATCTCATCGCAGCAGTGTCCTGGAAGGAATTGGCTCAAGGTCTCTTCCAATCTCGCCTATACCGAACTGTACGGAGGCTGGTACACTTATAAATCTTTTCTCGCTTTCTGGACATCTGCGTTCTCAGCACAACATTTTCTCGGGAACTGGCCGTATCCCAACGCCTCTGCATACATATCAGATCTCTAATCTCGACGGAGGGTAACAACAGCTCGTCAGCATCACGCATGAACCTCTTGTTCCACTTGTCCTTATTATCATCCACCTTGACATCATGTCATGGTATCTGCGTACTGCAATGGTTCTCGGCGACAATCAATCCGGAATCTCTCGCACGGACTCGAAATCACAAACTCGGTATCTTCATCACTCTGTAGAAGATCTTTAGCTGAACACGTCCTCGGGAACTCGTCCCAACCATCGGAGGAATACTTAATACTCATCCGTTTCTCGATCAACTCACAACACATCTGGGTGAGATCCTCTATCTGAAACTGGTCAGCTTACCGATCTCACATCGGAACATCCGACGAACAACGTCATCTCTGGATCAATCTACTCTAGATCTGAGTAAGACTCTCCACACTGGTAATCTTCAACTCAACAGGGCCTGCGTCGGTGCATCAAAACTGACGGATCACTTTCGTCCCTCAACTCAAGATAGACTAGCTATCACCTGTCGCATCTCTACCTGGAAGCTCCAGCGATCTCAGCTCGTAAGCTATGCAAGCGACATTACATCAATCTCAGCAACAGCCGGGTCATCTGTCTGCACGGTCGATGACATCACAATCTCTGAGGTATACTGCACATCAACAGTCCTCTCACAGCAGGCGGCCACTAACAAAGGCCCGATCATCCGGTACAAAACCGCACACTCGTCTCAAACGAGAGGTCACAACACAACACTATATCGATATGTTCCCATGTCACCAGAAAACACGATGGTCAGTCCTCGTCCACGACGAGTTCTCCCTGACCGCATCACTAGCAGCAGCTCAATCTGCGCTCAAACCATGGTGACAGGAACCTCAAACAAGTATCGACGAAAAATGATCAAGTGATGAAATGAATCAACAGATCCAGAATGAATATATGATCATATGGAGGAACGGAATCAGTGAGAGTATGATCATGTAAACGAATAGAATCAAGGATCTCAAATGGATGTATAATCAAGGAAAACAAAGAGAATCACCAGTCTCAAGATATGTACATCCTAAGGTTTCTTAAGCGGAGTATCGTATCGTAAATATGCCGCGGAACATACGTACGGTACGCCACTCTACTCAAGCTACCTACTCCATCAATCAGGGTCAGCCTATGAAATGAAAGTTCGGGTCTAACACCCCCTTGTTCAAGTCTAAGTTTCGTAAGGTTAAGCCTAAGTTCCAAAATATATACGCCCTAGACTCCACATAGTCAAACCTAGACTCGAACCAAGGTTAAACTTAGCGCTCTGATACCAACTTTGTCACGACCCAAAATATTAGCTCGCGACCAGCACTTAAATCACGCGACGTCTACAGGCGTAACGTAATTCAAGTAAGCTGAAACCCAGAAATCTAAACCTTTATAAGAAATAAAGAGGTGAAGATTTGAAATAAAGGTATAGTAAATCATGTTTTGTCTTTTGAAAATTTGGGCAGCACCTCCCTTGTAAAAACTAACCCCGAAAACGGGTACAACACTGAATATAATAAAACATCCCCAAACGGGAGCAAATCACGCCCAACGACGGAAACAACCACCACAAGTATAAAAACAAGTATACGACGCCCAACAGCGAAGATCCATATAAGGAAATAAAGTAAAGCAAGACAACAACCCCAAAAGCGAACATAAAACCCATCGCTTAAGTCTCGCAACTACAAGTCTTCTAAGTCTGCAACATATACAATTACTAGTTTCTAATTTGATGGAGTGACTAGATACAATATGAAAATGAATACAAGAGGGGCACGATCCAACATGAACCGCCTACCACAAGCAAGTCACACGAAAACAGCTGTGTGCCAGCGATGCCGTAACTGATCAATGCGGTCAACCTGCAAGAACTGTGGCACAACGGGGGTGAGTGTCACGACCCAAAGTTTGGCCCGTGACCGGCACTTAACCACGTAACATCTACAGGCGTAACGCGACTAAGTGAACCGAAAACCCAGAAACCAAACCAGTAAAAGTATAGAGTGTTTAAGTTTTAAAATGGAAGCATTTAGAAGTAAAAAGAAATCTTAAGTAAACGATCACCAAGATAGTAATATACGACGCCGTAGAGAAGATCAAGAGTAACAAGTGGGAACATCACAGATAGAATAAACTGCATAAGTAAAATCGGCTCACAACGAGCTCGACACCAGAATACCAATAATATACATCATCGTCCTCATACTGTCTCTAAGTCGAGTACATATATGGTAGATGGAGAATACTAGATACAACAATGTACATAACTGAAAGATAAACAGATACCGCACAAAACCCACCTATCTGCAAAAGAGCTAGTACACAACTGTAGGGGTATCTGTGTCAAAAGATGCAAGAACGCAGCCTGCCGCGACTACTCCGAAGGGCAACCTGCAAACACTGTGGCACAACGGGGGTGAGTTGCCAACTCGTGAATAGAGATAACATATAAAGGTAATCGCGAGCATGCACGTAGTGCGCTACTCTATCATATGCAAACATATGATATCAATGCGTGATAAGCAGTATGTGCAATAATCATGCAAGTGCTCTATCAGGTAATATAACTACAGGATGAGATATAATAATGAATGCTGAGTATGGGAAGTATAACATCTACACGGAATGTCAACGTGGAATATGTAGTCGGTGTCCATCAATGCACCCCAAATCCCAACAACCCAGACGCCGGCACTCCCATCGGCCCTCAAATCTTGTACATCACTGAGAATCATGAGTGCCCAACATCGGCACCCAATTATCATAAATACTCGTGTCTAGCATCGACACGCAAATCTTCCTATATCAGGCATCCGTCAGTCCGGGTCAGCCCCCTCTCTCATATATCTATCGGGCATCCGTCAGTCCGGGTCAGCCCTCTCTCTCATATATCTATCGGGCATCCGTCAGTCCGGGTCAGCCCTCTCTCTCATATATATCGGGCATCCGTCAGTCCGGGTCAGCCCTCTCTATCTCATATATATCGGGCATCCGTCAGTCCGGGTCAGCCCTCTCTATCTCATATATATCGCTCAAGCACTGAGAAAACATAGGGTGGACGCATCGAAATATCATATCAAGGGAACCGGGTTTTTAAATGATTACATATTTGAAATAGCCACGGTTCCCAAATCCAGAAATCACATGTAATCCAAACCAATATGCAAGTCAATGTGATGTGATATGTGCATCAAGTATGAATATCATGTCAAGTCACATAAAGATGAGCTACAACATAATGATCCGATGTGATATATGCATCAAGTATGAATATCATGGAAATTCTACAGTGTGAGTGTCATGGCAATTACTAACGGTGTGTGTGTAGCATGCAGGATAGTGCTCGTGCAACATGAACCGTTAGTAATGGTGCGGTGTTCTATCAATTCTAGTTTATATACATATATCAGGGAATGTGGTATGCACTAAATAGTAGCCATGAACAGTCAATGTATAGAAATGTAGCTACAAGATCCTATCAGCCCTGACGTAGAACGCCATGCGGGCGATATCCCCGTAGATGTTAAATCTACTCACCGTAGTCTCTCGCTAGGTATAGCCGATGACTTGGTTTCCCTTCTTCACGGCGTCCATCGCACTCGCCTGCGAACCTAGAATTCCACAGAATATCATGCATAAGCTCAAAACCATACAAACACGACATTTAAGGTCAACTAGAAACCCGTGTCGCAAACCAAGCGCGCGTGTGCGCGATACGCTAAAACGTGTGATTACGCGCCTGAAACTACCTCGACGCGTCGCGGTACGCAGAAACCCCAAACCCACACACGTATCACGCGTGTCGCGAAGGTTTAAATACGAGAAATAGGTATATAGCTCCAGATTTTTCTATAGCAAGAATCAAATAAAATTATACATGCCATGAGTCTAAGGGTTGCAGCAGACACCAATAGAGCCAAACCCCAACCCAATCCCTCCCCATCTGGCCGCAATTTGCAGCCAGAATCAACATTTCGGCGGCCACTGTACAGAATTTGGGGATCGGGTTCTACCTGGGGGATCAGCACCTAACAACTATACTGCAGTCATCTCAAAATTATTCTGAACTCACTGGGTCGATAGCAGTTTACAGAAAGTCAAAATTTGCTTAAAACGATGAATTTGCATCAAATTGGGATCTGGTGGTATTTTAGTGCAATTGGGGGCATCTAGCCACACAACATCACGTACGGTATAATCCATCTGTCACGACCCGCAGGGTACGGAACGTGACTGGCACTTAAGTTTACGAAACGTCTAAAGACGTCCGTAAAGTAAGTAAGCCAAAGCCCAGAAAACAAAACCAATTAAGCAAAAGAGTGAAGAAAACCCAATCAGTTGAAGGCGAGTTTATCGAATAAGTCATGTAAAACCCTTTTTAAAAACAATACCAATTTTTCCGAAAATTTCGGCAGAGTCTCCTTTGTAAATACTGGCCCCCAAAATGGGTACAACAAAATATATATAAATCCAACAAAAAGGGCATCCCCAAGCGGGAGCTAGCTCTTCGCCACAAGGCGGTCACAAATCCCACGCAATATAAAATGACAACAAGCAAAATAATCATAATGAAGCATAAGAAAACAGCATGTCGACTCAAGTGAGCTCGACCCCAAATACAGCATAAAAGTCTACAAATCTCACAGTCTCATCTCTAGGTCAATATACAATATTGCTGGTAGAAACAGTAGATGGAGTACACTAGATACAAAGAATATACAAGGTGGTACAAAATAATAACATAACCCACCTATGAGCAAATCTCGAGCCCAGGCAAAAGAGGCAAAAGAACAAGTGCGCCCGCCGCTACTGAACTGACGGAGCGGACCTGCAAAAGACTGTGGCACAACGGGGGTGAGTTGCCAACTCGTGAGTAATAAATAACATCTACAAAGGCTATCGTATGCATGCACACAAGCATCCTAGCATCTAAAATACAGGTATGACTGGATGCACTAGCAGGTGTGTATACAATATCAGTGTACTAATATGTATGCAACATGAATATCTGAGGTCTCAATAGGTATCTATGAGAAACATTTTATCTCTTTTTGTTTTTGAAACTCTTTTAGAATGCCAGCATAATACTCAAGGAATCGACGAGAACCGGTGTCCAGCAACGACACCCAAAAGCTGTCTCAAATCTCATAAATCCATGTCATAGTGTCTCTGGCCTCAGCCCTCCGGCTGACCCATCTCAATATCAATACCTCATCCTCTCGCGGCCCCGGTCGGTATCCTCTGGATATCCGCCGTGCCCAATGAAGTCACCGGTAGGTAATCCGTCCCCTGCCAGGCTCATCGTCAGCACCACGAGCTTCTTGCCCCGGGGTACCCTACCGGGCCCACCATGTACCCGAAACGGTTCATCCAACTCCTCGAAACGGGTCTCAAAAACCACAGCAAACTCATGGTGGACGACACTTACATCACTAGAAAACCGCAATTTACACGTTTTAAAAATATAATAAGTTTAGAAATTTTGCGGCTTTCCCCCGAAATCCAGAAATATCATAGAATCTCAAGAAATCCTCATAAGTGCATATGTCAATGATAATGAATGCATATGGTATCAATAATCAAATTTCGATGTGCGATTAATAGATTAAGCATGAACAATTAGTATGGAGAAGTACATGAACATGAATAGCAATCCTACGGTTTCATTTTAAGGAATTAAAGGCAATAGCACAAGTTTAAGTATCAATTAGTAAAAGGTTTAACTTTAAAGGTTATCTAGTGTGGTGGCATGGCAATTACCAGGGTGTGTGTGTAAGCATGAATAGTGCTCGTGCTGCATATAAAAACCCAGGCAATGGTGCAGGTGTCCTATAAAATGGTTTCGCATAGGTATGTCAATATAATGCATGGATGCAGCAAATAGTCAAATAAGTATTTCACCCCTAATTACTAACATCACTAAGGGTCTTGTGAGTTACTAAAACTATCGGGCGGCTTGCGTCATCCAACGATAGTCCCCCGTAGATGTTACATCTACTCACCGGAAACCCTGGCTAGCTGTGTCCAATCACCGCTTTCCCCTTTCGCGCCGCATCTGACGTCTCCGCGACCGAACCTGGAATTTACATCAATACCAAACATAAGGTTACATATCAAGAACGACGCAAAACCCAAACGAAACTACTAAAGTTCACTAGCTAGGTACAACGTGCGCAGGGTGCGCGGAACATACGCGAAAATCGCAAAAACTGCCAAAAATCGCCGATTTGGTCGCCCGGCAAAACTAAAACCCGACTACTCAAAATTTCGCGCTCACGAATCCTAAACGTCAAAGGAGATGCTAGAAACATCCGCAAGGTATCACAAATAATTCACCAAATAATTTTAGTAAAGACCTAGTAAGCACAAACTAGCAATTTTGGTGCAAAAATCGAAAATTAGCGATACGGTTATCACAATCCAACACAATATCCAACCACACAACAAGCAATCTACAAACACTATAATTACAACACATTGGCAAAGATTCAAAACCTACCTTCCATAAACAACCATTACTTGAATTATATAACCTAGCAATTCTAATCCAAACTATATATGAAAACCTTAAATTAACACTAATTTATAACTCAATTAGCAAGTTAACCTTCTAGATTAGGTTAGCAACACAACTAGATAACAAATTAGATTTAATCAACTAGATAATGGTTTCTAGACCTTAATTCAACTCATTAATCATGCTTCACAACCCATTTCCATACATAAACCCTTTCTAGATTTTTGATAAATTAGCAAACTTAATGCAATTTCATACAAGTTTAACATAGAATAGGTTAATAGGAAGCCGCTTAAGCAAGGTAACCATATAGATTAGTTAAGTAACAACTAGATTAACTACAAAACAATTCAATTAACTATCATGGCTTCAAAACCCTAGTTTAATACAAACTATTCTTTTATAAACTAGATTAGGAATTAGTTAAACTTTTAACACTAAAACTATATACTTAAAGGAATTTAGCAAAAAGAAAGTAACTTGATGGAAATTATACCTCAATTGAGATCTAGCAAGAATAAATTTGCTCCAAATGATGGCCTCAAGCATCAAGATCCAAGCTCGGGAGGTGAAGGAAAAAGAAAGATGAAGGATGGTTTAATTTCAAGCTTTAAATTTCCAATTTTTCTTTTGAATTAAACTTGAAGAAATTGGAAGAAATGGAAAGAAAAGAGATGAAGGGGAGGGGAGCAGGTTTCGGCAGTAAAGGAATGGGGGGAAGTGTGTGTGTGTGTACTATGTTATCTCTTTTCCTTTCTAAGTCAACACCCATCTTTAATTAATCAAAAAAAAGAAACCAACCCAATACATTCATCAAATGAATTGAAATGGAGCAATGGAGGGGGAAACCTGCAGGTGGGCTCGGCCCAAAGGAGGAAGGGAAAATATGAGAGGTGGTAAAAAGGAAAACAAGCAAAAGAAGCCCCCCACAAATTAATATTTGCAAGCTTAGGTTTAATTAATTATATTTTTGTTTTCCATAATAGAAATTAGTAAAAACTTAAAATAAAATACTCAAAATTTATGTTACCACTAGATTTTAATTAACATAATTTTAAAGATTAAAATTAGCCCGGAAAAATTTGTATTTATCGCTAAATTAATGTATTTTCTTACCGGCTTAAAATAATATTAAAAAAAATTGAAAAATTAGGAAAAATTTTTAAACGACCAGAATTTCATAATTAACTCATTATCTACTAAAAACAAGCAATTACATATCCATTTTAGGTATAATTAGCCCTAAACTGCAAAATAACGAGAAAGACGGTTTTCGGAAAAATACCGAATTTTCACCGAATTTCAGGAAAACACCAAAACGACTTTTCACGACGCTACACCATCGCACGGCATCCTTTAGTCAAGGGTATGGATCAATCATCAAGTCAACTCATCACGTACGGAAAAATCATCGTACGGCGGCATTAAAAACAATAAGGATCTTATCATCCTATATGACAATGAGGGTACGGCCTAATATCACGTACGGCCTATTATTCATGATTCACGACATTCTCTATATATATCTATAAACCTATGTCCCAGGTCACATTCACAAAAATCTCATATCAGGGGACCGACAATCAATCATCTCAATCGACTCGCATCCGTATACCAACATATCACTAAATTCATCATATCGCATCGTATAATTCATTCCATCACATTTATATCTCACATCGAGACAAATGTTATATATATATATTCTACCTTTACTATAAGAATACTTATCTAATCTAACCTACACACCCGAACCATACAACAGTTTTTAAAAGAAGCGAATCGTAGTTTTGAAAATAAGGGTTACGGTGTTTTTAAGGAAAAGATATCATTTGAAAATCCGTAACGTCCCTCAAGGTATCTGTTTAAAAGATGCATACGATTCTTCGGTTTGGAAATAGGTATGGTTCGGATGACACAACTTTATCGGCTATCTAGTCCTATAGTACCCTAAACGGCAATATCTTCAAATATCATCCTCAAATCCCATCATCACATACTAGTCGTATCATATCACTTCTAACTATCCTTTAGCTCTAACCCTAGTTTCCTAATCTAGGTTTCCTTAACAATATTCTATAAATCAGCTTCCATCAAAGTGTGCGGGGGTGCTATACGCCATCCACCCGACTTCCCCCGTAGATATAGATCTACTCACCTTGGTCTTCTCTTGCCAAAGTCGGTGACGCCACGCTCTGTCGCCTCGGAATCCATGCGAATGTACCTAAAATAATACACAACCGCAATCGCTATTAAAATCGAATCCGGAAAACCGATACGGCACACGGCGCGCTCATAGGTTAGAACCTATAGCCTACGCGTGCAAAACAATCAAACAACCCTTGTTGTTGATGTACAAACATCCAACAACCATATACAAATCCAAATAGCAAAACCAACCATTTCAAAATATGGAAAACATAACCAAAATCACACCAAAGTGCTCCCAGATTTTGACTCGGGTCAAACTAGCAAATTTTGCATATGGGGTTGCTCTAGATACAGGATAACAATGTTCCAGACCAAAAATCACAAGGTTTCACTCCGACTTGGCCGCAAATTGCAGCCTATACCATTAAATCTGCGGCCATAAAAGGTCCATAGGGGCTAGGGTTTCTGGTGATGCTTCCAGGTTGCCTGCTCGTCTCGTGATCATGGGAACCTATTTTCTAAAGGTCTCGGGTCATCCCAGATCTCTAAAAACCATCACAAACTGTCACAATTCCGGTGTCGGGAAATTCTAAATCCATGTATTGGTTTCTAATCTGGGTCTAGGCCAGTAAAAACACCTCCCAAGTCTTGTTAACACCACTACACATCCTCAATTCCACACAATTACCCAACCCTTCTCTTTAGATTTCCACACATCACTAATATAACAAGTTTAACTCTAAACTAAACTAGGATGCTAGGAAACAACAAACTAAACTAAAATGAAGGAATTATACCTCAATTGGGCAACTCAAGAAAACCCTAGATGCCCAAGGTCATCAAAATCCCACTTTGCTTGGTCCAATGCGATGAGGGTGAGGAGGTGATCATTTTTTTGTGAAAGGGTACAGGATTTTGAGGAAGAATTTGAGATGGTTTAATGGGATTGAGGTGAAAGGAGATGAGGTTGGAGGAAGATGAAGAAAACAAAAGGGGAAGGGGAAATGAGGCAGCCCCTCTCTCTCCCACACTTATTCTCACTCCCTTTTCTCTCTCATAGCATGCTCACCCCTCATCATTGTGTCTCCCTCTCTCTCTCCAATAATTCATTTCTTTTCTTTTCTCTTTCCTTCACAATAACACCCATAATTTCAAATAAAACCACACAATGAAACAACATGTAACGTGTCATGGTGCACTAACCATGAAAAACTGTAGAAACACGGATTTGGCTTAATCGCGATTAGCAGTGCACTAACCGGGTTTTCATTTAAACTACATATAATAAATCTTAAAAATTCCAAATCCTTTAAATATATTTTTAAATGAATAAATCATTTTAATTTCCATTTATTTCACAATTATTGGTATATATTTATACCCTTTTTTCGAAAACCCCAATTTCGCAAATCGGACAGTTTTCGGGGAATATATTATTTTAATATTAAATTCCAAAAATAATATTTTATATTTTCTGAAATGTTACAATCTTCCCCCCTTAAAGAAATTCGGTCCCCGAATTTAAATTTAAACCCCCAAAAGCCAAATCAACGGGGCTCCGAAATCACGGAAGATACAGAATAACACAGCACGTCAAGTGTGCATGAAAATGAGTACAAACTCAAAATCGAACTCCGTCAAGCATCACGCAAATCATCTGATTTGCACGCATATTCCCGGAGTTACAATAGAGATACAGATCTCGAAATCCACTACTGAAATCCCATATACACTAGTCAAAAACTACAATACGTGTATAGTACGCATGCTTGAAAAATCTCCAAAAAAAACGGAATGACACACATGCAAAATCCCTTATAAATCGCCGTGTGAATGCGTAACTCACGGCATAAGTGACGGATGCTCATTTTAAAATAATAATATATGTCCACATATGTTTTCCTAAATACACGTTCCGTCGTTTTCAAAATATCCCAAATGGTTTTCCTTTATAAACGTTCATGTCGCTCACGGACACATAGGAAATAGCGAGACTATAGCTCTTTTTCAAAAACCTCTTGGTAAACTTTTAATGCATGCCAAGTACTCAGGTACTGTCATCGGATCAGTCATGTTCGGCTACTACATAACATAGTGCCCATCATGAAAACAAAGTGCTCAAAAGCAAAATCAGCCTCAAAAGGCATATCTAACCATCACGTGCGTCTGGTGCGCACGGAAATCAAATCCAAATACAAGTGCCACAATATGCATAAAAGCCAAAACTAAGTGCAATGGGTGTGCATGAAAACATCTGTCCAGTGCAACGGGTGTGCATGACAACATCATCTAGTGCACCTAGAGTGCACGAAAATCGCAATCCGGTGCAACTAACATGCACGAATGAAAAAAATCCCAAATCGAGTGCATCCGGTGTGCACAAAATCACATCTCATATCATGCGCCCAACATGCGCGAAAATCCAAATCAGGTGCATCCATCATGCATGAGTAAAAACCTCACTCAAGTGCATCCGATGCGCACAAAATCCAAAATCAAGCGCCTAATATGCGCAAAAATCCAACCCAAGCGCGTCGGGTCCGTAAAAGCATATAGTGCAGTAGCATGCACGAAAACAAACGGCAAGGGCCAACGCGCACGAAAACACAAATCGGATAACACAAATGCTTAAAGACATAAATCGGTGCAGCAATGTACGGAGTATAAATCTAGCGCAACCAATGCACAAAACATAAATTCAGTGCAACAAATGCACAAAAAGAAAATTTAGTGCAACAAATGCACGAAACACAAATCCGGTGCATCCAGGGCACGAAATACAGTGCATAAATGCATAAATACAAATCTGGTGCATCAAGTGCACGAAATTCAAATACGGTGCATCCAGTGCACGAAATACAAATCCAGTGCATCCAGTGCACGAAATACTAATACAGTGCATCCTGTGCACAAAATACTGATCAATAACTCAAATGCGTAAACAGCAACACCGAGTGTACCAAGGTGTATAAAATCATAAACGTGTGCAACTGCGTGCACAAAACACATATCAATGCACTACAGGCACATATAAGCTATACCGAGTGCAAAAATCAAATCGAGTGCGTACCACACGCACAAAAATCAAATCAACTGTATGAAATCCATGAAATCATGAACATGTGCAGCCAAGGCACAAAACCGATATCAAGTGCAATAAATATGCACAAATCAAAAACCAACACAACGGTGTATAAAAACATATCTCAAGTGCAATAACTATGCACAAAATGTAAATACCCAGTAGGTGCAGCCATGGTGCACGAAAACAATATCATGAAACTCAATCATCAAAACTCAAATCCAAGCGATATAAGCATGATACTCGGATCACAAACGCAAATCGCAACAAATGACACTGAGGTATACCTCCTACAATGTCGAAAAAATGTCGGTGTGCCCAAACTGGCGGAGCAAGAATATCCGCTTGCCTCCTGCTCGCGGTCTGGCGTCTTCTGTCTCTGGGTCCCCATCTTCTCTGTGGATTACCAATCTCGCAATCCATCGGCTCATCAGCCCGGTCAGGTGTGCTAACGGGAACGATTCCGCTCTGGCACTTCTCTGGTCATCTCTTGGCCAATTAGTATGACCACTCGTAAAGCAGCACGTCACTGGCGTCGGCCTCTGGTCCTCTGAATACACGTGACACAACTGATCCTGGGTGCAAATCTCATTGCAGCAGTGTCCTGGAAGGAATCCTGCTCAAGGTCTCTTCCGATCTTGCCTATGCCGAACTGTACAGAGGCCGGTACTCTTACATAATTTTTTCTCGTTTTCTGGACATCTGAGTTCTCAGCACAACATTTTCCTCGGGAATTGGCCGCATCCCAACGCCTCTGTATGCATATAGATCCTCTGGCATCAACGGGGAGTAACAACAGCTCGCCAGCATCTCGCGCGAACCTCTAGTTCCATTCGTCCGTATCATTGTCCACTTTGACGCCACGTCATGCTATCTGCGCACGGCAATGTTTCTCGGCCACGGTCAATCCAAAGTCTCTCACACGGACTCGAAGTCATGAACTCGGTATCTTCATCACTCTGTAGAAGATATCTGGCCGAACACGTCCTCAGGAACTCGTCCCAACCATCGGAGGAATACTCAATACTCGTCCGTCCTCGATCAACTCACAACGCATCCTCTATCCGAAGCTGGTCAGCTTACTGGTCTCTTATCACATAATTCCAGACGACGTTAAACCCTTCGATCGAGTCATCAAGTCCCATAATTTCCCGAAAGATCAATACCTGAGCACAATCTAATAATATCTGGTACATACCACAGTACCTACGGACCAACCGTAGAAAGGCAAACCCAAGCCTCACAGATGGCACCGCTAAACTGCCGCAAACCCTAAGGTTCAAAGCGGTTCCATGGTCATCATGTCGAGTTAGGGTTTCATTCTTCTAGAGGGTCCACAGAATTACCTGCATGTTCTTCCGAATACTTAAACTTGGAAAAATGGGTTTCTGACATTCGTTCGAACTTTTTAACTTCGCCTATACAACATGTGAATACCCTTCGCCGCATGCTACACAATGCCTCAATCTTCCAGGAAAGACGATACATCAACGGTCATCTCTGGATCGGTCTGCTCTAGATCTGAGTAAGACACTCCACACTGGAAATCTTCAACTCAACTGGGCTTACGTCGGCGCATCAATCTGGCGAATCACCTTCGTCTCTCAACTCGGAGTAGACTAGCTATCATCTGTCGTATCTCTGCCTAGAAGTTCCAGCTATCTCAGCTCGTTAAGTATGGAGGCGACATCCTATCAATCTCAGCAACAGCTGGGTCATTTGTCTACACGGTAGGCGACATCACAATCTCTGATGTATGTTGTACATCAACAGTCCTCTCACAACTGGCAGCCTTTGTCAATGGCCCGATCATCCGATGCAAAACCAAACACTCCTCAACAAGAGGTCACAACACAATACTACATCGAGACGTTCCCATGTCACCAGAAACACAATGGTCAGTCCTCGTCCATGACGAGCTCACCTTGACCGCAACACTAGCAGCAGCTCAATCTGCACTCAAACCATGGTGACAGGAACCTCAATCGAGTATCGATGAAAGAAGATCGACGGCATGAAAGGAAACGACAGATCCAGAATGGATACATGATCATAAGAAGGAACAGCATCAATGAGGGTATGATCATGGAAACAAATAGAATCAAGGATCTCAAATGGATGTATAATCATGGGTACGAAGAGAATCATAGATCTCAAAATATGTACATCCTAAGGTTTCTTAAGTGGAGTATCGTATCGTAAATATGTCGCGGAACATACGTACGGTACGTCACTCTACTCAAGCTACCTACTCCATCAATCAAGGTCAACCTATGAAACGAAAGTTCAGGTCTAATAACCCCCGTTCAAGTCTAAGTTCCGTAAGGTCAAGCCTAGGTTCCGAAATACATACCCGCCCTAGACTCCGCATAGTCAAACATAGACACAAACCAAGGTTAAACCTAGCGCTCTGATACCAACTTTGTCACGACCCGAAATATTAGCCCGTGACCAGCACTTAAATCACGCAATGTCTAAAGGCGTAACGTAATTCAAGTAAGCTGAAACCCAGAAATCTAAACCCTTTTAAGAAAATAAAAGAGGTGCAGTTTTGAAATAAAGGTATAATGAAATCAAGTTTTCTTAAATGCATAGAAAAGGAATCATGAAAAATGCAAGTGGAATTTATTGGTTTGAAAACATGTTTCGTCTTTTAAAAATTTTGGGCAGCACCTCCTTTGTATATTTTGATCCAAAACCACAAATACATAGAGATAATAAAGACATCCACAAGCGGGAGCTAGCTCTTCGCAAACCGGCGGATCACAACCACGCAAGACAGTAAAAATAAGTATACAACGCCCAACGGCGAAGATCACCACAAAAGATAAGGAAAAGCAAGACATAAACCCCAAAAGCGAACATAAAACCCATCGCTCAAGTCTCGCACTACAAGTCTCACTAAGTCTCATTACTTATACAAAAACTAGTTTGATTTGATGGAGTTGACTAGATACAAAATGAAATAGAAATACAAGAGTGGGTACGATACAATTGTCCCACCTACCAATGCAAAACACCCGAATGCAATTGTGTGCCAGCGAAGCCGCTACTGATCCATGTGGTCAACCTGCAAGAACTGTGGCACAACGGGGGTGAGTTGCCAACTCGTGAATAGAAAAACATCTACAAGTAGAAATCGAATAAACAACGACTCCTAGGTCAACTATATCATAAAGGTAATACTATGATATCTAGGGTGACCGGGTCATCATGTGTGCCAACAATGTAATCAATATCTATATGTATACGGATATAATCCAACCATATAATCAATGTATGTATGCATGTGGATCTCGTCCAACCATATAGTCAATGTCTGTATGCATGTGGATCTCGTCCAACCATAATCAATGTATGTATGCATGTGGATCTCGTCCAACCATATAATCAATGTATGTATGCAAGTAAGTATGAGGATATAAATCAACGGTTTCCCTTGCGACACATCAAATTCGTGGAACCTGGGTATCCAACATCGATACCCGAAAATATCATGAAACCCGTGTCCAGCATCGACACGTAAATCCTCATAGCTCGGGCTCCGTCAGTCCGGATCGGCCCACGGGCTCCGTCATTCCGGATCGGCCCATATCATCTCTCGACTCCGGTCGGTATCCTCCGGATATCCGCCAAGCCCAACCAATCACCGGTAGGTAGTAGTCCCTCTGCCAGGCTCATCGTCATCCACACGAAATCTCTCTCTCGTCCCGGGGTACCATACCGGGTCCACCATGTACCTGCAAACGGAATCATCCGCCTCCTCGAATCGGGTTTCACATGTCACACGTCTCAGAACCGAGAAAACACATAGTGGACGCACTGAAATATCATATCAAGAGAAACCGGCTTTTTAAAATAGTACATACTTTCTTTTGAAATAGCCACGGTTCTCAAATCCAGAAATCTCATGAAAACAGCATATCTCAATGCGTAAAACCATAAAGTATGATGTATGCGACATATGATAGAAATGTAAGCATATCCGTATATCATGCAACATGGAACAGTAATATGACATATTAAGGGGAAACCGCTCTTTTAAAATGATTCCAGTTTTTTTTAAATATATCCCGCGGTTCCCAATTTCTCCAAAGTCAAATACAACATCGTCTATGTGTGTGCAATAAATATGTATGTAGGCATGGATGCACAAAGATATATATATATATATATATATATATGCAAGTATGAGTGTACAAGTGGGTATATACGCAAGCATGAGTATACGAGTGGGTATATACGCAAGCATGAGTGTACAATATGTATGTGCGCCAATATGGACGTACAAGTGGTATATACGCAAGTATGGGTGTACAAGTGGGTATATATGCGGGCATGAGTGTACAATAGGTATGTGCGCCAATATGGATGTACAAGTGGTATATACGCATGTATGAGTGTACAATATGTAGCTATAGCAAGTATATCATGCAAGGAGTCATATCCTGATGCAGCAGTTCTACTGTGTAGGGACATAGCAGTTATCGATGATGAGGTGTGTGAGCCGGCCAATCTGTGTAAGTGTAACATACGCATCATCTATAATGGTGCAGGTGTACTATCACAGGTATAAGTAATGCAATATGAATAACATGAATGCAGCATAAGGTAAATCATATGCAAATGCTGACGGGTATACGTATCTAACATGACCGAGTCGGTGAATCTATCAATCGGCATCTAGCCACACAACGTCACGTACGGTATAATATATCGTACGGCATCCTCTAATCAAGGGTATGGATTAATCATCAAGTCAACTCATCACATACGGAAAAATCATCATACGACGGCATTAAAAACAATAAGGATCCTATCATCCTATATGACAATAAGGGTACGGCCTAATATCACGTACGGCCTATTATTCATGATTCACGACATTCTCTATATATATATCTATAAACCTATGTCCTAGGTCACATCCACAAAAATCTCATATCAGGGGGACCGACAATCAATCATCTCAATCGACTCGCATCTGTATACCAACATATCACCAAATTCATCATATCGCATCGTATAATTCTTTCCATCACATTTATATCTCACATCGAGTCAAATGTTATATATATACATTCTACCTTTACTATAAGAATATTTATCTAATCTAACCTACACACCCGAACCATACAACAGTTTTTAAAAGAAGCGAATCGTAGTTTTGAAAATAGGGGTTACGATGTTTTTAAGGAAAAGATATCATTTGAAAATTCGTAACGTCCCTCAAGATATCTGTTTAAAAGATGCATACGATTCTTCGGTTTGGAAATAGGTATGGTTCGGATGACACAACTTCATAGGCTATCTAGTCCTGTAGTACCCTAAACGGCAATATCGTCAAATATCATCCTCAAATCCCATCATCACATACTAGTCGTATCATATCACTTTTAACTATCCTTTAGCTCTAACCCTAGTTTCCTAATCTAGGTTTCCTTAACAATATTCTATAAATCAGTTTCCATCAAAGTGTGCGGGGGTGCTATACGCTATCCACCCGACTTCTACCGTAGATATAGATCTACTCACCTTGGTCTTCGCTTGCCGAAGTCGGTGACGCCACGCTCTGTCGCCTCAGAATCCACGCGAATGTACCTACAATAATACACAACCGCAATCGCTATTAAAATCGAATCCGGAAAACCGATACGGCACACGGCGCGCTCATAGGTTAGAACCTATAGCCTACGCATGCAAAACAATCAAACAACCCTTGTTGTTGATGTACAAACATCCAAAAACCAAATACAAATCCAAATTGCAAAACCAACCATTTCAAAATATGGAAAACATAACCAAAATCACACCAAAGTGCTCCCAGATTTTGACTCGGGTCAAACTAGCAAATTTTGCATATGGGGTTGCTCTAGATATAGGATAACAATGCTCCAAACCAAAAATCACAAGGTTTCACTCCGACTTGGCCGCAAATTGCGGACTATACTATTAAATTTGTGGCCAGAGAAGGTCCATAGGGGCTAGGGTTTCATGTGATGCTTCCAGGTTTCCTGCTCGTCTCGTGATCATGGGAACTTATTTTCTAAAGGTCTCGAGTCATCCTAGATCTCTAAAACCCATCACAAACTGTCACAATTCCGGTGTCGGGAAATTCTAAATCCGTGTATTGGTTTCTAATCCGGGTCTAAGCCAGAAAAAACACCTCCCAAGTCTTGTTAACAGCCACTACACATCCTCAATTCCACACAATTACCCAACCTTTCTCTTTAGATTTCCACACATCACTAATATAACAACCTTAACTCTAAACTAAACTTGGATGCTAGGAAACAACAAACTAAACTAAAAGGAAGGAATTATACCTCAATTGGGCAACTCAAGAAAACCCTAGATGCCCAAGGTCATCAAAATCCCACTTTGCTTGGTCCAATGCGATGAGGGTGAGGAGGTGATCATTTTTTTGTGAAAGGGTACAGGGTTTTGAGGAAGGATTTGAGATGGTTTCATGGGATTGAGGTGAAAGGAGATGAGGTTGGAGGAAGATGAAGAAAACAAAAGGGGAAGGGGAAATGAGGCAGCCCCTCTCTCTCCCACACTTATTCTCACTCCCTTTTCTCTCTCATAGCATGCTCACCCCTCATTATTGTGTCTCCCTCTCTCTCTCCAATAATTCATTTCTTTTCTTTTCTCTTTCCTTCATAATAACACCCATAATTTCAAATAAAACCACACAATGAAATAACATGTAACGTGTCATGGTGCACTAACCATGAAAAACTGTAGAAATACGGATTTGGCTTAATCGCGATTAGCAGTGCACTAACCGGGTTTTCATTTAAACTACATATAATAAATCTTAAAAATTCCAAATCCTTTAAATATATTTTTAAATGAATAAATCATTTTAATTTCCATTTATTTCACAATTATTGGTATATATTTATACCCTTTTTTCGAAAACCCCAATTTCGCAAATCTGGCAGTTTTCGGGAAATATATTATTTTAATATTAAATTCCAAAAATAATATTTTATATTTTCTGAAATGTTACAGTTACGGTTTGCTGGCACACTGTTCCTTCCGGGTGATTGCTTTGGTAGGTGGGTTCACTCGCATCGTGACCACCGTCGTATTTTACTTACATTCTGTTGTATCTAGTAAACTCCATCAACCAGACTTGTATATTTTTTATAGACTTAGAAGACCGGTTGTATATTCTTTCGACCTTCGAGTCGAGCGTTGTATTATCATGGTTTTCCTCTGGTTTTCTTTCTGAGTTTTGATCCTCGCCCTTCGGCGTTGTATATTATTTTGCTTGCGTGGTTGTGTCCGCCAATTGGCGAAGAGCTAACTCCCGCTTGGGGATGCCTTTATTCATTATATATATCTCTTATGTTGTACCCGTTTGGGGCCAGTATTTACAAAGGAGACTCTGCCGAAATTTTCGGGAAAATATGACGTTCCTTTTAAATGTTTAATGCCACTTATTCATTAAAACCACTTGCTTTAAAACCAGTTTTCTTCACTTCTTTAAAATGGTTTAGATTTCTGGGCTTTTGGCTTGCTTGAATTAGGTAGGGTCCTATAGACTTCACATGATTCAAGTGCCAGTCACGTGCTATTTCGGGTCGTGACACAGAGCCAACCCATTAATCGCATACTAGTTGTTTAGACAATGTTAAAATATCGAAACCGAAACAACCCCAAATCAATACCAACGATATTCTAGTTTCTGTCAATTTTTTCTATGTCTTCAAAAATTATTTTAGTAACTGCAAAAGACTACTTGTTTGACCACTAGACTGCACCCCAAATACGAGCCAATTCCACCTGAAATGAACCGAGACATTCCCTAAAAATCCGAGCTGGCCGGCCATTATATTGATTCTGGATTTCGTATTTGGGTTGTGATTTTGACTCTGGAATATTGGTTTATTGGTATTCGTAGTTTAGCCCAGTTTTGATATGGATTTATCTAGTTGTTTGGGGCTATTCGGGGTTATTTCGAAGTCGATATTTCTAACATTGTTTAAAGTTTTACAGTACATGCATTACTATCTGCTACCATGAATGTCATTAGATCGGTACAACTTGTCTAATTGCTATAGTTCTTTTAGACGGGTTTGCGAACGTGACATTCACGTTGATGTTCTGTGTTATGTGCTGTGTTTGTTGCGGATTTGTCGTGGTGGATAGCTTGGGTGCAATGTTAATACAGTTTAGTTTTATTTGTACATATTTTTCTTTTCTGTACTAGGATTACCCCGCGATGGAGTGCACGGATAGCCGGTTTCTGGAGGGCAACGGATCCGCATCTCATGGCGTTGAGAAGGCGGGGGCCTCACTCTAGAATTGGCAGGCTATTCGCCGCACTCGTAGTGGGTACAGGTTGACCCAAGGAGGGGTGCTCAAGTTACCGGATTCCGTGAAGTGCTGGATGGCCCATTCACTTTGCTGAAGGGGGCTGCCTCGCTTCTGGTTTTGGCGGGTAACTTGTCGCGCTCGAAGAGGTCTAGGTTTTCATTATACAGGCTATCCACACGGCCAGGGGAACGTCAGGTTGCACTTGCGGCTCAAAGGAAACCCGGGGCTCCCAGATTATCTGTATTTTTATGTGATGCTTATTACTTATCTGTGATGTTGCATTTATCACGCCTGGGGCGATTATTATATATTGTTATATATATACTAGTATATGGTGTATATGTTTTACACCCGCGCTAGTCCAGTCCCCGCTCTGTCGTTAGTTAAGTAACCTAACGGGTGATGACGGGACTCGGTGGCGAATGCGGATGGCATATACGTACATCATATTTTCGTTCTTTTGTGGTGTGATTAATTGATGGGACTGCGTTGATTCAGATCAATGCAAGGAAAACAGACCTATTCGATATTGTTTGAACAATTTTAAAAAGCTGTTATTATAAGGGCGTTTTCTTTTGTTTTGCACAGCGGTATTCGGTTATGAATATCCAGCACCTCATTCGACGAGGAAAGAGCCGAGATCCCTTCACTGGGAGTGACCTCTTGGGCAGAAGTTTGCGTCAGGGTAATAACTTCACTATAGTCGATTACTTTTTGTTTTGCATCGTGATATTCAGTGAGAATATCCTGTACCTCATTCCACGAGGAAAGTGCCAAGATCCCTTCACAGGGAGTGACCTCTTTAGCAAAAGTTTTCGCCACTATATATTTATAAAAAGCTATCCGGTTCCTTCAACAATATCAAGTTCATTACGTTAAAGGTTTTTCGCCAAAAACCATTCGTAGCCCTCCGTCATTTCAGACGGGTAGCACTTAGTATTCATGTCATGTATGTTGGCCTTCGTCAAGGCATAGTGTATGGTAGCTATTTGTTACTTTTCTGTTGCATAGATAGATGTGTTGGTTTGGGACAATCGTACTACTATTTTGGCCTTCGTCAAGGGTATGTACGGATGGGTTCAAATTAACCTGGATAATGACGGGTAGAACTTGATATGTGACTTATGATATGTTGGCCTTCGTCAAGGTCATAAGAGCATGTGGTAGAAATCACATCGGGAGTTTCAAATATACAGGAAACTTGCCAGGCATGCGCATACCTTCTGGAGTGTGATTCTTGAGTGGATTCCATCAGGTTATCAGGCGATGATAGTTTGATCTTGATACCCACTGATGAGTTGGTTTACTCCTCGGGTGATTTTTAGATGATCCCGACTAATTCTTCTTTTAGGTTTGGAGGAGAATTTGATGATACAGTGGGAGACATCCTGATTAGATAAAGTGATTGACCATTCTGATCTAGGATAGAGTGCATACTGAGTGTTTCTTTTCTCTCTCTCTTTAGCAACGACCATGTTCCGGCCCTAAACTATAACTCAATAACCAAGTTAACCGAACCTTCTTAAAACACATTGACTTTTGAATTTGCAGAGTTGCATACTTCATTGCCACTCCTACTTTTACCCTTTGCTTTTCTCCGGATCATTCCGTATCACTACGAAGATCCACAGAAATTGGATATGACAATCGTATAGTTACATACGAACTCGAAGAAACTTATTTCAGATTCGAGGATGGTTTCCGGTTCTGGAGAAAATGAATAGGACTATTCAATTGTCTTTTTCTTTTACCTTCTCTCAAGTTATGAGGGCTCCTAGGATTAGGAGACCTGTTACACTTATTGGATAGTCTTCTTCCAAACCATAGGCAGGTGCCGAAAGGTGGGGAAGGAAGAAAACCAATTAGCCTAAGTAAAGACAAATAAAGGGGTTAAAAAGATGGTAAAGTAAATTGCAACTGCTATCATTCACGACCAAACTGCGTAGTTCATCGCCACTCCTACTTCACCTTTGCATTTCTCCAGAACACCCCGTATCACTACAAAGATACGCGTTTATTGGATAATCCATCGTATAGTTATATACGAACTTGAAGGAACTTGTTCCGGTTCGAGGATGGATTCTGGTTCAGGAGAAATGGGATAAGGTTTATTCAGTTGTCTTTTATCTTTACCTTCTCTCAAGTTGCGAGTACTCATAGGATTAGGAGAGTACACCTATTATGCTTATTGGATAGTCTTCTTCCAAACCATAAGCTGGTGTCGAACGGTAGGGAAGGAAGAAAACCATTTAGCTTAAGGGTGGTGTACAGAAGGTAATGAATAAAGACAAATAAAGGGATTGGAGAGATGGAAAAGAAATATACGGTTACAGTCATGAATCTGGATAATGGAAGAGGCATTACTAGGAATACCCGGCTACCCCTTCGAAACATTTTTATGTTTCAGTTTCACTATGCGTTGTTAATTGAAAACTAATTTCCCACCTTACTCCAGGGTATGTATTTACCAGGTCTGATTCTCACATCTGTATGGTTTTACAGATGATAAGTGGGAGTAAGTTATTGGGAATTAGGTGATTATATCCTCATTATATCGGAATTCGTTGTAATTGGTGATATTTGAAGAAATCGCCTCGGGTTTTGCCTGACGGCCAATATTGGTTTTGAATATCCGCTGTTATGCACCAATTCCAAACCGATATATCTGTACGTTTATTTTATAAAGTGAGATATAACTTTTTGAAATTATGTCCATGATATTTACCTGTATCAGTTGATGGTTAGGTAAGGAACATTTAACAGCGGTGTAATTCTTTTTAACCATAGTACAGTTTTTAACCTACGATGCACAGGGTTTGAGTTATTGAACTCATGGGACTTATAAAAAGTATTGTATGTTGTCCAGTGTCCATTAGGACAAAGGAGTTGGTCCTCGTACTATATTCTGTTTACTTGTGACTTCTCCAGTTTTAGACAACTGTTTCATAGAAATACGGGGTCCAAGTTTTGAGAAGTTATAGGTACAAGAATAAAGTAGAGAACCACGTGATGCAAGTATCTGGATTCTTCAAGGAGATTGAAGATGTAGATACTTGTGTTTGGTATTCAGTTGATAGTAATGGTTTTGAGAAACTTATTTCTCTTTCAGGTTACTCATATCTGGATGCAATCCTAGTTGAGTAATGCTGATCGGCCTCCTTCCATTTAGTTAACATGCACTGGAGACAGCTGCATGATTTGAATCTGGTTCCAATTAAATCAGTGCCTCTATTTCTATATTGTATATAGAATGGTTCATATCTTAACGATGTTAAGGTATATGGAGTTGTCCGGCTTATGCTTGAAACCAGACTCTGGATAACTCAAGGCACATTTCTGTAATGGCAGTTTGTGGGTTATCCCGGGCTATGACGAGGGTTAATTTTCTACCATCTGGAAGATCAATAGTGATATTGTTCTTGACTCGCCACAGTTTTAGTAAAATGGGCTTTTTCAGAAAACGGTAGTGGGAGTATGGTAGAACTAGAAGTGATTCCAGAACCACAGACGATTACTGAAAATTTAATAAGACCTAAACATTCAATCGGGTTTGACATTCCATTAGCCACTCCGCGGATATGGTGAGTAACCTCAGGTGCGCGAGAGGTACTTCGGTATCCTCAAAGACTGTGACAGGGAGGTTCTTGTTTACCCAGACTTGCCATTACTGCTGTTCTAGACCATAAGACCCGGCATGAGGATGAGTATAGCGTCGTTCTAAACTAGCTTTAGAAGTGCACATGTATATGACTCTGCCAGAGTGTTGTTGTAGTCAGTGCGAGCAGCGGAAGCATAGTAGACAAGGAGCTTGTGTCTATTTATAGACTAAAGCAAGTATAGCGGAGATAGATCATCTATTTTTAATCTAACAGTCATAGGTTTTGACTTCATCAGGATAAGAGATAGATCTGTTAAGAAGATTGTAGGGTGGTATGTCCTGGTATTTGGATGACATACACTTTGTAGGAAGTGAAATTCCTATACTACGATCGGTTATACTGTGGTTGTCACACGGTGGTTTCTCCACATAGGATATGGATATTATATCAGGAATTATGGTAACTGGATCTATGATTTTAGATCTAGATTTGGGTAGTTTTCCAATCTAGGTACTTTGACACTATTCTAAAGGTGTTTTAGAATAGACGACTCCTTGCAAGGTGGTGCACCTGCAGGTGATGGAGTCACCCTCTCTAAACGTCTCTTACAGACTAAAGGGGAGAGGGATGTGCATGATTGGTGTTAGGTCCACGTTACCCACCCCGGTTCTTTCGGGGAGGCGGAATAGGTAAAAATCAAATTTTTCTCACAAGGTAACATGGACCATGCATGAAGGATATTTGCTAAACAAAAACTAACATACTAACTACAAGTTCTAGCTACTATGTAGAATGGTTATACCTAGGTCTTTCACTCCATCTCTTCTTGTTGTGGTTCTCCTTCTTACTTGCTCCTTGTAGTTGCGTAGACGGCTCCTCCTCGTCGTCTTCTCTGTGCCGAAGATAGATCCACCCGAGGGCCTCTACCTTGAGCTCCTACCTCAACCAAGAGGTAACTAGAGTGCTTGGTTTGCTAGACAAAGAACCCTAGAAAAAGTAGAGAGATGTTTTGATGGCTTTGTCCCAAAAGCTTTTGATTCTCAACACATGAAAGATTAAAGTTTTGAGAGGAAGTGGGAGAGCTCAAAAACATGAGAGAAAAAGAACAAGAGAGAATGAGAGTAGAAATCTACAACCATGCTCATATGAGAGAAATAATAATAATAATAATAATTAAGGGAAAATGTGATGGTTAGTTTTGAAATGACAATTATCATTTCACATTAAATGAAATTTGCAAGAATCAAGAAGCATCTTTCATGTGAAATAATGATGGTCAAAATGTCAACAAGAGTCAACCGGTCAACCATAGTCAAAAGGTCAACAAAATTCGAATGGTCAACCTAACCATGGCACAATTATCCTTAATTAATATCATTAATCATATTTCTCATTTTCATTAGGGTTTGGAAAAAGTCAACGGTCAACAACCCTAATGAGAACCCTCTGCCTCTGTCAACTGTGCATACACACCCGCATCCGTGTTCCGAGGAACACGAATACAATGAGACAAAACCAATCCCAAAGCAAATACTAGGATCTGGCTTAAACCAAAGCCCGCTAGTAATAACTTCCCGGACACCAAACGTGCACAAGTGCGCGGATGTGAACGAACCCCGTCGCAAAACCATGCGACCCCTACTCTGTTTTGCCCAAAGGCGAATAACCCTCTGTGTGGGACTCTAAAGGCTCGACACTACGCTGACAGTGGGTTTAACCACAGGCCGCAGGCGGTACTAGCTGAACGTAACGGTCCCCATGTAGATGCCGATAAGAAGACTGATGAGGTGAACCCATCCGAACTCCTACTGAGCCTGAATATGACAATCTCCGTACAGTCCGGTCTGTTCGTCTGAGAGTATCGCATGGCGGGCCTAGGGGGCGGTAAACGTCAGTCCCCTAATAGCGGTACAAGTCGTGTCGGAGGGTAGCCCAGAACACCCTGAGAAACTACTGGAAACACTACCGGTAATTCTCGCTTGCCCTGGCCAGGGACGACTATGTGTAATGGCTCTCCTAGACACGGCGCGATATCAACTCCCAATACCGGGAGAGACGAATCCTGTCTAACCGTCACTGCCTTCAAGTGCTTCGGGACTGCACCCAACTACTACCTGTTTGCACGACTCAATAGAGACGTGGTAGGGTAGTAATCTAAGAACAGTGGGAACACACTTGAGGCGAAGTGACAGTGTCAAGTCAACAGACTAAGCAGTACTCATGTCAACTGGGAACTGTTAACTGACGACGGGTATAATACCATCCAACAGTTCCCCTGCGAGTCATGTCCGGTGTACCCGTAACCTAACGAGCACCTGCATACTATCTCTAGTACGACGTACTGATGGCTGTGGGACAGACCATCTCCCCTGCTGGGATGAGAAGCGTATGCACCAGTCTATTCTGAAGTATCGATACCCTGTCTCGATAATCCTACGACTAGGGACCAAAATAAGGATGTGGTTATATACTACCCTACCCCCACTAGTGTGATCGCCATCACAACGCCGGTAGTCAAGCAAAGATCCTAAGGGCTCCATCAATATGCTTTTAGCGATATGTTAAAAGAAACATATACACATATTAAGATAGAAACAAACCAAGTAGCATACTACTATATCGAGCAAGACTGTCGTAAACCCGTATATATATCCCAAGCTTCCAAAATGTATTATACAAACTAGTACTATACAATAATGACCTCTAGGGCATACATATCCAACAATCTCCCACTTGCACTAAAGGCCAGTAATTGGTGTACCGCATACCCAACGTCTGCGCTAAGGCCAGCTGCTGGCGTACCGCATACCCAATAGCTCAAAAAGTCATTCGAACTGTGTTTGAGGGAGGGCCTTTGTGAATGTATCCGCCGTGTTGTCTTTTGTGTCCACTCTCCGTACCTCGATCTCATGGCGATCAATGATCTCCCTGATCAGGTGATACCGCCTCAAGATGTGTCTGGACTTCTGATGGGACCTTGGTTCCTTCGCTAAAGCTATAGCCCTATTGTTATCGCAATACAAAGGTATTGGGTCAACAATGGACGGAACCACCTGAAGTTCACTAATGAACTTCTTCATCCAGACCGCCTCTTTTGCGGCATCGCTTGCAGCAATGTATTCAGCCTCCATCATCGAGTCTGCGACAATATCCTGTTTGGAACTCCTCCAACACACCGCCCCTCCGTTGAGGGTAAACACAAAACTCGAGACAGACTTGTTGTCTTCTTTGTCACTCTGGAAGCTTGAATTGGTAAAGGACTCGACCCTGAGGTCACCATTACCGTAAACCAGGAACATCTCCTTAGTCCTTCTCAGGTACTTGAGAATGTTCTTCACTGCCGTCCAGTGGTCTTCACCTGGGTTTGACTGATACCGGCTCACCACGCTCAGCACGTAAGCTACATCTGGTCTTGTACATAGCATCGCATACATTATAGATCCTACCGCCGAAGCGTAGGGTATAGTGCTCATGCGAACCCTCTCTTCGTCAGTCTTGGGAGACATCTTCTTGGAGATGGTGATTCCGTGCAATGCAGGTATATTACCACGCTTGGAATATTCCATACTAAATCTCTTTAGTACGGTCTCTATGTACCTGGACTGCGAAAGTCCCAGTAATCTCTTGGATCTATCTCTGTAGATCTTGATCCCCAGAATGTACGAGGCATCACCCAGGTCCTTCATGGAGAACCGTTGTGACAAGAATAGCTTGACCGATTGTAGCATAGGAATATCATTTCCTATCAAAAGAATGCCGTCTACGTATAAGACTAGGAACACGACAGTTCGTCCTACAATTTTCTTATAGACACAAGGTTCATCTTCGTTCTTGATGAAATCAAATTCCTTGATTGCCTCATCAAAACAGATGTTCCAGCTCCGCGATGCCTGTTTTAATCCATAAATGGATTTAAGCAACTTGCACACCTTCCTGCTGCTCCCACTGTCTACGAAACCTTCTGGCTGATCTATGTAAACTCACTCTTCCAAACAGCCGTTTAAAAAAGCCATTTTTACGTCCATCTGCCAGATTTCATAGTCATGGAAGGCAGCAATGGCAAGTAGGATACGAATGGATTTGAGCATAGCTACTGGAGAAAAGGTTTCGTCATAGTCCACACCAGGTCTCTAACGAAAACCTTTTGCAACGAGTCTAGCCTTATAGGTTTCCATCTGCCAATCTACACCAAGTTTCCTTTTGTAGATCCATTTGCATCCAACGGGCTTTACCCCAGGTGGAGCAATATCCAAGGTCCACACTTTATTGGTGTACATGGACTCCATTTCGGATTGCATAGCATCCAGCCACTTATCAGAGTCCCTACTGATAATGGCCTGCCTGAAACTGGTAGGGTCATTTTCTTCCAAGATGCAATCCTCTCGATCCCCGTCTATGAGAAAACCGTAGTATCTCCCGGGTGGATGAGAAATCCTACCAGATCTGCGGAGTGGCTGAGGTTCGTCTGGGGTTATTGAATCCTGAGGTTCTGTCAAATCTTCAGTTTCAGTTTGTGGTCGCTGAATTTCTTCCAATTCTACTGTGCTCCCACTAATTTCTTTTGCAAGAAACTCCGTTTCTAAGAAAACGGCATGCTGAGCAACAAACACCTTCTGTTCCTCGGTGTGGTAGAACATATATCCATAACCATTCTTTGGATATCCCATAAACTTACATAAAACTGACCGTGCCTCTAGTTTATCTGGTTTATGCGTTTTAACATAAGCCGGACAACCCCATATCTTAAATCTTTTAAGATATGGCCTTTTTCCATTCCATATCTCGAATGGGGTCTTAGGCACTGATTTAGACGGAACATCATTCAATAGATATGCTGCTGTCAAAAGCACATGTCCCCAAAATGAAAGAGGCAACTCAGTACTACTCATCATAGAGCGAACCATATCCAATAAGGTACGATTCCTCCGCTCCGATACACCGTTGTGCTGTGGTGTATAAGGGGGAGTAAGCTGAGAGAGAATACCATTCTCTTTTAAGTAATCTAGGAATTCCGTGCTTAAGTACTCCCCTCCTCTATTAGACCGGAGGATCTTGATACTTTTGCCAGTATGGTTCTCTACTTCGTTTCTGAATTCCTTGAATTTCTCAAAAGCTTCAGATTTGTGTTTCATCAGATACACATATCCGAACCTAGAGAGATCGTCAGTGAATGTGATGAAGTACGAGAACCCACCCCTTGCATGTATAGATATTGGACCATATACATCACTATGTATGAGTCCCAAGAGCTCTGTTGCTCTTTCTCCATGTCCGGTGAACGGAGATTTGGTCATCTTTCCTTTGAGACAAGACTGACAAGTTTCATAAGATGAAAACTCGAATGTATTCGAGAGTCCATCTTTATGCAACTTACTTAGTCTTTTCTCTCCGATATGACCAAGTCTACAATGCCATAAGTAGGATTCGTTCGTATCTGAACTCTTCCTCTTGCGTGTGTTTTGTACATTGAGAACTGTATTCTGATTTAGAACGTAGATACCATTACACAGTGTACCTTGTGCAACCAGTACCTTATGAAGGTAGATGTTCATGATATTTCTATTAAGAACAAAGTTATATCCATCTTTATTGAGTAAAGAAACTGATATGATGTTGCAAACCATGGAAGGTACATAGTAGCAATTGTTCAAAATCATAGTATTGCCATTTGGCAACACTAGGTGATATTCACCGACGGCTGCAGCATTAACTTGTGCTCCGTTCGCTACCCTGAGCGACATATCACCAGGTACAACTTTCCTACTTTTTCTCAGTCCCTGCAAAAAATTACAGATATGAGATCCTGATTCGGTATCAAGTACCGAGGAGGTAGGGCTGACCGTAAAGCAGTTCTCAATTACAAGAACACCTGAAGTAGATGCAAAACTATGCTTCTTCTTCAACTGGGTCTCCTTGGAATCCATACAATCCTCTTTCCCTTGCTCTTACTTGTGACAATTGTCATAAGTTAGAGCCAAACCGACGTTCCCCAGCCCCGAATAAGAATTCGGATCGGTCAAGCGATACATTTTATTATCTTGATTAGGGCGTGAAATGGTTGCTACCTGGAGAGAGAGAAAAGAAACACTCAGCATGTGCTCTTCCAAGATTAAATTGGTTTATTAATTTATCTAATCAGGATGGCTCCCACTGTTTCCTCAAATTCTTCTTCAAACCCTTAAAAAAGAACTAGTCAGGATTAATCGCACATCATAATACTTGCTTAACCTTTCAGCCAGGCTGGTGTTGGTACTTCGAGGGAGGTTTTCCAATGCTTTCGCGAAATTCCTTAATTAAATAACCTCTTTTCCCTAGAGGCGTAGCCCCGCTAACACCGTTCTAGACACCTACTTGGTTTATAGCAATGATTGTTAAGTGAAATAATCTTCCGAGAGTAATCGAACTCATCAGTGGGATCGGGATCCAACTATCATTGTGCGATGACCTAGATGGAATCCACTCTAGTCACCACACTCTGGAAGGTATGCTAAATCTGCAAGTTTCAGTTTCTTTAGAAACTCCCGATGTGGTTTTTGCCCCTAACGGTTTATGACCTTGACTAGGTCAACAAACCATAAACCGCTAGTCAAGTTCTACCCGTCATTATCTTGATTGCATTAAACCCACCCGTACGTGCCCTTGACTAGGTCAACAAGGCCGCACGACTGTCCTAACCAATCACACTGGCAATGCACAGAAAAATATCACTTAGCTACCATTCACTACGCCTTGACTAGGTCAACAAACGCAGCACGAATACTAAATAATACCAATCCGAAATGACGGAGGGCTACGGCTGGGTTTTTGGCGAAAACCCCGTTAACGTAATGAACTTGATATCGTTGAAGGAACCTGATTGCCCTTTTTTTTTAAAATATAGTGGTGAAAACTTTTGCTAAAGAGGTCACTCCCTGTGAAGAGATCTCGGCTCTTTCCTCGTCGAATGAGGTGCAGGATATTCCAAACTGAATACCTCGATGCAAAGCAAGAATAATCGACTATAGTGAAGTTATTACCCTGACGCAAACTTTTGTCCAAGGGGTCACTCCCGATGAAGGGATCTCGGCCCTTGCCTCGTCGAATGAGGTGCTGAGCATTCATAACCGAATACCTCTGTGCAAAACAAAAGAGAACGTCCTTGCAATAACAGCTTTTTGAAAATTGTTCCAACAACATCTTTTAGGTTTGTTTTTCTTTGCATTAATATAATGTGTCCCATCAGTTAATCCTACCATTGCAGAAAACAAAGAAAATATGACGTACGCTTATGCCATCCGCTTTCGTCACGGGGCCCCATCATCACCCGTTAGGTAACTTAACTAACGACAGAGCGGGGGCTGGACTAGCGCGGATGCAAAACATAAGCAACGCCTACTAGATATCATATATAGATATATACATTCGTCAGATGCAATGATAGCCATTCCAGATCACAGATGAACACATTGGATATGCTAGGAATCCGCGTTTCGTTCGAGCCTGTAATGAAAGACGGATTACACGGTCGCGATGAATAGCCAAACCCCACCCTAGACCCCTACGGGTGCGACAAACTACCCGCCAAGTACCCGAAGTGAAGCAATCTCCCTCAACAATGTGAGTAGGCCACTCGGCACTTCAAAGTACCCGGTAGTTTGTGACCCCACCTTGGGTCTATCCTAGGAGCAAAAACAGTAAAAGAAATAATATACAATGGCGGCTACAACCTCATCCCGGATGTGCGGCCATAAAAATAATATTACATCAATTTACAATTTACATCAAATGAAAGATAAGTAAACTCTCATCTCAGAAACCCCGGCTATTCATCCGCGACAATCCAACAAGTTCATATACACAATCCAACAACATTACTGTAACGTTTTGAAAATCGTTTCGGTGAAATTTCGAAAAATCGGTAAAATAAGGGGGTTTTCTGTAAAAAGTCAAAATACAAATATCTTATTATAAAAATTAAATATACATATTCTAGCTATGTAATTGCTATTTTTTGGTGTTTATTGAGCCGCTGGTGAAATTTCAAATTTTCTGAAAAAAATATTATTTTATTATTATTTAAGCCGTCACAAATACATTTAATTAGGGAAAATTACAAATTGGAATGAGTTGAAACAAATTTTGTGCATCATAAAACATTGAATAAAATTTTATCATGTGGTTTTTGGAACGAAATTATTTGCCAAAACGGTTTAGAAATTATTGAAGAAAAAAGGCTTTTTTTTAGCGTAAATGGATATTTGGGGTATTGTATTTATCATTTTTCATCACCCCACACCCGTACCCACACCCACACACCCCCACTTACTCCCCCCCATGGCTGAATTCAGCAGCCACCATAGTTTTCCCCACTTGATTTTCAAAGGAAAAGATATGAAAGAAAAGAAAAGAAAATGGGTGAATTAGGTGGACTTTGACCTTACTTTGACTTTGACTTCAACCCACTTTCTCTACCTCCCTCTCTCTCCTCCCCCCCCATCAATATCTGGCCGAGACCCTCCTTGATCAGCCCCAAAATCTTTCCACTTCATTTCCAACACAAAGTGCTCAAAAAAATTCAAGAAAAAATCAAATTAAAACCTCTTAAATCCCAAATCCAACAATTACCCATTATTCTTTAACCAATCTAGTGTGGATCTTGGAGCATGGAAGCAAGTTTGGAGGCTAAGATTCTTGCAAGATAGATCTACAAATTGTGAGGTATAATCTTATCTAATGGTTAATTTGTTAGTTTTTTTTTGAAAAGCTAAAGTAGTTAAATGTTAATTTGGTTTCTAATTTCAAGTTGAAATTATTAAGTGAGGGTTTGGAAAATTCTAGATTAGGGTTGTGAATTTAAGTTGGGGTTCTTATAATTGATCATGGGAAAATTGTGTAGTTTAACAAGTTGTTATGCTAAAACTAATCTAGTTGGTAGTTTATATCTTTGTTAAATTTAAATTTGTATTAATTATGTAATTTGCAAACTAGGTTTTAGTGAAATACATATAAATTGTGATTTAAAATGTAATTAAGGTTTTGATGACTTTATTAGCATTTTAATTTGTTGTTTAGCGACTTTGATCATGCAAAACCGTGCTTAATTGATAAATTGTGAATTTTTACTTTGAAAAGTGTTAAAATCGATATTTGTTGCAAACTTGAATTTTGAGTTAATGCTAATTCGTGAGATTAAAAATATGGAGGTGATTTGTATGACCTAATTATGATATTAAGTGAGCATTTTGGCCATTAGAATCGTCAAAATATTTAGTTTGGGTAAAACATCAAGTTTTGAACCGAAATGGGAAATTGTGCTAACTAGGTTTTTGGAAAATAAAACGAATTGTTTAATTTTATGGTTTTGATGAACTAAACCCTATTTCTTATATAATTAGTGAGTTTTGAAATCACGATTGGTGTGTTTGGGTTTCCTCGATGGTTTGACGTTGGTACGCCGACGTCGAGGGTTTTTGGGTTGATTTGTGAAAGCAACCATAGGTTTTGACCTATATGGGTTTCATGTGTCGTTTTGTTCACGAGTCGGATTATGATGCGATACGGTGCGTTATGATATGTAGGTACCCATGTGGACTTCGAGACGACAAGTAAGAGCGTGGCGACGTCGGCACCGGCGGGGACCAGGTGAGTAGATTTATATCTACAGGGAGAAGTCGGGTGGATGGCGTATAGCACCCCCGCAATTCGTGGTGATGTATACGAATACGTATACACACATATATATATTGTTTATATATTGTTTGAGTATATTGATGATGATATAGATATTTGGTGTTCTTGGATGATTTAGTGTCGCGAAACCCTAGAGTGGTGGTCGCACTACACATGCACACACACCCATACTTGCATACTTTCTTCTTTCATTTGTGCTTATACGGGATTATATAGTTATGTGTTCACATGGGTATGGGACTATGTGTTCACATACGGATTGAGGATGATAGTACTTGGGATTTATGATGAGTCGATGAGATTTGATTTGAGGCCGTGAGATCGGTGATATAGCAGGGTTCGTATTTGAGATACGACATGATGTTGTAGCGGATCCTTGACGTAGTGTTTCACATACATGCATGCATACATAGATGGTATCAATATTGTACTAGACGTAGATCAGTACCCCGATCATGATACTTGATAAAGAGGATATCAGATGAATAGTATAATGAATGTGATATTGACCGTACCCAGATTTGGGGATGCCGTACGACGGATTTACGTACGAGCTATATTTTGATGATTGATCCGCACTCTTGACTTGGGATGTCTGGTTATGGATATGATATTATTGAGGCGGGATCACCGACTGTATATATACAGGTATGTATATGTATCGACTCAGATGATACGCGGTTTCCTTACCTGTAGATCAGCTTGTTAGTTCAGCTGTATAGTTTAGTGTAGTTGTTAGATTAGATTAGACTCCTACCTATTTCAAAACTAGCGGATCGTGGGTATTTTAAAAGACAGGTCAAGGGATCTACGGATATTTCAAAAGACGTATCCTTTCTTAAAAACCACCGTAGCCCTTTTTTCAAAACCCCGCGGTTCGTGTTATTTCAAATGGCACCATTTGTAGGACTTATTTTATATTAATGCAGATTAGTTTTAGTTGCGTCTAGTTTTTAGCTCCCGTTCATTTTGGTTGCTCGCTCCGCATCGCACATTTACATTGTTATTTCATATTGCATTGTTGACATTATGCTGTTAGGACACCAGCACCATTACCGATGATGCGTATGTACCACATACACTTACTTTCCGGCTCACACACATCTTCATCGGTAATTGCCATGTCACGTACACCTTAGAAAATATTGTCGCTTAACTTAGCTTGATAGCCAGTAGTTTGACGTAATATTAGTGTACATACCTTATATGCCAGCTTAGATATTGTAGTTGTTACTCGTCGCTTCATGCATACTGTTATTCATTCTCATGCTTATATTCATGGATTCTCATGCATATATTCACTATTTTACGTGTTATTGAGGTTTTGGATTCGGATTTCCATGAGATTTTCTGGATTTGGAGGAAAACCGCAAAAACATAAATAAACCTTTTCTCTCTTTTAAAAGAAAAAGTGCGGTTTTCCTATAATGTATGAATCGTCCACCATGAGTTTGCTGATGGATTTCGAGACCCGATTCGAGGAGTGGAGGAACCGTTTCGGGTACATGGTGGACCCGGTATGGTATCCCGGGGCAAGATGAATGTGGTGTTGACGTTAAGCCTGGCAGGGGACAGATTACCTACCGGTGATATTACCCGACGCGTCGGATATCCGGAGGATACCGTCGTGGTCTTGAGATGGATGGTAGGGGCCGGTCTGGACTGACGGCGCCCTAGATATTGAGATTGAGACATTGATATTTCGAGACAGTGAGATTTATGTTTTGTGTCGATGCTAGACACGGTTGATACTGATTTCATTTATGATAGCTCACTTTAAAAGTATAGAAATCTCACTAATTTATGAAAACAGTTTCTTCATTTACATGTATTCTGTTTTCATGCATTCATACCTCACTCATATGATATATTGCTACCTGAGGCACTGACACGGGCACATGAGTTTACACTCGGGTTAGATATTTACCCTAGCCTTGTTATAGGCTACGTGTTATTCATATATTTGAGGATATATTATGATCATTGACCTAGGTTGCGTTATTTATGCGATTTCTGTGCGTAGATGTTTTTCTATTCACGAGTTGGCAACTCACCCCCGTTGTGCCCAGTTTCTTGCAGGTTTGCCGTACAGGTTTCATTACGGCTTTGCGGGCACAGTTTCGTTCGGGTGACTTGCTAGTAGGTGGGTTTATTGGTATCGTACCCATCATATTACCTTGTATTATATTATTCAGTTGTATCTAGTAAATTCCATCAACCAAACTTGTTTTTTTTTGAGATAGAGACCAGTGTTGTTTATTCTTTCGACCTTAGAGTCGCTCGTTATATTTCTGGTGGTTTTGAGTTTCCTTTTGAGTTTTGATCCTCGCCGTTGGCGTTGTATATTATATTGCTTGCGTGGTTGTGACCGTCGATTGACGAAGAGCTAGCTCCCGCTTGGGGATGCCTTTTTCTTGATTTCGTATACTATTCATGTTGTATCCCGTTTGGGGGCCAGTATTTACAAAAAAGACTCTGCCGAAATTTTCAGTAAATTTTTGATGTTTTAAAAACCGCATAATTCGGCTTATGCTATTGAAATTGCTTGCTTTAAGTTGGTTTTTCCTGCACTCTACTACTTTTCTTGGTTTGGATTTCTGGGTTTTCGGTTTGCTTAGATTACGTACGTCTCGAGACGTTCGTAGTTTAAGTGCCAGTCATGTTCCGTACTTTCGGGTCGTGACAAAGTTGGTATCAGAGCGTTAGGTTTTACCTTCGGAGTATAGGATGACCCTTGGTTGATGGAATAGGTGACTAAAGTAGAGTGACGTACCGTTGGTATGTTCCGCGGCATATTTACGACACGCCACTCCACTTAAGGGCCTTAGGATGTACATTTCTTTGCTCAGTATTATATTCATTCCGATCTAGCCTCATCAGTACCAGTTTGGTTTTGCTTCCATGATTACGGACAGGGAGAGCTACGGCTAGAGTTGCGGTCAGCATGGGCTCGTTACGAACGAGGACTGACCATGGCGTGATTAGGGCAACACACGATTGTAGAGATGTGTCTTTTGGATTGTGTTTTGCGCCACGAGCGTTGGATGGATCGCTGTTTGAGACTTCTCGGACGTGCAGATTAGCACCAGAGGATTGAGCCAATGATAGTGGCCAGTCAGATTTTGATGACCGTTGGTGTGTTGCTTATTCGTGATGATCGAGGCACTGTTCAGCATGCAGACGGGCGAGCCAATTATTGCTGCCAACGACGAGGTATTGCCCCAGATGCTGGAGTTAGTGCAGAACGAGTTGTACTAAGAGATGATAGAAGGTCGCTAGTCATCGAGGATGAATGACTAGGACAGGTGGTTCGTTCGCTTACCCCGATGCGAGGTCATCGGATAGATTGATTCCAGCTAGAGACGACTTCACGCGGAGACGTTGGGAGTCGACAGAGACGATCGAATGTCAGAAACCTATTATTCCAAGTTTAAAGTATTCGAAAAGACATGCAGGCAATTCTATGGTCCCTCTAGAAGAATGAAACCCTAACTCGACTTAATGACCGTGTGAAAGCCTTTGAACCTTCGGGTTTGCGGCAGTTCTACGGCGCCATTATTGAGGCTTGGGTTTGCCCTTCTACGGCTGGACCACCGATGCTGTGGTATGTACTCGATACTATTAAACTGTGCCCAGGATGTTGAGCTATTGGGGGATTATGAGGTTTTGACGACTCGATCGGATGGCTCGACTTAATTCGGATGCTAGGTGGTGAGATGCATTCTTGGGAGACTCCAGATACGAGGATAGTCGTTGGAGCTCAGTCCATGCAGCCATGACGAGACGAGTCCAAAGCAGACGACATTAGAGAAAAGTGAAGTAGGAGGTTCGTACCAGATCTAGATGAGATGACGTTCCACTCCGCCGACATCAGAGATGCGATGCGCATGCCGAGGCATGGTACTTGGCCTTACCTTCCAGAAGGAGTCGCGATGAGTATGCAGTCGTTCCAGAGCAAGATGCAGATATAGGAAAGGACAATGACTTCCGGACAGTTGGCAGAGACGAGACATGGAAGAGACCGTAAGCAGGATTCCTTCCAGGATACTGCTGCAATGATACTTGCACCCAGGATCAGATGTGTCAGGTACATTCAGAGAGCCAGAGGCCGACGCCAGTGATATGCTGTCTTACGAGTGGTCATGATGATTGACCGGGAGACGACAAGAGACGTACCAGAACTGGATCATCCCCGTTAGCACACCCGACAGGGCCGATGAGCCGATGGACCGAAAGATTGGTAATTCACCGTGAAGACCCTGACCCAGGAGTGGTCATGGTTACGCACACCAGCTGGACAGAGTTCATGATCATCGACGAGACGTCCCACTAGTGACCGCGACAGTTGGCCGAGATTCTTAGAGGATGCACTTGAGCGGTACTATTCCGCCATTATTGATTTCGATGTTTTGGGTGATTTATTAGTATGATTTGATTTTGATGATTGAGGATTTACGATCTTTGCACAGTGTTGCACTTGATATCGCTTTCGTGCTTTAGTTTCACATGTTTGTGATTTTACGGTTTTAAACAGTTGAGTTGATTTTGTGCGTATGCACGCACGCGATTTGGTTCCTGCACTCTGTATAGTTTATATATGTTGGCAGTGCAGTGACATGTATTTTGTGCACTTGGATACACTGGATTTCGATTTCGAGGGTGATGCTCGACATTTGTTTTGTGCATTTTATGCACCGGATTGGATTTTTAGCGTCTGTTGGGCGCCTGTTTCGAGATGCGATTTGGTGCACACCAGATGCACTAATTCGAGATTTTTCGTGCATGTCAGATGCACCTGATTTTGCTGTCAGGCACACACGTTGCCTACGACAGATGTTTCGTGCACATCCGATGCACTTAGATGTTGTTTCTGTGCGCATGTATGGCACATTCATGGATTTTGATTTCCGTGCGCACCAGACGCACGTAGCATTCATGTGCATATTTTGGGATTTATTTCGTATAGAGCAGTACGTTTTTATGATATTGCTATGTGTTTTCGTACTGAGCAGGACTAGTCAGAGGACAGTACCTGAATATATTTTGCATGCATTGATAGTTATTGAAGGGATTTCCAAAAAAGCGAGCTATAGCCTCAGTATTTACCTACGTGTCTGATATGACACGAAATGTTTAAAACAAGGAGACCCTTCTAAATTGTTTCCAAAACGGCGGAACGTACATTTCAAACAAAGGTATATATGTATATAGTTATTTCCTTATGTTAGACGTCCGCCACTGTGCAGTGTTATACGCGTGCACAGCAACTTAAAGAGATTTGGCATGCATTTCCTTCAGATACTTACATATATAGATTCGATATTTACATGTATAGTTTCGAGTTATGTCATATTGGTTTTGATTTGGATTTGGCATTGATGTCTTCTCCATGACTCCGATGATTGCGGGATGCTTGACGGAGTTTTGATTTGAGTTATATACTCATTTTTCAAGCGCATGCGCTGCGCTACGATTTGTTTTATATATTTACAATTTCGGAGCCCGACGACTTGATGGTTTTCTTAGATGTTTTAGTATTTGGGGGAGTTTGAATTTAAATTCGGGGACCGAATTTCTTTAAGGGGGGAAGATTGTAACGTTTTGAAAATCGTTTCGGTGAAATTTCGAAAAATCGGTAAAATAAGGGGGTTTTCTGTAAAAAGTCAAAATACAAATATCTTATTATAAAAATTAAATATACATATTCTAGCTATTTAATTGCTATTTTTTGGTGTTTATTGAGCCGCTGGTGAAATTTCAAATTTTCTGAAAAAAATATTATTTTATTATTATTTAAGCCGTCACAAATACATTTAATTAGGGAAAATTACAAATTGGAATGAGTTGAAACAAATTTTGTGCATCATAAAACATTGAATAAAATTTTATCATGTGGTTTTTGGAACGAAATTATTTGCCAAAACGGTTTAGAAATTATTGAAGAAAAAAGGCTTTTTTATAGCGTAAATGGATATTTGGGGTATTGTATTTATCATTTTTCATCACCCCACACCCGTACCCACACCCACACACCCCCACTTACTCCCCCCATGGCTGAATTCAGCAGCCACCATAGTTTTCCCCACTTGATTTTCAAAGAAAAAGATATGAAAGAAAAGAAAAGAAAATGGGTGAATTAGGTGGACTTTGACCTTACTTTGACTTTGACTTCACCCCACTTTCTCTACCTCCCTCTATCTCCTCCCCCCCCCCCCTCAATATCTGGCCGAGACCCTCCTTGATCAGCCCCAAAATCTTTCCACTTCATTTCCAACACAAAGTGCTCAAAAAAATTCAAGAAAAAATCAAATTAAAACCTCTTAAATCCCAAATCCAACAATTACCCATTATTCTTTAACCAATCTAGTGTGGATCTTGGAGCATGGAAGCAAGTTTGGAGGCTAAGATTCTTGCAAGATAGATCTACAAATTGTGAGGTATAATCTTATCTAATGGTTAATTTGTTAGTTTTTTTTTTGAAAAGCTAAAGTAGTTAAATGTTAATTTGGTTTCTAATTTCAAGTTGAAATTATTAAGTGAGGGTTTGGAAAATTCTAGATTAGGGTTGTGAATTTAAGTTGGGGTTCTTATAATTGATCATGGGAAAATTGTGTAGTTTAACAAGTTGTTATGCTAAAACTAATCTAGTTGGTAGTTTATATCTTTGTTAAATTTAAATTTTTATTAATTATGTAATTTGCAAACTAGGTTTTAGTGAAATACATATAAATTGTGATTTAAAATGTAATTAAGGTTTTGATGACTTTATTAGCATTTTAATTTGTTGTTTAGCGACTTTGATCATGCAAAACCGTGCTTAATTGATAAATTGTGAATTTTTACTTTGAAAAGTGTTAAAATCGATATTTGTTGCAAACTTGAATTTTGAGTTAATGCTAATTCGTGAGATTAAAAATATGGAGGTGATTTGTATGACCTAATTATGATATTAAGTGAGCATTTTGGCCATTAGAATCGTCAAAATATTTAGTTTGGGTAAAACATCAAGTTTTGAACCGAAATGGGAAATTGTGCTAACTAGGTTTTTGGAAAATAAAACGAATTGTTTAATTTTATGGTTTTGATGAACTAAACCCTATTTCTTATATAATTAGTGAGTTTTGAAATCACGATTGGTGTGTTTGGGTTTCCTCGATGGTTTAACGTTGGTACGCCGACGTCGAGGGTTTTTGGGTTGATTTGTGAAAGCAACCATAGGTTTTGACCTATATGGGTTTCATGTGTCGTTTTGTTCACGAGTCGGATTATGATGCGATACGGTGCGTTATGATATGTAGGTACCCATGTGGACTTCGAGACGACAAGTAAGAGCGTGGCGACGTCGGCACCGGCGGGGACCAGGTGAGTAGATTTATATCTACGGGGAGAAGTCGGGTGGATGGCGTATAGCACCCCCGCAATTCGTGGTGATGTATACGAATACGTATACACACATATATATATTGTTTATATATTGTTTGAGTATATTGATGATGATATAGATATTTGGTGTTCTTGGATGATTTAGTGTCGCGAAACCCTAGAGTAGTGGTCGCACTACACATGCACACACACCCATACTTGCATACTTTCTTCTTTCATTTGTGCTTATACGGGATTATATAGTTATGTGTTCACATGGGTATGGGACTATGTGTTCACATACGGATTGAGGATGATAGTACTTGGGATTTATGATGAGTCGATGAGATTTGATTTGAGGCCGTGAGATCGGTGATATAGCAGGGTTCGTATTTGAGATACGACATGATGTTGTAGCGGGTCCTTGACGTAGTGTTTCACATACATGCATGCATACATAGATGGTATCAATATTGTACTAGACGTAGATCAGTACCCCGATCATGATACTTGATAAAGAGGATATCAGATGAATAGTATAATGAATGTGATATTGACCGTACCCAGATTTGGGGATGCCGTACGACGGATTTACGTACGAGCTATATTTTGATGATTGATCCGCACTCTTGACTTGGGATGTCTGGTTATGGATATGATATTATTGAGGCGGGATCACCGACTGTATATATACAGGTATGTATATGTATCGACTCAGATGATACGCGGTTTCCTTACCTGTAGATCAGCTTGTTAGTTCAGCTGTATAGTTTAGTGTAGTTGTTAGATTAGATTAGACTCCTACCTATTTCAAAACTAGCGGATCGTGGGTATTTTAAAAGACAGGTCAAGGGATCTACGGATATTTCAAAAGACATATCCTTTCTTAAAAACCACCGTAGCCCTTTTTTCAAAACCCCGCGGTTCGTGTTATTTCAAATGGCACCATTTGTAGGACTTATATTAGATTAATGCAGATTAGTTATAGTTGCGTCTAGTTTTTAGCTCCCGTTCATTTTGGTTGCTCGCTCCGCATCGCACATTTACATTGTTATTTCATATTGCATTGTTGACATTATGCTGTTAGGACACCAGCACCATTACCGATGATGCGTATGTACCACATACACTTACTTGCCGGCTCACACACATCTTCATCGGCAATTGCCATGTCACGTACACCTTAGAAAATATTGTCGCTTAACTTAGCTTGATAGCCAGTAGTTTGACGTAATATTAGTGTACATACCTTATATGCCAGCTTAGATATTGTAGTTATTACTCGTCGCTTCATGCATACTGTTATTCATTCTCATGCTTATATTCATGGATTCTCATGCATATATTCACTATTTTACGTGTTATTGAGGTTTTGGATTCGGATTTCCATGAGATTTTCTGGATTTGGAGGAAAACCGCAAAAACATAAATAAACCTTTTCTCTCTTTTAAAAGAAAAAGTGCGGTTTTCCTATGATGTATGAATCGTCCACCATGAGTTTGCTGATGGATTTCGAGACCCGATTCGAGGAGTGGAGGAACCGTTTCGGGTACATGGTGGACCCGGTATGGTACCCCGGGGCAAGATGAATGTGGTGTTGACGTTGAGCCTGGCAGGGGACAGATTACCTACCGGTGATATTACCCGACGCGTCGGATATCCGGAGGATACCGTCGTGGTCTTGAGATGGATGGTAGGGGCCGGTCTGGACTGACGGCGCCCTAGATATTGATATTGAGACATTGATATTTCGAGACAGTGAGATTTATGTTTTGTGTCGATGCTAGACACGGTTGATACTGATTTCATTTATGATAGCTCACTTTAAAAGTATAGAAATCTCACTAATTTATGAAAACGGTTTCTTCATTTACATGTATTCTGTTTTCATGCATTCATACCTCACTCATATGATATATTGCTACCTGAGGCACTGACACGGGCACATGAGTTTACACTCGGGTTAGATATTTACCCTAGCCTTGTTATAGGCTACGTGTTATTCATATATTTGAGGATATATTATGATCATTGACCTAGGTTGCGTTATTTATGCGATTTCTGTGCGTAGATGTTTTTCTATTCACAAGTTGGCAACTCACCCCCGTTGTGCCCAGTTTCTTGCAGGTTTGCCGTACAGGTTTCATTACGGCTTTGCGGGCACAATTTCGTTCGGGTGACTTGCTAGTAGGTGGGTTTATTGGTATCGTACCCATCATATTACCTTGTATTATATTATTCAGTTGTATCTAGTAAATTCCATCAACCAAACATGTTTTTTTTGAGATAGAGACCAGTGTTGTTTATTCTTTCGACCTTAGAGTCGCTCGTTATATTTCTGGTGGTTTTGAGTTTCCTTTTGAGTTTTGATCCTCGCCGTTGGCGTTGTATATTATATTGCTTGCGTGGTTGTGACCGTCGATTGACGAAGAGCTAGCTCCCGCTTGGGGATGCCTTTTTCTTGATTTCGTATACTATTCATGTTGTATCCCGTTTGGGGGCCAGTATTTACAAAGGAGACTCTGCCGAAATTTTCAGTAAATTTTTGATGTTTTAAAAACCGCATAATTCGGCTTATGCTATTGAAAATACTTGCTTTAAGTTGGTTTTTCCTACACTCTACTTCTTTTCTTGGTTTGGATTTCTGGGTTTTCGGTTTGCTTAGATTACGTACGTCTCGAGACGTTCGTAGTTTAAGTGCCGGTCATGTTCCGTACTTTCGGGTCGTGACAATTACAGATCACAGATATGCACAACCCCCACTAATCGACGTATATCGATTAGTCGACGTTCAGTGCATATATCACATTACAGATATAACCATTTAGCTAAAGTTTATAGAATTTCGATCAATAACTGTATTTGAATCTACCCCATGTAAAATCCAATACTCAGACAAATCTGGGCAGAAACAAAAATTCCCAGAATACACAAAACCACAACAGAGAACTCCAGAAGAATTTTGGCGTGCCACCGAGTTAATTCGGCCGCGGAACCGCGGCGGATCGCTTGGATCGGCCGCGGATCCGCGGTCCAATGAACGGTTCAGGCGCCCAAAATTCTACAGATTTCTCAGAAAACCCTGCTAGTATTTTTCATGTCTGTGAAAATATTTTTAGGCCAGTTTTGAAATTCGACAGAAAATACAATATTTTGGTGTGTTTTCGGGATTTTTTCCTGATCGAAGTTCTAAACACTTTGCTAACAGTTAGTTGTTGTTTAGCTAGGCTCTGATACCACTGTTAGGTCCACGTTACCCGCCCCGGTTCTTTCGGGGAGGCGGAATAGGTAAAAATCAAATTTTTCTCACAAGGTAACATGGAGGACCTTTGCTAAACAAAAACTAACATACTAACTACAAGTTCTAGCTACTATGTAGAATGGTTATACCTAGGTCTTTCACTCCTTCTCTTCTTGTTGTGGTTCTCCTTCTTACTTGCTCCTTGTAGTTGCGTAGACGGCTCCTCCTCGTCGTCTTCTCTTTGCCGAAGATAGATCCACCGAGGGCCTCTACCTTGAGCTCCTACCTCAACCAAGAGGTAACTAGAGTGCTTGGTTTGCTAGACAAAGAACCCTAGAAAGAGTAGAGAGATGTTTTGATGGCTTTGTCCCAAAAGCTTTTGATTCTCAACACATGAAAGATTAAAGCTTTGAGAGGAAGAGGGAGAGCTCAAAAACATGAGAGAGAAAGAACAAGAGAGAATGAGAGTAGAAATCTCCAACCATGCTCATATGAGAGAAATAATAATAATAATAATAATAATTAAGGGAAAATGTGATGGTTAGTTTTGAAATGACCATTATCATTTCACATTAAATGAAATTTGCAAGAATCAAGAAGCATTTTTCATGTGAAATGATGATGGTCAAAATGTCAACAAGAGTCAACCGGTCAACCATTGTCAAAAGGTCAACAAAATTCAAATGGTCAACCTAACCATGGCACAATTATCCTTATTTAATATCATTAATTATATATCTCATTTTCATTAGGGTTTGGAAAAAGTCAACGGTCAACAACCCTAATGAGAACCCTCTGCCTCTGTCAACTGTGCATACACACCCGCATCCGTGTTCCGAGGAACACGAATACAATGAGACAAAACCAATCCCAAAACAAATACTAGGATCTGGCTTAAACCAAAGCCCGCTAGTAATAACTTCCCGGACACCAAACGTGCACAAGTGCGTGGATGTGAACGAACCCCGTCGCAAAACCATGCGACCTCTACTCTGTTTTGCCCAAAGGCGAATAACCCTCTGTGTGGGACTCTAAAGGCTCGACACTACGCTGGCAGTGGGTTTAACCACAGGCTGCAGGCGGTACTAGATGTACGTGACGGTCCCCAGGTAGATGCCGATAAGAAGACTGATGAGGTGAACCCATCTGAACTCCTACTGAGCCTGAATATGACAATCTCCGTACAATCCGATATGTTCGTCTGAGAGTATCGCATGGCGGGCCTAGGGGGCGGTAAACGTCAGTCCCCTAATAGCGGTACAAGTCGTGTCGGAGTGTAGCCCAGAACACCCTGAGAAACTATTGGAAACACTACCGGTAATTCTCGCTTGCCCTGGCCAGGGACGACTATGTGTATTGGCTCTCCTAGACACATCGCGATATCAACTCCTAATACCGGGAGAGACGAATCCTGTCTAACCGTCACTGCCTTCAAGTGCTTCGGGACTGCACCCAACTACTACCTGTTTGCATGACTCAATAGAGCCGTGGTAGGGTAGTAATCTAAGAACAGTGCGAACACACTTGAGGCGAAGTGACAGTGTCAAGTCAACGGACTAAGCTGTACTCATGTCACCTGGGAACTGTTAACTGACGATAGGTATAATACCAACCAACAGTTCCCGACGAGTCCTGTCCAGTGTACTCGTAACCTAACGAGCACCTGCATACTATCTCCAGTACGACGTACTGATGGCTGTGGGACAGACCATCTCCCCTGCCGGGACGAGAAGCGTATGCACCAGTCTACTCTGGAGTATCGATGCCCTGTCTCGATAATCCTACGACTAGGGACCAAAATAAGGATGTGCTTATAGACTACCCTGCCCCCACTAGTGTGATCGCCATCACAACGTCGGTAGTCAAGCAAAGATCTTAAGGGCTCCATCAATATGTTTTTAGCGATATGTTAAAAGAAACATATACACATATTAAGATAGAAACAAACCAAGTAGCATACTACTATATCAAGCAAGACTGTCGTAAACCCGTATATATATCCCAAGCATCCAAAATGTATTATACAAACCAGTACTATACAATAATGGCCTCTAGGGCATACATATCCAACAATTGGCATATCACTTGCTTAGGCAATTGAGTCAATCATGAGATGTCAAGTACCACACTAGATGTTGTTTTTGCACAAGCTGCAATAAGTTGATATATTAATCCAATCCTGGAGAAACATTCGGAAGCAGTTTCTGAACATAAGTGGATGTTCTAGGAATTTGGTAACGGCGGCCTCCTTCGGGAGTCGGTTATCATTCCAGGCTTCCAAGGTGACCTGAATAACAGAGTGACTGTCAGAGTTATAGTTTTCCCTCTTAACGAGGGGCAGTTGTTTAGACAGGTGGTCCAAGCGGATACTGAGGGAGGCATGGCACAGGATACTGATTAAATTCAGTGGACGATACAGTCTAAGAAGTTTATTGGATTTGGAGTTCATTTGTGAACTGGGCCCCATCAGATATCCAGGCATATTCTAAGATAGGTATTGCTCATTTCGGGAGATAGCTTTCTCCGCAAACTTGAGATAAAGAGAGACATATAATGGAACATTAGAGCGGATCCACTCACTGAGGCTATTTCTCGAACCCAATAGTTTTACAAACGAGCTTTGTGAAACTGATTAGTAGAGAAGTTGGGTGTTCGGTATCACACGGGCTGTGAGTATGCGACACTACAATAATTAGCCTTAAGTGCAAGTGGGAGATTGTTGGCTATAGTGCTCTCAAGTCAATTATTGGATCGCATGCACGTAATTGCAATGATTGAGGGAGAACCTATACCGGTAGAACAGTCTTACTCGAGATGATAGTATGTTATCTGGTTTGTCTTTATCATCATGTACATGCTTCAGGTGACATTACAGATCACTATTACATGTTGATAGAGCCCATAGGATTCTTGCTTGACTACCAGCAGTGTGATAGAGATCATATACGTGAGAGTTGGGTGGTCTATAAGCACATCCTTAAAAGGTCTCTAGTCATGGGAGTTTCGAGACTGGGCATCGATACTCCAAGAGTAGACTAGTTTATATGGATTGAGACCCCGACGAGGGTCGGTGGGCGGTCTCACAAGCCATTGGTGTTAGTTGGTTCACCTAAGATGTATACTGGTGCTCATTGGGTTATGAGTACACCGGACGGACTCGCCCTGAACATGCTTGTTGGTATTATATCTATAGTCAGATAGCAGTTCCCAGGTGACATGTGTACAGGTTAGTCTATCGACCTGAGATCGTCATTTGTCTCGTGTGAGTTTCCACTGTGCTTTGATTACTACCCTACCACGGCTCAAAGGAGTCGTGCAAACAGGTTTTAGTTGGGCACAGTCCCGAGCCACATGGAGGCAGTGAGCGGATCGTCAGGGGATTCGTCTCTCCCGGTATTGGGGGTTGATGTCGCGGAGTGAACGGGTGCCATCACCAGAAATCCTCGGCCGGGGTAGACGAGAATTACCGATCTAGGATCAATAGTTTCTCAGTTGGTGATAGGTTTCATGCCGACACTAAATGTCACGTTATTAGGGGCCTGACTTTATCCACCCTCTAGACTCGATATGCGATACTCATAGACGAACGGACCGGACTGTACGGATATTGTCACTATCAGGCTCAGTAGGGTTTCAGGATGAGTTTGCTCGTCGGCCTCCCTTTCGCTCAATACATGGGTAGCCGTTACGTACAGCTAGTGCCACTGACATGCTTGTGGTTAAACACACTGCCAGCGCATTGACGAGTCTTTAGAGTCCCACACAGAGGGTTTCCCTGATTCGGGCGAAACATTGTAGAGGCCGTATGGCTTTATGAAAGGATTCGATCATATACGTGCACTTGTGCACGGATCATGATCGGACGGATAATACTAGTGGGCTTTGGTTTAAGCCGGATCCTAGTGTTATATTGTTGGATTATTTCTGTCTCGTTGTATTCGTATTCAATCGGAATACAGATGCGGGTATGTATATATAGATGATGGGTATTCTTGTAATTCGTTACAAGATAAGTTTAGGGTTGCCATTTCTTTTCTTTCATATTGTATTAAACATTTAGAGTTTTTAAATGTTTAATATTGTTGTGAGGTGGAAAGTGTGTGCATGGGTTTTTTGGCTTGGACTTTGGTGAGTCATGGTGCATTGATTGCTTGAGGTGAGTTGTGAGATATTATGACGGATGGGCTGCATATTTTTGTGTGGAGATTGTTTTTTTTCTTTAGTTGCAAAACACAAATAACTTACAACCTCACAACTCCACTAAAAAAAAATTGTGCTGCTGTTTTTTTTGTGCAGGCCAATTTCGTGGCTGATTTTTGGTGCTGGGAAATTTTCTTGAGTTGCTTTAGCACAAATACCTCACCACTTCCACAACAACTGAGAGTCTTTTTTTTTACACTTAGCCAAAAACCAATGCTTCACACTTCCTTCACCCCAATGGCAACTTCTTCAACCTCCACCCATTCCATCTCATGAGTTGAGAATCCTTGGGTGTTTTGAGACAAAGTATTCACACTCTCTCTCTACTTCATCTTGGGTATCTGGGTTAGCAATCTGGATGCCCGAGTTGCTTCGGTTTTGAAGCGGGAGCCCGTATTACTAATTCTCGACGTGGATCGTCTTCGACGAGGGAGATGTTAGATATGTATATGCCCTAGAGGCCATTGTTGTACATATGATGTATATTATAGTGGATGCTTGGATATATATAGAGAGGACTTTCTTGCTCGATATGATAGTATGCTATCTGGTTGCTCTTTGTCTTAACATATTGATTTGTATTGTATTACTGTCTTGCTCTCATATGTTGATAAAGCCCTTAGGATATGTACTTGACTACTAGGACTATGATGTAGATCATACTAGTGGGGCCAGGGTAGTCAAAAAGTACATCCTATAATTGTTCCTAGACGAGGGTGTATCGAGACAGGGCATCGATACTCCACAGTAGACTAACGTATACGCCTCTTGACCCATATAATGGGCGATGGATGATCCTACATCCATTGGTGTTTGACATTAAAGATGGTATACGGGTGCTCAGTGGAGACTGGGTACACTGAACGGACTCGCCGAGATCTCCTAGATGGTATTATACATATCCTCAGATAGCAGTTCTATGGTGACACTGGTACGGATGTGAACGAACCCCGTCGCAAAACCATGCGACCTCTACTCTGTTTTGCCCAAAGGCGAATAACCCTCTATGTGGGACTCTAAAGGCACGACACTACGCTGGCATTGGGTTTAACCACAGGCCGCAAGCGGTACTAGCTGTACGTAACGGTCCCCAGGTAGATGTCGATAAGAAGACTGATGAGGTGAACCCATCCGAACTCCTACTGAGCCTGAATATGACAATCTCCGTACAGTCCGGTCTGTTCGACTGAGAGTATCGCATGGCTGGCCTAGGGGGGCGGTATACGTCAGTCCCCTAATAGCGGTATAAGTCGTGTCGGAGTGTAGCCCAGAACACCCTGAGAAACTTCTGGAAACGCTACCGGTAATTCTCGCTTGCCCTGGCCAGGGACGACTATGTATAATGGCTCTCCTAGACACAGCGCGATATCAACTCCCAATACCGGGAGAGACGAATCCTGTCTAACCGTCACTGCCTTCAAGTGCTTCGGGACTGCACCCAACTACTACCTGTTTGCACGACTCAATAGAGCCGTGGTAGGGTAGTAATCTAAGAACAGTGGGAACACACTTGAGGCGAAGTGACAGTGTCAAGTCAACGGACTAAGCTGTACTCATGTCACCTGAGAACTGTTAACTGACGACGGGTATAATACCATCCAACAGTTCCCCTGCGAGTCCTGTCCGGTGTACCCGTAACCTAACGAGCACCTGCATACTATCTCTAGTACGACGTACTGATGGCTGTGGGACAGACCATCTCCCATGCTGGGACGAGAAGCGTATACACCAGTCTACTCTGGAGTATCGATGCCCTGTCTCGATAATCCTACGACTAGGGACCAAAATAAGGATGAGCTTATAGACTACCCTACCCCCACTAGTGTGATCGCCATCACAACGCCGGTAGTCAAGCAAAGATCCTAAGGGCTCCATCAATATGTTTTTAGCGATATGTTAAAAGAAACATATACACATATTAAGATAGAAACAAACCAAGTAGCATACTACTATATCGAGCAAGACTGTCGTAAACCCGTATATATATCCCAAGCTTCCAAAATGTGTTATACAAACTAGTACTATACAATAATGGCCTCTAGGGCATACATATCCAACAATCTCCCACTTGCACTAAAGGCCAGTAATTGGTGTACCGCATACCCAACGTCTGCGCTAAGGCCAGCTGCTGGCGTACCGCATACCCAATAGCTCAAAAAGTCGCTCGAACAGTGTTTGAGGGAGGGCCTTTTTAAATGGATCCGCCGTGTTGTCTTTTGTGTCCACTCTCCGTACCTCGATCTCATGGAGATCAATGATCTCCCTGATCAGGTGATACCGCCTCAAGATGTGTCTGGACTTCTGATGGGACCTTGGTTCCTTCGCTAAAGCTATAGCCCTATTGTTATCGCAATACAAAGGTATTGGGTCAACAATGGACGGAACCACCTGAAGTTCACTAATGAACTTCTTCATCCAGACCGCCTCTTTTGCGGCATCGCTTGCAGCAATGTATTCAGCCTCCATCGTCGAGTCTGGGACGGTATCATGTTTGGAACTCCTCCAACACACCGCCCCTCCGTTTAGGGTAAACACAAAATCCGAGACAGACTTGTTGTCTTCTTTGTCACTCTGGAAGCTTGAATTGGTAAAGGACTCGACCCTGAGGTCACCATTACCGTAAACCAGGGACATCTCCTTAGTCCTTCTCAGGTACTTGAGAATGTTCTTCACTGCCGTCCAGTGGTCCTCACCTGGGTTTGACTGATACCGGCTTACCACGCTCAGCACGTAAGCTACATCTGGTCTTGTACATAGTATCGCATACATTATAGATCCTACCGCCGAAGCGTAGGGTATAGTGCTCATGTGAACCCTCTCTTCGTCAGTCTTGGGAGACATCTTCTTGGAGTGGGTGATTCCGTGCAATGCAGGTATATTACCGCGCTTGGAATCTTCCATACTAAATCTCTTTAGTACGGTCTCTATGTACCTGGACTGCGAAAGTCCCAGTAATCTCTTGGATCTATCTCTGTAGATCTTGATCCCCAGAATGTACGAAGCATCATCCAGGTCCTTCATGGAGAACCGTTGTGACAAGAATAGCTTGACCGATTGTAGCATAGGAATATCATTTCCTATCAAAAGAATGTCGTCTACGTATAAGACTAGGAACACGACAGTTCATCCTACAATTTTCTTATAGACACAAGGTTCATCTTCGTTCTTGATGAAATCAAATTCCTTGATTGCCTCATCAAAACAGATGTTCCAGCTCCGCGATGCCTGTTTTAATCCATAAATGGATTTAAGCAACTTGCACACCTTCCTGCTGCTCCCACTGTCTACGAAACCTTCTGGCTGATCCATGTAAACTCACTCTTCTAAACAGTCGTTTAAAAAAGCCGTTTTTACGTCCATCTGCCAGATTTCATAGTCATGGAAGGCAGCAATGGAAAGTAGGATCCGAATGGATTTAAGCATAGCTATTGGAGAAAAGGTTTCGTCATAGTCCACACCAGGTCTTTGACGAAAACCTTTTGCAACGAGTCTAGCCTTATAGGTTTCCATCTGCCCATCTACACCAAGTTTCCTTTTGTAGATCCATTTGCATCCAACGGGCTTTACCCCAGGTGGAGCAATATCCAAGGTCCACACTTTATTGGTGTACATGGACTCCATTTCGGATTGCATAGCATCCAGCCACTTATCAGAGTCCCTACTGATAATGGCCTGCCTGAAACTGGTAGGGTCATTTTCTTCCAAGATGCAATCCTCTCGATCCCCGTCTATGAGAAAACCGTAGTATCTCGAGGGGCGGATGAGAAATCCTACCAGATCTGCGGAGTGGCTGAGGTTCGTCTGGGGTTATTGAATCCTGAGGTTCTGTCAAATCTTCAGTTTCAGTTTGTGGTCGCTGAATTTCTTCCAATTCTACTGTGCTCCCACTAATTTCTTTTGCAAGAAACTTCGTTTCCAAGAAAACGGCATGCTGAGCAACAAACACCTTCTGTTCCTCGGTGTGGTAGAACATATATCCATAACCATTCTTTGGATATCCCATAAACTTACATAAAACTGACTGTGCCTCTAGTTTATCTGGTTTATGCGTTTTAACATAAGCCGGACAACCCCATATCTTAAATCTTTTAAGATATGGCCTTTTTCCATTCCATATCTCGAATGGGGTCTTAGGCACTGATTTAGACGGAACATCATTCAATAGATATGCTGTTGTCAAAAGCGCATGTCCCCAAAATGAAAGAGGCAACTCAGTACTACTCATCATAGAGCGAACCATATCCAATAGGGTACGATTCCTCCACTCCGATACACCGTTGTGCTGTGGTGTATAAGGGGGAGTAAGCTGAGAGAGAATACCATTCTCTTTTAAGTAATCTAGGAATTCCGTGCTTAAGTACTCCCCTCCTCTATCAGACCGGAGGATCTTGATACTTTTGCAAGTCTGGTTCTCTACTTCGTTTCTGAATTCCTTGAATTTCTCAAAAGCTTCAGATTTGTGTTTCATCAGATACACATATCCGAACCTAAAGAGATCGTCAGTGAATGTGATGAAGTACGAGAACCCACCCCTTGCATGTATAGACCTTGGACCATATACATCACTGTGTATGAGTCCCAAGAGCTCTGTTGCTCTTTCTCCATGTCCGGTGAACGGAGATTTGGTCATCTTTCCTTTGAGACAAGACTGACAAGTTTCATAAGATGAAAACTCGAATGTATTCAAGAATCCATCTTTATGCAACTTACTTAGTCTTTTCTCTCCGATATGACCAAGTCTACAATGCCATAAGTAGGATTCGTTCGTATCTGAACTCTTCCTCTTGCGTGTGTTTTGAACATTGAGAACTGTATTCTGATTTAGAACGTAGATACCATTACACAGTGTACCTTCTGCAACCAGTACCTTATGAAGGTAGATGTTCATGATATTTCTATCAAGAATAAAGTTATATCCATATTTATTGAGTAAAGAAACTGATATGATGTTGCAAACCATGGAAGGTACATAGCAGCAATCGTTCAAAATCATAGTATTGCCATTTGGCAACACTAGGTGATATTCACCGACGGCTGCAGCATTAACTTGTGCTCCGTTTGCTACCCTGAGAGACATATCACCAGGTACAACTTTCCTACTTTTTCTCAGTCCCTGCAGCAAATTACAGATATGAGATCCTGATCCGGTATCAAGTACCCAGGAGGTAGGGCTGACCGTAAAGCAGTTCTCAATTACAAGAACACCTGAAGTAGATGCAAAACTATGCTTCTTCTTCAACCGGGTCTCCTTGGAATCCATACAATCCTCTTTCCCTTGCTCATACTTGTGACAATTGTCATAAGTTAGAGCCAAACCGACGTTCCCCAGCCCCGAATAAGAATTCGGATCGGTCAAGCGATACATTTTATTATCTTGATTAGGGCGTGAAATGGTTTCTACCAGGAGAGAGAGAAAAGAAACACTCAGCGTGTGCTCTTCCAAGATTAAATTGGTTTATTAATTTATCTAATCAGAATGGCTCCCACTATTTCCTCAAATTCTTCTTCAAACCCTTAAAAAAGAACTAGTCAGGATTAATCGCACGTCACAATACTTGCTTAACCTTTCAGCCAGGCTGATGTTGGTACTTCGAGGGAGGTTTTCCAACGCTTTCGCGAAATTCCTTAATTAAATAACCTCTTTTCCCTATAGGCGTAGCCCCGCTAACACCGTTCTAGACACCTACTTGGTTTATAGCATTGATTGTTAAGTGAAATAATCTCCTGAGAGTAATCGAACTCATCAGTGGGATCGGGATCCAACTATCATTGTATGATGACCTAGATGGAATCCACTCTAGTCACCACACTCTGGAAGGTATGCTAAATCTGCAAGTTTCAGTTTCTTTAGAAACTCCCGATGTGGTTTTTGCCCCTAACGGTTTATGACCTTGACTAGGTCAACAAACCATAAACCGCTAGTCAAGTTCTACCCGTCATTATCTTGATTGCATTAAACCCACCCGTACGTGCCCTTGACTAAGTCAACAAGGCCACACGACTGTCCTAACCAATCACACTGGCAATGCATAGAAAAATATCACTTAGCTACCGTTCACTACGCCTTGACTAGGTCAACAAACGCAGCACGAATACTAAATAATACCAATCCGAAATGACGGAGGGCTACGGCTGGGTTTTTGGCGAAAAACCCGTTAACGTAATGAACTTGATATCGTTGAAGGAACCTGATTGCCCCTTTTTTTTTAAATATAGTGGCGAAAACTTTTGCTAAAGAGGTCACTCCCTGTGAAGAGATCTCGGCTCTTTCCTCGTCGAATGAGGTGCAGGATATTCCAAACTGAATACCTCGATGCAAAGCAAGAATAATCGACTATAGTGAAGTGATTACCCTGACGCAAACTTTTGTCCAAGGGGTCACTCCCGATGAAGGGGTCTCGGCCCTTGCCTCGTCGAATGAGGTGCTGGGCATTCATAACCGAATACCTCTGTGCAAAACAAAAGAGAACGTCCTTGCAATAACAGCTTTTTGAAAATTGTTCCAACAACATCTTTTAGGTTTGTTTTTCTTTGCATTAATATAATGCGTCCCATCAGTTAATCCTACCATTGCAGAAAACAAAGAAAATATGATGTACGCTTATGCCATCCGCATTCGCCACGGGGCCCCGTCATCACCCGTTAGGTTACTTAACTAACGACAGAGCGGGGGCTGAACTAGCGCGGATGCAAAACATAAGCAACGCCTACTAGATATCATATATTGATATATACATTCGTCAGATGCAATGATAGCCATTCCAGATCACAGATGAACACATTGGATATGCTAGGAATCCACGTTTCGTTCGAGCCTGCAACGAAAGACGGATTACACGGTCGCGATGAATAGCTAAACCCCACCCTAGACCCCTACGGGTGCGAAAAACTACCCGCCAAGTACCCGAAGTGAAGCAATCTCTCTCAATAATGTGAGTAGGCCACTCGGCACTTCAAAGTACCCGGTAGTTTGTGCACCCCACCTTGGGTCTATCCTAGGAGCAAAAACAGTAAAAGAAATAATATACAATGGCGGCTACAACCTCATCCCGGATGTGCGGCCATAAAAATAATATTACATCAATTTACAATTTACATCAAATGAAAGATAAATAAACTCTCATCTCAGAAACCCCGGCTATTCATCCGCGACAATCCAACAAGTTCATATACACAATCCAACAACATTACAGATCACAGATATGCACAACCCCCACTAATCGACGTATAGCGATTAGTCGACGTTCAGTGCATATATCACATTACAGATATAACCATTTAGCTAAAGTTTATAGAATTTCGATCCATAACTGTATTTGAATCTACCCCATGTAAAATCCAGTACTTAGACAAATATGGGCAGAAACAAAAATTCCCAGAATACACAAAACCACAACAGAGAACTCCAGAAGAATTTTGGCGCACCACCGAGTTAACTCGGCCGCGGAACCGCGGCGGATCGCTTGGATCGGCCGCGGATCCACGGTCCAATGAACGGTTCAGGCGCCCAAAATTCTACAGATTTCTCAGAAAACCCTGCTTGTATTTTTCATGTCTGTGAAAATATTTTTAGGCTAGTTTTGAAATTCGACAGAAAATACAATATTTTGGTGTGTTTTCGGGATTTTTTCCGGATCGAAGTTCTAAACACTTTGCTAACAGTTAGTTGTTGTTTAGCTAGGCTCTGATACCACTGTTAGGTCCACGTTACCCGCCCCGGTTCTTTCGGGGAGGCGGGATAGGTAAAAATCAAAATTTTCTCACAAGGTAACATGGACCATGCATGAAGGACCTTTGCTAAACAAAAACTAACATACTAACTACAAGTTCTAGCTACTATGTAGAATGGTTATACCTAGGTCTTTTACTCCTTCTCTTCTTGTTGTGGTTCTCCTTCTTTCTTGCGCCTTGTAGTTGCGTAGACGGCTCCTCCTCGTCGTCTTCTCTTTGCCGAAGATAGATCCACCGAGAGCCTCTACCTTGAGCTCCTACCTCAACCAAGAGGTAAGTAGAGTGCTTGGTTTGCTTGACAAAGAACCCTAGAAAGAGTAGAGAGATGTTTTGATGGATTTGTCCCAAAAGCTTTTGATTCTCAATACATGAAAGATTAAAGCTTTGAGAGGAAGAGGGAGAGCTCAAAAACATGAGAGAGAAAGAACAAAAGAGAATGAGAGTAGAAATCTACAACCATGCTCATATGAGAGAAATAATAATAATAATAATTAAGGGAAAATGTGATGGTTAGTTTTGAAATGACCATTATCATTTCACATTAAATGAAATTTGCAAGAATCAAGAAGCATCTTTCATGTGAAATGATGATGGTCAAAATGTCAACAAGAGACAACCGGTCAACCATAGTCAAAAGGTCAACAAAATTCAAATGGTCAACCTAACCATGGCACAATTATCCTTCATTAATATCATTAATCATATTTCTCTGTAACATTTCCAAAATAATAAAATATTATTTTTAGGAATTTTTATAATTTAATATTATTTTATTGATTATTTTAATATTAAATTAATAATTAAATGCAAATAAATGGAGAAAAATTATGGAAAATTCTAAAATGGGTTATTTATTGGAATTATGCCATTTTTAAGTTTTTATGATCATTTATATGCTAATTTAGCGCTAATCGCGATTAAAAATCGCTAATCGGATTTTTTGGTTTTTTGTGCAAAATTGTGCACATATCATTTTTGGACTTGTGTTACATTTTCTACCATGTTATTTTGGGATCACTATTAGTGTGAGAAGGAATTGGATTAAAAGAAAAAGGAAAAGCAAAGAAAAAAGAAAAAGAATAAATAATGGGGTTGGTGAGAGAGAGGTATGGGTTTCACTTTGACTAAAAACCTTAGCCATTTTCCCTCATCTTCCCTCCCTCTTCACTCTCCTTCTGCTGCTGCTCCTGCACCATATCCCCTCCCCTCTTCAAGCCTCAAATCATCTCACAAACTATCTCAAAACCCCACTTCCATTTCACAAAACATGCACACAAGCCCAAGATCTATGCTATGGACCAAGAAAGGTGGTGTTTTGGTGCTGTTGAGGATTCATGAGGGTCTTGTGAGGTAATTCCTTCATAATTAGAGTGTTAATTCTTGTGCTTAAGCTTTAATTCAAGTTTCATATCGATATCGTGTGAATTGGTGCACTTTGGACAAAATTAGAGAGGATTAGGGTAATTTTGAGTTATGACTTTGCAATTGAACTTAAAAGGTGACCTTAGACCCTATATTGACTAGAAACCCAGACCAACCCCACTGGAAACCCAAAAATACGGAATTACGGGACTTTCATGTCGGTTTGTGAGTGTTTAGAGTGTGCAGGGAAATCTGGAATGTACTGGGACTTTTTCAGGTGAATTAAGTGATACCAGGGACCCAATTGAGACCCCAGGAGACCACCCTAGGCAGACGAGCACCCAATTCCCCACCTGGGCCGGCCAGGCCGGTTTTTAGGGGTGTGTGGCCGGCCCCTCTGTGATGAAAGGTGTCCATGTTGCTTCTGTAGGTCTTTTGCCCCCTGCATAGCACCCTAGAGTTGTTTATTTTCCCTGTTTTGGCCTGAGACGAAATCTGGGATCATTTTCTTGGGTTGCTGCTTTGAAATTAGATTTGGTTTTACGTATCTTGATTTCCAGATTTTGGTATTTGTGTGTTATCTCGATCGGGTGACGTTTGTACGTCTATATCGAGTGATTTCGGGTCGTTTTGCGAAGGCTAACCGTAGGTTCTAACCTATAGGCCTTTTAGCGTATCGTATTGGATTTAGAGTGTCGTTTCAAGTTTTGATTTGGTTTTGATGCGATGCGATACGTGTGATATGTGTAGGTACCCCGCGACGATCCGAGGCGATGCAGAAGATGACGGTGACATCGACACCGACACGCAGGATACAGGTGAGTAGATTTATATCTACGGGGAGAAGTCGGGTGGATGGCGTATAGCACCCCCGCAGTCCGTGGTGTTGTATACGAATACGTATACACACGTATATTTATTATGTGTGGTTAGGATCATTGATAGTAATAATGGTATTTTTGATGCTAAGATTATATTGGTGTAGTATAGTGCGAACCCTAGGGTAGCGATTGCACTCATACCTACACTTACACATATACTTACACACATTCTTGCATTCATTCTCTCATTTGTTGGTGCGTATATCTACACATGGGTATGGGACTATGTGTTCATATACGGGTTTGGTGATGATACGTGGGTTTGAGGTGTTACTTGATGTGAGTGAGATCGGCGATGTGACATAGTTTGCCTTTGAGGTGCGATATGATAGTTTTAGCGGGCCTTTGGACTTGTGCTTTGCCCGCATTCATATTTTATAGATGGTATCGATTTGTACTAGACTTACAGTAGTACCCCAGATTGTGTGATCTGATGATAAGTGATACCTGATATATGATGAGATAGTGTGATATTGACCCCTACCCAGCTATTGGGATGCCGTACGACGATTTACCGTACGAGCCGATATTGATGATAGATCCGCACTCATGACTCGAGGATATCATACGATATGTTATTGAGGCGTGATCACCGACTATCATATCTATATATATTGACTCAGATTAGGTGGTTTCATACCCCTCCTGTCTAGATTACTTAGTAGACATTAGACTAGACCGAGTCATACCTATTTCAAACTAACGAATCGGGGATATTTTAAAGATAGGCAGAAGGGTCATACGGATATTTTCAAATGATGTATCTTTTCTTAAACATCGTAGCCCTTGTTTTACCAAAAGCCCTGATTCGTCTTATTTCAAATGGTACCCCTGCATGACATGTACAGATTGGTATAGATTCTTTACTTTTGCGTTGATTGTTCGATTCCGCATATTCGTGCTATCTGCATTGCATCGCTTGTATTGTTGTGATATTCAGTCATGCTGCTAGGACACCAGCACCATTATCGATGATGTATATGTTTTACGTACACTTGTTGCCGGCTCACACACTTATCATCGATAATTGCCATGTCACTACACTGTAGTACTATTGCATTCAGTATATGATCCTTGCATGACATGATGATGTGCATACCTTCCTTTACATGTCGCATACTTCATGCTTTTGATTATACGCATTGAGATATGTTGTTTCTATGATATTTCTGGATTTGGGAACCGAGGGTGTTTCAAAAGAGGATATGTCATTTCTTTAAAAACCCGGTTACCCTTGATATGATATTTCAGTGCGTCCACCATGTGTTTTCTCGGTGCTGAGAGCGACATGTGAAACCCGAATCGAGGTGGCGGATGAGACCGATTGCGGGTACATGGTGGACCCGGTAAGGTACCCCGGGGCAAGAAGCTCGTGGTGATGACGATGGGCCTGGAAGGGGGAGACTACCTACCGGTGATATTACCCGACACGTCGGATATCCGGAGGATACCGTCGTAGTCATGAGATGGATGGTAGGGGCCGATCTGGACTGACGGCGCCCTAGATTTTGTGATTGAGACATTGAGATTTCGAGATACAGAGGTATCGAGATACTGAGACTTATGTTTTGTGCCGATGCTGGGCACAGTTTTCATGATGTTTTCGAGTGCCGATGCTGGACACTCCGGTTCCATGATATTGATGTGTCGCGAGGGACACGGGTGGATTATATCCTTATATTTCCATGCACAGGTTATGATATTTACTTGCATGATGGTTTTTTTCAGTGGGTGACGAGTGGACGGGATCCACGTGTGTACAGATTTGATTACATTGATCATACCTTATATTCTTGACATGCTATTACCTGAGGCACTAGCACGAGCACTTGGCACTACACTCATGTATAGAGATTACATTGCCAGTTTAGCATGCTTCAGCTTTATTCATATTGAGGTTCATTTATATCTGATCGTATTGACCTAGGATGGTCCTGCATTCGATCTCTGCTTGTAGATATCTTTCTATTCACGAGTTGGCAACTCACCCCCGTTGTGCCCCAGTTCTTGCAGGTTTGCCGTACAGATTCCATAGCGGCATTTCTGGCACACTGCTTCCTTATGGGTGACTTGCTTGGATAGGTGGGTTCTTTTGTATCAGAACCGCTTTTGTAATTGTATTATTCATTGTATCTAGAATTTCCATCAACCAAAACTTGTATATTGTTCAGACTTAGACTTCAGTGTTGTATTATTTCGACCTTAGAGTCGCGCTAGTAGTATTGCGGTTTTCTGGCTGTTTTTGAGTTTCTTTTCAGTTTTGATCCTCGCCCTATGGCGTTGTATATTATTGTTGCTTGCGTGGTTGTGACCATTGATTGACGAAGAGCTAGCTCCCACTTGGGGATGCCTTTTATCATGTCATATATGTTATTCTTGTTGTACCCCGTTCGGGGCCAGTTTTTACAAAGGGAACTCTGTCGAAATTTTCAGGAAAAATTACACATTTTAAAAATTCATATTCTGCTTAGTTATTTAAAAACTTGATTTTCAAAACATGATTTCTTTACCTCTTAAAACTAGTTTTTCCTTATTTACTCCTTACATGGTTTTAGATTTCTGGGCTTTTGGCTTACTTGGATCAGATGGAGTCCTGTAGACTTCATAGGATTCAAGGGCCAGTCACGTGCTCTTCCGGGTCGTGACAAAGTTGGTATCAGAGCGCTAGGTTGACCTTGGTTCGAGTCTAAGTTTGACTATGTGGAGCCTAGGGCGTTACCTATATACGGAACTTAGGCTTGACCTTACGGAACTTAGACTTGGTTGAGGGGGTATTAGACCCGAACTTTCGTCGTGTAGGATGACCCTTGGTTGATGGAATAGGTGACTAAAATAGAGTGACGTACCGTTGGTATGTTCCGCGGCATACTTACGACACGCCACTCCACTTAAGAAACCTTAGGTTATACATTCCCTTGCACTGTATTATATTCCTTCCTATGATCTATCTTCATCGATACTGGTTATGGTTTTGCTGCCGCGATTGCACGGGCAGAGTGAGCTACGGCTCGAGTTGTGTCAGCATGAGCTCGTCGGGGACGAGGGCTGACCGGGGCGTGATTCCAGAGGCATACGGTTGCTTGAGGCTTCGTATTTTGTGTTTCCGCACTATGAGCGTTTGACAGATCGCTGTTGCGAGATTTTTCGGTTGTGCTGATTGGCACCAGAGGATTGAGCCACTGATAGAGGCCAGCTAGGTTGTGATGACCGTTGATATTATCGCTTATTCATGATGGTTGAGGCGCTGCTTAGCGTACCGACGAATGAGCCAGTTGTTGCTGCGAATGATGAGATATCACCCAGATGATTGTAGCTACTGCAGCATGGGCATGTTCTTGGAGATATGATAGTGAGTCGCTAGTCACCGAGGATGAATGACTAGGGCGTGTGGTGAGTTCGCTTACCCCGATGCGAGGTCATCAGGTAGATTGATTCCAGCTAGAGGCGACTTCACGCAGATTCGTTGAGAGTCGATTGAGACGATCGAATGTCAGGAGCCTATTTTCCATGTTTAAAGTATACGGAAAGACATGCAGGCGATTCTATGGACCCTCTAGAAGAATGAAACCCTAACTCGACTTAATGACCGTGTGAAAGCCTTTGAACCTTCAGGTTTGCGGCAGTTCCTCGGCGCCATTAGTGAGGCTTGGGTTTGCCCTTCTATGGCTGGACTACCGACGCTGTGGCATGTACTCGATACTATTAAACTGTACCCGAGATGTGAGCTCTTGGGGGATTATGAGGTTCTGACGAGTCGATCGGATGGTTCGACATCTTTCGGATATTGTGATGGGACACTGCTTGGGAGGCTCCAGATGCGAGCATAGCCGTCGGAGCGCAGTTCGTGTAGCCACGATGAGTTGAGTCCGAATCAGTCGATATTTGAGCAAGGTGGAGTAAAGAGTTCGCACGAGATTTCGACGAGATGACGTTCCACTCCGCTGACATCAGAGATGTGACGTGCACGCTGAGAACGTGGTCGGCTAGATATCTCCTACTGAGTCAGGAAGATACCGAGTTCGTGATTTCGAGTCCGCGTGAGGGACTTCGAATGGACCGTAGCCGAAGGCATTGCAGTGCGCAGATAGACACGCGATGTTGAAATGGACGATGATACAGACAAGCGGAACCAGAGGTTCGTGTGAGACGCTGATGAGCTGTCATTATTTTACGTCAAGACCAGAGGTCAGATATGCTTACGGAGGCATTGGAATGCAACCAATCCCCGAGGAAATGCTGTGCTGAGGACACAGATGTCCATTGGACAAGAAGAGACTATGCAAGAGTACCAGCCCCCGTACAGATCGGCATAGGCAAGATCGGCAGAGACTTTGAGCAGGATTCCTTCCAGGACACCGCTACAATGACGTTTGCACCCAGGATCAGATATGTGATGTGCATTCAGAGAGCCGGAGGCCGATGCCAGTGACATATGGCTTTACGAGCAGTCGTGAGGATTGACCGAGAGATTACCAAAGAAGTGCCAGAACGGAATCGTTCCTGTCAGCACACCTGACCGGGCCGATGAGCCGATGGTTTGCGAGATTGGTAATCTACAGGAAGATCAGGAATCAGAGGCAGAGGATGCCAGCCGCGAGCAAGAGGCAAGTGGAGATCTTGCGCCGCTAGAATTGGATGTACCGGCACCTTCTCGACATCGAGGGAGGATATACCGACGACAGTATTTATGATTTGTGATTTTGTGATTCGACTATCACGTATCTGTCAGTTTGGGATTTCGGTATTTTGGCGATCCGTTTTCATGATTTGGTTTCGATGACTGAGTTCTATGATTTCTATTTTCGTGCACCATGATTGCACTTATTGGGCATTTATACCTGGCGCATCATTATTATTCTTGAGGTATTGATTGTGATTTCGTGCCTACCTTATGCCGGTGATTTGATTTACGCTTCCAGCATAGTTTTCATGCACTTCTAGTGTTTTGATTTGATTTGTGCACGCTGATGCACACGGTTGTGAGATTTGCCATTGCGATACACTTGATTTTGGATTGAGCCGCATTATATCGTTGATTTTGACCCTGACATTGATGATTGATTCTTGCACTCCGTGCTTTTGGTTTGACTTACGCATGTTCGGCGTTGCTATTGGATTTCGTGATTCCGTGCATGTTGAGTGCGCAGGGTTTAGATTTTCATTCGTGCCCGATGGATGCACCGATTTGGATTTTCGCGTATGTGGGACGCATGTTTTGAGATACGATTTTGGTGCACACCCGATGCACTAAATCGAGATTTCTTCGTGCATGTCAGATGCACCGGATTTTTGGCTGTCAGGCACATACGTTGCCTATGACAGATGCTTCGTGCACACCCGTTGCACCTAGATGCTGTTTTGTGCACCTGTTTAGCACATATATGGATTTTGATTTCCGTGCGCACCAGACGCACAGGATTGTGTTATGTGCATTTTTGGGATTTATTCCCTTTGGAGCAGTACATTTTTATCATATTGGATATTTGTTTTCATACTGAGCAGGACTAGTCAGAGGACAGTACCTGGATATATTTTGCATGCATTGATAGTTTGAAGGGATTTCCAAGGAGCGAGCTATAGTCTCGATATATATATACTTACGTGTCCGATATGACACGAAGCGTTTTAAAAACAAGGAAACCCTTCTGATTGTTTTCAAAACGGCGGAGCGTGCTTATTAAACAAAGGATATATATATAGTTATTTTCTTATGAAGAACATCCTCCATTGTGCAGTGTTACGCGCATCGCACAGCGACTTAAAAAGATTTGGCATGCTTTTACATCAGCTATTCACATGTATGGGTTGGATGTCTACGTGTATAGTTCTGATCCATATCATATCGGTTTTGTATTGAATTTGACATTGTGACTTTACCTCGACTCCGATGATTGCGAGATGCTTGACGGAGTTTTGCTTTTGAGTTATCTGCTCATTACTCCTGTGCATGCATTGCGCTGTGACGTTTTAAGTATTGATGATTTCGGAGCCCCGACGACTTGGAAATTTGTATTGAAATGTTTTAGTACTTGGGGATTTTAAATTTAAATTCGGGGACCGAATTTCTTTAAGGGGGGTAGATTGTAACATTTCCAAAATAATAAAATATTATTTTTAGGAATTTTTATAATTTAATATTATTTTATTGATTATTTTAATATTAAATTAATAATTAAATGCAAATAAATGGAGAAAAATTATGGAAAATTCTAAAATGGGTTATTTATTGGAATTATGCCATTTTTAAGTTTTTATGATCATTTATATGCTAATTTAGCGCTAATCGCGATTAAAAATCGCTAATCGGATTTTTTGGTTTTTTGTGCAAAATTGTGCACATATCATTTTTGGACTTGTGTTACATTTTCTACCATGTTATTTTGGGATCACTATTAGTGTGAGAAGGAATTGGATTAAAAGAAAAAGGAAAAGCAAAGAAAAAAGAAAAAGAATAAAGAATGGGGTTGGTGAGAGAGAGGTATGGGTTTCACTTTGACTAAAAACCTTAGCCATTTTCCCTCATCTTCCCTCCCTCTTCACTCTCCTTCTGCTGCTGCTCCTGCACCATATCCCCTCCCCTCTTCAAGCCTCAAATCATCTCACAAACTATCTCAAAACCCCACTTCCATTTCACAAAACATGCACACAAGCCCAAGATCTATGCTATGGACCAAGAAAGGTGGTGTTTTGGTGCTGTTGAGGATTCATGAGGGTCCCTTCATAATTAGAGTATTAATTCTTGTGCTTAAGCTTTAATTCAAGTTTCATATCGCTATCGTGTGAATTGGTGCACTTTGGACAAAATTAGAGAGGATTAGGGTAATTTTGAGTTATGACTTTGCAATTGAACTTAAAAGGTGACCTTAGACCCTATATTGACTAGAAACCCAGACCAACCCCACTGGAAACCCAAAAATACGGAATTACGGGACTTTCATGTCGGTTTGTGAGTGTTTAGAGTGTGCAGGGAAATCTGGAATGTACTGGGACTTTTTCAGGTGAATTAAGTGATACCAGGGACCCAATTGAGACCCCAGGAGACCACCCTAGGCAGACGGGCACCCAATTCCCCACCTGGGCCGGCCAGGCCGGTTTTTAGGGGTGTGTGGCCGGCCCCTCTGTGATGAAAGGTGTCCATGTTGCTTCTGTAGGTCTTTTGCCCCCTGCATAGCACCCTAGAGTTGTTTATTTTCCCTGTTTTGGCCTGAGACGAAATCTGGGATCATTTTCTTGGGTTGCTGCTTTGAAATTAGATTTGGTTTTACGTATCTTGATTTCCAGATTTTGGTATTTGTGTGTTATCTCGATCGGGTGACGTTTGTACGTCTATATCGAGTGATTTCGGGTCGTTTTGCGAAGGCTAACCGTAGGTTCTAACCTATAGGCCTTTTAGCGTATCGTATTGGATTTAGAGTGTCGTTTCAAGTTTTGATTTGGTTTTGATGCGATGCGATACGTGTGATATGTGTAGGTACCCCGCGACGATCCGAGGCGATGCAGAAGATGACGGTGACATCGACACCGACACGCAGGATACAGGTGAGTAGATTTATATCTACGGGGAGAAGTCGGGTGGATGGCGTATAGCACCCCCGCAGTCCGTGGTGTTGTATACGAATACGTATACACACGTATATTTATTATGTGTGGTTAGGATCATTGATAGTAATAATGGTATTTTTGATGCTAAGATTATATTGGTGTAGTATAGTGCGAACCCTAGGGTAGCGATTGCACTCATACCTACACTTACACATATACTTACACACATTCTTGCATTCATTCTCTCATTTGTTGGTGCGTATATCTACACATGGGTATGGGACTATGTGTTCATATACGGGTTTGGTGATGATACGTGGGTTTGAGGTGTTACTTGATGTGAGGCCGTGAGATCGGCGATGTGACATAGTTTGCCTTTGAGGTGCGATATGATAGTTTTAGCGGGCCTTTGGACTTGTGCTTTGCCCGCATTCATATTTTATAGATGGTATCGATTTGTACTAGACTTACAGTAGTACCCCAGATTGTGTGATCTGATGATAAGTGATACCTGATATGTGATGAGATAGTGTGATATTGACCCCTACCCAGCTATTGGGATGCCGTACGACGATTTACCGTACGAGCCGATATTGATGATAGATCCGCACTCATGACTCGAGGATATCATACGATATGTTATTGAGGCGTGATCACCGACTATCATATCTATATATATTGACTCAGATTAGGTGGTTTCATACCCCTCCTGTCTAGATTACTTAGTAGACATTAGACTAGACCGAGTCATACCTATTTCAAACTAACGAATCGGGGATATTTTAAAGATAGGCAGAAGGGTCATACGGATATTTTCAAATGATGTATCTTTTCTTAAACACCGTAGCCCTTGTTTTACCAAAAGCCCTGATTCGTCTTATTTCAAATGGCACCCCTGCATGACATGTACAGATTGGTGTAGATTCTTTACTTTTGCGTTGATTGTTCGATTCCACATATTCGTGTTATCTGCATTGCATCGCTTGTATTGTTGTGATATTCAGTCATGCTGCTAGGACACCAGCACCATTATCGATGATGTATATGTTCCACGTATACTTGTTGCCGGCTCACACACTTATCATCGATAATTGCCATGTCACTACACTGTAGTACTATTGCATTCAGTATATGATCCTTGCATGACATGATGATGTGCATACCTTCCTTTACATGTCGCATACTTCATGCTTTTGATTATACGCATTGAGATATGTTGTTTCTATGATATTTCTGGATTTGGGAACCGAGGGTGTTTCAAAAGAGGATATGTCATTTCTTTAAAAACCCGGTTACCCTTGATATGATATTTCAGTGCGTCCACCATGTGTTTTCTCGGTGCTGAGAGCGACATGTGAAACCCGAATCGAGGAGGCGGATGAGACCGATTGCGGGTACATGGTGGACCCGGTAAGGTACCCCGGGGCAAGAAGCTCGTGGTGATGACGATGAGCCTGGCAGGGGGAGACTACCTACCGGTGATATTACCCGACACGTCGGATATCCGGAGGATACCGTCGTAGTCATGAGATGGATGGTAGGGGCCGATCTAGACTGACGGCGCCCTAGATTTTGTGATTGAGACATTGAGATTTCGAGATACAGAGGTATCGAGATACTGAGACTTATGTTTTGTGCCGATGCTGGGCACAGTTTTCATGATGTTTTCGAGTGCCGATGCTGGGCACTCCGATTCTATGATATTGATGTGTCGCGAGGGACACGGGTGGATTATATCCTCATATTTCCATGCACAGGTTATGATATTTACTTGCATGATGGTTTTTGTCAGTGGGTGACGAGTGGACGGGATCCACGTGTGTACAGATTTGATTACATTGATCATACCTCATATTCTTGACATGCTATTACCTGAGGCACTAGCACGAGCACTTGGCACTACACTCATGTATAGAGATTACATTGCCAGTTTAGCATGCTTCAGCTTTATTCATATTGAGGTTCATTTATATCTGATCGTATTGACCTAGGATGGTCCTGCATTCGATCTCTGCTTGTAGATATCTTTCTATTCACGAGTTGGCAACTCACCCCCGTTGTGCCCCAGTTCTTGCAGGTTTGCCGTACAGATTCCATAGCGGCATTTCTGGCACACTGCTTCCTTATGGGTGACTTGCTTGGATAGGTGGGTTCTTTTGTATCAGAACCGCTTTTGTAATTGTATTATTCATTGTATCTAGAATTTCCATCAACCAAAACTTGTATATTGTTCAGACTTAGACTTCAGTGTTGTATTATTTCGACCTTAGAGTCGCGCTAGTAGTATTGCGGTTTTCTGGCTGTTTTTGAGTTTCTTTTCAGTTTTGATCCTCGCCCTATGGCGTTGTATATTATTGTTGCTTGCGTGGTTGTGACCGTCGATTGACGAAGAGCTAGCTCCCTCTTGGGGATGCCTTTTATCATGTCATATATGTTATTCTTGTTGTACCCCGTTCGGGGCCAGTTTTTACAAAGGGAACTCTGCCGAAATTTTCAGGAAAAATTACACATTTTAAAAATTCATATTCGGCTTAGTTATTTAAAAACTTGATTTTCAAAACATGATTTCTTTACCTCTTAAAACTAGTTTTTCCTTATTTACTCCTTAAATGGTTTTAGATTTCTGGGCTTTTGGCTTACTTGGATCAGATGGAGTCCTGTAGACTTCATAGGATTCAAGGGCCAGTCACGTGCTCTTCCGGGTCGTGACATTCTCATTTTTATTAGGGTTTGGAAAAAGTCAACGGTCAACAACCCTAATGAGAACCCTCTGCCTCTGTCAACTGTGCATACACACCCGCATCCGTGTTCCGAGGAACACGAATACAATGAGACAAAACCAATCCCAAAACAAATACTAGGATCTGGCTTAAACCAAAGCCCGCTAGTAATAACTTCCCGGACACCAAACGTGCACAAGTGCGTGGATGTGAACGAACCCCGTCGCAAAACCATGCGACCTCTACTCTGTTTTTCCCAAAAGCGAATAACCCTCTGTGTGGGACTCTAAAGGCTCGACACTACGCTGGCAGTGGGTTTAACCACAGGCCGCAGGCCGTACTAGCTGTACGTAACGGTCCCCAGGTAGATGCCGATAAGAAGACTGATGAGGTGAACCCATCCGAACTCCTACTGAGCCTGAATATGACAATCTCCGTACAGTCCGGTCTGTTCGTCTGAGAGTATCGCATGGCGGGCCTAGGGGGGTGGTAAACGTCAGTCCCCTAATAGCGGTACAAGTCGTGTCGGAGTGTAGCCCAGAACACCCTGAGAAACTACTGGAAACACTACCGGTAATTCTCGCTTGCCCTAGCCAGGGACGACTATGTGTAATGGCTCTCCTAGACACAGCGCGATATCAACTCCCAATACCTGGAAAGACGAATCCTGTCTAACCGTCACTGCCTTCAAGTGCTTCGGGACAGCACCCAACTACTACCTGTTTGCACGACTCAATAGAGCCGTGGTAGGGTAGTAATCTAAGAACAGTGCGAACACACTTGAGGCGAAGTGACAGTGTCAAGTCAACGGACTAAGCTGTACTCATGTCACCTGAGAACTGTTAACTGACGATAGGTATAATACCAACCAACAGTTCCCGACGAGTCCTGTCCAGTGTACTCGTAACCTAACGAGCACCTGCATACTATCTCCAGTACGACGTACTGATGGCTGTGGGACAGACCATCTCCCCTGCCGGGACGAGAAGCGTATGCACCAGTCTACTCTGGAGTATCGATGCCCTGTCTCGATAATCCTACGACTAGGGACCAAAATATCCTATAGACTACCCTGCCCCCACTGGTGTGATCGCCATCACAACGCCGGTAGTCAAGCAAAGATCCTAAGGGCTCCATCAATATGTTTTTAGCGATATGTTAAAAGAAACATATACACATATTAAGATAGAAACAAACCAAGTAGCATACTACTATATCAAGCAAGACTGTCGTAAACCTGTATATATATCCCAAGCTTCCAAAATGTATTATACAAACTAGTACTATACAATAATGGCCTCTAGGGCATACATATCCAACAATTGGCATATCACTTGCTTAGGCAATTGAGTCAATCATGAGATGTCAAGTACCACACCAGATGTTGTTTTTGCACAAGCTGCAATAAGTTGATATATTAATCCAATCCTGGAGAAACATTCGGGAGCAGTTTCTGAACATAAGTGGATGTTCTAGGGATTTGGTAACGGCGGCCTCCTTCGGGAGACGGTTATCATTCCAGGCTTCCAAGGTAACCTGGATGACAGAGTGACTGTCAGAGTTATAGTTTTCCCTCTTAACGAGGGGTAGTTGTTTGGACAGGTGGTCCAAGCGGATACTGAGGGAGGCATGGCACAGGATACTGATTAAATTCAGTGGACGATACAGTCTAAAAAGTTTATTAGATTTGGAGTTCATTTGTGAACTGGGTCCCATCAGATATCCAGGCATATTCTAAGACAGGTATTGCTCATTTCGGGAGATAGCTTTCTCCGCGAACTTGAGATAAAGAGAGACTAAGAAAGAAACATTAGAGCGGATCCATTCACTGAGGCTATTTCTCGAACACAATAGTTTTACAAACGAGCTTTGTGAAACTGATTAGTAGAGAAGTTGGGTGTTCGGTATCACACGGGCTGTGAGTATGCGACACCACAATAATTAGCCTTAAGTGCAAGTGGGAGATTGTTGGCTATAGTGCTCTCAAGTCAATTATTGGATCGCATGCACGTAATTGCAATGATTGAGGGAGAACCTATACCGGTAGAACAGTCTTACTCGAGATGATAGTATGTTATCTGGTTTGTCTTTATCATCATGTACATGCTTCAGGTGACATTACAGATCACTATTACATGTTGATAGAGCCCATAGGATTCTTGCTTGACTACCAGCTGTATGATAGCGATCATATACGTGAGAGTTGGGTGGTCTATAAGCACATCCTTTGTAAGTCCACGTTGCTCACCCCGGTTCTTACGGGGAGGCGGAAACGGCGAAAAACAATTTTTGGCGCAAAGGCAACATGGACTAAAAGCCGGATCTTTGCTAAACTAGAAACTAGCAAACTACTAGAGGCGTTAACTACTATGCCGTAGAAATTATACCTCACGAAACCGGTCCTTCGGGTCTTCTCTCCGCTGTCCGGCTCATCCATCCACGCTCCGAGGGTCGATCCGGATCTTGGTCACCTCCGCGGCCTTCTTGAGTCGAAGGCGATCCACCCGAGAGATGTACACCGAGCTCCACCTCGAGCCAAGGCAACTAGGGCAACAAGATCGCTAGTCTTGAAGTCCTAGGTTATGTATAGGAGGTTGATGGAAGTGTTTGTCTATGTGGATTCTTTTTCTCTCAACACATGAGATCAAAAGAAGAAATCAAGAGGAGGAAGAAGGAGGAGAACAAGCAACCATGGAGCTCTTCTTTTCTTCTCACTTTCAAGAGAGAGAATGAGATAAGAGAAATGAAAAAGCTTAACTAAAGAAAATGAACCATGGTTGCAATAATACACCAAAAACATCATTACTAATCCTATCATGATAAAGTTGATGGCACTAATGACTTGACCATTTTCATAACTCAAGAAATAAAAAGAAAACCAAAGAAGTGTGTAGACCTCTCATGAAGTTTTAGGTCAACTTTGGTCAACTGGTCAACAAAGTCAAGAGTAGTCAAGGTGGTCAAATGGTCAAAGCAATTAGACATCACAAAATTATCACTAAAAGGATTAGTAAATAATGTCTCCGGCTCATAATGGTTTTGATCGAACGAATTGCCAAAACCCTAATGAGCCTGCCACATAGCGGTTTTGGCCGAACCATCTGCCAAAACCCTAATGAGGCACCTCCTCCTTCATCGCTCCTCAAAACTGTGCATACACACCCGCATCCGCATTCCGTAGAATGCGAATGCACAGAAGACAAAACAAATCTATCTGTGCAATACTAGGATCCGGCTTAAACCAAAGCCCACTAGTATTGCCTGCCCGAACAGCATACGCACACAAGTGCACGTAAGTGATCGCAGCCCTGCCGTAAAACCATACGGCCTCTACACGTTTCGCTCAGTGCAGGGAAACTCTCTGTGTGGGACTCTAAAGACTCGACACTACGCTGGCAGTGGGTTTAGCCACAGACCGCAAGCGGCACTAGCTGTACGTAACGGTCCCCAGGTAGATGTCGATAAGAAGGCCGATGAGATTAACCCATCCGAACTCCTACTGAGCCTGTATGTGACAATCTCCGTACAGTCCGGTCTGTTCGTCTGATACATCGCATGGCGGGCCTAGGGGGTGGTGAACGTCAGTCCCCAAATAGCGGTACAAGTCGTGTCGGAGTGAAGCCCAGAACACCCTGAGATAACACTGGAAACCTACCAGTATATCTCGCTTGCCCTGGCCAGGGACTTTGTGTAATGGCTCTCCTAGACACAGCGCGATATCAACCCCCAATACCGGGTGAGACGAATCATGTCTAACCGTCACTGCCTCCAAGTGCTTCGGGACCGCACCCAACTACTACCTGTTTGCACGACTCCTTTGAGCCGTGGTAGGGTAGTAATCAAAGTACAGTGGGAACACACTCAAGGCGAAGTGACAGTGTCAAGTCAACGGACTAAGCTGTACTCATGTCACCTGGGAACTGATAACTGATGATAGGTATAATACCAACCAACAGTTCCCGACGAGTCCTGTCCAGTGTACTCGTAACCCAATGAGCACCCGCATACTATCTCCAGTACGACGTACTGATGGCTGTGGGACAGACCACCTCCCGTGCTGGGATGAGAAGCGTATACGCTAGTCTACTCCGGAGATCGATGCCCCATCTCGATAGTCCTACGACTAGGGACCTGTATAAGGATGTGCTTGTAGATTACCCAGCCCCCACTAGTGTGACTGCCATCACAACGCTGGTAATCAAGCAAAGATCCTAAGGGCTCTACTAATATGTATAAGCGATATGCTAAAAGAAACACATGCACATATTGAAGTAGAAACAAACCAAGTAGCATACTACCATTTTGAGCAAGATTGTCTATACAACTGTGAATATCCCAAGCTTCCATTAAGTAATATACAAGCTAGTATGATACAGTAATGGCCTCTAGGGCATATACACTAACAATCTCCCACTTGCACTAAGGCCATGTACTGGCGTATCGAAGACCTATCATCTCGATCAGCCGCTCGAACTGAGTCTGGGGTAGGGCCTTCGTGAGTGGATCTGCAGTGTTATCTTCCGTATTTACTCTCTTCACCTCGATCTCCCTGATCAGGTGGTACCGCCTCAAAATGTGCCTGGACTTCTGATGGGACCTGGGTTCCTTCGCTAAAGCTATAGCGCCGTTGTTGTCACAATACAGCGGTATTGGATCAACACTGGTAGGAACCACCTGAAGCTCCGTGAGGAACTTCTTCATCCAGACAGCTTCTTTTGCGGCATCGCAAGCAGCTATGTACTCCGCTTCCATAGTTGAGTCAGCAACGGTTTCCTGCTTGGAGCTCTTCCAGCAAACCGCCTCTCCATTGAGGGTAAAGACATAACGCGACATGGACTTGGAGTCATCCTTGTCACTCTGGAAGCTGGAGTCAGCAAAGGCCTCGATCTGGAGGTCTTTTCCGCCATACACCAAAACATCTCCTTAGTCCTTCTCAGGTACTTGAGAATGTTCTTTACTGCTATCCAGTGTTTCTCCCCTGGGTTCGACTGATACCGGCTTACAACGCTTAATGCGTATGCTACATCTGGTCTGGTGCATAACATCGCATACATTATAGAGCCTACCGCAGATGCGTAGGGTATAGATGACATGCGAGCCCTTTCCAAATCAGTCTTGGGTGACATCTCTTTGGAGAGGGTGATTCCATGACAAGCCGGCAGATTACCGCGCTTGGAATCTTCCATACTAAATCGTTTTAGTATGGTGTCTATGTACCTCGACTGTGAAAGTCCCAACATCCTTTTAGATCTATCACGATAGATCTGGATCCCCAGAATGTAGTTGGCATCGCCCAGGTCCTTCATGGAGAACCTCTATGACAAGAATCCTTTGACTGACTGTAGCATAAGAATATCATTTCCTATTAGGAGAATATCATCCACGTATAAGACGAGGAATACCACAGTTCTCCCTACAATCTTACTGTAAATGCATGGTTCATCTGAGTTTTTGATAAAGTCGAATTCCTTGACAGTACATCAAAGCAGATGTTCCAACTCCGCGATGCCTGCTTCAGTCCATAGATGGACTTGAGCAACTTGCACACTTTACCGCTGCTCCCACTCTGAATGAATCCCTCCAGCTGATCCATAAAGACGCACTCTTCCAAATTTCCATTTAGGAAAGCTGTCTTTACGTCCATCTGCCAGATCTCATAATCGTGGAAGGAAGCAATGGCAAGGAGGATCCGAATGGATTTTAGCATAGCCACTGGAGAAAAGGTCTCGTCATAGTCCAAACCAGGTCTTTGACGAAAACCCTTTGCTACAAGTCTAACTTTATAGGTTTCAACCTTCCCATCTACACCAATCTTCTTTCTGAAGATCCATTTGCAGCCTACGGGTTTTACCCCTTCTGGAGCAAAGTCCAAAGTCTAAACTTTGTTGGTGTACATGGACTCCATCTCGGTCCGCATTGCATCCAGCCATTTTACCGAGTCACCACTCTGAATGGCTTGCTGGAAGCTAGTAGGCTCACCATAATCCATAGTGCAATCCTTTCTATCCCCGTCTATGAGAAAACCGTAGTATCTCTCGAGCGGATGAGACTGCCTACTACTCCTGCGGAGTGGCGCTGGGATGTCCGGTTCTCTTGAAACTTCTGGTTCTTCCAAGCTTTCAGTAATAGCTTGTGGTTCTGGAATTTCTTCCAGTTCTATTGCGCTCCCACTTATCTGATTTTCTAAAAATTCAGTTTCCAAGAAGTGGGCATGCTGAGAAACAAAAACCTTTTGTTCCTCTGCGGAATAGAAAAAATACCACCTGGAGTTCTTTGGGTATCCACAAACTTACACAGTACTGAGCGTGCCTCGAGCTTATCCGCATGCTGCTTTTTTACAAAAGCTGGACATCCCCATATCTTAAGATACTTAAGACAGGGTTTCTTCCCACTCCACATCTGATATGGGGTGGTAGGCACAGTCTTGGTTGGAGCCTTGTTTAAGAGATATGCAGCTGTTTCTAGTGCATAACCCCAGAAAGATCGCGGCAACTCAGCCTTACTCATCATGGAACGAACCATATCCAATAAGGTTCGATTCCGCCTTTCCGATACACCGTTGTGTTGTGGTGTGTATGGAGGAGTACGCTGAGAGAGAATTCCATTCTCGTTTAAGTAGTCCAGAAACTCGGCACTCAAGTATTCACCACCTCGATCAGATCTCAGTGTCTTGATACTTTTGCCTGTTTGTTTTTCAACTTCATTCTTGTATTCCTGAAATTTCTCAAAGGCCTCGGATTTGTGCTTCATCAAGAAGATATGCCCATACCTAGAGAAATCATCTGTGAAAGTAATGAAGTATGAATAACCACTTCGCGCATGTGTAGACATTGGTCCACACACATCACTGTGTATGAGTCCTAAGAGCTCGCTCGCTCTTTCTCCGTGTCCAGTGAACAGAGTCTTTGTCATCTTTCCCATGAGACAGGATTCACAAGTGGCATAAGACTAATACTCGAACGGATTCAAGTATCCCTCTTTATGTAACTTTGTTAACCGTGTCTCATTAATGTGACCCAGTCTACAATGCCATAAGAAAGCCTGATTTTTTTTCGGAGACTTTCTTTTAAGTGTGTTCTGGACACTGAAAATCTGAGCTTGATTTAATACGTATATACCGTTTTCTAATGTACCTGACCCAATCAGAACTTGATTTAGGTGGATGTTTACTACATCGCTTACAAAAGTAAAATCATATCCTTCCCTAGAAAGTAAGGATACAGATATGATATTACAAGTCGCACATGGTACATAAAAACAGTTACGCAGAATCAATATCTGCCCAGTTGTCAGTCCAAGATGATATTCCCCTACGGATTCAGCGTACATGCTCATTCCGTTAGCAACCCTGAGAGTCGTATCACCTTTCCTGATAACCCTACGGTTTCTCAGAGCCTGTAACGAATTACAGATATGAGATCCTGATCCGGTATCCAATACCCAGGAAGCAGGGTTAACTGACATACAGTTCTCTATCACAAACACACCCGAAGCCGAAGCCACAACATGCTTCGAATTCTGGCTACTGGCTATACAAGCCCTGCAATCCTTCTGCCAATGTTCATTCCTGTAACAATAGGAACATCCTTCTTTTACTACATCCAGTCCCGAAACTTCTGCCATTCCCTTTCTTTCTACTTTCCTGGTTTCTTTCAGGGTAGTAGGTAGAGACTGTTGAACTAAGTCAGCATTTGACCCGTTCTTCAACGTGGTCTTCAGGTCCGTGAGCTCAAAAGAGCTGATCTCTGTAAGGACGTTGCCCCTTACAGATGATCCGATAGCCAACCTCGCTGGAAGCAATTCGTTCGAGGTCTCATATCTTGCGATACGAGATTGCTCTCCATATAAAACTTTGTTATGGAGGAAGATAGAAACTAAGTCCATCTTCTCGTGCTGCCTCTGGTATGCACCATCAACTGAGGCTAACACGAGGCACTTGGCTTTCGCACAGTTCTTTTCCGATGCCTGGCAGATATGAATATCCGTGACAGGGGAAACTGGACCTGAGACAGCAGGGGTTGGATCAGTCAAGAGGTGTCCCAGCTTGTCATGGGCAATGGACATCTGGACAGACCTTTGCCAGTCAAAACAGTCAGATTCAGTCATTTTATTATCTAGATGTAACCTATGTCTGGTCACTGGGTCGTTGCAATTAAGAGAGAGAGAAGAAAACACTTTAGCATGATGCTCTTGCAAGTTTAGATTGGTTTTTAATTTATCTAAACAGGATGGCTCCCAATGTCTCTCGAATCCCTCCTCAAACCATAAAGGAAGAATTAGTCGGGATCAATCTCACCGTACAATACTTGCTTAACCGTTCAGCCAGGCTGGTGTCGGTACTTCGAGGGAGGTTTTCCAACGCTTTCGCGAAGTTCCTTAATTAAGTAACCTCTTTTCCCTGTGAGCGTAGCCCCGCTAACACCTTTCTAGACACCTACTTGGTTTATAGCATTGATCGTTAAGTGAGAAAGTTCCGGAGGAGTAGCATATACTCACAGTAGGATCGGGATCCAAATATCATTGCGTGACAAAACTGAAGGAATCCTACCAGAATCATCACACTCCAAATGGTATGCAGCGCTAGCAAGTTTCAGTTCTTTTGAAACTCCCGATATGGATTTTTCCCCATGCTCTTATGACCTTGACGAAGGTCAACAAATCATAAGTCACATGTCAAGTTCTACCCGTCATTGTCCAGGTTAATTTGAACCCACCCGTATATACCCTTGACGAAGGTCAACAAGGTAATACGACTGTCGCAAACCAACGCATCTATCTATGCTACATATGAACACCCAACAGCTACCAATCACTATGCCTTGACGAAGGTCAACAAACATAGCTTGAATATTATTGAATATTCATATGAAATGACGGAGGGCTACGAATGGTTTTGGCGAAACCGTGAATGTAGTGAACTTGATATAATCGATGGAACGAGATAGCTTTTAAAAGGAGTGGTTCAAGCTCCGCATTTAAAAAGCTGGTTTTTGAAAAGAACCGAGTGGTTTTCAAAGTGTTCCAACGACTTTTACCTGGTTTATTTTGTTGCATTAATTCCAATGCGTCCCATCATTTAATCCTACCATTGCAGAAAACAACGAAAATATGACGTACGCTTATGCCATCCGCATTCGCCACGGGGTCCCGTCATCACCCGTTAGGTTACTTAACTAACGACAGAGCGTGGGCTGGACTAGCGCGGATGCAAAACATAAGCAACGCCTAAATAGATATCATATAGATATATATAAACATTCGTCACATGCAATGATAGCCATTCCAGATCACAGATGAATACATTGGATATACTAGGAATCCGCAATTCGTACGAGCCTGTAACGAAGAACGGATTACACGGTCGCGATGAATAGCCAAAACCCTACCCTAGACCCCTACGGGTGCGGCAAACTACCCGCCAAGTACCCGAAGCGAAGCAACCTCCCTCAACACCGTGAGTAGGCCACTCGGCACTTTGAGATACCCGGTAGTTTGTGCACCCCACCTTGGGTCTATCCTAGGAGCAAAAACAGTAAAAAGAAATTATACAATGACGACTACAACCCCGACCCGGTTGTGCGGCCAAACAAATAATATTACATCAATTTACATATTACAAGAATTGAAAGAATAATAAAACTCTCATCTCACAACCCCCGGCTATTCATCCGCGACAATCCAACGAATTCATATACACAAACCATCAACATTACAGATCACAGATATCTATAACCCCCACTAATCGACGTATAGCGATTAGCAGACGTTCAATACATATATCACATCACAGATAATATCCATTAGCCAAAGTCTACGGAATATCGATAAAAATACGGATTTGTAACCACCCCAAAAATCAATTTGTTCTCTGGAAAATCTGGATAGAAACAACATGTACTAAAAATCCCCAAACAGCTAACTAAGCATACTGCACCAAACTCGGTCCACGGCCGAGTCAACTCGGCCGCGGATCCGCGGCAAGAAGCATGTTCTTGCCGCGGAACCGCGGCGCTTTGATCGGTTCAGTGGACCGTTTTTGGTCTGTGTCTTTAGAAAACCCTGAGCCGATTTTTCATATATTTTAAATTACTTTTTGAACGGTATAAAAAATCGGCAGAAAGTTAAATTTTCCGGACTTGTTTTGCGAATTTTTTCCGATCGATATTCTAAACACTTTGCTAACTTGCTAGTTTATGTTTAGCTAGACTCTGATACCACTGTAAGTCCACGTTGCTCACCCCGGTTCTTACGGGGAGGCGGAAACGGCGAAAAACAATTTTTGGCGCAAAGGCAACATGGACTAAAAGCCGGATCTTTGCTAAACTAGAGACTAGCAAGCTACGAGAGGCGTTAACTACTATGCCGTAGAAATTATACCTCACGAAACCGGTCCTTCGGGTCTTCTCTCCGCTGTCCGGCTCATCCATCCACGCTCCGAGGGTCGATCCAGATCTTGGTCACCTCCGCGGCCTTCTTGAGTCGAAGACGATCCACCCAAGATATGTACACCGAGCTCCACCTCGAGCCGAGGCAACTAAGGCAACAAGATCGCTAGTCTTGAAGTCCTAGGTTATGTAGAGGAGGTTGATGGAAGTGTTTGTCTATGTGGATTCTTTTTCTCTGAACACATGAGATCAAAAGAAGAAATCAAGAGGAGGAAGAAGGAGGAGAACAAGCAACCATGGAGCTCTTCTTTTCTTCTCACTTTCAAGAGAGAGAATGAGATAAGTGAAATGAAAAAGATTAACTAAAGAAAATGAACCATGGTTGCAATAATACACCAAAAACATCATTACTAATCCTATCATGATAAAGTTGATGGCACTAATGACTTGACCATTTTCATAACTCAAGAAATAAAAAGAAAACCAAAGAAGAGTATAGACCTCTCATGAAGGTCAAGGTCAACTTTGGTCAACGGGTCAACAAAGTCAAGAGTGGTCAAGGTGGTCAAATGGTCAAAGCAATTAGCCATCACAAAATTATCACTAAAAAGATTAGTAAATAATGTCTCCGGCTCATAATGGTTTTGATCGAACGAATTGCCAAAACCCTAATGAGCCTGCCACATAGCGGTTTTGGCAGAACCATCTGCCAAAACCCTAATGAGGCACCTCCTCCTTCATCGCTCCTCAAAACTGTGCATACACACCGGCATCCGCATTCCGTAGAATGTGAATGCACAGAAGACAAAACAAATCCATCTGTCCAATACTAGGATCCGACTTAAACCAAAGCCCACTAGTATTGCCTGCCCGAACAGCATACGCACACAAGTGCACGTAAGTGATCGCAGCCCTGCCGTAAAACCATACGGCCTCTACACGTTTCGCTCAGTGCAGGGAAACTCTCTGTGTGGGACTCTAAAGACTCGACACTACGCTGGCAGTGGGTTTAACCACAGACCGCAAGCGGCACTAGCTGTACGTAACGGTCTCCAGGTAGATATCGATAAGAAGGCCGAGGAGATAAACCCATCCGAACTCCTACTGAGCCTGTATGTGACAATCTCCGTACAGTCCGGTCTGTTCGTCTGATACATCGCATGGCGGGCCTAGGGGGTGGTGAACGTCAGTCCCCCAATAGCGGTACAAGTCGTGTCGGAGTGCAGCCCAGAATACCCTGAGATAACACTGGAAACCTACCAGTATATCTCGCTTGCCCTGGCCAGGGACTTTGTGTAATGGCTCTCCTAGACACAGCGCGATATCAACCCCCAATACCGGGAGAGACGAATCCTGTCTAACCGTCACTGCCTCCAAGTGCTTCGGGACTGCACCCAACTACTACATGTTTGCACGACTCCTTTGAGCCGTGGTAGGGTAGTAATCAAAGTACAGTGGGAACAAACTCGAGGCGAAGTGACAGTGTCAAGTCAACGGACTAAGCTGTACTCATGTCACCTGGGAACTGATAACTGGCGATAGGTATAATACCAACCAACAGTTCCCGACGAGTCCTGTCCAGTGTACTCGTAACCCAACGAGCACCCGCATACTATCTTCAGTACGACGTACTGATGGCTGTGGGACAGACCACCTCCCGTGCTGGGATGAGAAGCGTATGCGCTAGTCTACTCCGGAGTAACGATGCCCCGTCTCGATAGTCCTACGACTAGGGACCTGTATAAGGATGTGCTTGTAGATTACCCAGCCCCCACTAGTGTGACTGCCATCACAACGCTGGTAATCAAGCAAAGATCCTAAGGGCTCTACTAATATGTATAAGCGATATGCTAAAAGAAACACATGCACATATTAAAGTAGAAACAAACCAAATAACATACTACCATTTTGAGCAAGATTGTCCATACAACTGTGAATATCCCAAGCTTCCATTAAGTAATATACAAGCTAGTATGATACAGTAATGGCCTCTAGGGCATATACACTAACATCCTTAAAAGGTCCCTAGTCGTGAGAGTTTCGAGACTGGGCATCGATACTCCAAGAGTAGACTAGTTTATATGGATTGAGACCCCGACGAGGGGCGGTGGGCGGTCTCACAAGCCATTGGTGTTAGTTGGTTCACCTAAGATGTATACTGGTGCTCATTGGGTTATGAGTACACCGGACGGACTCGCCCTAAACATGCTAGTTGGTATTATACCTATAGTCAGATAGCAGTTCCCAGGTGACATGTGTACAGGTTAGTCTATCGACCTGAGATCGTCATTTGTCTCGTGTGAGTTTCCACTGTGCTTTGATTACTACCCTACCACGGCTCAAAGGAGTCGTGCAAACAGGTTTTAGTTGGGCACAGTCCCGAGCCACATGGAGGCAGTGAGCGGATCGTCAGGGGATTCGTCTCTCCCGGTATTGAGGGTTGATGTCGCGGAGTGCACGGGTGCCATCACCAGAAATCCTCGGCCGGGGTAGACGAGAATTACCGATCTAGGATCAATAGTTTCTCAGTTGGTGATAGGTTTCATGCCAATACTAAATGTCGCGTTATTAGGGGCCTGACTTTATCCACCCCCTAGACTCGATATGCGATACTCATAGACAAACGGACCGGACTGTACGGATATTGTCACTGTCAGGCTCAGTAGGGTTTCAGGATGAGTTTGCTCGTCGGCCTCCCTTTCGCTCAATACCTGGGTAGCCGTTACGTACAGCTAGTGCCACTGAAGTGCTCGTGGTTAAACCCACTGCCAGCACATTGACGAGTCTTTAGAGTCCCACACAGAGAGTTTCCCTGATTCGGGCGAAACGTTGTAGAGGCCGTATGGCTTTATGGCAGGATTCGATCATATACGTGCACTTGTGTACGGATCATGATCGGACGGATAATACTAGTGAGCTTTGGTTTAAGCCGGATCCTAGTGTTATATTGTTGGATTATTTTTGTCTCGTTGTATTCGTATTCAATCGGAATACGGATGCGGGTATGTATATATAGATGATGGGTATTCTTGTAATTCGTTACAAGATAAGTTTAGGGTTGCCATTTCTTTTCTTTCATATTGTATTAAACATTTAGAGTTTTTAAATGTTTAATATTGTTGTGAGGTGGAAAGTGTGTGCATGGGTTTTTTGGCTTGGACTTTGGTGAGTCATGGTGCATTGATTGCTTGAGGTGAGTTGTGAGATATTATGACGGATGGGCTGCATATTTTTGTGTGGAGATTGTTTTTTTTCTTTAGTTGCAAAACACAAATAACTCACAACCTCACAACTCCACTAAAAAAAAATTGTGCTGCTGTTCTTTTTGTGCAGGCCAATTTCGTGGCTGATTTTTGGTGCTGGGAAATTTTCTTGAGTTGCTTTAGCACAAATACCTCACCACTTCCACAACAACAGAGAGTCCTTTTTTTTACACTTAGCCAAAAACCAATGCTTCACACTTCCTTCACCCCAATGGCAACTTCTTCAACCTCCACCCATTCCATCTCATGAGTTGAGAATCCTTGGGTGTTTTGAAACAAAGTATTCACACTCTCTCTCTACTTCATCTTGGGTATCTAGGTTAGCAATCTGGATACCCGAGTTGCTTCGGTTTTGAAGCGGGAGCCCGTATTACTAATTCTCGACGTGGATCGTCTTCGACGAGGGAGATGTTAGATATGTATATGCCCTAGAAGCCATTGTTGTACATATGATGTATATTATAGTGGATGCTTAGATATATAGAGAGAGGACTTTCTTGCTCGATATGATAGTATGCTATCTGGTTGCTCTTTGTCTTAACATATTGATTTGTATTGTATTACTGTCTTGCCCTCATATGTTGATAAAGCCCTTAGGATATGTACTTGACTACTAGGACTATGATGTAGATCATACTAGTGGGGCCAGGGTAGTCCAAAAGTGCATCCTATAATTGTTCCTAGTCGAGGGTGTATCGAGACAGGGCATCGATACTCCAGAGTAGACTAACGTATATGCCTCTTGACCCATATGATGGGCGATGGATGATCCTACATCCATTGGTGTTTGACATCAAAGATGGTATACGGGTGCTCAGTGGAGACTGGGTACACTGATCGGATTCGCCGAGAACTCCTAGATGGTATTATACCTATCGTCAGATAGCAGTTCTATGGTGACACTGGTACAGGTTAGTCTGTAGACCCGAGATCGTCATAGAGTCTTGTGTGATTCCCACTGTGCTTTGATTTCCACCTTACTGTTGGATATATATGCCCTAGAGGCCTACATTGTATAGGAAGCTTGGGATATGTATGTACATGACAGTCTTGCTTGATATGATAGTATGCTATTTGGTTTGACTTTGTCTTAACGTATAATATATTTTACTTGGTATTTATATATATATGTTGATAAAGCCCATAGGGTGTTTGTCTGACTACCGGCGTTGTGATGGCAGTCATACTAGTGGGAGCTGGATAGTCAATAGGCACACCCTTAGATGTCCCTGGTCGCAGGAGTATCGAGATTGGGCATCGATACTCCGGAGTAGACTAGTGTATACATATCTAGACCCTGACGAGGGGCGATGGATTGGTCCCGCAACCATTGGTGGTGTTCACCTAAGATTGTATACAGATGCTCACTGGATGTGAGTACACCGGACAGGACTCGCCGAGAACTGACTGGATGGTATTATACCTAACGTCAGATAGCAGTTCTCAGGTGACATGTGTGCAGATAGTCCGTTGACTTAAGGTCATCATTTGTCTCGTGTGAGTTCCCACTGTGCTTTGATTGTTACCCTACCACGGCTCAAAGGAGTCGTGCAAACAGGTTTCAGTTGGGCACAGTCCCTAGCCATGTGGAGGAAGTGAGTGACTGTTAGGGATTCGTCTCTCCCGGTATAGGGAGTTGATATCGCACGGTGATCGGTTGGTCATTACCATAAGTCCCTGGCCATGGCTGATTGAGAATTACTGATAGGTTGATCAGTAGATTCTCGGATGGTGATAGAGCCATACCGACACGACTTGTATGGTTATTAGGGGTCTGACGTCCACCACCTCCCTAGACCGTACATGTGATACTCTTAGACGAACAGACCGGACTGCGCGGATATTGTCACAGACAGGCTCAGTAGGATTTCAGATGGGTTACCTCATCAGCTTTCTTATCGACAACTACCTGGGGACCGTTACGTACAGCTAGTGCCGCTTGCGGTCTGTGGTTAAACCCACTGCCAGCATAGTAGTCGAGTCTTTAGAGTCCCACACAAAGTTTTCCCAAACCCAGGCGAAAAGATATAGAGGTCGTATGGTTTTACGACAAAGGTTCGGACGCATACGTGTTTAATCGCACGTACGACATTCGGACAGTTTTTACTAGCCGGCTTTGGTTTAAGCCAGATTCTAGTATCAGGTTATTGGATTTATACAGTCTAAAGTTTTTCCGTATTTTCACGGATGAGAGGGGCGTTCTCGTAATTTTCCGAGAAGCTTCTAGAAGGATGTGACATAAAGAGAGAGGTGGCATTTTCATTTATTGATTTAGTGACTCATTGTGAGTGATTCATCATGTCATTAAAGCTTTATTTATTGCTTAATGACTCACATAATGAATCACCCACTTGATTAAATGAAACATGATGAATATTCACTTATTATTCATTTTCTTTCATATTCTTTATGTTTCATATATATCAAGTGAGAAGCTTTATTCAATATAATATTATCATTATCATCTTCTCACTCTCTCTCTTCAAGCTCTCTCTCCTTCACCAAACCCTAATCCTACCCTCATGAGTTGAGAACAAGGTTTAGGAAAGACTAATTACTCCATAACCAATCTCTACATCACCTTAGCTACTCTATTTAGCAACTAGAGAAACTAAGTAACCTCAAGTTTAGAGGTTATAGCTTGGATTAGGGTTCTCGGGTGGATCGTCTATCACGGGAGAAAGCCGAAGAGGGCGTAGAGATCCAAAGAGGCCGTAGAGAACATCAAGACGAAGGACTAGAACCGTTTGGTATAACTTCTTCGCATAGTAGATTAAAACTCTAAAGCTTTTGTTAAAACTTGTATAGCAAACGATTTGTACGGTTAATCGATGTTTGATCATAGAACTTGATTGTTATCCATATTTCCGCCTCCCTACAAGTATTGGGGTGTTGAACATCGACTTACACTTACCACGTTCATGAGAACGTGCAAAATGGTGGCTTTTGGGTACAGTCCCGAATCACATGGAGGCAATGAGCGATAGGAAGGGTTTCGTCTCTCCCGGGTATTGGGGTTGATATTGTGCTATGTTCGATTGGCTATAACTGGAAGTCCCTGGTCAGGGCTGATATGGAGATCTACTGGTAAGTGTTATCAGTAGTTTCTCAACACGTTATGAGCCTCACATCGACACGACTTATCGGTTACTGGGGTCTGACGTTTACCACCCCTAGACTGGATATGCGACATATCAGACGAAGAGACCGGACTGTATGGTAGTGTTACTGATTGGATTCACAGGAGTGTGAGCATGCTTGCTTGTTGATCTTCTGATCGCTCAATACCCGGGTGGCCGTTACGTTTAGCTGACCGCTTGCGGCTTGTGGGTGTTTGATATGATCATCACCGACTGCCGGCGTATTGACGAGTCTTTAGAGTCCTACACAGAGGTTTCCTGGCTCAGGCGAAACAGAGTAGGAGCACATATGTGATATGTGCGGGACCGAGATTGATACGTGTATGTGATACCGTGTTCTATTCTCGCGACTTGTGACATTGGTCGGTTATATGTGATATAGCCGGGTTATCGGATCAAGTGTTGATTCGATAAAATGTTGCATTTGATATTGGTCGGTTATATGTTCAATAGCCGGATTATTAAATCAAGTGTTGATTTAATAATTTAATGTAGAATTATATATTTGATATATTAAATTACATTAACTAATATTAGCTCACTTAAGTATTTCATTTTCTCACATTTGGATGGATTTAACATATATGTGATATATGTTTATTGTATTCTTTTCTTTTGTTACAAAATTATATATATGTGATATGTATAATTGTAACATGCTAGGTTATACATGCAACTAGGATTAATGATATTCTCACCATGGCTAGGATTTGGGTTGGATTTAATTATTTTAGTTAATTCTAAATTATGGATTAATGTTGAGATATTTCTTTGTCTTGATTTAGTCCACTCTTTAGATATTTACTAAGATATTTATTAACCTAACCTTTAATCCTACCCCATGGTTTATTCTCTACATGAGTTAGCCATGACACATATTAACCCATGGTTGCATTTTTAACCTAACAACAATTATTCTTTCATCACTTCATCTTCTTCTTCCTCCAAAAGCTTGCTAGCTTTTTCTTTAGTGATAAAAGATTGTGAGAAAAAGAAAACTAAAGAGTGCAAAATTCATACTTTATCATCCTCTTCTATACTAGCCATATAGATTAATGTGTTCGCTTCACTAATCCCTAATTAGTGAAGAGATAGCTTTGGTTTGTGACTCCTCAAAGTAGATCATCTTGGATAGTGAAGACTTCAAGCAAGGATGCATCATTCACTTCATGGAGCCTTTCAAGAGTTCGGGAGCTTGATGATCGCAGTGAAGGGACCACAACAAGGAGCTATTGAAGCGAAGAAACAGACTACAAAGGTTGTAATCCCTACTCACTTAGTAGTAAAGATGTTTGCTTTATCAATTCCGTATGATTCTTTAGTTAAGAACCTAGGATTAGGGTTATTTAGAACGACAAAATTTGAATTTGGCATGGACAATGCTACCCGAAACCTTGCTACCGTGCTATACAACCCTACTGGAGACCGGAGAACAAACTTGATCGAGAAAGCCGCGAGGAGCTTGGGACAGAGGTTGATGACCGAAGGACACGGATCGATCGGTATAACCTCTCTAAACTCCTTTATGATAACTAGTATAGGGTTAATGGTTCGATCCGGGAATCGGGTTCCGTTAACACCGGGTTTTAAAAGTTTTAGTTCCGCGTTTGGCCACGGATTGATGGCCGCGGCGCTGGCATAACCCTACTGATAGAGCCCATAGGATTCTTGCTTGACTACTAGCTTTATGATGGCAATCATATACGTGGGAGCTGGGTGGTCTATAAGCACATCCTTAAATGTCCCTAGTCGAGAGAGTGTCGAGACTGGACATCGATACTCTGGAGTAGACTAGTATATACTTTTCGAGACCCTGACGAGGGGCGATGGCCGGTCTCACAAGCCATTGGTGTCAGTTAGTCACCTAAGATAGTATACATGTGTTCATTGGGTTATGAGTTACACTGGATGGACTCGCCGGGAACTAGATAGTATTATACATATTGTCAGATAGCGGTTCTCAGGTGACATGAGTACATGTTAGTCTGCCGATCTGAGATCGTCATTTCTCTCGTGTGAGTTCTCACTGTGCTTTGATTACTACCCTACCACGGCTCAAAGGAGTCGTGCAAACATGTTTTAGTTGGGTATAGTCCCGAGCCACATGGAGGCAGTGAGTGGATCGTCGGGGATTCGTTTCTCCCGGTATCGGGGGTTGATGTCGCGATGTGCACGGGTGGCCATCACCAGAAATTCTTGGCCAAGGTGGACGAGAATTACTGATTTGAATCAGTAGTTTCTCAGTGGGTGATGGGCTTCACACCGACACGGAATATCGCGTTATTAGGGGTATAATTTTATCCATCCCATAGATGAGGAAGAGAGGGGGAGAGGAAGAGAGAGAGAGAGAGAGGTATGCGAGGGGAGGGGAAAGGGATAGTTTTTATTTATCGGAAAATTATTTATTTATTTTGTATAGTATATTTATATATTATATATATAGTTTAGTATATAACTAATAACTAATAATATTATAAAAGATATTACAAACCCTAATCCGTCTCCATTAAATCTCAAAATACACTAGAAATTATCTACATCTACGTAGCCCATTTAACCCATAAATCTAATAGTTTAGGAAAAAATATATTCTAATATAACATATCACACACAATATCTTAGAATGTTAAGATTTAGGTGTAATAGATAATAGTCAATAAAAATAATATGAGATGTTTAAATAAGATAAAACATACTGACAATTAATGTATATAAAAATATCCATAACGTATGGATACCAGAAAAATATAGATATATAGATTTAAATATTGCATATCTGTTATTTAAGATGCATATAGATTTAGTTTACGGATAAATATCAATAAAAAGATACTTTAGCACCATAACGGGTTTCACGTAAGCGGGGCGGATCCGATAAACACATATACTATTCAAACCAGTCACAACACAAACAATAATAAATAAATAAATAAATCAAAATACTAATATCGTTTAATAAAGTATGATCGTGTTACGGTGTTACATTCATGGCGGTCGACTACGCTACTCTTCATATATTTAAATATGTGCACATCAATTTTCATGTCGTTGGATACCTTTTACCTATTCGACTGGTTTTGTGAAAACCAATGAGCGGTAGCTTAGTTGGTATGGACACTTTCCCTCTTGGGGAGAATGTGGGATTCGAACCCTAAAAACCCAAGAGGGGAAGTGACCACAAATTAAAGCTTTCGGAGCAAATTCGTGGATCCGCAGGATGCGTGTGTGATGTGTGTGTGCTTGTGTGTGGTGTGTGTTGTGTGTATAGGTTAGGGCTACATGTCAATGCAAAAAAACAAACAAACAATGTTGTGAAACATTCTAATGTCATAAAAACCAGTGATTTTGCAAGAATCCAGTATAAGGGCAAGTTGTATCTAAACGACATGGAAATTGACGTACATATATTTAAGAACCTGCAGATAAATATGGCCGGAGTTGATCGCCGAAAATTCTGATGGTTGCTTTTTACAAAAACATGTAAAAAATTTCCTATCATGTCAGGATACTCTGTATACTTGGTTTTCTCAAAAATCATTAGGATAAAACATCTAATTATTTAACAATGTAGCCATGTCTTTCAATAAAGCTTTTCTTGCCAAGATGGAAAGGTGGATGGTATGATTTTTGTGATTCACAACACAAATGTGATCATCTCTTTAAAAGATTTCTTTGTTCCTGATAATCATTGTATTTCCTGGGATATTTTACTGATTTTACACAGCAAACATTGTTTTGAGGTATATAAATTTATAGTTGAATTTATACTTGCTAACATGAACTATAGGCATTTTTTCCAAATGCTACCATGAACTTTTAAAATGATGGATTGATACCATGAATTTTCAGAGTATTAAAACACCCCCAACAGCATTAACGGAAAATTACAAAATGACCATAATACCCCTCTCATATAATAAAAAAGACCGTATTTGCAAAAAAATGGAATGGGGTATTATGGTCCTTTTGTAATTCCGTTAACCCCGTTAGAGGGTGTTTTAATGTTTTAAAAGTTCATGGTATCAATCCATCATTTTGAAAGTTCATGGCACCATTTTAGGAAAATGCCTATAGTTCATTGTACCAAATTGAAATTTAGCCTATATTTATTCATAAATGGCTCAAAATATATCTAATATCTAAACAATGGGTATATAATTTTGTTTAACCTATTTTTTGTTGATTTTAACAAAATTTGCGGAAAAAGGAAATATCTGAATTCAAGATTTGTTTAAAGCATGTTAACTCAGTTCAAAATTCAAAATCCAGACTTAGAAATTTTGACCTTAAGCTAGAAGCAAAAATGTGACTGTAGATCGTTTTAATTGAAATGATGATCGTGCTTATTCATATTACTAAACAAGTGTTCGTTTTTGGCTCTGCAGTATGTTACAGTCATCTTCCTTGTTCTCCATTCTCTCTCCTTCCCTTTTACCGAATAAGAAGTCTTAATATGATACCTGCTATTTTTTTTTATGCAAATCATTCTTAATAAACCCCAACATCTTGCCTTTCGGTCATCTCCCTTGTCCTTCATCCTCTTTCCTCCCCTTTCTTTTAAATTCGAAATGTCTATTATTATTATCCTTCTGCTATTAGAAACTATTAGATCCAACGATGAATAAGTGTGTAAAACATGTTTTCTTTTTTTTATCCATAATAAGTGGCTAGGATCTATAATAGTGAGAAAAAGAGCTGAGGTTCCCATTCCTTTTCTTCTAATTATGCTTAGATATTAAAAAACAATAAGTAAAAAACAACTTGTAAATGCTTAACTTATACTTCAATTCAAATTAATTTTTTCCAATTTGGCATTTTATGTTTTAGATAGATAATCTTATGATTCATTGTGTTATGAATTACATGGATATTCAAATAAAAAATGCTCAAATTCATTCATAGACAATTGATCATACACTATCTGGCAACATAAACATGACCGAGTTGTTTTCATTGTATCCGGCTTATGAATGATGGCTTATGAATGATAGCAAGCTGAGGATCCTAATGAAATAGAAATTAGCAAGAGATCATTGCTTATGAGTCAATTACTTGACAAGCCATGAGATTTATGATATGTATGTTTTATTTAACAATCACAAGGAAGAAATACAACCTGGATTTAAATTCAAAAGATCGACGTCCTCTGGTTGGCGCCGACAGGCTCCCTGCCGCGATTCTCAGCCGTCCGATGCACGCAACTTTTCAAACTCCAAACCCTCGAGTACCGTCTCATCCAATATACACAAAGTAAAGGGGCCAAAATGACAGATTACCCTACGAAACCTACCAAATATAGGAAAGTCGAAGGGGCTAGATGATAAATTAGGCGGTGACCTCAGTTGTCATAACAGAAAGGAAAGCTAAAGAAAAAGGGAGAAGAAAGCGCAGCGCCAACAGACTCAACTCCAACTCTACCAACTTCAAAACGACCGCCGCCGCCGCAACCATCGCCGCCGGCAACACCGCCGCCATTGCATCCATGGAGGCCGAGGTCGTCGCCGATGCGATCAAAACCCTCTCTTTCTCCTTCTTGCTTCTTATGCTGAGCAATTTCTTGATGTTTTGTCTCAAAATTGTGTGGTTTCAGAGAATGGAAGCGCTGAAGAGGGCCTACGCTGAGATAATACTGAACACGGCGAAGGAATCGGCTGCTCGAATCATCGAGTCGGAGCGTAAAGCCCTCCGCTTTCAGCAATCCCTTTTTGCCGCCAAAGAGGAAGCCCTCGCTACGCTGCTGCGGTTGAAAGCCCTAATGGACTCCAAGGTGAGACCGACTTCTTCCTTTTGAATTGGTTTCGGGATATCAAGTGAAGATTTTGTAGGGTTTCTATGATTGGGTTGCCATGTTTTGATTGGTTCTTTGATGCGTATGTGAATGAGGATGAGAGAGATTTCTCCTTGGTTCCTGTTAGATTGTGAAAATATATCCTAGTTTTACTAATAGGGTTAAAAGAGGTGCCTTTCGTTCGAAAGCCCAAGTTGTGATTTTGCGTTAGGTGATAGAAAGCTTAATTGGGTCGATTCTCTTACGCTGGACGTGGATTGTGTTGCAAAGTTGAATAGTGCTGGGTTCCTTCTTGTGATTTTCCGTTAGATGATAGAAAGATTAATTGGGTCGTTCTCTTACCCTGGACGTGGATTGTGTTGCAAAGTTGAATAGTGCCGGGTTCCTTCCCTTTTTGTTATATACAAAATGCTGAAACAAAGATGCCATTTTGGAGTATTTTAGATAACTTGGGCTGAGTTAGTCGTCAAACATTGTTTTATTAGATCACCAAAATACCATATATATAGTTGAAGCTTTGGTGTTGCTACTTGACTTAGAGTGCCCTTTTCAAATCGAATGACGCATCGCCTCTTTGTGTCATCTTCACATTGGAAGTCCTTATGCCTTGTGCAAAGGCCCCTTGCGTAAGGGAAATCATTGTTGTTTTAAACATTTTTCACCAATTCACTGTCATTTAGCTCCCCTTTTCGCAAACCTTAATCCGCAGAGACCACTGACTTTGACGTGGGAAGTGATATGATCCTGCATGAGTTTTGAGGCTTCCTTCCTCTATTTGACTTAATCCTAGACCTAGCTAACAGCACTTGAGTAATCTCTGAGGCAGCTTTTATCTTTATGTATGGTATTAGAAAGGTTATCGGCCTATCCCAAAGTTTTGCCCTTGGCTGCATAAATTGTCTTTAAAAAATTCTTCCTGGGCTTTGAATGCTATTTAAGTAATGGATTGTTTTCAATTGTCTCTTTTGATTATTACCATTTAATTATTCTATAAATATTTTAAGGACTAATTCACACGAGAGGGAAAAAAATCTGTTTGTTGATGCAAATGGTTTCTCCCTGATTACGTATTAACACTTATACCTTTGTTTATATCAATACTCTGGTTTGCTGTCCCATTTCCTTCTCACATGTCTAGCGGCAGTACTAACGTTAAATCTCTGTTTTCCATTCCATTTGATGCCGCTTCATCACAGTTTTCATCAATCTATGAGTCGTGTCATAAACTCAGATAATTATGCCTTTCACTGAAAAATCTATTAGCCATAATTTTCAAAATGTTTGAACTTTATATGGCTTGATATATATATATATATATATATATATATATATATATATATATATATAGTTCGACTAGGATCCCATCGGAAGGATTTGGAAACAAATCCTTCCCACTTTTCACCATTAGATTAACTTTGGGACGTGTGCTAACAATTATGAATAAAACTTTTCATTTATTACCAAACATAACAATTGAATGCATACATCCTAAAGTTAATCTAATGGTAAAAAAATGGGAATGATTTGTTTCCAAATCCTTTCTATAGGATCCCGATCGAACTCTCTCTCTCTCTATATATGTGTGCGCGCGCCGCAAGTATATAACCTGTATGCTTTTATTTATTTACCAACAAGAATACACATCACAAATTTTTTCAAGCCTATGGCATACACATTCATATTTTGAACTATTGCTATAACAAATGTATTTATGATGTATGCAATTCTTTGGCATATTTTCTCTTTGGTAGTGGAAGACATATCTTTTAATTTAAAGAAAGAAAAAAGAAAATGCATATGTAATCCTGTTTAAATGACAATATATCATGATGGAAAGATATGCCTAAGGTAGTTCAAAACCTATTTTTCATTGGATAAACCACTAAAGTATTCATACTGTTGGGGGTTTCTAGCGCTCTGGCCGTCGACCGCGGCCGTTGCGGAACGAAAAATTTTGGGTTTAAAAACTTGGCGCTAGAAACAACTACCTGGAATCGAAACCAAACATGAAACTAGCAAGCTATCAAGAGGTTATCTACTGTGATAGAGTTGTTTTGCCAAAAGATCCGTGTCCTTCGGTCTTCTACCATCTTCCTTAGCTTCTTGAGGTCTCCTTGATCGAGCTTGACTGCCGGTCTTCCTCCGTCAAAGATGATCGACCCGAGAAATGTAGTTCATGGCTCTAGCTCCACACTAAAAATCTAGTGGAGCAACTAGGGACTCTAGGTTGCTAATCTAGAGTGTCTAGTGATGTAGTGAATTGTTCTTAGTGTATTTCTATCTCTTATCCACCCTTGATTCTCAACACATGAGATGGTAGGGTGGAAGATCAAGAAGAACGAGGAGCTCAAGAAAGGCCAGTGAGGAGAGATAAGCAAATGGTGAGAATTCTTTTCATCCAAAAAACCAACCAAGTGAGAGAAAACCATGAAGCATGGTTTTGTATAAACCTTTTTTCAATAAACATATAGCAACCATACTTGAATAGTTTGCACAAATGAATTTACAATTCATTTGTCAACACTATTCAAGCATGGTTCTCACCATTCTCACCTCCCTACCTTAACATCTCATTTTCCATTTAAATTAATAAATGGATAAACTAAAATGATGCGTCCACCTTCTAGAATATTTTCCGTATAAATACGGAATACACTCAACTGTATATACATACCCGTATCCGTATCAAAATACAAATATCCAAAGAGATAGAATAATACAAAGAACATAATAATAGAATATACATATCGAAATATATATACGTAAATTATTAAATAATACATGATTTAATAATCCGGCTCAAACCTAAGCCGGCTAGTATTATCAACCGTCTGATCGAAAGTCCGGGTAACTAGTATAATCATTCGATCGGAACCCTACACGTATCAAAATACGGCTATTACATCATTTCGCCTGAACCAGGAAAACCCTCTGTGTGACTCTAAAGACTCGACAGTACGCCGACAGTGAGTTACTGGATAAATCCATAACCACAAACACGTCAGCGGCACTAGCTGTACGTAACGGCTACCCATGTACCTGTCGAAAAGGAAGGTCGGTGAGCAAACTCATCCAAATCCTTTCTGAGTCTATCTGTGACAATCTCCGTACAGTCCAGTCTTTTCGTCTAAGAGTATCACATAGCGGGTCTAGAGTGGTGGATAAAGTCAGACCCGTAATAACGTGATATTTCGGTCGGTGTGAAGCCCATCACCCACTGAGAAACTACTGATCCATATCAGTAATTCTCGTCCACCTTGGCCAAGGATTTCTGGTGATGGCCATCCGTGCATAGCGCGACATCAACCCCCAATATCGGGAAAGACGAATCCTCGACGATCCGCTCACTGCCTTCATATGGCTCGGGACTATACCCAACTAAAACCTATTTGCACGACTCCATTGAGCCGTGCTAGGGTAGTAATCAAAGCACAGTGGGAACTCACACAAGACAAACGACGATCTCAAGTCGAATGACTAACCTGTACTCATGTCACCTGAGAACTGTTATCTGACAATAGTTATAATACCAACTAGTATGTTCCCGGTGAGTCCGTCCAGTGTACTCACCCCCAGTGAGCACCTGTATACGATCTTAGATACGAAAGACCAATGGCTGTGGGACCAACCATCGCCCGCCGTCGGGGTCTAGAAACGTACACACCAGTCTACTTCGGAACATCGATGCCCAGTCTCGATACTCCCATGACTAGGGATATTTAAGGATGTGCTTATGGACTATCTAGCCCCCACATGTATGATCGCCATTATAACGCTGGTAGTTAAGCAATATTCCTACGGGTTTTATCAATATATAATAGTGATCTGTAATACCACATAATGCATGCACATGATGATAAAGACAAACCAGATAGTATACTATCATCTCGAGTAAGACTGTTCTACCCGTATAGGTCCTTCCTCAATCATCACAATTGCATGCCTGCGATTACAATAATTGACTTGAGGGCACTATATTCAACAATCTCCCACTTGCACTTAAAGCTAATTATTGCGGTGTCGCATACTCACAGTCCGTGTGATACCGAACACCCAACTTTTCTACTAATCAGTCTCACAAAGCACGTTTGTGAAACTACCGCGTTCGAGAAATAGCCTCAGTGGGTGGATCCGCTTCAATATTTCTATCTTTATTTCTCTATATCTCAACTTCGCGGAGAAAGACTATCTCCCGAAATGAGCGACACATGTCTTAGAATTTGTGTCGATATCTGATGGGACCAAGTTCATAAATGAACTCCAAATCCAACAAACTTCTTAGACCGTATCTTCCACTGAATTTAATCAGTATCCTGCGTCATGCCTTTCTCAGTATCCGTTTAGACCACCTGTCCAACATACTGCCCCTCAAAAGAGGGAAAATTATTAACTCTGTCAGCCACTCTGTCATCCAGGTCACATTGGAAGCCTGAAATGATAACCGTCTCCTGAAGAAGGCTGCCGTTACCATATACCAAGAACATCCACTTATGTTCACAACTGCATGCTAATGTTTCTTCAGGATTGGATTAATATATGCTTATTGCATCTAGTGCAAAAAGAAATATCTGGTGTGGTACTTGACATCTAATGATTGACTCAATTGCTTAAGCAAATGATATGTCAATCTTGCAAATCTCTCTCCTCGTCAGTCTAGAAGACATCTTTTTAGAGAGGGTGGCTCTATCACCTGCGGGTACACCACCACGCCAGGAGCCGTCCATTCTAAAATATTTTAGAATAGTGTCAAAGTACCCAAATTGGGGCACTTTCCAAATCTATATCTAAAACTATAGATCTAGTGACCAGAATCCTTGATATTTTATCCAGATCCTATATGGAGAAAACACCTTGTGACAACCACAGTATAACTGATTGTAGTATAGGAACATCACTTGCTATAAGGAGTACGTCATCCAAATACCAGGACATCATTCCCTACTATCTTCTTACCAGGTCCATCTATTGTTCTGATGAAGTCAAACTCTATGATTGTCATATCAAAAATTAGACGATCTATCTCCGCTATACTTGCTTTAGTCTATAAATAGACATAAGCTACTGGCCTACCACGCTTCCGCTGCTCCCACTGACTACAACAACCCTCTGGCAGAGTCATATACTCGTGCACTTCTAAAACTAATTTAGAACGACGTTATATTCATTCACCTGCCAGATCTCATAGTCTAGGAAAGCAGTAATGGTAAGCTTGGGTCATCAAAAACCTCCCTATCTCCGTCTTTGAGGAGACCGAAGTACTTCTCGGGTGGCTGAGGTTACGCATTATATCTGCGGAGTGGCTAATGGATTGTCAATCTAATTGAATCTTTAGGTTCTACTAAATTTTCAGAAATTGTTTGTGGTTCTGGAATTACTTCCAGTCCTACCATACTCCCACTTGTGTTTTCTGAAAAGAATTCATTAACTAAAGACGTGGCGAGTTAAGAACAATATAACTATTGATCCTCCAATTGGTAGAATGTTAACCCTCGTCAAAGCCTGGGATAACCTACAAACTGCCATTACTGAAACGTGTCTTGAGTTTATCCAGATTCTGGTTTTAAACATAAGCCGGACTACTCAATATACTTTAACATCGTTGAGATATGAATCCATTCTATATCCAATATAGAAACAAAGACACTAATTTAATTTGAACCAGATTCAAAATACATGCAGCTGTTTCCAGTGCATAGTGACTAAATGAAAGAAGGCCAAGCAGCATTACTCATCAAGGAGCGTACCCACGGATGAGTAACCTGAGAGAGAAGCAAGTTCTCAAATATATTACTTACGACGGAATACCTAGCATGAGTATCTACACCTTCGATCACCACGAAGAATCCTGATACTTGCAACGTATGGTTCTCTACTTTATTCTTATACTTATAACTTCTCAAAATTTGGACTTTGTATTTCAACGAAATACTTGTCTAAAACCAGAGAAGTCATAAGTAAACGGAATATAGTACGAATACCAACCCTTTTGTTCTAATGGACATCAGACAACATACAATACTTTGTATAAGTCCTCTGAGTTTAATAACTCAAATCCTGTGCGTAGTAGGTTGAAAACTGTGTTATGGTTAAGAAAAATTATACCGTTGTTGAATGTATCTTACCTAACTATCAACTGATATAGGCAAACGTCATAAACATAATTTCAAAAAGTTATATCTCACTTTATAAAATAAATGTATAGATATATCAGTTTGAAATTGAGGCATAACAACGGATATTCAAAACTAAATATTTGCCGTTAGGCAAAACCCATGCGATTTTCTCAAATATCATCAATTACAAAGAATTCTGATATTGAGAATCTAACCATCTAATTCCCAATGTTCTACTCCCACTTAGCATCTGTAATGCCATACAGATGCGAGAATAAAGTCTGGTAAATACATACCCTGGAGTCAGAATCTAATTGGGAAAGCAGTTTTCAATTAACATCGCACAGTAAGACTGAAACATGAAAATGTTTCGAGGGGATGTCCGGGTATTCCTAGTAATGCCTCTTTCACTATCTAGATTCATGACGGTAGTCGCATTTTTTCTTGCCCTCACTGCAATCCTTTTATATGTATTTACTTCTTATCTTCTGTACACCATACTTAGGCTAATTGGTTTTCTTCCTTCCCTACCTTTTGACACCTGTCTAAGATTTGGAAGAAGACTATCCAATAAGCATAATAGGTGTACTCTCCTAATACTAGGAGCCCTCGCAACATGAGAGAAGGTAAAGAGGAAAGACAACCAAATAATTTTATTCAATTTCTCTAGAACCAGAATCCACCCTCGAACGGAAACAAGTTTCTTCGAATTCGTATGTAACTATACGATGACATATCCAAGCAATATGGATTTTCGTAGTGATACAGAATGTTCAGGAGAAATACAAAGGGGAAGTAGGAGTGACATGGATATATGCGGCTTTGTCGTAAATGATAGTAGTCGTCATTTCCTTTGCCCTCACTCTAATCCCTTTATATGTCTTTATTTCTTACCTTTTGTACACCATACATAGGCTAATTGGTTTTCTTGTTTCCCTACCTTTCGGCACTTGCCTATGGTTTGGAAGAAAACTATCCAATTAGCGTAATAAGTGTACTCTCCTTATACTAGGAGCACTCGCAACCTGAGAGAAGGTAAAGAGAAAAGACAACCGAATAATCATATTCAATTTTTCCAGAACCAGAAACCATACTCGAACTGAAATAAGTTTTTTCGAGTTCGTATGTAACTATACGATAGCATACCCAAGCAATATGGATTTTCCAAGTGATAGAGAGTGTTCTGGAAAAATTCAAAGGGAATATAGGAGCGGCAGGGATATATGTAACTTTTTCGTGAATCATGACAATCCAAAAGCCAAAGTGTTTAAGAAGGTTCGGTTAACTTGGTTTATGAGTTTTAGTTTAAGACCAGGTCATGGTCGCTGCCAAAGAGAGAAAAGATACACTCAGCGTGCACTTTAACCTAGATTAGATTGGATAATCACTTTATCTAATCAGGATGGCTCCCACTGTTTCCTCGAATTCTCCTTCAAACCCTAAAAGGAGAACTAGCTGGGATCATTAACACCTTACAAGTTCGCTAATCGTTCAACCAGGTCGGTGTTGGTACTCCGAGGGTGGTTTCTCTTGCTCTCGCACGGACCTAATTAAAATAAACCCTGTTTCCGCATAGGAGTAGCCCCGTTAACTCCTTTCTAGACGCCTAATAGGTCAGCTAATTGCGAAGTGAAAAAATTTCTCTCAAGAGTAATCCCACTCATCAGTGGGATCGGGATCCAACTATCATTGCGTTATAAATTAGATGGAACCCACTCTAGTCACCACACTCCAGAAGGTATGCAACGCTAGCAAGTTTCCTGTATATTTGAAACTCCCGATGTGGTTTTTGTTAGTTATATGTATGCCCTAAAGGCCATTACTATACATGGGATATATATTGTAGTGGATGCTTGGACATATATAGGGAGGACTTTCTTGCTCGATATGATAGTATGCTATCTGGTTACTCTTTACCTTAACGTGTACACTGATTGTCTCTCTGTTACATGTTGGTGAAGCCTTTAGGATGTGTACTTGACTACCAGGACTATGATGCGGATCATACTAGTGGGGCCATGGTAGTCCATAAGTACATCCTTTAAGGTCCCTAGTCGTGGGTGTATCGAGACGGGGCATCGATATACCAGAGTTGACTAGCGTATACCTTCTCGACCCATATAGATGGGCGATGGATGATCCCATATCCATTGGTGTTTGACATCAGAGATGATATACGGGTGCTCAGTGGAGACTGGGTACACTGGACGGACTCGCCGAGAACTCCCAGATGGTATTATACCTCACGTCAGATGGCAGTTCTCTGGTGACACTGGTACAGGTTAGTCTGTAGACCCGAGATCGTCATAGAGTCTTGTGTGATTCCCACTGTGCTTTGATTTCCACCTTACCACGTTCAAGAGGGCGTGCAAAACGGTGGTTTTTGGGTACAGTCCCGAGTCACATTGAGGCAATGAGCGATAGGAGGGGTTTCGTCTCTCCCGGTATTGGGGGTTGATGTTGCGCTGCGCTCGATTGGCCATAACAGAGAAGTCCCTGGCCAGGGCTGGTTTAGAGATTTACTGGTAAGTGTTACCAGTAGTTTCTCGACCCGTTATAAGCCTCATATCGGCATGACTTATCGGTTATTGGGGTCTGACGTTTACCACCCCTAGACTAGATATGCGACATATTAGACGAGAAGACCGGACTGTACGGTAGTGTCACTGTCAGGCTTTTGCAGGAGTTGGAGCGGGCTTGCTTGCTGAACTTCTGATCGCTCAATACCCGAGTAGCCGTTACGTCCAGCTAGTACCGCTGACGGCTTATGGGTGCTTGATGTGATCATCACCTACTGCCGGCGTATTGACGAGTCTTTAGAGTCCTACATAGAGGTTTTACTGGCTCAGGCAAAACGAAATAGGAGCGCATATGTGATATGTGCGGGACCGAGAATAATGCGAGTATGTGATACCGTATTCTATTCTCGCGATGTTTGTATCAATCGGTTATATGCGATATAACCAGGTTATCGAATCAAGTGTTGATTCGATATGCTGGTACATTTTATATTAGTCGGTTATATGTGATATTGCCGGATTATTAAATCAAGAGTTGATTTGATAATTTAATGTATAATTGTATATGTGATATACTAATTTACATTAACTAATATTAGCCCACTTAAGTATTTATTTATTCTCATATGTGCACACTTATTATATATGAGATATATATTAATTGTGTTCTTTTTGTATCATGGTTGTTGATACAACTTACATGGGTGTATAAGACTTATACCATACTAATTATAGTGTTAGGTTTTTATATTTAAAGTAATTCTAAAATTAGTGGATGATGAGCTCACATGCATGAAGCTTATGGTTGTATTGATTTAGTCCACTAGTTTTGTTTTACTTAAGATATTAATTAACCTAACCATTATAATGTAGCCATGGTTATGTCTCTACATGAGTTAGTATATGATACAAACTCACCCATGGTTCTCTCTCTCTTGATTAGTTTTCATTCTCATTTTTCTTGAGCTCATCTTCTTCCTCCTTGAAAAAGCTTGCTATGGTTTGATAAAGAGAGAAATATTGTGAGAAAAATAAAACTAAAGAGAGCCCACTTCCTATTTCATCATCCTCTACTAGACTAGCACTTTAGTTTTGGGTGTTTGGTTCACTAATTCTTTAGTTAGTGAAGTAGATGTTGGAGATAGTGCCCTCAGATTCAATTATTCGATCACAGGCACGTGATTACAATGATTGATGGAGGACCTATCCCGATAGGACAGTCTTACTCGAGATGATAGTATGCTATCTGGTTTACCTTTATCATCGTGTACTGTTTTAGGTGACCTGACAAGTCGCTATTACACGTTGATAGAGCCCCTAGGATTCTTGCTTGACCACCAGCAGTATGAGGGCGATCATATACGTGGGAGCTGGTAGTCTATAAGCATATCCTTAAATGGTCCCTAGTCGTGTGGGTTTCGAGACAGGGCATCGATACTCCAGAGTAGACTAGTGTGTACATTCGAGACCCCGACGAGGGGCGGTGGCCGGTCTCACAAGCCACTGGTGTCAGTTGGTTCACCTAAGATGTATACAGGTGCTCATTGGGTTATGAGTACACCGGACAGGACTCGCCGGGAACATGCTAGTTGGTCATATACCAGACGTCAGATGGCAGTTTCCTGGTGACATGTGTGCAGGTTAGTTCATCGACCTGGGGATCGTCATTTGTCTTGTGTGAGTTCCCACTGTACTTTGATTACTACCCTACCACGGCTCAAAGGAGTCGTGCAAACAGGTTTTAGTTGGGTACAGTCCCGAGCCACATGGAGGCAGTGAGCGTATCTTCAGGGGTTCGTCTCTCCTGGTATTGGGGGTGAGGTCGTGCTGTGTCTAGGAGAGCCATTACACGAAGCCCTCGGCCGAGGCAAGGAGATTTACTGGTAGGTATTCCAGTAGTATCTCAGGGTGTTCTGGGCTACACTCCGACACGACTTGTACCGCTTTTGGGGGTCTGACTTTTACCAACCCCCTAGGCCCGCCATGCGATTCTTATAGACGAACGGACCGGACTGTACGGATATTGTCACTGACAGGCTCAGTAGGGTTGTCGGGCTGAGTTCGCTCACAGACGTCCCTTTTAGTCAATACCTGGTAGCCCGTTACGTATTGGCTTATACCTCTGACGTGCTAGTGGTTAAATCCACAACCAAGGTGTTGACGACTCTTTAGAGTCCCCCACATTGAGTTACTCAGCTTTCGGGCGAAAAGTTGTAGAGGCCGTATGGAGATATGGCAAGGTCCGATCAGATACGTGCGGTATTGCACGGATCAGGATCGGACAGTTTGTACTATAGGCCGTATGGTTATATGGCAGGGTTCGATCAGATACGTGCGGTATTGCACGGACCAGGATCGAACAGATATTACTAGCCGGCTTTGGTTTAAGCCGGATCCTAGTATAGTACAGTGTAGATTTTTTCTCATTGCATTTGTATTTCGGTCGAAATACAGATGCGGGTGTGTATGCACAGTATCGGGGTTTTCCTGTAATTTATTACTGGACCAGTTTTCTGGAGTTGCCAGTTTGCTTTCCGTTTCGGCCGATTTCCATTGTTCCGTTCATTGGCCGAAAATTGGTGGAGGAAGGCTTATTTGCATTGTTGCAAACAAGTATTTGTGGAGGGGGTCTTTGCATATTATCATGTCATGATGCTTGTCCCATCATTTGACTTCATAAACTCATGATTGCTTGACTTTGTAAATCATCATGGTTGTTGATGAGGTTGGTGGTAGGTGGTTGAGTGTGGGTTTTTATTTGGTGATCATTTCCTTTTGCATGATGGCCTTCTCTCTCTCTCTTTTTCTTGGATTATTGGATGGCTCTCTCATTCTATCACACTCCACTCTCATTCACTCCTCCCACATATGTAGTGGCCGGCCATTCCATTAGAGGGGCTGTCCCAATTTTTACTTGGTGGGATTACACTCATTTGGCTTTGGAAAAATCCTACAAGCTCCATCTCCAAACTCCATAGTTCATCCCTCCACCAAAAGGCAATTCCTACAACCCCAAAATGAGATTTGTACACTACATTCTACAGCAAACCTTGGGCACGTCGACTAGCCAGCTTCGTGCCCGAGTTGCCTCGGCATTGAGGTGGGAGCCCGTAAAAGAAGTAGGCGATGTGGTGCACTTCCGGCGACGAGGAGGAGACGGGACATTCCGCAGGAGATCGGGACGACGACGAGAAGACCGGAGGACTCGGATCTGTCGGTATATCCCTCTTCCCTTTCTTATAGTTAGCTAGGACTAGTTAGTGGTTCGATCCGGGTATTAGTGCGCGGCGGTTTGCCAGTTCAAGAAAATTAAAGTTTATCACCGCTTCCGCATTTGGCCGTCGGATTGACGGCCGGGGCGCCGCCGTGCACTTACAGTGGTATCAGAGCCTCGCCATTAACTTAGTCTAGCTTTGTGTAATGTGTTTGCATTTCCGATCGATCAAAAGTTCCAAAATCTACATTTTTGTTAGCATCAGTTTCTGTTGAAATTTTTTGGTCTCGAAAATTTTTTCAGGTTGTAAAATATTGATGTACTGGAAAATCTAAGAGCTCTGTAAAAATTCGATGAAGTGAATCCACAGTGGGAGCGCGGAACCGCCGCAAATACCCCCTTCCCGCCGCTGTTCCGCCGCACGCTGTGGGGATCACTGCACCAATTTTTTACAGAGGCTTTCTGGGCTTAAAATATGGGTTTTGGAATATTAATTTTGGGCCCATAATTTCTGTGAGTGCTACAGTATTGTTTGGGGGCCCACTTGTTAAAGTTTGATCGATCGGATATTTTAAACACATTATTTCACAGTATTTACATTATATCTGCGACCGTGAATGTCACTTGATCGGTAAATCCGGTCTAACTGCTATAGCCCGGTTAGACGGATTTGCGAACGTGACTTTCACGTTGATGTTCTGTTTTTGCTGTGATGTTGCGGATCGGTCGTGGGGGATAGCCTGGTTGCAATGCTAGTACAGTTTTGTTGTATTATGTACATTTGATATTGCGGGGCGAGCGTCCGACATGTGGACTGCCGTCACTGCCTGATTGTATTATTATTTTGGGGCACGGCCAGGTTGCGGTCGATGCACCCGTTGTATGTATATTTTACTTTCTGTACTAGGATTACCCCGCGGCGGGGTGCACGGATAGCCGGGTTCTAAAGGGCAACAAGCCCGCATCTCATGGCATTGAGACGGAGGGGGCTTCACTCTAGGATTGGCGGGCTATTCGCCGCACTCGTAGGGGGTACAGGTTGACCCAGGAGGGGTGCCCAAGTTGCCGGATTCCGTGAAGTGCTGGGTGGTCCATTCACGGTACTTAAGGGGGCTGCCTCGCTTCAGGTTTTGGCGGGTGACTTGCCGCGCCCATAGGGGTCTAGGATTTCATTGCACAGGCTATCCACACGACCAGGGGAACGTCGGGTTTCAGCAGTGGCTCTGTGAAACCCGGGGATCCCAGATATCTGTATTGTTCTGTGATGCTGTACATTTCTGTGATGTTGCATTTCTTTTCACGCCTTGAGCGAAATATAATATATTGGTATATATATTAGTAGATGTTGTATATGTTTTGCATCCGCGCTAGTCCAGTCCCCGCTCTGTCGTTAGTTAGCTAACCTAACGGGTAATGACGGGACCCAGTGGCGAATGCGGATGGCATATACGTACATCAGTATATTTTCGTTCTTTGTGGTGTGATCAATTGATGGGACTGCATTGATTCGGATCAATGCAAGTTAAAAACAAACCTAATCTGATGTTGTTGGAACACTTTTTCAAAAAGCTGTTATTGCAAGGACGTTCACTTTTGTTTTGCATCGTGATATTCAGTTGGAATATCCTGCTCCTCAGTCGACGAGGCAAGGGCCGAGATCCCTTCACCGGGAGTGACCTCTTGGACAGAAGTTTGCGTCAGGGCATTAACTTCACTATAGCCGATTACTTTTGCTTTGCATCGCGATATTCAGTTGGAATATCCTGCACCCCATTCTACGGGGAAAGAGCCGAGATCCCTTCACCGGGAGTGACCTCTTTAGCAACGGTTTTCGTCACTATATTTTTAAAAAAGCTATCCGTTCCTTCGACGATATCAAGTTCTTTACGTTAAAGGTTTTCGCCAGAAACCATTCGTAGCCCTCCGTCGTTTCATATGGGTGGTCAATAGTATTCAAGCTGTGTATGTTGGCCAAAGTCAAGGCACAGTGATTGGTAGCTATTGGGGCATTCATATGCAGCATAGATAGATGCGTTGGTTTGGGACAGTCGTACTGCCATTTTGGCCAAAGTCAAGGGTATGTACGGGTGGATTCAAATTAACCTGGAGAATGACGGGTAGAACTTGACATGTGACTTATGATATGTTGGCCAAAGTCAAGGTCATAAGAGCATGGGGCAGAAATCTCATCGGGAGTTTCAAAAGAACTGAAACTTGCCAGATATGCGCATACCTTCTGGAGTGTGACACCGTGAGCGGATTCCGTCACGTTATCATGCGATGATAGTTGGATCCCGATTCCCACTGATGAGTTGGTATACTCCTCGGGTGATCCCGACTAGTTCTTCTTTCAGGTTTGGAGGAGAATTTCACGGTACAGTGGGAGGTTTCCAGATTAGATAAATTGGTAACCATTCTGATCTAGGTTAGAGTGTACGCTGAGTGTTTCTTTTCTCTCTCTCTTTGGCAGCGACCATTGACCCGACCCTAAGACTATGACTCAGTGACCAAATTGACCGAACCTTCTTAACACTGGCTTTTGGATTGTCAGAGTTGCAAACCTCATTGCCACTCCTACTTCTACCCTTTTCTCCAGGACACCCCGTATTACTACGAACGTCCACTTTCATTGGACAAAAACCATCGTATGGTTAGATACGAACTCGAAGGAATTTATTCGAGGATGGTTTCCTGTTCTGGAGAAAACGGATAGGACTATTCAGTTGTTTTTTTCCTTTTGCCTCCTCTCAGGTTGCGAGTGCTCCTTGGTTTAGGAGTAGTACACCTGTTACGCAAATTGGATAGTCTTCTTCCAAACCTTAGGCTGGTGCCGACCGGTAGGGAATGAAGAAAACCAATTAGCCTAACGATGGTGTGTAGAAGGTATTAAGTTAAGACAAAGCAAGGGATTAGTAAGAGGGCAAAGTAAATTGCAACAGATATTCACGACCAAACCAAGTATCTCTTCGCCAATCCTAAATCACCTTTGTATTTCTCCAGGACACTCCGTATCACTACGAAAATCCACAGTTTATTGGATACTCCATCGTATGGTTATATACGAACTCGAAAGGAACTTGTTCCAGTTCGGGGATGGATTCTGGTTCAGGAGAAATAGGAATAAGATTTATTCAGGTGTCTTTTATCTTCACCTTCTCTCGCATTGCGAGTGCTCCTAGGATTAGGACAGTACACCCATTATGCTTATTGGATAGTCTTCTTTCAAATCATAGGCTGGTGCCGAACGGTAGGGAAGGAAGAAAACCATTTGGCCTAAAGGGGTGTGCAGAAGGTAATGACTGAAGACATATGAAGGGATTTGGAGAGGTGGCAAAGAATTATACGGTTACAGTCGTGAATCTGGAAGAGGCATTACTAGGAATACCGGGATACCCCATCGAAACATTTCAATGTTTCAGTTTCACTGTGTAATGTTAAAAGGAAAATTGATTTCCCGATTAGACACCTGCTCCAGGGTATGTATTTACCAGGTATGATTCTCACATCTGTATGGTTTTACCGATGATGAGTGGGAGTAAGTCATTGGGAATTGGGTGATCATCCTCAATATATCGGGATTCGTTGTAATCGGTGATATTTGAGGAAATCACCTGGGCTGTTTGCCGGTCGGCAAATATTTGGTTTTGAATATCCGTTGTTATGCACCAATTTCAAATCGATATATCTGTACGTCTATTTTCATAGAGTGAGATATACCCTTTTGAAATTATGTCTACGACGTTTACCTATATCAGTGGATGGTTAGGTAAGGAGCATTGAACAGCGGTGTAATTCTTCTTAACCATAAGTACAGTTTTCAACCTACGACACACAGTGAATGAGTTATCAGACTCAAGGGACTTATACAGAGTATTGTATGTTGTCCAGGGTCCATCAGGACAGAGGGGTTTGTCCTCGTACTATATTCGGTTTACTTATGACTTCTCTAGTTTTTTGGACAGGTGTTTCGTGGAAACACAGGGTCCGAATTTTGAGAAGTTATAGGTATTTGAATAGAGTAGAGAACCAGGTGTAGCAAGTATCGGGATTCTTCAAAGTGATCGAAGATGTAGATACTTGAGTATGGTATTCAGCTGATAGTAATGATAAAGAGAAATTGCTTCTCTTACAGGTTACTCATAATTGGAAGTATTCCTAAGTTGAGTAACGCTGATCCGCCTCTTTCCATTTAATTGACATGCACTGGAGACAGCTGCATGATTTGAATCTGGTTAAATTAAATCAGTGCCTCTGGTTCTATATTGGATATAGAACAGTTCATATCTTAACGTTGTTAAGGTACGGGGAGTTGTCCGGCTTATGATTAAAACCAGACACTGGACAACTCAAGGCACGTTTTTGTAATGGCTGTTTGTGGGTTGACCCAGGCTATGACGAGGGTTGACTTTCTACCATCTGGATGAACAATAGCAATATTGTTCTAGACTCGCCACAGTTTTATTAAAAATGGATTTTTTTCAGAAAAACAGTAGTGGGAGTATGGTAGAACTGGAAGTGATTCCAGAACCACAAACGATTACTGAAGATTTGATAAGGAACCTAAAGATTCAATCTGGATTGACATTCCATTGACCACTCCGCAGATAAGGTGGGTAACCTCAGGCACCCGAGAGGTACTCCGGTAGCCTCAAGGACGGTGACAGGGAGGTTCTTGTTTACCCACACTTGCCATTGCTGCTGTTCCAGGCTGCGAGACCCGGCGGGAGGATGAGTATAGCGTCGTTCTAAACTAGCTTTAGAAGTGTACGTGTATATGACTCTGCCAGAGGGTTGTCGTAGTCAGTGGGAGCAGCGGAAGCATTGGTGGATAGGTAGCTTATGTCTATTTATAGACTAAAGCAGATGTAGCGGAGATAGATCATCTATTTCTGACGTGACAGTCATGGGTTTGACTTCATCAGAATAAGGGATGGATCTGTTGAGAAGGTAGTAGGGTGTGATGTCCTGGTATTTGGATGACATACACAGAGTAGGAAGTGATATTCCTACACTACAATCGGTTATACTTTGGTCGTCACACAGTGATTTCTCCACAAAGGAAATGGATTTTATATCAGACATACTGGTTACTAGATCTATGGTTTTAGATCTAGATTTGGGTAGTCTCCCAATCTGGGTACTTAGACAGCATTCTAAGAGTATTTAGAATGGACGACTCCTGGCACGGTAGTATACCTGCAGGCGATGCAGTCACCCTCTCTAAAGGTGTCTTACAGACTAAAGGGGAGAGGGATGTGCATGATTGGCAGATCACTTGCTTAGGCAATTGAGTCAATCATGAGATGTCAAGTACCACACCAGATGTTGTTCTTGCACCAGATGCAATAAGTTGACATTGATCCAATCCTGGAGAAACTGTCACGACCCGCTTCCCAGAGTACGCAAGATTTGGGCATGTGACATAGTCAACCATGCTACCTGTGGGTAGGAAGTATCCACCCACAGTCACATTACGGTTGTAAAGATATCAAGAACAGTAAAAAATAAACTAAACTAATACATGTCCAAATCCATAATAACAAGAATCAATAAACAATAAGTGCGGAAGCTAATGATCCAATACAATGAATAAACAGTACGTCCCATAATGCGGGCTCACATCTGGAAATGAAATGAAATAATTAAACTAAACTCTAAAGAACTCACAGTTCAGCCTACTGGCTGAAGTACTCCTGCTCGGTCGGCGGCAAAGGTACGGAATCTGGGCCATGCAAAATCCAGACGTCAGCGCGTCATGATATCAAGTATGTAGCATAAACATGGTAATAAACAGTGCAAGCATGAACATGAATAAGCAGTAATAAGGAGTAATAAACAGGGTAACGTGCAGTAGTGACTAAACTATCCTATCAGGTTTCCTACTCTATAGTCTTTGAAACCAATTGATGAATCGTCGATGTAACTCAATAGTATCCCGTGCGTGCCCGGGACCACGGTCATAATTCTCGGGGCTGAATCCGAGACGTGCCGCTAAGCAGTAAAAGGTAGTAGGATAGATGAGTGATGTCAGCATCAACATTCCGGAGCTGGCCAAGCCCGTAAGACTGATCAGAACAATGTATCGAACTGTTGAGTTACAAGTCGGTTTCACCTTTGATTTCCCCATACCCCCAAACTATATATGTCAGTCAGGTATTCAGTAGTCAAGGACTAATGCCAACACAAGTCAAGTAAAGGTAGGTCTGTCTGGATCGACAGCAGGAATGGTTAGGTCTGTCGGCATTAGGCACGAGATCAGGAACAAGTAATGTCATGGTACAACGGGATGAGTCGGTAAGCATGTATATGTCAGGTGTAGCAGGATCAGGCCAATATGTCGTGCAATCGGTAAGTGCTCACAATAGGTACACAATCAATAATGAACAGTAGCAGGAAACAGTAAATAACAATATAAATCTAGGTAAACACAGTGATGTTTCGTATTCTCTTATTAATCCGGTTCACGCACCTTTGAGGTGCAAAAGCCACAAGACGAACAATATCGATAATATACGTAATGGAGTTACATGAATCTGAACTAAGCACAATAATTGTCTCATGAGTGATTTTAACAAATGAATTGGGGATGATCTACTTGGTTTGATTAGTTAAGTATGACTTAATAGCAGACCGGTTAAAGCGAGCAATGATTTCATTGATTTAAAGTTACGGATAATCGTGGCTAGCAATTCTAAGTTATAACAGGTATCTATATTATATTAGTTGTGTGGTTATAATATGATGAGTAAGTTGTAGCATGTTAAGCAAGTATTCAGATACTTGCCTCGGCGGTTCCGCAAACCGAAACACGGATGCGATGTCGGTAGAAACCACGATACGGAAGCACGGGCCACGGATCGAGTCCCAACAGAGGTCAATGGGATCACACGGACCAGGGGGCTTCGCTGGAGCGTCGGGTTCGTCAAACGGCACGGTCGGGTTCCGGCAACACCCGAATAGCAAAGTTAGCAACAAAGATACGATATACGCCAAAACTAACGACCAGCGGGGGTTGTACCAAAAGGAAGGAGAAGGAACTTACAGGGAGACACCAGGGGGGTGACCACGGCGGGTTCGACGGCACCGGAACACCGGCGAGGCCGCGACGGTGGCAGCGAAGGCTGGAACAGCCGCTGGGCTTGCTGGAGAGGGGTGCGACGAGTGGAGGTGAGAGGGGGTCGGCTCTGGTGGTCGAGGGAACAGGGAGGTGGTCGGAGGTGGCGTCGACGAGGTGTCCGGCGCGCTTATCCGGCGAACAGGAGATGGTGCAGGTGTCGGGCTCGGATCTGAAGGTGGTCCGGCGAGGAGAGGAGGGGGTGACGGCGAGGTCTCGACGAGGAGGGTGAGAGGGAGTCGTGGGAGGCTTCGACGGTCGGAGGCGACGTCGACGGCGAGGTCGCGAGGGGATGGAGGCGTCGGGGAGATGGGTTGCAGGCGCGGGAAGGAGCGGGCGAACGGGAGGAAGAGGGTAGGTGGGTGCGGTGGAGGTCGTGGTGGTGAGGGCGGCGACGGCGAGGTCTCGAGGAGGCCGGCGGTGGGATCGCGAGGCTAGGGTTAGGGTTTGCGTGGGGTTTCTCGTGGTCGCGTGGGGTGAAGGCGGCTGTTGCATGGTGAAAAAATATAGGGGAGAGAGAGAGGCTGATGGGATAGAGAGAGAGAGATTTGAGATAGATTGAGGGAGGAGAGAGAGAGAGATAGGGAATGGGATAGGTGGGGCCCACGCTCAAATTCAGCCCTCGTGATTGGCTGATCACGAGGTGGGGAAAAAATATTAGAATGAGGATTTGAGGAATTAACAGTTGGGAAAATATATTCGTAGATATAATTTTAGTTATATATAAATTGAAACGGGTCCTTTTTGGCGCGAAATGAAACATTTCCAAATCGCGCCCGGGTTGCGCCCAAATGTTCCAAATTCAAATTATAGGATTTTAAGCGGGTTCCAAATTTTGAAAGGAGGCGTTTAGTGATTAAAATGCATGCCCCCAAGTCGGACACTTGCACGCGCTCGTAGTCGCCCAAACTTGCCCGTTTAGCCAAACGGAACGGAATCTCGACACGCGGACGCTACCACACGACTAGTGGCGACGAGTAGGCTAACATGGACATCTTAAATTTCATTTTCGGAGTTAAAATTTGTTATGTGCCAAAATGACTTAACCGGGTAAAATTTAGCAATAAACACCAGAAAATCAGGAAAATTGAAAATGAGCAAACCACAACCCTCAACTAGTAATATACCTAGCATTATTGGGCTCGGGTGTTACATCATACCCAACTACAAAAGAATTTCGTCCTCGAAATTCCAAGAACACAAGATAGCTAACTACTGGAAAAGGTGAGGGAAATTCTGTCGGATCTCGTCTTCTCGCTCCCAAGTGGATTCTCCATGCGATCGGTTACCCTAAGAAACTAGCACAAGTGGGATAACCTTGTTCTTAAGAACCTTTCTCTTCGATCCTTGTTTTCGACTGGTCGCTCCTCAAAAGTCAGGTCCTCCCGAACGGTCAACTCCGAATGATCCAAGACATGAGTCTCATCACGAACATATCTCCGTAGTTGAGACACATGAGGCACATCATGAACTCCTGCTAATGACGATGGTAACGCCAACCGGTACGATACCTCTCCAACACGCTCCAATATCTCGAAGGGTCCAACGAATCAGGGACTAAGCTTTCCCGACTTCCAAAGCGAATCACCCCTCTAGTCGGTGATATCTTCAGGAATACCAAATCGCCCACGGCGAACTCTAGAGGTCTTCTTGACGTGTCGGCCCAACTCTTCTGTCTGTCTTGAGCTGCCTTCATATGCCTTCTGATTGTATTCACCTTCTCGACTGTCTGCACCACCAAATCTGGTTCTAGTAACCTCGTTCACCAATCCCATCCCAACAACCAGGTGAACGGCACTTACGCCCATACAGTGCTTCAAACGGGGCCATCTGAATAGTTGCTTGGAAGCTGTTGTTGTACGAAAACTCCACCAGGTGTAGATGATCTTCCCAAGAACCTTTGAAGTCTAACCTGCAACCCCTCAACATATCTTCAAGGGTCTGGATCGTTCCCTCTGATTGTCCATCAGTCTGGGGATGATAAGCTGTGCTGAACTTCAATCGAGTCCCCAAACTTTCTTATAAACTCCTCCAAAAGTGTGACAAGAACCGAGTGTCCCGATCGGACACGATGCTTGCCGGTACTCCATGCAATCTGACAATCTCCTGCATGTACCGCTCTGCCAAAGTCTCCGTCGATTGACCAACCCGGAAAGGAATAAAGTGAGCTGCCTTGGTCAACCGATCGACAATCACCCATACAGCATTGTTGCCCTTTAGACTCCGCGGTAAAGCCGTCACGAAATCCATGGTTATACGTTCCCACTTCCATTGAGGAATCGGAAGTGGTTGCAGCAAACCAGCAACCCTTTGATGTTCAGCCTTGACTTGCTGACACACTAAGCACTTAGCCACAAAGCGAGCAATTTCCCGTTTCATACCTTCCCACCAGAAATGCTGTCGAATATCTCGGTACATCTTCGTCCCTCCTGGATGTACGGAGTAAGCTGAACTGTGTGCCTCCTTCATAAGCTCCTCACGCACATCTCCTTTTGGCACACACACACGGCTACCATATCTCAACGAACCATCTTCATGGATCAGTAAATCGGTTCGTAGTCCGGCTCCAACCTGCTCTCGAAACTTTTGTAGTCTAGGATCCTGCGATTGCGCCACTTTAATCTTCTCAACTAAGGACGATTGTACTTGCAACTGCATCAACTGTCCTGTAGCACGTGGTAGCACAACCTCCAAGTCAAATCTCCGAAACTCCTCAATGATCTCTCTCTGTGCCGTCAATAACTGAATTGCTGGTAACCGACTTAGCGCATCTGGCACGACGTTAACTTTTCCCGGGTGGTACTTAAGATCAAGGTCGTAGTCGGCCATCAGCTCCAACCATCTGCGTTGCCTCATGTTCAACTCCTTCTGAGTGAACACATATTTCAAACTCTTGTGATCCGTAAAGACTTCAACTCTCTCGCCCAGAAGGTAGTGTCTCCAAATCTTCAGGGCGAAGATCACGGCTGCAAGCTCCAAGTCGTGAGTTGGATAGTTCTGCTCATGTGTCTTCAGCTGTCTCGATGCGTAAGCGACGACTTTCCCATTCTGCATCAAAACACATCCCAATCCCTTTCCAGATGCGTCACTGTGAATCACCAGTCCTTCGGAATTGTCCGGTACGGTTAGGATAGGGGCGGTTATCAACTTCTGCTTCAACGTCTCGAAGGCCAACGCACATCCATCCGTCCAAACAAACGGTACCTCCTTACGCGTAAGCTGGGTTAACGGCTCAGCTAAACGAGCGAAGTTCTCCACAAATCTTCTGTAGTATCCGGCGAATCCAAGAAAACTCCTTATCTCTGCAACACTCTTTGGAACCGGCCAATCCCGAACTGCTGCTATCTTCTCGGGATCAACGGCGATTCCATCGCCTGACACGACATGCCCCAGAAACCTCACTTCTTCCAACCAGAATTCGCACTTACTCACCTTCGCAAATAACTTCTCTTGTCTCAGCGTCGGCAGTGCGATCCTTCTTCTTCACTAAGAGAACTGGAGTTCCCCACGGTGAGTTGCTGTTTCGAATCCATCCCTTCTCGAGTAATTCACTCACTTGTTTCTTAACTCCCTCCAACATTACTGGTGCCATTGGATAGTCAGTTTTTGATACTGGCGTTGCACCAGGAGTAAGGTCAAACGCAAACTCCACATCTCGCTTCGGTGGTAAGCCCGAAATGTCTTCAAACACATCCATAATGTCGCGGACGACTGCCGGCTCTTCGTCACTCTCCACTACCATAGCCGCAAGAACACTGTTCGTCGGCCTAGCCCTAAACTCGACTGGCCCGACATAATCTCTTTCTCCAATGAAAGTAAACTTAGGATGTCCGGGAATCTGGAAATTACCTTCCTTGCCCTACAGCCAATGTGGGCGTGGGAAGTGCCAAGAAAATCCGTCCCCAAGACAACCTCGTAACTGCTCGTATCTATCACCAAGAAGTCTGCAAAAAGCTCCCGTCCGCAAACAACAACTGTACGATCTCTACTATCCTTACTAGCTATAATTTTCCCATTTCCAGTGTGTATGTCCCATAAACTAGACAGGGTCGTGCAGTTGATCGAGTGTGTAGTTATAAATTTGGATGACATAAACAATGGGATGCTCCGAAATTAAGTAATGCCAAAGCGGGAAAACCATGAACGAGTAAACTACCTGAAACCACTTCTCCCGATGCCTTAGCTTCTTCAGCTGTCAACGTGAACGCTCGAGCCTGCTGTGGTCCTTGAGTAAGCTGTTCCTGTCCTTGGAACGGTCCTTGCGGAGGCTTCTGTGTATCATCCTTCGTGCGAGGCTTCGACGGACAAGCATCAACGGTGTGATCTGCCGCTCCACATCTAAAACAAAGTCCCAGCCTCAAACGACACTCCCTTCGCACGTGTCCGAGTTTATGGCAGTAACTACAGATCACGCTGCCCTTCCGATCACCCATACTGGTTTTCTTCATTGGTGCTACGTTGCGCCTGTTCACTGGAATACGTCTACGTACGGACGTGGGGTCCATTGTAAATGCTGGTTCCAGCTCGAGTTGTTCCTTTAGTTTCTCCATCAATCCCCTTATCACTCTTTGCCTGGCGGCTAAGACCGCATGCCCTGGGTCCATCTCCAAATTCTGATCGGCCATATCCCTGAAATCAAAGTACCCACATTAGCATGATGATAGTTTTCGAGTATAGATCAAGGCTAGAACTCCAAGATACTTAAATAGAGTGCTGCATTGTAGCTATGCCGCGGTATCATAGCCGCAATTACTTAACTCCACCCAAGTCGCCTAAGTCCTAGAGATAACAAGAAGTTAGGTTTTCAAGTTTGACAATGCAAAGTAAGTTTGCATGTCGACATGATCTGGAAGAATGATTCAAGGACGGTAAAACGGTCAAGGTGGCAGGACATGTTCCCTAATCACGGGTATTCTGATTCGTGTATCGGGTGCAATACCCAACTACGAGAATCAACCCAATTAATTTATGGCTCTGATACCATAAAACCATGTCACGACCCGCTTCCCAGAGTACGCAAGATTTGGGCACGTGACATAGCCAACCATGCTACCTGTGGGTAGGAAGTATCCACCCACAGTCACATTACGGTTGTAAAGATATCAAGAACAGTAAAAAATAAACTAAACTAATACATGTCCAAATCCATAATAACAAGAATCAATAAACAATAAGTGCGGAAGCTAATGATCCAATACAATGAATAAACAGTACGTCCCATAATGCGGGCTCACATCTGGAAATGAAATGAAATAATTAAACTAAACTCTAAAGAACTCACAGTTCAGCCTGCTGGCTGAAGTACTCCTGCTCGGTCGGCGGCAAAGGTACGGAATCTGGGCCATGCAAAACCCAGACGTCAGCGCGTCATGATATCAAGTATGTAGCATAAACATGGTAATAAACAGTGCAAGCATGAACATGAATAAGCAGTAATAAGGAGTAATAAACAGGGTAACGTGCAGTAGTGACTAAACTATCCTATCAGGTTTCCTACTCTATAGTCTTTGAAACCAATTGATGAATCGTCGATGTAACTCAATAGTATCCCGTGCGTGCCCGGGACCACGGTCATAATTCTCGGGGCTGAATCCGAGACGTGCCGCTAAGCAGTAAAAGGTAGTAGGATAGATGAGTGATGTCAGCATCAACACTCCGGAGCTGGCCAAGCCCGTAAGACTGATCAGAACAATGTATCGAACTGTTGAGTTACAAGTCGGTTTCACCTTTGATTTCCCCATACCCCCAAACTATGTATGTCAGTCAGGTATTCAGTAGTCAAGGACTAATGCCAACACAAGTCAAGTAAAGATAGGTCTGTCTGGATCGACATCAGGAATGGTTAGGTCTGTCGGCATTAGGCACGAGATCAGGAACAAGTAATGTCATGGTACAACGGGATGAGTCGGTAAGCATGTATATGTCAGGTGTAGCAGGGTCAGGCCAATATGTCGTGCAATCGGTAAGTGCTCACAATAGGTACACAATCAATAATGAACAGTAGCAGGAAACAGTAAATAACAATATAAATCTAGGTAAACACAGTGATGTTTCGTATTCTCTTATTAATCCGGTTCACGCACCTTTGAGGTGCAAAAGCCACAAGACGAACAATATCGATAATATACGTAATGGAGTTACATGAATCTGAACTAAGCACAATAATTGTCTCATGAGTGATTTTAACAAATGAATTGGGGATGATCTACTTGGTTTGATTAGTTAAGTATGACTTAATAGCAGACCGGTTAAAGCGAGCAATGATTTCATTGATTTAAAGTTACGGATAATCGTGGCTAGCAATTCTAAGTTATAACAGGTATCTATATTATATTAGTTGTGTGGTTATAATATGATGAGTAAGTTGTAGCATGTTAAGCAAGTATTCAGATACTTGCCTCGGCGGTTCCGCAAACCGAAACACGGATGCGATGTCGGTAGAAACCACGATACGGAAGCACGGGCCACTGATCGAGTTCCAACAGAGGTCAATGGGATCACACGGACCAGGGGGCTTCGCTGGAGCGTCGGGTTCGTCAAACGGCACGGTCGGGTTCCGGCAACACCCGAATAGCAAAGTTAGCAACAAAGATACGATATACGCCAAAACTAACGACCAGCGGGGGTTGTACCAAAAGGAAGGAGAAGGAACTTACAGGGAGACACCAGGGGGTGACCACGGCGGGTTCGACGGCACCGGAACGCCGGCGAGGCCGCGACGGTGGCAGCGAAGGCTGGAACAGCCGCTGGGCTTGCTGGAGAGGGGTGCGACGAGTGGAGGAGAGAGGGGGTCGGCTCTGGTGGTCGAGGGAACAGGGAGGTGGTCGGAGGTGGCGTCGACGAGGTCGCCGGCGCGCTTCTCCGGCGAACAGGAGATGGTGCAGGTGTCGGGCTCGGATCTGAAGGTGGTCCGGCGAGGAGAGGAGGGGGTGACGGCGAGGTCTCGACGAGGAGGGTGAGAGGGAGTCGTGGGAGGCTTCGACGGTCGGAGGCGACGTCGACGGCGAGGTCGTGAGGGGATGGAGGCGTCGGGGAGATGGGTTGCAGGCGTGGGAAGGAGCGGGCGAACGGGAGGAAGAGGGTAGGTGGGTGCGGTGGAGGTCGTGGTGGTGAGGGCGGCGACGGCGAGGTCTCGAGGAGGCCGGCGGTGGGATCGCGAGGCTAGGGTTAGGGTTTGCGTGGGGTTTCTCGTGGTCGCGTGGGGTGAAGGCGGCTGTTGCATGGTGAAAAAATATAGGGGAGAGAGAGAGAGGCTGATGGGATAGAGAGAGAGAGATTTGAGATAGATTGAGGGAGGAGAGAGAGAGAGATAGGGAATGGGATAGGTGGGGCCCACGCTCAAATTCAGCCCTCGTGATTGGCTGATCACGAGGTGGGGAAAAATATTAGAATGAGGATTTGAGGAATTAACAGTTGGGAAAATATATTCGTAGATATAATTTTAGTTATATATAAATTGAAACGGGCCCTTTTTGGCGCGAAATGAAACATTTCCAAATCGCGCTCGGGTTGCGCCCAAATGTTCCAAATTCAAATTATAGGATTTTAAACGGGTTCCAAATTTTGAAAGGATGTGTTTAGTGATTAAAATGCATGCCCCCAAGTCGGACACTTGCACGCGCTCGTAGTCGCCCAAACTTGCCCGTTTAGCCAAACGGAACGGAATCTCGACACGCGGACGCTACCACACGACTAGTGGCGACGAGTAGGCTAACATGGACATCTTAAATTTCATTTTCGGAGTTAAAATTTGTTATGTGCCAAAATGACTTAACCGGATAAAATTTAGCAATAAACACCAGAAAATCAGGAAAATTGGAAATGAGCAAACCACAACCCTCAACTAGTAATATACCTAGCATTATTGGGCTCGGGTGTTACAGAAACAGTCGTAAGCAGGTTTAGAACATAAGTGGATGTTCTAGGGATATGATAACGACAGCCTCATTCGGGAGACAGTTATCATTCCAGGCTTCCAAGGTGACCTGGACGACAAGAAGGTTGTCAAAGTTATAGTTTTTCCTTCTGACGAGGGGCAGTATTTTGGACAGGTGGTCCAAGGCAATACTGAGGGTGGCATGGCGCAGGATACTGATTAAGTTCAGTTGACGATACAGTCTAAGAAGTTTGGATTTGGAGTTCATTTATGAGCTATGTCCCATCAGACATCCAGACACATTCTAAGACAGGTATTACTCTTTTCGGGAGATGGCTTTCTCCGCGAACTTGAGATATAGAGAGACATAGAAAGAGACATCAAGGCGGATCCACTCACTAAGGCTATTCCTCGAACGCAATAGTTTCGCAAGCGAGCTTTGTGAGACTGACTAGTAGAGGAGTTGGGTGTTCGGTATCACACGTGCTGTGAGTATGCGACATCGCAATAATTAGCCTTGAGTGCAAGTGGGAGATTGTTGGAGATAGTGCCCTCAGATTCAATTATTCGATCACAGGCACGTGATTACAATGATTGATGGAGGACCTATCCCGATAGGACAGTCTTACTCGAGATGATAGTATGCTATCTGGTTTACCTTTATTATCGTGTACTGTTTTAGGTGACCTGACAAGTCGCTTTTACACGTTGATAGAGCCCCTAGGATTCTTGCTTGACCACCAGCAGTATGAGGGCGATCATATACGTGGGAGCTGGTAGTCTATAAGCATATCCTTAAATGGTCCCTAGTCGTGTGGGTTTCGAGACAGGGCATCGATACTCCAGAGTAGACTAGTGTGTACATTCGAGACCCCGACGAGGGGCGGTGGCCGGTCTCACAAGCCACTGGTGTCAGTTGGTTCACCTAAGATGTATACAGGTGCTCATTGGGTTATGAGTACACCGGACAGGACTCGCCGGGAACATGCTAGTTGGTCATATACCAGACGTCAGATGGCAGTTCCCTGGTGACATGTGTGCAGGTTAGTTCATCGACCTGGGGATCGTCATTTGTCTTGTGTGAGTTCCTACTGTACTTTGATTACTACCCTACCACGGCTCAAAGGAGTCGTGCAAACAGGTTTTAGTTGGGTACAGTCCCGAGCCACATGGAGGCAGTGAGCGTATCTTCAGGGGTTCGTCTCTCCCGGTATTGGGGGTGAGGTCGTGCTGTGTCTAGGAGAGCCATTACACGAAGCCCTCGGCCGAGGCAAGGAGATTTACTGGTAGGTATTCCAGTAGTATCTCAGGGTGTTCTGGGCTACACTCCGACACGACTTGTACCGCTTTTGGGGGTCTGACTTTTACCAACCCCCTAGGCCCGCCATGCGATTCTCATAGACGAACGGACCGGACTGTACGGATATTGTCACTGACAGGCTCAGTAGGGTTGTCGGGCTGAGTTCGCTCACAGACGTCCCTTTTAGTCAATACCTGATAGCCCGTTACGTATTGGCTTATACCTCTGACGTGCTAGTGGTTAAATCCACAACCAAGGTGTTGACGAGTCTTTAGAGTCCCCCACATTGAGTTACTCAGCTTTCGGGCGAAAAGTTGTAGAGGCCGTATGGAGATATGGCAAGGTCCGATCAAATACGTGCGGTATTGCACGGATCAGGATCGGACAGTTTGTACTATAGGCCGTATGGTTATATGGCAGGGTTCGATCAGATACGTGCGGTATTGCACGGATCAGGATCGAACAGATATTACTAGCCGGCTTTGGTTTAAGCCGGATCCTAGTATAGTACAGTGTAGATTTTTTCTCATTGCATTTGTATTTCGGTCGAAATACAGATGCGGGTGTGTGCACAGTATCGGGGTTTTCCTGTAATTTATTACGGGACCGGTTTTCTGGAGTTGCCAGTTTGCTTTCCGTTTCGGCCGATTTCCATTGTTCCGTTCATTGGCCGAAGATTGGTGGAGGAAGGCTTATTTGCATTGTTGCAAAAAAGCATTTGTGGAGGGGGTCTTTGCATATTATCATGTCATGATGCTTGTCCCATCATTTGACTTCATAAACTCATGATTGCTTGACTTTGTAAATCATCATGGTTGTTGATGATGAGGTTGGTGGTAGGTGGTTGAGTGTGGGTTTTTATTTGGTGATCATTTCCTTTTGCATGATGGCCTTCTCTTTCTCTTTTTCTTGGATTATTGGATGGCTCTCTCATTCTATCACACTCCACTCTCATTCACTCCTCCCACATATGTAGTGGCCGGCCATTCCATTAGAGGGGCTGTCCCAATTTTTACTTGGTGGGATTACACTCATTTGGCTTTGGAAAAATCCTACAAGCTCCATCTCCAAACTCCATAGTTCATCCCTCCACCAAAAGGCAATTACTACAACCCCAAAATGAGACTTGTACACTACATTCTACAGCAAACCTTGGGCACGTCGACTAGCCAGCTTCGTGCCCGAGTTGCCTCGGCATTGAGGTGGGAGCCCGTAAAAGAAGTAGGCGATGTGGTGCACTTCCGGCGACGAGGAGGAGATGGGACATTCCGCAGGAGATCGGGACGACGACGAGAAGACCGGAGGACTCGGATCTGTCGGTATATCCCTCTTCCCTTTCTTATAGTTAGCTAGGACTAGTTAGTGGTTCGATCCGGGTATTAGTGCGTGGCGGTTCGCCAGTTCAAGAAAATTAAAGTTTATCACCGCTTCCGCATTTGGCCGTCGGATTGACGGCCGGGGCGCCGCCGTGCACTTACAGTAGAAACTTGAGTTAGTATTCTCTCGACGTAGATCATCTTCGGCCTCGAAGACTTCAAGCATGATCGTCCATTTCTCTACGCGATGCCATGCAAGAGTCCGGGAGCTCGACGATCGCAGCGAAGGGACTACTACAAGGAGCTTATGAAGTGAATGACCGATCTACAAAGGTTGTATTTCCTTTTTCATTTGGATCGTAAATGGTTTACTTTGTTTTCCGTATTGTATTCTAGTTAACGATCATGTTAAGAGTTTCTTTTAACGGCAATTTTTTTAATATGGCATGGATGATGCCTCCCGAAACCTTGCTGCCATCGATGGGAACCCTACAGTTTTTTCCCTAATGCTCATGATCCTGACGCCAACATATCATAAATCGTTAGTCAAGTTCAACCCGTCATTGTCTAGGATTAATTTAGACCCATCTGTACAAGTCCTTGACATAGGCCAAAATAACTGTACGACCGTCCTAAATAATCGCAGATCTATGCAACAAACAAGTATTACCCAGCTACCATCACTATGCTTAGACGTAGGCCAATATACATAGCATGAATACTAGGTGATATTTGTAAGAGATGACGGAGGGCTACGGCTGGGTTTTTGGTAAAAAAACCATTTAACGTAATGAACTTGATATCGTTGAAGGAACTGAGTAGTTTTGGAAAGGAGTGGTTTAGGCTCCGCTTTTTAAAACTTGTGGTTTTGAAGAAAACCGAGTAATCTACAGTATCATAAATTTTTGCTCAAGATGCCACTCCGAGTGAAGGGATCTAGGCTCTTGCCTCCTGAATGAGGTGCTGGATATTCCTGAATGAACACCACTATGCAAAGTAAAAGAATACAACTATAATTTTTCGAAATTTGTCCAACATCTTTTAGGTTTATTTTTCTTTGCATTAATCAAAATTAATACGGTCCCACCAATTAATCCCTATCATACCAAAAAAGAACGAAAATACAATATACGTATATGCTATTCGCATTCGCCACGGGACCCCGTCATGCACCGTTAGGTTACTTAACTAACGGCAGAGCGGGGACTGGACTTGCATGGATGCAAAACATATACAACATCAACCAGTATATATAAATATATATTTAACATTCGTTCCAGGCATGATATAAGCAACATCACAGAAAATCAACACAGAATAACGGAAAATCTAGGAGCCCCGAGTTTCAGTTGAGCCGCAAATGAAACCCGACGTTTCCCGGTCGTGTGGATAGCCTGTGCAATGAAGAACAAATATACAACATGGATTTTGGCAATGCAATGGAGTTGGACCCTCATGTCCAAGACCCCTATGAGTGCGGCAAGTTACCCGCCAATCCCAGAAGTGAGGCAACCCCAATCAACGAAGTGAATGGGTCATCCAGCACTTCACGAAATCCGGCAGCTTGAGCACCCCTCCGTGGGTCATCCTATACCCCCTACGAGTGCGGCGAATGACCTGCCAATTCTAGAGTAATGCCTCATCCGTCTAAACGCCATGAGATGCGGGTCCGTTGCCCTATAGAACCCGGCTACTCGAGCACTCCATCGCGGGGTAATCCTAGTACGGAAAAGAAAAACATATATACAAAGGTGACATCCACCTCAACCCGGTCGTGCCCCAATAAAAGAATATACAAACTGGCGGAAACGACAGTCTACAAGTTGGACACTCGTCCCGCAATAATGAATATACAAATGAATCTAAACTGTACAACTACCATTGCACTAGGGGCTATCTAACACGACAATCCGAACATGCCATCACAGATATCAACATCACATCAGTATAAGTAAGTATGTGCAACCCTGTCTAAATGACATATAGCAAATAGACGACGTTTGAAAAACACATACACCACATCGCAGATATCAACGATGCAAAATTTCAAGTTTTGTAACTTTCTAAGTTGCCCCAAAGCAAAAGACAACACTAGGTGAAATCTGGGGCAAATCAAACAAGACCAAAAATACCAAAACCCCAGACACTAGATCAAAATGAGGTACAATGGTGAACGGTAAACCGTCAGGAACAGGATTTTGGGGGGTTTTGGCCCGCCAAATCATGCAGGAATGGCCTCGTTTTCATCGTGTCACATACATGTCTAAAGTAAGTATCTGTACTTGTTTTAAAAAATTTCAGAGACCAAAAAATTTCCAGAACAGAGAGTGGGTTTTGAAATCGGAATTTTTCGGTTTTGAAACTAATACATCATTTACTACTAGTTTCTAATGTTTGGGTGGCTCTGATACCATGTTGGGGTTGCTAGCGTCCTGGCCATCGACCGCGGCCGTTGCGGAACGAAAATTTTTGGGTTTAAAAACTTGGCGCTAGAAACAACTATCTAGAATCGAAACCAAATATGAAACTAGTAAGCTACCAAGAGGTTATCTACAGTGATAGAGTTGTTTTACCAAAAGATCCGTTTCTTTCGGTCTTCTACCCTCTTCCTTAGCTCCTTGAGGTCTCCTTGATCGAGCTTGACCGCCGGTCTTCCTTCGTCGAAGATGATCCACCCGAGGGATATAGTTCATGGCTCTACCTCCACACTAAAAATCTAGTGGATCAACTAGGGACTCTAGGTTGCTAATTTAGAGTGTCTAGTAATGTAGTGAGTTGTTCTTAGTGTATTTCTATCTCTCATCCACCCTTGATTCTAAACACATGAGATAGTAAGGTGGAAGATCAAGGAGGAGAAGCTCAAGAAAGGCTAGTGAGGAGAGATAAGCAAATGGTGAGAATTCTTTTCATCCAAAAAACCAACCAAGTGAGAAAACAATGAAGCATGGTTTTGTATAAACCTTTTTTCAATGAACATATAGCAACCATACTTGAATAGTTTGCACAAATGAATTTACAACACTATTCAAGCATGGTTATCACCATTCTCACCTCACTACCTTTACATATCATTTTCCATTTAAATTAATAATTGGATAAACTAAAATGAGGTGTCCCACCTTCTAGAATGTTTTTCGTATAAATACGGAATACACTCAATTGTATATACATACCTGTATTCGTATCAAAATACGAATACCCAAAGAGATAAAATAACACAAAGAACATAATACTAGACTATACATATCGAAATATATATACGTAAATTATTAAATCAATACCCGATTTAATAATCCGGCTCAAACATAAACCGGTTAGTATTATCAACCGTCCGATCGAAAGTCTGGGTAACTAGTACAATCATTCGATCGGAGCTCTGCACGTATCAAAATACGGCTACTTTATCATTTCGCCTGAACCAGAGAAACCCTCTGTGTGGGACTCTAAAGACTCGACAGTACGCCGACAGTGAGTTACTCGATAAATCCATAACCACAAGCACGTCAGCGGCACTACCTGTACGTAACGGCTACCCGGGTACCTGTCGAAAAGGAAGGCCGACGAGCAAACTCATCCGGATCCCTACTGAGCCTATCTGTTACAATTGTGGGGTTACTTAGCGCGGCAGTAAGGTTTCGGGAGGCATCGTCCATGCCATTTTCAAATTTTTGCCGTTCTAACGAACCTTAACCCTAGAATCTTTACTAGAGTTTTGAACAAACTAACATGCAAACAACTTTGCAACTAAGTGAATGAGGAATACAACCTTTGTAGACCGGTCCTTCACTTTAAATGCTCCGTGTAGTAGTCCCTTCGCTGCGAGTTGTGATCTCCCGAACTCTAGTATGGGTTCCCTTGGAGAAATGAACAAGCTTGCTCGAAGTCTTCGAGGCCGAAGATGATCTACGTTGAGTAGACTCAAGCTCATGCTATCTCTTCACTAAATTAGGATTTAGTGAAGCAAACACCCTAAACTAAATGGCTAATTGTAGAGGATGATGAAGTAGGAAATAGGCTCTCTTTAGTTTTCTTTTTCACACAATATTTTCTCACCTTGAGAAAAGCTAGTGAGCTTTTTCTCATGAGGAAGAAGAAGCTCAAGTGAAGAATGAGAATGAACTCATGAGGTGAGAATAACAACCTTGGGTGAGTTCGTGTCATACACCAACTCATGTAGAGAATAAACCATGGGTTACCAATAATGGTTGGGTTAATAAATATCTTCAAGCAAAACAAAATGAGTGGACTTGGTCAAAGATTCCATAAGCTTCTACAAGTTTTAACCATGTGACTAATTACCACTAATTTGTGAATTACCAAGATAAATAAAACCTTAGGATTATCATAACCATGGTGTAAGTCTCATATACCCATGTTGCATGTGGCATCAAGCATGACACAAAATAATGTACATTAATATATATCACATATATACTAAGTGTACACAAGTGAGAAAAGAAATCTTAAGTGAGCTAATATTAGTTAATGTAAATTAATATATCACATATATAATTATACATTAAATTATCAAATCAACTCTTGATTTAATAATCCGGCTATATTACATACAACCGACTAATATCAAATATAACAACTCATCGAATCAACACTTGATCCGATAACCCGACTATATCTCATATAACCGACCGATATCACATATCGCGAGAATAGAATGCGGTATCACATACGCGTATTAATCTCGGTTCCGCAGATATCACATATGTGCTCCTATTTCGTTTCGTATGAACCAGGAAACTTCTGTGTAGGACTCTAAAGACTCTTCAATACGCCGGCAGTAGGTGATGATCATATCAAACACCCACAAGCCACAAGCGGTCTGCTAAACGTAACAGCCACCCGGGTATTGAGCGGTCTGCTAAACTTCTATGTAACACTACCGTACAGTCAGGTCTCTTCATCAGATATATCGCATATCATAGCTTGAGGGTAGTATAACGTCAGACCCCAATAGCCTGATAAGTCATGCCGATGTAAGGTCCATAACGGTTCGAGAAACTACTGATAACACTTACCAGTAAATCTCAGCAATCCTGCCCAGGGATTTCCTATTATGGCCAATCGAGCATAGCGCAACATCAACCCCCAATACCGGGAGAGACGAATCCCCTCCTATCGCTCATTGCCTCCATGTGACTCGGGACTGTACCCAAAAACCACATGTTTGCACGACTCAGTAGAGCCGTGGTAGGGTGGAAATCAAAGCACAGTGGGAGACACACAAGATTCTATGACGATCTCGGGTCGACAGACTAACCTGTACCAGCGTCACCAGAGAACTGCCATCTGACGATATGTATAATACCATCTAGGAGTTCTCGGCGAGTCCGTTCAGTGTACCCAGTCTCCACTGAGCACCCGTATACCATCTCTGATGTCAAACACCAATGGATATGGGATCATCCATCGCCCATCATATGGGTCAAGAAGCGTATACGCTAGTCTACTCTGGAGCATCGATGCCCTGTCTCGATACTCCCGCGACTAGGAACAATTATAGGGTGTACTTGTGGACCACCCTTGGCCCTACTAGTATGATCTCTATCATAGTCCTGGTAGTCAAGTACACATCCTAAGGGCTTTGTCAACATGTGAGAGCAAGACAGCATCATTTATACAGGTCAACATGTTAAGACAAAGAGTGACCGGATAACATACTATCATGTCGAGCAAGAAAGTCCTCTCTATATATGTCCAAGCATCCACTATAATATACATCACATGTACAATAATGGCCTCTAGGGCATACATATAACTAACAATCTTCCACTTGCACTAAGGCCATCTGTTGTAGTATCCAATACCCAACAATATAGCAGTGGTTGTAGTATCCCATACTCAACCTTCCCAAAATCTCTCAAATAGTATTTGGGGAAGCAGGCCTTGGTGAGTGGATCCGGCGTGTTAATCTCAAAATCTACTCTCCTTACTTTGATCCCTTGAAGATCAACCATCTCCCTGATCAAGTGATACTGTCCTCAGAATATGTCTGGATCGATGATTGGACAGGTGTTCCTAGGCTAAAGCTACAACTCTATTGTAGTCACAATAATAGTTATTGGACGCTCAATGGTAGGAAACTTGTTCATCTCATGAATAAGAAATGTCCAGACAACCTCTTTGGTAGCTTCGTTGGTAGCAATGTATTCAGCCTTTATCGTCTAGTATGCCTCGGTATCTAGCTTGGAACTCTTCCAACATACCGTCCTTCACTGAGGGTAAAGACAATGCCTGTGACTGACTTTCAGTCGTCCTTATCATTCTGGAAGCTCGAACCAAGAACATTCGTTTAGTGCTTCTCAAGTACTTAAGAATGTCCTCCACAGCTGTCCAGTGATTCTCCCAAGATCCGATTGATTCCTGATCACTACACCTAGTGAGTCATCTACATCTGGTCTGGTACATAACATCGCATACTCTGATAGAGCTTACTGCCGAAGCATATGGTATCCCTTGCACGTGAGCTCTCTCCAAATCAGTCTTGGAAGACTTCCTTTTGGAGAGAGTGATTCCTGAGTAAGTGGACGAACCACCACGCTTAGAACCTCCATACTAAACCCCTTTAGTATGGTGTTAATTTACCTGGATTTAGGACACTCCCAATATCCTCTTAGATCTATCACCATAGATCATAATCCACAAGATGTAGTAGGTATCATCCAGATCTTATATTTTGAATCCTCGTGATAAGAGGAGCTTGACCGAGTGTAGCATAGGAAACCCTTTCCTATCAAGAGTATGTCATCTACGTACAATACGTGGAAGACAACCTTACTCTCTACAACCTTCTTGTATATACAAGGTTCATCTACCATTTTGATGAAGCCAAATTCTTTGACCGCCACATCAAAACAGATGTTCCTACTCCGCGATGCGCGCATTGATCTTGATGGACTTAAGCATCGTTTTGAAAGTCTTAACTTTTCCATCTATACCAATGATCTTCTCAAGATCCACTTGCTCGCAATGGGTTTTACCCCTTCAGGTGCAATATGCAAAGTCATACTTTGTTGGTATACATGGATTCCATCTTTGATCGCATAGAAACCAGCCATTTCACAGAGTCCCAACTCGTGATGGCCTGCCTGAACCTTGTTGGGCTATCATCAATCATGATGCAATCCTCTCTCCCACTGTCACCGAGAAGACCGTAGTATCTCTCAAGTGGATGAGGAACCCTACCAGATTCGCGAAGAGGCTGGGGTTCGTTGGAGACTATTGAATCCTTTGGTTTCACCAAATCATCAGCTGTTAGTTTGTCTAGCTGGAACTTCTTCCAGTTCTACCTCATGACCACTAATTTCTTCATAAGAAATTCCTTTTCTAAAAAGGTGGCATGCTGAGAAACAAAACACCTTTTGCTCCTCAGAGTGGTAGAAGATATTCCCTCACAAATGTTTGGGATACCCTAACAAACTTATACAGATCTGACCTTGCCTCGAGCTTGTCCGGATTTTGCTTTTCAACATAGGCCGGACAACCCCATATCTTAACTCGTTTAAGATATGGTCTCTTCCCATTCCATATCCATATATGGAGTGGTAGGCACTGATTTGGATGGAACCCCATTCAATAGGTATGCAGCTTCTCAAGTGCATAACACCCAAAAGAAAATAGATAACTCAACAGTACTCATCATAGAGCGCACCATATCTCATAGGGTGCGATACCTCCGCCCCGATACACCGTTGTGCTGTGGTGTACTCGAAGGAGTAAGCTGAGAGAGAATCACATTCTCCTTTTAGAAACTCCAGGAACTCCATGCCCAAGTATTCGCCTCCTCGATCACATCGTAGGATATTAATACTTCCATCCGTGTGGTTCTTTAACTTCAAGTTTATATTCCTTGAATTTATCAAAAGTTTCAGACTCGTGTTTCAGCAGGAACATATGTTCGAATCTTGAAAGATGATCAGTGAATATAATGAAGTACAAAGAACCAGCCATGGCATTAGTAGAAATAGGACCGTATACATCATCATGTATCCGTCCCAAGAGTTCAGCAACTCTATCTCCGTTTCTAGTAAACGGAATATTGGTCATCTTACCTTTGAGACAAGACTGACAAGTATCATAAGATGAAAATTCGAACAGATTCTCATATTCATCTTTATGTAACTTAGCTGGTCGTGTCGCATAGATATGACCTAGTCTACAATGCCACAAGAAGGATTCGTTCATTTGTGAACTACTTCTCTTGTGTGTGTTCTACATACTTTGAACTGTGGTTTGATTTAGAACGTATATGCTATCATATAACGTGCCTGATCGAATCAACTCTTGATTCAGGAAAATGTTCACAACATTATCCTCCAATACAGAATTATATCATTCTTTAACTCATTAAAGAAACTGATGTAATGTTGTATATCAGGTTCGGTATGCAATAACATTCGTTCAGAATCAATGTATTAATACAATGTGATATTTGCCAACTAACTTGGCTGCAACAATTGCACCATTCTCTAACTTTTAGAGATATATCACCCATTCTCAGTTCTCTACCTGTCATTAGCCCATGTAACATATTACATATGCGGGATCTTGATCCGGTATCACATACCCAGGACGTAGAGGATACTGAGAAACAGTTCTCGGTAATGAACACACCCGAAGAAGATGCATCAACATGCACTTTCTTCGATTGGGTGACATGAGAATCCGGATATTCTTCTATTTCCTGCTCGGACTTATAACAATTATAAGATAGAGCGGAAACAACGTTCTCTAGCTCAGTATAATAAGCAGGTTCGGTCAATGCATCCATATTATTATTTTGATTAAGGCGTGACATGGTTGCTACCGGGAGAGAGAGAAGAAGACACTCTGCGTGCGCTCTTTGTAAGATTAGATTGTTTATTATTTTCTCTACTCAGGATGGCTCCCACTGTTTTTATCAAATCTTCCTTTAAACCCTAAAAGGTAAGACTAGCCGGGATTAATTATACCCTACAAGTTCGCCAATCTTTCGGCCAGGCCAGTGTCGGTACTTTGAGGGAGGTTCCCCGTGCTTTCGCACGGACCTAATTAAAATAAACATCGTTTTCCCAGGGCGTAACCCCGTTAACACTTTTCTAGACACCTACTTGATCGGCTAATTGTAATGTGTAAAACTCTTCCAGGAGTAACTCTTACTCGCAGTGGGTATCGGGATCCAACTATCTCATAAAAGTTATGCAGTTTCATTGCAAATTTCAACACTTGAAATTCCCGATAATATTTTGCCCCTAGCGTCCTATGACCATGACGGAGGCCAACAAATCATAGGCTGCTAGTCAAGTTCAACCCGTATATTTCACGATTGAATTAAACCCATCCGCACGACCCTTGACCGAGGCCAACAAAGTCGCACGACTACCCTAATCCAATCACATCTAATGTTGTAGATAAACACTAGTTAGCTACCGCACACTACGCCTTGACGGAGATCAACAAACGTAGCACGAATACTAAGTAGTACTTACCTGAAATGACGGAGGGCTACGACAGGTTTTTAAGAAAACCTTTTGCGTAATGAACTTGATATCGTTGTAGAATCGAGTGATTTTGAAAAGGAGTGTTTTTGAGGCTTTTACTAGTTTTGCTAAAGTGGTCACTCTCGGTGAAGGGATCTCGGCTCTTTCCTTATCGAATAAGGTGCAAGATATTTCACAAATACCACTATGCAAAGCAAAAACTATAGAAGCAATCAAAAGATAAACCGTGTGGGTTGTAGCATCTGCTAGTTTCGCTAAAGAGGTCACTCCCGGTGAAGGGATCTCGGCTCTTTCCTTATCGAATAAGGTGCTGGATATTCTACAAGGAATACCGCTATGCAAAGCAAGAACTAGAGCTACCAGTTTTTAAAACAAGTTTCTACAACATCTTTAGGTTTCTTTTATTTCATTAATCTCATTAATGAAGTCCCATTAATTATGCTTCCAAGCATCACATATGAAACGAAAGCAGCAATATTAATTATATCTCATATATATAATATAGGCATTCGTTTCAGAACATATCAAGTGATCACATCACAAAATATCAGCAGCAGAAGAATCATATATGAAATATTGGATATACTAGGAATTCCGTGTTTTAAATTAAGCCAGTATAAAACACGGATTCCACGGTCGCTATGAATAGCCAAACCCACGTCCTTAGACCCCTACGAGAGCGGCAAGCAACCCTACCAATTCTAGTGTTAGGAGACCCGGTCTCGACTCCTCGAGATGGTTTCCCACTGGACCCTAGAACCCGGTTACTTGTGCTCTCCGCCTTGGGTCTATCCTAATGCGGAAAAGTAAATAATATACATCAATGGTGACAACATCCTCAACCCGGAAGTGCCCCAATAAAAAAATATTACATACAAGCTTTTACATGAATGAAAATGAAAAACTCTCATCTCACATAAAAACCCCCGGCTATTCAAAACACGACGATCTAATATAACATATCACAGCAACACATAACATCACATGTCATCAACGTAAGTAAATATGCGTATCCCAATTGTCGTATAGCAACGAAACCGGCGATACACCACATATTACACTTACGGTCGCAGAAAAGAAAGTGAAAAACTACAACAATTGGAATCCACAACCACCTTAGACATCATAAACCCAATGTATCACATACTTTGGATTTCATGTCTAACAAATGAATTCCTTAGACATCACATGCCTAACAATTATAAACCCCGCATTTTAGTGTCGATATTGAAAACACTTTCCAATAACCTGTCGGGTAATTCAACAAGATTCCCGATAACCTGATCGAATGCTCGTCGGAAACTTTAGCAGACGGCCGCACCTTCCGATGCCGTCAAGGAAGTGCACTAAGGCGGAACACCGCAGCCGCGAGCACCCGAACGGATGCTTTTGGCGACGGGGTTCTCCTACAGTCACTTGGTCGGGGCTATGAGGCATGGCTATCTAGTAATGTTACCCGGTGAGTATCCGCGTACACTATGTAATTGCGACGGACTTTTGATCAACATCAAAATCCCATGGCAACCGATTAAATGAGACTAAACTGCTAGATTTATAAAATTCAAACTAGTTATATCATAACTTTTTGTGGATTCCAAATATTGTATCACAATCACAGATAGCTAGACGAAATTAAACTTTTCGATCGAATAAGCAAGCACCCAAAATTTCTCAACAAGCTCAACACTTGAGCGGAGTTCAAAAAGTACCCAGAAACCGCCACAACTCCTATGAACCATCCGTAGAAGGGCCGACCCATGCCTCACTCATGTCGCCACGGAACTGTGGCAAACCCTAGGGTTTTACCGCGGTTCCGCGATCCAAAAAGTCGAGTTTAGGTATCGTTCTTCTAGAGGGTTCACAGAATCGCTTGCATGATTTTCTGAAGATTTTAAACTTGGAAAAAATCCAACACTTGGAAAATTTCCAGCGGGGAAAAATTGGGTTATTGATATCCGTTCAAACTTTTTAACATCGTCTAAATAATCCGAATACATGTTAGAATTACGACTACGAAACACTCCGAGTTGCCTTTGCAGAAAGTTAACATCACATGAAAATTTAGCAAAAACAAACAACACCTGATATACCAAAACCCAGAGACTGGAACACCATGAAAATTTAAAGTCAAAACTCCAAAAATGACCCGAGGTGGCCGGTTTTTAGCCCTATGTGGCCGGCCATAATCACTCCAAAAAGCTTCAAATTTTCATAGTGTTCATGTTATATCTCATACAACATTCTGCGGTTGTTTTAAAATTTTTTTTGACACCTCTAAAAATTCGACAGAACCTTGATTTCAATGTTTCAAGTTACGGAGTAGTTTCGGTTTCGTAATCTAACAAACAAGGTTTAAATCTCTAGCTTGGCTCTGATACCACTGTAGGGTTACTTAGCGCGGCAGCAAGGTTTCGGGAGGTATCGTCCATGCCATTTTCAAATTTTTGCCGTTCTAACGAACCTTAACCTTAGAATCTTAACTAGAGTTTTAAACAAACTAACATGCAAACAACTTTGCAACTAAGTGAATGAGGAATACAACCTTTGTAGACCGGTCCTTCACTTCAAATGCTCCGTGTAGTAGTCCCTTCGCTGCGAGTAGTGATCTCCCGAACTCTAGTATGGGTTCCCTTGGAGAAATGAACAAGCTTGCTCGAAGTCTTCGAGGCCGAAGATGATCTACGTCGAGAAGACTCAAGCTCATGCTACATCTTCACTAAATTAGGGTTTAGTGAAGCAAACACCCTAAACTAAATGGCTAATAGTAGAGGATGATGAAGTAGGAAATATGCTCTCTTTAGTTTTCTTTTTCTCATAATATTTTCTCACCTTGAGAAAATCTAGTGAGCTTTTTCTCATGAGGAAGAAGAAGCTCAAGTGAAGAATGAGAATGAACTCATGAGGTGAGAATATCAACCTTGGGTGAGTTCGTGTCATACACCAACTCATGTAGAGAATAAACCATGGGTTACCAATAATGGTTGGGTTAATAAATATCTTCAAGCAAAAAAAAAGAGTGGACTTGGTCAAAGGTTCCATAAGCTTCTACAAGCTTTAACCATGTGACTAATTACCACTAATTTGTGAATTACCAAGATAAATAAAACCTTAGGATTATCATAACCATGGTGTAAGTCTCATACACCCATGTTGCATGTGGCATCAAGCATGACACAAAATAATGTACATTAATATATATCACATATATACTAAGTGTACACAAGTGAGAAAAGAAATCTTAAGTGAGCTAATATTAGTTAATGTAAATTAATATATCACATATATAATTATACATTAAATTATCAAATCAACTCTTGATTTAATAATCCGGCTATATTACATACAACCGACTAATATCAAATATAACAACTCATCGAATCAACACTTGATCCGATAACCCGGCTATATCTCATATAACCGACCGATATCACATATCGCGAGAATAGAATGCGGTATCACATACGCGTATTAATCTCGGTTCCGCACATATCACATATGCGCTCCTACTTCGTTTCGCATGAACCAGGAAACCTCTGTGTAGGACTCTAAAGACTCGTCAATACGCCGGCAGTAGGTGATGATCATATCAAACACCCAGAAGCCGCAAGCGGTCTGCTAAACGTAACGGCCACCCGGGTATTGAGCGATCAGAAGATCAACAAGAAAGCCTGCTCGTACTCATGCGAATCTAATCAGTAACACTACCGTACAGTCCGGTCTCTTCATCAGATATATCGCATATCATAGCTTGAGGGTGGTATAACGTCAAACCCCAATAGTCTGATAAGTCATGCCGATGTAAGGTCCATAACGGTTCGAGAAACTACTGATAACACTTACCAGTAAATCTCAGCAATCCTGTCCAGAGATTTCCTATTATGGCCAATCGAGCATAGCGCAACATCAACCCCCAATACCGGGAGAGACGAATCTTCTCCTATCGCTCATTGCCTCCATGTGACTCGGGACTGTACCCAAAAACCACATGTTTGCACGACTCAGTAGAGCCGTGGTAGGGTGGAAATCAAAGCACAGTGGGAGACACACAAGATTCTATGACGATCTCGGGTCGACAGACTAACCTGTACCAGCGTCACCAGAGAACTGCCATCTGACGATAGGTATAATACCATCTAGGAGTTCTCGGCGAGTCCGTTCAGTGTACCCAGTCTCCACTGAGCATCCGTATACCATCTCTGATGTCAAACACCAATGGATATGGGATCATCCATCGCCCATCATATGGGTCAAGAAGCGTATACGCTAGTCTACTCTGGAGCATCGATGCCCTGTCTCGATACTCCCGCGACTAGGAACAATTATAGGGTGTACTTGTGGACCACCCTTGGCCCTACTAGTATGATCTCTATCATAGTCCTGGTAGTCAAGTACACACCCTAAGGAATTTGTCAACATGTGAGAGGAAGACAACATCACTTATACAAGTCAACATGTTAAGACAAAGAGTGACCAGATAGCATACTATCATGTCGAGCAAGAAAGTCCTCTCTATATATGTCCAAGCATCCACTATAATATACATCACATGTACAATAATGGTCTCTAGGACATACATATAACTAACAACAATCTCCGTACAATCCGGTCTCTTCGTCTAAAGAGTATCGCATATCGGATTTAGGGAGGTGGATAAAGTCAGACCCCTAATAACGCGATATTTCATGTCGGTGTGAAGCTCATCACCCACTGAGAAACTACCGATCCAAATCAGTGATTCTCGTCCACCTTGGCCAAAGATTTCTGGTGATGGCCACCCGTGCACAGCACGACATCAACCCACAATACCGGAAGAGACGAATCCCCGACGATCCACTCACTGCCTTCATGTGGCATGGGATTGTACCCAACTAAAATCTGTTTGCACGACTCTTTTGAGTCATGGTAGGTGTTAGTTATGCATATGCCCTAGAGGCCATTATTGTACATTGGTGTATATTCTAGTGGATGCTTGGATATATATAGAGAGGACTTTCTTGCTCGATATGATAGTATGCTATCTGGTTGCTCTTTGTCTTAACATGTTGACTTGTATTGTGTTATTGTCTTGCTCTCACATGTTGATAAAGCCCTTAGGATATGTACTTGACTGCTGGGACTATGATGGAGATCATACTAGTGGGGCCAGGGTAGTCCACGAGTACATCCTATAATTGTTCCTAGTCGAGGGTGTATCGAGACATGGCATCGATACTCCAGAGTAGACTAGCGTATACGCCTGTTGACCCATATGATGGGCGATGGCTGATCCCACATCCATTGGTGTTTGACCTCAAAGATGGTATACGGGTGCTCAGTGGAGACTGGGTACACTGAACGGACTCGCCGAAAACTCCTAGATGATATTATACCTATCGTCAAATAGCAGTTCTCTGGTGACACTGGTACAGATTAGTCTGTAGACCCGAGATCGTCATAGAGTCTTGTGTGATTCCCACTGTGCTTTGATTTCCACCTTACCACGTTCATGAGAACGTGCAAAACGGTGGCTTTTAGGTACAGTCCCGAATCACATGGAGGCAATGAGCGATAGGAGGGGTTTCGTCTCTCCCGGTATTGGGGTTGATGTTGCGCTGTGTTCGATTGGCTATAACTGGAAGTCCCTGGCCAGGGCTGATAGGAGATCTACTGGTAATTGTTATCAGTAGTTTCTCGACCCGTTATGAGCCTCACATCGACACGACTTATCGGTTATTGGGGTCTGACGTTTACCACCCCTAGACTGGATATGCGATATATCAGACGAAGAGACCGGACTGTACGGTAGTGTTACCGATTGGATTCGTAGGAGTATGTACATGCTTGCTTGTTGATCTTCTGGTCGCTCAATACCCGGGTGGCCGTTACGTTTAGCTGACCGCTTGCGGCTTGTGGGTGTTTGATATGATCATCATCTACTGCCGGCGTATTGACGAGTCTTTAGAGTCCTACACAGAGGTTTCGTGGCTCAAGCGAAACGGAGTAGGAGCACATATGTGATATGTGCGGGACCAAGATTGATACGTGTATGTGATACCATATTCTATTCTTGCGACTTGTGACATTGGTCGGTTATATGTGATATAGCCGGGTTATCGGATCAAGTATTGATTCGATAAATTGTTGCATTTGATATTAGTCGGTTATATGTAGTATAGCCGGATTATTAAATCAAATATTGATTTAATAATTTAATGTAGAATTATATATTTGATATATTAAATTACATTAACTAATATTAGCTCACTTAAGAATTACTTTTTCTCACTTGATGATACATTGATATATATGTGATATATGTTAATTGTATTATTTTCTTTTGTTACAAAATTATATATATGTGATATGTATAATTGTAACATGCTAGGGTTATACATGCAACAAGGGTGTATGAGACTTAAACCAAGCTAGGTTTAATGTTGGTTAATATTTATTATTAAGTAATTAAAAATCATTTGGATTTTCTCATGGCATGGAGCTTGCATGAAGCTTGTAGAACATTAACTTAGTCCACTTGATTTGTTTTTTACTTAAGTTATTTGTTAACCTAACCATTACACTTAGCCATGATTTATTCTCTACATGAGTTAGCCATGACATATACTAACTCACCATGGTTGCATTTCTAACCTAAGATCATTATTCATTCATCACTTCATTTTCTTCTTCCTCATGAAAGCTTGCTAGATTTTTCTAATGTGATGAATAAAGTGAAAAAGAAAACTAAAGAGTGCCCACTTCCAACTTCATCATCCTCTTCTAAACTAGTCACTTAGGTTAGGGTGTTTGTTTCACTAATTTCATATTAGTGAAGAGATATCTTGAGTTTGTGTTTCCTCAAAGTAGATCATCTTGGATTTTGAAGACTACAAGCAAGCATGCATCATTCATCTTGTTGAGCTTCTCAAGAGTCCGGGAGTTCTTGGATCACAGCGAAGGGACCACTACTTGGAGCTTATGAAGTGAAGGAGCGGACTACAAAGGTTGTTATCTCTAATCACTTAGAAGTATAGTTGTTTACTTGTTGTTTCCGTATGAATCTTTAGTTAAAGATCTTGTTTAGGGTTGTTTAAGCATGGCAAATTTTTTAATTTGGCATGGACGATGCCATCCGAAACCTTGCTATATCATGCCTAGGAACCCTACAGTGATATCAGATTCTAGCTAGAGAATTAGACGGATTGTGTAGAATTACGAAACCCAAACAATTCCGAAACACCCGCTTTAAAACCTTAGTTTCTGTCGAATTTTTTAAGGAATCAAATTTTTTTTTAAACAGCTGCAGAATGTTGTATGAGATGCAATATGAACACTGTAGAAATTTCAACCCCCCCTTTTTTGGGTCGGCCACATGAGCATGAAAACCGGCATGCTCGGTTTTTCCAGGGAGTTCAGGGTTGAAATTTGTACTGTGTTCCAGTCTCTGGTGTTTGGTGTTTCAGGTGTTGCTAGTTTTTGCTAAATTTTCATGTGATGTTATCTTTATGCATTGGCTATTCGGAGTGTTTCGTATTCGTAATTCTAGTTTTGTTTCGGGTTATTTAGACGGTGTTAAAAAGTTCGATCGGATATCAAATACCCACTTTAACCCTCGCTGGAAATTTTTGAAGAGTTGGATCTTTTTCATAGTTAAAGAACATTCAAATATAATGCAAGTAATGCGGTGGACCCTCTAGAAGAACGAAACCCTAACTCGATTCTGTGACCGTAAGAACCGCCGCCAAACCCTAGGGTTTGCGGTAGTTCCGCGGCGCCACATGTGAGGCATTGGTTGACCCTTCTACGGCTGGTTCATTGGTACTGTGGCATGTACTGAGTATTTTTAAACTACGCTCAAATATTGAGCTTTTGGGAAATTTTGGGTGTTTGTTGATTCGATCGGAATGTTTAACGTCGTCTAGCTTTTTCTGGAATGCGATACAATATGTGGAATTCATATAGTTAGGCATGAAATCCGAAGTATGTGATATTTCGGGTTTACGATGTCTAAAGTGATTGTGGATTCTAAATGTTGTAGTTTGAGATTTTCTTTTCTGCGACTGTAACTGTAATATGTGGTGCATCGCCGGTTTCGTTGCTATATGTCAACAACAATTGGGATACGCATATTTACTTACGTTGATGACATGTGATGTTATGTGTTGCTGTGATATGTTATATTGGATCGTCTCTTTTGAATAGCCGGGGGTTTTATGTGAGATGAGGGTTTTTATTTTCATTCATGTAAAATTCATTGTATGTAATATTCTTTTATTGGGGCACTTCCGGGTTGAGGATGATGTCACCATTGTATATTATTTACTTTTCCGCATTAGGATAGACCCAAGGAGGAGAGCATAAGCAACCGGGTTCTAGGGTCCAGTGGGAGGCCATCTCGAGGAGTCGAGACCGGGTCTCCTAACCTTAGAATTGGGAGGGTTGCTTGCCGCTCTCGTAGGGGTCTAGGGATGTGGGTTTGGCTATTCACCGCGATCGTGGAATCCGTGTTTTATACAGGTTCAAAATAAAACACGGACCTCTTAGTATATCCAATATTTCATATGTTATCTTCTGTTGTTGATATTCTGTGATGTGATCATTTTATATGCGTGGGACGAATACTTTATTATTGTATATATGATATATAATAAACGTTACTTATGTTTTACACCCGCGCTAGTCCCGTCCTGGTATGCCGTTAGTTGAGTACCCTAACGGTGTATAACGGGACACTGTGGCGAACGCGGATGGCATAAATGTATGTTGTATTTTCGTTTCTTCTGTGATGCTTAGGAAGCATAAATGATGGGACGTCATTAATGAGATTAATGAAACAAAAGAAACCTAAAAGATGTAGAATCAAAATTTTCAAAAAGGGTAGCTTTAGTTTTGTTTTGCATAGCGGTATTCCTTGTAGAATATCCAGCACCTTATTCGATAAGGAAAGAGCCGAGATCCCTTCACCGGGAGTGGCCTCTTTAGCGAAACTAGCAGATGCTACCACTCACTCGTTTTTGTTTTTGACTGCTTCTATAGTTCTTGCTTTGCATAGTGGTATTTATGAAATATCCTGCACCTTATTCGATAAAGAAAGAGCCGAGATCCCTTCACCGGGAGTACCTTTTTAGCGAAACTAGTAAAAGCCTAAAAAACACTCATTTTCAAAATCACTTGTTTCTACAACGATATCAAGTTCATTACGCAAAAAGGTTTTCTGAAAAACCTGTCGTAACTCTCCGTCATTTTAGGAAATAGAGTACTTAGTATCCGTGCTGCGTTTGTTGACCATAGTTAAGGCGCAGTGTACGGTAGCTGAGTGATGTTTTCCTACAAAGCATATGATGCGATTAATTAGGACAATCATATGACTTTGTTGACCATAGTTAAGGGTCATGTGGGTGGGTCTAATTAATCAAGAAATGACGGGTAGAAATTGATTAGTGCTTATGATTTGTTGACCATAGTTAAGGTCATAAGTCACCGGGGTAAAAGTATTATCGGGAATTTCAAGTGTTGAAATTTGCAATGAGATTGCATACCTTCTATGAGATAGTTGGATCCCGATACCCACTGCGAGTAAGAGTTGCTCCTGGGAGAGTTTTACACATGACAATTAGCCGATCAAGTAGGTGTCTAGAAAGGTGTTAACGGGGTTACGCCCCTGAGAAAACAAGGTTTATTTTAATTAGATCCGTGCGAAAGCACGGGGAACCTCCCTCAAAGTACCAACACTGGCCTGGCTGAAAGATTGGCGAACTTGTAAGGTGTAATTAATCCCAGCTAGTTTTAACTTTTAGGGTTTGAAGGAAGATTTGATAAAAACAGTGGGAGCCATCCTGATTAGATAAGATAATAACCAATCTAATCTTGCAAGAGCGTACGCTAAAGTGTCATTCTTCTCTCTCCAGGTAGCGACCATGTCAGGCCTTAATTAAGATAATAATATGGATGTATTGACCGAACCCGTTTGTTATACTGATCAGGGGAACGTTGGTTCCGTTCTTTCTTATAATTGTTATAAGACTGAGCAGGAAATAAGGGAATATTCGGATACCCATACCGTCCAAACGAAGAATAAGCATGTTGATGAATCTTCTTCGGGTGTGTTAGTTATCGAGAACTGTTTCTCGGTTCACTCTACGTCTTGGGTATTAGATACCGGATCAGGATCCCACATATGTAATATGTTGCATGGGCTAAGGAAAGGTAGAGCATTGGGAATAAGTGATCATTCCATAAGAGTAGGGAATGGTGCAAATGTTGCAGCCAAAGCAGTTGACGAATATCACCTTGTATTACCAAATGGTAATATATTGATTCTGAATGAATGCTATTACATACCGACCCTGATATGCAATCTTATATCAGTTTCTTTATTAAGTAAAGAAGGATATAATTTTGTAGTACATGATAATGTTATGAACATATTCCTGAATCAAAAGTTGATTGGATCATGCTCGTTAAATAATGGCATATACGTTCTAAATCAAATCACAGTTCTTAACGTACAAAACACACACAAGAGGAAGATGAAGAGTTCAGAAATGAACGAATTCTTCTTGTGGCATTGTAGACTAGGTCATATCAATGTGACACGACTAACTAAGTTACATAAGGATGGATATTTGAATCCATTCGAATTTTCATCTTATGACACTTGCCGGCATGTCTCAAAGGCAAGATGACCAATACTCCGTTTAGTGGACACATAGAAAGAGTTACAGAACTCTTGGGACTGATACATAGTGATGTGTGTGATCCCATGTCTACACATGCCAGGAATGGTTCCTCATACTTCATTATATTCACTGACGATCTCTCAAGATACGGACATGTGTTCCTAATGAAACACAAGTCTGAAGCTTTTGAGAAATTCAAAGAATATAAGCATGAAGTTGAGAACCAGACGGGTAAAAGTATTAAAATCTTTCGATCTGATCGAGGCGGAGAATACTTGAGCACGAAATTCCGTGACTATCTAAAAGAGAATGTGATTCTCTCTCAGCTTACTCCTCCGTATACACCACAGCACAACGGTGTATCAGAACGGAGGAATCTCAATGATGAGCACCGCTGAGTTACCTATTTCCTTTTGGGTTATGCGCTGGAGACGGCCGCATACCTATTGAATAGAGTTCCAACCAAATCGGTGCCTACCACTCCATATGAGATATGGAATGGGAAGAGACCATCTCTTAAACGAGTTAAGATATGAGGTTGTCCGGCTTATGTTAAAAAGCAAAATCCGGACAAGATCGAGGCAAGATCAGGTCTATGCAAGTTTGTGGGATATCCAAAAGATTCCTATGGATATATCTTCTACCACGTTGAAGAACAAAAGGTGTTTGTTTCTCAATATGCCATCTTTTTAGAAAAGGAATTTCTTGCAAAAGAAATTAGTGGCGAAGAGGTAGAGCTGGAAGAAATTCCAGCGGCACAAACTACAACTGATGATTTGTTAGAACCAGAGGATTCAGTAGTTCCCGACGAACCTCAGCCGCTCCGCCGATCTAGTAGGGTTTCTCATCCACCTGAGAGATACTACAGTTTTCTCATTGATGGTGGGAGCGAGAATTGCATCATGGAAGATGATGACCCAACTAGCTTCGAGCAGGCCATCATGAGTGGTGACTCTGTGGAATGGCTAGATGCAATACGATTTGTGATGGAATCCATGCACACCAACAAAGTATGGACTTTGGAAGTTGCTCCTGAAGGGGTAAAACCCATTGAGAGCAAATAGATCTTTAAGAAGAAACTTGGTGTAGATGGAAAAGTTGAGACTTTCAAAGCTTAGACTTGTTGCAAAAGGTTTTCGTCAACGACCAGGTGTGGATTATGATGAAACCTTTTCTCCAGTGGTTATGCTTAAGTCCATCCGGCTCCTACTTGCCATTGCTGGATACCATGACTACGAAATCTGGCAAATGGATGATAAGACCGCCTATCTAAATGGTGATTTAGAGGAGTGGGTGTACATGACTCAGCCAGAGGGCTTCGTAGACAGTGGGAGCAGCGGAAATGTGTGCAAGCTGCTTAAATTCATCTATGAGTTAAAGCAGACATCACGGAGTTGGAACATCTGTTTTGATGTGGTAGTCAAAGAGTTTGACTTCATCAAGAACGTAGATGAACCTTGTATATACAAGAAGGTGCAGAGAGTAGGGTTGTCTTTCTCGTATTGTACGTAGATGACATTCTCTTGATAGGAAATGATGTTCCTATGCTGCACTCAGTCAAGCTCTTCTTATCACATAGATTCTCAATGAAAGATCTAGGTGATGCCTCCTGCATCTTGGGGATTAAGATCTATAGAGATAGGTCTAAACGGATACTGGGATTGTCCCAATCCAGGTACATTGACACCATACTAAAGAGGTTTAGTATGGAAGAATCCAAACGTGGGAATTTACCCACGATCTCTGGACTCACTCTCTCCAAAGAGATGTCTCCTAAGACTGATTTGGAAAGAGCTCGCATGCAAGGGATACCCTATGCTTCGGCAGTAGGCTCTATCATGTACGCGATGCTATGTACCAGACCCGATGTAGCATACTCACTAAGTGTAGTGAGTAGGTATCAAGCAGATCCAGGAGAGAGTCACTGGACAGCCGTGAAGAACATTCTCAAGTACTTGAGAAGTACTAAAGAGATGTTCTTGGTGTATGGTAACGGTGAACTCCAAGTGCAGTCCTTTACCGATTCGAGCTTCCAAAGTGATAATGATGACTCTAAGTCGCACTCGGGATTTGTCTTTATCCTCAATGGAGGGGCGGTTTGTTGGAAGAGTTCCAAACAGGAAACCATGACAGGCTCGACGATGGAGGCTGAATACATCGTTGCCAACGATGCTGCCAAAGAGGTTGTCTGGATGAAGAAGTTCATAAACGAACTTGGAGTGGTTCCGTCCATTGAGCATCCATTACCTTTGTATTGTGATAACAATGGAGCTGTGGCTTTGGCCAAGGAACCCAGGTCCCATCAGAGATCCAGGCATATTCTGAGGTGGTATCACCTGATCCGGGAGATAGTTGATCGCCGGGAGATCGAGATTATGAGAGTTGACACGAAGGACAACACTGCGGATCCACTCACGAATGCCATACCCCAGATACAATTTGAGAGACTTTTCGGGATGTTGGGTATGAGATACTACAACAGCCGGCCTTAGTGCAAGTGGGAGATTGTTAGTTATGTATATGTCCTAGAGGCCATTATTGTACATATGATGTATATTGTAGTGGATGCTTGGATATATATAGAGAGGACTTTCTTGCTCGATATGATAGTATACTATCTGATTGCTCCTTGTCTTAACATGTTGACTTGTATTGTGTTACTGTCTTGCTCTCACATGTTGATAAAGCCCTTAAGATATGTACTTGACTGCTGGGACTATGATGGAGATCATACTAGTGGGGCCAGGATAGTCCACGAGTACATCCTATAATTGTTCCTAGTCGAGGGTGTATCGAGACAGGGCATCGATACTCCAGAGTAGACTAGCGTATACGCCTGTTGACCCATATGATGGGCGATGAATGATCCCACATCCATTGGTGTTTGACCTCAAAGATGGTATACGGGTGCTCAGTGGAGACTGGGTACACTGAACGGACTCGCCGAGAACTCCTAGATGGTATTATACCTATCGTCAGATAGCAGTTCTCTGGTGACACTGGTACAGATTAGTCTGTAGACCCGAGATCGTCATAGAGTCTTGTGTGATTCCCACTGTGCTTTGATTTCCACCTTACCGCGTTCATGAGAACGTGCAAAACAATGGCTTTTGGGTACAGTCCCGAATCATATGGACGCAATGAGCGATAGGAGGGGTTTCGTCTCTCCCGGTATTGGGGTTGATGTTGCGCTGTGTTCGATTAGCTATAACTGGAAGTCTCTGGTCAGGGCTGATATGGAGACTTACTGGTAATTGTTATCAGTAGTTTCTCGACCCGTTATGAGCCACACATCGACACGACTTATCGGTTACTGGGGTCTGACGTTTAACATCCCTAGACTGGATATGCGATATATCAGACGAAGAGACCGGACTATACGGTAGTGTTACTGATTGGATTCGCGGAGTATGTACAGACTTGCTTGTTGATCTTCTGGTCGCTCAATATCCGGGTGGCCGTTACGTTTAGCTGACCGCTTGCGGCTTGTGGGTGTTTGATATGTTTATCACCTACTGCCGGCATATTGACGAGTGTTTAGAGTCCTACACAGAGGTTTCCTGGCTCAGGCGAAACGGAGTAAGAGCACATATATGATATGTACGGGACCGAGATTGATACGTGTATGTGATACCGTATTCTATTCTCGCGACTTGTGATATTGGTCGGTTATATGTGATATAGACGGGTTATCGGATCAAGTGTTGATTCGATAAATTGTTGCATTTGATATTAGTCGGTTATATGTAGTATAGCCGGATTATTAAATCAAGTATTGAATTAATAATTTAATGTAGAATTATATATTTGATATATTAAATTACATTAATTAATATTAGCTCACATAAGAATTACTTTTTCTCACTTGATAATACATTGATATATATGTGATATATGTTAATTGTATTATTTTCTTTTGTTACAAAATTATATATATATGCGATATGTATAATTGTAACATGCTAGGGTTATACATGCAACAAGGGTGTATGAGACTTAAACCAAGCTAGGTTTAATGTTGGTTAATATTTATTATTAAGTAATTAAAAATCATTTGGATTTTCTCATGGCATGGAGCTTGCATGAAGCTTGTAGAATATTGACTTAGTCCACTTGATTTGTTTCTTACTTAAGATATTTGTTAATCTAACCATTACACTTAGCCATGGTTTATTCTCTACATGAGTTAGCCATGACATATACTAACTCACCATGGTTGCATTTCTAACCTAAGCTCATTATTCATTCATCACTTGTTCATTTTCTTCTTCCTTATGAAAGGTTGCTAGATTTTTCTTATGTGATGAAACAAAGTGAGAAAAAGAAAACTAAAGAGTGCCCACTTCCAACTTCATCATCCTCTTCTAAACTAGCCAATTAGGTTAGGGTGTTTGCTTCACTAATTTCATATTAGTGAAGAGATAACTTGAGTTTGTGTTTCCTCAAAGTAGATTATCTTGGATTTTGAAGACTACAAGCAAGCATGTATCATTCACCTTGTGGAGCTTCTCAAGAGTGGGAGTTCTTGGATCGCAGCGAAGGGAGCACTACTTGGAGCTTATGAAGTGAAAGAGCGGACTACAAAGGTTGTAATCTCTAATCACTTAGAAGTATAGTTGTTTACTTGTTGTTTCCGTATGAATCTCTAGTTAAAGATTTTGTTTAGGGTTGTTTAAGCATGGCAAATTTTTTAATTTGGCATGGACGATGCCACCCGAAACCTTGCTGTCATGCCTCGGAACCCTACAGTAGGGTAGTAATCAAAGCACAGTGGGAACTCACACGAGACAAATGACGATCTTAGGTCAAGGACTAATCTGTACTCATGTCACCTAAGAACTGCTATCTGACAATGGATATAATACCAACTAGCAAGTTCCCGGCGAGTCCGTCCAGTGTACCCATCCCCAGTGAGCACCTGTATACAATCTTAGGTGCGAAAGACCAATGGCTGTGGGACCAACCATTGTCCCTCGTCGGGGTCTAGAAACGTACACACCAGTCTAGTCCGGAATATCGATGCCCAGTCACGATACTTCCACGGCTAGAGACATTTAAGGATGTGCTTATGGACTACCCAGCCTCCACATGTATGATCACTATCATAACGCTGGTAGTCAAGCAATAATCCTCCGGGCTTTATCAACATGTAATAGTGATATGTAATACCACATAATGCATGTACATGATGATAAAGACAAACCAGATAGCATACTATCATCTCGAGTAAGACTGTTCTATCAGTATAGGTCCTCTCTCAATCACCACAATCGCCTGCCTGCGATTACAATAATTGACTTGAGGGCACTATATCCAACACATACATAGGGTATGCACTGGATTTCCTTATGTTTGCTAATTTCAGTTTGTATATTTGTTATTTTTATGCTTATTTACCAATGGATCAATGACTACCACAAGCTTTGTATCCCAACATTTTAGGTGCAACTCAATTCTGTATTCTTTGTACGACCCTTCTTACTCTATCTTGATCGACTAATCCACTACCATTTCCTTCTCCACTGTCTTAAGCCCAGTCTACCAAGTTTTGTGTTACAGGTATAATAGAGAATTCCTCGTCCTTGGCATGTTCATTGATCTATGTCGCAACATGTTCAAACCATCTCTACAATCTCCATTATCCTTAAAAGATATGCAAGCAATGGTTTCTTGCTCTGTCCTTTACTGCATTACCATTCATCCATCACAACAATGTCTTTTGACCGATACACAATTTTTTGAAAACGTTTTCAATCTATCAATATCTTTGCCTACAAATATTGTTGCTTTTATGGTAATAATATAATCTATTTCCTTCAATTTAAAAGATATTGTGCTTTCATATATCCCATTGGCACATTTTACTTTGCCTTCCTCAATTCTATTTACATTACCAATATGAACTATTGACTTGTGATGTATTGGACTGTGGTTCTATTTTTTCTCTTTGGCTTGTAATTTTACCTTAAAGATAAATGCAATTCCTTAAAGCAATTCATATCATCTCAATTTTATTTTATTGTTTCTCCAAAATCTGACTCTTTCACTGTTTTGTAAAAGTTAGATGTTGATCGATGGTTTCATAAGCTTCAACTTCATCATCAGAATAAGTCAGTAGCTATCCTTGCCTGGTATCCAATGGTCAGGGTCATGCACGATCCTCTTTTATAATTTTCATATGATTTTGGCAAAGTAAAAAGAAGGGAAGGCCGCCAAATAATCTTAAATGGTAATTCTTTTCATCACTTTTACTTGACTTTGAGTAATTGATGGAGGACCATATGCGTCAGCAATGCTCTATATCTGACCGTAGTTTGATGGAAAAGGACTTAAAGGCAATGATATACTCGTAGCTTCTAGACTTTACACCAACCGAGCTTTAATAAAATGATGCCTTGGTCAGCTGCAATTTGGATATTTTTTCCTTTTGACCAGGTCAAAGCTTTGGAAGAATGATTTTAACTTGTTCAAAATACGATTCGACATGGATTATTACTGCTTGGAAACTTCAGACTTCATAAATTGATGGTATGAAGGAGAACTAATCTACTTGTGTTCATCTCCAGCTAGTAGATTGAGATTAGCTTAAATTTTTTCCAGATAACCAAGATATATAAAATGCTTTGTGAAATTAGGACTGAGAACAAGTTCAGCTTCTGTCAACCGAAAGAATTTTTTGTTATCGTTTCATGAAGTTTAGTTTTAGACGGATTAGTTTCTTTTTTCCCCAAACAATTTGTTTTCAAGTATGTATCAACGATTGACGTGAAGCTCTTAGAAGACGCTAGTCTGATTCCTGTATTCAAGAAGTAGAAAGATCTTTTTGGTTCCTAGATTTGTAATTTTGAAACATTTCATTCTTTGCTTTTGAATTCTTGTAAGGTATAAACAAGATTATCTGTTAGATTTTCTTTGCGAACTTAGAATATGGAATATTTTCAACGAGGATGCAAAATTACGAATTGAGGGAAGAATAGGACGCTCTCGAGAAGTCCACAGAAAGGATTTGATTGCTTACAAACACCCTTTTTGAGTACAAGGAGGGATTTTTCATTTTTTTATTTCCTTAGTTTGGGGGACTGGGGTTGATTTATTATTATGTTGCTTAAAAAAATGAAATATCTTAACTATGTATGAATCCCAGGGATTGCAATGCTTAAATGAAGTGAGCTAACTGTGAAGATATGAAAATGGTAGTTAATTTCTATCTTATCTAAAACTATGTGATGGTTGATGGATGGAAGGTTGTGCTTCCATTCAATTAAGTGGAATGAAGGTGTGAATTTAGGTATAGGTTAGATTTACTTTAACCGACGATTAAATTAGGCTAGCATTTAGATTAAAGTTTATATTAAGTTTATTGTTTGATCAGAGTTTTAGCCATAGCTCCCGGTTTTCTGATAGTGGTTATGGTTTTGATATTGTTCTAATTAGTGTCATAGCAAGATTAGTGTTTCAATCAGGATGTTGGGTTAGATGTAATGTATATAATAAGAAACAAAATAGAGGTTGGACAAGAAGAAATGGAAGATGAAAGGTTAAGTATATGGAAGCATAGAAACTCTTGAAGAAAAAGGATAAGCTAAGTACAGACGTTTTGATCAAATGCTGCTTGCATTCTGCTTACTCAATGCCAGCTTCTCATCTTATTATATCCAACTGTAAAGCATTGTTCCCGTCATGACCAATAAATGTCTATCTTAAGTAACCAAATCAAGCTAATTCCAATTATGCCTATAATGGCTGTCATCTTATGCAAAGTAAACACACAGAGTGCCAGTAATGTTGTATACCTTTTCCTTCTGTGCTCAGGATACTATAACAGGGGTTGCTTTCAAAATGCTGCTAGTTAGGAATAATTAACTATTTGATTATGTATGGGATGCCGATGAAATACCAAACTGGAGAGCTTAGATTTTTTGGCAAGTATTTGGATTCATCTGAAAATTCTAGTGGTGGATGCGGTTATCTGCAGACTGCAGATGTACTTCAAGAAAATAACAATATTTTTTCAAAATATTCCAGGTAGCTTGAGTTATATATAGAGATAGCAGGACTTTATTTATGTGATTTGTGTTGAAATAACAAAGAAAAAGGGTGATAAATAGGATAGAGATACTATACATGCACTTCTCTGTCCATGTGAACAGTAACCATGTTCAAGATAGATGTAGTTGACTTCTTTCTTGTACTTGTTTGATACATATGCCTTAAAAAGAAGAAAATAACAAATTAACACAAAAATTTTTGGTAAAATAGTTGTATTTTTGGGAAACTAAATCTTTTCTCAGCGATCCTTTGTCTTTCATTCGCTGTTAGATTTTTCTCTATAGCCATCACAAGTTATAACCGTTAATCCCTTTTGCTATATTTTGAATCCTCAATTTTAGCAAATCGTTTGTAACCTAAAATCACATTTCTGGAAACATAATCAATTTTGGGTTTGGTTTTCCATCGGGTTGCTTTTCATGCCAACACAAAGCGGGGACAACTTTTCCTTTGATTATTCTTCAATGTCTTTCGGATCCTCCATTGCCCCCTTCTCTACCTTGAAGAATAGATCACTTTGAGAAGATGAGAAATATGCCAAAGCCCTGAAACAATATAAAGCTAAATTGCATATAAATAACCAAGATTATATTGGGGAGGGTTGATTTTGAAATAAAAAAAGAGAACTGCAAAATTATATTGGGGAGGGTTGATTTTGAAATGGACAGATTTGAGGCTAGGGTTAGAGAAGGGTGATGATGTGGGAGCTATGTTGAGATCAAGAACTACGGGTTTTAAGTCAAGATTTTTCTTTCAATCTCCGTTAATAGAGGAGGTTGATGAGTGGAAGAGGAGTGAGGGCGGTGGTGATCGAGGCGGGGACCACCAGCGGAGGAGGAGGGAGAGCGGGGGAGAAAGGAAGAGGCCATGACCATGGGGCTTGAGAGATTGTTCAGAGAGATTATTTTTATTTATTTTTTGACCAATCAAAGGGGAGGGTATTACGGTAATTTTGTAATTTCCGTTAACATTGTTAGGTATCGCTAGTGTCAAAGATATGTATTTATATGCAACTCACAAAAACTTAGGTATTTATCTGTTAAAACGGATGAAAGCTTGGGTATTTATGTGCAATTTAGCCACAATATAACTATTATCAGCTCATGAAGCTCATTGAAGAAAGGCTTGCCATTAAAACATTATCCTTTACAATCTTCATACAGCACATGCTATAGCATGATTCTTCTTATCTTCGTTACCACAATCCCACCACCTTCAGTTTCCACCTTTAGGCAACCTCCCTTTTTTTTCCTTTCCTTTTTTAGAAAATGGCTAGGGTCAGAGTGACCCTAGCCAAATAAAGCATTTCACTGAAAATATGAAATGAGATAGAGTTACAGATTTAGGGAGTCCAACTTGAGGATATACAATAAGCATCGGCAAATAAGGAAATTAACTTCAATGTTTGTATGTATTTGGATTTTTTTCTTGATTTGGCATGTCGACGAAGATCAATATGTGCATTAGTTAAGAGTACAGTGATGGGAAAATGTAGTTAATGTTTTGCGAGACTAGGGGGCGGAGGAAGGCCTAAACAAACATGGATGGATGTTTATAGAGGAACTTCTTGTAATCTGCTATAACAAAGTTGTGACTAGTGCGGGGCACATAGCCCAGTAGTGGGCAAGAGGAGTTTGTGGGGGGAGACCCGGGATTGAACCCGGGATCTCCCATTTAGTGCTTCGAAGAGCACGTGGGGTTGGTGGGCTTCGTTGCGGTAAAAAAAAGTTGTGACTATGTTTGGGTGGTTGCGCCACACATGCGCTCGCCCGCGTACACACATATACTTGTTTGGTCCCTTCTTCCAAACTACATGTACAGAATCCGATGGTCCACATCTTGATCTATACATCATTAAATATATGAAAATTGTGATTAGAATATTTCTCCTGTATCGAAGGGCTGCAAATTGAATGAAAATGATATAGGATAGTAGGGATCATTTCTTGGATAACATGCAAGCTTTCAAACTTCAAAGCACCTAAAATAGCTATCTTGCAGCGTTCAATTACTGACACAAATTACCGCATTATGCAATCATGCAATGTTCAATTACTGACAAGGTTCCTGTCTTCTCAGAGTAAAGATGCAGAAACAAAGTCTTTGAGTCAAGAAAGAAGGATTCAGGAACTTGAAGACCAGCTAAATGAAGCAGAAAATATAATAGTTTCTCTTAGAGAGGAGTTGGAAGCTGTGAACAACGAATTTAATAAAATGAAAAATGACATAGTTCAGCAATCGAATGAACACAAGGAAAATGGCCAATTTTCTGCAGATAATTGCAAATGTCAGGAGAGCCAATTAAGTTCCAGTTCCAATCTACTTCCTCTTTCAACCAGTAACATAACCGATTCCACTTTAGGTCAGAAGAATAAAAATGGTCACTGTTGTTTCACTCATAATGTTACAAATACCAAATCCTCAAAACATCTCTCTACAGAGAACGAGTGTGGTAGCAATTCTGATCTAGCATCAATTATAATGAGCAGCAAAGAGCTTTACACGAACGGCTGTACACAAAGAATTTCTGCATATGAACATAATGCTATAACTGTGAAAGTGCCTAATGAACAAACTGATGCCCAAGTATCTGATTCGATGGATGAGACCAATGTTTCTGAGAATGAAAAACTCGAAACTAACACCATCAAAAAAGAGAATCACTCTGAAGGAGATCCAAAAACATCAAGTAGCTCGGGAAATGGCCAAGCTGTTAAATGCTTCCGCAGACTTTGTCCAAGAAAACCACGAACAACATGTATTATACTTAAATCTACAGATTGTGCTGCTTCTCATAACGAGGATGCAATCAGTGAGGAACCACCACACAAACTTCTGAAATCACATTCTGCTCCAGTTTCTACCATAAGTTGTAATGATTCAGAAGACAAAATGCTTGGCTTGAATAGGATTTCTGGCACCGAAATTTCATGGCTTTTGCCTTGCAGTAACAGAATTGATACAGTGAAGAATGTTGCGAAGCAAAATAACACAGAAAATGGAGAGCATGGAAATATCATAAAAGATTCGACCCCGTTGAGCAGTCTTTTTACTGAAAGTAAACAGAATGATGATGTAAAGCTTCTGCAAATTGATGATTCGAAATTGCCTCCTGCAGATCAGAATATGAAAGAAAATTTGTGTGTTTCGGATATGAAAAATGATATAGCAGCAATTCACTCGAAACCTGAAGTTGAACAAGGAAATGGTAAGTTTCTCAAATATACATTCCAGAGAATGAGGAAGAGAGGCCCTTCAACTAGCAAGCATGAGAGCATTTCTACTGAGAAGATTGCTGTAGAGAGAAATTCTGGGGATGAACAAAAAGTTCTGTTGCAGCCTGAGAAGCCTACATTGGTAACTGAGTTGCCGCGAAACAATAGGCGACTAATGCAAGTTGCGCGCCAGGTTTGACTGCAATTCACTGCTGTTAATATATAATGCATGGAAAGTTGTTATAAAGGGAGTTGAATTTCACTATCTTGTATTCTTGAGTAAAATAAACTTGCTTACTTTATTAACCCACTGTGATATCGACCATGACCTCCAAAAAAATAATGTATGCATAAAATTTAATCGATAAAATTTCTTTTTAGTGGAAATTTGTTATTCTTAAAGGGCTTTTATGCAAAAGAAAATGAATTGATGGGCTTTCTGGCAAGTTGATTTTCTTTTTTTTCCCCCTTCCCATTTTTTTGGCTAAATGAAGTGATATATTATGCTGTCACTTCCTTAGTGTTTATCCATGAGACAAATTTCATTCTGAATTGCAACCCCCAAGAAGGTTTGCATTGTAATAATAGAAATATCTGTAACAGTCCTGAACCAAATTTAAGAGTTTGATACAATCTCTACGTTGTGAATCAGATTAAAAGAACAAAAAAGTCACAAAAGTTAAATCTAGATGTGAATTACCTTGCTACTTGTGGCAGCTTTGCAGTATGGATATTTCTGCTTATGCTTATTCTTGCCCTCTTTTATTATTTATTAAATTTCTGTAAATTTTATTTCAGCTCATTTCCTTATCGGAGAAAAGGTGGTGACAAAGTTTCTTCTCCTTCAATCCAACAAGTAATATTTTACGAGATGGATAAACTCTAAACGACGGTCGTGCTTGCATTTTGCCAATGCCAGCTTCTACCGATTTCTACAAGAAATCGTGTAAGGTGCTCATTTTAGTTTGTATTGATTGAGGCTGTTGTTGGTTGATGTCGCCAAAAATTGCGGCTTATTTTTGCATTAGATGTATAGCAAGTATATAATCCTAACATTGATGTTTCGGTTCCAATTCTAAAGTATTCATTCTGATTATGCTTGTAAGTTTTGCTGCCAGTTTCTGTATTTTCTACGTTTCACTTGTTGTTAAGGTTCTCATGGTGCATATCCTTGTAGTACTTCCAGAATATGGCTGATATGCTGTTGTCTTTGAAGATAACACCCCCCCCCCCCCCCCCCCCCCTCCCCCTCCCCCCGGCCACAAAAAAAAGGAAGATAAACAAGACAAAGAAAAAGGACCAAAAAACCCCTTGTTATCACACAGGGTCGCTTTTCATCTCTGAACATTAAATGCTGAAAAATCCATTGTACTCAAACAAATTTTGTGAGGAAATGACCTCTGCAACTTAACTTCTATATACTTGGTTTCTTTCCTATTCCATTTTGGTTTCAATTAATATTCACCTGATATGCATCAGAACTTTTGATGTGGATCACCTCAAGTATTTGAGAGGAGGAATTCTTGAAACTTGAATCTTCTTTTGAGTGTTTGTCTGGCTCATGTGAGATTAGTTGAGCCTTTCTTTTCTCTTCTGGTAGTAGTTTATCTAAGTTATTGTGTTGTTTTTTGAGATAATAGATAGGATAAATTAGTCATCCCTCGTAAATGGGAGATCCCGGATCTTCCCCTTGGGCTACTCCAAGCCCCTAAGTTATTGTGTTGTTGAGTGATGATATTTGGGTTAAGTTGATTTTGATTCATCTAGAGGTCATCTAGAGGTAACAAATGGAATTATCAACGTAGCACCCAGGTAGAAAAGAAAATAAGATAAATAAGACTGTGTTCTCCATTGAAGATATAAAAGTCTATAAATTTCACATGTGTATGGAAGTTAAAGCCATATCATGAAGCTGAATAGGGAAATATCGATTAATTAATGCACAAGGATTTGGATCCTCAGATTAGTTGCTGGTACAATATGCCTCACTTTCTCCTTTATAACTTCAATTTATTTTCAGCAAAAAAGAAAAAAAAATTTCATTGAACTCTTATTTGCGATAATTAAAAACTGGTTCTCTTAATAAGTTAAGGTTTTGCAGACTACAAGCTTTTTCCTCCCTTATTTGGAGTTTCTGTTCAAGTAACCCTCAAGAATAGAACAAGTGAAATTTCTTGTTGAAGAAATTATGCGGCAATAGCTATGATCCTATGACAGCAAACTTTCAAGTAGGAAAACCAAAATGATAAATGTTAATCCTAGAAAAGAACTACATGGTCATAGTGATAATGAGAGGATGTATAGAGCTTGTGAATATGGAGGAAAGAATGAGATGACAATATGATTCTAACTTTTTAACGTGAGAATACGAAAACATTGTAAAGTCGAAGTCAACCATCATATAATTGTAGTAAAGCAGGTCTTCGGCGCTGGGAATCCTTTGAAGTTGCTGTTTTAACAGTTTTCTTTTAGATCTGTCCTTTTTTAAAATGATGATTTAGGCTAGATTTAAAACTAAAACAAAGCAATACACGATATCTTCTGAAATATAATGCCGAGAATATGCGCATATGGATCCACAGCCGCTGGTAGGAAACAAAAGGAACTTTTCCTAAATGTTTCTGCAATTACTCCTCATGTTAGCCAACTCCTAGGCCCCCCCCCCCCCTCTCGCTTTGGCTTCTGTACTGGGGAGGCTTTAAAATGGGTGTTAGGTTGTGTGGTGAGGTTCTAAAGAGCTGTATTTATTAGTATTTGGTGTGGTGGAAGATTGGAATTGTTGGCTATTGGGCTTCATCCGGCCCAATATCCGCCCCTTCTAGTGATCCATATATATATATATATATATATATATATATATATATATATATATATGAGGCTAGAGTTCTAGAGTTAATTATCTAAGAGGGTTATGAAAGTAGATCCAAGCATCTCTATTAGGGTTTTAATAGAGCAAGTATGCAATTTAAAAAAATCTAGAGGGCTAACTCTACTAGCTAGAATTAAACTAAAGATTTAGGGTTTCAAAAGAAAGGTTTCAAAAGAAAGCAAACAAGAGTTAAACTATGTGATGAAGAAGCTACAACCTTTGTAGTCAAGTCCTTCACTTCGAAAACTTCATATAGTAGTCCCTTGAACTCTATCTTGAGCTCCACTTGAAGACTTGAACAGGCTTTCTCGATGTATTCTTTCGTCGAAAATGATTCATCTTGAGGCAACACCCATTCAAGCTCACACTTCACTAATCAAAGTATTAGTGAAGAAAACAACCTAAACTAATTTGCTAGAATAATTTAGGTTGATAAAGTAGGGTTTTTGCTCACTAAACTTTCTTTTTTTTTTCTTCACTCTTGGATGAATAGGGATTCAAGAAGAGTTGAGGAAGATGAAAATGGTGATGAGAATGAGCTTGGGTCGAGGATAAGAGCACAATGAATAAACTTATATGAAAAAGTAAAAAGGAAAAATGAGTCATGAAAACTATCATGTTCCAAAGTAAATGACTCGTTCTTTCTTCTTTCTAACTCAAATAAGAAGCCGTTATCCTCATATCCTTTACCCCAATATGATTCTCATATACACAGCTCTTGTATATTAACAACCATGTCACACATGTATAAATATATTTATATCATTTATATAAATATATAAAGAGAAGAAAATATCAAGTAAGCATAATATTAGTTTATATATATATATATATATATATATATATATATCCGTATTTAATCAAGCTCCCACACATATCTCCATACATACTCTATTTCATTTCGCTTGAGCTAGGAAACCTCTATGTGGGACTCTAAAGACTCGTCAATATGCTGGCAGTAGGTAATGATCACATCAAACACCTACAAGCACGTCAGCGGTACTAGGTGCACGTAACGGCTACTAAGGTATTGAACGAAAAGAAGATCAACAAGTAAATTTGTCCAAAACTCCCTATAGAGTCTATAACCAACACTTACCATGCAGTCTGGTCTCTTCGTCTGATATGTTACATATCGAGTCTGGGGGTAGAATCGTCAGACCTCAATAACTCGATAAGTCATGCCGATGTGTGGCCTATAACTAATTGAGAAACTATTGATAACACTTATCAGTAAATCTCTTCAGTCATGGCCAGAGACTTACGGTTATAGCTAATCGTGCATAGCACAACATCAACTCCTAATACCGGGATAGACGAAACCCCTCCAATCGCTTATTGCCTCCATGTGACTTGGGACTGTACCAAACTACCACCTATTTGCACGGCTCAGTAGATCCGTGGTAGGGAGGTAATGATCACATCAAACACCTACAAGCACGTCAGCGGTTATGTTACTGGTTGAAAGAGGAAGTAGATTGGAACTGGAACTGTACCAAACTACCACCTATTTGCACGACTCTAAAGACTCGTCAATATGCTGGCAGTAGGTAATGATCACATCAAACACCTACAAGCACGTCAGCGGTACTAGGTGCACGTAACGGCTACTAAGGTATTGAACGAAAAGAAGATCAACAAGTAAATTTGTCCAAAACTCCCTATAGAGTCTATAACCAACACTTACCATGCAGTCTGGTCTCTTCGTCTGATATGTTACATATCGAGTCTGGGGGTAGAATCGTCAGACCTCAATAACTCGATAAGTCATGCCGATGTGTGGCCTATAACTAATTGAGAAACTATTGATAACACTTATCAGTAAATCTCTTCAGTCATGGCCAGAGACTTACGGTTATAGCTAATCGTGCATAGCACAACATCAACTCCTAATACCGGGAGAGACGAAACCCCTCCAATCGCTTATTGCCTCCATGTGACTTGGGACTGTACCAAACTACCACCTATTTGCACGACTCAGTAGATCCGTGGTAGGGAGGTAATCAAAGCACAATGTGAATCACACAAGATACTATGACAATCTCGGGTCTACAGACCAACCTGTACAAGTGTCACCATAGAACTGCTATCTGACGATAAGTATGGCACCATCTAGGAGTTCTTGGCGAGTCCGTTCGGTGTACTCATTCTCCAATGAGCATCTGTGTACAATTTTTGGTGTCAAACACCAATGGTTGTGGGATCAACCATCGCCCCATTTAGGGTCAAGAAACGTACACACTAGTTGTCACGACCCGGAAATGGCACGTGACCGGCATTTAAATCATGTGAAGTTTATAGGACTCCACTGTAACCCAAGTAAGCCAAAAACTAGGAATCTAAACCTTTTTGACCTGAGATCGTCATTTGTCTCGTGTGAGTTCCCACTGTGCTTAGATTACTACCCTACCACAGCTCAAAAGAGTCGTGTAAACAGGTTTTAGTTGGGTACAGTCCCGAGACAGATAGAGACAGTGAGCGGATCGTCGGTGATTCGTCTTTCCCGGTATTGGGGGTAGATGTCGCGCTGTGCACGAGTGGCCATCACTAGAAATCCTTTGCCAAGGTGGACGAGAATTATTGATTTGGATTAATAGTTTCTCAGTGGGTGATGGGCTTCACACCGACACGAAATATCGCGTTATTAGGGCTCTGACTTTATCCACCCCTAGACCCGGTATGCGACACTCTTAGACGAACAGACTGGACTGTACGAAGATTGTCACAGACAGGCTCAGTAGGGGTACGGATGACTTTGCTCGTCGACCTTCCTTTCGCTCAATACCTAGGTAGCCGTTACGTACAGCTAGTGTCGTGCTTGTGGTTAAACCCACTGCCAGCGTATTGACGAGTCTTTAGAGTCCCACACAGAAGGTTTTCCCGGTTCAGACGATATGATATAGATAACGTATGTTGGTACATACAGGTGTCCGATTAAATATGTGTACAGGCTACACGGATTTTAATGGACGGTTGATAATACTAACGGCTTAGGATTAAGCCAGATTATTAAATCAAGTTTTGATTTAATAATTTATATATATTTTTAATATATGTATTCTAGTATTATTGTTCACTATTCAATTTCTCTCTTGTCTATTCGTATTTTTATACGAATACGCGTATATGTATTTCGATACATATACCGGGTTGTATTCTGTATTTATACGGAATTTGTACTAGAAGATGGACACCTCATTTGTGAATATTCTTTTATGAATATTCATGAAATGAGGTGGAGGGTGAGGTGGCATTGTGTAACATATTGAAATATTTTAGATAATCAATTAAATTATTTAGTTAAATAGATAATGTTATTTAATTTTTATTATAGTAAAGAGGGCTTTTTAAATTAAAGTGGAAATAAATTAGTAAAGAAAATAGTGTTTATATAATAACATGTGTAATGAGGGGTTTATGTGAGAAGGTTAGTTTCCTTATGATAATTAGAGTTGTATGAGGGTTTTTATGCAAAAAAAGGGGTAGGACTTGGTTAAGGTTAACTTAAACACTTAGTGTATCATAACATCATGTATACACCTCCTTCTTGCATGTACACCTCATGCACACACCTCATCCTTGCATGAAAACCCCACCATCTTTTGTGCACACACCCCATCCTTGCATGAAAACCCTACATCCTTTTTGGTGACACCTCCTCCTACAACTCATAACTCACTCTCCTTATCTCCTACAATTGTCCAGTTCATATAATCAATTTAAATTCAGTTAATTAGCAAAAAGAAAGAAAAAGGAAATCTTTGAACAACAAAGAAGAAAAAAGAAAAGAGAGAAGAGAAGAATGAACTATTTTCAACACCACCATCAAGCTAGGATCTTTGAGTTGTGCATCTTGGAGGAATACTTTTCAGTAATCTTCTGTAGGTATAATCTCTAAACTCTATAGAATTTTAGTTCGGTACTGTTTTAATGTAGAAATCGGATATCGAATATATCGTATTTTGTGAAATATAGGCTCTGTGTTAAATCTGCTATAGTTTAGATGATAATAAAAATAATCAAACAGTGCATTCATCTTATAAATTGGACTTAGAATTGTCAGTGTATATGCCCTAGAGGCCATTACTGTATCATACTAGTTTGTATATTACTTAATGGAAGCTTGGGATATTCACAGTTGTATTGACAGTCTTGCTAAAAATGGTAGTATGCTACTTGGTTTAAGTCTACTTTAATATGTGCATATGTTTCTTTTAACGTATCGCTTATACGTATTAGTAGAGCCCTTAGGATCTTTGCTTGATTACCAGCGTTGTGATGGCAGTCACACTAGTGGGGGCTGGGTAGTCTATAAGGAACATCCTATACAGGTCCCTGGTCGTATGATTATCGAGACAGGGCATCGATACTCCGGAGTAGACTAGTGTATACGCTTCTCATCCCGGTTGGGGAGATGGTCTGTCCCACAGCCATTAGTACGTCGTACTGGAGATAGTATGCAGGTGCTCGTTAGGTTACGGGTACACCGGATAGGACTCACCGGGAACTGCAGGTTGGATTTATACCCATCGTCAGATAGCAGTTTCCAGGTGACATGAGTACAACTTAGTCCGTCGACTTGACCTGCTACTTCGCCTCAGGTGTGTTCCCACTGTTCTTAGATTACTACCCTATCACGGCTCAAAGGAGTCGTGCAAACAGGTAGTAGTTGGGTGCAGTCCCGAAGCACTTGGAGGCAGTGGCAGTTAGACAGGATTCGTCTCTCCCGGTATTGGGGGTTGATATCGCGCTGTGTATGGAGAGCCATTACGCAAAATCCCTGGCCAGGGCAAGCGAGATTTACTGGTAGGTTCCAGTAGTTTCTCAAGGTGTAATAGGCTTCACTTCGACACGACTTATACCGCTATTAGGGGTCTGACGTTTACCGCCCCCCTAGGCCCGATATGCGATGGTCCTAGACGAACAAACCGGACTGTACGGAGATTGTCACATCAGGCTCAGTTGGAGTTCGGATGGGTTTCCTCATCGTCCTTCTTATCGACATCTACCTGGGGACCGTTACGTACAGCTAGTACCGCTTGCGGCCTGTGGTTAAACCCACTGCCAGCGTAGTGTCGAGTCTTTAGAGTCCCACACAGAGAGTTTCCTTGCACCGGGCAAAATGTGTAGAGGCCGTATGGTTTTACGTCTGGACCGCGATCACTTACGTATACTTGTGCACGTATTATGATCGGGTAGATAATACTAGCGGGCTTTGGTTTAAGCCAGATTCTAGTATTATACAGATGGATTTATTCAGTCAAAGATTATCCGTGTTTTTCGGAAATACGGATGGGAAGGGCAGTCTCGTAATTTTTCGGGAAGCTTCTAGAAGAAGGTGACTCATTTGTGTTTAATTCTTTTTAGGATTTAAACAAATGAGGTGTAGGTTTTCATTAAATGGATAATGACTCATGAGATGATTCATCTCAAATGAATTAAATGAAGCATGCTAGATATTATGATAGATATTTGTTATGATATTTTGATGCTTCATATTATTCTAAGATCAGACATTATTCATTTCATTATCACAAAAGCTTTCTCTCTCCTCAAGTTTTCATTTTCTTCCTCAAAACCCTAATAGCTCTCATGAGTTGAGAAACCTAGGGTTTACGTGACTAACTAATCCATCTTATTACTCTACACCCTCCAGGACTTCTAGATTAGCGATCTAGAAGCCGTAGTTATCTCAGATTCGAGATAGAAGCTCGGACTATAGACTCTCGGGTGGATCTTCTTTGACTCGAGGAGGTCGTTGAGGTGCCGACGTTCCATAGAGCCTACGAGGCGTGGAGGATAGCGTTGATGAACCGAAGGACAAGTAATGTGAGGTATAGCTTCGAATCAGAGTAGTTAAACCTTTCGTAGTTTGCTAGTAATGGTTTAGACACGATCCGTGTGCTCAAGTCCATGTTACGAAGCTTTGATAATTGTTTTTCATATATTCCGCCTCCCCGCAAGCTCATGGGGTGCGTGACATGAATTTACAGTGGTATCAGAGCCTACTAAACCTTTACTAGCTTGTTAGCAACTAATTAGAACTTCGATCGTCGGAAAAACGCGAAAACATAACCCTGGACCCCTCAAGTTTCTGTCAATTTTAAACATGTCGAAAAAATTATTTGATAGGTATGAAAATTCACAGCAGGGAATTCTAAGAAATCTGGGGAAATACGAGCTGCTAACTCGGTGATAAGGCCGCGGAACCGCGGCAGATTAGTGCTATCCGCCGCGGATCCGCCGCCGAGTCAACTCCGAGTTAACTCGGATTTGCACAGTAATTCTTAGTTTTTGGTGTTTTGTTTTCCTGTATATTCTGTTTCTACCCAGGTTACTTCAGTGCTGGCTTGCATTTGGGGTAGACACGAAAAAGGTTGTCGATCGATATTCTAAGTTATTTTCTAATCGGGTTTTATCTGTAATGTTTAATGTGTTCGTAAACCTCCCCTAATTGCTAGTATGTCGGTTAGCAGGGGGTTGCACATTTCTATAATGGTTTTTACTGGCTTGTGTATATGAACTTGATTGGATCGTTGTGATGATTAGCCGGGGTTTGAGATGAGATTTTATATTCATTCATTCGATGTAAATTGTAATATGATGTAATATTCTTTTGCGGGGCACATCCGGGCTGAGGTTGTAGCCACCGTTGTATTATTTCATTTACTGTTTTATGCTCCTAGGATAGACCCAAGGTGGGGTGCACAAACTACCAGGTACTTTGAAGTGTTTAGTGGCCTACTCACGTTGTTGAGGGAGACCGCTTCACTTCGGGTACTTGGCGGGTAATTTGCCGTACCCGTAGGGGTCTAGGGTGGGGTAATGGCTATTCATCACAACTGTGTAATCCGTCTTTCGTTGCAGGCTCAAAGGAAACGCGGATTGCTTGTATATCCAATAATGTTCATCTGTGATCTGGAATGCCTATTATTGATTCTGAAGAATGTACAATATCTATATATGATAGCTATTAGACGTTACTTATGTTTTACACCCGCGCTAGCCCAGCTCCCGCTCTATCGTTAGTTAAGTAACCTAACGGGTGAATGACGGGACCCAGTGGCGAATGCGGATGGCATAAGAGGACGTTGTATTTTCGTTTTTTTCTGCAATGATAGGTTAATTGATGGGACGCATTATATTAATGCAAAGAAAATAAACCAAAGTTGAATCGTTGGAACAAATTTAAAAGAAACCACTCGGTTATTTTAAAAGAGCAGAATTTTTAAAATTGCGGAGCTTTAACCACTCCTTTTAAAAAGCTATCAGGTTCCTTCGATCATATCAAGTTCACTACGTTCACGGTTTCACCAAAACCAGTCGTAGCCCTCCGTCATTTCTTATGGATGGTCAGTAGTATTCAAGCTATGTTTGTTGGCCTTCATCAAGGCATAGTGTTTGGTAGCTGCTGGGGTATTCATTTGTTGCATAGATAGATGAGTTGGTTTGGGACAGTCGTATTACCTTGTTGGCCTTCGTCAAGGGTATGTACGGGTGGGTTCAAATTAACAAGATAATGATGGGTAGAACTTGACATGTGACTTATGATTTGTTGGCCCTCGTCAAGGTCATAAGAACATGGGGCAAAAATCCACATCGGGAGTTTCTGAAGAAACTGAAACTTGCTAGTGTTGCATACCATTTGGAGTTTGATGAATGTTGGTAGGATTCCTTCAGCATTATCACACGATGATATTTGGATCCCGATCCTATTGTGAGTATCCGCTACTCATCAGGAGATTCGTCACTTAACGATCAATGCTATAAACCAAGTAGGTGTCGAGAAAGGTGTCAGCAGGGCTACGCCCCCAGAGAAAAGAGGTTATTTAATTAAGGAACTTCGCGAAAGCGTTGGAAAACCTCCCTCGAAGTTCCGACACCGGCCTGGCTGAACGGTTAACCAAGTATTGTACGGTGAGATCAGTCCTGGCTAATTCTTCTTTTATGGTTTGAGGAAGGATTCGAGAAACAGTGGGAGCCATCCAGTTTAGATAAACTAAAAACCAATCTAAACTTGCAAGAGTATCATGCTAAAGTGTTCCCTCTCTCACTCATTGCAGCGACCTTGTGACTATGACTAGGTTACATCTAGATAACAAAATGACTGAATCTGACTTATATGATTGGCAAAGGTCTGTCCAGATGTCCATTGCCTATGACAAGCTGAACCACCCTATTACTACTCAAGCCCCCGCCGTCCCAGGTCCAGTTTCCACCTCGCGGATATGGATATCCGTAAGACAAGGGAAAAGGATAATGCGAATGCCCAGTGCCTCGTGTTGGCTTCAGTTAATGGTATATACCAAAAGAAGCACGAGAAGATGGACTTAGTTTCCATCTTTCTCCATAACAAAGATTTATATGGAGAGCAATCTCGTATCGCTAGATATGAGACCTCGAACGAATTATTTCAAGCGAGGTTGGCTGTCGGGTCATCTGTAGGGGGCGACGTCCTTACGATGACTAGCTATATTGATAAGCTCAAGGACCTGGAGACTACGTTGGGAAACAGGTCATATGCTGACTTATTTGCATAGTCCCTACCCTCCACTTACACCCTGAAATAAACCAGGGAGACACCCGCTCTGCTTAATGGGGGACCTTCTTCTTCTGCATCCAGGGCGAAACCAAAGGATGAAAGGAAGAAGACCTCCACAAAGCCGATACACGGTGTCAGTAAAGTAGAAGGAAAGGGAAGAGTAAAAGTTTCGGGACTTGGTGTAGGGAAGGAGGGATGTTCCTATTATTATGGGAACGGGCATTGGCAGAAGGATTGTAGGGCTTTGGAAGCCAGTAGCCAGGATACGAAGCATGTTGTGGCTTCGGCCTCGAGTGTGTTTGTGATTGAGAACTGTTTGTTAATTAAACCTACTTCCTGGGTACTAGATACCGGATCAGGATCTCATATCTGTAATTCATTACATGCTTTGAGAAACCGTAGAGTTATCAAGGTAGGTGATTTGTCTCTCAGAGTTGCAAACGGAATGAGCATGGACGCTGAATCCGTGGGAGAATATCGCCTAGGTTTGACAAGTGGGCAGATATTGATTCTACGTAACTGTTTGTATGTACCTAGTTTGAATTGTAATATCATATCAGTGTCCTCACTTTCGAGAGAGGGATATGACTTTACATTCGTAAGCGATGTAGTTCACATCCACCTAAATCAAGTTCTGATTGGGTCTGGTACATTAGATGACGGTATATACGTATTGAATCAAGCTCAGGTTTTCAATGTCCAGAACACACTTAAAAGAAAGTCTCCAGAAATAAATCAGGCTTTCTTATGGCATTATAGACTAGGTCACATCAATGAAACATGGTTGACGAAGTTACATAGAGAAGGATATTTGAATCCGTTCGAATATCAATCTTATGCTACTTGTGAATCTTGTCTCATGGGAAAGATGACAAAGACTCCGTTTATTGGACACGGAGTAAGAGCGAGCGAGCTCTTGGGACTCGTACACAGTGACGTGTGCGGTCCAATGTCTACACATGCGCGAGGTGGTTATTCCTACTTCATTAATTTTACGGATTATTTCTCTAGGTATGGACATATCTTCTTAATGAAGCATAAATCCGAGGCTTTTGAGAAATTCCAGGAATACAAGAATGAAGTGGAAAACCAAGCAGGCAAAAGTATCAAGACACTGAGATCTGATCGAGGTGGTGAATACTTAAGTGCCGAGTTCCTGGGTTACTTAAAAGAGAATGGAATTCTCTCTCAGCTTACTCCTCCATACGAAAAGATTCAGTATGAAAGATTCTAAGCACAGTAACATACCGGCTTGTCACGGAATCAACCTCTCCAAAGAGATGTCTCCCAAGACTGATTTGGAAAGGGATCGCATGTCGATTATACCCTATGCTTCTACGGTAGGCTCTTTAATGTATGCGATGTTATGTACCAGACCAGATGTAGCATACGCATTGAGCGTTGTAAGACGGTATCAGGCAAACCCAGGGGAGAAGCACTGGATAGCAGTAAAGAACATTCTCAAGTACCTGAGGAGGACTAATGAGATGTTCTTGGTGTATGGAGGAAAAGACCTCTAGATCGAGGCCTTTGCTGACTCCAGCTTCCAGAGTGACAAGGATGACTCCAAGTCCATGTCGGGTTATGTCTTTACCCTCAATGGAGGGGCGGTCTATTGGAAGAGTTCCAAGCAGGACACCGTTGCTGACTCAACGATGGAAGCGGAGTACATAGCTGCTTGCGATGCCGCAAAAGAAGCTGTCTGGATGAAGAAGTTCCTCACAGAACTTCAGGTGGTTCCTACCAGTGTTGATCTAATACCTCTGTATTGCGACAACAACGGCGCTATAGCTTTAGCGAAGGAACCCAGGTCTTATCAGAAATCCAGACACATCTTAAGGCGGTATCACCTGATCAGGGAGATCGTAGATCGCCGGGAGATCGAGGTAAAGAGAGTAGATACAGAGAATAACACTGCTGATCCATTCATAAAGGCCATTCCTCAGACGCAGTTCGAGAGGCTATTCGAGATGATAGGTCTGTGATATGCCAGTACATGGCCCTAGTGCAAGTGGGAGATTGCTAGTGTTTATGCCCTAGAGGCCATTACTATATCATACTAGTTTGTATATTACTTAATGGAAGCTTGGGATATTCACAGTTGTATTGACAGTCTTGCTAAAAATGGTAGTATGCTACTTGGTTTAAGTCTACTTTAATATGTGCATATGTTTCTTTTAACGTATCGCTTATACGTATTAGTAGAGCCTTTAGGATCTTTGCTTGATTACCAGCGTTGTGATGGCAGTCACACTAGTGGGGGTTGGGTAGTCTATAAGCAACATCCTATACAGGTCCCTGGTCGTAGGATTATCGAGATAGGGCATCGATACTCCGGAGTAGACTAGTGTATACGCTTCTCATCCCAGTTGGGGAGATGGTCTGTCCCACAGCCATCAGTACGTCGTACTGGAGATAGTATGCAGGTGCTCGTTAGGTTACGGGTACACCGGACATGACTCGCCGGGAACTGCAGGTTGGATTTATACCCATCGTCAGATAGCAGTTCCCAGGAGACATGAGTACAGCTTAGTCCGTCGACTTGACACTGCTACTTCGCCTCGGGTGTGTTCCCACTGTTCTTAGATTACTACCCTGCCACGGCTCAAAGGAGTTGTGCAAACAGGTAGTAGTTGGGTGGAGTCCCGAAGCACTTGGAGGCAGTGGCGGTTAGACATGATTCGTCTCTCCCGGTATTGGGGGTTGATATCGCGTTGTGTATGTAGAGCCATTACGCAAAGTCCCTGGCCAGGGCAAGCGAGATTTACTGGTAGGTTCCAGTAGTTTCTCAAGGTGTAATGGGCTTCACTCCGACACGACTTATACCGCTATTAGGGGTCTGACGTTTACCGCCCCCCTAGTGTAAGTCCATGCTACCTCTCCCGGTTCTTTCGGGAATGCGGAATTTGGTAAATAACAATTTTTACGGAGGTGGTAACATGGACCTATAACCCGGATCTTGGTTAAACTTCTATCTAACATCCTAACTATGAGTTTCTAGCTACTCGGTTAGGGGGTTATACCTAGCTTGTCTTGAACCCCTTCTTCTTCAAGCTCCGATGGTGGTCCGATGGCTCCTTCTCGTCGTCTCCGTACGCCGAAGATAGATCCACTTGAAAGCTCCAACCTTTAGCTCCTTCTTCGTTCTTTGAAGAAACTAGTTCACTTGGTTTGCTAAACCTAGTGAACTAGAATGAGTAGAGAAGATTTAGAATGGGATTTTATCTATGGTTCTTGATTCTCAACTCATGAGAGATATGAACCATAGATTAAAGAGAGGGAGCAAGAGCAAGAGGGTGAGAGCAAAAAATGGAGAGCTCAAGAACAAGAGAGAGAATGAGCAAGAAAGAATGAGGCTCTCTTTTGTCTCTCACCCTCTCATAATCCAAAGTAATCATAACTCATCATATCAATAAAAGTCTTATGTGATGGTTGAAGCAACCATAACCTTATCATGTCATGCACTCATTTTACTCAAATCAACAAGCAAGTAAAAGTCTTTGGCATGAAATGATAGCCATGGTTATCATGATGGTCAACTAGTCAAGCCTAGTCAACCGGTCAACAAAGTCAACAAGTCAACAAAGGTCAACAAGTCAACAAAGTCAACAAAAGTCAACAACCAAGTCACCATAATACTTAATTAATATAATAGTTAATCACATATCATATTCTCATTAGGGTTGAGCAAAAAGTCAAAAAGTCAACGGTCAACTGTCAACAACCCTAATGAGAATCCGCTGTCTGTGCCTCCCTGTCAACTGTGCATACACACCCGCATCCGCGTTCCGAGGAACACGAATGCAAACTGGATAAATCCAATCCCATAAGGTACAATAGGATCTGGCTTAAACCAAAGCCCGCTAGTGTAAACTGTCCGGACACTGTACGTGCACAAGTGCATGGATGTGACCGAACCCTGTCGCAAAACCATGCGACCTATCGCAATACCATGCGACCTCTACTCTTTTGCCTAAAGGAGAAAAGCTTTCTGTGTGGGACTCTAAAGACTCGACACTACGCTGGCAGTGGGTTTAACCACAGACCGCAAGCGGCACTAGCTGTGCGTAACGGTCCCCAGGTAATGCCGACAAGAAGACCGACGAGGCGAAACCCATCTGAACTCCTACTGAGCCTGAGTGTGACATTCTCCCTACAGTCCGGTCTGTTCGTCTGATACATCGCATGGCGGGCCTAGGGGGCGGTAAACGTCAGTCCCCCAATAGCGGTACAAGTCGTGCCGGAGCGAAGCCCAAAACACCCTGAGATAACACTGGAAACCTACCAGTATATCTCGTTTGCCCTGGCCAGGGACTACTCGTGTAATGGCTCTCCTAGACACAGCGCGATGTCAACCCCCAATACCGGGAGAGACGAATCCTGTCTAACCGTCACTGCCTCCAAGTGCTTCGGGACTGCACCCAACCACCACCTGTTTGCACGACTCCTTTGAGCCGTGGTAGGGTAGTGATCAAAGTACAGTGGGAACACACCCGAGGCGAAGTGACAGTGTCAAGTCAGCGGACTAAGCTGTACTCATGTCACCTGGGAACTGATAACTGACGATAGGTATAATACCAACTAGTCAGTTCCCGACGAGTCCTGTCCAGTGTACCCGTAACCTAACGGGCATCCGCATACTATCTCAAGTACGACGTACTGACGGCTGTGGGACAGACCGTCTCCCACACTGGGATGAGAAGCGCATGCGCTGGTCTACTCCGGAGTATCGATGCCCTGTCTCGATAGTCCTGCGACCAGGGACGTGCATAAGGATGTGCTTATAGATTACCCAGCCCCACTAGTATGACGGCCATCACATCGCTGGTAATCAAGCAAAAATCCTAAGGGCTCCACTAATGTGTATAGGCGATATACAAAAATAAACACATGTACACATTGAAGTAGAAATAAACCAAGTAGCATACTACTATTTTGAGCAAGATTGTATATACAAGGTGAATATCCCAAGCTTCCATTAAGTAATATACATACTAGTATGATACAGTAATGGCCTTTAGGGCATATACACTAACAATCTCCCACTTGCACTAAGGCCATGTACTGGCGTATCGAAGACCTATCATCTCGATCAGCCGCTCGAACTGAGTCTGGGGTAGGGCCTTGGTGAATGGATCTGCAGTGTTGTCTTCTGAAGCGACTCTCCGAACCTCGATCTCCTGGCGATCCACGATCTCCCTGATCAGGTGATACCGCCTCAAGATGTGCCTGGATCTCTGATGGGACCTGGGTTCCTTCGCTAAAGCTATAGCCCCGTTGTTGTCGCAATACAGAGGTATTGGATCAACAATGGACGGAACCACCTGAAGTTCTTTCAAGAACTTCCTCATCCAGACAGCTTCTTTTGCGGCATCAGATGCAGCGATGTATTCCGCTTCCATCGTCGAGTCTGCAACGGTTTCCTGTTTGGAACTCTTCCAACACACCGCCCCTCCATTGAGGGTAAAGACAAAACCCTACATGGACTTGGAATCATCCTTGTTACTCTGGAAGCTGGAGTCAGCAAAGGCCTCGATCTGGAGGTCTTTTCCGCCATACACCAAGAACATCTCCTTAGTCCTTCTCAGATACTTGAGAATGTTCTTTACCGCTATCCAATGTTTCTCCCCAGGGTTTGACTGATACCGGCTTACCACACTCAGTGCATAAGCTACATCCGGTCTGGTACACAACATCGCATACATTATAGAGCCTACCGCAGAAGCGTAGGGTATAATAGACATGCGATCCCTCTCCAAATCAGTCTTGGGAGACATCTCTTTAGAGAGGGTGATCCCGTGACAAGCCGGTAGGTTACCGCGCTTGGAATCTTCCATACTGAATCTCTTCAGTATGGTGTCGATGTATCTGGACTGTGAAAGTCCTAATATTCTCTTGGATCTGTCACGGTAGATCCGGATACCCAGAATGTATGAGGCATCACCCAGGTCTTTCATAGAGAACCTGTGTGACAAGAACCCCTTGACAGATTGTAGCATAGGAATGTCATTTCCTATTAAGAGAAAGTTATCCACGTATAAAACGAGGAATACTACAGTTCTCGCTACAAATCTACTATAGATGCATGGTTCATCTGGATTTTTGATAAAGCCAAATTCTTTGACCGTCTCATCAAAGCAGATGTTCCAACTCCGCGATGCCTGCTTTAGTCCATAGATGGACTTAAGCAACTTGCACACCTTTCCGCTGCTCCCACTCTGAATGAAACCCTCTGGCTGGTCCATATAGACACACTCCTCTAAATTTCCATTTAGAAAAGCTGTCTTTACGTCCATTTGCCAGATCTCATAATCGTGGAAGGCAGCAATGGCAAGAAGGATCCGAATGGATTTCAGCATGGCTACTGGAGAAAAGGTTTCGTCATAGTCCAAGCCAGGTCTTTGACGAAAACCCTTTGCTACCAGTCTAGCTTTATAGGTCTCAACCTGTCCATCTACACCAATCTTCCTTTTGAAGATCCACTTGCATCCTACGGGTTTTACCCCGTCTGGAGCAATGTCCAACGTCCAAACCTTGTTGGTGTACATAGACTCCATTTCGGTCCGCATTGCATCCAGCCATTTCACTGAGTCAATGCTCTGAACGGCCTGCTGGAAGCTAGTAGGCTCATCATAATCTATGATGCAATCCTCTCTATCCCCGTCTATGAGAAAACCGTTGTATCTCTCGGGCGGATGAGACTGCCTACTACTTCTGCGGAGCGGCGTAGGAATGTCCTGTTCTTCCGAACCCTCTGGTTCCACTAAACTTTCAGTAATAGTCCGTGGTTCTGGAATCTCTTCCAGTTCTACTGCGCTCCCACTTATTTCCTTTTCTATGAACTGGTGTTCTAGAAAGTGGGCATGACGAGAAACAAGAACTTTTTGTTCCTCTTCGCAGTAGAAGAAATATCCCTTGGAATTCTTTGGATATCCCACAAACTTGCACAGTACTGAGCGTGCCTCGAGCTTGTCCGCATGCTGCTTTTTGACAAAAGCTGGACTTCCCCATATCTTAATGTGATTAAGATGGGGTCTCTTCCCACACCACATCTCAAATGGCGTAGTAGGCACAGTCTTAGTGGGAACTCGGTTCAAAAGGTATGCGGCTGATTCTAGCGCATATCCCCAGAATGATCGCGGCAACTCAGCGTTACTCATCATGGAACGAACCATATCCAATAGGGTTCGGTTCCGTCTCTCCGATACACCGTTATGTTGCGGAGTGTATGGAGGGGTAAGCTGAGAGAGAATACCATTCTCTTTTAAGTAATTCAGGAATTCGGCACTTAAGTATTCTCCACCTCGATCCGATCTTAGAATCTTAATACTTTTGCCGGTCTGTTTCTCTACTTCATTCTTATACTCCTGGAATTTTCCAAAGGCCTCGGACTTATGTTTCATTAAGAAGACATAACCGTACCTTGAGAAGTCATCCGTAAAAGTAATGAAGTAAGAATGTCCGCTTCGGGCATGTGTAGACATTGGACCGCACACGTCACTGTGTACGAGTCCCAAGAGCTCGCTTGCTCTTACTCTATGTCCAGTAAACGGAGTCTTTGTCATCTTTCCTTTGAGACAGGATTGACAAGTGGCATACGACCGATATTCGAACGCATTCAAATACCCTTCTGTATGTAACTTCGTCAACCTTCTCTCATTGATGTGACCCAATCTACAATGCCATAAGAAAGTCTGATTTATTTCTGGAGACTTTCTTTTGTGTGTATTCTGGACATTAAAAATCTGTGGTTGGTTTAACACGTATATACCATTACTCAAAGTACCTGACCCAATCAAAACTTGATTAAGGTGAATGTTTACAACATTACTTACAAACGCAAATTCATAACCTTCTTTAGAAACTAAAGATACAGAAATGATATTACAAGTTGCGTTGGGTACAAAAAAGCAATTACGCAAAACCAAAACATGTCCATCTGACATTCCCAGGTGATAGTCCCCCACGGCTTTAGCATCCATGCTAGCTCCATTCGCAACTCTGAGGGTCATGTCACCTGCTTTCAAAACACTACGGTTTCTCAACGCCTGCAAAGAATTACAGATATGAGATCCTGATCCGGTATCCAATACCCAGGAAGTAGAGTTTATTGAAAGACAGTTTTCAATAACATACACACCTGAAGCTGAAGCTGCAACCTGCTTCAATTCCTGTGTTCTGGCCTTCCAGGCCCTGCAATCATTCTTCCAGTGTCCTTTCTTATGACAATAGAAGCATTCTTCCTTATCCACAAGCTTTCCCGCTAACTTTGTTGCTTTTGCTTTTCCCTTCGTATCCACTTTACTTACACCGCCCCTTGGTTTGGCGGGGGCCTTCTTCTTCTTTCCCTTGGCTTTCGCCTTGGACCTAGAAGAAGATGATCCTCCTACAAACAAAGTGGATGTATCCCTACCTTTCTGTAGGGTGCCCTCTGCGCTCCTCAGCATGTTGAGGAGCTCTGAAAGTTCAACCTCTTTTTCTTGTAGGTTGAAGTTCAGTATAAACTGGGCGTAAGTGGAAGGAAGGGACTGGAGAACTATATCCGTATATAGCTCACTCTCCAATGTGATCCCTAGGTCAGCGAGCTCCTCAATGTAGCCGATCATCTTTAGCACGTGCTCGGCTACTGATGATCCGACGGCCATTCTTGTCGAAAATAACTTTTTCGACGCTTCGTATCTTGCGATACGAGATTGCTCTCCATACAGTTCTTTTGTATGGAGCAATATGGATTCCATGTCCATATTCTCATGCCTCCTCTGATGTTCGTTGTCCATCGAGGCAAGCAGGAGGCACTTGGCCTTTGCGCTATCAATCTCCCAAGTCTTGCGGATTTCCTTATCCGCGACACTGGAAGTTGGACCAGGGACAGGGGGAGCTTTGGTGGTAAGAAGATACCCCAGCTTGTCATAAGTGATTGCTATCTTGACATTCCTGAGCCAATCTTTGTAGTTTGGCCCTGTCAGTTTGTTTTTATCTAGGAGTAACTTAAGTCCAGTCATGTTGATTGGTCGCTGCAATTTGGAGAGAAGAGGAAAACACTCAGCATGATGCTCTTGCAAGTTTAGAGTGGTTTTTAGTTTGTCTAAACAGGATGGCTCCCACTGTTTCTCGAATCCCTCCTCAAACCATAAAGGAAGAATTAGTCAGGATCAATCTCACCGTACAATACTTGCTTAACCGTTCGGCCAGGCTGGTGTCGGTACTTCGGGGGAGGTTTTCCAACGCTTTCGCGAAGTTCCTTAATTAGAGAACCTCTTTTCCCTGGGGGCGTAGCCCCGCTAACACCTTTCTAGGCACCTACTAGGTTTATAGCATTGATCGTTTAGCGAGAAATTTCCCGAGGAGTATCATATACTCACAGTAGGATCGAGATCCAAATATCATTGCGTGACGAAACTGAAGGAATCCTACCAGAATCATCACACTCCAAATGGTATGCAAATCTAGCAAGTTTCAGTACTTATGAAACTCCCGATGTGGATTTTTGCCCCATGCTCTTATGACCTTGACTTTGGCCAAAATATCATAAGTCACATGTCAAGTTCTACCCGTCATTATCCAGGTTAATTTGGATCCATCCGTACCTACCCTTGACTTTGGCCAAAATGGCAGTACGACTGTCCCAAATCAACGCATCTATCTATGCTACACATGAACACCCAATAGCTACCAATCACTGTGCCTTGACTTTGGCCAACATACACAGCTTGAATACTATTGACTATTCATGTGAAACGACGGAGGGCTACGAATGGTTATGGCAAAACCGTGAACGTAGTGAACTTGATTTGGTCGATGGAACAAGATAGCTTTTAAAAGGAGTGGCTCAAACTCCGTATTTTAAAAGTTTGTTTTGAAAAGAACCGAGTGGTTTTTCGAAAGTGTTCCAACGACTTTAACTTGGTTTATTATCTTGCATTAGTTCTTTTAATGCGTGATATTCTTGCATTAGTTCTTTTAATGCGTCCCATCATTTAATCCTACCATTGCAGAAAACAACCAAAATATGACGTACGCTTATGCCATTCGCATTCGCCACTGGGCCCCGTCATTACCCGTTAGGTTACTTAACTAACGACAGCTGTAAAACATAAGCAACGCCTAAATAATATCATATATAGATATACTGCAATGATAAACATTTCAGATCACAGATAAATACATTGGATATACTAGGAATCTGTAATTTGTACGAGCCTATAACAAAAACAGATAACACGGTCGCGGTAAATAGCCAATACCCCACCCAAGACCCCTACGGATGCGGCAAACTACCCGCCAAGTACCCGAAGCGTAGCAACCTCCCTCATCTCCATGAGTAGGCCACTCGACACTTCGGCATACCCGGTAGTTTGTGCACCCCTCCATGGGTCTATCCTAGGAGCAAAAACAGTAAAAAGAAATTATACAATGACGGCTACAACCCCGACCCGGTTTTGCGGCCATACAAATAATTATTACATCAATTTACAAATTTACATGAATTGCAAGAAAAGAAAACTCTCGTCTCACAACCCTCGGCTATTCACCCGCGACAATCCAACATATTTATATACACATTCCAGCACATTACATATCACAGATTTGTATAACCCCCACTAATCGACATATAGCGATTAGTAGACGTTCAATACAAATATCACATTACAGAAAACCCGTTAGCTTAAGTCTTTTAGAAGTTCGATCAAAAATACGGATTTTCGGGACCCCAAAAAAGAAATTTTCGTTCTGGAAAATCTGGGCAGAAAATATATATTCCAAAAATCCCCAAATACCCCCAGAATAACACTGCACTAAAGATTGACCACGGCCGAGTCAACTCGGCCGCGGATCCGCGGCGGGAGCGTGCTCCCGCCGCGCTTCAGCGGCGCTTTGACTTGGTCGTGGGTCCATCTTTGGTGGTTATTCACAGAAAAGCCTGAGCCGATTTTAGGTGTTAAAATAATCAACTTTTGAACAGTAAAAAATTCGACAGAAACTTGAAATTATTGGGGTTTGTTTCGGGACTTTTTCGTTGATCGATCTTCTAGTTACTTGCTAACATGCTAGATAGAGTTTAACTAGGCTCTGATACCACTGTAAGTCCATGCTACCTCTCCCGGTTCTTTCGGGAATGCGGAATTTGGTAAATAACAATTTTTACGGAGGTGGTAACATGGACCTATAACCCGGATCTTGGTTAAACTTCTATCTAACATCCTAACTATGAGTTTCTAGCTACTCGGTTAGGGGGTTATACCTAGCTTGTCTTGAACTCCTTCTTCTTCAAGCTCCGATGGTGGTCCGATGGCTCCTTCTCGTCGTCTCCGTACGCCGAAGATAGATCCACTTGAAAACTCCAACCTTTAGCTCCTTCTTCGTTCTTTGAAGAAACTAGTTCACTTGGTTTGCTAAACCTAATGAACTAGAATGAGTAGAGAAGATTTAGAATGGGATTTTATCTATGGTTCTTGATTCTCAACTCATGAGAGATATGAACCATAAATTAAAGAGAGGGAGCAAGAGCAAGAGGGTGAGAGCAAAAAATGGAGAGCTCAAGAACAAGAGAGAGAATGAGCAAGAAAGAATGAGGCTCTCTTTTGTCTCCCACCCTCTCATAATCCAAAGTAATCATAACTCATCATATCAATAAAAGTCTTATGTGATGGTTGAAGCAACCATAACCTTATCATGTCATGCACTCATTTTACTCAAATCAACAAGCAAGTAAAAGTCTTTGGCATGAAATGATAGCCATGGTTATCATGATGGTCAACTAGTCAAGCCTAGTCAACCGGTCAACAAAATCAACAAGTCAACAAAGGTCAACAAGTCAACAAAGTCAACAAAAGTCAACAACCAAGTCACCATAATACTTAATTAATATAATAGTTAATCACATATCATATTCTCATTAGGGTTGAGCAAAAAGTCAAAAAGTCAACGGTCAACTGTCAACAACCCTAATGAGAATCCGCTGTCTGTGCCTCCCTGTCAACTGTGCATACACACCCGCATCCGCGTTCCGAGGAACACGAATGCAAACTGGATAAATCCAATCCTATAAGGTACACTAGGATCTGGCTTAAACCAAAGCCCGCTAGTGTAAACTGTCCGGACACTGTACGTGCACAAGTGCACGGATGTGACCGAACCCTGTCGCAAAACCATGCGACCTGTCGCAATACCATGCGACCTCTACTCTTTTGCCTAAAGGCGAAAAGCTTTCTGTGTGGGACTCTAAAGACTCGACACTATGCTGGCAGTGGGTTTAACCACAGACCGCAAGCGGCACTAGCTGTGCGTAACGGTCCCTAGGTAATGCCGACAAGAAGACCGACGAGGCGAAACCCATCTGAACTCCTACTGAGCCTGAGTGTGACATTCTCCGTACAGTCCGGTCTGTTCGTCTGATACATCGCATGGCGGGCCTAGGGGGCGGTAAACGTCAGTCCCCCAATAGCGGTACAAGTCGTGCCGGAGCGAAGCCCAAAACACCCTGAGATAACACTGGAAACCTACCAGTATATCTCGTTTGCCCTGGCTAGGGACTACTCGTGTAATGGCTCTCCTAGACACAGCGTGATGTCAACCCCCAATACCGGGAGAGACGAATCCTGTCTAACCGTCACTGCCTCCAAGTGCTTCGGGACTGCACCCAACCACCACCTGTTTGCACGACTCCTTTGAGCCATGGTAGGGTAGTGATCAAAGTACAGTGGGAACACAACCGAGGCGAAGTGACAGTGTCAAGTCAGCGGACTAAGCTGTACTCATGTCACCTGGGAACTGATAACTGACGATAGGTATAATACCAACTAGTCAGTTCCCGACGAGTCCTGTCCAGTGTACCCGTAACCTAACGGGCACCCGCATACTATCTCAAGTACGACGTACTGACGGCTGTGGGACAGACCGTCTCCCACACTGGGATGAGAAGCGCATGCGCTGGTCTACTCCGGAGTATCGATGCCCTGTCTCGATAGTCCTGCGACCAGGGACGTGCATAAGGATGTGCTTATAGATTACCCAGTCCCACTAGTGTGACGGCCATCACATCGCTGGTAATCAAGCAAAAATCCTAAGGGCTCCACTAATGTGTATAGGCGATATACAAAAATAAACACATGTACACATTGAAGTAGAAATAAACCAAGTAGCATACTACTATTTTGAGCAAGATTGTATATACAAGGTGAATATCCCAAGCTTCCATTAAGTAATATACATACTAGTATGATACAGTAATGGCCTCTAGGGCATATACACTAACAATCTCCCACTTGCACTAAGGCCATGTACTGGCGTATCGAAGACCTATCATCTCGATCAGCCGCTCGAACTGAGTCTGGGGTAGGGCCTTGGTGAATGGATCTGCAGTGTTGTCTTCTGAAGCGACTCTCCGAACCTCGATCTCCTGGCGATCCACGATCTCCCTGATCAGGTGATACCGCCTCAAGATGTGCCTGGATCTCTGATGGGACCTGGGTTCCTTCGCTAAAGCTATAGCCCCGTTGTTGTCGCAATACAGAGGTATTGGATCAACAATGGACGGAACCACCTGAAGTTCTTTCAAGAACTTCCTCATCCAGACAGCTTCTTTTGCGGCATCAGATGCAGCGATGTATTCCGCTTCCATCGTCGAGTCTGCAACGGTTTCCTGTTTGGAACTCTTCCAACACACCGCCCCTCCATTGAGGGTAAAGACAAAACCCGACATGGACTTGGAATCATCCTTGTTACTCTGGAAGCTGGAGTCAGCAAAGGCCTCGATCTGGAGGTCTTTTCCGCCATACACCAAGAACATCTCCTTAGTCCTTCTCAGATACTTGAGAATGTTCTTTACCGCTATCCAATGTTTCTCCCCAGGGTTTGACTGATACCGGCTTACCACACTCAGTGCATAAGCTACATCCGGTCTGGTACACAACATCGCATACATTATAGAGCCTACCGCAGAAGCGTAGGGTATAATAGACATGCGATCCCTCTCCAAATCAGTCTTGGGAGACATCTCTTTAGAGAGGGTGATCCCGTGACAAGCCGGTAGGTTACCGCGCTTGGAATCTTCCATACTGAATCTCTTCAGTATAGTGTCGATGTACCTGGACTGTGAAAGTCCTAATATCCTCTTGGATCTGTCACGGTAGATCCGGATACCCAGAATGTATGAGGCATCACCCAGGTCTTTCATAGAGAACCTGTGTGACAAGAACCCCTTGACAGATTGTAGCATAGGAATGTCATTTCCTATTAAGAGAATGTCATCCACGTATAAAACGAGGAATACTACAGTTCTCGCTACAAATCTACTATAGATGCATGGTTCATCTGGATTTTTGATAAAGCCAAATTCTTTGACCGTCTCATCAAAGCAGATGTTCCAACTCCGCGATGCCTGCTTTAGTCCATAGATGGACTTAAGCAACTTGCACACCTTTCCGCTGCTCCCACTCTGAATGAAACCCTCTGGCTGGTCCATATAGACACACTCCTCTAAATTTCCATTTAGAAAAGCTGTCTTTACGTCCATTTGCCAGATCTCATAATCGTGGAAGGCAGCAATGGCAAGAAGGATCCGAATGGATTTCAGCATGGCTACTGGAGAAAAGGTTTCGTCATAGTCCAAGCCAGGTCTTTGACGAAAACCCTTTGCTACCAGCCTAGCTTTATAGGTCTCAACCTGTCCATCTACACCAATCTTCCTTTTGAAGATCCACTTGCATCCTACGGGTTTTACCCCGTCTGGAGCAATGTCCAACGTCCAAACCTTGTTGGTGTACATAGACTCCATTTCGGTCCGCATTGCATCCAGCCATTTCACTGAGTCAATGCTCTGAACGGCCTGCTGGAAGCTAGTAGGCTCATCATAATCTATGATGCAATCCTCTCATCATCACGCATACAAGGTGTAAGTCGATGTAGTACACCCCAATACTTGTGGGGAGGCGGAATTTTCAAAAACGAACTTGTTTAGTGAACGAACATCGACTAACCGCTTGAATCGAAGCTAAACTATAAATAACCAAACACAAAGTGTTTCTTAACTATTGTGTTTAGGGATTATACCTAATGAAACCAGTCCTTCGTCTTTACGATCTCCTTGTTCTCCTCGGCCTTCTCTAGGTAGTAGACGATCCACCCGAGAGCAAAACTCCAAGCTAAACCTCTAAACTTGAGGCAACTAACCTTCTTGGATTGCTAATCAAAGAAGCTAGGATGAAATAGAGTGATGGTTATGGATTGATTAGTCTTTTCTAATCCTTTGATCTCAACTCATGAGGTGTAAGGATTAGGGTTTGAAGATGAGAGCTTGAGGAGAGAGAAGATGAGAGATAATAATGAGATGAGATTGTGAGTATCATAACATATTATGAAGCATTCTCATTAAAGAATAAATGAATAAATGTGATGAATAAGCATGCTTCATAAATGTTAAGTGGTGATTCATTAAGCATGTGTCATTAGTCATTTATGGTGCAATAATGACAATGATGAATCACTCTCATGACTCACAAATCTTATCCAAAGTATATGCCATCTAAACCTCCTTAGTCACCATCTTCTAGAAGCTTCTCGCATAATTACGAGAACGCCCCTCCAATCCGCAAAAATACGGAAAAACTTTAGACTGTAAAAATCCAATAACCGGATACCAGTAACTGGCTTAAACCAAAGCCGACTGGTAAAAACTGTCCGAAAGTCGTACGCGCGTAAACGCACGTATGCGTCCGAACCCTTGTCGTAAAACCATACGACCTCTATATCGTTTCGCCTGGAATAGGAAACTCTCTGTGTGGGACTCTAGAGACTCGACTACTACGCTGGCAGTGGGTTTAACCACAGACCGCAAGCGGCACTAGCTGTACGTAACGGTCCCCAGGTAGTTGTCGATAAGAAGGCCGATGAGGAAACCCATCCGAACTCCTACTGAGTCTGATGTGACAATCTCCATACAGTCCGGTCCGTTCGTCCAAGACTATCGCATATCGGGCCTAGGGGGGCGGCAAGCGTCAGTCCCCTAATAGCAGTATAAGTCGTGTCGGAGGGAAGCCCATTACACCCTGAGAAACTACTGGAACCTACCAGCAAATCTCGCTTGCCCTGGCCAGGGACTTTGCGTAATGGCTCTCTGACACAGCACGATATCTACTCCCAATACCGGGAGGGACGAATCCTGTCTAACCGCCACTGCCTCCAAGTGCTCGGGACTGCACCCAACTGCTACCTGTTTGCACGACTCCTTTGAGCCGTGGTAGGGTAGCAATCTAAGAACAGTGGGACACACTCGAGGTGAAGTAGCAGTGTCAAGTCTGCGGACTACGCTGTACTCATGTCACCTGGGAACTGTTCACTGACGACTGGTATAAAACCAACCAACAGTTCCCTGTGAGTCCTGTCCGGTGTACCCGTAACCTAACGAGCACCTGTATACTATCTCCAGTACGACGTACTGACGGCTGTGGGACAGACCATCTCCCTAACTGGGATGAGAAGCGTACACACTAGTCTACTCCGGAGTATCGATGCTCTGTCTCGATAATCTAACGACCAGGGACCTGAATAAGGATGTGCTTGTAGACTACCCAGCCCCCACTAGTGTGACTGCCATCACAACGCTGGTAGACAAGCAAGATCCTAAGAGCTCTATCAATACGTACACTCACATATTAAGATAGAAAAACCAAGTAGCATACTACCATGTTTAGCAAGACTGTTATATACATGTGAATATCCCAAGCTTCCATTAAGTAATATACAAACTAGTATGATACAGTAATGGCCTTCTAGGGCATAAACACTAACACAAGGTTCTATGAGGCATCAACCATGCCGGATTTAAAAATTAGCCGTGCCGAACAACCCGAAGCCGGATCTTTAAACTAGAGTTTAGGCGAAAACAATTACGTTAAACAGTTTAACACTAAGTGAGAGGGATTACAACCTTTGTAGATCCGGTCCTTCACTTCTTAAGCTCTGTGTTGAAGTCCCTTCGCTGCGATCATCGTGTTCCGGACTCTCGAGAGGCTTCACGAATAGAAAGGTGCAGTCTTGCTTCCGATCTTCGATAACATAGATGATCTACCTTGAAGTTTCATTAACACAAGCTAACACTTACTAAATGAAGTGAACACTCTCATCTAAAGGGTAAGGGTAGATGAGAATGATGAAGTAGGATTTTTGCTCTCATTTGTTTTCATATTCTCACTCACTTTCATCACAAAATCAAAAGCAAGAAAGCTTTTTCCATGAAAAGAGAAGGAAGAAGAAGATGAATAAATGATTAATTCCTTTTGTGATGAATAATTGATTAGATGATAATGATGAATAATGCAACCATAGTTGACTAAACCTTTGTAGATATTTAACTAGGGCTTGTGTTTGGGTTGAGTTAAAGATGAGTCACTTGAAAATATCTTTTTTATGACATAATAAAACCTTCTAGAAACTTTTAGTAAACATTAACCCAAATCAAACCCTAATCTTGTTTAATCTCCACTAATCATGTTGCATTATTTATCATATCATGTTACAATATTATATATCACATATATAATATTTATTGTAACAATATAAAATAGTACATTTAACATATATCGCATATATATCAATGTATTACCCGAGTGAGAAAAAGAATCTTTTAGCGAGCTAATATTAGTTAATGTAATTTAATATATCATATATATTATTATACATTAAATTATCGAATCAACACTTGATCCGACAATCCGGCTATATCGCATATAACTGACTAATATTTATCCGTACCGATTCATCGAATCAACACTTGATCCGATGAGCCGGCTGATGTCAAATATCGCGAGAATAGAATACGGTATCTCATATCGCATTATCCTCGGTCCTGCACATATCACATATGTGCCCCTACTCTGTTTTGCCTGAGCCAAGAAACCTCTGTGTAGGACTCTAAAGAATCGTCAATACGCCGGCAGTAGGTGATGATCATATCAAACACCCACAAGCTGCAAGCGGTCAGCTAAACGTAACAGCCACCCAGGTATTGAGCGCTCAGAAGATCAACAAGCAAGCCTGTACATTCTCCTGTGAATCCAATCAGTAACAGTCCCGTACAGTCCGGTCTCGTCGTCTGATATGTCGCATATCTCGCCTAGAGGTGGAAAACGTCAGACCCCAGTAGCTCGATAAGTCGTGTCGATTTGAGGTCTATAACAGTTCGAGAAACTACTGATAACACTTACCAGTAAATCTTAGCAACCCTGGCCAGGGATTTCCGGTTATATCCAATCGAACACAGCACAACATCAACTCCCTATACCGGGAGAGACGAATCCCCTCCTATCGCTCATTGCCTCCATGTGATTCGGGACTGTACCTAAAAGCCACCTTTTGCACGCCCTCTTGGACGTGGTATGATGGAAATCAAAGCACAGTGGGAATCACACAAGACTCTATGACGATCTCGGGTCAACAGACTACTCTGTACCAGTGTCACCGGAGAACTGCCATCTGACGTGAGGTATAATACCATCTGGGAGTTCTCGGCGAGTCCGTCCAGTGTACCCAGTCTCCACTGAGCACCCGTACATCATCCTTGATGTCAAACACCGATGGATATGGGATCATCCATCGTCCATCATATGGGTCAAGATGCGTATACGCTAGTCTACTCTGGTGCATCGATGCCCTGTCTCGATACACCCTCGACTAGGAACAGTTATAGGATGTACTCGTCGATTTCCGTGGCCCCACTAGTATGATCTCATCATAGTCCCAGTAGTTGAGTACATAACCTAAAGGCTTTATCAACATATAGAGACAGTCAGAGTACATGTTAAGATAAAGTACAACCAGATAGCATACTATTTTGTCGAGCAAGAAAGTCCTCCCTATATATGTCCAAGCATCCATTACAATATACATCGTATGTACAGTAATGGCCTCTAGGGCATACATATAACTAACAAATAATTATTAGAACACTGCACAAATTATCGACGAGTCATGCTGCACGTGCACACATCTACATGTTACACTACACCTCGTCGATATTAAAATGTTACATACGCACTTAGTACTTGTTATGTTAAATATTATTCATATCATACCTTAAGCATCACTAATGATAGTTATTTTGCATAGATGTTAGCATGTTTCATATTCAAGTATTAGTAATATTGATATAAGATGAAATGGATTATTTCGGATTTATGGTTTTGAGTTTTTATACCTTATTGAATGGATTCAGTGATTCTTCGTGTTGATGTGAGATGTACACCATGAGATGTTGTTTTTATGATTTGGTTTTATTCCGGACCGAGTGGGGGAGCTATACGGTCGCGGACTTTTACGTTATCCGGACTGAGTGGGGGAGCTATATAGTCGGATTCATGGTGGACCTGGTCGAGACCGAGGGGCAGGAAAGCCGCATTTTGAGGCGGGGAGCCTAGCGAGGATACTCGATACCGGAGACAGTTGTGAAACACGGCGGATATCTAGGTGATACCGACCAGTGTTATTGGATGACAGGATCATTCGGGGAATGATGCCTGATGGAAATAGAAGGTTTGTGTCGATGTTGGACACGGAAAAATGAACCTTATTTGGAAATAATTGATGAGATTTCGGTTTTGATTTTTATACTTAGTAGTACATGTTCATGCTGCAAACTATTATCATGCATTATATTCATCCTTGTTGATATTAGCTCTAGTTCGTCATACTTACATTATCAGCCGATATATGTTAGTTTTATTCACTGAGTTGGCAACTCACCCCCATTGTTCCTTAGTTCCTTGCAGGAGTCGTGTGGACGTGTAGCAGCAGTGCGGATCCACTTATCAGCTTTTATCGCTCCTTTTTGCTAGGTGGGTTACCTACGCAGTAACCTCCTATTATGGTTTATGTATATTGAATCTAGTATTATTCCATCAGACCCTGTATAATTGACTTAGAACGAAATGTAGTTGCATGTATCTTATTTCGACTGATGAGATCGTTTAGTTGTGTTAAATTATATTTCTTTTACTTATACATGAGATTCTTCATTTTGAGTGCCGTATTATTTTTTGTGTATTGATTTCCGTTGTTTGGCATCGTTTTGCTCACAACTAGGGATGCAACTTATTCACACACCCTATAACTGCTTTATTAATAATTAAAAGGGAGTACTGTCGAAATTTTAAAACCAGTTTTTTAAACTTCAATTATTAAAAACCATTCGGCATGCTACTTCATTATTTTACTTAAAAACTAAAATTTTCTAAATTCCGCAAAAAGGGTTTTTGATCTTGGTTTTTTGCTTACTCAGATTGTGTCGATATCTTTAGATACCACACAATCTAAGTGCCGGTCACATCCAAACTTTGGGTCGTGACACATTGAGCATGGTTGAAGACATGTAGAGAAGAATGGGTTTCATTAGTTTATTAGAAATTTTTTTGAATTTTTTATTTGCATGGTTGAAAAATATTATGAAGCCATTCCACTCTATTCTCTTCTTCATTCATTCTCCCATTTTTCTTGAGTTGCTCATGACTATGTTTCCTCACATCCTTCTCTTTCTTATTTAGATGCTCTCTTGAGCTTAGAATTGAGAAAAAAAGATAGTGGAAAATTCCTACATCCCCACTCTCTATTCCTAACGAGCTTGGAGCGTCGGTTGCTTCGCTAGGTGAAGCTGGAGCTTGGATCGTTTTCCTCAAGTGGATCATCTTCGGCGAAGGAGGACTAACTTGCAAACGCGACCCGGAGCTCTTGAGAGCATGCTAGAGTCTAACCCAATTGGAGCAAATGAAGACGCTACAAAGGTTGTGATTTCTATCTTGTTATGATTCTAGTTTAGATGTTTGGTTCGATTCTTGGGTTTTAGTTTCTAGTGCCACGAAATTTTTTGTTTTTGAATTCCGCATTGGCCGTGGGTTAGCTGTAACGTTTTAGAAATCGTTTAGGCGAATTTTCCGATAATCGGTAAAATAATTTGTGTTTTCCGTAAAAACCAAGATATAATTATTTTTCAATATAGACTTAAATGTACCTAGTTTAACTATGTAATTGCTAGTATGAGGTATTTATTTAGTCACTTATAATTATTAGTTTACTTAAATATTTTTCCTTAATTAATTAATTCAAATACTATTATAAGCTTTTACTTATATATTTAATTAGTGGTAATTACAAATTTGAAATGGGTTAAATATACAAATGTGAACCATGTCAACTTAAATACAAGTTTACAAATTTGTTTTCTTTTTCTCCACTTATCTCTATGGTTTTAGACTTTTCTAGGATTAAGAAAATTAGAAAATAAAATGAATTAAAGATAAGATTGATGTGAGGTGCATTAATTGAGGCTTAACGGTTTTCTTAATCTAGAAATTTCCACACACACACACACAAACATCCTCCTCTTCCTCTTTGGCCGAGCCTCCCCCTTCAACAACCCAAAATTTTTCCCACTTCATTTCCACTTCAAAATCCCCAAAAATTGCCTCAAAAATCCATACAAATTCTTAATAATTCCAAATTAAACTTTTACCCATTTCTCCTTGTCCTAATCTACAATGGATCTTGGAGCAAGAAGCCATTTCGAGAAGTTAAATTGCTAGCTAGATCTACTAATTGTAAGGTATAAATCCTAACCCTATTGATTAATTGTTGGTTAATTTCTTAAATCAAACTTAATTAGGTATTTATATGGTGCTATATTGCAAGTTTGAAATTTCAAGATAAGGGTTTGATTTTGAGTTAGGGTTTTAACCATCACAACTAGGATTAGCTAAGTGTAGTTGCTATCTAGTGGCTTAGTTTGGATGTTTAATTGTGATTGTGGCGACTAGATCGCTAATCCACGAGGTTTTGCACCAAAATTCCTTTGGGTTTCTTACTAGGTTTTCGGTATAATTAGACGTTGGTTTTATTTGGCTTTGAGATGATATATATTTACTTCTACGATATATATTGTGTTGTGAATGAGCGATCGGTACAATCGGGTTCTAGGTTTGGTGGTTATCTCATATAGCGATCTTAGTTGAGGTTGTGGCGATGTCGTACACGTTTTGTGCACCAAGTGCACAATGTGTCTATCTTGTGGACGTTATTCTTGCATTTCGTTGTCTTTGTGTCGGCTCAGAATATTTAGCCTTATGTATCGTGTTTGTGAAATTTTAGGATCGATTGCGGGAACTTCGGACGCTACTAGAAAAGGGAAAACCACCAAACCGATATACGAGCGCCTGAGGTTTTGGGATTTGGGGTGTCGTTGATGAACACCGGGTTTTTCCACGATGATGATTCATTGATGATGATATGTTTTGTCCCATACTCAGTATTTATTTGATATGCATTGCTTCATTCATTTGTAGTATCTGATGGAGTACCTTGATCATGATTGTTGCATATCCATATTACCATATTGATACTATCAGATTGCATGTGATAGATTATCGCTGTACGTGCATACCTGCGATTATCTATATGATATTACTTTCTATTCACGAGTTGGAAACTCACCCCCATTGTGCCACAGTGTTTTGCAGGCTTGACCCTCATAGTAGTCGCGGCAGGGCTTCTTATTGTATCTTTTTCAGCGGATACCGCTACGGTTGGCTGTGAGCCTTTTTGCTGTAGGTGGGTTTGCGGTTATCCGTTTATGTTCATTGTATATCTCATTGTATCTAGTACTCTCCATCTACCAGTTTCATGTACTGACTTAGAGACGAGTTGTGAGGACGATATTGTATATTTTGTGACTCTGGGTGCCGAGCCTGCCTTTATTATGTAGTTTTACCGCTTTATGCTGTTTTTCATTTATATTGTCTATTTCTTCACTACGGCGTCGTATATATGCTTTTGGTGGTTGTTTCCTCCTTTGGGCGTGATTTGCTCCCGTTTGAGGATGCTTTATTTATATTCTATGTTTGTACCCGTTTCGGGGCTAGTTTTTACAAAGGAGGTGCTGCCGAAATTTTTAAGAAAATAAACTTAAGTTTAAAGATTTTTTCTTGAGATTTCATCACTTATTTCTTTTGATGGTTTAGATTTCTGGGTTTTCGGTTTACTTAAATTGCGTTACGCCTGTTGACGTCACGTGGTTTAAGTGCCGGTCACGTGCCTAAATTTGGGTCGTGATGTTCATATCATAATTTTGCATTATTATATTCCCCATTCTTATTCATTTTGCAAATAAATAGGTGCTTTTGATCCATGTCTGTTGAATAGTTGCAGGTTACAGGTTCTTGGAACAATACAGTGAAAATGATGAAAAGACGCTACAAAAGTGAGACTACGACCAACAAAAAGAAGAATCTTTATCATGCCGCCTACAGTTTGAGGAACAAGCGAAGATCAGCAAACAGTTCGATTGCACAAAGGCAGCACAAGATTCAAGACTTCAACACGAAGCGAACGGTAAAAAGTCTACAGCATTCTGCACTGTGGAAATCTGGAAGAAACTAGAAGATATTCTGAAGAACCAAGTGAAGAAACCAGAAGGAAAAAGCAACAGAGAGCAACCCTAGAAAAATGAGCCAGCAAGCCCATTATATGGCCGCGGAACCGCGGCCAAACCATGCTTGTGGCCGCGGATCCGCGGCCGTGCTGTGCACGTGTCGGCGCGTGTCGGTGCGTGTCGGTGCGTCGGTGCATTGACTCGGTTTTCTTAAGGTATTTTTGTAATTTTAGATATTGACCAGATGTAAACCCTAGGCTTTCTATAATCTATAAATAAGAACCCTACAGCTCTTTTTGGGTGCCTCTTTAGAGACGCCTCTTTTAATTTCTAGATCTTAGATTTTCAATTCCTTGTAATCGTCAAAGAGTGCATCAATAAAGAAGTAAGTTTTCTTTATCTTGCCTTACTTATTTTAATTTCTTTTCTACCCTACTTATAAATTCTTTATCTGCCGTAGTTATAAATTTTATTTATCTGCCGTAGTTGTTAAATTAAAATCATAAAAATGAACTCTTTTATCAATTCCCTAATGAGTGAGTAGTTCCTCACTTGTTAGGGTTAGGTTTGGGGAAGGTTTGAGAGATAAAAATCTCACCCCTTTCTTGCCCGTTATACATTTTAAATAGGACTCTATGCATACATACACACACCGCTCACTACGGCACCCTATCCCACGAGGTAGCGTTGATACCATAGTTAAAGACCGGTTGTGTATGTTTTCCATGGAGATTAGGGTAAGAGTTAAGAAAGGACGGACAAGGACCTAGAGTAAGAAACCTAGTTTCTTCCCGATCGTGCTAATCCCCTTTGTTAACTATTACCTTAACACCTAAAAGTTCTTAATTAGGGCATAGAAAGCGGTGAGAAATAATTGACTTTCCAAACTTCACCTAATCCTAACCCTAGCAAGCATTTTATAAACTTTTATCTCATTCTTAGATCTTAAAATAAAAACATCATTTTTTTGGACTTGACTCGTTAGAACACAAAGATAAGGAATCCATCTCCCTGTGGACCGACCCGTACTCAACCGGCTAGCTACCAAGCGACACCGTTATTGATTGCGGTTAATTCTTTGATTTCGAAAATGCACGTACGCAAAATCCCTACAATCAAATGGCGCCGTTGCCGGGGAGACGGTACTCTCTTTCTTTGTGTAATTTCGGGTTAATAAAAAAATTTATAAAAAATAAAAAAATTTAAAAATTGAAATTTTTTAAAAACAAACAATTTTTTTTAAATCCAATAAAAATAAAAATCATCTTATTCTTTTTGAGAGGTATTGTGTGAATTGTGTAGGAAAGGAAGAAGGACAAATTCAGATCTGGGGCAAAGCCAGTGAACAAAACAGCAAACAGAAGATCTAAACAGACAAAGGAAGATCAAAACAGCACAGAACAGAATTTTTAGGATCTAAACCGACCATTCAACCGCGGAACCGCCGCAATTTGGTGCCTTTGACCGCGGATCCGCGGCCTCGTGCTGACGTCATCACCTCATATCCCGCTGTGAGTATTTTTTTATCTCCTCTGTAACCTCCTGATCTCAACAGAAAATTTTCCTGCAGGGTTCTTTGCGCAAAATTCTTTCTCCCTCTCCAATAAATTATTTTTGTGCAGGATTCTTTGCGCTGCAAAATAATAATAAAAAATTTTTGGAAGTGTTTTAGATTTTTGGTGTGTTAATTGCTTTGCATATTTAAAACGGACTTTTAAGGGGCTATAACACCAATCAAGATTGGGTGGGGATTTCATTACCCTTCCTAAGACCCCAAAAATCACAAAAAGCATTTTGCATCAACCCTCGAGTTAAATTAAAAAATATTAGACTCAGCCAACTAAGCACTGTCGTGCTCATTAGGACAAAGGAAAGGTTGTAGGCATCAGTCGTTTATCTAAACCTGACTTTGTGGTGCCTAGGCTAGACAAGTAGGAAAGGTAATTTTAAAAGTCCCGTCTCACGGTGATTCGTGAGCGGATCCCTCCTTTCTTTACTTGTGCTTACCAGGCCACAATTGGCGGTGAGGAGGCGATTTGAGGATCTCACAACTTGCCCTTTGGAACAGTTAGGAGCAGTTTAGTTGATTTAGGAGACCCTAGCTCTAGGCTTGATTGTGCATATATAAATTGTGATTGTGCCGTAGTTCCGTACAAATTTTGCAAAAACTATTTCTAAAAAAAAACACTTTCAAAAAATCCAAAACTCAAAAAACAAACAATTTTTTTTAAATAAATAAATATTTTTTTTTAAAATTAAAAATAAAAAAAATCATCACATTCTTTTTCTTCTCCTTTCTCACATCATGAGTACCCCACCTCCCAGAACTCTTGCCGAACTTTGGTACCCTGAACCAAACTTTGCTTCCTACATGAATTGTTTTGGTCGAATTACGGACGACCCCACCATGCCCAAAATTTCTTTGAAAGATCAAATAGAAGCGTCTAGGAGAAACAGTTGGACTCCGCAATCCACTGTGTATCAACCGTTTCAACCTTCACCACCTTCTTACGTTGATACTCCTTTTTCTAGTCCTGTTGTAACTCCGAAACCCATGTCTATTGCTGAACATATTGAACAATCTCGTAACCGATTATTCACTCCTTTCAACACTTCCAGTTCTTGGGATCAACAAGTCCATTCACCTTTTTATCCAAATGTTGATCCTACTCCTGTCCAACCATTCAATTCCTACCAGTCCTACCCGACTTTCGCACCTTCCCTAGACATTGCTTCTACACAGCCATTTGGGAGTTTCCAGAATCCAAAATTTTTTGAATCTTTTACTGAAACCCCTTCACAACCCATGTCTAGTCTGGAACAGTCGTTGGAAGCTTATATTGTAGCGATAAACCAACAGATGAGGAATTTTAATGCGTCCATTGCCGCCCTTAATTCATCAAGACAATCTAGTGAACCGGTAGCTAGTTTCCAACTAGCTCCAAATTTTCCAATGTATGATGAGGCGGTTGGACAGATTGAGAATTTGAGTGAAGCGAGTGAGCTGTGCACCCTTCCAAATCAAACCTACCAATCCCCAATTGAATCCCACAACTCCGGTTTTGAATGTCTATCAAGTGTCCCAAATGATTCACCAGTTGAAAATAAAATATTTAATGAGTTGTGCGACTTTGTAGTGCTTGATTTGCCAAATTGTGAAGGGTCTCTTTCGAGTGAACCCACACCCAATCCTTTTGAACTTTACACCTCCAATTTAGAACCTGAATTGATAAATATCCATACTTTTGATGAGGTGTCTAAAAAAATTGATTTTCACTTGATTGAGGATATTGACGCAGGGAATATTTTAGATGATGAACCCACAGATTTGGCCCAGTTTTTCTCTCCAATTCATCATCCCGAATCATTAAATGTTTTTCCCGAACTTCATATGCGTCTTGGTTTTGATGGGAATGACATGGATAAGCTAAATTTTGAGGAGAGTATTGAGGATAGTATTGAGGATGAACCAGTTTTGTTTGATGAGTCGGATTTTCCAATTCATCCTCCTGAACCTTTAACTGTTATACTTCCTAAATCACCCCCTTCATCCTTTCCATCGTTCCGACCGCGCAAGAAACCATATCCGTTTTATTTTCAATGATTGGTTTACCAAGTTCGACGTACCCATGTTGGCTCACGAATCTTGAGGGATTTGACCTCATTTCTCAGTGGGTTGATAGATTAGCACAATCGCTTTTTACACACTGGTCATTACAAATTGTGCTAATTTATACACTCCATTTCCACCCTCAAGTTCGTATTCCACTTCTTTCTCCCACTTTCTTTGGTTCTTCTTCTAATCTTCTTTTAATGATACCGAGTGTTGATGAATCACAATCCGATATTTTGAGTTCGATAATTTTAGAAAAACAACTTGATTTAGAATCTTTTGAGAATAAGGTAGATGAGCTTTATGAGTCTCCTACCTCCGTAATTTTTGAAAAATCAAGTGTGTTGAATTCTGGCGTGACACTTATTGACATTGAAACGTTCAATTGGACCTTCGATGGAAATTTCGAAGATATTTTCGCCGACGAACTCTCATTCTTAAACGACACGGATTTTGTGAATAATCAACCTCCACCCGAAGAAGTCGAACCACCACCACCATTTCTTTTTCCCTTCCGCCATTCTTCTCCTCCACCGAGACCGTATACTGTTTCTATCTCCACACGGTCTCGTGTGCTTCTCATTTCTTTTCTCTACACTCCATTCTTTCACCAACCCTACCATTATAACGATAAAAATTTTGAATGGTTGGTACTAACTTTTGGCCTGTGTAAGGCCTTGTATAGCTTGATACTGTGTTTTTCTCCTCCCTAACTCTGAACTTTAACGCTTAAACAATGGAAACACTATCTCACTTAAGTTTGGGGGGGGGACCTTTTTGTATATATATTTTGTTTTTCTTTTAACAATAAAAAAATATATAAACAGGGGAGTGCCGACATTTTGACCCTCTTGGTGTAGCCTGACAGTGAGGACACTGTCAAGTTTAAGTTTGGGGGTGTGCTCGGTAAGCCTTCTTCTTTCGCATTCATGTGTATATGTTTTGCATTTGCATACTTATTTTAAAATCCATAAAAATTGAAATTTTTTAAAAATTATAAAAATTGAAAAGTTCATTTTTGGCCATATTTGACTTAAGTTCAACATGATGGTTGACTAGTTAGGAAAAACTAGATCCTAAACTTGGTAAATTAAAAACCCTAAAAATAACCTTTCTTAAAGTTTAACTATAGAAAATATATGTCCTTGTAGATTATTTAGAAATAGGCAAATTTTGAGTTCAGTTCTAGGGCTAAGTCAAAATAAGGGAAGAGTATTGAATTTTTATTTGAAGTGTAAGTCTGAAAAATCATCATGAACCTTAAGTCTAAATTCTGAAAATATATACCCTACACTTAGCACCTACACGCACCTTGAAACTTGGAATAGTAGATGATACCTTGAAATGCTCTTGTCTAAAATCCTCAGTATGAAGGAAAATAAAATAAAAGTATAAGTGTGAATAAAGAGACATAAAAAAATGAACACTGGTTTTGTAATTACTTAAGGCTGCATAAATAGAAAAATATATAGCGAGGATGCCTTATCACCTAGTGCCTTAGACCAACTGGTTTGGGAGTCACTGCTAAAGCCTTAGGTATTGCAAGAGGAGGAATTACGCCTTAATGCGCGAACACATTTTGTAATTGGTTGTTAGTACCTCAAGAAGTATTAACGGTCGCATGAAGGATGTGTGAGAAATTTCATCTAAAATTCACCAAATAAAAGTACTTTGGAAGATGGACAAGGGTATGATAGCTTGAATTGAATTTCCAAGTGTAGGGGTGATACATTCACACATGTAGGGGTATATGATTGGGGTTTGGATAAGAGATAGGAATGAAAAACATGACTTATACCTTCAGTAGAAATGATAAAAAATTCCTAAGTTGAGATGGAACCTTAGAAGGAAAACTCAAAAGATGCTAAAAGCTAAGTAAATTTACAGAACATATACAATCTTAAGTTAAATGATAAGGAAGCGTGAAAAATATGGGTTGATAATTTCTGAGTTGAAGATAATAGAATTTCTTGATAGAACACCGAATTGAAGAATAAAAGTCAATAGGCCAAATTGATAGGATTTTGTGGGTAGTATCCGCTGAAAACCCTCAGGAGACAACACTCCTACTAAAGACACCTAGGGGGTTTAACGGCTTGTTGCATGAGCTCAGTGCAATCGCGTTTCCCTACGAAAGTGAGGTTAGGCTTTTTCGAGAATAAAACTAGTTTTGCTCGGGACGAGCAAAAGATAAGTTTGGGGGTATTTGTTTATATCATAATTTTGCATTATTATATTCCCCATTCTTATTCATTTTGCAAATAAATAGGTGCTTTTGATCCATGTCTGTTGAATAGTTGCAGGTTACAGGTTCTCGGAACAATACAGTGAAAATGATGAAAAGACGCTACAAAAGTGAGACTACGATCAACAAAAAGAAGAATCTTTATTATGCCGCTTACAGTTTGAGGAACAAACGAAGATCAGCAAACAGTTCGATTGCACAAAGGCAGCACAAGATTCAAGACTTCAACACGAAGCGAACGGTAAAAAGTCTACAACATTCTGCACTGTGGAAATCTGGAAGAAACTAGAAGATATTCTGAAGAACCAAGTGAAGAAACCAGAAGGAAAAAGCAACAGAGAGCAACCCTAGAAAAATGAGCCAGCAAGCCCATTATATGGCCGCGGAACCGCGGCCAAACCATGCTTATGGCCGTGGATCCGCGGCCGTGCTGTGCACGTGTCGGCGCGTGTCGGTGCGTCGGTGTATTGACTCGGTTTTCTTAAGGGTATTTTTGTAATTTTAGATATGGACCAGATGTAAACCCTAGGGTTTCTATAATCTATAAATAGGAACCCTACAGCTCTTTTTGGAGCATGCCTCTTTTTGGGTGCCTCTTTAGAGATGCCTCTTTTAATTTCTAGATCTTAGATTTTCAATTCCTTGTAATCGTCAAAGAGTGCATCAATAAAGAAGTAAGTTTTCTTTATCTTGACTTAGTTATTTTAATTTCTTTTCTGCTCTAGTTATAAATTCTTTATCTGCCGTAGTTATAAATTTTATTTATCTGCCGTAGTTGTTAAATTAAAATCATAAAAATGAACTCTTTTATCAATTCCCTAATGAGTGAGTAGTTCCTCATTTGTTAGGGTTAGGTTTGGGGAAGGGTTGAGAGATGTAAATCTCTTACCCCTTTCTTGCCCGTTATACATTTTAAATAGGACTCTATGCATACATACACACACCGCTCACTACGGCACCCTATCCCATGAGGTAGCGGTGATACCTTAGTTAAAGACCGGTTGTGTATGTTTTCCATGGAGATTAGGGTAAGAGTTAAGAAAGGACGGACAAGGACCTAGAGGAAGAAACCTAGTTTCTTCCCGATCGTGCTAATCCCTTTTGTTAACTATTATCTTAACACCTAAAAGTTCTTAATTAGGGCATAGAAAGCGGTGATAAATAATTGACTTTCCAAACTTCACCTAATCCTAACCCTAGCAAGCATTTTATAAATTTTTTTCTCATTCTTAGATCTTAAAATAAAAAACACCATTTTTTTGGACTTAACTCGTTAGAACACAAAGATAAGGAATCCATCTCCCTGTGGACCGACCCGTACTCAACCGGCTAGCTACCAAGCGACACCGTTATTGATTGCGGTTAATTCTTTGATTTCGAAAATGTACGTACGCAAAATCCCTACAATCACGTGACAAAGTTGGTATCAGAGCTCTAGGTTTTATCTTTCGGAGTGTAGGATGACCTTGGTATGATGGAGTAGGTAGCTTAAACAGAGTGACGCAGCGTGTGTATGTTCCGCTGCATACTTACGACACGGTACTCCACCTAAGTGACCTTAGGACTTGTTGGTTGAAATTCCTTCCGTGATTATATACATCCTTGCGATTCGATTTCTATGTTCTTATCGAATTCTGTTTTCATTTCCAGCCATTATGCCGCCGAAGACTACGAGGGCACAGAGAGCGGCCGCGAGAGCCGAGGTCAGGGTAGGCTTATCGGAGACGAGGACTGACCAGGGCGGTACGCCCGTTGTACAGGAGCGGGTTGATCCACCTTCGACAGATCGTATTACTAGGCTAGAGACCGGTATGCAGGATTTGCGCCAGATGATGGGGTCGTTAGTTGATGCCAGTCGAGCGCAGAGACAGGAGGTTGTCCAACCTGTTACGGGGACCGCGATGGTGCCTACTGTTCCGGCAGTCGCAGCTACAGCAACGGAGGTTATCACCGTATCATTATCTGAGTTCATGAGGCTGAAGCCTCCGGTCTTCACCGGCACCGATACGGCTGAGGATCCGCAGTCGTTTATTGATCGTATGGCTAGGATCTGTCGTTCGCTGAGATGTTCCAACGCGAGATGGTAGAGTTCACGAATTTTCGTCTGGAGGGTCTTGCCCAGATCTGGTGCGAGTCTTTAGAGAGTGGCAGAGCCGCAGGTCTTTCTCCTATGACCTGGGCTGAGTTCGTGACGGTTTTTCTTGCTCGATTTCTCCCACAGAGCGCCAGGGATGCTCGAGCTCGCAGTTTTGAGTCGTTACGCTAGACTCCGGGTATGACGGTGGTAGAGTATGATGTTCAGTTTACCCAGCTATCTGTGTATGCTCCATATTTGGTGGACACTGAGGAGATGCAGATCAAGAGATTTGTTCGAGGCATGATTACCCAGTTGTTCTTCGCTATCTGCTCCCAGCATTTTGACACATATGCAGCCGCGGTGGACGCAACCCTACTGGTTGAGGAGCGCCTTTCCGAGACTTCGGTCATTCCGGGACCGAAGAGGGTTCGTACTGAAGTATCAGCTCAGGGGCAGTTGTGTAGACGCCGCGACAGATTTCGTTCAGGTCGTGGGGGTAGCAGATGCTTGGAATGTGGCCAGTTATTTAGCTCTTACCTACAGGGTCAGCAGTTGTTGTCTGGGTGTTTTGGGTGTGGCACTCCACATCACCTTGTTAGGGATTGTACCATGATACGCCAGAGAGAGGCAGCGGTTCCACATGTTACCTTACCACCTTCACCTCAGAGAGCGTTGCCTCTTACGCCTGTTGTTGCTCCGCGTCAGACTCATATGCAGAGAGGTCATGGTCGTGGAGGTTTTGTTCAGAGAGGATGGGGTGGCCGAGGCGGAGGACAGCCAGTTGCCGGTAGAGGGCAGGCTCGAGTGTTTGCTTTGACTCATCAGGACGCGCAGGCGTCCACTGCAGTGGTTTCAGGTACTCTTTCAGTATGTTCCTTCGATGCACACGTTTTGTTTGATCCGGGATCTACGCACTCGTATATTTCTACATACTTCGTGCCGAGGTTGGCCTGAGAGTCGTGTTTGCTAGATCAGCCGCTTTTTGTGACTACTCCTGTTGGCGAGTCGTTTGTTGCGCGATACGTGTTTCGGTCGTGTGCCGTTCGTATTGGAGATAGAGATTCGTCCGTCGATTTGACCCTTCTTGAGATGTTGGACTTCGACGTTCTCCTGGGCATGGAGTGGTTAGCTACTTACTACGCGTCCGTGGACTGCCACGACAAGATAGTCAGGTTTTGTTTTCCCGATGAGTCAGTTCTTGTTGTGCAGGAGGACCGTGGTGCCTCCCCTCACAGTTTGATTTCAGCCTTTTGTGCTAGTCGTCTTTTGAGGAGGGGATGTCGGGGATTCTTGGCTTTCATATGAGATACTGGAGCCACAGTAGATTCGTTGGACCGGGTTCCTATCGTGAGAGAGTTTCCTGACGTATTTCTCTATGAGTTACCTGGATTGCCGCCACAGCGTGAGATTGAGTTTTGCATTGATTTGATCCCTGGCACGGGGCCTATTTCTATACCGCTTTACCGGATGGCCCCGGCGGAGCTTAAGGAGCTTAAGGATCAGCTGCAGGAGTTGCTTGATAGGGGACTTGTACGTCCGAGTGTTTCTCCTTAGGGAGCTCATGTTCTGTTCGTCAAGAAGAAGGACGGCAGTTTGAGGTTGTGTATTGATTATTGTCAATTGAACCGAGTTACGGTGTGGAATAGGTATCCTTTACCTCACATTGACGATTTGTTTGATCAGCTCCAGGGTGCGGGGCATTTTTCCAAGATTGATTTGAGATCAGGTTATCATCAGTTGCGGGTTCGGAATGATGACTTTCCAAAGACTGCTTTTCATAAGCGCTATGGGCATTATGAGTTTTTGGTGATGTCGTTCGGACTCACCAATGCCCCAGCAGCGTTCATGGATTTGATGAAGCGTATTTTCTTGCTGTTCCTCGACTAGTTCTTTATTGTGTTTATTGATGATATTCTGGTTTATTCCAAGAGTCGAGAGGAGTATGAGCAACACTTGCGGATTGCTTTGCAGACATTGAGAGAGCACCAGCTGTTTACTAAATTCTTAAAGTGTGCCTTCTGGCTAGATAGTGTTGACTTCTTGGGTCATGTGGTTACGGGAGACGGTATTCGTGTGGACCCAAGGAAGATCGAGGCCGTACAGTTTTTTCCCAGACCTGTATCAGTGACAGAGATCCGCAGCTTTTTGGGCTTTGCCGGTTATTACCGCCGTTTCGTGCAGGAATTCTTGAGTTTTAGCATCACTTTCCATCCGCAGACCGATGGTCAGTTCGAGCGTACTATACAGACAATGGAGGATATGCTTCGTCCGTGCATGCTTGATTTTGGGGGTAGTTAGGATCGTCACTTGCCGTTGATAGAGTTCTCCTACAATAACAGTTATCAGGAGACGATTCAGATGGCACCTTTTGAGGCTTTGTATGGTAGAAAGTGTCGATCGCCAGTCTGTTGGACCGAACTCAGCGAGAGCAGGATATTGGGACCCCATCTAGTTCAAGAGAATACGGAGAAGATCCAGTTGATTAAGGATAAGATGAGAGCAGCCCAGTGCAGACAGAAGTCTTATGCCGACCGTCGTCATCGCAGGCTCGAGTTCGCAGTGGGGGATCATGTATTCCTACGGATTTCTCCGATGAAGGGCGTAATGAGATTTGGGAAGAAAGGGAAACTTAGTCCCAGATTTGTAGGTCCTTTTGAGATCCTTGAGCGAGTTGGTACCGTTGCCTATCGTTTGGCACTTCCGCCCAGTTTCCCAGATGTTCACCCCGTGTTCCATGTGTCGATGCTCCGCAAGTACCCTCATGACCCTTCTCATGCGATTCAGCACCAGACGATCCAGCTGGAGCGCGACCTGTCTTTCACCGAGCAGCCGATGGTCATTCTGGATCGACAGGTGAAGAAATTGAGGTCAAAGTTATACCGTCCGTAAAGCTTCTTTGGCGTGGCCCGAACAGAGAAGGGGTCACCTGGGAGACCGAGGACGAGATGAGGAAGAAATATCCCCATCTTTTCGAAGGTACGCGTAGTTAAAATTTTAAATTCGGGGACCGAATTTATTTAAGGGGGGAAGATTATAACGTTTTTGAAATCGTTTAGGCGATTTTTCCGATAATCGGTAAAATAATTTGTGTTTTCCGTAAAAATCAAGATATAATCATTTTTCAATATAGACTTAAATGCACCTAGTTTAACTATGTAATTGCTAGTATGAGGTATTTATTTAGTCACTTATAATTATTAGTTTACTTAAATATTTTTCCTTAATTAATTAATTCAAATACTATTATAAGCTTTTACTTATACATTTAATTAGTGGTAATTACAAATTTGAAATGGGTTAAATATACAAATGTGAACCATGTCAACTTAAATACAAGTTTACAAATTTGTTTTCTTTTTCTCCACTTATCTCTATCGTTCTAGACTTTTCTAGGATTAAGAAAATTAGAAAATAAAATGAATTAAAGATAAGATTGATGTGGGGTGCATTAATTGAGGCTTAAGGGTTTTCTTAATCTAGAAATTTCCACACACACACACAAACATTCCCTTCTTCCTCCTTGTCCGAGCCTCCCCCTTCAACAGCCCAAAATTTTCCCCACTTCATTTCCACTTCAAAATCCCCAAAAATTGCCTCAAAAATCCATACAAATTCTTACTAGTTCTAAATTAAACCTTTACCTATTTCTCCTTGTCCTAATCTACCATGGATCTTGGAGCAAGAAGCCATTTTGAGAGGTCAAATTGCTAGCTAGATCTACAAATTGTGAGGTATAAATCCTAACCCTATTGATTAATTGTTGGTTAATTTCTTAAATCAAACTTAATTAGGTATTTATATGGTGCTATATTGCAAGTTTGAAATTTCAAGATAAGGGTTTGATTTTGAGTTAGGGTTTTAACCATCACAACTAGGATTAGCTAAGTGTAGTTTCTATTTAGTGGCTTAGTTTGGATGTTTAATTGTGATTGTGGCCACTAGATCGCTAATCCAAGAGGTTTTGCACCAAATTTCCTTTGAGTTGCTTACTAGGTTTTCGGTATAATTAGACGTTGGTTTTATTTGGCTTTGTGATGATATATATATTAACTTTTACGATATATATTGTGTTGTGAATGAACGATCGGTACGATCGGGTTCTAGGTTTGGTGGTTATCTCGTATAGCGATCTTTGTTGAGGTTGTGACGATATCATACGCGCTTTGTGTACCAAGTGCACAATGTGTCTATCTTGTTGACGTTATTCTTGCGTTTCGTTGTCTTTGTGTCGGCTCAAGATATTTAGCCTTATGTATTGTGTTTGTGAAATTTTAGGATCGATTGCGGGAACTTCGGACGCTACTAGAAAAGGGAAGCAAGTGGTTGGATTTACCTAGCTCGAGATCATCGGTGAGTAGATTTAATATCTACGGGAAAATCGCCCGTATGGCGTTATGTGTCAGGGCTAGATGTGATATTATAGCCGCATGTTTATATGCATATATGTTGATTGTGCATGAGCATCATTGCATACCATTACTTGTTGTGCCTTGACTTAGTACCTAGTGGACACAACACCATTACTGACGGCTCATGTTGCACGAGCACTAAATTGTATGCTATACCCTCACCGTCGGTAATTGCCATAACATGCACAACCTATACACATATGTGGTATTGTGTTCGTTATTGACATTTAGACGTTGATCCTTGTTCTATTACGCATATAAAATGCATCATGCATACATACTTACATGTATATACCTATACCTTGCTATAGCTACATGTACACTTTTATATGATGTTGCATTTGATTTTGGAGGAATTGGGAACCGCATGATATATTTAAAAACTGGATTCATTTAAAGGAGAGGTTTTCCCTTGATATGCTCATATTACTATTTTATGTTGCATATATCACATTTCATGGATTTACGCATTGAGATACGGATTTCATGTGACTTATGGATTTGAGAACCTTGGGGATATTTCAAGAAAGTATGCATTGTTTTGAAAACCCGGTTTCTCTTGATATGATATTTCGGTGCGTCCACCATGAGTTTTCTCGGTTCTGAGATTTGTGTTAGAAACCCGATTCGAGAAGCGGTAGGCACCGTCTGCGGGTATATGGTGGACCCGGTGTGGTACCCCGGGGCAAGAAATAGTTTTTGTGGTGTAGACAATGAGCCTGGCTGAGGGAATACTACCTACCGGTGATAGTATAGAACCCGACGGATATCCGGAGGATACCGTTTGGGAGTTGTGACATGAGATATATTGAGGGCCGATCTGGGTATGCGGCGCCTGAGAGATGAGTATTTACGTGTCGTTGATGGACACGAGTTTTCATGAGATTTCGAGTTCCGATGTTGGGCACTCAGGTTCCATGAGATTTACAGATATGAGGGCCGATCAGAGTGACGGCGCCTAAGGTATTGGGATTTGGGGTGTCGTTGATGGACACCGTGTTTTTACACGATGATGATTCATTGATGATGATATGTTTTATCCCATACTCAGTATTTATTTGATATGCATTGCTTCATGTATTTGTAGTACTTGATGGAGTATCTTGATCATGATTGTTTGCATATCCATATTACCATATTGATACTATCAGATTGCATGTGATAGATTATCGCTGTACGTGCATACCTGCGATTATCTGCATGATGTTACTTACTATTCACGAGTTGGCAACTCATCCCCATTGTGCCATAGTGTTTTGCAGGCTTGACCCTCATAGTAGTCGCAGCTGGGCTTCTTATTGTATCTTTTTCAGTAGATACCGCTACGGTTGGCTGTGAGCTTTTTTGCTGTAGGTGGGTTTGCGGTTATCCGTTTATATTCATTGTATATCTTATTGTATCTAGTACTCTCCATCTACCAGTTTCATGTATTGACTTAGAGACGAGTTGTGAGGACGATATTGTATATTTTGTGACTCTGGGTGTCGAGCTCGTGTGAGCCGACCTTTATTATGTAGTTTCACCGCTTTATGCTGTTTTTCATTTATATTGTCTATTTCTTCGCTACGGCGTCGTATATATGCTTGTGGTGGTTGTTTCCGCCTTTGGGCGTGATTTGCTTCCGTTTGGGGATGCTTTATTTATATTCTATGTTTGTACCCGTTTCGGGGCTAGTTTTTACAAAGGAGGTACTGCCGAAATTTTTAAGAAAATAAACCTAAGTTTAAAGATTTTTACTTGAGATTTCCAAATGTTTTTAACAATGTTTTCATCACTTCTTTTGATGGTTTAGATTTCTGGGTTTTCGTCTTACTTAAATTGCGTTACGCCTGTTGACGTCACGCGGTTTAAGTGCCGGTCACGTGCCTAAATTTGGGTCGTGACATTAGCGGTGAAGGCCCTAAGAACTTTTAATGGTATCAGAGCCACCAAAATACCCTAAACTAGTTAGATACAATTTCCGAATCCCGCCGGTTTTTGCTCCGCAAAAACTGCGCTTAAACCAGTGAGCAATTCCATATTGCATTGGTATTTTGACTCCCCACGGGATCTCGGTTTGGACTAAGAAGTCGCGGGAAGGTGCGAGGGGACCCCGGGGACATCCTGGGGGGAACTAGGGAGGGCCCATATCCTCGAGACTATCCAAATGGTGGCCTGGGGGGGGGTAGGGACCCGAAACTGCCTCAGAAGGCAATTTCTGGTCTGGCTTCCCTTATGGAATCTTAGGGTGGCTTAGGGGGTGGGTGTTGGATATAGTGTCCTCAATTCAATTATTGTAATCGTAGGCAGGCGATTGCGATGATTGAGGGAGGACTGTCACGACTCGGAATTGGCATGTGAATCATGTGAAGTCTATAGGACCCCACCGTAATCTAAGTAAGCCGAAAGCCCAGAAATCTAAACCTTTTAAAGAAAATAATGGAGGTGAAGTTTTGAAATGAAGGTATAATGAATTCAACTTCTTTAAAAAGTATAGGTAATGATACATGAAATTACAAGTGAGTAGTATACTATAGTTGAAAACATTTTCGTCATTTGAAATTTGAGCAGCACCTCTTTTGTAAATTTTGATCCAAAACCGATACATTACAACAATAATATAGGCATCCCCAAATGGAAGATAGCTCTTCGCCAATTGGCGGAAACAACCCCACAAATACAAATATACGACGCCCAAGGCGAAGATCAACACAGAAAAGAATGTAAAGAAACCAAACTAACATCAAACCCACAATAAAGAATAATACACACATCTCGCTCTAAGTCTGAAAGAATATACAAGTCTGTGGTTTCTAAGTCTACCAAATATACATAATCTGGTTGATGGAGCCTTTAACTAGATTACAACTGAAAATAATATATACAAAAGGTGGTCATGATCCAAAGTGTACCACACCTATTAATGCAAATCACCTAGAAGAAAGCTGTGTGCCAGCAAACCGCTACTGGATCCGAGCGTACGATCCTGCAAGAAAAACTGTGGCACAATGGGGGTGAGTTGCCAACTCGTGAGTAGAAACATCATGAAAAATCCACATCTCAATGCGAAAATCCATGAATATAATATATGCAACATAAAACTGTAATGTAAGTATATAAAAGAAAAGCCGCTATTTAACTGCAACAAGTTAATATAAATATCATGCGGTTCGTAATTTCTCCAAGTCTATATAACATCAAGTAAAGGTAAACATGTAGCTATAACCAGATATATGTGTAAGCATAAAAGTATGGGAAGGTATATGTATCTACCTATCAATAATGATGTAATATACCCTCCAGGTATAAGTGAAGTATGTATGCAAGGTATACATGTAGCTATGTCATTATGTGTGTACCTATCGCTAATGGTACAATACCCTATAGGTATATAGGTAACTAGTATGTAAGCATGTCAAGGCATATGTGTAAGCATGTAGGTATACAGATATGGTACATGTCATATGCGAAAAGAAATATGAATCAATGTCTCAATGTCCCTAACCAAACAATATCATATAGGTATGTGTGTTGTGCATGTCATGACAATTATTGACGGTGTGTGTGGCATACAATCAGTGCTCGTGCAACATGAGCCGTCAATAATAGTGCAGTGTCCTAAGGGTACTAGTCCAAGCACAACAGTAACTAAGCGATAAGGTGAATGCGCAACTCTATATATGAAATAGAATATGCGACAATTCATAACATCTCTAGCCCAGACGCATAACGCTATGCGGACGATTCCCCTGTAGATGTTAAATCTACTCACCAACCATCCTGGCTAAGTAAAACCAACTACTCGCTTTCCCCTTCTTCGCAGCGCCCGAAGTCCCCGCCTGCGATCCTGAAAGCATATAACAATATAACAAGTATATATTAGCAATAGACCCAAAATACGTACAAACTACGCTGACCAACGCGAAAACACAAAACTTACTCTCAAGTGTTCGTATTGTGGCTAACGCGCGTAGCGACACTACGGAACCAACTCAAGAGCAAAAGCTACAAAAAGACACGAACGACATAGGCACGACCCTAACTGGGAACGCAAAGCGACACAACTACCAAGCCTTGACCCCGATCGTACCGATCGCGCATTCACAACACAATAATAAACGTGGAATATAATATAAATAACGTCGCAACGTCAAAAGAAACCCACGCCTAAAAGTTACCGAAACCTAGTAAGCAATATATATCATTTTAGCACAAAACTACAACTTTTTACCAAAACTAGAATTTACAAACATCACAAAATAGCAAGGTTAAACCATTTAAACCTTTACTAGAATTTTAGATTTCACTCAGATAGGATTAGTAAAAGTTTAGTTTGCTAATTAGCTTAATTATCCGATTAGGAAAATATCAATTAACAAATTAGCAACTTGGTTAAGTTTTCATAATCTTCACATAACAATTAACCATTTCAACAAGATAAAACCTAACTTGAACTTCATTAACATTAACATGAATGAATTAAATATGAAATTAAAGCTATATTTAAACAAGTAAATAGCTAGCTTATGATTTAAACATAACAATTAAGGATTAGGATTAGGGTTTTATACCTCACAAAAGATCAAAAACAAGCAACTAGAAACATCACCTTTGGCCTCCAAAGATCAAGTTTTTCTTGAAGATTCAAGCTAGATTGAAGAAGAAGAATGATGGGTTTTGATTATATTTGAGTTTGGATGAATAAATTTGGATTTTTGATGAATTTTCCAAGCTTTAAAATGAAGAAACGAGGTGAAGAAGGAGATGGGGCAGCAAGAACTAGGAGTGGCCGGCCTTGGTGAAGGAAATGGGGGGGGGGGGGGGGGTTGTGTAAAAGAATGGAAAAATCTAGCTAAAAATGCAATTAATGCACATTTAATGCAAATTGCCACATTTTTTCTTTCTTTTCTTTTCTTTAAAAAATTCATTTTAAACACAAAATATCTAGATATTATAGATGGATAGGATTAACAAATATCTAGTGATTAGATTAGCATAAAACCACATTAGTAGTAATTAACCCAAGCCAAAAAGTAATAATCACTAATAAAGTGCACAAAAAAAAGCATTAAAATAACATTTAATTAGGGAAAAATTCTATGTGAACCAAAACTTCCCATTGACCCCCAAAGTCCGCGCACTTACTTCATTCTAGCTAAATTAGGTGTCGACAAGTCTATATAGAATTTTGATCACAATCGGGTTAAAACGGAAAACACCGACTATTTTACCCTAAAAACGGAAAATTCGCAAAATGATTTCTAAAACGTTACAACCTTGATTAGGACAATCCCAGTATCCGTTTAGATCTATCTCTATAGATCTTAATCCCTAAGATGTAGGAGGCATCACCTAGATCTTTCATTGAGAATCTTTGTGATAAGAAGAGCTTGACTGATTGCAGCATAGGAATGTCATTTCCTATCAAGAGTATGTCATCCACGTACAATACGAGGAAGACAACCTTACTCTCTTCCACCTTCTTGTATATACAAGGTTCATCTACGTTTTTGACGAAATCAAACTCTTTGATAACGACATCAAAACAGATGTTCCAACTCCGCGATGCTTACTTTAACCCGTAGATGGATTTAAGCAGCTTGCACACCTTTCCGCTACTCCCACTGTCTATGAAGCCCTCCGGCTGAGTCATGTACACACACACTTCCAAATCACCATTTAGAAAGGCGGTCTTAACATCCATTTGCCATATTTCGTAATCATGGTATGCAGCGATGGCAAGTAGGATCCGGATGGACTTAAGCATAGCCACTAGAGAAAAGGTTTCGTCATAATCCACACCTGGTCGTTGACGAAAACCCTTTGCAACAAGTCTAGCTTTGAAAGTCTCAACTTTTCCATCTACACCAAGTTTCTTCTTAAAGATCCATTTTCTCCCAATGAGTTTTACCCCTTCAGGAGCAACTTCCAAAGTCCATACTTTGTTAGTGTACATGGATTCCATCTCAGATCGCATTGCATCCAGCCACTTCCTAGAGTCTCCACTCGTGATGGCCTGCTCGAAGCTAGTTTGGTCATCATCCTCCATGATGCAATCCTCACTTCCACCATTAATGAGAAAACCGTAGTATCTCTCAGGTGGATGAGGAACCCTACTAGATCGGCGGAGAGGCTGGGGTTTGTTGGGATCTATCGAATTCTCGGGTTCCACTAAATCTTCAGTTTCAGTTTGTGTAGCCGGAATTTCTTCCAGTTCTACCTTGTTGCCACTAATTTCCTTTGCAAGAAATTCCTTTTCTAAAAAGGTGGCATGTCGAGAAACAAACACCTTTTGTTCCTCGCCATGGTAAAAAGATATCCATGTGAATGTTTGGGATATCCCACAAACTTGCATAGAACTGACCGTGTCTCGAGTTTGTCCGAATTTTGCCTTTTGACATAGGCCGGACAACCCCATATCTTAACTCATTTAAGACATGGTCTCTTCCCACTCCATATCTCATATGGTGTGGTAGGTACAGATTTAGATGAAACTTGATTCAACAGGTATGCTGCTGTCTTAAGCGCATAACCCCAAAAGGAAATAGGTAACTCAGCGGTGCTCATCATAGAGCGCACCATATCTAATAGGGTGCGATTCCTCCGCTCCGATACACCGTTGTGCTGTGGTGTATACGGTGGAGTAAGCTGAGAGAGAATCCCATTCCCTTTTAGATAATCCAAGAACTTGTTGCTCAAGTATTCTCCTCCTCGACCAGATCGAAGAATTTTAATACTTTTACCCGTTTGGTTCTTGACTTCGGATTTATATTCCTTGAATTTCCCAAAAGCTTCAGACTTGTGTTTCAACAGGAACACATGTCCGAATCTTGAGAGATCGTCAGTGAATGTAATGAAGTATGAGGAACCATTCCTGGCATGTGTAGACATGGGACCACATAAATCACTATGTATCAGTCCTAAGAGTTCCGTAGCTCTTTCTCCATGTCCTGTAAACGGAGTTTTGGTCATCTTGCCTTTGAGACATGACTGGCAAGTGTCATAAGATGAAAATTCGAACATATTCAAATATCCATCCTTACACAACTTAGATAGTCGTGTCGCATTGATATGACCTAGTCTACAATGCCACAAGAAGGATTCGTTCATTTCTGAACTCTTCCACCTGTGTGTGTTTTGTATGTTAAGAACCGTGGTTTGATTTAGAACGTATATGCCATTATTTAACGAGCCTGATCCAATCAACTTTTGATTCAGGAAGATGTTCATAATATTATCCTGTACTACAAAATTATATCCTTCTTTACTTAATAAAGAAACTGATATAAGATTGCATATCAGGGTCGGAATGTAATAGCATTCGTTCAGAATCAATGTATTACCATTTGGTAATACAAGGTGATATTCGCCAACCGCTTTGGCTGCAACATTTGCACCATTCCCTACTCTTACGGAATGATCACCCATTCCCAGATCTCTACCTTTCCTTAGCCCATGTAACATATTAATATATGGAATCCTGATCCGGTATCTAATACCCAGGACGTAGAGTGAACTGAGAAACAATTCTCGATAACTAACACACCCGAAGAAGATGCATCAACATGCTTATTCTTCGTTTGGGCGGCGTGGGAATCCGGATATGTCCCTATTCCCTGTTCATTCTTATAACAATTATAAGAAACAAGGGAACCAATGTTCCCCAGCACAGTATAACATGTGGGTTCGGTCAATACATCCATATTATTATCTTGATTAAGACGTGGTATGGTCGCTACCTGGAGAGAGAGAGAATAAAACACTTTAGCGTATGCTCTTGCAAGATCAGATTGGTTATTACTTTATCTAATCACGATGGCTCCCACTGTTTTTATCAAATCTTTCTTCAAACCCTAAAATGAATGACTAGCCGGGATTAATTACACCCTACAATTTTGCCAATCTTTCAGCCAGGCCAGTGTTGGTACTTTGAGGGAGGTTCCCCGTGTTTTTGCACGGACCTAATTAAAATAAACCTCGTTTTCCCAGAGTCATAACCCCGTAAACACCTTTCTATACACCTACTTGATCGGCTAATTGTCTTGTGTAAAACTCTCCCAGGAGTAACTCTTACTCGCAGTGGGTATCGGGATCGAACTATCTCATAGAAGGTATGAAATCTCATTGCAAATTTCAACACTTGAAATTCCCGATAATATTTTCCCCCTAACCCCCTATGACCTTGACAAAGGCCAACAAATCATAGGATGCTAGTCAAGTTCAACCCGTCATTTCCTGATTGAATTAAACCCACCCGCACGACCTTTGACAAAGGCCAACAAGGTCGTACGAATATTCTAACCTAATCTACATCATATGCATAAGCAGATAAGCACCATTCAGCTACCGCACACTAGGCCTTGACAAAGGCCAACAAACGCAGCACGAATACTAAACAGTCCTTATCTGAAATGACGGAGGGCTACGACAGGTTTTTTAGAAAAGCTTTTGCGTAATGAACTTGATATCGTTGTAGAAACAAGTGATTTTTGAAAAGGAGTGTTTTTTAGGCTTTTACTAATTTCACTAAAGAGGTCACTCCCGGTGAAGGGATCTCGGCTCTTTCCTTATCGAATAAGGTGCAGGATATTTCAAAAAATACCGCTATGCAAAGCAAGAACTATAGAAGCAATCAAAAACAAAACCGAGTGAGTTGTAGCATCTGCTAGTATTGCTAAAGCGGTCACTCCCGGTGAAGGGATCTCGGCTCTTTCCTTATCGAATAAGGTGCTAGATATTCTACAAGAAATACCGCTATGCAAAGCAAAAACTAGAGCTACCCTTTTTGAAAATTTGATTCTACAACATCTTTTAGGTTTCTTTACTTTCATTAATCACATTAATGAAGTCCCGTCATTTATGCCTCTTAAGTATCACAGAAGAAACGAAAATACAACGTACGCTTATGCCATCCGCATTCGCTGCAGTGTCCCGTTATGCACCATTAGGTTACTTAACTAACGGCATACCGGGACGGGACTAGCGCGGGTGAAAAACATAAGCAACGTCTACTATATATCTCATATATAATGTATATCCATTCGTCTCAGAATCCATAGTGATCACATCACAAAGCAGCAGAAGAAACATATGAAATATTGGACATACTAGGAGGTCCGTGTTTTATTTTGAGCCTGTATAAAACACGGATTCCACGGTCGTGATGAATAGCCAAAACGATATCCCTAGACCCCTACGAGAGAGGCAAGCAACCCTACCAATTCTAGAGTTAGGAGACCCGGACTCGACTCCTCGAGTTGGTCTCCCACTGGACTCTAGAACCCGGTTACTTGCGCTCCCCTCCTTGGGTCTATCCTAATGCGGAAAAGTAAATAATATACAAAGGTGGCATCATCCTCAACCCGGAAGTGCCCCAATAAAAGAATATTACATACAATTAATTTTACATGAATGAAAATGAAAAACTCTCATCTCATATAAAACCCCCGGCTATTCAAAACACGACGATCCAATATACCATATCACAGCAACACATAACATCACATGTCATCAATGTAAGTAAATATACGTATCCCAATTGTCGTTGACATATAGCAACGAAACCGGCGATACACCATATATTACATTTACGGTCGCAGAAAAGAAATTGTCAAACTACAATATTTGGAATCCATAATTACCTTTAGACATCTTAAACCGAAATATCACATATTACGGATTTCATGCCTAACTATATGAATTCCACATATTGTATCACATTACAGAAAGATAGACGACGTCAAAATTTTGATCGAATCAACGAGTTCCCAAAATTCTCAGAGAGCACAACACTTGAGCATTATTAAAAATTCCCAGAAGCATGCTCCAGTACTAATGGACCAACCTTTGAAGTGTCTTCCCTTGCCTCCTTAGTGGCGCCGCGGAACCGCCGCCAAAACCAGGTTTTGGCTGCGGTTCCGCGGTCACTAAAGCGAGTTAGGGACTCGTTCTTCAAGAGGGTCCATATAATCACCTGCATGATTTTTTAAGGATTTTTTGAGGATTTTTAATTCCAACATTTTGAAAAATTTCCAGAAAGTGGGCAATATCGGGTTTTCGGAGTTCGTTCAAACTTCAAACTTTGCCTAGACGACTCCTAATGCTCTAGCAAGGCTCTGATACCAATGTAGGTTTCTTTGGCACAACTACAAGGTTTCACAAGGCATCAAACATGCTATATTTAAAATTTTAGTGTGTGAAACAACCCTAACCTAGGATCTAACTAGAGTTTTAGGAGCTAAACAAGAAAGTAAACAACTTTACATCTAAGTGATAACGGAATACAACCTTTGTAGACTGGTCCTTCACTTCAATAGCTCCTTGTGGTGGTCCCTTCACTGCGATCATGGAACTCCCGGACTCGTGCATGGCTTCTTAAGGTGAAAGGAACGATCTTGCTTGAAGTCTTCGAGGCCGAAGATGATCTACGTCGAGGAGACACTAACTCAAGCTACTACTTCACTAATGAGAGATTAGTGAAGCTAATACCCTATACTAAAGTGCTAATCTAGTAGAGGATGATGAAGTAAGAAGTGGGCTCACTTTAGTTTTATTTTTCTCACAATATTTTCTCTCTTTGGAAAAAGGCAGCAAGCTTTTTCTCAAGGATGAAGAAGATGATCAAGAGATGAGAATGAACTGATGAGGAGAGAGAATCAACCATGGGTGAGTTTGTATCATATAGCTAACTCATGTAGAGACATAACCATGGCCAAATTATAATGGTTAGGTTAATAAATATCTTTAGTAAAATAAAATTAGTGGACTAAGTCAATGCATCTCAAAGCTTCATGCATGTGACTAATTATCCACTAATTTGGATTTACTATAAATATGTAAACCCTATATTGTAATTAGTATGGTGTAAGTCTCATACACCCATGTAGTGTGTATCAACAACCATGACACAATATAAAACACAATTAATATATATCACATATATATTAAGTGTGCACATGTGAGAAAATAAATGCTTAAGTGAGCTAATATTAGTTAATGTAAATTAGTATATCAAATATACAATTATACACTAAATTATCAAATCAACACTTGATTTAATAATCCGGCTATATCATATATAACCGACTAATGTTATATGTACCATCTTATCGAATCAACACTTGATTCGATAACTCGGCTATATCACATATAACCGACCGATACAAAAATCGCGAGAATAGAATACGGTATCACATACTCATATTATTCTCGGTCCCTCACATATCACATATGTGCTCCTACTTCGTTTTGCCTGAGCCAGTAAAACCTCTATGTAGGACTGTAAAGACTCGTCAATACGCCGGCAGTAGGTGATGATCACATCAAGCACCAACAAGCCGTCAGCGGTACTAGCTGGTCGTAACGGCTATCCGGGTATTGAACGATCAGAAGATCAACAAGCAAGCCCGCTCTAGCTCCTGTAAAGCCTGTCAGTAACACTACCGTACAGTCCGGTCTCCTCGTCTGATATGTCGCATATCAAGTCTAGGGGTGGTAAACGTCAGACCCCAATAAATCGATAAGTCATGCCGATACGAGGCTCATAACGGGTCGAGAAACTACTGATAACACTTACCAGTAAATCTCTAAATCAGCCCTGGCCAAGGACTTCCCTGTTATGGCCAATCGAGCACGGCACAACATCAACCCCCAATACCGGGAGAGACGAAACCCCTCCTATCATTCATTGCCTCCATGTGACTCGGGACTGTACCCAAAAACCACCGTTTTGCACGTCCTCTTGAACATGGTAAGGTGGAAATCAAAGCACAGTGGGAATCACACAAGACTCTATGACGATCTCGGGTCTACAGACTAACCTGTACCAGTGTCACCAGAGAACTGCTATCTGACGTGAGGTATAATACCATCTAGGAGTTCTCGACGAGTCCGTCCAGTGTACCCAGTCTCCACTGAGCACCCATATACCATCTCTGATGTCAAACACCAATGGATATGGGATCATCCATCGCCCATCTCATGGGTCGAGAAGCGTATACGCTAGTCTACTCTGGTATATCGATGCCCTGTCTCGATACACCCACGACTAGGAACATTAATAGATGAACTTATGGACTACCATGGCCCCACTAGTATGATCTGCATCATAATCCTGTTAGTCAAGTACACATCCTAAGGGTTTTACCAACATGTAACCATAAGACAGTATCAAGAAACAAGTATACATGTTAAGATAAAGAGCAACCAGATAGCATACTATAATGTCGAGCAAGAAAGTCCTCTCTATATATGTCCAAGCATTCACTATAATATACATCATATGTACAATAATGGCCTCTAGGGCATACATACAACTAACAATGAGTACACCGGACGGACTCACCGGGAACATGCTAGTTAGTATTATACCTATCGTCAAATAGCAGTTCCCTGGTGACATGTGTACAAGTTAGTCTATCGACCTGAGATCGTCATTTGTCTCGTGTGAGTTCCACTGTGCTTTGATTACTACCCTACCACGGCTCAAAGTAGTCGTGCAAACAGGTTTAGTTGGGTACAGTCCCGAGCCACATAGAGGCAGTGAGCGGATCGGCAGGGGATTCGTCTCTCCCAGTATTGGGCGTGATATCGCGCTGTGTTTGGAGAGCCATTACACAAAGTCCTTGGCCACAAAGTCCAAGGAAAGTGATATTTACTGGTAGGTATTCCAGTAGTTTCTCAGGGTGTTCTGGGCTACACTCCGACACGACTTATACCGCTATTGGGGGTCTGACGTTTATCATCCCCCTAGGCCCGATATGCGATACTCATAGACGAACAGACGAGACTGTACGGATATTGTCACTGTCAGGCTCAGTAGGGTTTCAGGATGATTTCGCTCGTCGGCCTCCCTTTCGCTCAATACCTGGGTAGTCGTTATGTACAGCTAGTGCTACTGACGTGTTTGTGGTTAAACCCACTGCCATCGTATTGACGAGTCTTTAGAGTCCCACACAGAGGGTTTCCCTAGTTTGGGCAAAACGTTGTAGAGGCCGCATAGTTTTATGGCAGGATTCGATCATATACGTGCATTCGTGCACGGATCATGATCGGACGGATCATACTAGTGGGTTTTAGTTTAAGCCGGATCCTAGTATTAGATTGTTGGAATATTTTCATCTCGTTATATTCGTATTCAGTCGGAATACGGATGCAGGTATGTATATACGGATGAGGGGTATTCTTGTAATTCGTAACGAGATCACTTTTGGAGTGGTCATTTCTTGTTTTGGTTTTAAACATTTATTTTAATGTTTAAAATTGTGATGTGAAATGTGTGAGTATTTTTTTTTGTTTGCATGGAAAATTTTGGGCATATTTCGTGGGCTTTTTTTTGTTGTGGCTGTGGATATTTCTTGCTGGCAATATTGGTGACTCATACTTTGTGATTGGATTTGCATTAATTATTTGTGCAAGGTGGCTGTTGGTTTTTTGAGGTGATGGGGTTTTATTTATTATGTTGCTTTAATTAATATATACTCACATCATCACACACACAATCCAGAGAGAACATATTTTCGCAGCCCATTTTTTTCAAGCAAAAGAAACTTTGCCTCACATCTTCTTCTCGTTTTGGCAACTTCATTCTCCTCTACCCAAATCCTTGGGTGCTTTGAAACAAAGTATTCACACACTATCTCTACTTCACCTTGGGTATCTAGGCTAGCAAACTGGATGCCCGAGTTACTTCGGTTTTGAAGCGGGAGCCCGTATTACTAATTCTCGATTTGGATCGTCTTCGACGAGGGAGACTGGAGAGCGAACTTGATCGAGGAAGCCGCGAGGAGCTTGGGACAGAGGTTGAAGACCGAAGGACACGGATCGATCGGTATAACCTATCTAAACTCCTTTTACAGTTAACTAGTATAGGGTTAATAGCACGATCCGGGTTTTAAGGTTACGTTAGCGCCAGTTTTAAAAAGTTTTTTTTCCGCGTTTGGCCTCGGATTGACGGCCGGGGCGCTGGCGTAGCCTTAAAAAACGTGCCTAGAGTTTGTCCAGATTCTGGTTTTAAGCATCCGACGGACTACTCCATATACCTTAACATCGTTAAGATATGAATCCATTCTATGTAGGGTTCCTAGGCACACTCAAGAGGTTCCACAAGGCATCAACCATGCTAAAATCAAATTTTTCTTGTACCAAGAAACCCTAAACTAGATCGTTAACTAGAGGATAGGCGAAACTACAAGCAAGCAAACAACTTTGCTAATAAGTGAAAGGGATTACAACCTTTGTAGATCCGGTCCACCACTTCTTTAGCTCCGAGATGACGTCCCTCTGCTGCGATCATCGGGATCCTGGACTCTAGCGTCGGTTTCATCGGAGAAATGAGCGGGCTAGGTCATTGACTTCGGTGCCGAAGATGATCTACGTCGAGGCAACTCTAACTCAAGCTCCATCTTCACTTGGTCATGAAAATTGTGAAGATAACACACTCTACTACATAGCAAGTGGTAGAGGATGAAGAAATAGGAAGTGGGTTCACTTTGGATTTGGATTTCTCATTTGGATTCATCACTTGATAATTTTCATGCAAGCTTTCTTTTTCTTCATCAAGAAGAAGAAGAAGAAGAAGAATGAAAAAGAATTAACTTAAAAGAAATAAATCAAGCGAATCTTATCATAATGCAACCATGGGTGAGTTAACTTGTGTAGAGAATAAACTAGGGTTTAGGTGTAATGGTTAGGTTAAGGCAAAAAACAAAATGGCAAAGACTTTCAAAGCTTCATGAAGCTTCATGAATAAAACAAAGCAAGCCTCCATTTTATTTTTGCCAAAATGAATAAAGAAAATAAATAAAAAAAATTAAAACCCAACCATTAACTTAAAGATGGTATAAAGCAAACATACACCCAAGTTTGCATGTATCATCAAACATGATACAAACAAGTGCACCAAAATATATCATATATACAATGTGCACAATCTAGTGAGAAAATAATCTTAAGTGAACCAATACTAGTTAATGTAAAGTAATATATCAAATATATAATTATACATTAAATCATTAAATCAACACTTGATTTAATGATCCGGTCATACTGCATATAACCGACTAATATCAAGTGTATCAATGTATCGAATCAACACTTGATTCGGTAACCCGGCTATATCTCATATAACCGTCCAATGTTACATATCTCGAGAATAGAATACAGTATCATATACTGGTATTATTCTCGGTCCCGCACATATCTCATATGCGCTCCTATTTCGTTTCGCTTGAGCCAGGAAACCTCTGTGTAGGATTCTAAAGACTCGTCAATACGCCGGCAGTAGGTGATGATCATATCAAACACCCACAAGCCGCAAGCGGTCTGCTAAACATAACGGCCACCCGGGTGTTGAGCGATCAAAAGACAATGAGCAAGCCCGCTCACACTCCTGTGAATCCAACCAGTAAAACTTACCGTACAGTCCGGTCTCGTCGTCTGATATGTCGCATATCTCGCCTAGGGATGGTAAACGTCAGACCCCAATAACTCGATAAGTCGTGTCGATATGAGGCTCATAACGGGTCGAGAAACTACTGGTAACACTTACCAGTAAATCCCTAAAGCAGCCTTGGCCAAGGACTTCCTGTTATAGCCAATCGAGCACAGCGCAACATCAACTCCCTATACCGGGAGAGACGAAACCCCTCCTATCGCTCATTGCCTCCTTGTGATTCGGGACTGTACCCAAAAGCCACCTTTTTGCACGCCCTCTTGGACGTGGTATGATAGAAATCAAAGCACAGTGGGAATCACACAAGACTCTATGACGATCTCGGGTCTACAGACTAACCTGTACAGTGTCACCAGAGAACTGCCATCTGACGTAAGGTATAATACCATCTGGGAGTTCTCGGCGAGTCCGTCCAGTGTACCCAGTCTACACTGAGCACCCGTATATCATCTCTGATGTCAAACACCAATGGATATGGGATCATCCATCGCCCATCTGTATGGGTCGAGAAGGTATACGCTAGCCTACTCTGGTATATCGATGCCCCGTCTCGATACACCCACGACTAGGGACTTTGAAGGATGTACTTATAGACTATCATGTCCCCACTAGTATGATCCGCATCATAGTCCAGGTAGTCAAGTACACATCCTAAGGGCTTTACTAACATGTAACAGAGAGACAATCAATGTACACGTTAAGGTAAAGAGTAACCAGATAGCACACTATCATATCGATCAAGAAAGTCATCCCTATATATGTCCAAGCATCCACTACAATATACATCCTATGTATAGTAATGGCCTCTAGGGCATACATATAACTAACAATCTCCCACTTGCACTAGGGCCATCTGATAGCAGTGGTTGTAGTATCTCATACTCAACCATCCCATAAAAGTCTCTCTATGGGAAAAGGCCTTTGTGAGTGGATCCGCCGTGTTGTCCTCTGAGTCTACTCTCCTAACCTTGATCCCCTGGAGATCAACCATCTCCATGATCAGGTGATACTGCCTAAGAATAGTCTGGATCATTGATGGGACGGGCGTTCCTAGGCATAAGCCACAACTCCATTGTCACACAATGGGAGAAACGAAGTTCATCTCATGAACTAATATACACCCAGACTGCCTCTTTGGTAGCATCTTTGGTAGCAATATATCCAGCCTTTATCGTCTAGTATGCCATGGTATCTAGCTTGGAACTCTTCCAACATACTGTCCCTTTACTAAGGGTAAAGACAATGCCTGTGACTGACATTCAGTCATCCTTATCACCCTTGAACCTTTCCAGTGATTCTCCCCAGGATCAATTGATACCATCTCACTACAACTAGTGAGTATCCTAATATCCAATTAGATCTATCTCATAGATCCAAAATCCAGGATTCAGGAGGTGTCATTATGATCCTATATGGAGAATCCTTGTGATAAGCGGAGATTGACCGAGCGTAGCATAGGAAACTACTTCCTTATCAAGAGTATGTCATCCACGTACTCTACGAGGATCACTACCATACTCCCTACTACCTTTTTGTATATACAAGGTTCATCTACCATTTTGATGATGTCAAACTCTTTGACTAGCACATCAAAACAGACGTTCCAACTCTGTGATGCCTGCTTTAATACATAAAACATCTTGCACACGTTTCCGCTGCTCCCACTGTCTACGAAGCCATCTGACTGTGTACTTATAGATTCTCTCTTCTAAATCTTTATTTAGAAAAGCAGTCATGACACCCAACCGCCAGATATCGTAGTCATGGTATATAGCCGTGGCAAGTAGGATCTGGATGGACTTACGCATAGGTACTTAGAAAAGGTTTCATCACAATCCATACCTGGTCAATGATGCAAACCTTTAACAAGTCTAACTTTGAAAGTTTCAACTTTTCCATGTACACCAAGTAATCTTCTCAAGATATACTTGCTCCTGATGGGGATTTAACCCTTCAGATAAAGCAACCAAAGTCCATACTTTGTTGGTGTATAAGGATTCCATCTCAGATCGATAAGCATCCAGCCATTCTTACAGAGTCCCACTCCTGATGGCTAGCTCGAAACTAGTTGGGTCATCATCTCATGATGCAATCCTCGCTCCCACTGTCATAAAGAAACCGAAGTATCTCTCAGGTGGGTGAGGAACCCTACTAGATCGGCGGAGAGGCTGAGGTTCGTTGGTTGCTATTGAATCTTTTGGTTCTACCAAATCAGCAGCTGCAGTTTGTATAGCTGGAACTCTTTCCAGTTCTACCTCATGTCCACTTATTTCTTCACAAGAAATTCCCTTTCACAAAGGTGGCATGCTGAGAAACAAAACATTTTTGTTCCTCGGTTAGGTAGAAGATATTCCCTTGCGAATGCTTGGGATATCCAACAAACTTCCACAGAACTGACTTTGCCTCGAGCTTGTCCGGATTATGCTTTTTAGACATAGGACGGACAACCCCAAATCTTAACAAACTTAAGATATGGGCTCTTCCCTTTCCATATCTCATATGAAATGGTAGGCAACTGATTTGATCGGAACCCTATTCAATAGGTATGCAACTTCATAAGTGCATAACTCCCTAAAAGGAAATAGAAAACTCAGTAGTACTCATCATAAAGGGCACCATATCATATAGGGTGTGATTGCTCCGCCCCGATACACCGACGTGCTGTGGTGTATACGGAGGAGTAATGCTGAGAGAGAATCTCATTCTTAGAATAGTCCAGGAATCCCGTGCTCAAGTATTCTCCTCCTTGATCACATCTAAGGACATAATACATATACCCGTTTTTGGTTCCCTACTTCTATATTATATTCTGTGAATATCTCAAAAGCTTCGGACTTGTGTTTCAGCAGGAACATATGTCTGAATCTCGAGAGATCATCAGAGAATGTAATGAAGTACAAAGAACCGGTCTTGGCATGTGTAGACAGGAGACCTTCATACATCAATATGTATCATCCCAAGAGTTTACTAACTCTTTCTCTGTTTCCAATAAACAGAGCTATGGTCATCTTATCTTTGTGACATGACTGGAAAGTTTCACAAGATGTAAATTCAAACTGTTTTAAATATGCATCTTAATGTAACTTAGCTAGTCGGGTCGCATTGATATGACCTAGTCTACAATACCTCAAGAAGGATTCGTTCATATCTGAACTCTTCCTCTTCTGTGTGTTCTGTATACTAAGAACTGTAGTTTGATTTAGAACGTCAATGCTTTTAGATAACGTGCCTGAACCGATCAACTGTTGATTTAGGAAATGTTCAAAACATTATCCAACAATACAAAATTATATCCTTTCTTTACTAATAAAGAAACTGATTTGATGTTGTATATCAGGTTCGGTATCTAATGACATTTGTTCAGAATCAATGTATTCAGGTAATACAGGGTGACAGTGACCAACAGACTTGGCTGCAACACTTGCACCGTTTTCTGTCTCATGAAACTTATCACCCGTTCTCAGTTCTTTACCTTTCTGTAGACCATGTAATATATTACATATGTGGGATCCTGATCCAGTATCATATACCCAGGACGTAAAGGACATTGAGAAACAGTTCTCTGTAATGAATATACCCGAAGATGATGCATCGGTATGCACTTTCTTCGTTTGGGCGGCACGGGAATTCTGGTAATCCCCAATTTCCTGCTCTGTCTTATAACAATTATAGGTTGGAGTGAGACCAACGTTCCCCAGCTCAGTATAACAAGCGGGTTCGGTCAATACATCCATATTATTATCTTGATTAAGGCGTGACATGGTCGCTACCTGGAGAGAGAGAGAAGAAAACACTCTGCGTGCGCTCTTGTAAGATCAGATTGGTTATTATTTTATCTAATCAGGATGGCTCCCACTGTTTTTATCAAATCTTCCTTCAAACCCTAAAAGGAAAGACCAGCCGGGATTAATTACACGCTACAAGTTCACCAATCTTTCAGCCAAGCCAGTGTCTGTACTTTGAGGGAGGTTCCCCGTGCTTTCGCACGGACCTAATTAAAGTAAACCTCGTTTTCCCAGAGGCGTAACTCCGTTGACACCTTTCTAGACATCTACTTGATCGGCTAATTGTAATGTGTAAAACTCTCCGAGGAGTAACTCTTACTCGCAGCGGGTATCGGGATCCAACTATCTCATAGAAGGTATGCAATCTCATTGCAAATTTCAACACTTGAAATTCCCGATAGTTTTGCCCCTAACGTGCTATGACCTTGACGAAAGCCAACAAACCATAGCCCGCTAGTCAAGTTCAACCCGTACATTTCTTGATTGAATTAAACCCACCCGCACGACCCTTGACGAAAGCCAACAAAGCCATACGACTACCCTAATCCAATCGCATCGTATGCAGCAGATAAGCAGCATATAGCTACCGCACACTACACCTTGACGAAAGCCAGCAAATGTAGCACAAATACTATATACAACTTATCTGAAATGACGGAGGGCTACGACAGGTTTTTCTGAAAACCTATTGCGTAATGAACTTGATATCGTTGTAGAATCAAATGATTTTAAAATGCTGTGTTTTTTAGGCTTTTCTAGTTTTGCTAAAGGGGTCACTCCCGGTGAAGGGATCGTCGGCCCTTTCCTCATCGAATAAGGTGCAGGATATATCATATATACCGCTGTGCAAAGCAAGAACTATAGGAGCAATCAAAAGACAAACCGAGGGTTGTAGCATCTGCCAGTTATTGCTAAAGGGGTCACTCCCGGTGAAGGGATCTTGGCCCTTTCCTTATCGAATAAGGTGCAGGATGTTCTACAAGGAACACCGCGATGCAAAGCAAGAACTGTAGCTACCTGTTTTTGAAAATTCGATTCCACAACATCTTTTAGGTTTCTTTTCTTTCATTAATCATATTAATGAAGTCCCATCATTTAAATCACCTAAACATCACAGATAAATACGACGTACACTTATGCCATCCGCATTCGCCTCGATGTCCCCTCGTGCACCGTTAGGTTAGGTAACTAACGACAGAGCGGGGCAGGGCTAGCGCGGGTGTAAAACATAAGTAACGTCTATATAATATTGTAAGTCCATGCTACCTCTCCCGGTACTTTCGGGCATGCGGAATTTGATAAAAAACGATTTTCTTAGAGGTGGTAACATGGACTTAAAACCCGGATCTTTGTTAAACATCTAACTAACAACCTAACTAGGAGTCGTTAACTACTCGGTTAGGGGGTTTATACCTTGCTTGTCTTGAACTCCTTCGTCTTCAAACTCCGATGGTGGTCCAGATCGGCTTCTTCCCGTCGTCTCCTTACGCCGAAGATAGATCCACCTGAAAGCTCCAACCTTTGGCTCCTTCTTCGAACTTTGAAGAAACTAGTTCACTCGGTTTGCTAAACCTTGTGAACTAGAGTGAGTAGAGAAGAGTTTGTATGGGATTTTATCTATGGTTCTTGATTCTCAACTCATGAGACAAGTGAACCATAGACTAAGAGAGGGAGAGCAAGAGGAGGAAGATGAGAGCTCAAGAACAAGAGAGAGAATGAGCATGAAAGAATGAGAGAAGACTTTTCTCATTTGGCTCTCATAATCCAAAACAATCATAACACATCATATCAATCAAGTATTATGTGATGGTTTAAGCAACCATAGCCATATCATTTCATACACTCATTTTGCACAAAAGAGCAAGCAAGCAAAAGTCTTTGCCATAAAATGATAGCTATGGTTATCATGATGGTCAACTAGTCAAGCCTAGTCAACCGGTCAACAAAGTCAACAAGTCAACAAAAGTCAACAAGTCAACAAAGTCAACAACTCAACAACCATGTCACCATAATACCTAATTAATATAATTGTTAATCACATATCATATTCTCATTAGGGTTGAGCAAAAAGTCAATAGTCAACTGTCAACGGTCAACAACCCTAATGAGAATCCTCCGCCTCTGTCTCTCCGGCAACTGTGCATACACACCCGCATCCGCGTTCCGAGGAACACGAATACAAACTGGATAAATCCAATCCCAATACTTACACTAGGATCTGGCTTAAACCAAAGCCCGCTAGTGTTTACTGTCCGGACACTGTACGTGCACAAGTGCACGGATGTGACCGAACCCTGTCGCAAAACCATGCGACCTGCCGCAAAACCATGCGACCTCTACTCTTTTGCCTAAAGGCGAATAGCTTTCTGTGTGGGACTCTAAAGACTCGACACTACGCTGGCAGTGGGTTTAACCACAGACCGCAAGCGGCACTAGCTGTGCGTAACGGTCCCTAGGTAGAAGCCGACAAGAAGACTGACGAGGTGAAACCCATCTGAACTCCTACTGAGCCTGAATGTGACAATCTCCGTACAGTCCGGTCTGTTCGTCTGATACATCGCATGGCGGGCCTAGGGGGCGGTAAACGTCAGTCCCCTAATAGCGGTACAAGTCGTGTCGGAGTGAAGCCCAAAACACCCTGAGATAACACTGGAAGCCTACCAGTATATCTCGTTTGCCCTGGCCAGGGACTACTCGTGTAATGGCTCTCCTAGACACAGCGCGATGTCAACCCCCAATACCGGGAGAGACGAATCCTGTCTAACCGTCACTGCCTCCAAGTGCTTCGGGACTGCACCCAACTACCACCTGTTTGCACGACTCCTTTGAGCCGTGGTAGGGTAGTAATCAAAGTACAGTGGGAACACACTCGAGACGAAGTGACAGTGTCAAGTCAGCGGACTAAGCTGTACTCATGTCACCTGGGAACTGATAACTGACGATAGGTACAATACCAACCGGTCAGTTCCCGACGAGTCCTGTCCAGTGTACTCGTAACCCAACGAGCACCCGCATACTATCTTCAGTACGACGTACTGACGGCTGTGGGACATACCGTCTCCCACTCTGGGATGAGAAGCGCATGCGCTAGTCTACTCCGGAGTATCGATGCCCTGTCTCGATAGTCCTGCGACTAGGGACCTGCATAAGGATGTGCTTATAGATTACCCAGCCTCCACTAGTGTGACCGCCATCACAACGCTGGTAATCAAGCAAAGATCCTAAGGGCTCCACTAATGTGTATAGGTGATATACTGAAATAAACACAAGTACACATTGAAGTAGAAACAAACCAAGTAGCATACTACTATATTGAGCAAGATTGTTTATACAAGGTGAATATCCCAAGCTTCCATTAAGTAATATACAAACTAGTATGATACAGTTATGGCCTCTAGGGCATATACACTAACAATCTCCCACTTGCACTAAGGCCATGTACTGGCGTATCGAAGACCTATCATCTCGATCAGCCGCTCGAACTGAGTCTGGGGCAAGGCCTTGGTGAATGGATCTGCAGTGTTATCTTCTGAAGCGACTCTCCGAACCTCGATCTCCTTGCGATCCACGATCTCCCTGATCAGGTGATACCGCCTCAAGATGTGTCTGGATCTCTGATGGGACCTGGGTTCCTTCGCTAAAGCTATAGCCCCGTTGTTGTCGCAATACAGAGGTATTGGATCAACAATGGACGGAACCACCTGAAGTTCTTTCAAGAACTTCCTCATCCAGACAGCTTCTTTTGCGGCATCAGATGCAGCGATGTATTCCGCTTCCATCGTCGAGTCTGCAACGGTTTCCTGTTTGGAACTCTTCCAACACACCGCCCCTCCATTGAGGGTAAAGACAAAACCCGACATGGACTTGGAATCATCCTTGTCACTCTGGAAGCTGGAGTCAGCAAAGGCCTCGATCTGGAGGTCTTTTCCGCCATACACCAAGAACATCTCCTTAGTCCTTCTCAGGTACTTGAGAATGTTCTTTACCGCTATCCAGTGTTTCTCCCCTGGGTCTGACTGATACCGGCTTACTACACTCAGTGCATAAGCTACATCCGGTCTGGTACACAACATCGCATACATTATAGAGCCTACCGCAGAAGCGTAGGGTATAATCGATATGCGATCCCTCTCCAAATCAGTCTTGGGAGACATCTCTTTAGAGAGGGTGATCCCGTGACAAGCCGGTAGGTTACCGCGCTTGGAATCTTCCATACTGAATCTCTTCAGTATGGCGTCGATGTACCTGGACTGCGAAAGTCCTAATATCCTCTTGGATCTGTCACGGTAGATCCGGATACCCAGAATGTACGAGGCATCACCCAGGTCTTTCATGGAGAACCTGTGTGACAAGAACCCCTTGACAGATTGTAGCATAGGAATGTCATTTCCTATTAAGAGAATGTCATCCACGTATAAAACGAGGAATACTACAGTTCTCGCTACAAATCTACTATAGATGCATGGTTCATCTGGATTTTTGATAAAGCCAAATTCCTTGACCGTCTCATCAAAACAGATGTTCCAACTCCGCGATGCCTGCTTTAGTCCGTAAATGGACTTAAGCAACTTGCACACCTTTCCGCTGCTCCCACTCTGAATGAAACCCTCTGGCTGATCCATATAGACACACTCCTCTAAATTTCCATTTAGAAAAGCTGTCTTTACGTCCATCTGCCAAATCTCATAATCGTGGAAGGCAGCAATGGCAAGAAGGATCCGAATGGATTTCAGCATAGCTACTGGAGAAAAGGTCTCGTCATAGTCTAAAACTGGTCTTTGACGAAAACCCTTTGCAACCAGTCTAGCTTTATAGGTCTCAACCTGTCCATCTACACCAATCTTCCTTTTGAAGATCCACTTGCATCCTACGGGTTTTACCCCGTCTGGAGCAACGTCCAACGTCCATACTTTGTTGGTGTACATGGACTCCATTTCGGTCCACATTGCATCCAGCCATTTTACCGAGTCGACGCTCTGAACGGCTTGCTGGAAGTTAGTAGGCTCATCATAATCTATGATGCAATCCTCTCTATCCCCGTCTATGAGAAAACCGTAGTATCTCTCGGGCGGATGAGACTGCCTACTACTTCTGCGGAGCGGCGTAGGAATGTCCTGTTCTTTTGAACCCTCTGGTTCCACTAAGCTTTCAGTAATAGTCTGTGGTTCTGGAATCTCTTCCAGTTCTACTGCGCTCCCACTTATTTCCTTTTCTAAGAACTGGTGTTCTAGAAAGTGGGCATGACGAGAAACAAGATCTTTTTGTTCCTCTTCGCAGTAGAAGAAATATCCCTTGGAATTCTTTGGATATCCCACAAACTTGCACTGTACTGAGCGTGCCTCGAGCTTGTCCGCATGCTGCTTTTTAACAAAAGCTGGACTTCCCCATGTCTTAATGTGCTTAAGATAGGGTCTCTTCCCATACCACATTTCATATGGTGTAGTAGGCACAGTCTTAGTCGGAACTCGGTTCAAAAGGTATGCAGCTGATTCTAGCGCATACCCCCAGAATGATCGCGGTAACTCAGCGTTACTCATCATGGACCGAACCATATCCAATAGGGTTCGGTTCCGTCTCTCCGATACACCGTTATGTTGCGGAGTGTATGGAGGAGTAAGCTGAGAGAGAATTCCGTTCTCTTTTAAATAATCCAGGAACTCGGCACTTAAGTATTCTCCACCTCGATCCGATCTTAGGATCTTGATACTTTTGCCGGTTTGTTTTTCTACTTCATTCTTATACTCCTGGAATTTTCCAAAGGCTTCGGACTTATGTTTCATTAAGAAGACATAACCGTACCTTGAGAAGTCATCCGTAAAAGTAATGAAGTAAGAATGACCGCTTCGCGCATGTGTATACATTGGACTGCACACGTCGCTGTGTACGAGTCCCAAGAGCTCGCTCGCTCTTACTCCGTGTCCAGTGAACGGAGTCTTTGTCATCTTTCCTTTGAGACAGGATTGACAAGTGGCATACGATTGATATTCGAACGGATTCAAATATCCTTCTGTATGTAACTTCGTCAACCTTCTCTCATTGATGTGACCCAGTCTACAATGCCATAAAAAAGTCTGATTTATTTCCGGAGACTTTCTTTTGTGTGTATTCTGGACATTGAAAATCTGTGGTTGGTTTAATACGTATATACCATTACTCAATGTACCTGACCCAATCAAAACTTGATTAAGGTGAATGTTTACAACATTACTTACAAACGCAAATTCATAACCTTCTTTAGAAACTAAAGATACAGAAATGATATTACAAGTTGCGTTGGGTACAAAAAAACAATTACGCAAAACCAAAACATGTCCATCTGACATTCCCAGGTGATAGTCCCCCACGGCCTTAGCATCCATGCTAGCTCCGTTTGCAACTCTGAGGGTCATGTCACCCGCTTTCAAAACACTACGGTTTCTCAACGCCTGCAAAGAATTACAGATATGAGATCCTGATCCGGTATCCAATACCCAGGAAGTAGAGTTTATTGAAAGACAGTTTTTAATAACATACACACCTGAAGCTGAAGCCGCAACCTGCTTCAATTCCTGTGTCCTGGCTTTCCAAGCCCTGCAATCATTTTTCCAGTGACCTTTCTTATGACAATAGAAGCATTCTTCCTTATCCACAAGCTTCCCCGCTATCTTTGTTGCTTTTGCTTTTCCCTTCGTATCCACTTTACTAACACCGCCCCTTGGTTTGGCGGAGGCTTTCTTCTTCTTTCCCTTAGCTTTCACCTTGGACCCAGAAGAGGAAGATCCTCCTACAAACAAAGTGGATGTTTCCCTACCTTTCTGTAGGGTGCCCTCTGCATTCCTCAGCATGTTGAGGAGTTCTGAAAGTTCAACTTCTTTTTCTTGTAAGTTGAAGTTCAGTATAAACTGGGCGTAAGTGGAAGGAAGGGACTGGAGAATCAAGTCCGTATAGAGCTCATTCTCCAACGTGGTTCCAAGTTCCGCGAGCTCCTCAATGAAGCCAATCATCTTAAGCACGTGTTCCGCTACCGATGATCCGATGGCCAACCTTGCCGAAAATAACTTTTAAAACACTTCGTATCTTGCGATACGAGATTGCTCTCCATACAGTTCTTTTGTATGGAGAAATATGGATTCAAGGTCCATATTCTCGTGCCTCCTCTGATGTTCGTTGTCCATCGAGGCAAGTACGAGGCACTTGGCCTTCGCGCTATCAATCTCCCAGGTCTTACGGATTTCCTTATCCGCGACGCTGGAAGTGGGACTTGGGACAGGGGGAGCTTTGGTGGTAAGAAGATACCCCAGCTTGTCGTAAGTGATTGCCATTTTGACATTCCTGAGCCAATCTTTGTAGTTTGGCCCTGTCAGTATGTTTTTATCTAGGAGTAACTTAAGTCCAGTCATGTCGATTGGTCGCTGCAATTAGGAGAGAGAAGAAGAAACACTCAGCATGATGCTCTTGCAAGTTTAGAGTGGTTTTTAATTTGTCTAAACAGGATGGCTCCCACTGTTTCTCGAATCCCTCCTCAAACGAAAAAGGAAGAATTAGTCAGGATCAATCTCACCGTACAATACTTGCTTAACCGTTCGGCCAGGCTGGTGTCGGTACTTCGAGGGAGGTTTTCCAACGCTTTCGCGAAGTTCCTTAATTTAAGAACCTCTTTTCCCTGGGAGCGTAGCCCCGCTAACACCTTTCTCGACACCTACTAGGTTTATAGCATTGATCGTTAAGTGAGAAATTTCCCGAGGAGTAGCATATACTCACAGTAGGATCGGGATCCAAATATCATCGCGTGACGAAACTGAAGAAATCCTACCAGAATCATCACACTCCAAATGGTATGCAACACTAGCAAGTTTCAGTTCTTTTGAAACTCCCGATGTGGATTTTTGCCCCATGCTCTTATGACCTTGACTTTGGCCAAAATATCATAAGTCACATGTCAAGTTCTGCCCGTCATTATCCAGGTTAATTTGGATCCACCCGTACCCACCCTTGACTTTGGCCAAAATGGCAGTACGACTGTCCCAAACCAACGCATCTATCTATGCTACACATGAATACCCAATAGCTACCAATCACTATGCCTTGACTTTGGCCAACATACATAGCTTGAAGACTATTGACCATTTATGCGAAACGACGGAGGGCTACGAATGGTTTTGGCGAAACCGTGAACGTAGTGAACTTGATTTAGTCGATGGAACGAGATAGCTTTTAAATGGAGTGGCTCAAACTCCGCATTTTAAAAGTTTGTTTTGAAAAGAACCGAGTGGTTTTTTGAAAGTGTTCCAACGACTTTTACATGGTTTATTTTCTTGCATTAGTTCTTTTAATGCGTGATATTCTTGCATTAGTTCTTTTAATGCGTCCCATCATTTAATCCTACCATTGCAGAAAACAACCAAAATATGACGTACGCTTATGCCATTCGCATTCGCCACTGGGCCCCGTCATTACCCGTTAGGTTACTTAACTAACGACAGAGCGGGGGCTGGGCTAGCGCGGCTGTAAAACATAAGCAACGCCTAAATAATATCATATATAGATATACTGCAATGATAAACATTTCAGATCGCAGATGAACACATTGGATATACTAGGAAGCTGCAATTCGTACGAGCCTGTAACGAAAAGCAGATTACACGGTCGCGGTGAATAGCCAAACCCCACCCAAGATCCCTACGGGTGCGGCAAACTACCCGCCAAGTACCCGAAGCGAAGCAACCTCCCTCATCCCCGTGAGTAGGCCACTCGGCACTTCGGCATACCCGGTAGTTTGTGCACCCCCTCCATGGGTCTATCCTAGGAGCAAAAACAGTAAAAAGAAATTATACAATGACAGCTACAACCCCGACCCGGTTGTGCGGCCATACAAATAATTATTACATCAATTTACAAATTTACATGAATTGAAAGAAAAGAAAACTCTCGTCTCACAACCCCCGGCTATTCACCCGCGACAATCCAATGAATTCATATACACATTCCAGCAACATTACAGATCACAGATTTGTATAACCCCCACTAATCGACATATAGCGATTAGTAGACATTCAATACAAATATCACATTACAGAAAAACCCGTCAACTAAAGTCTTTTCGAAGTTCGATCAAAAATACGGATTTTCGGGACCCCAAAAATAAAATTTTCGTTCTGGAAAATCTGGGCAGAAAATATATATTCCAAAAATCCCAAAACAACCCCAGTATAACACTGCACCAAACTTAGACCTCGGCCGAGTCAACTCGGCCGCGGATCCGCGGCTCTTTGACTCGATCGTTGGAACAATTTTGGTGGGTGTTCACACAAAAGCCTGAGCCGATTTTTGTGATGAAAATTATCAATTTTTGAGCAGAATAAAAAAATCGGCAGAAACTTGGCGATTCGGGTTCGTTTCGTGACTTTTTCTTTGATTGATCTTCTAGCGACTTTGTTAACATGTTAGATAGAGTTTAACTAGGCTCTGATACCACTGTAAGTCCATGCTACCTCTCCCGGTACTTTCGGGCATGCGGAATTTGATAAAAAATGATTTTCTTAGAGGTGGTAACATGGACTTAAAACCCGGATCTTTGTTAAACATCTAACTAACAACCTAACTAGGAGTCGTTAACTACTCGGTTAGGGGGTTTATACCTTGTTTGTCTTGAACTCCTTCGTCTTCAAACTCCGATGGTGGTCCGGATCGGCTTCTTCCCGTCGTCTCCTTACGCCGAAGATAGATCCACCTGAAAGCTCCAACCTTTGGCTCCTTCTTCGAACTTTGAAGAAACTAGTTCACTCGGTTTGCTAAACCTTGTGAACTAGAGTGAGTAGAGAAGAGTTTGTATGGGATTTTATCTATGGTTCTTGATTCTCAACTCATGAGACAAGTGAACCATAGACTAAGAGAGGGAGAGCAAGAGGAGGAAGATGAGAGCTCAAGAACAAGAGAGAGAATGAGCATGAAAGAATGAGAGAAGACTTTTCTCATTTGGCTCTCATAATCCAAAACAATCATAACACATCATATCAATCAAGTATTATGTGATGGTTTAAGCAACCATAGCCATATCATTTCATGCACTCATTTTGCACAAAAGAGCAAGCAAGCAAAAGTCTTTGCCATGAAATGATAGCTATGGTTATCATGATGGTCAACTAGTCAAGCCTAGTCAATCGGTCAACAAAGTCAACAAGTCAACAAAAGTCAACAAGTCAACAAAGTCAACAACTCAACAACCATGTCACCATAATACCTAATTAATATAATTGTTAATCACATATCATATTCTCATTAGGGTTGAGCAAAAAGTCAATAGTCAACTGTCAACGGTCAACAACCCTAATGAGAATCCTCCGCCTCTGTCTCTCCGTCAACTGTGCATACACATCTGCATCCGCGTTCCGAGGAACACGAATACAAACTGGATAAATCCAATCCCAATACTTACACTAGGATCTGGCTTAAACCAAAGCCCGCTAGTGTTTACTGTCCGGACACTGTACGTGCACAAGTGCACGGATGTGACCGAACCCTGTCGCAAAACCATGCGACCTGCCGCAAAACCATGCGACCTCTACTCTTTTGCTTAAAGGCGAATAGCTTTCTGTGTGGGACTCTAAAGACTCGACACTACGCTGGCAGTGGGTTTAACCACAGACCGCAAGCGGCACTAGCTGTGCGTAACGGTCCCCAGGTAGAAGCCGACAAGAAGACTGACGAGGTGAAACCCATCTGAACTCCTACTGAGCCTGAATGTGACAATCTCCATACAGTCCGGTCTGTTCGTCTGATACATCGCATGGCGGGCCTAGGGGGGCGGTAAACGTCAGTCCCCTAATAGCGGTACAAGTCGTATCGGAGTGAAGCCCAAAACACCCTGAGATAACACTGGAAGCCTACCAGTATATCTCGTTTGCCCTGGCCAGGGACTACTCGTGTAATGGCTCTCCTAGACACAGCGCGATGTCAACCCCCAATACCGGGAGAGACGAATCCTGTCTAACCGTCACTGCCTCCAAGTGCTTCGGGACTGCACCCAACTACCACCTGTTTGCACGACTCCTTTGAGCCGTGGTAGGGTAGTAATCAAAGTATAGTGGGAACACACTCGAGACGAAGTGACAGTGTCAAGTCAGCGGACTAAGCTGTACTCATGTCACCTGGGAACTGATAACTGACTATAGGTACAATACCAACCGGTCAGTTCCCGACGAGTCCTGTCCAGTGTACTCGTAACCCAACGAGCACCCGCATACTATCTCCAGTACGACGTACTGACGGCTGTGGGACATACCGTCTCCGACTCTGGGATGAGAAGCGCATGCGCTAGTCTACTCCGGAGTATCGATGCCCTGTCTCGATAGTCCTGCGACTAGGGACCTGCATAAGGATGTGCTTATAGATTACCCAGCCTCCACTAGTGTGACTGCCATCACAACGCTGGTAATCAAGCAAAGATCCTAAGGGCTCCACTAATGTGTATAGGTGATATACTGAAATAAACACAAGTACACATTGAAGTAGAAACAAACCAAGTAGCATACTACTATATTGAGCAAGATTGTTTATACAAGGTGAATATCCCAAGCTTCCATTAAGTAGTATACAAACTAGTATGATACAGTAATGGCCTCTAGGGCATATACACTAACAAATATATCATATATATACTATATACAATATCTATCTCAACATATCAAATGATCACATCACAGATATTGCAGCAGAAGAAAGATATGAAACATTGGATATACTAGGATGTCCGTATTTTCAATACGAGCCTGTATAAAACACGGATTCCACGGTCGCGATGAATAGCCAAACCCACACCCCTAGACCCTTACGAGAGTGGCAAGCAACCCTACCATTTCTAGAGTTAGGAGACCCGGACTCGACTCTTCGAGTTGGTCTCCCACTGGACTCTAGAACCCGGTTACTTATGCCCTCCTCCTTGGGTCTATTCTAGTGCGGAAAAGTAAATAATATACAAAAGGTGACATCTTCCGCAACCTGGAAGTGCCCCAATAAAAGAATATTACATACAGGTTTTTACATGAATGAAAATAAAAAACACTCATCTCACATAAAAAACCCCCGGCTATTCAAACACGACGATCCAATATAACATATCCAGCAACACATAACATCACATGTCATCAACGTAAGTAAATATGCACATCCCAATTGTCGTTGACATATAGCAACGAAACCGGCGATATCACATTTTACACTTACGGTCGCAGAAAAGAAAGTGTAAAACTACAACAGTTGGAATCTGTAACCTGTATAGACATCGCATGCCTAACCAAATGAATTCCTTAGACATCGCATGCCTAACATTTATAAACCCCGCATTTTAGTCTCATTATCGAAAACTCTTTTCAATATCTAGTCGGGCAATTCAACATGATTCCCGATAAACTGATCGAATGCTCGTCGCAAACTTTAGTAGACGGCCGCACCCCCGGATGCCGTCGACCAAGTGCACTAAGGAGGAACACCGCTGCCGCGAGCACCCGAATGGATACTTTTGGCTACGGGGACTCCTACAGTCACTTGGTCGGGGCTATGAGGCATGGCTGTCTATTAAGTTTACCCGGCGAGTATCCGCGTACGCTACGTGATTGCGACGGACTTTTGATCGCATCAAAATTCCGTGGCAACCGATCATTCGAGACTAAACTGCTACGTTTATAACATTTATCTCGTAACTTCTTATGGATTCCAAATATTGTATCACATTCCAGATAAATAGACAATGTTAAACTTTCCGATCGAACAATCAAACACCCAAGTTTTCCCGAAACAGCTCAACACTTGAAATAAGTTTAAAAACATCCATTTCATGCCACAGTACCAACGGTCCAGCCGTAGAAGGGTCAAGCCAACGCCTTACATGTGGCACGCCGTACTGCCCCAAACCCGAAGGTTCAAAGGGCAGTTCAAGACGGTCACATAATCGAGTTAAGGTTTGTTGTCTTCTAGAGGGTCCATCGCGTTACTTGCACTACTTAGAACGTTCTTAAACTACGGAAAAATCCAACACTTGGAAATTTCCCGCCAGGGGAAAAAATGGGTATTTATATCCGGTCGAACTTTTTAACAGTTTCTAAAATATCCGGAAAAACATAAACGAAGTTAAATTATCCGATCGAATTAACGAGTCCCCAATAAATTCCAAGAAAACACAACACTTGAGTGGAATTAAAAAATTCCCAGAAAAAAATGATAAGAAAGGACCTAAGAATAAATATGTGAAGTTTGAGGGACTAATTCACAATTTGGGCCGCGGAACCGCCGCCAAACCCTTGGTTTGGCCGCGGTTCCGCGGTCAAATTTTTGAGTTAGGGGTCTGTACTTCACAGTAATTCTTATATTTTCCTGCTTAATTTTATGAGCATTTTTAATTCACAAAAATCCACAGTTTGAAAAAACGTACAGAGAAGGGTTTTGATCGGGGTTTCGATATTCAATCGGATCTCTAACTTCGTCTACACTTCGCCTAAAGCTCTAGCTAGGCTCTGATACTACTGTAGGGTTCTTAGGCACACTCAAGAGGTTCCACAAGGCATCAACCATGCCAAAATCAAATTTTTCTTGTACCAAGAAACCCTAAACTAGATCGTTAACTAGAGGATAGGCGAAACTACAAGCAAGCAAACAACTTTGCTAATAAGTGAAAGGGATTACAACCTTTGTAGATCCGGTCTACCACTTCTTTAGCTCCGAGATGACGTCCCTCTGCTGCGATCATCGGGATCCCGGACTCTAGCGTCGGTTTCATCGGAGAAATGAGCGGGCTAGGTCGTTGACTTCGGTGCCGAAGATGATCTACGTCGAGGCAACTCTAACTCAAGCTCCATCTTCACTTGGTCATGAAAATTGTGAAGATAACACACTCTACTACATAGCAAGTGGTAGAGGATGAAGAAATAGGAAGTGGGTTCACTTTGGATTTGGATTTCTCACTTGGATTCATCACTTGATAATTTTTATGCAAGCTTTCTTTTTCTTCATCAAGAAGAAGAAGAAGAAGAATGAAAAAGAATTAACTTAAAAGAAATAAATCAAGTGAATCTTATCATAATGAAACCATGGGTGAGTTAACTTGTGTAGAGAATAAACTAGGGTTTAGATGTAATGGTTAGGTTAAGGCAAAAAACAAAATGGCAAAGACTTTCAAAGCTTCATGAAGCTTCATGAATAAAACAAAGCAAGCCTCCATTTTATTTTTGCCAAAATGAATAAAGAAAATAAATAAAACAAATTAAAACCCAACCATTAACCTAAAGATGGTATAAAGCAAACATACACCCAAGTTTGCATGTATCATCAAACATGATACAAACAAGTGCACAAATATATATCATATATACAATGTGCACAATCTAGTGAGAAAATAATCTTAAGTGAACCAATACTAGTTAATGTAAAGTAATATATCAAATATATAATTATACATTAAATCATTAAATCAACACTTGATTTAATGATCCGGTCATACTGCATATAACCGACTAATATCAAGTGTATCAATGTATCGAATCAACACTTGATTCGGTAACCCGGCTATATCTCATATAACCGTCCAATGATACATATCGCGAGAATAGAATACAATATCACATACTAGTATTATTCTCGGTCCCGCACATATCTCATATGCACTCGTATTTCGTTTCGCTTGAGCCAGAAAACCTCTGTGTAGGACTCTAAAGACTCGTCAATACGCCGGCAGTAGGTGATGATCATATCAAACACCCACAAGCCGCAAGCGGTCTGCTAAACGTAACGGCCACCCGGGTATTGAGCGATCAGAAGATCAACGAGCAAGCCCGCTCACACTCCTGTGAATCCAACCAGTAAAACTTACCATACAGTCCGGTCTCGTCGTCTGATATGTCGCATATCTCGCCTAGGGGTGGTAAACGTCAGACCCCAATAACTCGATAAGTCGTGTCGATATGAGGCTCATAACGGGTCGAGAAACTACTGGTAACACTTACCAGTAAATCCCTAAAGCAGCCTTGGCCAAGGACTTCCTGCTACAGCCAATCGAGCACGGCGCAACATCAACTACCTATACCGGGAGAGACGAAACCCCTCCTATCGCTCATTGCCTCTATGTGATTCGGGACTGTACCCAAAAGCCACCTTTTTGCATGCCCTCTTGGACGTAGTATGATGGAAAGCAAAGCACAGTGGGAATCACACAAGACTCTATGACGATCTCGGGTGTACAGACTAACCTATACCAGTGTCACCAGAGAACTGCCATCTGACGTAAGGTATAATACCATCTGGGAGTTCTCGGCGAGTCCGTCCAGTGTACCCAGTCTACACTGAGCACCCGTATATCATCTCTGATGTCAAACACCAATGGATATGGGATCATCCATCGCCTATCTGTATGGGTCGAGAAGGTATACGCTAGCCTACTCTGGTATATCGATGCCCCGTCTCGATACACCCACGACTAGGGACTTTGAAGGATGTACTTATAGACTATCATGTCCCCACTAGTATGATCCGCATCATAGTCCAGGTAGTCAAGTACACATCCTAAGGGTTTTACCAACATGTAACAGAGAGACAATCAGTGTACACGTTAAGGTAAAGAGTAACTAGATAGCACACTATCATATCGAGCAAGAAAGTCATCCCTATATATGTCCAAGCATCCACTACAATATACATCCTATGTATAGTAATGGCCTCTAGGGCATACATATAACTAACATTCTATATATCCAATATAGAAACAAAGACACTAATTTAATTGGAACCAGATTCAATATACATGCAGTTATCTTCAGTGCATATCAACTAAATGGAAGGAGGTCAATCAGCATTACTCATCAAGGAATGCACCTACGTATGAGTAACCTGAAAGAGAAGCAAGTTTTCAAAACTATTACTTACAATGGAATATGATTGGTAGAGTTTTTGCGTGCTAAGTTTGTTACTGCAATCAAGACGGTTTCTCTTGTAGCTAGCCGGTTGAGTACGGGTCGTCTGCAGGGATATGGGAATCTTTTTCTATGTGCTTTAACGAGTTAAGTCCAAATGTCCAGGTTTGTTTTTAGATTAACTTTGTGTTAAAATGGTATATAAAGAAAGCTTGTTAGGGTTAGGATTAGAATTAGGTTAGTTTGAGTTAGGAGTCGCTCACTTCTTTCGTTGCCACTCTTAATATCGGTGTTACGGTAATCGGCAACAACGGGGATTAGCACGACTAGGAAGGAACTTGCGAGTATAAGCTAGGCTTTCCAACGCATAAGTTCTTCCTTTTGGTGCTTGTCCGTCCGTTCTTGGCTCTTAGCCTTAACCTCCGGTTAATTCAACCACAACCGGTCTCACTAAGAAATCACCGCTATCATGTAGGATAGGGTGCCGTAGGGAGCGGATTGTGGTTCAATTAACGGGAGTCCGAATTAAGATGTTGGGCAAGAAAAGAGTGAGAGAGATTTCCTTCTCTCAAACTTTCCTTATCCTACCCTAACAAGTATGAAAACTACTCACCCATTATAAGGAAAAGAAAATAAAACAAAGGAGGAAGATAGAAAGAAAGAGGTTAGAAGATTACAACTAGCTATTTGAGACCTCACCTTGGCAAGGATCAAGCTTAAGCATCATAGTTGTTTTAAGGATAAAGAAAAAGAGAACAAGAAAGAAACAAACAACAAATAACAACAACTAGATTAGCAAATGAAAAATCCAAGCAAATATAATTAACAATTACAACAAGATAAGCATGGTAAGAACAAGAACTCCTTTATTCATTCTTCACTCACAAAAGCTCAATACAAGTTTTTAATGGAGAAGAGATGAGAGGAGGAAGAAGAACAACACATGTATTCTAAAATCTAAATACAAGAATCTGCACCCTTGGCTTTGGCAAGTTCTGGACTATTTATAGGCAGGGAGCTGGAAACCTAGGGCAAAATTCTGACCCTTCATGAAAAGTCCAAACTACCCCTGAAATACGACCTTCTGAGGAGCCTGTACGGCCGCGAATTCGCGGCCTAGACCCCCTATTGGCCGTGGATCCATGGCCCTATAGAGGAGTTAGGCCCTCCAATTTTGTGTGCTTCTCAGTGTTGATGTTTGGATCAGTTTGGTACACTTTGTTTCTCAGAATCTCTCCTCATTTCTTCCAGATTTGCAGCAGGTCAAAAGGTGATTTGATGTGGATCTTTTGCCATGATTTTCTTGAGCTCCGCATAGATTTCTTGGATTTTGTGTTGACATTGTGCTTTGTGCATGAAAATGACAATCGATTTGCCATTTGTCCCTTAAACTGATGTGCGGCAACATACGGATAGAGAGCGGAGACCCGTGTTTTATCTGTGGTTGGCAATAATCCGGATTTTGTCGTGCTTTTCCATGAATTTCACCGTTTAGAGCCGAAAACATGTATCCTGCAATTGACTAGCAAACACGGCTCAAGAGTACCTACCGATAAGCAATGTGATAAAAATTGGGCGGTATAGAAATGCAAAAATTTGATATGAACAAATACCCCCAAACTTATCATTTGCTCGTCCCGAGCAAAGCCAATTTATTCACAAAAAAAATTTCCTAACCTCACTTTCGCAGGGAACGCGATTGCACTGAGCATGTGTAACAAGCCGTTAAACCTCTAGGTGTCCCTAGTAGGAGGAGTGTTGTCTCCTGAGGGTTTTCAGCGGATACTACCCACAAAATCCGGTCAAGCTAGTTTTGCAAAATAACTATAATTCAAACCCTAAAGTTTTGTTTCAGAAAATAACAATTCTATTATCCTAAGTCTAGACTATCAAACCTTTATTTTTCACATCTCGCTTCTTATTTAACTTAAGATTTTATATGTCTTTACGTGCAGTGCAAATAGTGTCGTTAAGTTCCAGAAGGGTCGAATAAAGTCATCATGTCATACAATAAAGCCCAGATAATTTTTTTTAAAAGGATCACATAAGTTTTATAAAGAGTTAAGTATTTTTCAAGTTTTGTTTTCCAATAAGGTTTCAACTTCAGAATCTCTATCTTCCTTAACAGGAAACTAGGTCTTATTTTTCACTCCACCTTTTTCTTGTTTTCATTTCATACACACCTCTGTGAACGTGCAATAGTCTTTATCATAGAATAAACCTTCATATCTCCGCTAGAAATATTTTTTATAAAAACCTGTCTTTTGTCAAGATTATTCTCACACAAAGAACCGTTAGGAATTTTAACTCGGAGAGAACACTTGCTTGACTTTGTTTTAATCTGGACTTTCTAGGCTTCTTAACGAGCTTTGGGCCAATGCACCCAAACCAGTTGGCTTTAGGGCATTAGGTGTAGAGACACCCCAGCGGACTTAATTACTCAAGTTACCTAGGCCCAAAAACAAAAGACAATTTAGCGTGAAAATCATGATGATTCAATGCGAACGGAGATATAACCGGCAGTTCAGTTATTTTTTTGGATAAAAGACGTGTTTAGTGGGTTAGGTGTGTAATCATTCCAGTCAAGTTTCAGATGGGTTATTTTTTCAGACTTAGTTCCAATTAAGGAATCAATAACATTCCTTCATATTCACTTCACTTCATAAACTTTTCTTGATATTACTTATTTCAGAACAAACCTATTTGATCCTCAGAAAATCATTTATCCATTTAAAAGTTCTTAGACATAAAAGACTTGTCATCTAATTTCCAAAACTCACGACACGTGTAGTGTGATGTAAAGACGTATATCAGCTATAGTTAACTTCAAAGGAGAGTTATCTTTCAGGTTTTCAAAATCTAAAAATAAGATTTAGTTATTCTTATCTTATCAAACAAAACCGTCGAAATGTTGAATCAGAGTTCTCCCACTAGCTCACTTGACAGAAAAGTTTTTATATTTTTTGAAAATTTTCTGATTTTTATGGATTTTAGTGATTTTAGTATGCAGATGCAAAATATACATATGAATGCGAAGGTTAAAAATGCGTACCAAGCGTACCCCCAAACTTAAACTGGACAGTGTCCTCACTGTCATTGCATGAAGAGATCATTTGAAGGGTCAAAATTGTCGGTTAGATATACACAATTGTTTTTTTTTAGAGAAAAGAAGAATAGTAAAAATGGAAAAGAATATCCACAAATATATACAAAAAAGGTATATACATACCCCCAAACTTATTTGGAACAGTGTCCACTGTTCTTGGCTGGATAACCGAAGTTTGGTGGTAGGCAGAGGAAGATTATGCAGGGTAAACCGGCTCCTGTAAGACCAGGAGCTCCTCTGTTGGTTCGGCGCTAAGGTACGGTTTAAGTCGGTGTCCATTTACTTTAAAAAATGAACCGTACTTTGGATTCTCCAAATCCACAGCGCCATGCGGATACACATTCCGCACAAAATACGACCCTTTCCAGTGAGATCTGAGCTTTCCTGGATGGAAGTGTAGCCGGGTGTCGTAAAGCAGTACCTGTTGACCAGGTACGAAAGTTTTGCGCAAAAGGTGTTTATCGTTAAACACCTTCGTTCGGTTCTTAACGACAACCGCGTTATCGTAAGCCTCATCCCTAAGCTCGCTCAATTCGTTCAACTGCAGCTTCCGATGGCTGCCCACATCTTCGAGAGACAGATTCAGCTCTTTTATCGTCCAAAATGCGCGATGCTTTATTTCGACAGGGAGGTGGCAAGCCTTTCCGTACACAAGCCGATAGGGAGACATGCCAAGATCGGTCTTATAAGCCGTTCGAAATGCCCAAAGGGCGTCAGTGAGTTTCAACGACCAATCCTTTCGGTTCTTAGAAACCGTCTTCTCCAGTATCTGCTTGATTTGCCGATTTGAAACTTCGGCTTGCCCACAGTTTTGGGGATGGTAGGGCGTAGATAGCTTATGACTAATAGAATATTTCCGCATCAAGGCCTCGAAAGTCTTATTGCAGAAATGAGTTCCATTGTCGCTAATGATCGCTCGGGGGTGCCCAAACCGGGAGAAAATGTTTTCTTTAAGAAACCTAACGACAACCTTGTTGTCGTTAGTCCGGCTGGGCACAGCCTCGACCCACTTAGAGACCTAATCAACAGCGAGAAGGATGTACAGGTTCCCAAAAGAGCTGGGAAACGGTCCCATGAAATCTATCCCCCAAATGTCAAAAATCTCCACAACCAAGATTGGTTGGAGCGGCATCTCGTTCCTCCGGGATATCCGGCCCAAGTGTTGGCACCGGGAGCAAGTCTTGCAATAGTCATGAGCGTCTTTGAAGAGTTGTGGCCAGTAGAAACCACATTGCAAGATCTTCTCAGCTGTCTTTATGGGGCCAAAATGCCCGCCACATGCTTGATCGTGGCAAAATGACAGAACACTCTTGAATTCATCGTCAGGGATACACCGACGAATAATCTGGTCGGGACAGTACTTGAACAGATAGGGTTCGTCCCAGTAAAAGTGTTTTACTTGGGATAAAAATCGAAGTCTGTCCTGACTTGACCATTCAGTCGGTAGTAACCCTGTGGCCAAATAGTTCACAATATCTGCGAACCAGGGTTCGCGAGATATTGTCAAGAGTAGTTCATCCAGAAAAACGTCGTTGATCGGAAGTTGAGGCGACGACGAAGAAGGAAGTCGTGAGAGATGGTCGGCGACCACGTTTTCACATCCTCTTTTGTCCTTAATGACAAGGTCAAACTCTTGAAGCAAGAGGATCCAACGTATTAGCCGAGATTTTGCATCTTTCTTCGCAAAAAGATGGCGCAGAGCAGAATGGTCTGTGTAAACAATGACTGGAGAGCCGATGAGGTAGGGCCTGAACTTTTCTAAAGCAAATACAACAGCTAAGAATTCCTTCTCAGTTGTTGTATAATTAAGTTGGGCGTCGTTCAGGGTTCGGCTAGCATAATAGATTACGTGCGGCATCTTGTTGATGTGTTGTCCAAGGACAGCACCAATGGCAAAGTCGGATGCATCGCATATAATCTCAAATGGGTGCGTCCAGTCAGGTGAAGAAAGAACGGGAGCAGAAGTGAGTGAGCTTTTTAATGACTCGAACGCTGTCACACAGCTCGAGTTGAAGTCGAATGGCGTGTCCTTGTCCAGTAGAAGAGTCAAGGGCCTAGCAATCTTGCTAAAGTCCTTGATGAACCGTCTATAGAAACCGGCATAGCCAAGGAAGGCTCGGATGTCTCTGACGCATCTGGGAGGAGGGAGATTGGAAATGACCTCAATCTTCGCTTTGTCAACCTCTATGCCATTTTGCGAAATGATATGTCTTAAGACAATACCTTCGCGCACCATGAAGTGGCACTTCTCCCAATTCAAAGTGAGGTTCTTGTCCTTACATCGGGTAAGGACAGCGTCAAGATGCAGCAAACACTCGTTGAAGGAATCGCCGAAGATGGAGAAATCGTCCATGAAGATCTCCACCATGTCTGAGAAGATTCCCATCATATACCGCTGGAAGGTAGCGGGCGCATTGCATAACCCAAAGGGCAAGCGACGATATGCGAACGTGCCGAAAGGACAAGTGAATGTGGTCTTGTCCTGGTCTTTTTCGGCGATGGGAATCTGATTATAGCTGGAGTAGCCATCAAGAAAGCAGTAGTACTCGTGTCCGGCCAATCGTTCAAGCATTTGGTCAATGAAAGGTAGCGGAAAGTGGTCTTTCTGCGTTGCGGCGTTGAGTTTTCTTTAATCGATGCATACTCGCCACTCAGTTTGGGTGCGAGTAGGGATTAACTCATTCGCCTCGTTAGTAATGACCGTTATGCCTGATTTCTTGGGGACAATGTGAATGGGGCTAACCCACTGGCTATCAGAGATAGGGTAAATGATACCACTATCCAGACACTTCACGATTTCCTTTTTCACAGCCTCTTTCATGACTGGGTTGAGTCGCCTTTGTGGATCCCTAGCTGGTTTGGCATCATCCATCAGATGAATGTGATGTTCAATGATCAGGGGACTAATCCCCTTGATGTCCGCCATGGACCAGCCAAAAGCTTGCCTATTGCTGTGCAAGACCGCAAGAAGGGCTTTCTCTTGCTCTGGAGCTAGAGAAGCCGAGATGATAATAGGGAGGGTCTCGTTCTCACCCAAGTAAGCGTACTTAAGGTGAGACGACAAAGGCTTGAGTTCGAGCGTTGGAGGTGAAACGATTGAAGGCAAGATTGGTGAAAAGGTCTCGAACTCAAAGGATTCCAGCAAAGGTTCGAAACGAGTGTAAGCGACCGAGTTGGATGGTTCAGGTAACTCATCCGGAAATTCGAAGGATTCAAACTCGGGTGGTGAGGGGCTACGATCGTTCAAGAAAGTAAAACACTCGTATTCATTATCGGGCGCAGAAACAGCAGCAGGTTCGAAGAGGAACGCACTAGTGGCGTTAAGGTTATCGTGATCGAACAAAAACTCCTCGAATTCACTCTTCTGGGGTGATCTCCTGGATTGAGCAAATGTCTAGTATATGAGCATTAGGTTCGGTGGGCTGATTCCCCAACCTAAAATGTTGAGTTCAATTGTCATGTTTCCAAAAGATAGGTTCATCGAACCATTGCGACAATTGATCACAGCATTTGAGGTTGCAAAGAATGGGCGACCGAGTATCACCGGAATTTGATTCTGGGAGTTAGCTACAGGCTGTGTGTCTAATACAATGAAGTCAACGGGGAATATGAAGTCCCCAACCTTGATTAACACATCCTCTAGCTCACCCCTAGGATGGGTGATCGATCGGTCGGCCATTTGGAGAGTGCAGTGTGCGGGTTTCAGCTTTCCTACACCTAGTTGCTCATATACTGAGTACGGAAGCAGGTTAACACTGGCACCAAGATCTAATAGTGCGCGGTTGATGTTCTTATCCCCAATGGTAATAGAAATTGTAGGACAGCCAGGGTCCTTCCGTTTTTGCGGTAAAGATTGGGTAAGAGCATCACTCACAGCACTAGCCAAGAAAACTTTCTTGGGTACCTAAGACTTCCTCTTTTTCGTGCACAAGTCCTTTAAGATTTTCGCGTAGGACAGGACTTGTTGGACAGCATCTAAAAGGTGAATGTTGATGTTAACCTGCTTAAACAACTCCAGAATCTTCTCCATTTGTGGATTTTGTTTATTGGACCTCAACCGGTTTGGAAATGGAACGTTTTTAAAATTGGTTGAGTCCAATGCTTGTGGAGGAGATTGTGGAGCTGGAACGGATCCCAGAGCTGGTGCTTTCGTGGAGTGAGAAGTGGGTCCGTTCAGAGCAGCAGCAGAAGAAGAAGAGCCTTTTGAAGAATGGAGAATAGGCTCAGAAGACGAAGAAGAAGAAGAAGAAGCGGCCGGGGTGTCATTATCCTCAATTGTTGTGCCGATGTTGTTGTGCAGCATCCTTCCTGATCTCAATGTAGTCACGTCACTCACATTATGGTTCTGTTGTTCAAGAGCAACATGTACATTATGTGGGTGACCGGGATTTGGGAGTGGTTGAGATGGAAGCTTCCCCTTTTCTCGCTCGCTTAACGCTGCATTCCGCTGTGTAATCTGGGCTTCGATGGTCTTGATGCTTTGCCCGTGTGCAGCAGTGTGTTGCACCAAAGACTGAATAGACGACTGGATGTTGGCGGTGGATTGTGTCGATTGTTTAATGAACGCCTCCAGACTTCGTTCTAGCGAGGAAACCTTATCGTTGTTTGACGGAACAAAGTTGTTTTGCGGAAAAGAATTGTTGGGTGCAAAGTTGTTCGTCTGATTTTGAAAAGGTTGGGGTTGGAAGGGCTGTTGAAACTGATGTTGAGTTTGTTGTTGCGCTTGTTGTTGCGGAGGAGGGGGCCTCTGGAAATTTTTGCCTTGGAATTGTTGCTGATTCTAATTCCAGGCGAAATTGGGATGGTTCCTCCAACTGGGATTGTAGGTGGAAGAGTATGGATCATTCCTCGGTCTTTGCTGAAATGCAGCATTAACCTGATCCTGTCCTTGAGATGGTGGATTGTAAGGACACTCTTCGGTTAAGTGAGAAGGATCGGAACAACAAGCACAAATGGTACGAAGGGGAAGAACAGGGCCAGGAGCAGGAGATGAAAATTTGCTCTCTATCGCTTCAAGTTTTCTCGTTATTGCAGCCATTTCATCTTTCATCGCAATAGAGACATTGAGTTGGTGAATTCCTACCCTAGACTGACCAGTAGAAGTGGAGGAAGAAGAAGAAGTAGTTGGTCTAGTGCTCTCCCATTGAAGCGTTTGTTCCGCAAGGTCGTCGAAGAATTGCCACGCTTCCTCGTCAGATTTCGATAGGAAGTGGCCCTGACAAATGGTTTCCAACAACTGCTTGGTTGCTGGGTTCAGGCCCTCGTATAAGGTTTGGCACAGTTGCCATTTCTCGATACCATGGTGAGGACACTGAACAAGAAGGTCTTTATACCGGTCAAAGCACTTCCAGAAGGGTTCAGAAGGAAGCTGAGAGAATTGGTTGATTTCGTTACGGATCCTTGCGGTTTTATGATTCGGATAGAATTTCTTGAGAAACGCTTTCACAAACTCGTCCCAACTGGTTATGGAGTGGGAAGCGGTGCTATACAGCCATTTTTCAGTAAGATCGCATAAAGTGAACGGAATGACCTGTAGCCGTATAGCATCGTCCGATAGCTGGGTGGTTTTCATCATGGCACAAACATTTTGGAACTTGTTGATGAAGATATAGGCATCTTCAGATTCAAGCCTATGAAATTTCGGAAGCATGTTAATGAAGTGGGGCTTAATTTCAAAATTATCCCCATTGGCCGGTGGAAGGGAAAGACAGGTGGGAAGTGCAGAACGGGTGGGATAGAAATGATCCTGGAGCGCGATTCGCTGCGGCGCTACAACAGGCGGTGGTGGTGGGTTATTTGCCTCCATAGGAGGTGGAGTCAATCCCGGGGGAGTCAAAGAGATGTTTGGATTAAATCCTGACATCGTGGAAGAAGAGGTTGGTGATGGTGAAGGTGAAGATGTATGAACAGAATTCCGGTCAACGTCGGAGTTGGCCGGAAAAGGTAAGGGTGAAAGAAGCGTGGACGGAGTTTCGACGTCTGAGTCGATCGCGTAGTCGGTAGCGACTAACGTAACGCGGACTAGGCGGGCGCTAGTGTCCCGAGTCCAAGCGGACATACACTAAACGAGTTTAGTATAATCAAAGCGGAGAAGGTGAGGGTAAGAAAACGTCAATGGAGAAATACGATGGGTGGTGGGTGAAAAAATGGATTCTGGCGACAAAGGGCAAGTTTTTATAAAAGTTTTTGGTTTTGTGTTTTTTTTTAGAAAGAGCTTTACAGAAATATGTACGGGCTTACGGATTCAAGCAATCACAAACAAGATATGCATAATCACACCTAGATCTAGGGTCACCTAGGTCAGCTAGACAGCTCCTAACTGTTCCAAAGGGCTAGAAATAGGACCTCAAACCGCCTCTTCTCCAACAATTTCGGCCAGGTAAGTGCCAGGTAAGTGGGAGGCTCCCCACTACGTAAGTAGTGGTCCTAATTAAGTAACCACTTGCCTTGGACACACTTGCCTAGACACCGCAAAAGTCAGGATAGGATAAACGGCCGATACCTGTAACTAGTCCTCTGTCCTATTGAGCGCGAAGTCCTTAGGGCTGAGTCTAGTATTTTTTAATTTAAGCAAGGGTCAATGCATATGCTTTTTATGATTTCTGGGGTCCTGGGAAGGGTGATGAAATCCCCACCCAATCTGGATTGGTTTCAAGCCCCTTAAAGTTCGTATTAATATATGCAAAGCAGTAACAATCAACTGCAATCAATTTTTATTTTTTAAGCGCGGCGCAAAGAATCCTGCACAAAAACAATTTATTGGAAGGGGGAAGAGAATTTGCGTAAAGAATGCTGCAGAAAACACAGTTCAGTGGAGTTCAGAGGAGTGGGGAGAGAGTTAGAAGGACTCACAGAAAAATTCAGTCAATTATAGCCGCGGTTCCGCGGCCAAACTAGCCCTGGTGCCGCGGATCCGCGGCAGTATAGATGATTTGGACTGTAAAATTTTTGGAGTATGCTGGGTTGGGTGTTCTCTTCTTGTCTGGAGCTCCTGAATCTTGCTTTGCTCACTGGATCAGCTCCAGAATTCTACAGTAGACCGTTAGTTCCATCTTGATCACCCGCGGTGTAGCTGCGAGATGTGGGTCTAACTTCCCACGTCTTTGGCACTGAACTCGACCGTCTTTGTATCCTGCACACTTACACAAAAACTAATAAAAAATAACAAGATGGATTTTTTTTACAATGTATATTTTTTTGTTTTGTTTTTCGGTTATATTTATATTCACAAATTAACCCGAAATTACACAAAGAAATAAACTACCGTCTCCCCGGCAACGTCGCCATTTGATTGGTAGAGTTTTTGCGTGCTAAGTTTGTTACCGCAATCAAGACGGTTTCGCTTGTAGCTAGCCGGTTGAGTACGGGTCGTCCGCAGGGAGATGTGAATCTTTTTCTATGTGCTTTAACGAGTTAAGTCCAAATGTCCAGGTTTGTTTTTAGATTAACTTTGTGCTAAAATGGTATATAAAGAAAGCTTGTTAGGGTTAGGATTAGGATTAGGATTAGGTTAGTTTGAGTTAGGAGTCGCTCACTTCTTTCGTTGCCACTCTTAATATCGGTGTTACGGTAATCGGCAACAACGGGGATTAGCACGACTAGGAAGGAACTTGCGAGTATAAGCTAGGCTTTCCAACGCATAAGTTCTTCCTTTTGGTGCTTGTCTGTCCGTTCTTGGCTCTTAGCCTTAACCTCCGGTTAATTCAACCACAACCGGTCTCACTAAGGAATCACCGCTATCATGTAGGATAGGGTGCCGTAGGGAGCGGATTGTGGTTCAATTAACGGGAGTCAGAATTAAGATGTTGGGCAAGAAAAGAGTGAGAGAGATTTCCTTCTCTCAAACTTTCCTTATCCTACCCTAACAAGTATGAAAACTACTCACCCATTATAAGGAAAAGAAAATAAAACAAAGGAGGAAGATAGAAAGAAAGAGGTTAGAAGATTACAACTAGCTATTTGAGACCTCACCTTGGCAAGGATCAAGCTTAAGCATCATAGTTGTTTTAAGGATAAAGAAAAAGAGAACAAGAAAGAAACAAACAACAAATAACAACAACTAGATTAGCAAATGAAAAATACAAGCAAATATAATTAACAATTACAACAAGATAAGCATGGTAAGAACAAGAACTCCTTTATTCATTCTTCACTCACAAAAGCTCAATACAAGTTTTTAATGGAGAAGAGATGAGAGGAGGAAGAAGAACAACACATGTATTCTAAAATCTAAATACAAGAATCTGCATCCTTGGCTTTGGCAAGTTCTGGACTATTTATAGGCAGGGAGCTGGAAACCTAGGGCAAAATTCTGACCTTTCATGAAAAGTCCAAACTACCCCTGAAATACGACCTTCTGAGGAGCCTGTACGGCCGCGGATCCGCGGCCTAGACCCCCTATTGGCCGTGGATCCGCGACCCTATAGAGGAGTTAGGCCCTCCAATTTTGTGTGCTTCTCAGTGTTGATGTTTGGATCAATTTGGTACACTTTGTTTCTCAGAATCTCTCCACATTTCTTCCAGATTTGCAGCAGGTCAAAAGGTGATTTGATGTGGATCTTTTGCCATGATTTTCTTGAGCTCCGCGTAGATTTCTTGGATTTTGTGTTGACATTGTACTTTGTGCATGAAAATGACAATCGATTTTCCATTTTGTCCCTTATACTGGTGTGCGGCAATATACGGATAGAGAGCGGAGACCCGTGTTTTATCTGTGGTTGGCAGTAATCCGGATTTTGACGTGCTTTTCCATGAATTTCACCGTTTAGAGTCGAGAACATGTATCCTGCAGTTGACTAGAAAATACGGCTCAAGAGTACCTACCGATAAGCAATGTGATAAAAATTGGGCGGTATAAAAATGCAAAAATCTGATATGAACAGAATACCTAACACAAGTATCTACATCTTCGATCACCTAAAAGAATCCTGATACTTGCAACAATTGGTTCTCTTCTATATTCTTATACATATAACTTCTCAAAATTTGGACCTTGTATTTCAACGAAATACTTGTCTAAAACTACAGAAGTCATGAGTAAACAGAATTTAGTACGAGTACCAATCCTTTATCCTTATGGACACCGGACAACATACAATACTCTGTATAAGTCTTCTGAGTTTAATAACTTGAACCCTGTACGTCGTATGCTGAAAACTTTACTATGGTTAAGAAGAATTACACCATTGTTGAATGCATCTTACCTAATCACCAAATGATATAGGTAATGTCATAGACATAATTTCAAAAAGTTATATCTCACTTTATGAAATAAACGTACAGATATATTAGTTTGAAATTGGTCCATAACAACGGATATTCAAAACCAAATATTCGCCACCAGGAAAAACCCAGGTGACTTCCTCAAATATCACCAATTACAAAGAATTCCGATATATAGAGGATATAATCACCCAATTCCCAATATCTTACTCCCACTCAGCATCTGTAACGCCATACAGATGTGAGAATCAAACCTGGTAAATACATATCCTGGAGTTAGAATCTAATTGGGAAAACAATTTTCAATTAACACCGCACAATGAAACTGAAACATGAAAATGTTTCGAAAGAGTATCCAGGTATTCCTAGTAATGCCTCTTCCACTATCCAGATTCATGACAGTAACCATATATATCCTTACCATCTCTGCAATCCCTTTATTTGTCTTCACTTATTACCTTCTGTACACCACCCTTAAGCTAAACGGTTTTCTTCCTTCCCTACATTTCGGCACCGGCCTAAGGTTTGGAAGAAGACTATCTAATAAGCGTAATAGGTGTACTCTCATAATACCAGGAGCGCTCACAACCTGAGAGAAGGTAAAGAGAAAAGACAACTGAATAATCCTTATTCTATTTCTACAGAACCAGAAACCATCCTCGAACTGGAACAAGTTCCTTCGAGTTCATATGTAAATATATGATGGAAATATCCAAGTAATATGTGGATCTTCGTAGTGATACAGAATGTTCTGGAGAAAAGCAAAGGTGAAAGTAGGAGTGTGGGGGTATACGCGGTTTTGTCGTAAATGATAGTAGTCGCAATTTCCTTTGCCCTTATCCTAATCCTTTATATGTCTTTACTTATTACCTTTCTGTACACCACACTTAGGCTTAATTGATTTTCTTCTTTCCCTACCCTTTGGCACCAGCCTATGGTTTGAAAGAAGACTATCCAATAAGCGTAATAGGTGTACTCTCCTAATACCAGGAGCTCTGGCAACCTGAGAGATGGTAAAGGGAAAAGACAACCGAATAATCCTATTCAATTTCTCCTGAACCAGAATCCATCCTCGAACTGGAACAAGTTCCTTCGAGTTCGTATGTAACTATACGATGGCCTATCCAATAAATATGGATCTTCGTAGTGATACGGAATGTTCCGAAGAAATGCAAAGGTAATATAGAAGTGGCAATGTTATATGCAACTAAATGACAATCCAAAAGCCAAAGTGTTTTAAGAAGGTTCAGTTAGTTATATGTATGCCCTAGAGGCCATTATCGTACATGTGAAGTATATTGTAGTGGATGCTTAGACATATATAGGGAGGAATTTCTTGCTCGACATGATAGTATGCTATCTGGTTGTACTTTGTCTTAACATGTTGACTTGTATAAGTGATGCTGTCTTGCTCTCACATGTTGATAAAGCCCTTATGATGTGTACTTGACTACCAGGACTATGATGTAGATCATACTAGTGGGGCCAAGGGTAGTCTACAAGTACACCCTATAATTGTTCTTAGTCGAGGGAGCATCGAAATAGGGCATCGATACTCCAAAGTAGACTAGCGTATACGCTTCTCGACCCATATGATGGGCGATGGATGATCCCACATCCATTGGTGTTTGACATCAGAGAAGGTATACGGGTGCTCAGTGGAGACTGGGTACACTGAACGGACTCGCCGAGAACTCCTAGATGGTATTATACCTATCGTCAGATAGCAGTTCTCTGGTGACACTGGTACTGGTTAGTCTGTCGACTCGAGATCGTCATAGAGACTTGTGTGATTCCTATTGTGCTTTGATTTCCACCAAACCACGGTCAAGAGATCGTGCAAAAAGATGGTTTTTGGGTACAGTCCCAAGTCACATGGAGGCAATGAGCGATAGGAGGGGATTCATCTCTCTCGGTATTGGAAGTTGATGTTGCGCTATACTCGATTGGCCATAACAGGAAATCCCTGGCCAGGGTTGCTGAGATCTACTGGTAAGTGTTATCAGTAGTTTCTCGAACCGTTATGGACCTTGCATCGGCATAACTTATCAGGCTATTGGGGTCTGACGTTATACCACCCCCAGGTTGTGATATGCGACATATCTGACGAAGAGACCGGACTTTACGGTAGTGTTACTGATTGGATTCGCAGGAGTATGAGCAGGCTTGCTTATTGATCTTCTGATCGCTCAATACCTGGGTGGCCGTTACGTTTAGTAGACCGCTTGCAGCTTGTGGGTGTTTGATATGATCATCACCTACTGCCGGCGTATTGACGAGTCTTTAGAGTCCTACACAGAGCTTTCCTGGTTCATGCGAAACGAAGTAGGAGCACATATGTGATATGTGCGGAACCGAGATTAATACGAGTATGTGATACCGTATTCGATTCTCGCGATATGTGATATCGGTCGGTTATATGAGATATAGCTGGGTTATCGGATCAAGTGTTGATTCGATAAGATGATTCATATGATATTAGTCGGTTGTATGTGATATAGCCGGATTATCAAATCAAGTGTTGATTTGATAATTTAATGTATAATTATATATTTGATATATTAACTTACATTAACTAATATTTGCTCACTAAGTATTCTTTTTCTCACATGTGTGCATGTAGTATATATGTGATATATATTAATGTACATTTTATTGTGTCATGCTTGATGCCACATGCTTCATGGGTGTATGAGACTTACACTATAGTTAGGATAATGTAGGGTTTATATTTATCTAAGTAATGCAAAAAATAAATGGATTTTTGTCATGGCTACAAGCTTGTAGAAGCTTGTGGAAACATTGACCAAGTCCACTCTTTTTGTTTCACTTATAGATATTTATTAACCTAACCATAAACCCTAGCCCTAGTTAATTCTCTACGTGAGTTAGTATATGACACTAACTCACCCATGGTTCATATTCTCACTTCGTGAGCTTATTCTCTCTTCATCACTTCATCTTCTTCCTCATGAGAAAAAGCTTGCTAGCTTTTTCTAAGTGATGAAATATTGTGATAAAAAGAAATCAAAAGAGAGCCCAATTCCTACTTAATCATCCTCTACTATTAGCCACTTAGTTTAGGGTGTTTGCTTCACCAAACCCTTATTTAGTGAAAAGGTAGCATGAGCTTGAGTCTCCTCAACGTAGATTATCTTCGGCCTCGAAGACTTCAAGCAAGTTTGCATCTTTCACCTTGTGGAACCTCTCAAGAGTTCAGGAGATCATTACTCGTAGTGAAGGGACTTCTACATGGAGCATTTGAAGTGAAGGACCGGTCTACAAAGGTTGTATTCCGCATTCACTTAGATGTTAAGATGTTAACATGTTAGTTTGTTTAAATCTCTAGTTAAGATTCTAGGGTTAGGGTTCATTAGTTCGGCAAAAATATGAAAACGGCATGGACGATGCCTCCCGAAACCTTGCCGCCTTGCTATGTAACCCTACAATGGTATCAGAGCCAGGCTAGAGATTTAAATGATGTTTGTTAGATTACGAAACCGAAACTGCTCCGAAACTTGAAACACTAAATCCGGTTTCTGTCGAATTTTTAATGGCCTCTAAAAAATTTTTTAGCAGCTGTAGAATGTTGTATATGATATAACATGAACACTTTGAAAACTTGAAGCCATTTGGCCGGAGTTTGGCCGAGCACATTAGCAATAAAACCGAGGAGGCCGGCCCAATATTGTTTTTTTGTTTTGACATTTTCATGGTGTTCCAGTCTCTGGGTTTTGGTGTTTCAGGTGTTTCTAGTTTTTGCTAAATTTGCATGTGATGTTAAGTTTCTGCAAAGGCAATTCGGAGTGTTTCGTAATCGTAAATCTAACATCTATTTGGGTTATTTAGACGATGTTAAAAAGTTCGAACGGATATCAATAACCCATATTTTCCCTCGCTGGAAATTCTTAAGAGTTGGATTTTTTCCGAGTTTAAAATCTTCAGAAAATCTTGCAAGCGATTCTGTGGACCCTCTAGAAGAACGATACCCAAACTCGATTTTTTAGATCGCAGAACCGCGGTCATACCCTAAGGTTTTCCGCAGTTTCGTGACGACATGAGTGAGGCATGGGTCGGCCCTTCTACGGATGGTTCATAGGAGCTGTGGCAGTTTCTGTGTACTTTTTGAACTCCGCTCAAGTGTTGAGCTTGTTGGGAAATTTTGGGCGCTTGCTTATTCGATCGAAAAGTTTAACTTCGTCTAGCTATCTGTGATTGTGATACAATATTTGGAATCCACATAATTAGTTATGAGATAACTAGTTTGAATTTTATAAATCTAGCAGTTTAGTCTCATTTGATCGGTTGCCATAGAATTTTGATGTGGATCAAAAGTCCGTCGCAATTACGTAGTGTATGCGGATACTCGCCGGGTAACCTTACTAGATAGCCACGCCCCATAGCCCCGACCAAGTGACTGTAGGAGAACCCCGTCGCCAAAAGCATCCGTTCGGGTGCTCACGGCGGCAGTGTTCCGCCTTAGTGCACTTCGTCGATGGTAGCGGGGGTGCGTCCATCTACTAAAGTTTTCGACGAGCATTCGATCAGGTTATCGAGAATATTTTTGAATTACCCGAAAGGTTATTGGAAAGTGTTTTCAATATCGAGACCAAAATGCGGGTTTATAATTGTTAGGCATGTGATGTCTAAGGAATTCATTTGGTTAGGCATGAAATCCAAAGTATGTGATACATTGGGTTTATGATGTATAAGATGGTTGCGGATTCCAATTTTTGTAGTTTTTCACTTTCTTTTCGGCGACCGTAAGTGTAATATGTGGTGTATCGCCGGTTTCGTTGCTATATGTCAACGACAATTGGGATACGCATATTTACTTACGTTGATGACATGTGATGTTATGTGTTGCTGTGATATGTTATATTGAATCGTCGTGTTTTGAATAGCCGGTTTTTTTTATGTGAGATGAGAGTTTTTCATTTTCATTCATGTAAAAGCTTGTATGCAATATTCTTTTATTGGGGCACTTCCGGGTTGAGGATGATGTCACCATTGATGTATATTATTTACTTTTCCGTATTAGGATAGACCCAAGGCGGGGAGCACAAGTAACCGTATTCTAGGGTCCAGTGGGAGACCATATCGAGGTGTCGAGACCGGGTCTCCTAACTCTAGAATTGGAAGGGTTGCTTGCCGCTTTCGTAGGGGTCTAGGGATGTGGGTTTGGCTATTCATCGCGACCGTGGAATCCGTGTTTTATATTGGCTTAATTTAAAACACGGAATTCGTAATATATCCAATATTTCATATATATTCTTCTGCTGCTGATATTCTGTGATGTGATCACTAGATATTCTGAGATGAATGCTTATATTATATATATGATGATATATAGTAAATATTTATGCTTTCGTTTCTTCTGTGATGCTTAGGAAGTATAATTGATGGGAATTCGTTAATGAGATTAATGTAATAAAAGAAACCTAAAGATGTTGCAGAATCTTGTTTTAAAAACTAGTAGCTCTAGTTCTTGCTTTGCATAGCGGTATTCCTTGTAGAATATCCAACACCTTATTCGATAAGGAAAGAGCTGAGATCCCTTCACCGGGAGTGACCTCTTTAGCGAAACTGGCAGATGCTAAAACCTACTCGGTTTTGTCTTTTGATTGCTTTTTTAGTTCATGCTTTGCATAGTGGTATTTGTGAGATATCCTGCACCTTATTCGATAAGGAAAGAGTCGAGATCCCTTCACCAGGAGTGACCTCTTTAGAAAAACTAGTAAAATCCTTAAAAACTCTCCTTTTTAAAATCACTCGATTCTACAACGAGATCATGTTCATTACGCGACAGGTTTTCTTAAAAACCTGTCGTAGCCCTCCGTCATTTCAGATAAGTACTACTCAGTATTCGTGCTACGTTTGTTGGCCTGCGTCAAGGAGTAGTGTGCGGTAGCTAACTAGTGCTTATCTGCTGCATACTATGCGATTGGATTAGGGTAGTCGTGCGTCTTTGTTGGCCTGCGTCAAGAGTCGTGCGGGTGGGTTTAATTCAACCATGAAATGTACGGGGTGAACTTGACTAGCGGACTATGGTTTGTTGGCCTGCGCAAGGTCATAGGACGCTAGGGGCAGAATATTATTGGGAATTTCAAGTGTTGAAATTTGCAATGAGATTGCATACCTTCTATGAGATAGTTGGATTCTGATACCCACTGCGAGTAAGAGTTACTCCTGGGAGAGTTTTACACATTACAATTAGTCGATCAAGTAGGTGTCTAGAAAGGTGTTAACGGGGTTACGCCCCCTGGGAAAACGAGGTTTATTTTAATTAGCTCCGTGCGAAAGCACGGGAAACCTCCCTCAAAGTACCGACACTGGCCTGGCCGAAAGATTGGCGAACTTGTAGGGTGTAATTAATTCTGGCTAGTCTTATCTTTTAGGGTCTGAAGGAAGATTTGATAAAAACAGTGGGAGCCATCATGATTAGATAAATTAATAACCAATCTAATCTTGCAAAGAGCACACGCAGAGTGTTTTCTTCTATCTCTCTCTTGGTAGCGACCATGTCACGCCTTAATCAAGATAATAATATGGATGCATTGACCGAACCTGCTTATTATACTGAGCTGGGGAACGTTGGTTCTGCTCTATCTTATAATTGTTATAAGTCCGAGCAGGAAATAAGGGAATATCTGGATTCCCATGCCACCCAATCGAGGAATGAGCATGATGATGCATATTCTTCGGGTGTGTTCATTACCGAGAACTGTTTCTCAATATCCTCTATGTCCTGGGTATGTGATACCGGATCAGGATCCCGCATATGTAATATGTTACATGGGCTACAGAAAGGTAGAGAACTGAGAATGGGTGATATATCTTTAAGAGTTAGAGAATGGTGCAATTGTTGCAGCCAAATCAGTTGGCAAATATCACCTTGTATTAATACATTGATTCTGAACAAATGTTAATAGATACCGAACCTGATATACAACATTACATCAAATTCTTTATTGAGTTAAAGAAAGATATAATTCTGTATTGGAGGATAATGTTGTGAACATTTTCTTGAATCAAGAGTTGATTCGATCAGGCACGTTATATAATAGCATATACGTTCTAAATCAAACCTCAGTTCAAAGTATATAGAACATGCACAAGAGGAGTAGTTCAGAAATGAACGAATCCTTCTTGTGGCATTGTAGACTAGGTCATATCAATGCGACACGACCGGCTAAGTTACATAAGGATGAATATTTGAATCTGTTCGAATTTTCATCTTATGCTACTTGCCAGTCTTGTCACAAAGGTAAAATGACCAATACTCCGTTTACTGGAAACAGAGAAAGAGTTACTGAACTCTTGGGACGGATACATGATGATGTATACGGTCCTATGTCTACAAATGCCAAGGATGATTCTTCGTACTTCATTATATTCACTAATCTTCTCTCAGGATTCGGACATATGTTCCTGTTGAAACACAAGTTTGAAACTTTTGAGAAATTCAATGAATATAAGCTTGAAGTTAAAGAACCAGAAGGGTAGAAGTATTAAAGTCCTATGACGTGATCGAGAAGGCGAATACTTGGGCATGGAGTTCCTGGATTATTTAAAGGAGAATGTGATTCTCTCTCAGCTTACTCCTTCGAGTACACCACAGCACAACGGTGTGTCGGGGCGGAGGTATCGCACCCTATGAGATATAGTGCGCTCTATGATGAGTATTGCTGAGTTACCTGTTTTCTTTTGGGTGTTATGCACTTGAGAAGCTGCATACGTATTGAATGAGGTTCCATCCAAATCAGTGCCTACCACTCCATATGAGATATGGTATGGGAAGAGACCATGTCTTAAACGAGTTAAGATATGGGGTTGTCCGGCCTATGTTGGAAAGCAAAATCCGGACAAGATCGAGGCAAGGTCAGTTCTGTAAGTTTGTTAGAATATACCAAACATTTGCGATTGTATATCTTCTACCTAACAGAGGAGCAAAATGTGTTTTGTTTCTCAGCACGCCACCTTTTTAGAAAAGGAATTTCTTGTGAAGAAATTTGTGGTCATGAGATAGAACTGGAAGGAGTTCCATCTAGACGAACTAACAGCTGATGATTTGATGAAACCAAAGGATTCAATAGTCTCCAACGAAGCTCAGCCTCTCCGCGAATCTGGTAGGGTTCCCCATCCACTTGAGAGATACTACGGTATTCTCGGTGACAGTAGGAGCGGGGATTGCATCATGGTAGATGATGGCCCAACTAGATTCAGGCAGGCCATCACAAGTGGGGACTCTATGTAAATGGCTGGATGCTATGCTTAAGTCCATCAGGATCAATGCGCGCATCGCGGAGTTGGAACATCTGTTTTGATGCGGCAGTCAAAGAGTTTGACTTTGATAAAAAAGGTAGATGAACCTTGTATATACAAGAATCTTGTAGAGAGTGAGGTTGTTTTACACGTATTGTACGTAAATGACATACTCTTGATAGAAAATTGTTTCCTATGCTACACTCGGTCAAGCTCCTCTTATCATAAGGATTCTCCATGGAAGATCTCGATGATACCTACTACATCTTGTGGATTATGATCTATGGTGATAGATCTATTTGGATGTTGGGAGTGTCCCAAATCCAGGTACATTAACACCATACTAAAGGGGTTTAGTATGGAAGATTCTAAGTGTGGTGGTTCGCCCACTTACTCATGGATCACTCTCTCCAAAAAGATGTCTTCCTAGACTGATTTGGAGAGAGCTCGCGTGCAAGGGATACCCTATGCTTCGGTAGTAGGCTCTATCATGTATGCGATGTTATGTACCAGACCAGATGTAGATATATTACTATGTGTAGTGATCAGGAGTCAATCGGGTCTTGGGAGAATCACTGGACAGCTGTGGAGGACATTCTTAAGTACTTGAGAAGAACTAAAAGAAAGTTCTTTGTTCCAGCTTCCAGAGTGATAAGTAAGAGTGAAAGTCAGTCACAGGCATTGTCTTTACCCTCAGTGGAGGGACGGTATGTTGGAAGAGTTCCAAGCTAGATACCGTAACATACTAGACGATAAAGGCTAAATACATTGCTACCAACGATGCTGCCAAAGTGGTTGTCTGGGCATTTCTTGTTCATGAGATGAACATGGTTCCTACCATTGAGCGTCCAATAATTGTTATTGTGACTTCAATGGAGTTATGGCGTTGGCCTAGGAATGACGGTCCCATCAGCGATCCAGACATATTCTGAGGCAAGTATCACCTGATCAGGGAGATGGTTGATCTCCAAGGGATCGAGAAAAGGAGGGTCGATTTTGAGGTTAACACGGCGGATCCACTCACCAAGGCCTGCTTCCCCAAATACTATTTGAGAAATTTTGGGATGGTTGAGTATGGGATACTACAACCACTGCTAAATTGTTGAGTATGAGATACTGCAACAAATGGCCTTAGTACAAGTGAGAGATTGTTAGTTATATGTATTCCCTAGAGGCCATTACTGTACATGTGAAGTATATTGTAGTGGATGCTTAGACATATATAGGGAAGAATTTCTTGCTCGACATGATAGTATGCTATCTGGTTGCACTTTGACTTAACATGTTGACTTGTATAAGTGATGCTGTCTTGCTCTCACATGTTGATAAAGCCTTTAGGATGTGTACTTGACTACCGGGAATATGATGTAGATCATACTAGTGGGGCTAAGGGTAGTCTACAAGTACACCCTATAATTGTTCTTAGTCGAGGGAGTATCGAGACGGGGCATCGATACTCCAGAGTAGACTAGCGTATACGCTTCTCGACCTATATAATGGGCGATGGATGATCCCACATCCATTGGTGTTTGACATCAGAGAAGGTATACGGGTGCTCATTGGAGACTGGGTACACTGAGCTGTAAGTCCATTCTACCTCTCCCGGTACTTTCGGGAATGCGGAATTTGGTAAAAAACAATTTTTACGGAGGTGGTAACATGGACCTATAACCCGGATCTTGGTTAAACATCTATCTAACATCCTAACTATGAGTTTCTAGCTACTCGGTTAGGGGGTTATACCTTGCTTGTCTTGAACTCCTTCGTCTTCAAGCTCCGATGGTGGTCCGATTGGCTTCTTCTCGTCGTCTCCGTATGCCGAAGATAGATCCACCTGAAAGCTCCAACCTTTAGCTCCTTCTTCGTTCTTTGAAGAAAACTAGTTCACTTGGTTTGCTAAACCTAGTGAACTAGAATGAGTAGAGAAGAATTAGAATGGGATTTTATCTATGGTTCTTGATTCTCAACTCATGAGACAAGAGAACCATAGATTAAAGAGAGGGAGCAAGAGCAAGAGGGTGAGAGCAAAATGGAGAGCTCAAGAACAAGAGAGAGAATGAGCAAGAAAGAATGAGGCTCTCTTTTGTCTCTCACCCTCTCATAATCCAAAGTAATGATAACTCATCATATCAAAAAAGTCTTATGTGATGGTTGAAGCAACCATAACCATATCATATCATGCACTCATTTTACACAAATGAGGAAGCAAGCAAAAGTCTTTGCCATGAAATGATGGCTATGGTTATCATGATGGTCAACTAGTCAAGCCTAGTCAACCGGTCAACAAAGTCAACAAGTCAACACAAGTCAACAAGTCAATAAAGTCAACAAAAGTCAACAACCATGTCACCATAATACTTAATTAATATAATAGTTAATCACATATCATATTCTCATTAGGGTTGAGCAAAAAGTCAAATAGTCAACGGTCAACTGTCAACAACCCTAATGAGAATCCGCTGCCTCTGCCTCCCTGTCAACTGTGCATACACACCCGCATCCGCGTTCCGAGGAACATGAATGCAAACTGGATAAATCCAATCCCAAAAGGTACACCAGGATCTGGCTTAAACCAAAGCCCGCTAGTGTAAACTGTCCGGACACTGTACGTGCACAAGTGCACGGATGTGACCGAACCCTTTCGCAAAACCATGCGACCTGTCGCAATACCATTCGACCTCTACTCTTTTGCCTAAAGGCGAAAAGCTTTCTGTGTGGGACTCTAAAGACTCGACACTACGCTGGCAGTGGGTTTAACCACAGACCGCAAGCGGCACTAGCTGTGCGTAACGGTCCCCAGGTAATGCCGACAAGAAGACCGACGAGGCGAAACCCATCTGAACTCCTACTGAGCCTGAGTGTGACATTCTCCGTACAGTCCGGTCTGTTCGTCTGATACATCGCATGGCGGGCCTAGGGGGCGGTAAACGTCAGTCCCCCAATAGCGGTACAAGTCGTGCCGGAGCGAAGCCCAAAACACCCTGAGATAACACTGGAAACCTACCAGTATATCTCGTTTGCCCTGGCCAGGGACTACTCGTGTAATGGCTCTCCTAGACACAGCGCGATGTCAACCCCCAATACCGGGAGAGACGAATCCTGTCTAACCGTCACTGCCTCCAAGTGCTTCGGGACTGCACCCAACCACCACCTGTTTGCACGACTCCTTTGAGCCGTGGTAGGGTAGTGATCAAAGTACAGTGGGAACACACTCGAGGCGAAGTGACAGTGTCAAGTCAGCGGACTAAGCTGTACTCATGTCACCTGGGAACCGATAACTGAAGATAGGCATAATACCAACTAGTCAGTTCCCGACGAGTCCTGTCCAGTGTACCCGTAACCTAACGAGCACCCGCATACTATCTCAAGTACGACGTACTGATGGCTGTGGGACAGACCGTCTCCCACACTGGGATGAGAAGCGCATGCGCTGGTCTACTCCGGAGTATCGATGCCCTGTCTCGATAGTCCTGCGACCAGGGACCTGCATAAGGATGTGCTTATAGATTACCCAGCCCCACTAGTGTGACGGCCATCACATCGCTGGTAATCAAGCAAAGATCCTAAGGGCTCCACTAATGTGTATAGGCGATATACAAAAATAAACACATGTACACATTGAAGTAGAAACAAACCAAGTAGCATACTACTATTTTGAGCAAGATTGTATATACAAGGTGAATATCCCAAGCATCCATTAAGTAATATACAAACTAGTATGATACAGTAATGGCCTCTAGGGCATATACACTAACAATCTCCCACTTGCACTATGGCCATGTACTGGCGTATCGAAGACCTATCATCTCGATCAGCCGCTCGAACTGAGTCTGGGGCAGGGCCTTGGTGAATGGATCTGCAGTGTTATCTTCTGAAGCGACTCTCCGTACCTCGATCTCCCGGCGATCCACGATCTCCCTGATCAGGTGATACCGCCTCAAGATGTTCCTGGATCTCTGATGGGACCTGGTTTCCTTCGCTAAAGCTATAGCCCCGTTGTTGTCGCAATACAGAGGTATTGGATCAACAATGGACGGAACCACCTGGAGTTCTTTCAAGAACTTCCTCATCCAGACAGCTTCTTTTGCGGCATCAGATGCATCGATGTATTCCGCTTCCATCGTCGAGTCTGCAACGGTTTCCTGTTTGGAGCTCTTCCAATACACCGTCCCTCCATTGAGGGTGAAGACAAAACCCGACATGGACTTGGAATCATCCTTGTCACTCTGGAAGCTGGAGTCAGCAAAGGCCTCGATCTGGAGGTCCTTTCCGCCATACACCAAGAACATCTCCTTAGTCCTTCTCAGGTACTTGAGAATGTTCTTTACCGCTATCCAGTGTTTCTCCCCAGGGTTTGACTGATACCGGCTTACCACACTCAGTGCATAAGCTACATCCGGTCTGGTACACAACATCGCATACATTATAGAGCCTACCGCAGAAGCGTAGGGTATAATAGACATGCGATCCCTCTCCAAATCAGTCTTGGGAGACATCTCTTTAGAGAGGGTGATCCCGTGACAAGCCGGTAGGTTACCGCGCTTGGAATCTTCCATACTGAATCTCTTCAGTATGGTGTCGATGTACCTGGACTGTGAAAGTCCTAATATCCTCTTGGATCTGTCACGGTAGATCCGGATACCCAGAATGTACGAGGCATCACCCAGGTCTTTCATGGAGAACCTGTGTGACAAGAACCCCTTGACAGATTGTAGCATAGGAATGTCATTTCCTATTAAGAGAATGTCATCCACGTATAAAACGAGGAATACTACAGTTCTCGCTACAAATCTACTATAGATGCATGGTTCATCTGGATTTTTGATAAAGTCAAATTCTTTGACCGTCTCATCAAAGCAGATGTTCCAACTCCGCGATGCCTGCTTTAGTCCATAGATGGACTTAAGCAACTTGCACACCTTTCCGCTGCTCCCACTCTGAATGAAACCCTCTGGCTGGTCCATATAGACACACTCCTCTAAATTTCCATTTAGAAAAGCTGTCTTTACGTCCATTAGCCAAATCTCATAATCGTGGAAGGCAGCAATGGCAAGAAGGATCCGAATGGATTTCAGCATGGCTACTGGAGAAATGGTTTCGTCATAGTCCAAGCCAGGTCTTTGACGAAAACCCTTTGCTACCAGCCTAGCTTTATAGGTCTCAACCTGTCCATCTACACCAATCTTCCTTTTGAAGATCCACTTGCATCCTACGGGTTTTACCCCGTCTGGAGCAATGTCCAACGTCCATACCTTGTTGGTGTACATGGACTCCATTTCGGTCCGCATTGCATCCAGCCATTTCACTGAGTCAACGCTCTGAACGGCCTGCTGGAAGCTAGTAGGCTCTTCATAATCTATGATGCAATCCTCTCTATCCCCGTCTATGAGAAAACCGCAGTATCTTGTAAGTGCACGGCGGCGCCCCGGCCGTCAATCCGACGGCCAAATGCGGAAGCGGTGATAAACTTTAATTTTTACTTGAACTGGCAAACCGCCGCGCACCAATACCCGGATCGAACCACTAACTAGTCCTAGCTATCAACAAGAAAGGGAATTGAGATATACCGACAGATCCGAGTCCTCCGGTCTTCTCGTCGTCGTCCCGATCTCCTGCGGAATGTCCCGTCTCCTCCTCGTCGCCGGAAGTGCACCACATCGCCTACTTCTTTTACGGGCTCCCACCTCAATGCCGAGGCAACTCGGGCATGAAGCTGGCTAGTCGACGTGCCCAAGGTTTGCTGTAGAATGTGTAGTACTCAAATCTCACTTTGGGGTTGTAGGAATTGCCTTTTGGTGAAGGGATGAACTATGGAGTTTGGATATGGAACTTGTGGGATTTTTGCAACATCAAATGAGCTAAAAACCCACCACCAAAAACTTGGACAGCCCACTTTGGGAGTGGCCGGCCATGCTTCAAGAGAGGAGAGAATGAGAGTGTAGTGTATCAAAAGATAATGAGAGCCATTCTCATCTATCATGCAAGAGAGAGAGTCAAGACAAAGAGGTGGTTGAAAAGCAAGTGATGATGAGAAACAATGATCACTCCCAAAACCAATACCCAACCAACAACCATGATGGTTTACAAAGTCAAGCCATCATGACAAGAAGAAGTCAAGAAGTCAAGGTCAATGAAAAGCTATCATGATACAACCAATAAGCAAAGACCCCCTCCACAAATGCTTATTTGCAACAATGCAAATAAGCCCTCCTCCACCAAACTTCGGCCAATGAACGATACAAAGGAAATCGGCCGAAACGAAAAGCAAACTGGCAACTCCAGAAAACTGGTCCTGTAATAAATTACAGGAAAACCCCGATACTGTGCATACACACCCGCATCTGTATTCCGACCGAAATACAAATGCAATGAGACAAAATCTACACTGTACTATACAAGGATCCGGCTTAAACCAAAGCCGGCTAGCAATATCCGTTCGATCCTGATCCGTGCAATACCGCACGTATCTGATCGAACCCTGCCATATGACCATACGGCCTATAGTACTAACTGTTCGATCCTGATCCGTGCAATACCGCACGTATCTGATCGGACCATGCCATATCTCCATACGGCCTCTACAACCTTTCGCCCGAAAGCTGAGTAACTGAATGTGGGGGACTCTAAAGACTCGTCAACACCTTGGTTGTGGATTTAACCACTAGCACGTCAGAGGTATAAGCCAATACGTAACGGGCTACCAGGTATTGACTAAAAGGGACGTCTCTGAGCGAACTCAGCCTGACAACCCTACTGAGCCTGTCAGTGACAATATCCGTACAGTCCGGTCCGTTCGTCTATGAGCATCGCATGGCGGGCCTAGGGGGTTGGTAAAAGTCAGACCCCCAAAAGCGGTACAAGTCGTGTCGGAGTGTAGCCCAGAACACCCTGAGATACTACTGGAATACCTACCAGTAAATCTCCTTGCCTCGGCCGAGGGCTTCGTGTAATGGCTCTCCTAGACACAGCACGACCTCACCCCCAATACCGGGAGAGACGAACCCCTGAAGATGCGCTCACTGCCTCCATGTGGCTCGGGACTGTACCCAACTAAAACCTGTTTGCACGACTCCTTTGAGCCGTGGTAGGGTAGTAATCAAAGTACAGTGGGAACTCACACAAGACAAATGACGATCCCCAGGTCGATGAACTAACCTGCACACATGTCACCAGGGAACTGCCATCTGACGTCTGGTATATGACCAACTGGCATGTTCCCGGCGAGTCCTGTCCGGTGTACTCATAACCCAATGAGCACCTGTATACATCTTAGGTGATCCAACTGACACCAGTGGCTTGTGAGACCGGCCACCGCCCCTCGTCGGGGTCTCGACTGTATACACTAGTCTACTCTGGAGTATCGATGCCCTATCTCGAAACTTATACGACTAGGGACCATTTAAGGATGCGCTTATAGACTACCAGCTCCCACGTATATGATCGCCCTCATACTGCTGGTGTTCAAGCAAGAATCCTAGGGGCTTTATCAACGTGTAATAGCGACGTGTCAGGTCACCTAAAACAGTACACGATGATAAAGGTAAACCAGATAGCATACTATCATCTCGAGTAAGACTGTCCTACCGGGATAGGTCCTCCCTCAATCACCGCAATCACGTGCCTGTGATCCAATAATTGACTCTGAGGGCATTATCTCCAACATATCTCTCGGGCGGATGAGACTGCCTACTACTTCTGCGGAGCGGCGTAGGAATGTCCTGTTCTTCCGAACCCTCTGGTTCCACTAAACTTTCAGTATTAGTCCGTGGTTCTGGAATTTCTTCCAGTTCTACTGCGCTCCCACTAATTTCCTTTTCTAAGAACTGGTGTTCTAGAAAGTGGGCATTACGAGAAACAAGGACTTTTTGTTCCTCTGCGTAATAGAAAAGATACCCCCTGGTGTTCTTTGGGTATCCCACAAACTTGCACAGTACTGAGCGTGCCTCGAGCTTGTCCGCATGCTGCTTTTTGACAAGAGCCGGACATCCCCAGATCTTCAGATATTGAAGATAGGGTTTCTTCTCACTCCACATTTCATATGGTGTGGAAGGCACAGTCTTAGTCGGAACTCGGTTCAAAAGGTACGCAGCTGATTTTAGCGCATACCCCCAGAATGATCGCGGCAACTCAGCGTTACCCATCATGGACCGCACCATATCCAATAGGGTGCGGTTCCGTCTCTCCGATACACCGTTATGTTGCGGGGTGTATGGAGGAGTAAGCTGAGAGAGAATTCCGTTCTCTTTTAAATAGTCCAGGAACTCGGCACTTAAGTATTCTCCACCTCGATCCGATCTTAGAATCTTAATACTTATGCCGGTCTGTTTCTCTACTTCATTCTTATACTCCTGGAATTTTCCAAAGGCCTCGGACTTATGTTTCATTAAGAAGACATAACCGTACCTTGAGAAGTCATCCGTAAAAGTAATGAAGTAAGAATGTCCGCTTCGGGCATGTGTAGACATTGGACCGCACACGTCACTGTGTATGAGTCCCAAGAGCTCGCTCGCTCTTACTCCATGTCCAGTAAACGGAGTCTTTGTCATCTTTCCTTTGAGACAGGATTGACAAGTGGCATACGACTGATATTCGAACGCATTCAAATACCCTTCTGTATGTAACTTCGTCAACCTTCTCTCATTGATGTGACCCAGTCTACAATGCCATAAGAAAGTCTGATTTATTTCTGGAGACTTTCTTTTGTGTGTATTCTGGACATTAAAAATCTGTGGTTGGTTTAACATGTATATACCATTACTCAATGTACCTGACCCAATCAGAACTTGATTAAGGTGAATGTTTACAACATTACTTACAAACGCAAATTCATAACCTTCTTTAGAAACTAAAGATACAGAAATGATATTACAAGTTGCGTTGGGTACAAAAAAGCAATTACGCAAAACCAAAACATGTCCATCTGACATTCCCAGGTGATAGTCCCCCACGGCTTTAGCATCCATGCTAGCTCCGTTCGCAACTCTGAGGGTCATGTCACCTGCCTTCAAAACCCTACGGTTTCTCAACGCCTGCAAAGAATTACAGATATGAGATCCTGATCCGGTATCCAATACCCAGGAAGTAGAGTTTATTGAAAGACAGTTTTCAATAACATACACACCTGAAGCTGAAGCTGCAACCTGCTTCAATTCCTGTGTTCTGGCCTTCCAGGCCCTGCAATCATTCTTCCAGTGTCCTTTCTTATGACAATAGAAGCATTCCTCCTTATCCACAAGCTTCCCTGCTATCTTTGTTGCTTTTGCTTTTCCCTTCGTATCCACTTTACTAACACCGCCCCTTGGTTTGGCGGGGGCTTTCTTCTTCTTTCCCTTGGCTTTCGCCTTGGACCTAGAAGAAGATGATCCTCCTACAAACAAAGTGGATGTATCCCTACCTTTCTGTAGGGTGCCCTCTGCGCTCCTCAGCATGTTGAGGAGCTCTGAAAGTTCAACCTCTTTTTCTTGTAAGTTGAAGTTCAGTATAAACTGGGCGTAAGTGGAAGGAAGGGACTGGAGAACTATATCCGTATATAGCTCACTCTCCAATGTGATCCCTAGGTCTGCGAGCTCCTCAATGTAGCCGATCATCTTTAGCACGTGCTCGGCTACTGATGATCCGACGGCCATTCTTGTCGAAAATAACTTTTTCGACGCTTCGTATCTTGCGATACGAGATTGCTCTCCATACAGTTCTTTTGTATGAAGCAATATGGATTCCAAGTCCATATTCTCGTGCCTCCTCTGATGTTCGTTGTCCATCGAGGCAAGCACGAGGCACTTGGCCTTCGCGCTATCAATCTCCCAAGTCTTGCGGATTTCCTTATCCGCGACGCTGGAAGTTGGACCAGGGACAGGGGGAGCTTTGGTGGTAAGAAGATACCCCAGCTTGTCGTAAGTGATTGCTATCTTGACATTCCTGAGCCAATCTTTGTAGTTTGGCCCTGTCAGTTTGTTTTTATCTAGGAGTAACTTAAGTCCAGTCATGTTGATTGGTCGCTGCAATTTGGAGAGAAGAAGAAACACTCAGCATGATGCTCTTGCAAGTTTAGAGTGGTTTTTAGTTTGTCTAAACAGGATGGCTCCCACTGTTTCTCGAATCCCTCCTTAAAACCAAAAATGAAGAATTAGTCAGGATCAATCTCACCGTACAATACTTGCTTAACCGTTCGGCCAGGCTGGTGTCGGTACTTCGAGGGAGGTTTTCCAACGCTTTCGCGAAGTTCCTTAATTAAAGAACCTCTTTTCCCTGGGGGCGTAGCCCCGCTAACACCTTTCTAGGCACCTACTAGGTTTATAGCATTGATCGTTTAGCGAGAAATTTCCCGAGGAGTAGCATATACTCACAGTAGGATCGGGATCCAAATATCATCGCGTGACGAAACTGAAGGAATCCTACCAGAATCATCACACTCCAAATGGTATGCAAATCTAGCAAGTTTCAGTACTTATGAAACTCCCGATGTGGATTTTTGCCCCATGCTCTTATGACCTTGGCGTGAGGTCAAAATGTCATAAGTCACATGTCAAGTTCGTCCCATCATTATCCAGGTTAATTTGAATCCACCCGTACATACCCTTGACGTAGGCCAAAATGGCAGTACGACTGTCTCAAACCAACGCATTCTATCTATGCAACAGATAAATATCCGGCAGCTACCAATCACTATGCCTTGGCGTGAGGTCAAAATACATAGCTTGAATACTATCGAATATTTAACTGAAATGATGGAGGGCTACGGATGGTTTTGGCAAAACCGTGAACGTAGTGAACTTGATTTAGTCGATGGAACGAGATAGCTTTTAAATGGAGTGGCTCAAACTCCGTATTTTAAAAGTTTGTTTTAAAAAGAACCGAGTGGTTTTTCGAAAGTGTTCCAACGAATTTAACTTGGTTTATTATCTTGCATTAGTTCTTTTAATGCGTGATATTCTTGCATTAGTTCTTTTAATGCGTCCCATCATTTAATCCTACCATTGCAGAAAACAACCAAAATATGACGTACGCTTATGCCATTCGCATTCGCCACTGGGCCCCGTCATTACCCGTTAGGTTACTTAACTAACGACAGAGCGGGGGCTGGGCTAGCGCGTCTGTAAAACATAAGCAACGCCTAAATAATATCATATATAGATATACTGCAATGATAAACATTTCAGATCACAGATAAATACATTGGATATACTAGGAATCTGTAATTCGTACGAGCCTGTAACGAAAGACAGATTACACGGTCGCGGTGAATAGCCAATACGCCACCCAAGACCCCTACGGGTGCAGCAAACTACCCGCCAAGTACCCGAAGCGTAGCAACCTCCCTCATCTCCATGAGTAGGCCACTCGACACTTCGGCATACCCGGTAGTTTGTGCACCCCCTCCATGGGTCTATCCTAGGAGCAAAAACAGTAAAAAGAAATTATACAATGACGGCTACAACCCCGACCCGGTTGTGCGGCCATACAAATAATTATTACATCAATTTACAAATTTACATGAATTGAAAGAAAAGAAAACTCTTGTCTCACAACCCCCGGCTATTCACCCGCGACAATCCAACATATTTATATACACATTCCTGCACATTACAGATCACAGATTTGTATAACCCCCACTAATCGACATATAGCGATTAGTAGACGTTCAATACAAATATCACATTACAGAAAAACCCGTTAGCTTAAGTCTTTTAGAAGTTCGATCAAAAATACGGATTTTCGGGACCCCAAAATAAAATTTTCGTTCTGGAAAATCTGGGTTGAAAATATATATTCCAAAAATCCCAAAATACCCCCAGAATAACACTGCACTAAAGATTGATCTCGGCCGAGTCAACTCGGCCGCGGATCCGCGGCGGGAGCGTGCTCCCGCCGCGCTTCCGCGGCGCTTTGACTCGATCGTGGGTCCATCTTTGGTGGTTATTCACACAAAAGCCTGAGCCGATTTTAGGTGTTAAAATAATCGACTTTTGAACAGTAAAAAAATCGACAGAAACTTGAAAATCTTGGGGTTCGTTTTCGGGACTTTTCTTTGATCGATCTTCTAGTTACTTGCTAACATGTTAGATAGAGTTTAACTAGGCTCTGATACCACTGTAAGTCCATGCTACCGATCCCGGTACTTTCGGGAATGCGGAATTTGGTAAAAAACAATTTTTACGGAGGTGGTAACATGGACCTATAACCCGGATCTTGGTTAAACATCTATCTAACATCCTAACTATGAGTTTCTAGCTACTCGGTTAGGGGGTTATACCTTGCTTGTCTTGAACTCCTTCGTCTTCAAGCTCCGATGGTGGTCCGATTGGCTTCTTCTCGTCGTCTCCGTACGCCGAAGATAGATCCACCTGAAAGTTCCAACCTTTAGCTCCTTCTTCGTTCTTTGAAGAAAACTAGTTCACTTGGTTTGCTAAACCTAGTGAACTAGAATGAGTAGAGAAGAATTAGAATGGGATTTTATCTATGGTTCTTGATTCTCAACTCATGAGACAAGAGAACCATAGATTAAAGAGAGGGAGCAAGAGCAAGAGGGTGAGAGCAAAATGGAGAGCTCAAGAACAAGAGAGAGAATGAGCAAGAAAGAACGAGGCTCTCTTTTGTCTCTCACCCTCTCATAATCCAAAGTAATGATAACTCATCATATCAAAAAAGTCTTATGTGATGGTTGAAGCAACCATAACCATATCATATCATGCACTCATTTTACACAAATGAGGAAGCAAGCAAAAGTCTTTGCCATGAAATGATGGCTATGGTTATCATGATGGTCAACTAGTCAAGCCTAGTCAACTGGTCAACAAAGTCAACAAGTCAACACAAGTCAACAAGTCAACAAAGTCAACAAAAGTCAACAACCATGTCACCATAATACTTAATTAATATAATAGTTAATCACATATCATATTCTCATTAGGGTTGAGCAAAAAGTCAAATAGTCAACGGTCAACTGTCAACAACCCTAATGAGAATCCGCTGCCTCTGCCTCCCTGTCAACTGTGCATACACACCCGCATCCGCGTTCCGAGGAACATGAATGCAAATTGGATAAATCCAATCCCAAAAGGTACACTAGGATCTGGCTTAAACCAAAGCCCGCTAGTGTAAACTGTCCGGACACTGTACGTGCACAAGTGCACGGATGTGACCGAACCCTGTCGCAAAACCATGCGACCTGTCGTAATACCATGCGACCTCTACTCTTTTGCCTAAAGGCGAAAAGCTTTCTGTGTGGGACTCTAAAGACTCGACACTACGCTGGCAGTGGGTTTAACCACAGACCGCAAGCGGCACTAGCTGTGCGTAACGGTCCCCAGGTAATGCCGACAAGAAGACCGACGAGGCGAAACCCATCTGAACTCCTACTGAGCCTGAGTGTGACATTCTCCGTACAGTCCGGTCTGTTCGTCTGATACATCGCTTGGCGGGCCTAGGGGGCGGTAAACGTCAGTCCCCCAATAGCGGTACAAGTCGTGCCGGAGCGAAGCCCAAAACACCCTGAGATAACACTGGAAACCTACCAGTATATCTCGTTTGCCCTGGCCAGGGACTACTCGTGTAATGGCTCTCCTAGACACAGCGCGATGTCAACCCCCAATACCGGAAGAGACGAATCCTGTCTAACCGTCACTGCCTCCAAGTGCTTCGGGACTGCACCCAACCACCACCTGTTTGCACGACTCCTTTGAGCCGTGGTAGGGTAGTGATCAAAGTACAGTGGGAACACACTCGAGGCGAAGTGACAGTGTCAAGTCAGCGGACTAAGCTGTACTCATGTCACCTGGGAACTGATAACTGACGATAGGCATAATACCAACTAGTCAGTTCCCGACGAGTCCTGTCCAGTGTACCCGTAACCTAACGAGCACCCGCATGCTATCTCAAGTATGACGTACTGACGGCTGTGGGACAGACCGTCTCCCACACTGGGATGAGAAGCGCATGCGCTGTTCTACTCCGGAGTATCGATGCCCTGTCTCGATAGTCCTGCGACCAGGGACCTGCATAAGGATGTGCTTATAGATTACCCAGCCCCACTAGTGTGACGGCCTTCACATCGCTGGTAATCAAGCAAAGATCCTAAGGGCTCCACTAATGTGTATAGGCGATATACAAAAATAAACACATGTACACATTGAAGTAGAAACAAACCAAGTAGCATACTACTATTTTGAGCAAGATTGTATATACAAGGTGAATATCCCAAGCATCCATTAAGTAATATACAAACTAGTATGATACAGTAATGGCCTCTAGGGCATATACACTAACATGAGCGGACTCGCCGAGAACTCCTAGATGGTATTATACCTATCGTCAGATAGCAGTTCTCTGGTGACACTGGTACTGGTTAGTCTGTCGACCCGAGATCGTCATAGAGTCATGTGTGATTCCCATTGTGCTTTGATTTCCACCAAACCACGGTCAAGAGATCGTGCAAAAAGGTGGTTATTGGGTACAGTCCCAAGTCACATGGAGGCAATGAGCGATAGGAGGGGATTCGTCTCTCTAGGTATTGGAAGTTGATGTTGCGCTATGCTCGATTGGCCATAACAGGAAATCCCTGACCAGGGTTGCTGAGATCTACTGGTAAGTGTTATTTGTAGTTTCTCGAACCGTTATGGACCTTGCATCGGCATGATTTATCAGGCTATTGGGGTTTGACGTTATACCACCCCAGGCTGTGATATGCGACATATCTGACGAAGAGACCGAACATTACGGTAGTGTTACTGATTGGATTCACAGGAGTATGAGCATGCTTGCTTGTTGATCTTCTGATCGCTCAATACCCGGGTGGCCGTTACGTTTAGTAGACCGCTTGCGGCTTGTGGGTGTTTGATATGATCATCACCTACTGCCAGCGTATTGACGAGTCTTTAGAGTCCTACACAGAGCTTTCCTGGTTCATGCGAAACGAAGTAGGAGCACATATGTGATATGTGCGGAACCGAGATTAATACGAGTATATGATACCGTATTCGATTATCGCGATATGTGATATCGGTCGGTTATATGAGATATAGCTGGGTTATCGGATCAAGTGTTGATTCGATAAGATGATTCATATGATATTAGTCGGTTGTATGTGATATAGCCGGATTATCAAATCAAGTGTTGATTTGATAATTTAATGTATAATTATATATTTGATATATTAACTTACATTAACTAATATTTGCTCACTAAGTATTCTTTTTCTCACATGTGTGCATGTAGTATATATGTGATATATATTAATGTACATTTTATTGTGTCATGCTTGATGCCACATGCTTTATGGGTGTTTGAGACTAACACTATAGTTAGGATAATGTAGGGTTTATATTTATCTATTTAATTCAAAAATAAATGGATTTTTGTCATGGCTACAAGCTTGTAGAAGCTTGTGGAAACATTGACCAAGTCCACTCTTTTTGTTTCACTTGTATATATTTATTAACCTAACCATAAACCCTAGCCCTAGTTAAGTCTCTACATGAGTTAGTGTATGACACTAACTCACCCATGGTTCATATTCTCACCTCATGAGTTTATTCTCTCTTCATCACTTCATCTTCTTCCTCATGAGAAAAAGCTTGCTAGCTTTTTCTAAGTGATGAAATATTGTGAGAAAAAGAAATCAAAAGAGAGCCCAATTCCTACTTAATCATCCTCTACTATTAGCCATTTAGTTTAGGGTGTTTGCTTAACTAAACACTAATTTAGTGAAGATGTAGCATGAGCTTGAGTCTCCTCGACGTAGATCATCTTCGCCCACGAAGACTTCGAGCAAGTTTGCATCTTTCACCTTGTGGAACCTCTCAAGAGTTCGGGAGATCATTACTCGCAGTAAAGGGACTTCTACATGGAGCATTTGAAGTGAAGGACCGGTCTACAAAGGTTGTATTCCGCATTCACTTAGATGTTAAGATGTTAACATGTTAGTTTGTTTAAATCTCTAGTTAAGATTCTAGGGTTAGGGTTCTTTAGTTCGGCAAAAATTTGAAAACGCCATGGACGATGCCTCCCGAAACCTTGTTGCCTTGCTAAGTAACCCTACATGTTCGGTTAACTTGGTTCATGAGTTTTAGTCTAGGGCCGGGCCATGGTCGCTGCCAAAGAGAGAGAGAAAAGAAACACTCAGCATGCACTCTAACCAAGATTAGAATGGTTAATCACTTTATCTAATCAGGATGTCTCCCACTGTATCCTCGAATTCTTCTCCAAACCCGAAAGGAGAATTAGTCGGGATCATCTAAAATCACCCGAGGAGTAGCACCTACTCATCAGTGCGAATCGGGATCCAACTATCATCGCATGATAACTTGATGGAATCCACTCAAGTCACCACACTCCAGAAGGTATGTGCATGCCTGGCATGTTTCTTGTATGTTTGAAACTCCCGATGTAGTTTTTACCCCTAGGACCCAAGTGACACTGACAATGCCAACATATCAAAGAGTCCTAGTCAAGTTCAACCCGTCATTATCTTGATTGCGTTAAACCTACCCGTACGAGCCCTTGACAATGCCAACATTACCATACGACTATCCTAACCAATCAACATATCCATGCAACAGAAAAGCATTACAGATCTATCGAACACTACGCCTCGGCAATGCACGACATACGTAGCACGAATACTAAGCAATACTAATCTAAAATGACGGAGGGCTACGGCCGTTTTTCGGCGAAAAACCTTTAACGTAATGAACTGTTGGCTATAGTGCCCTCAAGTCAATTATTGGACCGCAGGCACGTGATTGCAATGATTGAGGGAGGACCTATACCGGTAGAATAGTCTTACTCGAGATGATAGTATGCTATCTGGTTTTTCTTTATCATCGTGTACATGCTTCAGGTGACATTACAGATCACTATTACATGTTGATAGAGCCCATAGGATTCTTGCTTGACTACCAGCAGTATGATGACGATCATATACGTGAGAGTTGGGTGGTCTATAAGCACATTCTTAAAGTGTCCTTAGTCGTGGGAGTTTCGAGACTGGGCATCGATACTCCAAGAGTAGACTAGTGTATACGGATCAAGACCCCGACGAGGGGCGGTGGCCGGTCTCACAAGCCATTGTTGTTAGTTGGTTCACCTAAGATGTATACTGGTGCTCATTGGGTTATAAGTACACCGGACGGACTCGCCGGGAACATGCTAGTTGGTATTATACCTATTGTCAGATAGCAGTTCCCAGGTGACATGTGTACAGGTTAGTCTATCGACCTGAGATTGTCATTTGTCTCGTGTGAGTTCCCACTGTGCTTTGATTACTACCCTACCACGGCTCAGAGGAGTCATGCAAACAGGTTTTAGTTGGGTACAGTCCCGAGCCACATGGAGGCAGTGAGCGGATCGTCAGGGGATTCATCTCTCCCGGTATATTGGGGGTTGATGTCGCGGAGTGCACGGGTGGCCATCACCAGAAATCCTTGGCAGAGGTAGACGAGAATTACCAATCTAGGATCGATAGTTTTTCAGTTGGTGATAGGCTTCATACCGACACTAAATGTCAAGTTATTAGGGGTCTGATTTTATCCACCCCCATAGGCTCAACATGAAATACACATAGACGAACGGACCAGACTGTACGGATATTGTCACTGTCAGGCTCAGTAGGGTTTCAGGATGAGTTCGCTCGTCGGCCTCCCTTTCGCTCAATACCTGGGCAGCCGTTACGTACAGCTAGTGCCACCGACGTGCTTGTAGTTAAATCCACTGCCAGCGTATTGACGAGTCTTTAGAGTCCCACACAGAGGGTTTCCCTGATTCGGGAGAAACGTTGTAGAGGCCGTATGGTTTTATGGAAGGATTCGATCATATACGTGCACTATTGCACGGATCATGATCGGGCGGATAATACTAGTGGGCTTTGGTTTAAGCCGGATCCTAGTATTATATCGTTGGATTAATTTCATCTCGTTGTATTCATATTCAGTCGGAATACGGTTGCGGGTATGTATATACGGATGAGGGGTATTCTTGCATTTCGTTACGAGTTTACTTTAAAGTTGCCATTTCCTTTTCTTTCTTTAAACATTTGGATTAATGTTTATTGGTGAAAATGTGAGTGAAAGTTTTGTCCTTGTGCATTAAATTGTGGCATGTTGTGAGGGATGGGCTGCTAGTGGATGTTGATTTTTTGGCAAGGAAATTTCGTAGTAGATTTTTTTGGGTGCTGGAAAATTTTCATGAGTTGCTAAAGCCACCACAAAAAAAAAAAACCAGCCACTTAATTTTCCTTTCATGACTTGGCCACAACATCAGCCACTTCATCAAAAGAAATTCACAGGCACTCCATTAGCTATCACCACTTCATATCCACAGAGAGCAACTTCTTTCTTTTTTCAAGTCTTGGCCAAAATTTTCTTGAGCTCACATTTTCCCTCTCATGGCAACTTCTTCACCTCCACCCACTCCATCTCATGTGTTGAGAATCATTGGGTGTTTTGAGACAAAGTAATCACAAACACACTCTACTTCATCTTGGGCATCTAGGCTAACAAACTGGATGTCTGAGTTGCTTCAGTTTTGAAGCGGGAGCCCGTATTAAGAATCCTCGACGTGGATCATCTTCGACGAGGGAGACCGGAGAGCGAACTTGTTCGAGGCAGCCACGAGGAGCTTGGGAAGAGGTTGAAGATCGAAGGACACGGATCGATCAGTATAATCTCTTAAACTCCTTTTACTGTTCACTAGTATAGGGTTAATGGTTCGATTCGGGAATCGGGTTCCGTTAGCGCCGGGTTTTAAAAAGTTTTTGTTCCGCGTTTGGCCATGGTTGATGGTCGGGGCGCTGGCATAGCCTTACATGGTATCAGAGCCAACCCATTAACCACATAATAGTTATTTAGATGATGTTAATCTATCGGAACCGAAACAACCCCAAAACAATACCCGATGCATTGCAATTTCTGTCGATTTTTAAAGTGTCTTCAAAAATTATTTTAGCAACTTCAGAAGACTACTTAGATGACTACTAGAACACACTCCAAACACGAACCCCAGATTCCAAAATTGGGCCGGCCGATACCCAGAAAAACAGAGGTGGCCGGTTTTGTGAGGGCTTCTGGGTTTGATATTTGAAGTGTGGTCTAGTATCTGGAATGTTAGTACAGTGGTATTGCTAGTTTAGCCCGATTTGGATATGGTTTTATCTAGTTGTTTGGGGGCTATTCGGGGTTATTTCGAAGTCGATATTTCTAAATTTTTTTTAAAGTTTTACAGTACTTACGTTACTATCTGCGACCGTGAATGTCATTAGAGCGGTACAACTTGTCTAATTGTTATAGTTCTTTTAGACGGGTTTGCGAACGCGACATTCACGTTGATGTTCTGTGTTGTGCTGTGTTGTTGCGGATTTGTCGTGGTCGATAGCTTGGATGCAATGTTAGTACAGTTTAGTTTCATTTGTACATTTGATATTACGGGGCGAGCGTCCGACATGTGGATTGCCGTCACTGCATATTTGTATATTATTTGTTTGGGGCATGACCGGGTTGAGGTCGATGTCACCGTTGTACATATTTTTCTTTTATGTACTAGGATTGCCCCGTGGTGGAGTGCATGGATAGCCGGGTTCTGGAGAGCAACGGGTCCGCATCTCATGGCGTTGAGAAGGAAGGGGCCTCACTCCAGAATTGGCAGGCTAGTCGCCGCACTCGTAGGGGGTACGGGTTGACCCAACGAGGGGTGCTCAAGTTACCGGATTCCGTGAAGTGCCGGGTGGCCCATTCACTTTGATGAAAGGGGTTGCCTCGCTTCTGATTTTGGCGGGTAATTTGCCGCACTCGTAGAGGTCTAGGTTTTCATTGCACATGCTATCCACACGACCAGGGGAACGTCGGGTTTCACTTGCGGCTCAAAGGAAACCCGGAGCTCCTAGATTATCTGTATTGTTCTATGATGCTTATTACTTATTTGTGATGTTGCTTTTATCACGCCTGGAGCGATTATTTTATATTGCTATATATACTAGTAAATGTTGTATATGTTTTACACTCGCGCTAGTCCAGTCCTCTCTCTGTCGTTAGTTAAGTAACCTAACGGGTGGTGACGGGACCCAGTGGCGAATGCGGATGGCATATACGTACATCATAATTTCGTTCTTTTGTGGTGTGATTAATTGATGGGACCGCGTTTATTCGGATCAATGCAAGGAAAACAAACCTATTCGATGTTGTTGGAATAATTTTTAAAAGCTGTTATTACATGGGCGTTTTCTTTTTTTTGCACAGAGGTATTCGATTATGAATATCCAACACCTCATTCGACGAGGCAAGGGCCGAGATCCCTTCATCGGGAGTGACCCCTTGGATAGAGGTTTGCGTCAGGGTAATAACTTCACTATAGTCAATTACTTTTTTCTTTGCATCGCGGTATTCAGTGGGAATACCCTGCACCTCATTCGACGAGGAAAGAGCCTAGATCCATTCACCAGGAGTGACCTCTTTAGCAAAGGTTTTCGCCACTATATATTTGTAAAAAGCTATCCGGTTCCTTCAACGATATCAAGTTCATTACATTAAAGGTTTTTCGCCAAAAACCATTCGTAGCCCTCCGTTACTTCTGACGGGTAGCACTTAGTATTCATGCTATGTATATTGGCCTTCGTCAAGGCATAGTGTATGGTAGCTATTTGTTACTTTTCTGTTGAATAGATAGATGCGTTGGTTTGGGACAGTCGTAGTACTATTTTAGCCTTCGTCAAGGGTATGTACGGGTGGGTTCAAATTAACCTGGATAATGACGGGTAGAACTTGACATGTGACTTATGATATGTTGGCTTTCATCAAGGTCATAAGAGCATAGGGTAAAAATCACATCAGGAGTTTCAAACATACATGAAACTTGCCAGGCATGCGCATACCTTCTGGAGTGTGATAACTTGAGTGGATTCCATCAGGTTATCATGCGATGATAGTTGGATCCTGATTCCCACTGATGAGTTGGTTTACTCCTCGGGTGATTTTAGATGATCCCGACTAATTCTTCTTTCAGGTTTGGAGGAGAATTTGAGGAAACAGTGGGAGGCATCCTGATTAGATAAAGTGATTGACCATTCTGATCTAGGTTAGAGTGCACACTGAGTGTTTCTTTTCTCTCTCTCTTTGGCAGCGACCATGTCCCGACCCTAGACTATAACTCAGTAACCAAGTTAACCGGACCTTCTTAAAACATATTGACTTTTGGATTGTCTGAGTTGCATACTTCATTTCCACTTCTACTTTTACCCTTTGATTTTCTCCGGAACATTACGTATCACTACGAAGATCAACATTTATTGGATATTACCATCCTATAGTTACATATGAACTCGAAGAAACTTGTTTCAGATTCGAGGAAGGTTTCCGGCTCTGGAGAAAATGAATACGACTATTCAGTTGTGTTTTCCTTTTACATTCTCTCAGGTTGCGAGTGCTCCTAGGATCAGGAGAGTACACCTGTTCAGTCGATAAAAGTGCACATTTGATATGATATTTTCCTTACCATTCTTAAATATCTAAAGGTGTTAATTATAAATATGACACATATGAGGGTTTATCTGTAAAAATACTATTTTCATGTGTTTATATATTATAATTAACATTATGAAGAAAAATGTAAGCATATAATATCTATGTAATATTTGGTCTATTTAAATATGCTTGCCTTATCAAATATCTTTGACCAATTCTCTTAAAACTATAATATCATGTCAAATGGTTAAGATAATATCTCAATAAAAACAAATTCTACTAACATTATTTATTGAGATAATTGTGTAGAAATTATATCAGGACTGGAATCAAGGAAATCCGAGTTATCAAGATAAAATCTGCCGAAATCTCAAAGTAAATCGAAGAAATCAAATCTGGCAGAGACGTAGAGAAGATTTTCAGATTCCAGATATCAAAATAGTCTACATATGTCACCAGAAGAGGCCACAAGAATTTTGAAGCAAAAAACCCTCTAACCCACCACGGATCCGCGGCCAAACCCACCAAACGGCCGCGGTTCCGCCGCACTTCTGAAGATTTAGGGCTCTGGATTTTCTGGTTGGGATCCTAACAACTAGTTACCATATTAGGAAACTAGGGTTCTGGCTCTGTGACTATAAATAAGGACCGAGAGCCTCTTGGAAAAATGATCAAACCGACGCGATCACGAAGTCCAAGACGGCTCAAGAATCCTGGTTGATCATCGACAGTTCATCTACCTCCTTAGAAGAGATCGAGAAGCAAACTAGGGTTTTGTAATCATTTTCTAAGGGAACAAAGTGTACTTGATCTTGTTTATTAATAAAGGTAATTGTTTTCTTATATCATTTTATTTTCTGCAGTTTTCAATATGATTTCCCTTTCTATCTTTTCTTTTCCCAACATACGCGAGTAATTCTCCGCTTGTTAGGGTTCGTAGGATTAGGGTAGATAAGTGGATGATGAAGATCCTTAAACTCTTTTTACATCCTATAAAGTTTATAAACTTTATCAAAAGAATAGTTAACATCCTAATCGGGCGTGCTATCAATTCATTGATAGTCTCGACCGCGATTTGAGATCAGATTAACAATTGTTTTGGTAAAGGCTAGACATGAACGGAGATCCATGTCAAGATAGGGGTTAAGAGTGGGAACCCTTTTCCTTCCAGAAACCCTAATCTATATGCATCACTGTCGATCTAGTTTTAAATCTATTAAAGGATAAAAGGAGTAATCTTTAATTAATCATCCATGACTACTAAATCTTAACGAATCCTACAAGCCCCCTTCTAATATAAAACCTACATCCGTAGCTAATCTAGATCTATATCCTGCATCCATGTTTGACGTAGATCTAGAACCTACAACCATTCTTCACCATTCCACTATTCTTCCTCTTTTCTCAACACGCCTAATGTAAGATTAAAAGATTCAACGTTTCCCTGAGGACGACCCGTACTCATCTCGGTCTAGCTACACGTGACACCATTATTGATTGCGGCTACTACACTCTTCTCTAAATACAGATCAATCAAATAGCGCTGTTGTCGGGGATACGTGCGTAATATTTTTTCTTACTATTCGTGTTGAATTCTTATTCGATCTATATCATAAAACAAAATAAATTGCATCGTGCATATTTAACGATTAGTGTGCGATTTTTGCGAGGGGATCTGGAGTCACAGAATTGAGGAAACAGAGAGCCAGAGACATTCATCAAGATCCAAAGGAGCAAAAGAGGTGATTGATGAGAATTTTAGATCAAAGAATTGTTAACCGCAATCAAGAACGGCGTCGCTTGGTAGCTAGCCGGTGAGTACGGGTCGGTCTACAGGGATTTTGTGTATTCTCAATTTGTTCTAACGAGTTAATTCCAAACGGTGTTGGATTGATTATCACTAAAAACTAAGTTGATTTAAACTAGGATTAAAACCTTGCTAGGGTTAGGTTTAGGTTAAGTTTGGAAAGTTAAGAATTCTCAACGCTTTCAATGCCCTAATTTAGATCTATTTAGGTGTTATGGTAATAATTAATAAAGGGGATTAGGACGATCGGGAAGAAACGATATTTCTTCCTCTAGGTCCTTGTCCGTCCTTTCTTAATTCTTACCCTAACCTTCATGGAAAACATGCACAACCGGTCTTTTAAACTATGGTATCACCGTTACCTCGTGGGGTAGGGTGCCGTAGAGAGCGGTGTGTGTATGTATGCATGGAGTTCTATGAATAATATGTGATGGGAAAGAAAGGGGTGAGAGATTTTCATCTCTCAAACCTTTCCTATTCCTAACCCTAACAAGTGAGGAACTACTCACTCATTAGGGGATTGATAAAAAACATTTTTTATGAGTTTTCAATTTAAAAAGACTAACTATCTAAACTAAGGCAGATTAATAAAAGTGCTAAACTAATTAACTAGGGCAGATATTAAAATCTATACTAAGGTAGAAAGGAATTTAAGAACTAGGGCAATGAAAAAAATCTACTTACTTTATTCGATGCTCTCAAAACATTACAATGGATTTCTGAATTTTGATCAATGAAAAGAGGCATACCCCAAAAAAGAGGTTTAGGGTTTCTATTTATAGATCATAGAAACCCTAGGGTTACATTCGATTCACATCTGCCTTTACAAATATACCCTAAAGAAGCCTAGTCAACGCATCGCCACACCGTCAAAATTCCCACCGACACGTGTCTAGCACGACCGCGGATCCGCGGCCGTATGCCCTGTTTGGCCGCGGATCCGCGGTCATATAGTGCTCTTGTTGGCTGAGTTTCTCTGGGCTGCTTTTGGTTGCATTTGTCTTCTTGTTTCTTCACTTGGTTTCTCAGATTGTCTTCTAGTTCTCTTTCAGATTTCCACAGTGCATATTGCCGTGGACTTTTACCCTTTGCTTTGTGTCGAAGTCTTGAACCTTGCGCTGCCTTTGTGCTTTGTGAACTTGTCCATTGATCTTCATTTGTTCTTCAAACTGTAGGCATGATCAAGATTCTTCCATTTGTTGGTAGTAGTCTCACTTTTGTATCGTCTTTTCATGAATTTCACTGTTTTGTTCCGAGAACCTGTAACCTGCAACTATGTAGCAGACATGGATCAAAAGCACCTGTTTATTTGTAAAATGAATAAGAATGGGGAATATAATAATGCAAAATTATGATATGAACAAATACCCCCAAACTTATCTTTTGCTCATCCTCGAGCAAAACTAGTTTTATTCTCGAAAAAGACCTAGCCTCACTTTCGCAGGGAAACACGATTGCACTGAGCTCGTGCAACAAGCCGTTAAAGCTCTAGGTGTCCCTAGTAGGAGGAGTTTTGTCTCCTGAGGGTTTTCAGCGGATACTACCCACAAAATCCTATCAATTCGGCCTATTGACTTTTATTCTCCAATTAGGTTTTCCAACAAGGAATTCTATTATCTTCAACTCAGAAATTATCAACCCGTATTTTTTTACGCTTCCTTATCATTTAACTTAAGATTATAAATGTTTTGTAGATTTACTTAGCTTTTAGCATCTTTTGAGTTTTCCTTCTAGGGTTCTATCTCAACCTAGGAATTTTTATCATCTCTACTAAAGATATAAGTCCTATTTTTCATTCCTATCTCTTATCTAAACCCCAATCACATACCCCTACGTGTGTGTATATATCACCCATACACTTGGAAATTCAAATCAAGTTATTATACTCTTGTCCATCGTCAAAAGTACTTCTCAATTGGTGAATTATTAGATGAAATTTCTCACACATCCTTCATGCGACCTGGCCAGGGCTGATTTAAAGATTTACTGGTATTTATTAGATGAAATTTCTCACACATCCTTCATCCGGCCCAAGTATTTGTTAGTTATATGTTTGCCCTAGAGGCCATTACTGTACATATGATGTATATTGTAGTGGATGCTTGGACATATATAGGGAGAACTTTCTTGCTCGACATGATAGTACGCTATCTGGTTGCTCTTTATCTTAACATGTACTCTGATTGTCTCTATGTTACATATTGATAAAGCCCTTAGGATATGTACTCGACTACTGGGACTATGATGAGATCATACTAGTGGGGCCACGGTAGTCGACGAGTACATCCTATAACTGTTCCTAGTCGAGGGTGTATCGAGACAGGGCATCGATACACCAGAGTAGATTAGCGTATACGCATTTTGACCCATATGATGGGCGATGGATGATCCCATATCCATTGGTGTTTGACATCAAGGATTGTGTACGGGTGCTCAGTAGAGACAGGGTACACTGGACGGACTCGCCGAGAACTCCCAGATTGTATTGTACCTCACGTCAGATGGCAGTTCTCTGGTGACACTGGTACAGGTTAGTCTGTAGACCCGAGATCGTCATAGAGTCTTGTGTGATTCCCACTGTGCTTTGATTTCCATCATACCACGTCCAAGAGGGCGTGCAAAAAAGTGGCTTTTGGGTACAGTCCCGAATCACATGGAGGTAATGAGCGATAGGAGGGGATTCGTCTCTCCCGGTATAGGGAGTTGATGTTGTGCCGTGTTCGATTGGCTATAACTGGAAATCCCTGGCCAGGTTTCTGAGATTTACTAGTAAGTGTTATCAGTAGTTTCTCGAACTGTTATAGACCTCATATCGACGCGACTTATCAAGCTACTGGGGTCTGACGTTTACCACCCCTAGGCGAGATATGTGATATATCAGACGAAGAGACCGGACTGTACGGGAGTGTTACTGATTGGATTCGCAGGAGAATGTACAGGCTTGCTTGTTGATCTTTTGATCGCTCAATACCTGGGTGGCTGTTACGTTTAGCTGACCGCTTGCAGCTTGTGGGTGTTTGATATGATCATCACCTACTGCCAGCGTATTGACGATTCTTTAGAGTCCTACACAGAGGTTTCTTGACTCAGGCAAAACGGAGTAGGAGCACATATATGATATGTGCGGGACCGAGAACAATACGTGTATGTGATCCCGTACTAGATTCTCGCGATATGAGATATCGGCCGGGTATATGTGATATAGCCGGGTCATCGGATCAAGTGTTCATTCGATGAATTGATACAGATTATATTAGTCGGTTATTTATGAAATAGACGGATTATCGGATCAAGTGTTGATTCGATAATTTAATGTATAATTATATATTTGATATATTAAATTACATTAACTAATATAAGCTCACTAAAAGATTCTTTTTCTCACTCGGGTAATATATTGATATATATGCGACATATGTTAATTGTATTATTTTATTTTGTTACAATAAATATTGTATATGTGATATATAATATTGTAACATGTTATGGTTATAAATGCAACATGTTTTGTGGAGTTTAATTGTGGTTAGGGTTTGGATTAGGGTTAAGCAAGCATGAAGCTTTCAAGAAGGTTTTTGAAGCATTGACTTTGACTTTGGATATTTTGTGCAGATATTTGCTTAACTCAACCCAACCCTTCACCATAGTTAACTCTCTACATGGGTTAAGACCTTATTCTTAACCCATGGTTGCATTTCTAACCCCACTTGACTTTCATTATTCATCACAAAAGGATTTTGATCATCTTCTTCCTTCTTCTTCCTTGCATGAAAAGCTTTCTAGCATTTTGGTATGTGATGAAAATGAGTGAGATTAAGAAAACAAATAGAGCTAAAATCCTACTTCATCATCCTAATCTATCCTAGCCATTTAGATTAGGGTGTTCACTTCATTTGTGAGTGAGAGCTTATGTTAAAGAAACTTCAAGGTAGATCATCTTTGTTATCGAAGATCGAAAGCAAGTTTGCATCATTCTCTTCGTGGAGCCTCTCTAGAGTCCGGGTACATGATGATCGCAGCGAAGGGACCTCAACACGGAGCTTTAGAAGTGAAGTACCGGACTACAAAGGTTGTAATCCCAAACTCTTAGATGTAAAGATGTTTACATGCTTTATTTCGCCTAATCTCTAGTTTAAAGATCTTGGTTAGGGTTGCTCGACACTTCTAAATTTTAAATCGGGCATGGTTAATGCCTTATAGACCCTTGTGAGAGTGCCTAGTAACCCTACATTATTGGCACCGGGAGCATGTCTTGCAGTATTCGTATGCATCTTTAAAGAGTCGTGGCCAGTAGAAACCACACTGCAAGATTTTCTCTGCTGTCTTCTTAGGGCCAAAATGCCCGCCACACGCTTGATCGTGGAAAAAAGACAGCACGCTCTTAAACTCGTTTTCAGGTACACACTGACGAATGATTTGGTCGGAATAGTATTTAAAGAGATACGGTTCATCCCAATAAAAATGTTTTACTTGGGACAAGAATCGGAGTTTGTCCTGTTTCGACCAATCTTTTGGTATTAGTCCGGTGGCCAAATAGTTTACTATATCAGCGAACCAAGGTTCGCATGACACGGTTAAGAGTTTCTCATCGGGAAAAACATCTCTAATAGGAATGTTAAGTGTGGGTGAAGAAGGAAGTCGTGAAAGGTGATCAGCAACTACGTTTTCACACCCTCTTTTGTCCTTTATCACAAGGTCAAACTCTCGTAGCAAGAGGATCCAACGTATGAGCCACGATTTAGCATCCTTCTTCGCAAAAAGATGGCGAAGAGCTGAATGGTCCGTGTAAACAATCACTGGAGAGTCGATTAAATAGGGTCGGAATTTTTCAAGTGCAAACACAACAGCTAAAAATTCTTTTTCTGTTGTTGTGTAATTCAATTGGGCCTCATTTAATGTTCGGCTAGCGTAATAAATTACGTGCGACATCTTATTAATGTGATGTCCAAGAACAACACCAATGGCGAAATCAGATGCATCGCACATAATTTCAAATGGATGCGTCCAGTCGGGAGATGAAAGAATGGGCGCCGAAATCAGTGAGTGTTTCAATGACTCGAACGCTTTCATGCATGTTGAGTCAAAATCAAAAGTTGTGTCCTTGGCCAATAAAAGAGTCAAGGGTCTAGGTATCTTGCTAAAATCCTTGATGAACCGTCTATAAAAACCGGCATGGCCAAGGAAGGCTCGGATGTCTTTGACGCATTTAGGAAGAGGAAGATTGGAAATGACTTCAATCTTGGCTTTATCAACCTCTATGCCATTTTTCGAGATGACATGTCCTAAGACAATTCCCTCTCGTACCATAAAGTGGCACTTCTCCCAATTTAAAGTGAGGTTCTTATCCCTACAGCGGGTAAGAACTGCGTCTAGGTGTAGCAAACACTCATCGAAGGAGTCACCGAAAATGGAGAAATCATCCATAAAAAATCTCCAAATTTTTTTCAACCATGTCTTAAAAGATCTCCATCATACACCGCTAGAATGTAGCGGGTACATTGCATAACCCAAAGGGCATGCGACGGTAAGCGAATGTACCGAAAGGACAAGTAAATGTGGTCTTATCTTGATCCTTTTCGGCGATGGGGACTTGATTATAGCCGGAATAGACATCCAAAAAGCAATAAAATTCATGCCCAGCCAATCGTTCTAGCATTTGGTCAATAAAAGGTAAAGGAAAGTGGTCTTTCCTTGTCACGGCGTTGAGTTTCCTATAGTCGATGCAAACTCGCCACCCAGTTTGGGTGCGAGTAGGTATTAACTCATTCGCCTCATTGGTTATGACCGTAATGCCCGATTTCTTTGGGACAACATGAATGGGGCTAACCCACTGGCTATCCGAGATAGGGTAAATGATACCACTATCAAGAATTTTGACAATCTCCTTCTTGACAGCCTCCTTCATTATGGGGTTGAGGCGTCTTTGTGGATCCCTTATTGGCTTGGCATCATCCATCATGTGTATATGATGTTCAACTATGAGGGGACTAATCCCCTTGATGTCCTCCATAGTCCAGGCAAAAGCTTGCCGGTTATTTTTTAAGACCATTAAAAAGGCTTTCTCTTGCTCGAGATCTAGAGAGGCCGATATGATAACGGGAAGGGTCTCATTCTCACCTAGGTAAGCATATTTAAGGTGCGATGGCAAAAGCTTGAGTTCGAGTTTAGGAGGTGAAACAATTGAAAGTAACATTGGTGAAACTGTTTCAAACTCGAAGGATTCCATCAATGGATCAAATTGAGTGTAAGCAACCGAGTCGGATGGTTCAACCAACTCATCCGAAAAATCAAAAGACTCAAACTCAGGTGGTGAGTCTTCAAAATCGTCCAAAAAAGTGAAACACTCGTAATCGTTTTCCAACGTGAAAGCTGTGTCAGATTCTAGGAGGAACGCACTAGAGGCGTCAAAATTGCTGTGATCGAACATAAATTTTTTGAGCTTACAGTCCTCCTGCGTGATCTCATGGATCGAGCAAACATCAAGTATACTAGCATTAGGCTCGGAGGGCTGATTCCCCAACTTAAAAATGTTGAGTTCAATCGTCATATTTCCAAAAGATTGGTTCATTGAACCATTTCGACAATTGATCACCGCATTGGAAGTCACAAGGAATAGTCGACCGAGTATCACCGGAATTTGACTCCGGGGGTTAGCTACAGGTTGTGTATCCATAACAATGAAGTCAACGGGAAAAATGAAATCCCCTACTTTAATTAACACATCCTCTAACTCACCCCTAGGATGGGTGATGGATCGGTCGGCCATTTGGAGAGTACAATGAGTGGGTTTAAGATCTCCAATGCCTAACTGTTCGTATACTGAATAGGGTACCAAATTGACACTAGCACCAAGATCTAAAAGTGCTCTATTGATGTTCTTATCCCCAATTGTTATTGAAATTGTAGGACAGCCGGGGTCCTTATGTTTTTAGGGTAAAGATTGGACAAGAGCATCACTAACAGCACTAGCCATGAAAACTTTCTTTGGTACTTGTGACTTCCTCTTTTTGGTGCATAAGTCCTTTAAGATTTTCGCGTAAGAAGGGACTTGTTGGATTGCATCCAAGAGAGGTATGTTTATGCTAACCTGTTTGAACAACTCTACAATCTTCTCCATTTGTGGAGTTAGTTTATTGGATCTCAACCTGTTTGGAAAGGGAACATTTTGAAAGTTTGTTGAGTCCAATGTCTGTGGAGTAGATTACGGAGTTTGAACGGATCCCCGTGTTGGTGAGTACGTGAAGTGAGATGTGGGTCCGTTCGAGTTAGAAGAAGTAGAGCCTTGTGAAGAATGAAGAATACGCTCTAACGAAAAAGATGAAGATGAAGAAGAAGAAGAACCACCGGCAGGGGTGTCATTACTAATACCCACGTTATTGTGCAATACTTTTCCAGATCTCAACGTGGTCACAGCATTTACATTATGATTTTGTTGTTCATATGCAACGTGTGCATTGTGTGTGTGACCGGGATTTGGCAATGGTTGAGATGGAAGCTTTCCCTTTTCTCGCTCGCTCAACGCAGCATTTAGTTGTGCAATTTGGGTCTCAATTGATTTGATGCATTGATCATGTGAAGCACTGTTTTGCACCAAAGATTGAATGGAAGTCTCCAACCTTGCCGCGGATTGTGTAGATTGTTTTAGAAACGCATCTAGACTTCTTTCTAGCGAGGTAACCTTATCATTATTTGGTTGAACAAAATTGTTTTGAGGATAAGAGTTGTTTGGCACAAATTTTTTCATTTGGTTTGGGTAAGGCTGTGGTTGGAAAGGTTGCTGGTATTGAGTTTGTTGAGGTGCTTGTTGTTGTGGAGGAGGAGGCCTTTGAAAGTTGTTGTTTCCTTGGAATTGTTGAGTTTGATTCCAAGCAAAATTTGGGTGGCTCCTCCAACGAGGATTATAAGTCGAAGAGTATGGATCATTTCTTTTTCTTTGCTGAAAGGCAGCTTTGACTTGATCTTGTCCTTGAACAGGTGGATTGTAAGGACACTCTTCAGTAAGATGAGATGGATCCGAACAACAAGCACAAACAGTTCGTGGGGGTAAAGCAGGGGCATGAGAAGGCGATGAGAATTTTCTCTCAATTGCTTCTAGCTTTTTCGTAAGTGCGGCCATTTCGGCCTTCATTGCAATCGACATATCTAATTGATGTATGCTTGTCCTAGACTGACCTGTTGAAGAAGATGAGGTGGTCTTAGTGCTCTCCCACTGAAGTGTTTGTTCAGCAAGATCGTCGAGAAACTGCCAAGCTTCGTCGCTAGATTTTGTTAGAAAGTGACCTTGACAAATGGTTTCCAACAACTGTTTCGTTGCTGGGTTCAATCCTTCGTATAAAGTTTGGAAAAGTTGCCAATTTTCGATACCGTGGTGAGGGCATTGAACAAGTAGGTCTTTAAATGTAACGTTTTGAAAATCGTTTCGGTGAAGTTTCGGAAAAATCGGTAAAATAAGGGGGTTTTCTGTAAAAAGTCAAAATACAAATATCTTTATTATAAAATTAAATATACATATTCTAGCTATGTAATTGCTAGTATTTGGTGTTTATTGAGCCACTGGTAAAATTTCTAATTTTCTGAAATTTTTTCCGAAATTTAGTATTTTAATATTATTTTAAGCCGTCGCTAATACATTTAATTAGGGAAAATTACAAATTGGAATGGGTTGATACAAATTTTATAATTCATGACACACTAATCTGGCATGCAAAATATTGTTTCTGAAATGAAATCGTTTGCCAAAACGGTTTTAGAAATATCGAAGAAAAATGGCTTAATTAGTGAATGTTGTGTTAATGGGAATTGGGGTAATACATTTATCTTTTTCCCTAACCCACACACCCACACCTCACCCTCTTTCCCTCTCCCCATGTGGCCGGCCCCACTTTGACAGCCCTCCCTCTCTCTCTCTCTCCAATCAACTCACTTTTGAAAAGAAAAGAAAAGAAAAGAAAAGAAAATGAAACAAGTCAATGTGGACTTTGACTTTTCTCCCCACTTTCTTCACATCCCTCTCTCTCCTCACTCCCCTCAAACCTGGCCGAGAATTCCTCCCCCCTCAACAGCAGCAGCCCTCCCCCAAATCCCCTCCATTTTTGCATCAAAAAATTCCACAAAATGCCTAAAATTCAACACAAAAAGCTCACAAAATCAAAATATAATCCCTACCCATTTTTACTTGACCATTCTAGTATGGATCTAGGGATCAAGATGGAATTTTGGATGTCTAGATTTTAAGTGAGATCTACAAAATTGTGGAGGTATAATTTTAACCATGTAGTTAAATTGTTGATTATTGCTTTAATCTAAGTTAATTAAGTGATTAATTAGGTTTTAGATGAGTTTAATTGCATGATTAAGAAATTCAAGTTAGGGTTTTCTTGTGGAATTGGGTTGTGATCAATTGTGCATGGTTATGTGATGTGGATTAACATCTTAAGTCTTATTGAAAGTTAATCTAGTTGTTAATTACAAACCATTACTTATAAAATGTCCTAATTAAGCTATTTTGCTAACTAGGGTTTTTGGAAAATTATTAAATGCTTTAGATTAAAATATAATTAAGGTTTCATGTCATTATTAATATTATAATGAGTGGTTTAATGCCTTTGGACCATGCAAAACCAAGTGTAGTTGTTGTTTCGTGCATTTTTAGTTGAAATTGTTAAAATTAGATAAATTGCAAAACTAGAATTTTTAGTTTTATAAGAATTGATGAGATTAAATTTTTGAAATGGGTTGTATGACTTATTTAAGATGTTTAATAAGTATTATGTCCATTAGAATTGTTAAAACATCAAGTTTTGTACTAAAACGGTAAATTTTTGCTTGCTAGATTTTCGGAAAAATGGCTTTTAAAGTGAGTTTGGGGTTTTTGTGAATTTTAACCTATTTTATATTATAATTAGTGTTCGTGATTGCGTAAATGAGTGTGTTTGGGTTTTTCTTGATGGTTTGACGTTTGTACATCGACATCGAGGGTTGGTTTGGCTATTCTTGCATGCGTAGGCGATAGGTTTTGACTTATGCGTGATACGCGTGCCGATTTGATTTTCGTATGCCGTTTCGATTTCGAATTTGGTTTTAATGTGATACGGTGCATTATGACATGTAGGTACCCCATGTGGACTTCGAGACTACAAGCAAGTGCATGGCGAGGTCGGCACCGGCGAGCAAGGACCAGGTGAGTAGATTTATATCTACGGGGAGAAGTCGGGTGGATGGCGTATAGCACCCCCGCAGTTCGTGGTGATGTATACGAATACGTATACACACACATATATTTATTATATTGTTGAGGTTATTGATGATAAAGATAGATTTTAGGTGTGATTGGATAAGTTTAGTGTTGCGAAACCCTAGAGTAGTGGTTTCACCACACATACACACACCCCCATACTTGCATACATTCTTCTTTCATTTGTGCTTATACGGGAATATGTATTTATGTGTTCACATGGGTATGGGACTATGTGTTCACATACTGGGTTTGAAGATAGTATTTGGGATTTGAGATGAGTCGATAAGATTTGATTGAGACCGCGAGAACGGTGATATGGCAGGATTCGTACTTGAGATACGTCCTGATGTTATAGCGGATCTTGGGACGACAATACATGTGAATAGTGTTATACATTGAATGGTTGACATGTGATCATGATATGAGATAAGATATGTTAAGATATCCATAATAGGTCGCATTAGGCGATGTATACCTCTTTATGACAATATATGATGATGATATCGGTTTGTATGAGGCTTTAGATCAGCAGTCAGATCATGACTATATTGATGATATTAGTATCGTACTAGACGTAGATCAGTACCCAGATTATGATCTTGGATAAAGAGGATACCAGATGAATAATGTGATATTGACCCGTACCCAGATTTGGGATGCCGTACGACGGATTTACGTACGAGCTATATATTGATGTTTGATCCGCACTCTTGACTTGGAAATATTTGATTATAGATATGGTATCGGATGTGATATTATCGAGGCGGGATCACCGACTAATATATATATATATATATACATATATATCGACTCAGACGTTAGGCGGCTTCCTTACCTTTAGTTTAGCTTGACAGCTTAGCCCTATAGTTTAGTGTAGTTGTTAGCCCATATTAGTTGTCGTTGGGTCTAGTATTCAGCTCCCGCTCATTATTGTTGTTCGCTCTGCATCGCCTGCTTACATTATGATTCATATTCTATTGTTGATATCATGCTGTTAGGACACCAGCACCATTACCGATGACGCGTATGTACCACGTACACTTACTTGCCGGCTCACATACATATTCATCGGTAATTACCATGTCACGTACACTTAGAAAATACTATTGCTTGACTTAGCTTGTTAGCAGTAGTTTGACATGATATTAGTGTACTTGCCTTATATGCCAGTTTAGACATTGTAGTTATTACTTGTCACTTCATGCATACTGTTATTCATTGTTATGCCTCATTCATGGATTCTCATGCCTATATTCACTAGTTTATGTGCTATTGAGGTTTTGGATTCGGATTTCCATGATATTTCTGGATTGGGAACCGCGGGTATTTCAAAAGAGAATATGTAATTATTTTAACAACCCGGTTACCTTTGATATGATATTTCAGTGCGTCCACCATGTGTTTTCTCGATGCTGAGAGCGACATGTGAGACCCGAGTTCGAGGAGTGGAGGAACCGTTTCGGGTACATGGTGGACCCGGTAAGGTACCCCGGGGCAAGAAGCGCGTGGTGATGACGATGTGAGCCTGGCAGGGGGAGACTACCTACCGGTGATTTTACCCGACGCGTCGGATATACGGAGGATACCGTCGTGGTCTTGAGATGGATGGTAGGGGCCGGTCTGGACTGACGGCGCCCTAGATATTGAGATTGAGACTTTGAGATTTTGAGATATTGAGGTACTGAGATTTGATGATACAGGCCAGTCCGGATAGCCGGAGCCCGAGATTTCGAGACATTGAGATTTATGTTTGTGTCGATGCTAGACACTGGTTATGCTGATTTCATTTATGATACCTCATTTTAAAAATACAAAGGAAATCTCACTAAATTATGAAAGCAGTTTCTTTAGTACATGTAATCTGTTTTCATGCATTCATACATCATCCATATGATATATTGCTACCTGAGGCACTGACACGGGCACATGGGATTACACTTGGGTTAAACATTTACCCTAGCCATTGTTTTAGGCTGTTGGTTATATATTTGAGGATATATTATGATCGTTGATCTAGGATTGCGTTGTTCATGCGATTTCTGTTCGTAGATGTTTTTCTACTCACGAGTTGGAAACTCACCCCGTTGTGCCCCAGTTTCTTGCAGGTTTTGCCGTACAGGTTTCATTACGGCTTGCTGGCACGATTTCCATTCCGGGTGATTTGCTAGTAGGTGGGTTTATTTGTTTCGTACCCATCATTATACCTTGTATACTAATATTCTGTTGTATCTAGAAGTTCCATCAACCAAACATGTATTTATTTCAGAAATAGAGACCAGTGATGTTTATTCTTTCGACCTTAGAGTCGCGAGTTGTATTTCTGTGGATTTCTTGTTGTTTTGAGTTTCCTTTTGAGTTTTGATCCTCGCCCTTGACGTTGTATATTATATTGCTTATGTGGTTGTGACCGTCGATTGACGAAGAGCTAGCTCCCGCTCGGAGATGCCTTTTTTTATATTGATTTCGTATACTATTCATGTTGTATCCCGTTTGGGGGCCAGTATTTACAAAGGAGACTCTGCCGAAATTTTCAGAAAATACTTGATGTTTTTTTAAAACGCATAATTCGGCTTATGCTATTAAAACTACTTGTTTTAAGTTGGTTTTTCCTTCACTCTACTACTTTTCTTGGTTTGGATTTCTGGGTTTTCGTCTTACTTAGATTACATACGCCTCGAGACGTTTCGTAGTTTAAGTGCCGGTCATGTTCGGTACTTTCGGGACGTGACATTAAATCTTTCAAAACACTTCCAAAAGGGTTCGGAAGGAAGCTGGGAAACTTGAATAATCTCATTGCGAATTCTCGCGGCCTTGTGATGTGGGTAAAACTTTTTTAGAAAAGCTTTAACAAGCTCTTCCCAATTTTTAATCGAGTGTGATGCTGTGCTATACAACCATTTCTCGGCTAGGTCACATAAGGTGAATGGAATGACACGTAGCCTTATAGCATCATCTGAAAGTTGTGTTGTCTTCATCATTGCTCAAACATTTTGGAATTTGTTTATGAAGATATAGGCATCTTCGGATTCCAGTCCGTGAAATTTTGGCAACATGTTGATGAAGTGGGGTTTGATCTCAAAGTTATCCCCATTTGCCGGTGGGAGTGAAAGACAAGTAGGTAAGGCGGTGCGGATAGGGTAGAAAAGATCCTGGAGCGCGATTCGTTGGGGCGCTTCAACAGGTGGGTGTTGTGGGTTATTCGCACCTAGCAGAGGTGGAATCAGTCCCGCGGGTAAGGGGTTGTTAGGATTGAATCCCGACATCTCCTTAGAAGACGAAGAATATGAAGGTGAAGGTAAAGAAGTGGAAGGAATTTCGACTTCGGAGTCGAAAGCGTCGTCGGTCGGTACCAACGAGACACGGACAAATCGGGCACTAGTGTCCCTAGTCCAACATGACATACACTAAAGAGGTAGTGTAGTCAAAAGGTGAAAAACACAAGGTGGGGGTAAGAAAACGTCAATGAGAAGAAATGGGTGTTAAGTGGGGTGCACGGATTTTTTTAGCGACAAGTTGCAAGTTTTTGTAAATTCTTTTCCTTTTTATGTTTTTTTATATAAGGAGCTTTTTGCAAAAAGATTTTCAATAAAAGGCTTAGACACACGTTCAATCAATAAAAAATGCACAATCAAGCCTAGATCTAGGGTCACCTAGGTCAGCTAGACAACTCCTAACTGTTCCAAAAGGCAAGATGTGAGGACCTTAAACCGCCTCTTCACCGCCAATTGTGGCCAGGTAAGCACAAGTAGAGAAAAGAGGGATCCGCTCACGAATCACCGTGAGACGGGCCTTTTAAAATTACCTTTCCCTACCTGTCTAGCCTAGGCACCACAAAGTCAGGTTAGGATCAATGGTCGATGCCTACAACTATTCCTTTGTCCTATTGAGCGCGAATTCCTTAGGGCCGAGTCTAATCTTTTTTTTTAATTAACTTGATGGTCAATGCAATATGCTTTATGTGATTTTTGGGGTCCTGGGATGGGTAATGAAATCCCCACCCAATCTGGATTGGTGTTCAAGCCCCTTAAAGTCAATTTAGGTATGCAAAGCAGTAAACACAATCACCTGCAAACAATTTTTTTTTATTGCGGCGCAAAGAATCCTGCACAAGATCAAGTTATTGGAGAAGGGGAGAAGTTTTTGCACAAAGAATCCTGTAGGAAAATTTTACAGAGGAGATATCAGGGGGTTCAGAAGAAGAAGAGAAACTTACAGAGGGGTTTTTGGTCTGCTGACATCAGCAGAGAGCGGCGGATCCGCGGCACAAGGTTGGTTCTGGCGGCGGTTTCGCGGTCAAAGAAAAAGTTCAAGCCTCCAAACTTCTTCTGTTGCTCTATTGTGGTACTCCTCTGTTGTTCAGATCTCCTGTTTTCTGTTTTGCTCTCTGGATTTTTTCAGATCTGAATTCGTTCGTCGATCCTGCACAATTCAAACAAAACACCCTTCAAAAAATAACAAGATGATAAATTTTTTATATTTTTTATTTATTTTTCAGTTTTTATGAATTTTATGATTTTATATTAACCCGAAATTGCAAAAAGAAAATACTACGCCATCCCCAACAACGACGCCATTTGATTAATGAGAATTTTAGATCAAAGAATTGTTAACCGCAATCAAGAACGGCGTCGCTTGGTAGCTAGCCGGTGAGTACGGGTCGGTCCACAGGGATTTTGTGTATTCTCAATTTGTTCTAACGAGTTAATTTCAAATGGTGTTGGATTAATTATCATTAAAAACTAAATTGATTTAAACTAGGATTAAAACCTTGCCAGGGTTAGGTTTAGGTTAAGTTTGGAAAGTTAAGATTTCTCACCGCTTTCAATGCCCTAATTTAGATCTATTTAGGTGTTATGGTAATAATTAATAAAGGGGATTAGGACGATCGGGAAGAAACGATGTTTCTTACTCTAGGTCCTTGTCCATCCTTTCTTAATTCTTACCCTAACCTCTATGGAAAACATGCAGAACCGGTCTTTTAAACTACGGTATCACCGTTACCTCGTGGGGTAGGGTGCCGTAGAGAGCGGTGTGTGTATGTATGCATGGAGTTCTATGAATAATATGTGATGGGCAAGAAAGGGATAAGGGATTTTCATCTCTCAAACCTTTCCTATTTCCAACCTTAACAAGTGAGGAACTACTCACTAATTAGAGGATTGATAAAAAACATATTTTATGATTTTACAATTTGAAAAGACTAACTATCTAAACTAAGGCAGATTAATAAATGATCTAAACTATAATTAGGGCAGATATTAAAATCTATACTAAGGCAGAAAGGAATTTAAGAATTAGGGCAATGAAAAAAATCTACTTACTTTATTCGATGCTCTCAAAACATTACAATGGATTTCTGAATTTTGATCATTGAAAAGAGGCATACCCCAAAAAAGAGATTTAGGGTTTCTATTTATAGATCATAGAAACCCTAGGGTTACATTCGATTCACATCTGCATTTACAAATATACCCTAAAGAAGCTTAGTCAACGCACCGCCACACCGTCAAAATTCCCACCGACACGTGTCTAGCACGGCCGTGGATCCGCGGCCGTATGGCCTGTTTGGCCGCGAATCCGCGGCCATATAGTGGTCTTGTTGGCTAATTTTCTCTGGGCTGCTTCTGGTTGCATTTGTCTTCTTGTTTCTTAACTTGGTTTCTCAGATTGTCTTCTAGTTCTCTTCCAGATTTCCACAGTGCATATTGCCGTGGACTTTTACCCTTTGCTTCGTGTCGAAGTCTTGAACCTTGCGCTGCCTTTGTGCTTTGTGAACTTGTCCATTGATCTTCATTTGTTCTTCAAACTATAGGCATGATCAAGATTCTTCCATTATTGGTCGTAGTCTCACTTTTGTATCGTCTTTTCATCAATTTCGCTGTTTTGTTCCGAGAACCTGTAACCTGCAACTATGTAGCAGACATGGATCAAAATCACCTGTTTATTTGTAAAATGAATAAGAATGGGGAATATAATAATGCAAAATTATGATATGAACAGGAATACACGTAGCAAAAATCTCCACCACATCTCCCAAGTCGGCGGTGGAACCGCGGCAATAAGGGCCAATTGGCGGCAGAACCGCAGTGCAATTAGGGATTTAGGGTTGAAAACTTCTCTGGTATCTTTTCTATATCTTTCTCTCTCCTCTGAAATCCAATAAAATATTTTTTCTGCAGGATTCTTTGCAAAATATCTCCGCTCAAAAATCTTTTTGCAAAGTTTTGTAATTGGTTTGTTTATTCATATTTTAATACGGACTTTAAGAGACAAGACCAAAATTCAGATTAGGTGGGGATTTTATCACCTTTCCTAGGCCCCGCAAATCACAAAACGAGCATCCGCATCAACCCTACATTAATTAAAAAAAATATCTAGACAAGAATCTAAGGACTGTCGCGCTCAATAAGGACAAAGGAATATCGTGGGTAATCTATCGCTTATCCGCATTACTTTTGTGGTGTCTAGGCAAGTGTGTCTAAAGCAAGTGGTTACTTAATTAGGCCCGCTATTTTCGGTGATTCGTATAACGGATACCTCCCACTTACCTGGCACTTACCTGGCCACAAGAGTAATAAAGAGGTGATAGAGGATTGATCCTGCGGCTTTTCCTTTGGAAGTCTAGGAGCGGTCTAGAGACTTGACCTAGGTAACCTTAGTTCTAAGGTTGTTTGTGCATTTTTGTGTGATTTGTCTCAAGTCCGAAACTTTTCAAAACAAACCAATTTTAAAAACACACACGCTGCCACTTGCGCTAAACCTGCTTAGTGCATGCTTGGCTGGACACGGGATTCTAGTGCCCGTCTTGTCCGCGTTCCTACTATCGACTCCTAAGTCGGTGCTTCTGTTAGTTGTATGTATGCCCTAGAGGCTAGTATTGTACATATGTTGTATATTATATTGGATGCTTGGACATATTGTTAGTTATGTATATGCCCTAGAGGCCATTGTTGTACATTTGATGTATATTATAATGGATGCTTGGTTATATATAGAGAAGACTTTCTTGCTCGTCATGATAGTATGCTATTTGGTTTCACTTTATCTTAACATGTTGACTTGTATTGGTTTACTGTTTTACTCTCACATGTTGATAAAGCCCTTAGGACTTGTACTCGACTACTGGGACTATGATGAGATCATACTAGTGGGGCCGTGGTAGTCGATGAGTACATCCTATAACTATTCCTAGTCGAGGGTATATCGAGACAGGGCATCGATACACCAGAGTAGACTAGCGTATACGCATCTTGACCCATATGATGGGCGATGGATGATCCCATATCCATCGGTGTTAGACATCAGAGATGGTGTACGGGTGCTCAGTAGAGACTGGGTACACTGGACGGACTCGCCGAGAACTCCCAGATGGTGATATACCACACGTCAGATGGCAGTTCTCCGGTGACACAGGTACAGGGTAGTCTGAAGACCCGAGATCGTCATAGAGTCTTGTGTGATTCCCACTGTGCTTTGATTTCCACCTTACCACGTCCAAGAGGGCGTGCAAAACGGTGGCTTTTGGGTACAGTCCCGAATCACATGGAGGCAATGAGCGATAGGAGGGGATTCGTCTCTCCCGGTATAGGGAGTTGATGTTGTGCTGTGTTCGATTGGCTATAACTGGAAGTCCCTGGCCAGGGCTGATATAGAGATTTACTGGTAAGTGTTACTAGTAGTTTCTCGACCCGTTATGAGCCATACATCGACACGACTTATCGGTTACTGGGGTCTGACGTATACCACCCCTTGACTTGATATGCGACATATCAGACGAACAGACCGGACTGTACGGGAGTGTTACTGATCGGATTCACAGGAGAACGCACAGGCTAGCTTGTTGATCTTCTGATCGCTCAATACCTGGGTGGCTGTTACGTTTAGCTGACCGCTTGCAGCTTGTGGGTGTTTGATATGATCATCACCTGCTACCGGCGTATTGACGATTCTTTAGAGTCCTACACAGAAGTTTCTTGGCTCAGGCGAAACGGAGTAGAGGCACATATGTGATATGTGCAGGACCGAGAATAATGTGATATGGGATACCGTATTATATTCTCGCGATATTTAGATATGAACCGGGTCATCGGATCAAGTGTTGATTCGATGAATCGGTACATGATATATTAGTCGGTAATATTCGATATAGCCGGATCATCGATTCAAGTGTTGATTCGATGATTTAATGTATAATAATATATATGATATATTATTACATTATCTAATATTGGCTTGCTTTAATATTTCATTTTCTCACGGGATGATACATTGATATATATGCGATATATGTTAATTGTATTATTTTCTTTTGTTGCAAATATATAATATATATGTGATATATATTATTGTGACATGATATGATTAATTGTTAAACATGTTTAAGGATGATTAATTGAGGTTAGGGTTTGATTAGGGTTAGTTGCTTCAAGTTGCTTCTAGAAGCATTTTCTTTTGTCATTGTGAAGATATTTATGGATGACACATTTATTAACCAAACCAAACCCTAACTATAGTTTATTCTCTACTCATTTTTATCCAATCATCCTTGACCATGGTTAAAAGATCAATCATATGTTTTATTTCTATTCATCATAAAAGAAAAGTATTATCATTATCTTTTGATTATCCATTATCTTCTTCTTCTTCTCTCTTGAAGAAGCTCTCTTGAAAATTCTTATGTGATGAAATAAAATGAGAAAATGATATTAAAAGAAAGCAAAATCACTACTCTCTCATCCTCATCTCATCTAGCCCTTGGGATTAGGGTGTTCTTCTCTTTTGAGTGAGAAAGCTTGAGTCGAAGCAACTTCAAGGTAGATCATCGGAGATTTGGATTACGACAAGCTAGAATGGATCGTTCGAGTCGTGGAGCCTCTCATGAGTCCGGGAGATCGTGGATCGCGGCAAAGGGACTTCTACTCGAAGCTTGTGAAGTGAAGGAGCGGACTACAAAGGTTGTAATCCCTCACACTTAGATAAAAGTTATCTTAATGCATGTTAAACCTTAATAATCTAGCAAAGATCCCGGCTTTGGGTTGTTCGGCACGTCTAAAATTTAATCCGGGCATGTTTGATGCCTTTTGAACCTTCACAAGAGTGCCTAGGAACCCTACACATATATAGAGAGGACTTTCTTGCTCGACATGATAGTATGCTATTTGGTTGCTCTTTATCTTAACATGTATACTTATCTCTTGATACTGTCCTATGGTTACATGTTGGTAAAGCCCTTAGGATGTGTACTTGACTACCAGGACTATGATGTAGATCATACTAGTGGGGCCATGGTAGTCCATAATTTCATCTTTTAATGTCCCTAGTCGTTGGTGTTTCGAGACGGGGCATCGATATACCAGAGTAGACTAGCGTGTACGCTTCACGACCCATGAGATAGGCGATGGATAATCCCATATCCATTGGTGTTTGACATCGAAGATGGTATACGGGTGCTCAGTGGAGACTGTGTACATTGGACGGACTCGCCGAGAACTCCCAGATGGTATTATACCTCACGTCAGATAGAAGTTCTTTGGTGACACTTGTACAGGTTAGTCTGTAGACCCGAGATCGTCATAGAGTCTTGTGTGATTCCCACTGTGCTTTGATTTCCGCCTTACCACGTCCAAGAGGGCATGCAAAACGGTGGTTTTTGGGTGCAGTCCCGAGTCACATGGAGGCAATGAGCGATAGGAGGGGTTTTGTCTCTCCCGGTATTGGGAGTTGATGTTGCGCTGTGCTCGATTGGCCATAATAGGGAAGTCCCTGGACTATGATTGTCCATGTTTCTGTCGATTTTAAAACGAGCTCCAAAATTTTTTCAAACAATTGCAGAATCATCTATGAGCAGATATAGGAGCATGGAAGAAAGTTGGGACCTAGTGCTCGGATTTTGACCGAGCACATAGGCTAAAAAACCGGGGTGGACGGCCTGGGCATGTCCTCTGGGTCCCAAATTTTTTTCATGCTCTATGCTCTGGGATTTCAGGTGTTGTTTATTTTTGCTACTTTTTCATGTGTTGATTAACTCAATGCAAATGCAACTCGGAGTGTTTTGTAGTCGTAATTTTAACTATTTTCGGGTTACTTTAGACGTTGTTAAAAACTTCAATCGGATGTCAAATACCCGCTTTAACCCTTGCCGAAAAATTCCAAGTGTTGGATTTTTCCCATAGTTAAAAAGCTTTCAAACATCATGCTAGTTATGCGATGGACCCTCTAGAAGAACAAAACCTTAACTCGATTATGTGACCGTTAGAACCGCCACTGAACCCTCGGGTTTGTGGTGGTTCAGCGGTGCCACATGTGAGGCGTTGGTTTGGCCCTTCTACGGCTGGTCCATTGGTACTGTGGCGTGTGCTGAATAAATTTAAACTACGCTCAAGTGTTGAGATTTTAGGGTAATTTTGGGTGTTTAATGATTCGATTGGAATGTTTAACATCGTCTAGGCTATTCTCTGTGATGTCATGACATGTGATGTTCTGTGATGCCAGATATGTTATATTGGATCGTCACGTTTTGAATAGCCGAGGGTTTTATGTGAGATGAGAGTTTTTATTTTCATTCATGTAAAATTCAATGTATGTTATATTCTTTTATTGGGGCACTTCCGGGTTGAGATTGATGTCACCATTGATGTATATTATTTACTTTTCCGCATTAGGATAGACCCAAGGAGAAGAGCACAAGTAACCGGGTTCTAGAGTTCAGTGGGAGACCAACTCGAGGAGTCGAGTTTGGGTCTCCTAACTCTAGAATTGGTAGGGTTGCATGCAACTCTTATAGGGGTCTAGGGGTATGGGTTTGGCTATTCATCGCGACCGTGGAATCCGTGTTTTATAGAGGCTCAAAATAAAACATGGACCTCCTAGTATATCCATTATTTCATATGTTTCTTCTGCTACGATATCTGTGATGTGATCATTTGATATGTTGAGATGGATACTGTATATAGTATATATGATATATTACATAGAAGTTGCTTATGTTTTACACCCGCGCTAGCCCTTCCCCGCTCTGCCATTAGTTACGTAACCTAACGGTGAATGACGGGACATCGAGGTGAATGCAGATGACATAAGTGTACGTCGTATTTATCTGTGTTGTTTAGGTGACTTAAATGATGGGAATTCATTAATATGATTAATGAAAGAAAAGAAACCTAAAAGATGTTGTAGAATCAAATTTTCAAAAAGGGTAGCTACAGTTTTGCTTTGCATAGCGATATATATGATATATCCTGCACCTTATTCGATGAGGAAATAGCCGAGATCCCTTCACCGGGAGTGACCTCTTTAGCAAAACTGGCAGATGCTACAACACTCGGTTTGTTTTTTGATTGCTTTTGGAGTTTTTGCTTTGCATAGTGATATATATGATATATCCTGCACCTTATTCCATAAGGAAAGAGCCGAGATCCCTTCACCGGTAGTGACCTCTTTAGCAAAACTAGTGAAAGCCTAAAAAACACCCCTTTTCAAAATTCACTCGATTCTACAACAATATCAAGTTCATTACGCAATAGGTTTTCAGAAAAACCTGTCGTAGCCCTCCGTCATTTCAGATAAGTCCTACTTAGTATTCGTGCTACGTTTGTTGACCCACGTCAAGGCGTAGTGTGCGGTAGCTGACTAGTATTTATCTGCTTATGCATATGATGCAGATTGGATTAGGGTAGTCGTACGACCTTGTTGACCTCCGTCAAGGGTCGTGCGGGTGGGTTTGATTCAATCAAGAAATGACGGGTTGAACTTGGCTAGCACCCTATGGTTTGTTGACCTCTGTCAAGGTCATGGGATGCTCGGGGCAAAATTTTATCGGGAATTTCAAAAGTTGAAATTTGCAATGAGATTGCATACCTTCTATGAGATAGTTGGATCCCGATACCCACTGCGAGTAATTGTTACTCTTGGGAGAGTTTTACACATGACAATTTACCGATCAAGTAGGTTTCTAAAAAGGTGTCAACGGGGTTATGCCTATGGGAAGACGAGGTTTATTTTAATTAGGTCCGTGCGAAAGCACGGGGAACCTCCCTCAAAGTACCGACACTAGCCTGGCTGAAAGATCGGCGAAATTGTAGGGTGTAATTAATCCCGGCTACTCTTTCCTTTTAGGGTTTGAAAGAAGATTTGATAAAACCTATGCGAACCATCCTGATTAGATAAAATAATGACCAATCTGATCTTGCAAGAGCATATGCTAAAGTGTTTTCTTCTCTCTCTCTCCATGTAGCGACCATATCATGCCTTAATCAAAATAATAATATGGATGTATTGACCGAACCCGCAAGTTATACTGTGCTGGGGAACGTTGGTTCCGTTTTTTCTTATAAAAGTTATAAGACTGAACAGGATATAGGGGAATATCAGGATTCCCATGCCACCTGAATGAAGAAAGTACATGTAGATGCATTTTCTTCGGGTGTGTTCGTTACAGAGAACTGTTTCTCCATTTGCTCTACGTCCTAGGTATTAGATACCGGGTCAGGATCCCATATATGTAATCAGTTACATGGGATTAGAAAAGGAAGAGAACTTGGAGAAGGTGATAAAGACATAAGGGTTGGAAATGGTGCAATTGTTGCAGCTAAAACCGTCGGGGAATATCACCTTGTATTACCAACTGGTAATACATTGATTCTGAATGAATGCTATTACATGCCGAGCCTGATATGCAACATTATATCGGTTTCTTTATTAAGTAAAGAGGGATATAATTTTGTATTACAGGACAATGTTATGAACATTTTCCTGAACCAAAAGTTGGTTGGATCAGGCACGTTGTGTTAGTGTATATGCCCTAGAGGCCATTACTGTATCATACTAGTTTGTAAATTACTTAATGGAAGCTTGGGATATTCGCAGTTGTATATACAATCTTGCTCAAAATGGTAGTATGCTACTTGGTTTGTATCTACTTTAATATATGCATGTGTTTCTTTTAGCATATCACTTATACATATTAGTAGAGCACTTAGGATCTTTGCTTGATTACCAGCATTGTGAAGGCAGTCACACTTGTGGGGGATGGGTAATCTATAAGCACATCCTTATACAGGTCCCTAGTCGTAGGATTATCGAGACGGGGTATCGATACTCCGGAGTAGACAAGCGTATGCGCTTCTCATCCCAGCAGGGGAGATGGTCTATCCCACAACCATCAGTACGTCGTACTGGAGATAGTATGCGGGTGCTTGTTAGGTTACGAGTATACTGGACAGGACTCGTCGGGAACTGTTGGTTGGTACTATACCTATGGTCAGATAACAGTTCCCAGATGACAGGAGTACAGCTTAGTCCGTCGACTTGACACTGCTACTTCGTCGTGAGTGTGTTCCTACTGTACTTTGATTACTACCCTACCACGGCTCAAAGGAGTCGTGCAAATAGGTAGTAGTTGGGTGCAGTCCCAAAGCACTTGGAGGCAGTAGCGGTTAGATATGATTCGTCTCTCCCGGTATTGGGGGTTGATATCGCGCTGTGTCTAGGAGAGCCATTACACAAAGTCCCTGGCCAGGGCAAGCGAGAATTACTGGTAGTATTTCCAGTAGTTTATCAGGGTGTTCTGGGCTACACTCCGGCACGACTTGTACCGCTATTAGGGGTCTGACGTTTACCGCCCCCCTAGGCCTGCCATGCGATACTCTCAGACGAACAGACCGGACTGTATGGAGATTGTCACATTCAGGCTCAGTAGGAGTTCGGATGGGTTTACCTCATCGGCCTTTTTATTGACATCTACCTGGGGACCGTTACGTACAGCTAGTGTCGCTTGCGGTCTGTAGTTAAACCCACTGCCAGCGTAGTGTCGAGTCTTTAGAGTCCCACACAGAGAGTTTCCCTGCACTGGGCGAAAGGTGTAGAGGCCGTGTGGTTTTACGGAAGGGCTACGATCACTTACGTGCACTTGTGTGCGTATGCTCTTCTGGCAGACAATGCTAGTGGGTTTTGGTTTAAGCCGGATCCTAGTATTGTATGGATGGATTAGGTTTGTCTTCTGTGCATTCGCATTCTACGGAATGCGGATGCGGGTGTGTATGCACGGTTGTGAGGAGCGAAGAAGGAGGAGTTGCCTCATTAGGGTTTTGACCGTTTGTTCGGTCAAAACCATTATGAGGTGAAGAAAATATTTACTAATCTTTTTAATGACAATTATGTTATGGCTAATTGCTTTGACCTTTTGACCATGCTTGACCATGTTGACATTTTGACCATTGTTGACTTGGTTCTTTCATGAGAGCACTAGACTCTTCTTTTGCTTTTTGCTTTATCAAAACATGATAGTGGTCAAATCAATCTTAGCCATCATAATTATGATAAAAGATTGGTTTTTATTTTTTTCCATGGTTCATTATTCTTTTGGCATTCTCTCTCTTCATTTTTGAGCTCTCATATTTTGTTCTTCTTCCTCCTCTTCACTAAGAAATCCTTTAGTTCTCATGTGTTGAGATAATTAGGATTTAAATAGACAAATAAATCCACCATCATATTCTACATCACCTAGGACATCAAGAGTAGCATACTTGTTGCCCTAGTTACCTCGGCTTGAGGTGGAGCTCGGATTACAAACTCTCGGGTGGATCGTCTTCGACTCAAGGAGGCCGCGGAGGTGACCAAGATCCGGATCGATCCTTGGAGCTTGCATGGATGCGGAGGGAAGCGGAAAGAAGACCCGAAGGACTTGGTTCATGAGGTATAATCTCTTGAGCATAGTAGATAGAACCTCTTGTAGTTTGTTAGCAATGGTTTGGCAAAGATCCTCAAGTTTTTAGTCCATGTTACCTTGTGTTAAAAAATTGTTTTTTACCTATTCCGCCTCCCCGTATGCTCCGGGGTGGGTAACGTGGACTTACAGTGGTATCAGATCCTCGCTAAACCATTACTAACTTGTTAGAAAAGCGTTAGAAATTCGATCGCCGAAAAAAATCGCAAAACACGTCGAAAAATACACTTTTCTGTCGTTTTTAAAAACTGGTCCAAATTTTTTTCAGGGGACCTTAAAAATACGTGCAGGTTTTTTTTGGAAAACTGTAGAAATTTGGGCCCATGAGTCACTCAGAAGACCGCGGATCCGTGACCGATTCATGCGATCCGCCGCGGATCCGCGGCCGAGTTGACTCGGCCGCGCTCCAAATTTCTTCTGGGGTTCTCTATAATGGTTTTGTGATTTTTAAGATAGTTTGTTTCTGCCCAGATTTTGCTGAGTACTGTGTTGTGCTTGGGGTAGTTTCAAATCAAGTTATCGATCGAAATTCTAAGTACTTTTTCTAATAGGATATTCTGTGATGTGATATATGTATTGAACGTCTACTAATCGCTATACGTCGATTAGTGGGGGTTATACATATCTGTGATCTGTGATGTTGGTTTGTGTATATGAACTTGTTGGATTGTCGCGGATGAATAGCCAGGGTTTGTGAGATGAGATTTTCTTTATCTTTCATTTGATGTAATATGTAAATTGATGTAATATTATTTTTATGGCCGCACATCCGGGATGAGGTTGTAGCCGCCATTGTATATTATTTTTTTTACTGTTTTTGCTCCTAGGATAGACCCAAGGTGGGGTGCACAAACTACCGGGTATTTTGAAGTGCCGAGTGGCCTACTCACATTGTTGAGGGAGGTTGCTCCACTTCGGGTACTTGGCGGGTAGTTTGCCTCACCCGTAGGGGTCTAGGGTGGGGTTTGGCTATTCATCGCGACCGTGTAATCTGTCTTTCGTTGCAGGCTCGAACGAAACGCGGATTCCTAGTATATCCAATGTGTTCATCTGTGATCTGGAATGGCTATCATTGCATCTGACGAATGTATATATCTATATATGATATCTAGTAGGCGTTGCATATGTTTTGCATCCGCGCTAGTCCAGCCCCCGCTCTGTCGTTAGTTAAGTAACCTAACGGGTGATGACGGGGCCCCGTGGAGAATGCGGATGGCATAAGCGTACGTCATATTTTCGTTGTTTTCTGCAATGGTAGGATTAATTGATGGGACACATTAAATTAATTCAAGAAAATAAACCAAAGTTAAATCGTTGGAACAATTTCAAAACCACTCGGTTTCTTTTCAAAATAGAAAACTTTTAAAACGCGGAGCTTGAACCACTCCTTTTAAAAGCTATCACGTTCCTTGGATTATATCAAGTTCACTACATTCACGGTTTCGCCAAAACCATTCGTATCCCCCCGTCATTTCATATGAATATTCAGTAGTATTCAAGCTATGTTTGTTGACCTTCGTCAAGGCATAGTGATTGGTAGCTGTTGGGTGTTCATATATAACATAGATAGATGCGTTGGTTTGGGACAGTCGTATTACCTTGTTGACCTTCGTCAAGGGTATATACGGATGGGTTCAAATTAACCTGGAAAATGATGGGTAGAACTTGACATATGACTTATGATTTGTTGACCTTCATCAAGGTCATAAGAGCATGGGGGCAAAAATCCACATCGGGAGTTTCTAAAGAAACTGAAACTTGCTAGTGCTGCATACCATTTAGAGTTTGATAATGTTGGTAGGATTCCTTCAGCATTATCTCACAATGATATTTGGATCCCGATCCTACTGTGAGTATCCTCTACTCCTCGGGAAACTTTTCACTTAACGATCAATGCTATAAACCAAGTAGGTGTCTAGAAAGGTGTTAGCGGGGCTACGCCCATAGGGAAAAGAAGTTATTTAATTAAGGAACTTCGCGAAAGCGTCATAAAACCTCCCTCGAAGTACCGACACTGGCCTGGCTAAACGGTTAAGCAAGTATTGTACGGTGAGATTGATCCCGACTAATTCTTCTTTTATGGTTTGAGGAAGGATTCGAGAAACAGTGGGAGCCATCCTTTTTAGATAAATTAAAAACCAATCTAAACTTGCAAGAGCATCATGCTGAGTGCTTTCTTCTCTCTCTCTTAATTGCAGCGACCTAGTGACCACACATAGGTTACATCTAGATAATAAAATGACTGAATCTGACTGTTATGACTGGCAAAGGTCTGTCCAGATGTCCATTACCTATGACAAGCTGGGACACCTCTTAACTAATCAAACCCCTGCCGTCTCAGGACCAGTTTCCACTGTCGCGGATATTGATATCCGTAAGACATCGGAAAAGGACTATGCGAATGCCAAGTGCCTCGTGTAGGCCTCAGTTGATGGTGCATACCAGAGGCAGCATGAGAAGATGGACTTAGTTTCTATCTTCCTCCATAACAAAGATTTATATGGAGAGCAATCTCGTATCGCAAGATATGAGACCTCGAACGAATTGCTTCAAGCGAGGTTGGCTTTCAGGTCATCTGTAGGGGACAACGTCCTTACAGAGATTAGCTATTTTGATGAGCTCACGGACCTGAAGACCACGTTGAAGAACGGGTCAAATACTGACTTGATTCTACAGTCTCTGCCCTCTACTTATACCCTGAAGGAAACCAGGGAAGTAGAAGGAAAACGAAGGGCAAAAGTTTCGGGACTGGATAAAGTAAAGGAGGGACGTTCCTATTGTTACGGAAATGAACATTGGCAGAAGGATTGCAGGGCTAGCAAAGCCAGTAGCCAGGATTCGAAGCATGTTGTGGCTTCGGCTTCGGGTGTGTTTGTAGTAGAAAACTGTATGTCAATTAACCCTACTTCCTGGGTATTGGATACCGGATCAGGATCTCACATCTGTAATTCATTACAGGCTCTGAGAAACCATAGAGTTATCAGGATAGGTGATATGACTCTCAGGGTTGCCAACGGAATGAGCATGGACGCTGAATCCGTAGGGGAATATCATCTTGGATTGACAACTGGGCAGATATTGATTCTGCGTGACTGTTTGTATGTACCTAGTGTGACTTGTAATATCATATCTGTATCCTTACTTTCTAAAGAAGGATATGATTTTACTTTTGTAAGCGATGTGGTCCACATCCACCTAAATCAAGTTCTGATTGGGTCAGGTACATTAGAAAATGGGATATACGTATTGAATCAAGCTCAGGTTTTCAGCGTCCAGAACACACTTAAAAGAAAGTCTCCGGACACAAATCAGGCTTTCTTGTGGCATTATAGACTGGGTCACATTAATGAGACACGGTTAACAAAGTTACATAAAGAGGGATACTTGAATCCGTTCGAGTATCAGTCTTATGCTACTTGTGAATATTGTCTCATGGGAAAGATGAAAAAGACTCCGTTCACTGGACATGGAGTATGAGCGAGCGAGCTCTTGGGACTCATACACAGTGACGTGTGTGGTCCAATGTCTACACATGCGCGAAGTGGTTATTCATACTTCATTACTTTTACGGATGATTTCTCTAGGTATAGACATGTCTTCCTGATGAAGCATAAATCTGAGGCCTTTGAGAAATTTTGGGAATACAAGAATGAAGTTGAAAAACAAACAGGCAAAAGTATCAAGACACTGAGATCTGATCGAGGTGGTAAATACTTGAGTGCCGAGTTTCTGGGCTACTTAAAAGAGAATGGAGTTCTCTCTCAGCTTACTCCTCCATACACACCACAACACAACGGTGTAATGGAAAGACGGAATCGAACTCTATTGGATATGGTTCGTTCCATGATGAGTAAGGCTGAGTTACCGCGATCTTTCTAGGGTTATGCACTAGAAACAGCTGTATATCTTTTGAACAAGGCTCCAACCAAGACTGTGCCTACCACCCCATATCAGATGTGGAGTGGGAAGAAACCCTGTCTTAAGTATCTTAATACATAGGGATGTCCAACTTTTGTAAAGAAGCAGCATGCGGACAAGCTCGAGGCACGCTCAGTACTGTGTAAGTTTGTGGGATACCCCAAGAACTCCAGGGGGCATCTTTTCTATTCCGCAGAGGAACAAAAGGTTTTTGCTTCTCAGCATGCCCACTTCTTGGAAATTGAATTTTTAGAAAATCAGATAAGTGGGAGCGCAATAGAACTGGAAGAAATTCCAGAACCACAAGCTATTACTGAAAGCTCGGTAGAACCAGAAGTTTCAGGAGAACCGGACATCCCAGCGCCACTCCGCAGGAGTAGTAGGCAGTCTCATCCGCCCGAGAGATACTACGGTTTTCTCATAGACGGGGATCGAGAGGATTGCGTCATTGAAAATGATGAGCCTACTAGCTTCCAGCAAGCCATTCAGAGCGGTGACTCAATAAAATGGCTGGATGCAATGCGGACCGAGATGGATTCCATGTACACCAACAAAGTTTGGACTTTGGACATTGCTCCAGAAGGGGTAAAACCCGTAGGCTGCAAATGGATCTTCAGAAAGAAGATTGGTGTAGATGGGCAGGTTGAAACCTATAAAGCTAGACATGTTGCAAAGGGTTTTCGTCAAAGACCTGGTTTGGACTATGACGGGACCTTTTCTCCAGTGGCTATGATCAAATCCATTCGGATCCTTCTTGCCATTGCTGCCTTCCACGATTATGAGATATGGCAGATGGACGTAAAGACGGCTTTTCTAGATGGAAATTTGGAAGAGTGCGTCTATATGGATCAGCCAGAGGGTTTCATTCAGAGTGGGAGCAGCGGTAAAGTGTGCAAGTTGCTTAAGTCCATTTATGGACTGAAGCAGGCATCACGGAGTTGGAACATCTCCTTTGATGATACTGTCAAAGAATTCGGCTTTATCAAGAATCCAGATGAACCATGCATTTACAGTAAGATTGTAGGGAGAACTGTGGTATTCCTCGTCTTGTACGTGGATGATATTCTCCTAATAGGAAATGATATTCCTATGCTACAGTCAGTCAAAGGATTCTTGTCACAGAGGTTCTCCATGAAGGACCTGGGCGATGCCAACTACATTCTAGGGATCCAGATCTATCGTGATAGATCTAAGAGAATGTTGGGACTTTCGCAGTCCAGGTACATAGACACCATACTGAAACGATTCAGTATGGAAGATTCAAAGCGCGGTAATCTACCGGCTTGTCACGGAATCACCCTCTCCAAAGAGATGTCTCCCAAGACTGATTTGAAAAGGGCTCGCATGTCATCTATACCCTACGCATCTGCGGTAGGCTCTATAATGTATGCGATGTTGTGTACCATACCAGATGTAGCATACGCATTGAGCGTTGTAAGCCGGTATCAGTCGGACCCAGGGGAGAAACACTGGATAGCAGTAAAGAACATTCTCAAGTACTTGAGAAGGACTAAGGAGATGTTCTTGGTGTATGGCGGAAAAGACCTCCAGATCGAGGCCTTTGCTGACTCCAGCTTCCAGAATGACAAGGATGACTCCAAGTCCATGTCGGGTTATGTCTTTACCCTCAATGGAGGGGCGGTTTGCTGGAAGAGCTCCAAGCAGGAAACCGTTGCTGACTCAATTATGGAAGCGGAGTACATAGCTGCTTGCGATGCCGTAAAGGAAGCTGTCTGGATGAAGAAGTTCCTCACGGAGCTTCAGGTGGTTCCTACAATTGTTGATCCAATACCGTTGTATTGTGACAACAACGGCGCTATAGCTTTAGCGAAGGAACCCAGGTCCCATCAGAAGTCCAGGCACATTTTGAGGCGGTACCACCTGATCAGGGAGATCGAGGTGAGGAGAGTAGATTCGGAGAATAACACTGCAGATTCACTCACGAAGGCCATACCCCAGACTCAGTTCGAGCGGCTGATCGAGATGATAGGTCTTCGATACGCCAGTACATGGCCTTAGTGCAAGTGGGAGATTGTTAGTGTATATGCCCTAGAGGCCATTACTGTATCATACTAGTTTGTATATTACTTAATGGAAGCTTGGGATATTCACAGTTGTATAGACAATCTTGCTCAAAATGGTAGTATGCTACTTGGTTTGTTTCTACTTTAATATGTGCATGTGTTTCTTTTAGCATATCGCTTATACATATTAGTAGAGCCCTTAGGATCTTTGCTTGATTACCAGCGTTGTGATGGCAGTCACACTTATGGGGGCTGGGTAATCTATAAGCACATCTTTATACAGGTCCCTAGTCGTAGGATTATCGAGACGGGGCATCGATACTCCGGAGTAGACTAGCGTATGCGCTTCTCATCCCAGCAGGGGAGATGGTCTGTCCCACAGCCATCAGTACGTCGTACTGGAGATAGTATGCGGGTGCTCGTTAGGTTACGAGTACACTGGACATGACTCGTCGGGAACTGTTGGCTGGTACTATACCTATCGTCAGATAACAGTTCCCAGGTGACAGGAGTACAGCTTAGTCCGTCGACTTGACACTGCTACTTCGCCTCGAGTGTGTTCCCACTGTACTTTGATCACTACCCTACCACGGCTCAAAGGAGTCGTGCAAACAGGTAGTAGTTGGGTGCAGTCCGAAGCACTTGGAGGCAGTAGCGGTTAGATAGGATTCGTCTCTCCCGGTATTGGGGGTTGATATCGCGCTGTGTCTAGGAGAGCCATTACACAAAGTCCCTGGCCAGGGCAAGCGAGAATTACTGGTAGTGTTTCCAGTAGTTTCTCAGGGTGTTCTGGGCTACACTCCAGCACGACTTGTACCGCTATTAGGGGTCTGACGTTTACCTCCCCCCTAGGCCCGCCATGCGATACTCTCAGACGAACAGACCGGACTGTACGGAGATTGTCACATTCAGGCTCAGTAGGAGTTCGGATGGTTTCACCTCATCGGCCTTCTTATTGACATCTACCTGGTTACCGTTACGTACAGCTAGTGCTACTTGCGGTCTGTGGTTAAACCCACTGCCAGCTTAATGTCGAGTCTTTAGAGTCCCACACAGAGAGTTTCCCTGCACTGGGCGAAAGGTGTAGAGGCCGTATGGTTTTACGGCAGGGCTACGATCACTTACATGCACTTGTGCGCGTATGCTGTTCGGGCAGACAATGCTAGTGGGCTTTGGTTTAAGCCAGATCCTAGTATTGTATGGATGGATTAGTTTTGTCTTCTGTGCATTCGCATTCTACGGAATGTGGATGCGGGTGTGTATGCACGGTTGTGAGGAGCGAAGAAGGAGGAGGTGCCTCATTAGGGTTTTGACCGTTGGTTCGGTCAAAACCATTATGAGGTGAGGAAAATATTTACTAATCTTTTTAATGATAATTATGTTATGGCTAATTGCTTTGACCTTTTGACCATGCTTGACCATGTTGACATTTTGACCATTGTTGACTTAGATCTTTCATGAGAGCACTAGACTCTTCTTTTGCTTTTTGCTTTATCAAGACATGATAGTGGTCAAATCAATCTTAGCCATCATAATTATGATAAAAGATTGGTTTTTATTTTTTCCATAGTTCATTATTCTTTTGGCATTCTCTCTCTTCATTTTTGAGCTCTCATATTTTGTTCTTCTTCCTCCTCCTCACTAAGAAATCCTTTAGTTCTCATGTGTTGAGATAATTAGGATTTAAATAGACAAATAAATCCACCATCATATTCTACATCACCTAGGACATCAAGAGTAGCATAATTGTTGCCCTAGTTACCTCGGCTTGAGGTGGAGCTCGGATTACAAACTCTCGGGTGGATCGTCTTCGACTCAAGGAGGCCGCGGAGGTGACCAAGATCCGGATCGATCCTTGGAGCTTGCATGGATGAGGAGGGAAGCGGAAAGAAGACCCGAAGGACTTGGTTCGTGAGGTATAATCTCTTGAGCATAGTATATAGAACCTCTTGTAGTTTGTTAGCAATGGTTTGGCAAAGATCCTCAAGTTTTTAGTCCATGTTACCTTGTGTTAAAAAATTGTTTTTTACCTATTCCGCCTCCCCGTAAGCACCGTGGTGGGTAACATGGACTCACACGTTGTGCAATGGCATTTATGTTCTAAATCAATTAACAGTTCTGAGCATAACAAACACACACAAGAGGAAGAGTTCAGAAATGAACGAGTCCTTCTTGTGGCATTGTAGGCTTGGTCATTTCAATGCGACACGGCTAGCTAAGTTCCATAAAGATGGATATATGAATCCTTTCGAATTTTCATCTTATGACACTTGCCAGTCATGTCTCAAAGGCTAGATGACCAAAACTCCGTTTACAGGACACGGAGAAAGAGTTACTGAACTCTTGGGAATGATACATAGTGATGTATGCTGTCCCATGTCTACACATGCCAGGGATGGTTCTTCATACTTCATTACATTCACTGACGATCTCCCTAGATTCAGATATGTGGTCCTGATGAACACAAATCATAAGCTTTTGAGAAATTTAGAGAATATAAACAAGAAGTCGAGAACCAAACCGGGAAAAGTATTAAAATCCTTCGATCTGATCGAGGAGGTGAATACCTGAGCATTGAATTCCTAGACTTCCTAAAAGCGAATGGGATTCTCTCTCAGCTAACACCTCCATATACACCACAACACTGTTGGCTATAGTGCCCTCAAGGCAATATCATAGTCGCGGACTTGTGATTATGATGATTGAGGCAGGACCTATACCGATAAAACAGTCTTACTCAAGATGATAGTATGTTATCTGGTTTATCTTTATCATCATGTACGTGTTGATAGAGCCCATAGGATTCTTGCTTGACTGCCAGCATTATGATGGCGATCATATATGTGGGAGCTGGGGTCTATAAGCACATCCTTAAATGTCCCTAGTCATAGGAGTATCGAGACCGGGCATCGATACTCTAGTGTAGACTAGTGTATACTGATCGAGACCCCGACGAGGGGCGGTGGCTAGGTCTCACAAGCCATTGGTGTTAGTTTGTTCACCTAAGATATTATACAGGTGCTCATTGGGTTATGAGTTCACTGGACGGACTCGCCGGGAACCTGCTAGTTGGTATTATACCTATTGTCAGATAGCAGTTCCCAGGTGACATGTGTACAGGTTAGTCTGTCGACCTGAGATCGTCATTTGTCTCGTGTGAGTTCCCACTGTACTTTGATTACTATCCTACCACGGCTCAAAAGAGTCGTGCAAACAGGTTTTAGTTGGGTACAGTCCCGAGCCATATGGAGGCAGTGATCGGATCGTCGGGGATTCGTCTCTACCGGTATTGGGGGTTGATGTCGCGTTATGTAAGGATGGCCATCACCATAAATTCGTGGCCACGGTGGACAAGAATTATCGATTCAGGATCGATAGTTTCTCAGGTGGTGATGGGTTTCATACCGACACTAAATATCGCGTTGTTGGGGGTCTGACTTTATCCACCCCCCTAGACTCGATATGCGATACTCTTAAACGAACAGACCGGACTGTGCGGATATTGTCACTGACAGGCTCAGTAGGGGTTCAGGATGAGTTTGCTCGTTGGCCTTCCTTTCGCTCAATACCTGGGTAGCCGTTAGGTACAGCTAGTGCCGCTGACGTGCTTGTGGTTAAACCCACTGCCAGCGTATTGACGAGTCTTTAGAGACCCACACAGAGGGTTTTCACGGTTCAGGATATATGGTGTACATGTCGTATGTTGGTACATACAGGTGTCCGATTAAATATGTGCACTTGCTGCGCAGACTTTAATCGGACGGTTGATAATACTAGCGGCTTAAGATTAAGCCAGTTTATTAAATCAGGTTTTGATTTGATAATTTACATATGTATTTATATATATGTATTCTAGTATTATTGTTCGCTATTTATTTTCTCTCTTGGCTATTCGTATTTTTGTACGAATACGCGTATATGTATTTCGATACATGTACCGGGAAGTATTTCGTATTTTATACGGAATAGCTTCTAGAAGATGCCACCTCATTGATATGATTTTCCATTTATGGAAATTCATTTGTTTTTATTTATGAGGTGGAAAAGGTGATGTGATTTATGGCATGGGTTTGTGCATGTAGCATGGTATGGTCACATTTGTTTAATGGATAAATGGAAATGATTTTTTTTGTGTGTGGTGGAAATGAGAGAAGGGGGGCCGGCCATTCTTTTGGGGTTGGGGGTTCTTTTCATTTGGCATAATTACATGACACATTTTTGGCCTCCTCACTCTCTCAATCTCACACACACAAAACACTTAGCCATTAAGCTCATGTTTTGATCATCATCTCCTCATCTTCTATGCTTGCTCATTGAGCAAAACATTTTGAGAGAAAATGGTAGTGACACTTTCATACACCCCCACTCTCCATCGCTAGCGACGTTGGAGCGTCGGTTACCTCGTTCGACGAGGTTGGAGCTTGCACCGTTTCCCTCTAGTGGATCATCGGAGATGGAGGAAGACCGGCAACCAAACTTCGTCAAAGAACCGCTAGGAGCTTGGAATGAAGACCGAAGGACTCGGATCAACTCAGTATAACGATTCTAACCTCTTCTTAGTTTGCTAGTTTAGGGTTTAAGGTCGATCCGGGAATCGGGTAGAGGTAGCGCCGGTTTCAGAAATTTTTATTCCTCATTTTGGCCGCGTTTCGATGGCCGGGGCGCTGCCGGAACCCTTCATGGTATCAGAGCAACCCTTTAAACCCCTTACTAGCTTGTTTAAACATGATTAAAAGATCGATCAACAGATTTTACCGAAATCACGATTCCATTTTTATGTTTGCTGTCGATTTTAAAAAGTGGTCAAAAAATTATTTCAGGCATCTTAAAAATCCGTGCAGGCAAGTATAAGGCTACACAAAAAAGTTGAGCTCGTGATGCCACTAAAGTGCCGCGGATCCGCCGTACTAACCCCCTATTGGCGGCGGTTCCGCAGCCATTTATTGGCGACGGGCCTTCAACTTTTCACTGTAGCTCATATACTTGGAATTATGATTTTTGTGATATTCTGTTTTTGCCCAGGTTTCAGTGAAGTGTTGTTTTGCTATTGGGGGCAATTTGGAACTTAGTCGATCGATATTTGAAGTGTGCGTTTATCAGTACATACATTTATATCTGCGACTGTGAATGTCATTTGATCGGTAAACCCGTCTAACTGCTATATGTTCCTTTAGATGGGTTTGCGAACGTGACATTCACGTTGATGTTCTGTGTTGTGCTGTGATGTTGGTTGGATCGCCGTGGTGGATAGCAATGGTGCAATGTTAGTACAGTTTTATTTTATTTGTATATTTGATATTGCGGGGCGAGCGTCCGTCATGTGGACTGCCGTCACTGCCAGTTTGTATATTATTCTTTTGGGGTACGACCGGGCAGAGGTCGATGTCACCCTTGTATATTTTTTTTTCTGTACTAGGATTACCCCGCGGTGGGGTGCACGAATAGCCAGATTCTAGAGGGAAACGGGTCCGCATCTCATGGCGTTGGGACGGAGGGGACCTTACTCTAGAATTGGCGGGCTATTCACCGCACTCGTAGGGGGTATAGGTTTCATTGCACATGCTATCCACACGACAGGGAACGTCGGGTCTCACTTGCGGCTCAAGTGGGCTCCAGATTATCCACCATTCTGTGTTGCTTCTGTGATGTTTCTGTGATGTTGCTTTATATCATACCTGTGACGAATGTTATATATATATTTATATATACTAGTAGATGTTGTATATGTTTTGCACCCGCGCTAGCCCAGTCCCCGCTCTGTCGTTAGTTAAGTAACCTAATGGGTGATGACGGGACCCAGTGGCGAATGCGGATGGCATATACGTACATTTTATTTTCGTTCTTTTCTTGTATGATTAATTGATGGGACTGCATAGATTCTTATCAATGCAAGGATAAAACAAACCTATATATGATGTTGTTGGAACCAAGTTTTTTTTAAAAAAAACTGACATTACAGACGTACACTTTTGCTTTGCATCGTGGTATTCATTTTGGAATATCCAGCACCTCATTCGACGAGGCAAGGGCCGAGATCCCTTCATCGGGAGTGACCCCTTGGGTAAAAGTTTGCGTCAACGTAATAACTTTAATATAGTCGATTATTTTTTCTTTGCATCGTGGTATTCAGTTTGGGATATCCTGCACCCCATTTGATGGGGAAAGAGCCGAGATCCCTTCACCGGGAGTGACCTCTTTAGCAAAAGTTTTCGCCATTATATATTTATAAAACCACTTGGATTCCTTCAACGAGATCAAGTTCATTACGTTAAAGGTTTTTTGCCAAAAACCAGCCGTAGCCCTCCGTCATTTCCTACAAGTAGTACTTAGTATTCGTGCTGCGTTTGTTGACTCCGTCAAGGCGTAGTGTGTGGTAGCTGAGTGGTGCTTGTTTGTAGCATGGATATGTGATTGGTTAGGACAGTCGTGCGGCCTTGTTGACTCCGTCATGGACTCGTGCGGGTGGGTTTAATGCAATCAAGATAATGACGGGTTGAACTTGACTAGGACTCTTTGATTTGTTGACTCCGTCAAGATCGCTTGGGTCCTAGGGGTAAAAACACACATCGGGAGTTTCAAACATACAGGAAACATGCCAGGAATGCGCATACCTTCTGGAGTGTGGTGACTTGAGTGCCTTCCATCAGGTTATCATGCGATGATAGTTGGATCCCGATTCCCACTGATGAGTAGGATTACTCCTCGGGTGATTTTGACTAATTCTCCTTTTGGGTTTAGAGGAGAATTCGAGGAAACAGTGGGAGCCATCTGTTGGAGATAGTGCCCTCAGAGTCAATTATTGGATCACAGGCACGTGATTGCAATGATTGAGGGAGGACCTATACCGGTAGGACAGTCTTACTCAAGATGATAGTATGATATCTGGTTTATCTTTATCATGGTGTACTACTTTAGGTGACTGATTGTTAGGATACGTGCGTGTTCAAGTTCTAGTTTAAATACCGCAATCAAGACGGTTTCGCTTGTAGCTAGCCGGTTGAGTACGGGTCGTCCGCAGGGAGATGGGAGTCTTTTTCAAAGTGTTTTAACGAGTTAAGTCCGGTTGTTCAGATTTTGTTGTGGTTATCTAAGTGTTAAGTTGATATTTAAAGAGAGCTTGTTAGGGTTAGGATTAGGTTAGTTTGAGTTAGGAGTCTCCACATCTTTCGTTGCCCCACTTAATATCGGTGTTACGGTAATCGGCAACAACGGGGATTAGCACGACTAGGAAGGAACTTGCGAGTATAAGCTAGGCTTTCCAACGCATAGTCCTTCCTTTTGGTGCTTGTCCGTCCGTTCCTGGCTCTTATCCATAACCTCCGGTTAATTCAACCACAACCGGTCTCACTACGGAATCACCGCTATCATGTAGGATAGGGTGCCGTAAGGAGCGGATTGTGGTTCAATTAACGGGAGTCGATTTAAGTTGTTGGGCAAGAAAAGAGTGAGAGAGATTTCCTTCTCTCAAACTTCCCTTATCCTACCCTAACAAGTATAAAACTACTCACACTTCATGATAAGGAAAAACAAAACAAAACAAAGAGGAAGATAGAAAGAAGGAGATTAGAAGAATACGACTAACTATTTGCGACCTCACCTTGGCGAGGATCGAGCGTAAGTATCATTGTCGTATGAATGATAAAGAAAAAGAGAGAAGAAAGAAACAATCAAGCAAATAACAACAACTACTTAACGAATTTAAAGTTACAACAATTATAACAAAAGTAAGACAAGCATGATAATAAATGGTTCTTCTTTATTCATCACTCTTCACTCAAAAGCTCACTACAAGTTTAATGGAGAAGAGGTGAGAAGAGGAAGAAGAAACACACTAAAACTAGGCAAAAAGAAAATACAAGAATGGCCCTCTTCCTTCACAGAATTCTGGGGTATTTATAGGCTGGAAAATGAGAAACTAGGGCAACAATACGGGCCCATATGAAATTACCAAACACCCCCTGAAAACACTGCACCTTTGGCGCCAGAACGGCCGCGGAACCGCGGCCTAGACCCCCATTTGGCCGCGGTTCCGCGGCCGTTTAGAGGAATTGGGTCTAGGGCTTTTTTGTGGGACCCTGGTTTGCTGTGAGCTTCAATCTGGTGTATGTGTTTTCTCATAATTTCTTCACGAATTTTCCAGAATTTCTGTTGAGGGAAAGGTGGACTTTTTGTCAAGATTTTGTCATGATTGCCTTGAGCTCCGCGTAGATCTCTTGGATTTTGTGCTACCATTGAGCCTTGTGCATGAAGGTGACATTGATTTGACATTTTGTCTTCCTAAACTGGTATCTGGCAACATACGGATGACGAGCGGAGACCGTGTTTTCTCAGTGGTTGGCAGGAACCCGGATTTTGTTGTGTTTTCCATGAATTTCACCGTTTTAGAACCGAGAACCTGTATCCTGCAATTGACTAGCAAACACGACTCAAGAGTATCTACCGATATGCAATGTGACAAAAATTGGGCGGTATGAAAATGCAAAAATCTGATATGAACAAATACCCCCAAACTTATCATTTGCTCGTCCCGAGCAAAGCCCATTTATTCACAAAAAATTTCCTAACCTCACTTTCGCAGGGAACGCGATTGCACTGAGCATGTGCAACAAGCCGTTAAACCTCTAGGTGTCCCTAGTAGGAGGAGTGTTGTCTCCTGAGGGTTTTCAGCGGATACTACCCACAAAATCCGGTCAAGTTGGTTTTGTAAAATAACTAAGCTTCAAACCCTAAAGTTTTGTTTTAGAAAATAACAATTCTATAATCCTAAGTCTAGACCATCGAACCTTTATTTTTCACACCTCGCTTCTTATTTAACTACAGATTTTATATGTCTTTACGTGCAGTGCAAATAGTGTCGTTAAGTTCCCGAAAGGTCGAATAAAGTCATCATGTCGCACAATAAAGCCCAGATAACAATTTTAAAAGGATCACATAAGTTTTATAAAGAGTTAAGCATTTTTCAAGTTTCGTTTTCCAGTAAGGTTTCAACGTCAGAATTTCTATCTTCCTTAACAGGAAACTAAGTCGTATTTTTCACTCCACCTTTTTCTTGTTTTCATTTCATACACACCTCTGTGAACGTGCAATAGTCTTTATCAAAGAGTAAAACCTTCATATCTCCGTTAAATTTTTTTTTATAAAAGCCTGTCTTTTATCAAGATTATTCTCACACAAAGAACCGTTAGGAATTTTAACTCGAAGAGAACACTTGCTTGACTTTGTTTTAAACTGGACTTTCTAGGCTTCTTAGCGAGCTTTGGGCCAATGCACCCAAACCAGTTGGTTTTACGGCATTAGGTGTAAAAACACCCCAGCGGACTTAATTACTCAAGTTACCTAGGTCCAAAAACAAACGACAGATTGGCGTGAAAATCAGATGATTTAATACGAACGGAGATATAACTGCAGTTCAAATATTTTTTTGGATAAAAGACGTGTCTAGTGGGTTTGGTGTGTAATCATTCCAATCAAGTTTTAGATGGGTTATTTTTCAGACTTAGCTCCAATTACGGCATCAATAACATTCCTTCATATTCGCTTTACTTCATAAACTATTCTTGACATTACTTATTTCAGAACAAACCTATTTGATCCTCAGAAAATCATTTATCTGTTTAAAAGTTTAAACATGAAAGACTTGTCATCTAATTCCCAAAATCTTACGACACGTGTAATGTGATGTAAAGACGTATATCGGCTATAGTTAACTTCAAAGGAGAGTTATCTTTCAGGTTTTCAAAATCCAAACATAAGATCTAGTTATTCCTATTTTTTTTAAACAAAAACCGTCGAAATGTTGAATCAAAGTTCTTCCACAAGCTAACTTGACAAAAAAAAAGTTTTTATATTTTTTAGAAAATTTTCCGATTTTTATGGATTTTTATGTAGATGCAAAATATACATATGAATGCGAAGGTAAGAAATGCGTACCGAGCGTACCCCCAAACTTAAACTGGACTGTGTCCTCACTGTTGTTGCATGAAGAGAGTAGTTGGAAGGTTCAAAATTGTCGGTTAGTGATATACAAATTTTTATTTGTTTTTGTTTTTAAAGAAAAGAAAAAGAATATACACAAATATAAACAAAATGGTTTGTACATACCCCCAAACTTATTTGGAACAGTGTCCGCTGTTCTTGGCTGGATAACCGAAGTTTGGAGGTAGGCAGAGGAAGATCATGCAGGGTAAACCGGCTCCTGTAAGAACAGGAGCTTCTCTGTTGGTTCGGCGCTAAGGTACGGTTTGCATCGGTGTCCGTTTACCTTGAAGAGTGAACCGTCCTTTGGATTTTCCAAATCCAGAGCGCCCTGCGGATACACATTCCGCACAAAATACGGCCCTTTCCAGCGAGATCTGAGCTTTCCAGGATGGAAGTGAAGTCGGGTGTCGTAAAGCAGTACCTGCTGACCAGGTACGAAGGTTTTGCGCAAAAGGTGTTTATCATGAAACACCTTCGTTCGATTCTTAACGACGACCGCGTTGTCATAAGCCTCATCCCTAAGCTCGTTCAGTTCGTTCAGCTGCAGCTTCCGATGGCTGCCCGCATCCTCCAGAGACAGATTCAGCTCCTTTATCGCCCAAAATGCGCGATGCTCGATTTCGACAGGTAGGTGGCAGGCTTTTCCGAACACAAGCCGATAAGGAGACATGCCAAGGTCGGTCTTATAAGCAGTTCTAAATGCCCAAAGGGCATCAGTGAGTTTCAGAGACCAATCCTTACGGTTCTTGGAAACCGTCTTTTCCAATATCTGCTTGATTTGCCGATTTGAAACTTCGGCCTGCCCGCAGGTTTGGGGGTGGTAGGGCATAGAAAGCTTATGATTAATGGAGTATTTCCGCATCAAGGCCTCGAAAGTCCTATTGCAGAAATGACTTCCATTGTCGCTAATGATCGCTCGGGGGTGCCCAAACCGGGAGAAAATGTTTTCTTTAAGGAACTTAACGACAACCTTGTTGTCGTTAGTCCGGCTGGGCACAGCCTCGACCCATTTAGAGACGTAATCAACAGCTAGAAGTATGTACAAGTTCCCAAAAGAGCTGGGAAACGGCCCCATGAAGTCTATCCCCCACACATCGAAAATCTCCACAACCAAGATTGGTTGGAGCGGCATCTCGTTCCTCCGGGATATCCGGCCCAAGTGTTGGCACCGGGAGCAAGTCTTGCAATAGTCGTTAGCGTCTTTGAAAAGTTGTGGCCAGTAGAAACCACATTGCAAGATCTTCTCAGCTGTCTTTCTGGGCCCAAAATGCCCGCCACACGCTTGATCGTGGCAAAATGACAGCACACTCTTGAATTCCTCATCGGGGACACACCGACGAATAATCTGGTCGGGACAGTACTTGAACAAGTAGGGTTCGTCCCAGTAAAAGTGTTTTACTTGGGATAAGAAGCGAAGTCTGTCCTGACTCGACCATTCGGTCGGTAGTAATCCCGTGGCCAGATAGTTCACAATATCTGCGAACCAGGGTTCGCACGATACTGTCAAGAGTTGTTCATCCGGGAAAACGTCATTAATCGGAATTGGAAGCGAAGGCGAAGAAGGAAGTCGTGATAGATGGTCGGCAACTACGTTTTCACATCCTCGTTTGTCCTTAATGACAAGGTCAAACTCTTGAAGCAAGAGGATCCAACGTATTAACCGAGACTTGGCATCTTTCTTCGCAAAAAGATGGCGCAGAGCTGAATGGTCCATGTAGACAATGACTGGAGAGCCGATGAGGTAGGGCCTGAACTTTTCTAAAGCAAATACCACAGCTAAGAATTCCTTCTCAGTTGTTGTATAGTTCAGTTGGGCGTCGTTCAGGGTCCGGCTCGCGTAATAGATTACGTGCGGCATCTTGTTGATGTGCTGTCCAAGGACAGCACCGATGGCAAAGTCGGATGCATCGCACATAATCTTGAATGGGTGCGTCCAGTCAGGGGAAGAAAGAACGGGAGCAGAAGTGAGAGAGCGTTTCGGTGACTCGAATGCAGTCACACAGCTCGAGTTGAAGTCGAAAGGCGTGTCCTTGGCCAGCAAAAGCGTCAAGGGCCTAGCAATCTTGCTAAAGTCCTTGATAAACCGTCTATAGAAACCGGCATGGCCAAGGAAAGCTCGGATATCTCTGACGCATCGGGGAGGGGGCAGATTGGAAATGACCTCAATCTTTGCTTTGTCAGCCTCTATGCCATTTTGCGAGATGATATGTCCTAAGACAATACCTTCGCGCACCATGAAGTGGCATTTCTCCCAGTTCAAAGTGAGATTCTTGTCCTTACATCGGGTAAGGACAGCGTCAAGATGCAGCAAACACTCGTCGAAGGAGTCGCCGAAGATGGAGAAGTCATCCATGAAAATCTCCAGAAATTTCTCCACCATGTCTGAGAAAATCCCCATCATACACCGCTGGAAGGTAGCGGGCGCATTGCATAACCCAAAGGGCATGCGACGATATGCAAACGTGCCTGAATGTGGTCTTGTCCTGGTCTTTTTCGGCGATGGGAATTTGATTATAGCCAGAGTAGCCATCAAGAAAGCAATAGTACTCATGTCCGGCCAATCGTTCGAGCATCTGGTCAATAAAAGGTAGCGGAAAGTGGTCTTTCATCGTTGCAGTGTTGTGTTTTCTGTAATCAATGCAAACTCGCCACCCAGTTTGGGTTCGAGTAGGGATTAACTCATTCGCTCGTTGGTTATGACCGTGATGCTCGACTTCTTGGGGACAACGTGAATGGGGCTAACCCACTGGCTATCAGAGATAGGGTAAATGATACCACTATCTAGACATTTGACGATCTCCTTCTTCACAGCCTCCTTCATGACTGGATTAAGACGTCTTTGTGGATCCCGGGCTGGTTTGGCATCATCCATCAGATGAATGTGATGCTCTACGATCAGGGGACTAATCCCCTTGATGTCCGCCATGGACCAGCCAAAAGCTTGCCTGTTGCTGTGCAAGACCGCGAGAAGGGCTTTCTCTTGCTCGGGAGCTAGAGAAGCCGAAATGATGACAGGGAGGGTCTCGTTCTCACCTAAGTAAGCATACTTAAGGTGAGACGGCAACGGCTTGAGTTCGAGCGTTGGAGGTGAAATGATGGAAGGTAAGACTGGTGCAAAGGTTTCGAACTCAAAGGATTCCAGCAAAGGTTCAAAACGAGTGTAGGCAACCGAGTCGGATGGTTCAGGTAACTCATCCGGAAAGTCGAAAGATTCGAACTCGGGTTGTGCGCGGCTAAGATCGTTCGAGAATGTGAAACACTCGTATTGGTTATCGGGCGCAGAAACAGCAGCTGGTTCGAAGAGAAACGCACTAGTGGCGTCATGATTATCGTGGTCAAACAGAAACTCCTCGAATTCACACTCTTCTGGTGTGATCTCCTGGATCGAGCAGACGTCCAGTATATGAGCATTAGGTTCGGCGGGCTGATTCCCTAACCTAAAAATGTTGAGTTCAATCGTCATATTTCCAAAAGAGAGGTTCATTGAACCATTGCGACAATTGATCACAGCATTTGAGGTTGCGAGAAATGGGCGACCGAGTATCACCGGAATTTGATTCCGGGGGTTAGCTACAGGCTGTGTGTCTAATACAATGAAGTCGACGGGGAATATGAAGTCCCCGACTTTTATTAACACATCCTCTAGCTCACCCCTAGGATGGGTGATCGATCGGTCGGCCATTTGGAGAGTGCAGTGTGTGGGTTTCAACTCTCCGACGCCTAATTGCTCGTATACTGAATACGGAAGCAAGTTAACACTGGCACCAAGATCTAATAGTGCGCGGTTGATGTTCTTATCCCCAATGGTAATTGAAATCGTAGGACAGCCAGGGTCCTTCCGTTTTTGTGGTAAAGATTGGGTAAGGGCATCACTCACAGCACTAGCCAAGAAAACTTTCTTGGGTACCTGAGACTTCCTCATTTTCGTGCACAAGTCCTTTAAGATTTTCGCGTAAGACGGGACTTGTTGGACAGCATCTAAAAGAGGAATGTTAATGTTAACTTGCTTGAATAACTCCAAAATCTTCTCCATTTGAGGATTTTGTTTATTAGACCTCAACCGGTTTGGAAATGGAACATTTTGAAAATTGGTTGAGTCTAATGCTGGAGGAGGAGATTTTGGAGTTGGAACGGATCCCAGAATAGGTGTTTTCGTGGAGTGAGAAGTGGGTCCGTTCAGAGCAGAAGAAGAGGAAGGAGAGCCTGTTGAAGAACGTAGAATAGGCTCGGAAGACGAAGAAGAAGAAGGAGAAGAAGAAGAAGAAGCGGCGGCCGGGGTGTCATCGTTGATTCGCTTGCCAATGTTGTTTTGCAGCATCCTTCCCGATCTCAGCGTAGTCACGGCACTCACATTATGGTTTTGTTGCTCAAGAGCAACATGTGCATTATGTGGGTGACCGGGATTTGGAAGTGGCTGGGACGGGAGCTTCCCCTTCTCTCGCTCGCTCAAGGCCGCGTTCAGCTGTGCAATCTGGGCCTCGATGGTCTTGATGCTCTGCTCGTGTGCGGCGGTGTGTTGCACTAAAGATTGGATCGAAGACTGGATGTTGGCGGTGGATTGAGTCGATTGTTTAACAAACACCTCCAGACTTCGCTCGAGCGAGGAAACCTTATCGTTGTTCGATGGAACAAAGTTGTTTGGTGGAAAAGAGTTGTTGGGTGCAAAGTTGTTCGTCGGGTTTTGGAAAGGTTGGGGTTGGAAAGGCTGCTGATATTGGTGTTGAGTTTGTTGCTGCGCTTGTTGTTGCGGCGGAGGGGCCCTTTGGAAATTGTTGCCTTGGAATTGATTCTGATTCTGATTCCAGGCGAAATTGGGGTGGTTCCTCCAACCGGGATTGTAGGTGGAAGAGTATGGATCATTCCTCGGTCTTTGCTGGAATGCATTAACCTGATCCTGTCCTTGCGATGGTGGATTGTAAGGACACTCTTCGGTCAAGTGAGAAGGATCGGAACAACAAGCGCAGATGGTACGAAGGGGGAGAACAGGGGCAGGGGCAGGAGCAGGAGCAGAAAATTTACTCTCTATTGCTTCAAGCTTTCTTGTTATTGCAGCCATTTCAGCTTTCATCGCAATAGAGACATTGAGTTGGTGGATTCCTACCCTAGACTGACCGGTAGAAGTGGAGGTAGAAGAAGAAGAAGTCGGTCTGGTGCTCTCCCATTGTAGCGTTTTCTCCGCAAGATCGTCAAAGAACTGCCACGCTTCCTCGTCAGATTTCGATAGGAAGTGGCCCTGACAGATGGTTTCCAGCAACTGCTTCGTTGCTGGGTTCAGTCCCTCGTATAAGGTTTGGCAGAGTTGCCATTTCTCTATACCGTGGTGAGGACACTGAACCAGAAGGTCTTTGTACCGGTCAAAGCACTTCCAGAAGGTTTCAGAAGGAAGCTGGGAGAATTGGTTGATTTCATTTCGAATTCTTGCGGTCTTATGATTTGGATAGAATTTTTTCAGAAACGCTTTAACAAACTCGTCCCAGCTGGTGATTGAGTGGGAAGCGGTGCTATACAGCCATTTTTCAGCAAGATCGCATAAAGTGAACGGAATGACCCGTAGACGTATAGCGTCGTCCGACAGCTGGGTTGTTTTCATCATGGCACGGACATTTTGAAATTTATTGATGAAGATATAGGCATATTCAGTTTCAAGCCCATGAAAACGTGGAAGCATGTTGATGAAATGGGGCTTAATTTCAAAGTTGTCCCCATTGGCCGGAGGAAGAGAAAGGCAGGTGGGAAGTGCAGAACGGGTGGGGTAGAAACGATCCTGGAGCGCAATTCGCTGCGGCACTACAACAGGCGGAGGTGGTGGAAGATTGGTCTCCGTAGGAGGTGGAGCCAATCCAGCGGTGGTCAAAGAGATGTTCGGATTAAATCCCGACATCGCGGAAGAAGAGGTTGGTGAAGGAGAAGGTGAAGGTGAAGATGTATGAACAGAATTCCGGTCAACGTCGGAGTTGGCCGGCAAAGAAAGGGGTGAAAGAGGAGTGGACGGAGTATCGACTTCGGAGTCGATCGCGTAGTCGGTCGCGACTAACGTAACGCGGACTAGACGGGCGCTAGTGTCCCGAGTCCAAGCGGACATACACTAAACGAGTTTAGTATAGTCAAAGCGGAGAAGGTGCGGGTAAGAAAACGTCAATGGAGAAAGGCGATGGGTGAAAATGGATTTGACGACAAAAGGGCAAGTTTTTATAAAAGTTTTTGATTTTTTTTTTTTTTAGAAAGAGATTTACAGAAGTATGTACGGAAATACGGCTTAAGCAATCACAAACAAGATATGCACAATCACACCTAGATCTACGGTCGCCTAGGTCTACTAGACCTGCTCCTGAACTTGATTTTCGAAGTTAAACAGTGTCGAGAAACAGGCTTAAAAATACACCGATCACGGGGCCAGGTAAGTGCAGAGATAAGGGGAGGTTGTCCAACGCTTTCGCGAAGTTCCTTAATTAAATAACCCTTTCTCTTTCGGCGGTTGCGCCTTTAACACTTTCCTAGACACCCCGTAATCAATATACGGTTAAGCGAGGTTCTAAACACGGTTTATCTTCTCCTAATGAGCGCGAAGTCCTTAGGGCTGAAGTCTAGTATTTTTTTTAATTTACAATGGACAATGCATATGCTTTAGTGATTTTTGGGGTCCTGGGAAGGGTGATGAAATCCCCACCCAATCTGGATTGGTTTCAAGCCCCTTAAGTCCGTATTAAAGAATGCAAAACAGTAACAAATCAACTGCAAACAATTTTTATTTGCGGCGCAAAGAATCCTGCACAAGAACAGTTTATTGGAAGGGGGAGAAGAATTTGCGCAAAGAAGGCTGCAGAAAACACAGTTTATTGGAGTTCAGAGGAGTGGGAGAGAGGAGAGAGACTTACAGAGAGTGTTTGGACCACTGACCCCACCAAGTGGCCGCGGATCCGCGGCCTAAGCTTACTTATGCCGCGGAAACGCGGCAACACTAGGGAGTTAGGGCTTCAGGTTTGGTACAGTTGCTGTTCTGGGTCTCCTCTTCTTTTCTGGATGTACTGAATTTTTATTTTCTTACTGTAACTGCTCCAGATTTTTCAGTAGACCGGATGCTTTGTCTTGTCCGTCGCGGTGTAGCCGCGAAATGTGGGTCTATCTTCCCACGTCTTTGGCACTGTACTTGAACTCCGTATTTTCAACGTCCTTGGCGTCTATCTTGAAGTTCGTATTTTCCTGCACACTTGCACAAAAACTAATCAAGAATAACAAGATGGTTTTTTTTTTACAAAGTATATTTTTTCGTTTTTTTTATACTTACAAATTAACCCGAAATTACACAAGGAAATAAACTACCGTCTCCCCGGCAATGGCGCCATTTGATTGTTAGGATACGTGCGTGTTCAAGTTCTAGTATAAATACCGCAATCAAGACGGTTTCGCTTGTAGCTAGCCGGTTGAGTACGGGTCGTCCGCAGGGAGATGGGAGTCTTTTTCAAAGTGTTTTAACGAGTTAAGTCCGGTTGTTCAGATTTTGTTATGGTTATCTAAGTGTTAAGTTGATATTTAAAGAGAGCTTGTTAGGGTTAGGATTAGGTTAGTTTGAGTTAGGAGTCTCCACATCTTTCGTTGCCCCACTTAATATCGGTGTTACGGTAATCGGCAACAACGGGGATTAGCACGACTAGGAAGGAACTTGCGAGTATAAGCTAGGCTTTCCAACGCATAGTCCTTCCTTTTGGTGCTTGTCCGTCCGTTCTTGGCTCTTATCCATAACCTCCGGTTAATTCAACCACAACCGGTCTCACTACGGAATCACCGCTATCATGTAGGATAGGGTGCCGTAAGGAGCGGATTGTGGTTCAATTAACGGGAGTCGATTTAAGTTGTTGGGCAAGGAAAGAGTGAGAGAGATTTCCTTCTCTCAAACTTCCCTTATCCTACCCTAACAAGTATAAAACTACTCACACTTCATGATAAGGAAAAACAAAACAAAACAAAGAGGAAGATAGAAAGAAGGAGATTAGAAGAATACGACTAACTATTTGCGACCTCACCTTGGCGAGGATCGAGCGTAAGTATCATTGTTGTATGAATGATAAAGAAAAAGAGAGAAGAAAGAAACAATCAAGCAAATAACAACAACTACTTAACGAATTTAAAGTTACAACAATTATAACAAAAGTAAGACAAGCATGATAATAAATGGTTCTTCTTTATTCATCACTCTTCACTCAAAAGCTCACTACAAGTTTAATGGAGAAGAGGTGAGAAGAGGAAGAAGAAACACACTAAAACTAGGCAAAAAGAAAATACAAGAATGGCCCTCTTCCTTCACAGAATTCTGGGGTATTTATAGGCTGGAAAATGAGAAACTAGGGCAACAATACGGGCCCATATGAAATTACCAAACACCCCCTGAAAACACTGCACCTTTGGCGCCAGAACGGCCGCGGAACCGCGGCCTAGACCCCCATTTGGCCGCGGTTCCGCGGCCGTTTAGAGGAATTGGGTCTAGGCTTTTTTGTGGGACCCTGGTTTGCTGTGAGCTTCAATCTGGTGTATGTGTTTTCTCATAATTTCTTCACGAATTTTCCAGAATTTCTGTTGAGGGAAAGGTGGACTTTTTGTCAAGATTTTGTCATGATTGCCTCGAGCTCCGCGTAGATCTCTTGGATTTTGTGCTACCATTGAGCCTTGTGCATGAAGGTGACATTGATTTGACATTTTGTCTTCCTAAACTGGTATCTGGCAACATACGGATGACGAGCGGAGACCGTGTTTTCTCAGTGGTTGGCAGGAACCCGGATTTTGTTGTGTTTTCCATGAATTTCACCGTTTTAGAACCGAGAACCTGTATCCTGCAATTGACTAGCAAACACGGCTCAAGAGTATCTACCGATATGCAATGTGACAAAAATTGGGCGGTATGAAAATGCAAAAATCTGATATGAACAGTGACCTTACAGGTCACTATTGCACGTTGATAGAGGCCCTAGGATTCTTGCTTGACTACCAGCAGTATGAGGGCGATCATATACGTGGGAGCTGGGGTCTATAAGCACATCCTTAAAAGGTCCCTAGTCGTGGGAGTTTCGAGACAGGGCATCGATACTCCAGAGTAGACTAGTGTATACAGTCGATACCCCGACGAGGGGCAGTGGCCGGTCTCACAAGCCACTGGTGTCAGTTGGTTCACCTAAGATGTATACTGGTGCTCATTGGGTTATGAGTACACCGGACAGGACTCGTCGGGAACATGCTAGTTGGTCTTATACCTGACGTCAGATAGCAGTTCCCTGGTGACATGTGTACAGGTTAGTTCATCGACCTGAGATCGTCATTTGTCTCGTATGAGTTCCCACTATGCTTTGATTACTACCCTACCACGCTCAAAGGAGACGTGCAAACAGGTTTTAGTTGGGTACAGTCCCGAGCCACATTGAGGCAGTGAGCGGATCTGCAGGGGTTCGTCTCTCCCGGTATTGGGGGTGAGGTCGCGCTGTGTCTAGGAGATCCATTACACAAAGCCCTTGGCCGAGGCAGGAGATTTACTGGTAGGTATTCCAGTAGTATCTCAGGGTGTTCTGGACTACACTCCGACACGACTTGTACCGCTTTTGGGGGTCTGACTTTTACCAACCCCCTAGGCCCGCCATGCGATGCTCATAGACGAACGGACCGGACTGTACGGATATTGTCTCTGACAGGCTCAGTAGGGTGTCAGGATGAGTTCGCTCATCGACGTCCCTTTTGGTCAATACCTGGTAGCCCGTTACGTATAGGCTAATACCTCTGACGTTCTAGTGGTTAAATCCACAACCAAAGTATTGACGAGTTTTTAAAGTCCCCCACAAACCAGTTTCTCAAGTTTCGGGCGAAACGCTGTAGAGGTCGTATGGAGATATGGCAGGGTTCGATTAGATACGTGCGGTGTTGCACGGATCGTGATCGGACGGATTTTACTAGCAGGCTTTGGTTTAAGCCAGATCCTAGTATTGTGCAGTGTAGATTTTGTCTCTTTGCATTTGTATTCAGTGGGAATACAAATGCGGGTATGTATATACAGTCGCGGGATTTTCCTGTAATTTATTACGGGATCAGTTTTCTGAAGTTGCCAGTTTGTATTCCGTTTCAGCCAGTTTTCCTTTCTTCCTTTCGATGGCTGATATTTGATGGAGGGGCTTATTTGCATGTTTGCAAATTAGCATTTGTGGAGGGTGTTATTTATATATGTGGCTTTATGATTTGACTATCATCATTAGATTCTTTTTGAGTCTATTCCTTTGCATTAAATGAGATGGGTTAGATTGAGTGATTGGTGTGAGGCTTGATTTGGCTTATGCTTACCCCTTTCCTTGTGCTCACCCCCTTGATTCCTTTTTTCCACCACCATTTTTTGATATGGCCGGCCACTAGAGAGGGAGAGGGAGATTTTTTTGGTATGAGAATTTTTGCTATCTCATTATTCCATTCATGCAATAAAGATAAACCTCTCTCCATTATTCATTCACCTCCACATCACCAAAGCAACTTCATAACCCCAAAGAGACAAAGCTTCATACGCTAGCCTACAACATTTCTTGGGCACGTCGGCTTGCCAACTTCGTGCGCTTGCCTCGGACCAGAGGTGGGAGCCCGTAAAAGAACCCGGCGATGTGGTGCCCGTTCCGACGAGGAGATGAAGACCGGAGGTTCCGCGAGGAGATCGGAGTGGAGGCCGAAGACCGAAGGACACGGATCGTTTGGTATAGCCCTCTTTCCATTCTCGTATTTGCTCGCGTTAGGTTAATGGCCCGACCCGGGTTGGTAGTGCGCGGTGGTGCCGGTTTCTATTTTTTAGAAAAGTTTCGTTTCCGCATTCCGGCGTCGGATTGACGGCCGGGGCACCATCGTGCACTTACACCATCCAGATTAGATAAAATGATTAACCATTCTGATCTAGGTTAGAGTGCACGCTGAGTGTTTCTTCTCTCTCTTTCTGGCTGCGACTTTGACCCAACCTTTGACTAAAACTCATTGAACCAAGTTAACCGAACCTTCTTAAAACACTTTGGCTTTTTGGAATGCCACGGTGTCGCATATATCATTGCCACTTCTATATCACCTTTTCATTTCTCCAGAACACCCCATATCACTACGAACATCCACTTCCATTGGATAAATCCATCGTATAGTTACATACGAACTCGAAGGAACTTTTTCGAGGATGGATTCTGGTTCTGGAGAGATTGAATAGGATTATTCAGTTGTCTTTTATCTTTACCTTCTCTCAGGTTGTGAGGGCTCCTAGGATTAGGAGAGGGTACACCTATTGAGCTTATTAGATAGTCTTCCTCCAGACCATAGGCAGGTGCCGAACGGTAGGGAAGGAAGAAAACCAACAAGATTAACTGAGGTGTACAGAAGGTAATAAGTAAAGACATATAAAGGGATTAGAATAATGGCAAAGTAAATTGCGATCACCATCATTCACGACAAAGACCGTGTATACCCCTGCCACTCTTACATCCACTTTTCTTTTCTCTAGAACACTCCGTATCACTACGGATATCCACTTCCATTGGATAAATCCATCGTATAGTTACATATGAACTCGAAGGAACTTTTTCGAGGATGGATTCTGGTTCAGGAGAAATAGAATAGGATTATTCAGATGTCTTTTCTCTTTACCTTCTCTCAGGTTGCGAGGGCTCCTAGGATTAGGAGAGTACACCTATTACACTTATTGGATAGTCTTCTTCCAACTTAGGCTGGTGCCGAAGGGTAGGGAATGAAGAAAACCAATTAGCGTAGAGGAGGTGTACAGAAGGTAATAAGTAAAGACATAATAAAGGGATTGCAGAGAGGGCAGATAAGTATATGGTTACTGTCATGAATCAGGATAGTGGAAGAGGCGTTACTAGGAATACCCGGTTACCCTTTCGAAACATTTTCATGTTTCAGTTTTACTATGCGATGTTAATTGAAAACTGTTTTCCTAATAAGAATCTAACTGCAGGGTATGTATTTACCAGATCGGTTTTTCACATCTGTATGTTATTACAGATGGTGAGTGGGAGTAAGATATTGGGAATTGGGTGATTAGATCCTCATTATATCGGAATTCGTTGTAATTGGTGATATTTGAGGAAATCGCCTGGGTTTTTTCCAGACGGCAAATATTTGGTTTTGAATATCCGTTGTTATGCACCAATTTCAAACTGATATATCTGTACGTTTATTTTTTTAAAAAAGTGAGTTATATCTTTTTGATATTATGTCTGTGACATTTACCTATATCTGTTGGTGATTAGGTAAGGTGCATTCAACAGCGGTGTAATTCTTCTTAACCATATTACAGTTTTTCAACCTACGACGCACAGGGATTGAGTTGTTGAACTCAGAGGACTTATACAAAGTACTGTATGTTGTCCAGTGTCCATTAGGACAAAGGGGTTGGTACTCGTACTATATTCCGTTTACTTATGACTTCTCCAGTTCTGGACATGTATTTCGTTGAAATGCAAGGTCCAGATATTCAGAAGTTATAGGTATAAGAATAAAGTAGAGAACCATTTGTTGTAAGTATCAGGATTCTTCGAGGAAGTCGAAGATGTAGATACTTGTGTTTGGTATTCAGTTAATAGTAATGGTTTTGAGAACTTGCTTCTCTTTCGGGTTACTCATATGTGGATGCACTCCTAGATGAGTAATGTTGATTATCCTCTTTCCATTTGGTTGATATACACTGGAGACAGCTGCATGATTTTGAATCTGGTTCCAATTAAATTAGTGCTTTTGTTTCTATATTAGATATATATATAATCAATTTATATTTTAACGATGTTAAGGTATAGGGAGTTGTCCGGCTGATGCTTAAAACCAGAATCCGGATAAACTCAAGGCATGTTTCAGTAATGGCTGTTTATGGGTTATCCCGGGCTTTGACGAGGGTTAACTTTCTACCATCAGGAAGATCAATATTTATATTGTTCTTGACTCGCCGCAGTTTTAGTAAAATGGACTTTTTCAGAAAGCACAAGTGGGGGTATGGTAGAACTGGAAGTTATTCTAGAATTACAAACGATTACTGGAAATTTAATAGAACATAAGGATTCAAATGGATTTGATGTTCCATTAGCCACTCCGCAGATTTGGTGGGTAACCTTAGCCACCTGAGAGGTACATCGGTCTTCTCAGGGACGGTGACAGGGAGGTTCTTGTTTACCCAGAATTGCCATTGCTGTTGTTCTAGACTATAAGACCCGGCAGGAGGATGAGTATAGCGTCATTCTAAACTAGCTTTAGAAGTGCACGTGTATATGACTCTGCCAGTGGGTTGTTGTATTCAGTGGGAGCAGCGGAAGCATAGTAGGCAAGTAGATTATGTCTATTTATAGACTAAAGCAGGTATAGCGGAAATAGATCATCTATTTTTGATGTGACAGTCATAGGCTTTGACTTCATCAGAATAGGAATTGGATCTGCTAAGAAGGTAGTAGAGAGTGATGTCCAGGTATTGGGATGACATGCACTTGATAGGAAGGGACATTCCTATACTACGATCGGTTATATTGTGGTTGTCACAAAGTTGTTTCTCTACACAGGATATGGAAATAATATCAGATTTTCTGGTTACTAGATCTATCGTTTTAGATCTAGATTTGGGAAGTATCCTAATCTGGGTATTTTGACATTAAATGGACGACTCCTGGCATGGTGGTGTACCTGCAGGTGATAGAGTCACCCTTTCTAAAGGTGTCTTACAGACTAAAGGGGAGAGGGATCTGCATGATTAGCATATCACTTACTTAGGCAATTGAGTTAATCATGAAATGTCAAGTACCACACCAGATATTGCTTTTGCACCAGATGCAATAAGCAGATATATTAATCTAATCCTGGAGAAACATTGGGAAGCAGTTTATGAACATAAATGGATGTTCTATGGATATGGTAATGGCAGCCTTCTTCGGGAGACGATTATCATTTCAGGCTTCCAAGGTGACCTGGATGATAGAGTGACTGTCAGAGTTGCAGTTTTTCCCTCCTTTGAGGGACAGTATGTTGGACAGGTAGTCCAAGCGGATACTGAGGAAAGGCAAGGCGCAGGATACTGATTAAATTCAGTGGACGATACAGTCTAAGTAGTTTGCAGGATTTGGAGTTCATTTGTGAACCGGGTCCCATCAGATATCTAGACAAATTCTAAGACAAGTATTGCTCATTTCGGGAGATAGTTTTCTCCGCGAAGTTGAGATTAAGAGAGATACAGAAAGAAACATTGGAGCGGATCCACTCACTGAGGCTATTTCTCGAACACAATCATTTTCGCAAACAGGCTTTGCGAAACTAATTAGTAGAGAAGTTGTGTGTTCGGTATCACACGGGCTGTGAGTATGCGACATCGCAATAATTGGCCTTAAGTGCAAGTGGGAGATTGTTGGCTATAGTGCCCTCAAGGCAATTATCAAAGTCGCGGACTTGTGATTATGATGATTGAGGCAGGATCTATACCGATAAAAAAGTCTTACTCAAGATGATAGTATGCTATCTGGTTTGTCTTTATCATCATGTACGAGTTGATAGAGCCCATAGGATTCTTGCTTGACTGCCAGCATTATGATGGCGATCATATATGTGGGAGCTGGGGTCTATAAGCACATTCTTAAATGTCCCTAGTCATAGGAGTATCGAGACCGGGCATCGATACTCCAGTGTAGACTAGTGTATACTGATTGAGACCCTGACGAGGGGCGGTGGCCAGGTCTCACAAGCCATTGATGTTAGTTTGTTCACCTAAGATAGTATACAGGTGCTCATTGGGTTATGAGTACACTGGACGGACTCGCCGGGAACCTGCTAGTTGGTATTATACCTATTGTCAGATAGCAGTTCCCAGGGGAATGTGTACAGGTTAGTCTGTTGACCTGAGATCGTCATTTGTCTCGTGTGAGTTCCCACTATACTTTGATTACTACCCTACTACGGCTCAAAGGAGTCGTGCAAATAGGTTTTAGTTGGGTACAGTCCCGAGCCACATGGAGGCAGTGATCGGATCGTCGGGGATTCGTCTCTCCCGGTATTGCGGGTTGATGTCGCGTTGTGTACGGATGGCCATCACCATAAATCCGTGGCTACGGTGGACAAGAATTATCGATCCAGGATCAATAGTTTCTCAGGTGGTGATGGGTTTCATACCGACACTAAATATCGCGTTGTTGGGGGTCTGACTTTATCCACCCCTTAGACTCGATATGCGATACTGTCACTCCCCGCTTCCCAGAGTACGCTAAGGTAGGCAGGTGGCATAGCCAACCATGCTACCTGTGGATAAGAATTATCCTTCCACAGTCACATTACGGCTGTAAAGATATCAAGAATAATAATAAACTATCTAACCCATGTCCATAAGCCAAAATAAAATGAGTCTAGAATAAAATAATGCGGAAGCAAAAGATCCAAAAATAAAACACCTGGAAAATAAAACTGGATACCAAAAGGATCCTCACCACTCTGTCTAACAGCGGCAATACTCCTGATCAGTCAGCAACAAAGATAGAGGATCTGGGCCATGCAAAACCCAGACGTCAGCGCGTCATAACATCAAGCAATAATATATAAACAGGGTAGCAAGACATGCAAGTATGATCATAAAAGGTAAAGCAGGTGTAACAGCAATATAAATCAGGGTAGTGAAAGGTAGTGTGCAGTAAGTAATCTAAACTGGTCTATTGGGTTAACTACTCTCAAGTCTTTGAAATCAATTTGATGAATCATCGATGTAACTCAATAGCATCCCGTGCGTGCCCGGGATCACGGTCTATGACTTTCGGGCTGAACCCGAGACGTGCCGCAAGGCAGTAAAGGGTGGTAGGTAATGACGAGTGATGGCCGTAGCATCACTCCGGGGCTGGCCTAGCCCGTAAGACTTATCAGAACAGGTATAGAACTGTCGAGTTACAAGTCAGGTTTCATCATTGATTTCCCCATACCCCCAAGTCATATGTAATCAAGTCAGGTATTAAGTAATCTTGAGCTAATGCCAACACAGGATCAGGCAGGTACAGGTTTGTCTAGATAGACAACAGGAAACGTCCGTAAGGACAACAGGTCAGGTTTGTTGGCATCAGTCACAAGATCAGGTAACAGGTAAAGCCATGGTACATCACGTCAAGTCAAGTAATGTATATAGGTGTCATGTCATGTCAAGAGTTGCACGGTAGCATGTCGTGTCAAGTAATAGGTGTAACAAGTCATGTCGGGGTGCACAAGATGTCAAGTGGGTGCTCATAATCAAACTAGCATAAGCATGGGTATACAAAACAAGCATGGTACTAATAGAACAATAAACTGGAACATGTAATATGATATGCAAATAGGTACAGATTAAACTATATGGATGTATGATTATCGAATAGAGTTAGGGTTATGGTTCCAACATTAAGTATCATACACTTAAATGAATATGGAATATTAAAATCATATTAACATGTATTGAAAGACCGATTGATGCAATTATATATAAAAAGGGTTAAATGGATGCAAACGGGTGTCCGATAGGGTAGAAACTATTAAAAGGTACTGTGGGCTATGCAGATAATTATTATGTGATTTAAACATGGATGGGGGGGTCCTATGTATGGTAAACTAAAATGCAACGGTTATGTTTCAAGTTCTGAATCTAAAAGATATAAATGGAACGTCGAACTGTTAAATTGGAACACGTGACTTTAGATTCGATCTATAGGTTTAATATGCACACAAATAGTTATAAAAAAAATCATATAGATAGCATTTAGCAAGTTTTACTAGCCTCGACGGATCCAGAAACGGGTATACGGAACGTCACACGTCGGTGGAACAAGTCGCGACGCGCGCACGGTACACAGAACGAATCCAAACAACATACAAGGGAATCACACGGGTCAGATATGCTCGCTGGGTCGTCGGGATCATCGACGGAGCTCCGGTGAACGATCTTCTTTTGAGGGGTTTTATTCCAAAAGCTTCTCCCATTGCCAGTTTCTCACTAGGCTCTTGAGTAGGTTGTTGATTATAGTTAGCCGAATACTCTCCAGCATATCAGGATCCTCAACTTTGCGCCCCACTCGTGCAATAAAGAACTTCGTTTGTATGATGGCATCATCAGCATTTACAGTTCCTTTAGATGATCGCGCTTGGTTAGGAGCATACAGTGCATTCCCAGGTGAAGGCTACGGGTAGTATGGCGTAGTAAACTGGTAATGGTGAGGGCTACAAAGCTGACCATCATGCTCCATAGTAGGAACTGGGGAAGCAGGTGATGGGTAAGGACCATAAGGAGCATAATACCCAGTATACATATCTCCATAAACTCCATGTTGCATCTCTACTCCATCAAGGGTTGGATATCTAGGGTATTCCTCATAATCATTTGGATTATAACCTCCATAAACAAACGGTGCCGGTTAATGAGAGACATAAGACATATTCGAATCGATATTCTGAAGTACAGGTGTCACAGACCGATCAGGGGCCGGGACGTTCTTCTTGGCAACCTCAGGAGCATCGTTGTTCTTGCTCTTTGACTCTAGCGAGAGCTTCTGCAAAAGATCAGTAGCTTTGTCAGCAGCGGGAGCAACGGACGCCATGGACGAGATCTCGAGATCGGAGAGATTTTGAGGAGGATTGGTGTCGGTGGATAGAAGTTCGAGGAAGAAGATGGTGGCGAGATGGGTCGAAGGGGGTTGCTCGGGTCGCGCTCGGGAAGAAGATGAGTTGCTGGTGATGGGTTTCGCCGGGGCTGCAGGTGTGGGTGATGGTGGTGTCGGGGTTGGAGAGAGGTGAGGATAAGGAAGAGGTTGAGGCTATGACGTCGGGGTGAAGGGGTTGAAGGCGAGGAGGTCGGCGGTGTGAGGCGACTAGCGCGGGTTAGGGTTAGGGTTTTCGTGAGGAGGCGGAAAGAAATGAATAGAGGAGGAAGAGAACGGTGTGTATGTGGCTATAAAATATAAATAGAAAAAAATGGAGAGAGAGAGAGTGAGATCAGTTGTGAAAAAGGATTTGATGGGTAAAAATATAAACAAAAATCATATATACACACACACAGAGAGAGAGGTGAGATCAGTTAAGAATATATAAAAAAATATATTAGTTATAATAAAATATAAACAGTAAATTTATATTTTATATTAATAGTTATAATTTATTAGAATATAATATTAGTCTGTTTTGAGATTTTTCCAAATACAAACTTACTCCAAAATACGCCCAGGTCGGGTCTAAAAATCCAATTTTGAAATATGAAAAATATATGCGACTTCCAAATTTCAAAATGAATGATTAAGTAATGAAAATGCATACCCCAAGAACGGATGCACGTACGTGCGCGTAGCCATCCAAACACGCCCGTTTCACTGAACGGGACGAGAACAAGATGCGCGGACGCTACCACGGGGTTAGGGGTATCATGCAGGCTATGAAATGTAATTTTAAATTATTTTACATGACTTAAAATGTTATATGATAAAAGATGCAATGCCAGATAAAATGCCAGTATGCAGTATGCACGTGTCTATGTAACCGGTCAGGGTAGTTCATAAATATGAATCAAACAGGTTCAAGCAAGCGGGTCGGGTCGAATGCAATGTAAAATATAAAATACCATTCGCACCCAAAAATACGTTAAATCAAGAAATATCACGAATAAAGAAATACGAGAACTGGAATTGGTATAAATGGACTCGGTGTTACTTTATACCCAACTACAAAAAGAATTTCGTCCTCGAAATTTCAAGAACGAGAAAGGATAAACATTCAACACTACAAGAATAGATGTGGAAACTTCTGTCGGATATCATCTTCTTGTTCCTAAGTAGATCTTCCATGTGAGTGATTTCCCCAAGAAACAAGTACAAGATGGATAACCTTGTTCTTAAGAACATTTTCTTTTCGATCCACAATCGACATCAGTCGTTCCTCAAAGGCTAAATCTTTTCGTACAGTCAGCTCTTAATGATACAGTACGTGTGCTTCATCTCGAACATTCTTACGGAGTTGAGATACTTGAGACACGTCATGAACATTCGCCAAAGATCGCGGTAACGGCAAACGATACGCCACTTCTCCAACATGCTCCCAAAATCTCGAAAGGTCCAACGAATCGAGGACTAAACTTTCCTCGACTTCCGAAACGAATCACCCCTCTAGTCGGTGATACCTTCAAGAATACCAAATCACCAACGGCGAACTCTAGAGGTCTTTTCAACGTATCTGCCCAACTCTTCTGTCGGTCTTGTGCTGCTTTCATATGATTTCGGATAGTATTAACCTTCTCAACTGTTTGTACAACCAAATCTGGCCCCAACAATCTTCGTTCTCCAACATCGTCCCAACCAACAGGTGAACGACACTTGCGACCATATAATGCTTCGAATGGAGCCACCTGAATAGTCGCCTGAAAGCTGTTGTTGTACGAAACTCCACCAAGTGTAGATGATTCTCCCATGAATCCTTGAAATCTAACATACATGCCATCAACATGTCTTCAAGAGTTTGGATCGTTCTCTCCGACTGGCCATCTGTTTGAGGATGATAAGTGTAGGGTGTTTTTCGTCACCCCACTGAGATGGGAATACGCGCGCGCTTGTCAGACGTACTACAGATTCCCCCTGCCTAGGGTAGGCCGGGGTTTAATGATTGTGGGGATCCGAATATCCGGCAGCCGCAGACTAAGCTGTCGTTAATTACTCCTCGCCTTTGGAGTGAGGGAACCTCCGATTGACGGGTTAAACTGGTCATGCGAACTCAATGTGCAGTGTGCGTGTGATGTGTTTTGAAAGGGGGTTTTGGGTATATCGGGAGCCACGGAGAGTTTTTACGGGGGTCCCGCTACCCGGATAGCGGGCTGGGGGTCAAGTGGGCGAGCAGCCCCCTTGCGGGGTGCGGGGCAGCGCCCCGTTAGAAATTTTTTTCTAACAGGGACAGTGTCGTAGAGTATGTGTATGTGTACATATGTATGCATATGTGTATATATATATATATATATATATATATATATAAAGAGGGAGAAAAGACATCCAAAGGATGCGTGGGGGCCAGCGCCTCGAGCGCTGTGCGCTTAGGCGCAAGCGCGCCACGTGTCGGCACGCGGGAGCTTTGCGCATGAGCGCTGGGCGCTCGAGCGCAAGCGCGCCACGTGTCGGCACGTGGGAGCTTTGCGCTCGGGTGCAGTGCGCTTGAGCGCAAGTGCGCCACGTGTCGGCACGTGGGCGCTTTGCGCTCGGGGGCAGAGCGCTTAAGCGCAAGCGCGCCACGTGTCGGCACGTGGGCGCTTTGCGCTCGGTGGCAGAGCGCTTGAGCGCAAGCGTGCCACGTGTCAGCACGTGGGCGCTTTGCGCTCGGGCACAGAGCGCTGGAGCGCAAGCGCGCCACGTGTCGGCACGTGGGCGCTTTGCGCTCGAGCGCAGGGCGCTGGAGAGCAAACGCGCCACGTGTCGGAACGTGGGCGCTTTGCGCTCGAGTGCTAGAGCGCCACGTGTCGGCTCGTGGGCGCTTTGCGCTCGAGCGCTAGCGAGCCACGTATCGGTACGTGGGCGCTCGGCGCTTGAGCGCTTGGGCTCCGGCGAGGAAAAATGGGCTTTTAGTCCCAGAAACAGAAGCTATGCTTCAGAAAGGAAATATTTGTTGTTATATATATATATATATATATATATATATATATATATATATATGGAGTTAAAACTCCTAGGATGTTTTGAAGCTGATGAAGGGGGTTCTTCTTCTTCCTCCTGTTTTTGGCCGGATCTTGAAGATCAAGAAGTAGGAGATTTTAAAAATCACTCCTTTTTGAGATCTGATGGGAGATTTGAGTTCCCCTTTGTGGGTTTTGTGGTGGAAAACTACTTAATTTTGGAAAAGAAAGAGTAAAACTCTTGATTTAATTCAAAAGAAATGAGAAGGTTTAGAACCTTGGAGTAGGAGCAGGAGGCACAAAGAACCCTAGTTTTTGGGGGAATGAAAAGTATTACTTTATTCATCATCGTTTTGCCTTATATAGGCTTACATATTTACATATAGCCCTTTGGGCTTTACAAAAATGGCATTTTTGCCTATCCCAAGGCTCATGTGCCATTTCATTTTTGCACATAAGCCATGGGCTTACAAAAATTTGGCTTTATTCCCATTTTGCATACATTCATGTATATAAAAAAATTACATGAAAATTATTTATTACATGATCTATATTTTAGCATGGAGGAGGCTGACCGCGGGCTCGACTTGGGCATGGGCCCGCTTGACCTGGGCTTGGGCCCACCTGGCTTGGGGTTGACCTTGACTTTGACTCGGTCAACGGGGGTGTAAATTTTTACCCCAACAAAGTGCCCCCCATCAATAAATGCACACCGCACATTTGAGTTGTGTGCATGAAATTGATGGATCTTGAAGCTGAACTTCGAGGTGGAACATAATTCCGGAGGCGAAGCATCATCCCGGGGAGCATGATTCCCGAGGATCGGAGCATCATTCCGATTCGCGGAGCATAATTCCAATGTCAGAGCATCATTCCGAAGCGCGGAGCATAAGTCCAGGGTCGGAGCATCATTCCGATTTGCGGAGCATAATTCCAGAGTTCGGAGCATCTTTCCGAAGAGCGGAGCATAATTCCAGGATTCGGAGCATCATTCCGAAGGGCGGAGCATAATTCCAGGATTCGGAGCATCATTCCGATTTGCGCGGAGCATAATTCCAGGGTTCGGAGCATCTTTCCGAAGAGCGGAGCATAATTCCAGAGATCGGAGCATCGTTCCGATGGGCGGAGCATAATTCCAGAGATCGGAGCATCATTCCGATGATCGGAGCATGATTCCGAAGAGCGGAGCATGATTCCAGAGTTCGGAGCATCTTTCCGAAGAGCGGAGCATAATTCCAGAGATCGTAGCATCGTTCCGATGGGCGGAGCATAATTCCAGAGATCGGAGCATCATTCCGATGATCGGAGCATGATTCCAGGGTTCAGAGCATCTTTCCGAAGAGCGGAGCATAATTCCAGAGTTCGGAGCATCTTTCCGAAGAGCGGAGCATAATTCCAGAGTTCGGAGCATCATTCCGAAGGGCGGAGCATAATTCCAGGGTTCGGAGCATCATTCCGAAGGGCGGAGCTTGATTCCAGAGTTCGGAGCATCTTTCCGAAGAGCGGAGCTTGATTCCAGATTTCGGAGCATCTTTCCGAAGAGCGGAGCATAATTCCAGAGATCGGAGCATCGTTCCGATGGGCGGAGCATAATTCCAGAGATCGGAGCATCGTTCCGATGATCGGCACATTATGACCGAAGCATGATTTCGATGCAGAGGTAGATTCCTAGGCGAAGTATAATTCCGACACAGAGCTTGTTGGTTGATTTAATTTGAGTTGACATCAGCATCGCTACACTGGAATATGGTACCAGGAGCGAATCATCATTTGTCATGAGAGGATTTGGGAATTGTTTTTTTTTTGTTTGGCATCAGCATCGCTACACTGGAATATGGTGCCAGGAGCGAATCATCATTTGCGTTTGCTTATTAGGAAACGATGGCTCAGGAGACAGGTTTTAGGTCCCTATCGCCTAAGACTTTTCAACTTTGTGAGCCGTAAGGGTCTCACAAAGCATTTTCTCCCTACAGGTTGTAAGGATCCCGTAAGTGTATCTCCTCCTTGGGAGTCGTGGGGACTCCCAAGTGTGTCGCTCCTTTGTGAGTCGTAAGGATCTCACGCGGGAATTTTCTCCTCACAAAGTCGAGAGGACTTTGCGAGTGCATTTCATCTCTTTTTTACGAGTTTGCGCCCTTTCGAGTTTTCACAAACTCGCCGGCAGTTCTGCTGTTTTTACTCACGGAGCCCTTTCGGGTTTTCATCCGTGCCCATTTTACTTGTGGACATACCATTTTATTTTATTTTATTTTTCAAAATTTTTTTTTGTACTTTGAATGCGGTCTCACCAGTAGGACTTGGGAGAGGTTGGGATCGTTTTACGCCCGTGGATTGTATACGGTTTTGCAGGATGTATGATCCAGACCATAGGACCGGAAAAATTTCGGGACTTTGTTGGCGTCTGCATCGCTGCACTGGAATATGGTACTAGGAGCGACTCATCATTCGCCACTTGGGGATTTGGATTTGGAATTTGGCTGGCGTCTGCATCGCTGCACTGGAATATGGTACCAGGAGCGACTCATCATTCGCCGTTTTGGGGTATGGGATTTGGAATTTGGTTGGCGTCGGCATCGCTGCACTGGAATATGGTACCAGGAGCGACTCATCATTCGCCACTTAGGGATTGGGGAGCGATGGCTTAGGAGACAGGTTTGGATCCCTATCACCTAAGGCTTTTCAATTTTATGGGCCGTGAGGGTCCCATAAAAGCATTTTCTCCCTACGAGTCGTAAGGATCCTGCAGGTGTATTTTCTCATTAGGAGTCGTGAGGACTCCTAAGGGTGTTTTTCCTTTATGAGTCGTAAGGATCCCACAAAGATTTGTTCTCCTCATGTATCATGAGGACACATGAGTGGGTCTTCTCAATGGAGCATCATTCTCAAGGCGGAGACCAGCCGCGTAACTGGTGGTTACGGTGGGATATGGGTATGATGAGAATTATTTGAGCTCGTGGATTGTATACGGTAGTCAATTTGGGGACTGGCCGTAGGGCTGGGAGAATTTTGAAAATTTGGATTTTGGTTGGCGTCTGCATCGCTGCACTGGAATATGGTACCAGGAGTGACTCATCATTCGCCGTTGATTTGTTTTTTTTTGTTTTTTTTGTTTTACCGCAATTGCTCTATCATTTCAGCTTTTCTTATCACAAAGGTCGCGATTGCCCTATCATTTCGGCTTATTATTCGCGGTTGCCCCATCATTTTGGCTTTATTTTCATGTTTATCTTTACTCGCTGATTTTTATTGCGAGTTGCCCCATCATTTCGGCTTTTCTTTATTTTTCTTTTATTTACACATTTTTTGTTTATTTACTATATATATATATATATATATATATATATATATATTTTACATTCCCAGTTTAACGACTTAGAGGTCGACTGTTCCTAGTTTAACGACGTGGTGGTCGAAAGTTTTCAGAGAAAGGCAGATGTCTGAGAGAATGAGTTTCACGAAGAACTTCGGTCTCCGTTTTTATGAAATTGGCGGTCACAGCTGGACTGTTTATTAACATGCCTTTAGACAGTTCTATCTCTCCTGCCTTGTATTGCTTTTCGACCCAATCTTTGAAGACGAAGCAGTCCTCAATGGCATGACCTATCACTCTGTGATAGGGGCAGTATTTGGGGTCGTCGGTCCTATTCGCTTCCTGCGGTCTTTTTGACTCTGGCAGTTGTAGACCGTTCTTCAGGGCGTCTTTGAATATTTTACTGATTTTGTCCCTTCTGAAGGAATAGACCTTATCCAGCTTCTCTTTTAGTGGAGATTCTCCTCCCACTCCGAACACTGGCTTCCGAGGATGGTTGGCATTAGGCCCGGTCATCCCTTGCTTATTTCGGTTAGCCGAAGTGTTAAAAGATTCAGTATCGTCGGAACCTCCGCCTTTGCGATTTTCGTCCTTTCGGTTTCTCCAGGACCTATTGTTATTTTGGGAGTCAGAGGAGGACTCCTGCTTTGAGCGTTCCAACATCTGGAATTTTCTGGTCAGCTCTTGGAATGTTTTGAGGCCCGCGGTACATAGAAACGGGGCTATCCAGTTGTTGAGATTTCCGACAAGGAGACTGACAGATTGGTCCTGCTCTATCGGCGGTTCGCATTTGACGGAGTGATTGTGCCATCGGGTTATAAAATCCGTACTGCTTTCGTTGATCTTAGGCTTGGTCCTTACGATCTCGGCAATGGTGATCTTATCGCTGACGCTCATGAACCTTTGTCGAAACAAAGATTCCATTTGGACGAAAGTAGTAACGGAGCCATCCGGTATGCTCGCGTACCAGTTGAAAGCAACATCGGTCAAGCTATTAACAAACTGGCGGAGGAGAAGCGCATCGTTGCCCCCAGTGTTCCCGCATGAGGCTTTGAAGTGGGCGATGTGCTGATTCGCATTTCCCGTCCCATCGAATCTTCCGAATTTGGGGATGACATAGCCGCTAGGAAATTCTACCAAATCATACTGAGCAGGATATGGTCTCCCACTACTACTAACATCTTTTTGCGCTTCGGCTTCGGCCACCAATGTTTTGACTTTGCTGGCAACCAAATCCATGATTTGATCTTGAGTTAGCGGGCTACTGTCATTGGTAGCCAAGATATTTCCCGAGATAGGATGTGACTGACTTTCGTGCGGTCCGCCCACCTTTGGATTTGAGGGAATAGGCACCGGCTGTCTCGGGACAACGTTTCCCGGTTCATGAGCAGATCCCTGTGCTTGATTGGGCGGCTGAGAGGCAAGTTGGGCCGTAAGCCGTAAGACGACATTTGTCAAGTCGTCGATCTTTGAGTAGAGCTTGGCCATCTCCTTGTCTTTGCTCCTGAGTTGTTTTCGGAGCTCTTGAAGAAGTTGCTGCTCCGCATTCTTAGGCTGGAAAGTTGGCTCATCTTTGCTTTTCGATCCCGACTCCTCATGGACCGAAGGGTCTTTCCGCCTATCATCCCCATCGAGAGGGTTTTCATCACCCAGCGGAGGCGGCTGTTCTTCGTAAGTGGCAACCACATTCAAGCTAGATTGGATTTGAGATGTGGTGGCCCCGTCCTTGCTCTTGCTGCGCGTGCCCGCCACGTAGACAGTGTGGACCACATACCCAACCATTTCCTCATCTTTGGCGGGGTAGCCCTGTTCTTCGAACCTCATGAGGTTCAGCCTAGCAGGAGCCCTAGCCCTTTTGTTGACTCTATATCTGAGCCTTTTCTGCCTTAACTTTTCAATTTTAAAGGCTCGGCGGGCATCCATTTCCTGGGAAGCCACCGTGAGTCGATTAGCAGGGAGCTTAGAGAAAACACCCGATCCAGCAGTTGTCAGGGGCACCGCCGGAGCTTGCTCGAGAGGCCATGTTGCTTTGTTGGTGTTGATGGCCTTGCCCCCAGCTGGGGCCAGAGAGAGTCGTTCAAACACCGATTTTCGTTTTAGTTGGGGCGCCTTCGAGACCACCACATTTGGCCTCTTGCCTTTCGAGACCGGTTTGTCTGTCACCGGGGCTTGAGGAGCTGGGATGGCGCCAACTGGCATGAACATAATAGAGCCAAATGGTAGCAGCGGCTCCTCCCATTGTCGCCCGAGATTGACCGGAAGGACCGTCCTGGAGTCTATCTTCATCGTGTAGGAAATGGGAGCTGAGTTCATCTTTGGAGACATTGTTGAAAGGTGATTGCTTGAAAACCTGCATGAAAAAGCATTATTTCAGTATAAATATAGGTATGTATATTGACTGAGTTCGCATGAATGCTTAACCCGAAATATGGGAGGAGAAATTGGTCCCACCGGGCGTGCCAGAATCTGTAGGGTGTTTTTCGTCATCCCACTGAGATGGGAATACGCGCGCGCTTGTCAGGAGTACTACAGATTCCCCCTGCCTAGGGTAGGCCGGGGTTTAATGATTATGGGGATCCGAATCTCCGGCAGCCGCAGACTAAGCTGTCGTTAATTACTCCTCGCCTTTGGAGTGAGGGAACCTCCGATTGACGGGTTAAACTGGTCATGCGAACTCAATGTGCAGTGTGCGTGTGATGTGTTTTGAAAGGGTTTTTTGGGTATATCGGGAGCCACGGAGAGTTTTTACGGGGGTCTCGCTACCCGGATAGCGGGCTGGGGGTTAAGGGGGCTAGCAGCCCCCTTGCGGGGTGCGGGGCAGCGCCCCGTTAGAAATTTTTTTCTAACAGGGACAGTGTCGTAGAGTATGTGTATGTGTACATATGTATGCATATGTGTATATATATATATATATATAAAGAGGTAGAAAAGACATCCAAAGGATGCGTGGGGGCCAGCGCCTCGAGTGCTGTGCGCTTAGGCTCCAGCACGCCACGTGTCGGCACGTGGGCGCTTTGCGCATGAGCGCTGGGCGCTCGAGCGCAAGCGCGCCACGTGTCGGCACGTGGGCGCTTTGCGCTCGGGTGCAGTGCGCTTGAGCGTAAGTGCGCCTGTCACGGCCCGAAAGTACGGAACATGACCGGCACCTAAACTACGAACGTCTCGAAACGTACGTAATCTAAGTAAACCGAAAACCCAGAAATCCAAACCAAGAAAAGTAGTAGAGTGCAGGAAAAACCAACTTAAAGCAAGTAATTTCAATAGCATAAGCCGAATTATGCGGTTTTTAAAACATCAAAAATTTACTGAAAATTTCGGCAGAGTCTCCTTTGTAAATACTGGCCCCCAAACGGGATACAACATGAATAGTATACGAAATCAAGAAAAAGGCATCCCCAAGCGGGAGCTAGCTCTTCGTCAATCGACGGTAACAACCACATAAGCAATATAATATACAACGCCAACGGCGAGGATCAAAACTCAAAAGGAAACTCAAAACCACCAGAAATATAACGAGCGACTCTAAGGTCGAAAGAATAAACAACACTGGTCTCTATCTTAATAAATACATGTTTGGTTGATGGAATTTACTAGATACAACGGAATAATATTATACAAGGTAATATGATGGGTACGATACAAGAAAAACCCACCTACTAGAAAGTCACCCGAATGAAACTGAGCCCGCAAAGCCGTAAAGAAACATGTACGGCAAAACCTGCAAGAAACTGGGGCACAACGGGGGTGAGTTGCCAACTCGTGAATAGAAAAACATCTACGAATAAAAATCGCATGTATGACGCAATCCTAGGTCATACGATCATAATATATAATCCTCCAATAACATGCAGCCTATAACAAGGCAAGGGTAAATATCTAACCCGAGTGTAATCTCATGTGCCTGTGTCAGTGCCTCAGGTAGCAATATATCATATGAATGAGGTATGAATGCACGGAACAGAATGCATGTACTGACGAAAACTTCTTTCATAAATCAGTGAGATTTCTGTATTTTTAAAGTGAGGTATCATAAATGAAATCAGCATAAAACAGTGCCCAGCATCGACACAAAACAAGTGTCCAAATATCTCGATATCTCTGTATCACAATCTCTGTACCTCAATATCTCAAAATCAATATCTAGGGTGCCGTCAATCCAGACTGGCCCCTACCATCCATCTCAAGACCACGACGGTATCCTCCGGATATCCGACGCGTCGGTAATATCACCGGTCGGTAGTGCTCCCCTGCCAGGCTCAACGTCAACAACACATTCCTCTTGCCCCGGGGTACCGCACCGGGCCCACCATGTTCCCGAAACGGTTCATCCATCTCCTCGAATCGGGTCTCGAAATCCATCAGCAAACTCATGGTGGACGACTCATACATCATAGGAAAACCGCATTTTTTATTTAAAAAGAAAGAAAGCAGTTTATATATGTTTTGCGGTTTTCCTCCAAATCCATAAAATATCATGGGAATCCGAATCATCAATAGCATGTAAAACCATGAATATAAGCATGAGAATCCATGAATACGGCATAACAATGAATAACAGTATGCATGAAGTAGCAGGTAATAACTACAATGTCTAAACTATTAGTTAACATGCTATGTCAAGCAATAATATTTTCTAAGGTGTACGTGACATGGCAATTACCGATGAAGATGTGTGTAAGCCGGCAAGTAAGTGTACGTGGTACATACGCATCATCGGTAATGGTGCTGGTGTCCTAACAGCATGATATCAATAATGGAGTATGAAACATAATATAAGCATGCGATGCGAAGCGAACCACAATAAGGAGCGGGAGCTGAAAACTAGACGCAACTATAACTAATCTGCATTAATCTAATATAAGTCCTACAAATGGTCCCTTTTGAAATAACACGAATCATGGGGTTTTGAAAATAGGGGCTACGGTGTTTTTATGAAAAGATACGTCCTTTGAAATATCCGTAGGATCCCTTGACCTGTCTTTTAAAATACCCACGACCCGCTAGTTTGAAATAGGTGGGAGTCTAATCTAATCTAACAACTACACTAAACTATACGGCTGAACTAACAAGCTAAGCTACAGGTAAGGAAACCGCCTAACATCTGAGTCGATACATATACATACCTGTATATATATTAGTCGGTGATCCCGCCTCAATAATATCATATCCGATATCATATCTATAATCAGACATCCTAAGTCAAGAGTGCGGATCAATCATCAAAATATAGCTCGTACGTAAATCCGTCGTACGACATCCCAAATCTGGGTACGGGTCAATATCACATTCATCATACTATTCATCTGATATCCTCTTTATCAAATATCATGATCGGGGTACTGATCTACGTCTAGTACAATATTGATACCATCTATGTATGCATGCATGTATAAGAATCACTACGTCAAAAAGACCCGCTAAAACATCATGTCGTATCTCAATACGAACCAAAACACATCACGGATCTTCAGGCCTCAAGCCCAATATCATCGACTCATCTCAAATCCCAATTACTATCCTCAAATCCAGTATATAAACACATAGTCCCATACCCATACACATCAATATATAATCCCATGTACGCACATATGAAAGAAGAATGTATGCAAATATGGGTGTGTGTGTATGTGTGGTGCAACCACTACTCTAGGGTTTCGCAACACTAAACCAATCCAATCACACCAAGGATCCATCTCTATCATCAATAATCTCAAACAATATATAAACAATATATATGTGTGCATACGTATTCGTATACATCACCACGAACTGCGGGGGTGCTATACGCCATCCACCCGACTTCTCCCCGTAGATATAAATCTACTCACCTGGTCCTCGCTTGCCGGTGCCGACGCCGCCACGCGCTTGCTTGTCGTCTCGAAGTCCACATGGGGTACCTACATATCATAACGCACCGTATCGCATTAAAATCCGACTCATGACCAAAACGACGCACGAATCCCACATAGGTCAAAACCTATGGTTGCTTCACAAATCGACCCAAAAACCCTCGATGTCGGCGTACAAACACCAAACCATCGAGAAAAATCCAATCACACTCATTTGCACATTCGCGAACACTAATTTTAATATAAACTAGGTTAAAACTCACAAAAACCCCAATTTCACTTAAAAAGTCATTTTTCCGTAAATCTAGCAAGCACAATCCGTTTTTGTACAAAACATGATGTTTAAATGAATGTAGCGGCCAATATACTTATTAAATATCTTAAATAAGTCATAGAAACAAATTACGGAATTTAATCACATTAAATTCCAAAAACCCTAATATTCTAGTTTACAAAATACCCTTTTTTAACAATTTTAAAGCAACAATACATAATTCAACAACTAGACTAGGTTTCGCACAACCTAAGGTGTTAAAATACTCATTAACATGCCAAAGACATGATGAAAGCCTTATCATATTTTAATTCTCAATTTAACACAATATTTACAAAAAACTAGTTTGCAATATATATACTTATCACAAATTTAAATTAACAAAAATGCAACTAGCAACTAGATTTGATTTTAGCAAGCAATTATATGTTAATCTACCCATCACAATCCTAATCAAATGCTCAAACCCTAATCCTCATTCAAAACCATACACTTGAAATTTCAAACTTCAATTCAAAACCCTTTTTCTTTCATGAACACCTAATTAAACACTTAATTAACTTAGCTTTAAGAAATTAGTAACAAATTAAGCAAAAATGTATAGAATTATACCCAAAAACATTTGAAGTTACACAAGCATCCATGGCCCTCCAAAATGCTCTCTTTTCACAAAGATCCATGCTATACGGGCTAAGCTAAAATGGGTAGGAGTCGGATTTGGGTTTTGGGATTTTTTTGATGGATTTTGGGGCAATTTTTGATGAAGTTTTGAAGAGAAAAGAGAAGGGAAATGGGGGGGGCCTGTTGCTGCTGTAGGAGGGGGAGCTGCTGGAATGGGAGTGGAAGAGGAGAGAGAGGGAGGTAGAGAAAGTGGGGGGAGAAGTCAAAGTCAATTCAAGGTCAAAGGTCCACCTCATTTCTCCATTTTCTTTTCTTTTCTTTCATTTCTTTTCCTTTGAAATTCAAGTGGGGAAAAAGATGGTGGCCGCTGAATTCAGCCAAGGGGAGAAGTAAATGGGGGTGTGTGGGTGTGGGTACGGGTGTGGGGTGATGAAAAATGATAAATACAATACCCCAAACATCCATTTACGCTAAAAAAAAGCCTTTTTGCTTCAATAATTTCTAAACCGTTTTGGCAAATAATTTCGTTCCAAAAACCACATGATAAAATTTTATTTAATGTTTTATGATGCACAAAATTTGTTTCAACTCATTCTAATTTGTAATTTTCCCTAATTAAACGTATTAGTGACGGCTTAAAATAATATTAAAATAATATTTTTTTTCAAAAAATTTGAAATTTCACCAGTGGCTCAATAAACACCAAATAATAGCAATTACATAGCTAGAATATGTATATTTAATTTTTATAATAAGATATTTGTATTTTGACTTTTTACAGAAAACCCACTTATTTTACCGATTTTTTCGAAATTTCACCGAAACGATTTTCAAAACGTTACAATCTTCCCCCCTTAAAGAAATTCGGTCCCCGAATTTAAATTAAAACTTTCCCCAAATACTAAAATATTTCAGCCAAAACCATCAAATCGCCGGGGCTCCGAAATAATAAATAAATAAAACAAATCATAGCGCAACGCATGTGTATGAAAAATGAGCATATAACTCAAATCAGAACTCCGTCAAGCATCCCGCAATCATCGGAGTCATGGGGAAGACATCAATACCAAATCCAAAGCAAAACCAATATGATATAACTCGAAACTATACATGTAAATATCGAATCTATATCTGTAAGTATCTGAAGGAAATGCATGCCAATCTCTTTAAGTCGCTGTGCAACGCGTATAACACTGCACAGTGGCGGACGTCTATCATAAGAAAATAACTATATACATATATACCTTTGTTTGAAATGTACGTTCCGCCGTTTTGGAAACAATTTGGAAGGGTCTCCTTGTTTTAAACATTTCGTGTCATATAAGACACGTAGGTAAATACTGAGGCTATAGCTCGCTTTTTGGAAATCCCTTCAATAACTATCAATGCATGCAAAATATATTCAGGTACTGTCCTCTGACTAGTCCTGCTCAGTACGAAAACACATAGCAATATCATAAAAACGTACTGCTCTATACGAAATCAATCCCAAAATATGCACATGAATGCTACGTGCGTCTGGTGCGCACGGAAATCAAAATCCATACATGCGCACAGAAACAACATCTAAGTGCATCGGGTGTGCACGAAACATCTGTCGTAGGCAACGTGTGTGCCTGACAGCAAGGACAGGTGCGTCTGACATGCACGAAGAATCTCGATTTAGTGCATCTGGTGTGCACCAAAATCGTATCTCATAACATGCGCCCAACATGCGCGAAAACCCCAAATCAGGTGCATCCATCACACACGAAATCACGAAATCTAATATCAAGCACCGAACATGCGCAAAATCCAATCAAGTGCATACGGTGCACAAAACAAATATCGAACATCACAATCGAAATCGAAGTCCAGTGCATCTAAGTGCACAAAAGGCGTATCACTGCACTGCAAGCATATATAAACTATTTAGAGTGCAGGAACGAAATCGCGTGCGTGCATACGCACAAAATCAACTCAAATGTCTAAAACCGTAAAATCACAAACATGTGAAACTAAAGCACGAAAACGATATCAAGTGCAACACTGTGCAAAGATCGTAAATTCTCAATCATCAAAATCAAATCATACGAATAAATCACCCAAAACATCGTAATCAATAATGGCGGAACAGTACCGCTCAAGCGCATCCTCTAAGAATCTTGGCCAACTGTCCGGAAGTCATTTGTCACGACCCGAAAGAGCACGTGACTGGCCCTCGAACCATATGAAATCTATAGGACTCCATCTGATCCAAGTAAGCCAAAGCCCAGAAATTTAAAACCATTTTAAGAGTAAGTGAAGAAAACTGGTTTAAAGAAGTGAAGGAAAATATGTTTGAAGTCGAGGTTTTTAAATAACTAAGCCGAAGGTGCATTTTTAAAAGGTAAAGTCTTTTCTAAAAATTTCGGCAGAGTTTCTTTTGTAAATACTGGCCCCGAACGGGATACAACAAGCATAACATATATACAATGATAAAAGGCATCCCCAAGCGGGAGCTAGCTCTTCGTCAATTGACGGTCACAACCACACATGCAATATAGTATACAACGCCGAAAGGCGAGGATCGATCCAAAAGAAACACAGTAAGCATGAAAACCGCAATACTACTAAGCGCGACTCTAAGGCCAAATAAAACATCACTAAAGTCTGAGTCTGAAACAATAAACAAATTTGGTTGATGGAAATTCTAGATACAAAGAATAATATAAGTACAATGGTGGTTTTGATGCAAAAGGAACCACCTACCAAATGCAATTCACCCGCAAGGAAGCAATGTGCCAGAAATGCCGCAAAGGAACCTGTACGGCAAAACCTGCAAGAACTGTGGCACAACGGGGGTGAGTTGCCAACTCGTGAATAGAGAATAACTACAAGAAGAAACCGAACGCAAGACATAATCCTAGGTCAAAACGATCAGTACAAAATCCTCAATATAAAACATGCAGCCTATAACAAGGCTATGGTAAATATCTAACCCGAGTGTAATCTCCTGTGCCTGTGTCAGTGCCTCAGGTAGCAATATAACATAAGAATGAGGTATGAATGCATGAGAACATAATACATGTAAATGAAGAAACTGTTTTCATACTTTAGTGAGATTTCCTTTGTATTTTTAAAATGAGGTATCATAATGAAATCAGCATAAAACAGTGCCTAACATCGGCACAAAACGTAAACCAAATATCCCGATATCTCTGTATCCCAATCACAAAATCTAGGGCGCCGTCAGTCCAGACCGGCCCCTACCATCAATCTCAAGACCACGACGGTATCCTCCGGATATCCGACGCGTCAGGTAAAATCACCGGTCGGTAGTGCTCCCCTGCCAGGCTCAACGTCATCACCACATTCATCTTGCCCCGGGGTACCGCACCGGGTCCACCATGTACCTGAAACGGTTCATCCGTCTCCTCGAATCGGGTTTCCAAATCCATCAGCAAACTCATGGTGGACGACTCATACATCATGGGAAAACCGCACTTTTTATTTTAAAAGAGAGAAAATGTTTATCTGTGTTTTTGCGGTTTTCCTCCAAATCCAGAAAATCTCACGGAAATCCAAATCCAAAACCTCAGTAACACGTAAAATAGTGAATATATGCATGAGAATCCATGAATGCGGCATAACAATGAATATCAGTATGCATGAAGTAGCAGGTAATAACTACAATGTCTAAACTATTAGCTAATAGGTTATTTCAAGCAATAGTATTTTCTAATGTGTACGTGACATGGCAATTACCGATGAAGATGTGTGTGAGCCGGCAAGTAAGTGTACGTGGTACATACGCAACATCGGTAATGGTGCTGGTGTCCTAACAGCATGATATCAATAATGGAGTATGAAACATAATATAAGAATGCGATGCAAAGCGAACCACAAAAAAAGTGGGAGCTGAATCTAGACGCAACTATAACTAATCTGCATTAATCTAATATAAGTCCTACAAATGGTGCCTTTTGAAATATCACGAATCATGGGGTTTTGAAAATAGGGGCTACGGTGTTTTTATGAAAAGATACGCCTTTTGAAATGTCCGTAGATCCCTTGACCTGTCTTTTAAAATACCCACGACCCGCTAGTTTTGAAATAGGTAGGAGTCTAATCTAATCTAACAACTACACTAAACTATACAGCTGAACTAACAAGCTGAGCTACAGGTAAGGAAACCGCCTAACATCTGAGTCGATATATATATAGATATAATAGTCAGTGATTCCGCCTCAATAGTATCGCGTACGATACAGTATATCATATGACATCCTCAAGTCATGAGTGCGGATCTATCATCAATGTAAAGCTCATACGGTAAATCGTCGTACGGCATCCCAATAGCTGGGTACGGGTCAATATCACACTATCTCATCACACTTCAGGTATCACTATCAACATATCATATAATCTGGGGTACTATTCTATGTCTAGTATAAATCGATACCATCAATAAAGTATGCATGCGGGGGTAAACACACATCCCAAGCCCGCAAGAATCACATTTCGTATCCCAAATACGAATCATATCACATCACCGATCTCGCGGCACAAAGCCCAATTTCATTAACTCATCTCCAAAGTCATCCAATATCATCAACACAGTGCCAGTATAAGTAATATGCAAGGGTGTGCGTGTAGGTGTAATTCTATTCTAGGGTTCGCGACTATGAACTACACTAGTCACTTCTAACCCTACACTATCCATAATACACCTAACTATCATATATAATAACAACTACGGACTGCGGGGGTGCTATACGCCATCCACCCGACTTCCCCCAGTAGATATAATCTACTCACCTAGCGTCTTCATTTGTGGACGTCGCCACGCGCTTGCTTGTCGTCCCGAAGTCTTCATGGGGTACCTACACATCAAAATATCGTATATGCGCATTAAAACCAAATCAAAGCTAAAACGGCACATGAAATCCAAAATGATACGATAAGAGGCCTATAGGTTAAAACCCATGGCACGCCTTCAAAACCATCAACACATCCTCTATATCGTCGTATAAACGCCAAATAGTCGAGGCAAAACACAATCCACAATTGCAGAATTAAAAATACGGAATACGGAAACATGAATCTAAAACAGCAACTTAGGAAATATGTCCCAGATTTTACCCTAGGTCACTTTATACAAATCTATATATACCAGGGGTCTAACATGAACATGTAGGAGCTACAGAACCAATACGAGCCAAAATGGTGGGACCCAGGCCACAATTTGCGGCCAATGGAGATAAATTGGCGGCCGGGAAGAAGAAGTGGGAGCTGGGGTCTTGGGGTTAGCTTCCTGGGTGCCTGCACGTGTCACTGTCCAATCAATTTTAATTTAGGGTGTCTCGGGTGATAGCAGATTCAATATACCCTTCACAGATTTCATAAATTCCCCAATATCGGTTTCTAAAATCCGTATTATGGTTTAAGCTTCAGGTTTTGGATTTCCAATTCATACACTAGGGTGATGGTATAACCTCTACTGACCTCAATTCCATATTACAACCCATAAATCATCACAACCCTAACTAGGTTATCCACAAGTCCACAATATCACACAATATCGATTCGATCTTAATATGAGGGTAAAGGAAATGCATAAACTAAGTTTAAGGTCCAGAAAATACCTCATTTGGCAACTCAAGAATTTTCTTGAGTTGCCCCTAGTGGCCAAAATCCTTGCTTCTTTAGCACCAAGTGTAGATCTAGGGATTGTGCACACATTTAATGAAATGGAGATTGGGTTTTGGGGTTGTTTTAGAGGTGTTTTGGAGCTTGAAGAGGGGAGGGAAAGGAGGTGCAGGAGCAGCAGCAGGAGAAGGGAGAAGAGGGAGGGAAATGATGGGAGAAATGGTTAAGTCCTTAGTCAATGAAGCCCATACCTCTCTCTCTCTCACCAACTACCCATTTCTTTATTCTTTTCCTTTTCTTTTTCCTTTTAAAACCCTTCTCACTCAAATAGTAAACCCAAATGAAAAGTATGGCAAGAAAATGCACAAGTGTGAAAAAGTGATATGTGCATGTGTTGCACAAAAAGCTAAAAACCGATTAGCGATTTTTAATCGCGATTAGCACTAAATTAGTGTCAAATTAATCACAAAAACTTTAAAATGTCATAATTCTCTAATTTACCCTATTTTAGAATTTTCCAAAATTTTTCCCCATTTATTTGTATTTAATAATTCCAAAATATTAAAATGTTCAATAAAATAATATTAAATTATAAAAATTCCCAAAATTAACATTTTATCTTTTTTGAAATGTTACATCATTGTCCTTTCCTATATCTGCATCTTGCTCTGGAACGACTGCATACTCATCGCGACTCCTTCTGGAAGGTAAGTCCAAGTACCATGCCTCGGCATGCGCATCGCATCTCTGATGTCGGCGGAGTGGAACGTCATCTCGTCTAGATCTGGTGCGAACCTCTTACTCCACTTTTCTCTAATGTCGTCTGCTTTGGACACGTCTCGTCGCGGCTGCATGGATTGAGCTCCAACGACTATCCTCGTATCTGGAGTCTCCCAAGAATGCATCTCACCACCTAGCATCCGAATTAAGTCGAGCCATCCGATCGAGTCATCAAAACCTCATAATCCCCCAAGAGCTCAACATCTTGGGCACAGTTTAATAGTATCGAGTACATACCACAGCATCGGTGGTCCAGCCGTAGAAGGGTAAACCCAAGCCTCACTAATGGCACCGTAGAACTGCCGCAAACCCGAAGGTTCAAAGGCTTTCACACGGTCATTAAGTCGAGTTAGGGTTTCATTCTTCTAGAGGGACCATAGAATTGCCTGCATGTCTTTCCGACTACTTTAAACTTGGAATAATAGGTTTCTGACATTCGATCGTCTCTGTCGACTCCCAACGTCTCCGCGTGAAGTCGTCTCCAGCTGGAATCAATCTATCTGACGACCTCGCATCGAGGTAGCGAACGATCCACATGTCCTAGTCATTCATCATCAGGTGACTAGCGACCTTCTATCATCTCTTAGTATAACTCATACTGTAATAGCTCCAACATCTGGGGCGATATCTCGTCGTTCGTAGCAATAACTAGCTCACTCGTCTGCACGCTGAACAGTGTCTCAAACATCATGAATAAGAAATACACCAATGGTCATCAAAATCTGGTTGGCCTCTATCATTGGCTCGATCCTATGGTATTGATCGGCACGTCCGAGAAATCTCGTACAGCGATCTATCCAAACGCTCGTGGCGTGAAAACACAACAAAAAGACACATCTCTGCAATCGTGTGTCACCGGAATTACGCCCTGGTCTGTCCTCGTTCGTAACGAGCTCGTGCTGACCGCAACTCTAGCCGTAGCTCTCCCTGCCGTAACCGTAGCAGCAAAACCAAACTGGTACCGATGAGGCTAGATCAGGAAGGAATATAATACTGAACAAGGAAATGTACATCCTAAACTCTCTGATACCAACTTTGTCACGGTCCGAAAGTACGGAACATGACCGACACCTAAACTACGAACGTCTCGAGACGTACGTAATCTAAGTAAACCGAAAACCCAGAATACAAACCAAGAAAAGTAGTAGAGTGCAGGAAAAACCAACTTAAAGGAAGTAATTTCAATAGCATAAGCCGAATTATGCGGTTTTTAAAACATCAAAAATTTACTGAAAATTTCGGCAGAGTCTCCTTTGTAAATACTGGCCCCCAAACGGGATACAACATAAATAGTATACGAAATCAAGAAAAAGGCATCCCCAAGCGGGAGCTAGCTCTTCGTCAATCGACGGTCACAACCACACAAGCAATATAATATACAACGCCAACGGCGAGGATCAAAACTCAAAAGGAAACTCAAAACCACCAGAAATATAACGAGCGACTCTAAGGTCGAAAGAATAAACAACACTGGTCTCTATCTCAATAAATACATTTTTGGTTGATGGAATTTACTAGATACAACGGAATAATATTATACAAGGTAATATGATGGGTACGATACAAGAAAAACCCACCTGCTAGCAAGTCACCCGAATGAAACTGAGCCCGCAAAGCCGTAAAGAAACATGTACGGCAAACCCTGCAAGAAACTGGGGCACAACGGGGGTGAGTTGCCAACTCGTGAATAGAAAAACATCTACGAATAAAAATCGCATGTATGACGCAATCCTAGGTCATACGATCATAATATATAATCCTCCAATAACATGCAGCTTATAACAAGGCAAGGGTAAATATCTAACCCGAGTGTAATCTCATGTGCCTGTGTCAGTGCCTCAGGTAGCAATATATCATATGAATGAGGTATGAATGCACGGAACAGAATGCATGTACTGACGAAAACTTCTTTCATAAATCAGTGAGATTTCTGTATTTTTAAAGTGAGGTACCATAAATGAAATCAGCATAAAACAGTGCCCAGCATCGACAAAAAACAAGTGTCCAAATATCTCGATATCTCTGTATCACAATCTCTGTACCTCAATATCTCAAAATCAATATCTAGGGTGCCGTCAATCCAGACCGGCCCCTACCATCCATCTCAAGACCACGACGGTATCTCCGGATATCCGACGCGTCGGTAATATCACCGGTCGGTAGTGCTCCCCTGCCAGGCCCAACGTCAACAACACATTCCTCTTGCCCCGGGGTACCGCACCGGGCCCACCATGTACCCGAAACGGTTCATCCATCTCCTCGAATCGGGTCTCGAAATCCATCAGCAAACTCATGGTGGACGACTCATACATCATAGGAAAACCGCATTTTTTATTTAAAAAGAAAGAAAGCAGTTTATATATGTTTTGCGGTTTTCCTCCAAATCCATAAAATATCATGGGAATCCGAATCATCAATAGCATGTAAAACCATGAATATAAGCATGAGAATCCATGAATACGGCATAACAATGAATAACAGTATGCATGAAGTAGCAGGTAATAACTACAATGTCTAAACTATTAGTTAACATGCTATGTCAAGCAATAATATTTTCTAAGGTGTACGTGACATGGCAATTACCGATAAAATGTGTGTGAGCCGGCAAGTAAGTGTACGTGGTACATACGCATCATCGGTAATGGTGCTGGTGTCCTAACAGCATGATATCAATAATGGAGTATGAAACATAATATAAGCATGCGAAGCGAACCACAATAAGGAGCGGGAGCAGAAAACTAGACGCAACTATAACTAATCTGCATTAATCTAATATAAGTCCTACAAATGGTGCCTTTTGAAATAACACGAATCATGGGGTTTTGAAAATAGGGGCTACGGTGTTTTTATGAAAAGATACGTCCTTTGAAATATCCGTAGGATCCCTTGACCTGTCTTTTAAAATACCCACGACCCGCTAGTTTGAAATAGGTGGGAGTCTAATCTAATCTAACAACTACACTAAACTATACGGCTGAACTAACAAGCTAAGCTACAGGTAAGGAAACCGCCTAACATCTGAGTCGATACATATACATACCTGTATATATATTAGTCGGTGATCCCGCCTCAATAATATCATATCCGATATCATATCTATAATCAGACATCCCAAGTCAAGAGTGCGGATCAATCATCAAAATATAGCTCGTACGTAAATCCGTCGTACGGCATCCCAAATCTGGGTACGGGTCAATATCACATTCATCATACTATTCATCTGATATCCTCTTTATCAAATATCATGATCGGGGTACTGATCTACGTCTAGTACAATATTGATACCATCTATGTATGCATGCATGTATAAGAATCACTACGTCAAAAAGACCCGCTAAAACATCATGTCGTATCTCAATACGAACCAAAACACATCACGGATCTTCTGGCCTCAAGCCCAATATCATCGACTCATCTCAAATCCCAATTACTATCCTCAAATCCAGTATATAAACACATAGTCCCATACCTATGTGTAAATATACACATCAATATATAATCCCATGTACGCACATATGAAAGAAGAATGTATGCAAATATGGGTGTGCGTGTATGTGTGGTGCAACCACTACTCTAGGGTTTCGCAATACTAAACCAATCCAATCACACCAAGGATCCATTTCTATCATCAATAATCTCAAACAATATATAAACAATATATATATGTGTGCATACGTATTCGTATACATCACCACGAACTGCGGGGGTGCTATACGCCATCCACCCGACTTCTCCCCGTAGATATAAATCTACTCACCTGGTCCTCGCTTGCCGGTGCCGACGCCGCCACGCGCTTGCTTATCGTCTCGAAGTCCACATGGGGTACCTACATATCATAACGCACCGTATCGCATTAAAATCCGACTCATGACCAAAACGACGCACGAATCCCACATAGGTCAAAACCTATGGTTGCTTCACAAATCGACCCAAATACCCTCGATGTCGGCGTACAAACGCCAAACCATCGAGAAAAATCCAATCACACTCATTTGCACATTCACGAACACTAATTTTAATATAAACTAGGTTAAAACTCACAAAAACCCCAATTTCACTTAAAAAGTCATTTTTCCGTAAATCTAGCAAGCACAATTCGCCGTTTTTGTACAAAACTTGATGTTTAAATGAATGTAGCGGCCAATATACTTATTAAATATCTTAAATAAGTCATAGAAACAAATTCCGGAATTTAATCTCATTAAATTCCAAAAACCCTAATATTCTAGTTTACAAAATACCCTTTTTTAACAATTTTAAAGCAACAATACATAATTCAACAACTAGACTAGGTTTCGCACAACCTAAGGTGTTAAAATACTCATTAACATGCTAAAGACATGATGAAAGCCTTATCATATTTTAATTCTCAATTTAACACAATATTTACAAAAAACTAGTTTGCAATATATATACTTATCACAAATTTAAATTAACAAAAATGCAACTAGCAACTAGAATTGATTTTAGCAAGCAATTATATGTTAATCTACCCATCACAATCCTAATCAAATGCTCAAACCCTAATCCTCATTCAAAACCATACACTTGAAATTTCAAACTTCAATTCAAAACCCTTTTTCTTTCATAAACACCTAATTAAACACTTAATTAACTTAGCTTTAAGAAATTAGTAACAAATTAAGCAAAAATGTTTAGAATTATACCCAAAAACATTTGAAGATACACAAGCATCCATGGCCCTCCAAAATGCTCTCTTTTCACAAAGATCCATGCTATACGGGCTAAGCTAAAATGGGTAGGAGTCGGATTTGGGTTTTGGGATTTTTTTGATGGATTTTGGGGCAATTTGTGATGAAGTTTTGAAGAGAAAAGAGAAGGGAAATGTGGGGGGGGGGGGGGCTGTTGCTGCTGTAGGAGGGGGGGGGGCTGCTGGAATGGGAGTGGAAGAGGAGAGAGAGGGAGGTAGAGAAAGTGGGGGGAGAAGTCAAAGTCAATTCAAGGTCAAAGGTCCACATCATTTCTCCATTTTCTTTTCTTTTCTTTCATTTCTTTTCCTTTGAAATTCAAGTGGGGAAAAAGATGGTGGCTGCTGAATTCTGCCAAGGGGAGAAGTAAATGGGGGTGTGTGGGTGTGGGTACGGGCGTGGGGTGATGAAAAATGATAAATACAATACCCCAAACATCCATTTACGCTAAAAAAAAGCCTTTTTTCTTCAATAATTTCTAAACCGTTTTGGCAAATAATTTCATTCCAAAAACCACATGATAAAATTTTATTTAATGTTTTATGATGCGCAAAATTTTTTTCAACTCATTCTAATTTGTAATTTTCCCTAATTAAATGTATTAGTGACGGCTTAAAATAATATTAAAATAATATTTTTTTCAGAAAATTTGAAATTTCACCAGTGGCTCAATAAACACCAAATAATAGCAATTACATAGTTAGAATATGTATACTTAATTTTTATAATAAGATATTTGTATTTTGACTTTTTACAGAAAACCCCTTATTTTACCGATTTTTTTCGAAATTTCACCGAAACGATTTTCAAAATGTTACAGCGCCACGTGTCGGCACGTGGGCGCTTTGCGCTCGGGGGCAGAGCGCTTGAGCGCAAGCGCGCCACGTGTCGGCACGTGGGCGCTTTGCGTTCGGGCACAGAGCGCGGGAGCGCAAGCGCGCCACGTGTCGGCACGTGGGCGCTTTGCGCTCGAGCGCAGGGCGCTGGAGAGCAAACGCGCCACGTGTCGGAACATGGGCGCTTTGCGCTCAAGTTCTAGAGCGCCACGTGTCGGCTCATGGACGCTTTGCGCTCGAGCGCTAGCGCGCCACGTGTCGGCACGTGGGCGCTCGGCGCTTGAGCGCTTGGGCTCCGGCGAGGAAAAATGGGCTTTTAGTCCCAGAAACAGAAGCTATGCTTCAGAAAGGAAATATTTGTTGTTATATATATATATATATATATATATATATATATATATATATATATATATATATGGAGTTAAAACTCCTAGGATGTTTTGAAGCTGATGAAGGGGGTTCTTCTTCTTCCTCCTGTTTTTGGCCGGATCTTGAAGATCAAGAAGTAGGAGATTTTAAAAATCACTCCTTTTTGAGATCTGATGGGAGATTTGAGTTCCCCTTTGTGGGTTTTGTGGTGGAAAACTACTTAGTTTTGGAAAAGAAAGAGTAAAACTCTTGATTTAATTCAAAAGAAATGAGAAGGTTTAGAACCTTGGAGAAGGAGCAGGAGGCACAAAGAACCCTAGTTTTTGGGGGAATGAAAAGTATTACTTTATTCATCATCGTTTTTCCTTATATAGGCTTACATATTTACATATAGCCCCTTGGGCTTTACAAAAATGGCATTTTTGCCTATCCCATGGCTCATGTGCCATTTCATTTTTGCACATAAGCCATGGGCTTACAAAAATTTGGCTTTATGCCCATTTTGCATACATTCATGTATATAAAAAAATTACATGAAAATTATTTATTACATGATCTATATTTTAGCATGGAAGAGGCTGGCCGCGGGCTTGACTTGGGCATGGGCCCGCTTGACCTGGGCTTGGGCCCACCTGGCTTGGGGTTGACCTTGACTTTGACTCGGTCAACTAGGGTGTAAATTTTTACCCCAACAATAAGCTGTGCTAAACTCAACCGCGTCCCAACCTTCCTGTAAGTTCTTCCAAAAGCGTGATAAGAAACGAGTGTCACGGTTGGACACGATGCTCACCAGTACTCTATGCAATCTTACAATCTCCTGCATGAACCATTCTGCCAAAGCTTCCATTGAATGACCAAGAATCATCAATCACCCAATCTGCATTGTTGCCTTTTGGACTCCGCGGTAAAGCCGTCACGAAATCCATGGTTATATGTTCCCACTTCCATTGAGGAATCGGAAGTGGTTGCAATAACCAGCAACCCGTTGATGTTCAGCCTTAACTTGCTGACACACCAAGCACTTTGGTACAAAACGGGCAATCTCCCGGTTCATGCCTTCCCATCAGAAATGTTGTCGTAGATCTCGGTACATCTTTGTGCCTCCTGGATGTACGGAATATGCGGAACTGTGCGCTTTCTTCATAACTTCTTCGCGTATGTCTCCCTTTGGCACACACAAACGATTACCATATCGCAACGAACCATCTTCATGAACCAATAAGTCCGTTCGAAGTACAGCTTCAATCTGTTCTCGAACTTCTGCAATCTTGGGTCCTGCAATTGCGCTGCTTTAAAATTCTCGTTCAACGACGACTGTACTTGCTGCTGCATCAACTATCTTGAAGAATGCGGTAACACGATCTCCAACTCGAATTTCCAAAATCTTCGATAAGCTCTTTCTGTGCAGTCAACATCCGAATTGTTGGTAACCGACTAAGCGCTTCCGGCACTATACTAACTTTCCCCCCGGATAGTTCTTGAGACCAAGATCGTAGTCAGCCATCAGCTTCAACCATCTTCGCTGCCTCACATTTAGCTCCTTCTAAGTGAACACGTACTTTAGGCTTTTGTGGTCGGTGAATACTTCGACCCCTTTCACCCAATAAGTAGTGTCTCCAAAACTTCCAAGCAAAAACACAGCTGCTAGTTCCAAGTCCTGAGTTGGGTAATTCCTCTCATAGGTCATCAACTGTCTCGATGCATAAGCTAAAACCTTTCCTTGCTGCATCAAAACACATCCCAATCCTTTTTCCAGACACGTCGCTATGAATCACCAATTCTTCCGGAACCGTCTGGTACGGTCAAAATAAGAGCGGTTATCCATCCTTGCCTCAACGCCTCAAAAGATGACGCACACTTATCCATCCACACAAATGGTACTTCCTTTCGCGTAAGCTTGGTCAGAGGCTCAGCCAAACGAGCAAAATTCTCTACGAACCATCTGTACTACCCGGCAAGTCCAAGAAAGCTTCTGATCTCTGCTACGTTCTTCGGAATCGGCCAATCTTGAACTGCTGCAATCTTCTCAGGATCAATGGCTATTCCATCTCCGGATACAACATGCCCCCAAAACTTCACTTCTTCAAGCCAAACCCGCATTTGCTCATATTTGCATACCATCTTTCTTGCCTCAATGTCTGCAGTACGATCTTCAAGTGTTCTACATGCTCTTCCTTGCTCCTCGAGTAGACCAGAATATCATCGATGAACACCACTATAATCTGGTCCAGGAACGGTGAAAAGATTCGGCTCGTCAAGTCCATAAATATCTCTGGTGCATTCGTGACTCTGAATGGCATCACCAAATACTTTTAATGTCCATACCGAGTTCGGAATGCAGTCTTGCAAAATATCTTCTATTTTAACTCGGACCTGATGATATCCGGATCGCAAATCCAGCTTCGAGAATACCCTAGTGACATTAAGCTGCGCAATCAATTCGCCAATGCGAGAGATCGGGTACTTATTCTCAATAGTCACCCGGTTTAAATTCTCGATAATCGATGCACATCCTCCTTGTGCCATCTTTCCTCTTTACTAGAAGAACTGGAGCTCTCCAAAGTGAGTTGCTACTGCGAATCCACTCCTTCTCTAGCAATTCGGCAACCTGCTTCTTGACTTCTTCCAACTCCACTGGTGCCATCGGGTAATACGCCTTTGAGATTGGTACTGCACCAGGAACAAGATCGATCGCGAACTCCACGTCTCGCTTCGGCGGTAAACCTGATATGACTTCAAACACGTCCATGAAACTCTCGAATATTGCCGGCGCTTCTTCCTTATCCACTTCCATCGACGAAAGAACATTATTTGTCGGCCTAGCCCTAAACTCGACTGGCCCGACAGAACCGCTTCCTCCAGCAAAACAAGCTCCGGATGTCCGGGAATCTGAAGAATCACTTTCCTTTCCTTACAATCAATATGAGCGCGGAAAGTGCCGCGAAAATCCATTCCCAAGACAACAACAAACAAAGGCATGCACCAGAATTGAATAAGCCTAATGCGGGGAAAACATGAACAAGTAAGATACTGAGATGACTTCATCTGAAGTCAAGATACTGAAGAGGATTAAGCACGGTAAACGTGATCCAAGCTGGCGATAAAATAATAACTGGTAAGCAATGAAATCGAGAGAAGCAAGGTATATAACAATCATGAAACAAGGAAATGAATCAAGACCAGGACTCCAAGTTACTTAAATAGAGTACCGCATTGTAACCATGCTGCAGTTCATGGGTACAATTACATAACTTCACTCAAGTCGCCCAAATCCTAGTATCAGAATCAACAAACAGGGAGAAACAATAGAGAACCAAAAAGTTTCATGTCGAGATGCAATGTGGTTTGCATATCGTCAAGGCGAAGGACAAAAGAAAGATATGATTCAAGAATCATGATAGTAATGTAGCAGGACATGTTCCTAATCACGAGTATTCTGATTCGTGTATTGGGTCCAATACCCAACTACAAAAGAATCAAACTCGATTAACCTATATCCTATGTCTCTGATACTAAAAGAACCATGTCACGCCCCGCTTCCCAGAGTACGCTAAGGTAGGCACGTGACATAGCCAACCATGCTACCCGTGGATAAGAATTATCCTTCCACAGTCACATTACGGCTGTAGAGATATCAAGAACAATAATAAACTATCTAACACATGTCCATAAGCCAAAATAAAATGAGTCTAGAATAAAATAATGCGGAAGCAAAAGATCCAAAAATAAAACACATGGAAAATAAAACTGGATACCAACAGGATCCTCACCGCTCGGTCTAACAGTGGCAATACTCCTGATCAGTCAGCAACAAAGATAGAGGATCTGGGCCATGCAAAACCCAGACGTCAGCACGTCATAACATCAAGCAATAATATATAAACAGGGTAGCAAGACATGCAAGTATGATCATAAAAGGTAAAGCAGGTGTAACAACAATATAAATCAGGGCAGTGAAAGGTAGTATGAAGTAAGTAATCTAAACTGGTCTATTGGGTTAACTACTCTCAAGTCTTTGAAATCAATTTGATGAATCATCGATGTAACTCAATAGTGTAGGGTGTTTTTCGTCACCCCATTGAGATGAGAATACGCACGCGCTTGTCAGGCGTACTATAGATTCCCCCTGCCTGGGGTAGGCCGGGGTTTATTGATTGTGGGGGTCCGAATCTCCGGCAGCCGCGGACTAAGCTGCCGTTAATTACCCCTCGCCTTTGGGGCGAGGGAACCTCCGATTAACGGGTTTAAACTGTTCATGCGAACTCAATGTGCGGTGTGCGTGTGTTGTGTTTTGAAAAGGGGTTTTGGATATATCGGGAGCCACGCAGAGTTTTTAGGGGTCAAGGGGGCTAGCAGCCCCCTTGCGGGGTGCGGGGCAGCGCCCCGTTAGAAATTTTTTTCTAACAGGGACAGTGTTGTGGAGTATGTGTGTGTGTAAATATGTATGCATATGTACATATATATATGTATGTATACATGTATGTGTGTATATATATATATATATATATATATATATATATATATAAGAAAGAGGGGAAAAGACATCTAAAGGATGCGTGGGGAAGCACCTTGGGCGCTGTGCGCCTAGGTGCTGTGCGCTCAGGCGCTAGAGCGCCATGTGTCGGCACGTGGGCGCTCTGCGCTTGAGCGCTGGGAGCTTGAGCGCAAGTGCGGCATGTGTCGGCACGGGGACGATTTGCGCTTGAGCGCTTGCGCTGGAGCGCAAGCGCGCCACGTGTCGGCACCGGGGCGACTTGCGCTGGAGTGCAAGCGCGCTACGTGTCGGCACGCGGGCGCTCTGCGCTTGAGCGCCGGCGAGAAAAAGAGGCTTTTAGCTGGAAATCAGAGAGGAGTTGGACTCCTGAGTGTGTTTTTGGGGTTAATGGAAGGGGTTCTTCTTCTTCCTCCTCTGTTAGCTGGATCTTGAAGATCAAGAGATGTGAGATCTCAAAATCTCTCCTTTTTGAGATTTGATGACAGATCCAAGTTCCCCTTTGTGGGTTTCATGGTGAAAAACTATTTTGTTTTTGAAAAGGAAGAGTAAAACTCTTGATTTAATTCAAAAGAAAGAAGAAGGTTTGAGACCTTCAGAAAAGGGAAAGAGATACAAACCCTAGGTTTTTTGTGAGAATGAAAAGTGTATTTCTTTATTCATCATCATGTTGCCTTATATAGGCTTACATATTTACATATAGCCCCTTGGGCTTTACAAAAATGACATTTTAGCCATCCCATGGCTCATGTGCCATTTCATATTTGCACATAAGCCATGGGCTTACAAAATATTGGCTTTATGCCCATTTTGTTTACATTCATGCATAAACAATTACATAAAAATTATTTATTACATGATTTTGTTGTTGGCATGGGGAGTCTGGCTGCGGGCTCGACTTGGGCATGGTCCCGCTTGATTTGGGCTTGGGCCCACCTGGCTTGGGGTTGACATTGATTTTGACTTGGTCAACCGGGGTGTAAATTTTTTGTTGGAGATAGTACCCTCAGAGTCAATTATTGGATCACAGGCACGTGATTGCAATGATTGAGGGAGGACCTGTCCCAGTAGGACAGTCTTACTCGAGATGATAGTATGCTATCTGGTTTATCTTTATCATCGTGTACTACTTTAGGTGACCTGATAAGTCGCTATTACACATTGGTAGAGCCCCTAGGATTCTTGCTTGACTGCCAGCAGTATGAGGGCGATCATATATGCGGGAGCTGGTAGTCTATAAGCACATCCTTAAAAGGTCCCTAGTCGTGGGAGTTTCGAGACAGGGCATCGATACTCCAGAGTATACTAGTGTATACAGTCGAGACACCGACGAGGGGCGGTGGCCGGTCTCACAAGCCACTGGTGTCAGTTAGTTCACCTAATATGTATACAGGTGCTCATTGGGTTATGAGTACACCGGACAGGACTCGCCGGGAACATGCTAGTTGGTCTTATACCTGACGTCAGATAGCAGTTCCCTGGTGACATGTGTACAGGTTAGTTCATTGACCTGGGGATCGTCATTTGTCTCGTGTGAGTTCCCACTGTACTTTGATTACTACCCTACCACGGTCAAAGAAGACGTGCAAACAGGTTTTAGTTGGGTACAGTCCCGAGCCACATGGAGGCAGTGAGCGGATCTTCGGCGGTTCGTCTCTCCCGGTATTGGGGGTGAGGTCGCGCTGTGTCTAGGAGAGCCATTACACGAAGCCCTCGGCCGAGGCAGGAGATTTACTGGTAGGTATTCTAGTAGTATCTCAGGGTGTTCTGGGCTACACTCCGACACGACTTGTACCACTTTTGGGGGTCTGACTTTTACCAACCCCTAGGCCCGCCATGCGATGCTCATAGATGAACGGACCGGACTGTACGGATATTGTCACTGACAGGCTCAGTAGGGTGTCAGGATGAGTTCGCTCATCGACGTCCCTTTTGGTCATTAGCTGGTGGCCCGTCACGTATGGCTAATACCTCTGACGTGCTAGTGGTTAAATCCATAGCCATAGTATTGACGAGTCTTTAGAGTCCACCACACATACAGTTACTCAAGTTTCGGGCGAAACGCTGTAGAGGCCGTATGGAGATATGGCAGGGTTAGATCAGATACGTGCGGTATTGTACGCATCAGGATCGGACGGTTAGTACTAGAGGCCGTATGGTTATATGGCAGGGTTCGATCAGATACATGCGGTATTGCACGGATCAGGATCGGACGGATAACACTAGCCGGCTTTGGTTTAAGCCGGATCCTAGTATAGTACAGTGTGGATTTTGTCTCATTGCATTTGTATTTCGGTCGGAATACAGATGCGGGTGTGTATACACAGTATCGGGGTTCTCCTGTAATTTATTACGGGACCAGTTTTCTGGAGTTGCCAGTTTGCTTTCCGTTTCGGCCATATTTCTTTGTATCTTTCATTGGCCGAAGATTGATGGAGGAGGGCTTATTTGCATTTGTGCAAATAAGCAATTTGGAAGGGGGTCTTTGCATATTATTGTATCATGATACTTGCACCATCATTGCTTGACTTTCTTTAGTCATCATGTTTTGACTTGTGGTTTGATGATGGTTGTGGTTGAGTGTGGATGTGTTTGTGATCATGTTCTTTCATGATTATCTTTATTCCCTTGCATTATGGTTTTGGTTCTTATCATCCATTCACCTCTCTCATACTCACCCCCACCATATTGTTATAGCCGGCCATTCCCTCATGGGGGCTGTCAAAATTTTGGATGTGGGAATTGTTGTTCTTTTCATGCCACAAAATTCCCAAGTTCTTCAAAAATTCCACTAGTTCAATTCCTCCACCATTATGGCAACCTCCATGAACCCCAAAAGACATATAGATCTTCACTATATTCTACAGCAAATCTTGGGCACGTCGACTCGCCAGCTTCATGCCCGAGTTGCCTCGGTATAGAGGTGGGAGCCCGTAAAAGAACCAGGCGACGTGGTGCCCTTTCCGGCGAGGAAGTGGAGACCGGACATTCCGTGGGAGATCGGGACGACGGCGAGAAGACCGGAGGACTCGGATCACTCGGTATATCTCTCTTCCCCATCTTGTAGTAAGCTAGGACTAGTTAATGGCCCGATCCGGGTTTTAGTGCGCGGTGGTGCCGGTCAAGAAAAATTAATGTTAACCATTGCTTCCGCATTTGGCCTCGTGATGGAGGCTGGGGCGCCGCTGTGCACTTACAGTGGTATCAGAGCCTCGCCATTAACATAGTCTAGCTTTGTCTAATGTGTTTTACATTTCCGATCGAACAATTTTCCAAAAACCGTATTTTTCTTCACATCAGTTTCTGTCGAAATTTTTTTGAATTCCAAAAATTTTTCTGGTTGTTTCAAAATGATGTGTAGGACATTCTAAGAGTTCTGTGAAAATTTGGGCTCGTGAACAGTCTAAACCACCGCGGAACCGCGGCCAAACCCATGATTGGGCCGCGGTTCCGCCGCGACTTGAACTGTTCAGTCCCCCAAAATTCTACAGAATGCTCCTGAGTGGAAAATAGGTTTTCTGGAATGTTATTTTTGGGCCCAGATTTCTTGATGTGCTACAGTAGTACTTGGGGGCCCACTTGGTAAAATTTAATCGATCGGATATTTTAAACACATTAGTTCACAGTATTTACATTATATCTGCGACCGTGAATGTCACTTGATTGGTAAATCCTGTCTAACTGCTATAGCCCGGTTAGACGGATTTGCGAACGTGACTTTCACGTTGATGTTCTGTGTATTGCTGTGATGTTGCGGATTGGTCGTGGGGGATAGCCTGGATGCAATGCTAGTACAGTTGTGGTTGTATTATGTACATTTGATATTGCGGGGCGAGCGTCCGACATGTGGACTGCCGTCACTGCCTGTTTGTATTATTATTTTGGGGCACGACCAGGTTGCGGTTGATGTACCCGTTGTATGTATATTTTACTTTCTGTACTAGGATTACCCGAAGGTGGGGTGCATGGATAGCCAGGTTCCAGAGGGCAACGGGCCCGCATCTCATGGCATTGAGACGGAGAGGGCCTCACTCTAGGATTGGCGGGCTATTCGCCGCACTCGTAGGGGGTACAGGTTGACCCAGGAGGGGTGCCCAAGTTATCGGATTCCGTGAAGTGCTGGGTGGTCCATTCACGTTGCTGAAAGGGGCTGCCTCGCTTCAGGTTTTGGCGGGTAACTTGCTGCGCCCGTAGGGGTCTAGGATTTCATTGCACAGGCTATCCACACGACCAGGGGAACGTCGGGTTTCAGTAGTGGCTCTGTGAAACCCGGGGATCCCAGATATCTGTATTGTTCTGTGATGCTGTACATTTTTATGATGTTGCATTTTATCACGCCTTGAGCGAAATATAATATATTGGTATATATATTAGTAGATGTTGTATATGTTTTGCATCCGCGCTAGTCCAGTCCCCGCTCTGTCGTTAGTTAGCTAACCTAACGGGTAATGACGGGACCCAGTGGCGAATGCGGATGGCATATACGCACATCAATATATTTTCGTTCTTTGTGGTGTGATCAATTGATGGGACTGCGTTGATTCGGATCAATGCAAGTTAAAAACAAACCTAATCTGATGTTGTTGGAACACTTTTCAAAAAGCTGTTATTGCAAGGACGTTCTCTTTTATTTTGCATCATGGTATTCAGTTGGAATATCCTGCTCCTCAGTCGACGAGGCAAGGGCCGAGATCCCTTTACCGGGAGTGACCCCTTGGACAAAAAGTTTGCGTCAGGGCATTAACTTCACTATAGCCGATTACTTTTGCTTTGCATCGTGGTATTCAGTTGGAATATCCTGCACCTCATTCTATGGGGAAAGAGCCGAGATCCCTTCACCGGGAGTGACCTCTTTAGCAAAGGTTTTCGTCGCTATATTTTTAAAAGCTATCCGTTCCTTCAACGATATCAAGTTCATTAAGTCAAAGGTTTTCGCCAGAAACCATTCATAGCCTTCCGTCGTTTCATATGGGTAGTCAATAGTATTCAAGCTGTGTTTGTTGGCCAAAGTCAAGGAACAGTTTTTAGTAGCTGTTGGTTATTCATATGCAGCATAGATAGATGCGTTGGTTTGGAACAGTCGTACTGCCTTGTCTGCCAAAGTTAAGGGTAGGTACGGGTGGATTCAAATCAACCTGGAGAATGACGGGTAGAACTTGACATGTGACTTATGATTTGTTGGCCAAAGTCAAGGTCATAAGAGCATGGAATAAAAATCACATCGGGAGTTTCTAAAGAAACTGGAACTTGCCAGATATGCGCATACCTTCTGGAGTGTGACACCGTGAGCGGATTCCGTCACGTTATCATGCGATGATAGTTGGATCCCGATTCCCACTGATGAGTTGGTTTACTCTTCGGGTGATCCTGACTAATTCTTCTTTCAGGTTTGGATGAGAATTTGACGGTACAGTGCGAGGTTTCCAGATTAGATAAATTGGTAACCATTCTGATCTAGGTTAGAATGCACGCTGAGTGTTTCTTTTCTCTCTCTCTTTGGCAGCGACCATTGACCCGACCCTAAGACTATGACTCAGTGACCAAATTCACCGAACCTTCTTAACACTGGCTTTTGGATTGTCAGAGTTGCAAACCTCATTGCCACTCCTACTTTTACCCTTTTCTCCAGGACACCCCGTATTACTACGAACGTCCACTTTCATTGGACAAAACCATCGTATGGTTATATCCGAACTCGAAGGAATTTATTCGAGGATGGTTTCCGGTTCTGGAGAAAACGAATAGGACTATTCAGTTGTCTTTTCCTTTTACCTTCTCTCAGGTTACGAGTGCTCCTTGGTTTAGGAGATAGTACACCTATTACGCAAATTGGATAGTCTTCTTTCAAACCTTAGGCTGGTGCCGAACGGTGGGGAATGAAGAAAACCAATTAGCATAACGATGGTGTGCAGAAGGTATTAAGTAAAGACATAACAAGGGATTAGTATGAGGGCAAAGTAAATTGCGACTGCTATTCACGACCAAACCAAGTATTTATTCACCAATCCTAAATCACCTTTGTATTTCTCCAGAACACTCTGTATCACTACGAAGATCCACAGTTTACTGGGTGCTCTATCGTATGGTTATATACGAACTCGAAAGGAACTTGTTCCAGTTCGGGGATGGATTCTGGTTCAGGAGAAATAGGAATAAAGTTTATTCGGTTGTCTTTTATCTTTACCTTCTCTCATTGCGAGTGTTCCTAGGATTAGGACAGTACACCCATTATGCTTATTGGATAGTCTTCTTCCAAACCATAGGCTAGTGCCGAACGGTAGGGAAGGAAGAAAACTATTTGGCCTAAAGGGGTGTGCAGAAGGTAATGAATAAAGACATATAAAGGGATTTGGAGAGGTGGCAAAGAATTATACGGTTATAGTTGTGAATCTGGATAATGGAAGAGACATTACTAGGAATACCGGGATACCCCATCGAAACATTTCAATGTTTCAGTTTCACTGTGTACTGCTAAAGGAAAACTGATTTCCCAATTAGACACTTGCTCCAGGGTATGTATTTACCAGGTATGATTCTCATATCTGTATGGTTTTACAGATGATGAGTGGGAGTAAGTTATTTGGAATTGGGTGATCATCCTCATTTTATCGGGATTCGTTGTAATCGGTGATATTTGAGGAAATCACCTGGGCTGTTTGCCGGTCGGCAAATATTTGGTTTTGAATATCCGCTGTTATGCACCAATTTCAAATCGATATATCTGTATGTCTATTTTCATAGAGTGAGATATACCTTTTTGAAATTATGTCTACAACATTTACCTATATCAGTGGATGGTTAGGTAAGGAGCATTAAACAGCGGTGTAATTCTTCTTAACCATAAGTACAGTTTTCAACCTATGACACACAGGGAATGAGTTATTAGACTCAAGGGATTTATACAGAGTATTGTATGTTGTCCAGGGTCCATCAGGATAGAGGGGTTGGTCCTCGTACTATATTCGGTTTAGTTATGACTTCTCTAGTTTTTAGACATGTGTTTCGTAGAAACACAGGGTCCGAATTTTGAGAAGTTATAGGTATTTGATTAAAGTAGAGAACCAGATATTGCAAGTATCGGTATTCTTCAAAATGATCGAAGATGTAGATACTTGTGTATGGTATTCAGTTGATAGTAGTGATTAAGGGAACTTGCTTCTCTTTCAGGTTACTCATAATTGGAAGCATTCCTAAGTTGAGTAACGCTGATCGGCCTCTTTCCATTTAGTTGACAAGCACTGGAGACAGTTGCATGATTTGAATCTGGTTCAATTAAATCAGTGCCTCTGGTTCTATATTGGATATAGAACAGTTCATATCTTAACGATGTTAAGGTACGGGGAGTTGTCCGGCTTATAATTAAAACCAGACACCGGACAACTCAAGGCACGTTTCTGTAATGGCTGTTTGTGGGTTGACCCAGACTATGATGAGGGTTGACTTTCTACCATCTGGAAGATCAATAGTGATATTGTTCTAGACTCGCCACAGTTTTAAATAAAATGGATTTTTTCAGAAAACAGTAGTGGGAGTATGGTAGAACTGGAAGTGATTCCAGAACCACAAACGATTACTGAAATTTCATAGGAACCTAAAGATTCAATCTGGTTTGACATTCCATTGGCCACTCCGCAGATTTGGTGGGTAACTTCAGGCACCCGAGAGGTACTCCGGTAGCCTCAAGGACGGTGACAGGGAAGTTCTTGTTTACCCACACTTTCCATTGCTGTTGTTCCAGGCTACGAGTCCCGGCAGGAGGATGAGTATAGCGTCGTACTAAACTAGCTTTAGAAGTGTACGTGTATATGACTCTGCCAGAGGGTTGTCGTAGTCAGTGGGAGCAGCGGAAGCATTGGTGGACAGGTGGCTTATGTCTATTTATAGACTAAAGCAGATGTAGCGGAGATAGATCATCAATTTCTGATGTGACAGTCATAGGTCTGACTTCATCAGAATAGGGGATGGATCTGTTGAGAAGGTAGTAAGGTGTGATGTCATGGTATTTGGATGACATACACAGAATAGGAAAAGAAACTCCTATACTACGATCGGTTATACTTTGGTCGTCACACAGTAGTTTCTCCACATGGGACTTGGACATTATATCAAACATACTGGTTACTAGATCTATGGTTTTAGATCTAGATTTGGGTGGTTTCCCAATCAGGGTACTTAGACAACATTCTAAGAGTATTTAGAATGGACGACTCCTGGCACGGTAGTGTACCTGCAGGTAATGGAGTCACCCTCTCTAAAGGTGTCTTACAGACCAAAGGGGAGAGGGATGTGCATGATTGACAGATCACTTGCTCAGGCAATTGAGTCACTCATGAGATGTCAAGTACCACACCAGATGTTGTTCTTGCACTAGATGCACTAAGTTGACATTGATCCAATCCTAGAGAAACAGTCGGAAGCAGTTTTAGAACATAAGTGGATGTTCTAGGGATATGATAACGGCAGCCTCATTCGGGAGACAGTTATCATTCCAGGCTTCCAAGGTGACCTGGACGACAAGGAGGTTGTCAGAGTTATAGTTTTCCGTCTGACGAGGGGCAGTATTTTGGACAGGTGGTCCAAGGCAATACTGAGGGAGGCATGGCGCAGGATACTGATTAAGTTCAGTTGACGATACAGTCTAAGAAGTTTGGATTTGGAGTTCATTTATGAGCTAGGTCCCATCAGACATCCAGACACATTCTAAGACTGGTATTGCTCATTTCGGGAGATGGGTTTCTCCGCGAACTTGAGATTATAGAAAGACATAGAAAGAAACATCAAAGCGGATCCACTCACTGAGGCTATTCCTCGAACGCAATAGTTTCGCAAACAGGCTTTGTGAGACTGACTAGTAGAGGAGTTGGGTGTTCGGTATCACACGAGCTGTGAGTATGCGACATCGCAATAATTAGCCTTGAGTGCAAGTGGGAGATTGTTGGAGATAGTGCCCTCAGAGTCAATTATTGGATCACAGGCACGTGATTGCAATGATTGAGGGAGGATCTGTCCCAGTAGGACAGTCTTACTCGAGATGATAGTATGCTATCTGGTTTATCTTTATAATCTTCTACTGCTTTAAGTGACCTGACAGGTCGCTATTACACGTTGGTAGAGCCCCTAGGATTCTTGCTTGACTGCCAGCAGTATGAGGGCGATCATATACGTGGGAGCTGGTAGTCTATAAGCACATCCTTAAAAGGTCCTTAGTCGTAGGAGTTTCGAGACAGGGCATCGATACTCCAGAGTAGACTAGTGTATACAGTCGAGACCCCGACGAGGGGTGGTGTAAGTGCACGGCGGCGCCCCGGCCGTCAATCCGACGGCCAAATGCGGAAGCGGTGATAAACTTTAATTTTTACTAGAACTGGCAAACCGCCGTGCACTAATACCCGGATCGAACCTCTAACTAGTCCTAGCTAACTACAAGATAGGGAAGAGAAGTATACCGACAGATCCGACTCCTCCGGTCTTCTCGTCGTCGTCCCGATCTCTTGCGGAATGTCCCGTCTCCTCCTCGTCGCCGGAAGTGCACCACATCGCCTACTTCTTTTACGGGCTCCCACCTCAATGCCGAGGCAACTCGGGCACGAAGCTGGCTAGTCGACGTGCCCAAGATCTGCTGTAGAATATCTAGTGAGCAAGTCTCATTTGGGGTTCATGGAGATGCCTTTTTGGTGGAGGAAGAAGAACTTGGAGAGAGGTGGGAAAAATGTAGCATACAAAAGAATGAGAATAACAATTTCCCACACCCAATGAAATGAATCCCATTCCCCCTCTAGGAATGCCCCCCCCCCCATGTGTGATTGGAGAGAGAGAGAACAAAGACAAAGGGGTGGGTGGAATGCAATGATGAAAAGTGATGATGAGAGAACAAAACCCAACACTCCAAAAGCCAATCATAACCTACAATGGTCAAGCCATCATGGAAAAGAAAGAGTCAAAGGATGGGCTCCATCATGAAACCATCATGATATAAATATATGCAAAGAACCCCCTCCATAAACACTTATTTGCAACAATGCAAATAAGCCCTCCTCCACCAATCTTCGGCCAATGAACGGAACAATGGAAATCGGCCGAAACGGAAAGCAAACTGGCAACTCCTGAAAACTGGTCCCGTAATAAATTACAGGAAAACCCCGATACTGTGCATACACACCCGCATTTGCATTCCGACCGAAATACAAATGCAATGAGACAAAATCTCCACTGTACTATACTAGAATCCGGCTTATACCAAAAACCGACTAGTAATATCTGTTCGATCCTGATCCGTGCAATACCGCACGTATCTGATCGAACCCTGCCATATGTCCATACGGCCTATAGTACAAACTGTCCGATCCTGATCCGTGCAATACCGCACGTATCTGATCGGACCTTGCCATATCTCCATACGGCCTCTACAACCTTTCTCCCGAAAGCTGAGTAACTGAATGTGGGGGACTCTAAAGACTCGTCAACACCTTGGTTGTGGATTTAACCACTAGCACGTCAGAGGTATAAGCCAATACGTAACGGGCTATCAGGTATTGACTAAAAGGGACGTCTGTGAGCGAACTCAGCCTGACAACCCTACTGAGCCTGTCAGTGACAATATCCGTACAGTCCGGTCCGTTCGTCTATGAGTATCGCATGGCGGGCCTAGGGGGTTGGTAAAAGTCAGACCCCCAAAAGCGGTACAAGTCGTGTCGGAGTGTAGCCCAGAACACCCTGAGATACTACTGGAATACCTACCAGTAAATCTCCTTTCCTTGGCCAAGGACTTCGTGTAATGGCTCTCCTAGACACAGCACGACCTCACCCCCAATACCGGGAGAAACGAACCCCTGAAGATACTCTCACTGCCTCCATGTGGCTCGGGACTGTACCCAACTAAAACCTGTTTGCACGACTCCTTTGAGCCGTGGTAGGGTAGTAATCAAAGTACAGTGGGAACTCACACGAGACAAATGATGATCCCCAGGTCGATGAACTAACCTGCACTCATGTCACCAGAGAACTGCCATCTGACATCTGGTATATGACCAACTAGCATGTTCCCGGCGAGTCCTGTCCGATGTACTCATAACCCAATGAGCACCTGTATACATCTTAGGTGATCCAACTGACACCAGTGGCTTGTGAGACCGGCCACCGCCCCTCGTCGGGGTCTCGACTGTATACACTAGTCTACTCTGGAGTATCGATGCCCTGTCTCGAAACTCACACGACTAGGGACCATTTAAGGATATGCTTATAGACCCCAGCTCCCACTTATATGATCGCCCTCATACTGCTGGTGGTCAAGCACGAATCCTAGGGGCTCTATCAACGTGTAATAGCAACTTGTCAGGTCACCTAAAATAGTACACGATGATAAAGGTAAACCAGATAGCGTACTATCATCTCGAGTAAGACTGTCCTACCGGGATAGGTCCTCCTTCAATCACCGCAATCACGTGCCTGTGATCCAATAATTGACTCTGAGGGCATTATCTCCAACAATCTCCCACTTGCACTCAAGGCTAATTATTGCGATGTCGCATACTCACAGCCCGTGTGATACCGAACACCCAACTCCTCTACTAGTCAGTCTCACAAAGCTCGTTTGCGAAACTATTGCGTTCGAGGAATAGCCTTAGTGAGTGGATCCGCTTTGTTGTCTCTTTCTATGTCTCTCTATATCTCAAGTTCGCGGAGAAACCCATGTCCCGAAATGAGCAATACCTGTCTTAGAATGTGTCTGGATGTCTGATGGGACCTAGTTCATAAATGAACGCCAAATCCAAACTTCTTAGACTGTATCGTCAACTGAACTTAATCAGTATCCTGTGCCATGCCTCCCTCAGTATTGCCTTGGATCACCTGTCCAAAATACTGCCCCTCGTCAGAGGGAAAAACTATAACTCTGACAACCTCCTTGTCGTCCATGTCACCTTGGATGCCTGGAATGATAACTGTCTCCCGAATGAGGCTGTCGCTATCATATCCCTAGAACATCCACTTATGTTCTAAAACTGCTTCCGACTGTTTCTCCAGGGTTGGATTAAATGTCAACTTATTGCATCTAGTGCAAGAACAACATCTGGTGTGGTACTTGACATCTCACGATTGACTCAATTGCCTGAGCAAGTGATCTGCCAATCATGCACGTCCCTCTCCCCTTCAGTCTGTAAGACACCTTTGGAGAGGGTGACTCCATTACCTGCAGGTACACTACCGTGCCAGGAGTCGTCCATTCTAAATACTCTTAGAATGCTGTCTAAGTACCCTGATTGGGAAACCACCCAAATCTAGATCTAAAACCATAGATCTAGTAACCAGTATGTCTGACATAAAATCCATTTCCTTTGTGGAGAAAACACTGTGTGACGACCAAAGTATAACCGATTGTAGTGTAGGAATATCACTTCCTACTCTGTGTATGTCATCCAAATACCATGACATCACACCCTACTACCTTCTCAACAGATCCATCCCCTATTCTGATGAAGTCAAACCCATGACTGTCACGTGAGAAATAGATGATCTATCTCCGCTACATCTGCTTTAGTCTATAAATAGACATAAGCTACCTGTCCACCAATGCTTCTGCTGCTCCCACCGACTACGACAACCCTCTGGCAGAGTCATATACACGTACACTTCTGAAGCGAGTTCAGAACGACGCTATACTCATCCTCCCGCCGGGTCTCGCAGCCTGGAACAACAGCAATGGTAATTGTGGGTAACCAAGAACTTCCCTGTCACCGTCCTTGAGGCTACCGTAGTACCTCTCGGGTGCATGAAGTTACCCACCGTATCTGCGGAGTGGCCAATGGAATGTCAATCCAGATTGAATCTTTAGGTTCCTTATCAAATCTTCAGTAATCGTTTGTGGTTCTGGAATCACTTCCAGTTCTACCATACTCCCACTACTGTTTTCTGAAAAAAATCCATTTTTAATAAAACTGTGGCGAGTCTAGAACAATATTGCTATTGTTCATCCAGATGGTAGAAAGTCAACCCTCGTCATAGCCTGGGTCAACCAACAAACAGCCATTACAGAAACGTGCCTTGAGTTGTCCAGTGTCTGGTTTTAAGCATAAAACGGACAACTCCCCGTACCTTAACACCGTTAAGATATGAACTGTTCTATATCCAATATAGAAACAGAGGCACTGATTTAATTGAACCAGATTCAAATCATGCAGCTGTCTCCAGTGCATGTCAACTAAATGGAAGGAGGCCGATCAGCGTTACTCAACTTAGGAATGCTTCCAATTATGAATAACCTGAAAGAGAAGCAAGATCTCTTAATCATTACTATCAACTGAATACCATGCACAAGTATCTACATCTTCGATCTCTTTGAAGAATCCCGACTCGCTACACCTGGTTCTCTACTCTATTCAAATACCTATAACTTCTCAAAATTCGGACCCTGTGTTTCCACGAAACACCTGTCTAAAAACTAGAGAAGTCATAAGTAAACCGAATATAGTACGAGGACCATCCCCTCTGTCCTGATGGACCCTGGACAACATACAATACTCTGTATAAGCCCTTTGAGTCTGATAACTCATTCACTGTGTGTCGTAGGTTGAAAACTGTACTTATGGTTAAGAAAAATTACACCGATGTTCAATGCTCCTTACCTAACCATCCACTGATATAGGTAAATATCGTAGACATAATTTCAGAAAGGTATATCTCACTCTATGAAAATAGACGTACAGATATATCAATTTGAAATTGGTGCATAACAGAGGATATTCAAAACCAAATATTTGCCGACCGGCAAACAGCCCAGGTGATCTCCTCAAATATCACCGATTACAATGAATCCCGATATAACGAGGATGATCACCCAATTCCCAATAACTTACTCCCACTCATCATCTGTAAAAGCATACAGATGTGAGAATCATATCTGGTAAATGCATACCCTGGATTAAGTATCTAATCGGGAAATCAGTTTTCTTTTAACATTACACAGTGAAACTGAAACAATGGAATGTTTCGATGGGGTATCCTGGTATTCCTAGTAATGCCTCTTCCAGATTCACGACTGTAACCGTATAATTCTTTGCCACCTCTCCAAATCCCTTCATATGTCTTTAGTCATTACCTTCTGCACACCCCTTTAGGCCAAATGGTTTTCTTCCTTCCCTACCGTTCGGCACCAGCCTATGGTTTGGAAGAAGACTATCCAATAAGCATAATGGGTGTACTGTCCCAATCCTAGGAACACTCGCAAAGCGAGAGAAGGTGAAGATAAAAGACAACCGAATAAACCTTATTCCTATTTCTCCTGAACCAGAATCCATCCCCGAACTGGAACAAGTTCCTTTCGAGTTCGTATATAACCATACGATGGAGTATCCAATAAACTGTGGATCTTCGTAGTGATACAGAGTGTTCTGGAGAAATACAAAGGTGATTTAGGATTGGCGAAGGAATGCTTGGTTTGGTCGTGAATATCTGTTGCAATTTACTTTGCCCTCTCACTAATCCCTTACTTTGTCTTAACTTAATACCTTCTGTACACCGTTTAGGCTAATTGGCTTTCTTCCTTCCCTACCGGTCGGCACCGGCCTAAGGTTTCGAAGAAGACTATCCAATTTGCGTAATAGGTGTACTACTCCTAAACCAAGGAGTACTCGTAACCTGAGAGAAGGTAAAAGGAAAAGACAACTGAATAGTCCTATCCGTTTTCTCCAGAACCGGAAACCATCCTCGAATAAATCCCTTCGAGTTCGTATCTAACCATACGATGGTTTTGTCCAATGGAAGTGGACGTTCGTAGTAATACGGGGTGTCCTGGAGAAAAAAGGGTAAAAGTAGGAGTGGCAATGAGGTTCGCAACTCTGACAATCCAAAAGCCAGTGTTAAGAAGGTTCGGTCAACTTGGTCACTGAGTCAAAGTCTTAGGGTCGGGTCAATGGTCGCTGCCAAAGAGAGAGAGAAAAGAAACACTCAGCGTGCACTCTAACCTAGATCAGAATGGTAAACAATTTATCTAATCTGGAAACCTCCCACTGTACCGTCAAATTCTCCTCCAAACCTAAAAGAAGAATTAGTCGGGGTCACCCGAGGAGTAAACTAACTCATCAGTGGAAATCGGGATCCAACTCTCATCGCATGACAACGTGACGGAATCCGCTCACGGTATCACACTCCAGAAGGTATGCGCATATCTGGCAAGTTTCAGTTCTTTTGAAACTCCCGATGTGATTTCTGCCCCATGCTCTTATGACCTTGGCGAAGGTCAACAAATCATAAGTCACATGTCAAGTTCTACCCGTCATTATCCAGGGTTAATCTGAATCCACCCGTACAAGCCCTTGACGAAGGTCAACAAGGCTATACGACTGTCCCCAAACCAACGCATCTATCTATGCTGCAGAAAGATAACAAGCAGCTACCATACACTATGCTTTGACGAACGTCAACAAACATAGCATGAATACTACGTGCTACCCGTCTGAAACGACGGAGGGCTACGAATGGTTTCTGGCGAAAACCTTTAACGTAAATAACTTGATATCGTTGAAGGAACTGATAGCTTTTTAAAATATAGTGACGAAAACCGTTGCTAAAGAGGTCACTCCCGGTGAAGGGATCTCGGCTCTTTCCCCGTAGAATGGGGTGCAGGATATTCCAAATGAATACCGCGATGCAAAGCAAAAGTAATCGGCTATAGTGAAGTTAATGCCCTGACGCAAACTTTTTGTTAAAGGGGTCACTCCCGGTGAAGGGATCTCGGCCCTTGCCTCGTCGACTGAGGAGCAGGATATTCCAACTGAATACCACGATGCAAAACAAAAGTGAACGTCCTTGCAATAACAGCCTTTTGAAAAGTGTTCCAACAACATCAGATTAGGTTTGTTTTTAACTTGCATTGATCCGAATCAATGCAGTCCCATCAATTGATCACACCAAAAAGAACGAAAATATACTGATGTACGTATATGCCATCCGCATTCGCCACTGGGTCCCGTCATTACCCGTTAGGTTAGGTAACTAACGACAGAGCGGGGACTGGACTAGCGCGGATGCAAAACATATACAACATCTACTAATATATATACCAATATATTATATTTCGCTCAAGGCGTGAAAAGAAATGCAACATCACAGAAATGTACAGCATCTCAGAACAATACAGATATCTGGGATCCCCGGGTTTCACAGAGCCACTGCTGAAACCCGACGTTCCCCTGGTCGTGTGGATAGCCTGTGCAATGAAATCCTAGACCCCTACGGGCGCGGCAAGTTACCCGCCAAAACCTGAAGCGAGGCAGCCCCCTTCAGCGCCGTGAATGGACCACCCAGCACTTCACGGAATCCGGCAACTTGGGCACCCCTCCTGGGTCAACCTGTACCCCCTACGAGTGCGGCGAATAGCCCGCCAATCCTAGAGTGAAGCCCCCTCCGTCTCAATGCCATGAGATGCGGGCTTGTTGCCCTCTGGAACCCGGCTATCCGTGCACCCCGCCGCGCGGTAATCCTAGTACAGAAAGTAAAATATACATACAACGGGTACATCGACCGCAACCTGGTCGTGCCCCAAAATAATAATACAATCAGGCAGTGACGGCAGTCCACATGTCGGACGCTCGCCCCGCAATATCAAATGTACATAATACAACCAACTCTGTACTAGCATTGCATCCAGGCTATCCACCACGACCGATCCGCAACATCACAGCAAAAACCGAACATCAACGTGAAAGTCACGTTCGCAAATCCGTCTAGCCGGGCTATAGCAGTTAGACCGGATTTACCGATCAAGTGACATTCACGGTCGCAGATATAATGTAAATACTGTGAAAAATGTGTTTAAAATATCCGATCGTTCAAACTTTAACAAGTGGGCCCCCAAACAATACTGTAGCACTCACAGAAATTATGGGCCCAAAATTAATATTCCAAAACCCATATTTTAAGCCCACAAAGACACTGTAGAAATTTGGTGCAGGGATCTGCACAGTGGGCGGCGGAACCGTGGCCCAAAGGGGGTTTTGGCCGCGGTTCCGCTCCTCCACTGTCGACTGAACCTGTCGAATTTCTACAGTATCCTTGTAATCTCCAGTACATCAATTTTATACAACCTGAAAAAATTTTGGAGACTAAAAATTTCCAACAGAAAACTGATGTGATCAAAATACGGGTTTTGGAACTTTTTGATCGATCGGAAATGCAAACACATTACACAAAGCTAGACTAAGTTAATGGCGAGGCTCTGATACCACTGTAAGTGCACGGCGGCGCCCCGGCCATCAATCCGACGGCCAAATGCGGAAGCGGTGATAAACTTTAATTTTTACTAGAACTGGCAAACCGCCGCGCACTAATACCCGGATCGAACCACTAACTGGTCCTAGCTAACTACAAGATAGGGAAGAGAAGTATACCGACAGATCCGAGTCCTCCGGTCTTCTCGTCGTCGTCCCGATCTCTTGCTGAATGTCCCGTCTCCTCCTCGTCTCCGGAAGTGCACCACATCGCCTACTTCTTTTACGGGCTCCCACCTCAATGCCGAGGCAACTCGGGCACGAAGCTGGCTAGTCGACGTGCCCAAGATCTGCTGTAGAATATCTAGTGAGCAAGTCTCATTTGGGGTTCATGGAGATGCCTTTTTGGTGGAGGAAGAAGAACTTGGAGAGAGGTGGGAAAAATGTAGCATACAAAAGAATGAGAATAACAATTTCCCACACCCAATGAAATGAATCCCATTCCCCCTCTAGGAATGGCCGCCCCCCCCATGTGTGATTGGAGAGAGAGAGAACAAAGACAAGGGGGTGGGTGGAATGCAATGATGAAAAGTGATGATGAGAGAACAAAACCCAACACTCCAAAAGCCAATCATAACCTACAATAGTCAAGCCATCATGGAAAAGAAAGAGTCAAAGGATGGGCTCCATCATGAAACCATCATGATATAAATATATGCAAAGAACCCCCTCCATAAACACTTATTTGCAACAATGCAAATAAGCCCTCCTCCACCAATCTTCGGCCAATGAACGGAACAATGGAAATCGGCCGAAACGGAAAGCAAACTGGCAACTCCAGAAAACTGGTCCCGTAATAAATTACAGGAAAACCCCGATACTGTGCATACACACCCGCATTTGCATTCCGACCGAAATACAAATGCAATGAGACAAAATCTCCACTGTACTATACTAGAATCCGGCTTATACCAAAAACCGGCTAGTAATATCTGTTCGATCCTGATCCGTGCAATACCGCACGTATCTGATCGAACCCTGCCATATGTCCATACGGCCTATAGTACAAACTGTCCGATCCTGATCCGTGCAATACCGCACGTATCTGATCGGACCTTGCCATATCTCCATACGGCCTCTACAACCTTTCGCCCGAAAGCTGAGTAACTGAATGTGGGGGACTCTAATGACTCGTCAACACCTTGGTTGTGGATTTAACCACTAGCACGTCAGAGGTATAAGCCAATACGTAACTGGCTACCAGGTATTGACTAAAAGGGACGTCTGTGAGCGAACTCAGCCTGACAACCCTACTGAGCCTGTCAGTGACAATATCCGTACAGTCCGGTCCGTTCGTCTATGAGTATCGTATGGCGGGCCTAGGGGGTTGGTAAAAGTCAGACCCCCAAAAGCGGTACAAGTCGTGTCGGAGTGTAGCCCAGAACACCCTTAGATACTACTGGAATACCTACCATTAAATCTCCTTGCCTTGGCCAAGGACTTCGTGTAATGGCTCTCCTAGACACAGCACGACCTCACCCCCAATACCGGGAGAGACGAACCCCTGAAGATACGCTCACTGCCTCCATGTGGCTCGGGACTGTACCCAACTAAAACCTGTTTGCACGACTCCTTTGAGCCGTGGTAGGGTAGTAATCAAAGTACAGTGGGAACTCACACGAGACAAATGACGATCCCCAGGTTGATGAACTAACCTGCACACATGTCACCAGGGAACTGCCATCTGACATCTGGTATATGACCAACTAGCTTGTTCCCGGCGAGTCCTGTCCGGTGTACTCATAACCCAATGAGCACCTGTATACATCTTAGGTGATCCAACTGACACCAGTGGCTTGTGAGACCGGCCACCGCCCCTCGTCGGGGTCTCGACTGTATACACTAGTCTACTCTGGAGTATCGATGCCCTGTCTCGAAACTCACACGACTAGGGACCATTTAAGGATATGCTTATAGACCCCAGCTCCCACTTATATGATCGCCTTCATACTGCTGGTGGTCAAGCACGAATCCTAGGGGCTCTATCAACGTGTAATAGCAACTTGTCAGGTCACCTAAAACAGTACACGATGATAAAGGTAAACCAGATAGCATACTATCATCTCGAGTAAGACTGTCCTACCGGGATAGGTCCTCCCTCAATCACCGCAATCACGTGCCTGTGATCCAATAATTGACTCTGAGGGCATTATCTCCAACAGGTCGGTCTCACAAGCCACTGGTGTCAGTTGGTTCACCTATGATGTATACAGGTGCTCATTGGGTTATGAGTACACCGGACAGGACTCACCGGGAACATGCTAGTTGGTCTTATACCTGACGTCAGATAGCAGTTCCCTGGTGACATGTGTACAGGTTAGTTCATCGACCTGCGGATCCTCATTTGTCTCGTGTGAGTTCCCACTGTACTTTGATTACTACCCTACCACGCTCAAAGAAGACGTGCAAACAGGTTTTAGTTGGGTACAGTCCCGAGCCACATGGAGGCAGTGAGCGGATCTTCGGGGTTCGTCTCTCCCGGTATTGGGGGTGAGGTCGCGCTGTGTCTAGGAGAGCCATTACACGAAGCCCTCGGCCGAGGCAGGAGATTTACTGGTAGGTATTCCAGTAGTATCTCAGGGTGTTCTGGGCTACACTCCGACACGACTTGTACCGCTTTTGGGGGTCTGACTTTTACCAACCCCCTAGGCCCGCCATGCGATGCTCATAGACGAACGGACCGGACTGTACGGATATTGTCACTGACAGGCTCAGTAGGGTGTCAGGATGAGTTCGCTCATCGACGTCCCTTTTGGTCAATAGCTGGTGGCCCGTCACGTATGGCTAATACCTCTGACGTGCTAGTGGTTAAATCCACAGCCATAGTATTGACGAGTCTTTAGAGTCCACCACACATACAGTTACTCAAGTTTCGGGCAAAACGCTGTAGAGGCCGTATGGAGATATGGCAGGGTTCGATCAGATACGTGCGGTATTGCACGCATCAGGATCGGACGGTTAGTACTAGAGGCCGTATGGTTATATGGCAGGGTTCGATCAGATACATGCGGTATTGCACGGATCAGGATCGGACGGATAACACTAGCCGGCTTTGGTTTAAGCCGGATCCTAGTATAGTACAGTGTGGATTTTGTCTCATTGCATTTGTATTTCGGTCGGAATACAGATGCGGGTGTGTATACACAGTATCGGGGTTCTCCTGTAATTTATTACGGGACCAGTTTTCTGGAGTTGCCAGTTTGCTTTCCGTTTCGGCCATATTTCTTTGTATCTTTCATTGGCCGAAGATTGGTGGAGGAGGGCTTATTTACATTTGTGCAAATAAGCAATTTGGAAGGGGGTCTTTGCATATTATTGTATCATGATACTTTCACCATCATTGCTTGACTTTCTTTAGTCATCATGTTTTGACTTGTGGTTTGATGATGGTTGTGGTTGAGTGTGGATGTGTTTGTGATCATGTTCTTTCATGATTATCTTTATTCCCTTGCATTATGGTTGTGGTTCTTATCATCCATTCACCTCTCTCTCATACTCACCCCCACCATTTGTCATGGCTGGCCATTCCCTCATGGGGGCTGTCAAAATTTTGGATGTGGGAATTGTTGTTCTTTTCATGCCACAAAATTCCCAAGTTCATCAAAAATTCCACTAGTTCAATTCCTCCACCATTATGGCAACCTACATGAACCCCAAAAGACATATAGATCTTCACTATATTCTACAGCAAATCTTGGGCACGTCGACTCGCCAGCTTCGTGCCCGAGTTGTCTCGGTATAGAGGTGGGAGCCCGCAAAAGAACCAGGCGACGTGGTGCCCTTTCCGGCATGGAAGTGGAGACCGGACATTCCGCGGGAGATCGGGACGACGGCGAGAAGACCGGAGGACTCGGATCACTCGGTATATCTCTCTTCCCCATCTTGTAGTAAGCTAGGACTAGTTAATGGCCCGATCCGGGTTTTAGTGCGCGGTGGTGCCGGTTAAGAAAAATTAAAGTTAACCATCGCTTCCGCATTTGGCCTCGGGATGGAGGCCGGGGCGCCGCCGTGCACTTACATTTTTACCCCAACAAATTGCCCCCATTAATAAATGCACACAGCATATGTGGGTCGTGTGCATGAAATTGATGGATCTTCTTTTGCATGGAGGCGAGTTGCTTTGGTTCCATTTTTTGGGATGCACTGCCCTTTTTACGACATGGACGGTCGGCGCTTGACGCGTCTCTGAGATAGAGTGTCCGTGGTAGACGTTTCCCTAGCCCGGAGTGATTTCATTGACGTGCCCCCGGCGCGGAGTGTCGCTAGTCGACATTTCCCCGAGGCGGGGTATCGGCTGGTTGACGTGTCCCCGAGACGGAGTGTCTGGTTGACGTTTTCCCGAGACGGAGTGTCGCTGGTCGACGTGTCCCCGGCGCGGAGTGTCTGCTGGTTGACGTATCCCCGAGACGGAGTGTCGCTTGTTGACGTGTCCCCGGCACGGAGTGTCGCTGATTGACTTTTCCCCGGTGCGGAGTGTCGCTGATCGACTTTTCCCCGGCACGGAGTGTCGCCGGTCGACTTTTCCCCGGCACGGAGTGTCGCTGGTTGACTTTTCCCCGAGATGGAGTGTCTGCTGTTGGACGTTTCCCCGGTACGAAGTGTCTTTGTTGGACGTTTCCCCGATGCGGAGTGTCGCTGGTTGACGTTTCCCCGAGACGGAATGTCTGCTGTTGGACGTTTCCCCGGTACGGAGTGTCTTCTGTTGGACGTTTCCCTGAAGCGGAGTGTCTGTGTTGGAAGTTTCCCCGATGCAGAGTGTCGCTATTGGACGTGTCCCCGATACGGAGTGTCTGCTTGACGTTTCCCCGGCACGGAGTGTCGTTGTCGGACGTTTCCCTGATGCGGAGTGTCTGTGTTGGACGTTTCCCCAATGCAGAGTGTCGCTTGTTGACGTGTCCCCGGCACGGAGTGTCTGCCTGACGTTTCCCTGGCATGGAGTGTCTGCTGTTGGACGTTTCCCCGATTCAGAGTGTCGCTGGTTGACGTTTCCCCGAGACGGAGTGTCTGCTGTTAGACGTTTCCCCGAGATAGAGTGCCTGTTGTTGGACGTTTCCCCGGTACGGAGTGTCTGTGTTGGACGTTCCCCCAGTACGGAGTGTCTGTGTTGGATGTTTCCCCGATGCGGAGTGTCGCTGGTTGACGTTTCCCCGAGGCGGAGTTCTGCGGTTGGACGTTTCCCCGAGACGGAGTGTCACAGGTTTGACGCAGAGGTCGATGTTGGAATTGGTTGGTTTGATTTGTTTAATTTGAGTTGACATCGGCATCGCTATACTGGAATATGGTACCAGGAGCGAATCATCATCTGTCTTTGAGGGAATTTTGGGATTGGTATTTTTGTCGGCATCTGCATTGCTGCACTGGAATAATGCCAAGAGCAACTCATCATTTGCCCCAGAAGGATTTGGGAATTGGTGGCTTAGGAGACAGGTTTAGATCCCTATCACCTAAGGCTTTTCAATTTTATGGGCCGTGAGGGTCCCATAAAAGCATTTTCTCCCTACGGGTCGTAAGGATCCCGTAGGTGTATTTTCTTCTTATGAGTCGTGGGGACCCCTAAGTGTGTTGCTCCTTTATGAGTCGTAAGGATCCCACGCGGAAATTTTCTCCTCACAAAGTCGAGAGGACTTTGCGAGTGCATTTCATCTCTTTTTCACGAGTTTGCGCACTTTTGCGTTTTCACAAACTCGCCGGCAGTCCTGCTGTTTTTACTCACGGAGCCCTTTCGGGTTTTCATCCGTGCCCATTTTGCTTGTGGACATACCGTTCTTCTTCTTCTTCTTCTTTTTTTTGGAGAGATCGGGATTGTTTTACGCCCGTGGATTGTATACGGTTTTGCAAGATGTATGATCCAGACCGTAGGGCCGGAAAAATTTCAGGACTTTGTTGGCGTCTGCATCGCTGCACTGGAATGTGGTACCAGGAGCGACTCATCATTCGCCGTTGGGGTATGGGATTTGGAATTTGGTTGGCGTCTGCATCGCTACACTGGAATATGGTACCAGGAGCGATTCATCATTCGCCACTTGGGGATTGGGGAGCGATGGCTTAGGAGACAGGTTTAGATCCCTATCACCTAAGTCCTTTCAATTTTATGGGCCGTGAGGGTCCCATAAAAGCAAATTCTCCCTACGGGTCGTAAGGATCCCATAGGTGTATTTTCTCCTTAGGAGTCGTGGGGACTCCTAAGTGTGTTTTTCCTTGGTGAGTTGTAAGGATCTCACGAAGGTTTGTTCTCCTCGTGCATCGTGAGGACACATGAGTGGGTCTTTCCAATGAAGCATAATTCCAAAGGCGGAGACCAGCCGCGTAACTGGTAGTTGCAGTGGGGCATGGGTATGATGAGAATTATTTGAGCCCGTGGATCGTATACGGCAGTCAATTTGAGGACTAATCGTAGGGCCGGGAGAACTTTGGAAATTTGAATTTTTGTTGGCGTCTGCATCGCTGCACTGGAATATGGTACCAGGTGCGACTCATCATTCGCCTTTGTTTTGTTTGTTTTTTGTTGTTGTTTTTTTATTTTACCACGATTGCTCTATCATTTCATCTTTTCTTATCGCGAAGATCATGATTGCCCTATCATTTCGGCTTTTATTCGCGGTTGCCCCTTCATTTCGGCTTTATTTTCATTTTTATTTTCACTCGCTGATTTTTATTGCGAGTTGCCCCATCATTTCGGCTTTTCTATATTTTTCTTTTATTTACACATTTTTTTTACACATGTATATATATATATATATTTTACATTCCCAGTTTAACGACTTAGAGGTCGATTATTCCCAGTTTAATGACGTGGCGGTCGATTGTTCCCAGTTTAATGACGTGGCGGTCGATTGTTCCCAGTTTAATGACGTGGCGGTCGATCTTTCCCAGTTTTATGACGTGGTGGTCGACTGTTTCCAGTTTTAACGACTTGGATGTCATTTGTTTCTAGTTTAATCACTTGGTGGTCATCTGTTTCCAGTTTAACGACGTAGAGGTCATATGTTTCAAGTTTAACGACTTGGAGGTCATCAGTTTTCCAGTTTAACGACGTAGAGGTCATCTGTTTCCAGTTTAACGACGTAGAGGTCATCTGTTTCCGGTTTAACGACTTGGAGGTCATCTGTTTTCCAGTTTAACGACGTAGAGGTCATCTGTTTCCAGTTTAACGATGTAGAGATCATCTGTTTCCAGTTTAACGACTTGGAGGTCATCTGTTTCCAGTTTAACGACGTAGAGGTCATTCGTTTCCAGTTTAACGACGTAGAGGTCATCCGTTTCCAGTTTAACGACGTAGAGGTCATCCGTTTCCAGTTTAACGACGTAGAGGTCATCCGTTTCCAGTTTAACGACGTAGAGGTCATCCGTTTCCAGTTTAAAGACGTAGAGGTCATCTGTTTCCATTTTAACGACTTGGAGGTCATCTGTTTCCAGTTTAACGACTTGGAGGTCATCTGTTTCCAGTTTAACGACGTAGAGGTCATGTGACGAGGAGCTTAGAGAAGATACCTGATTGAGTAGCTGTAAAGGGGCACCGCTGGCGTTTGCCCGAGATGCCTTATTACTTTGTCTGTGTTGATGGCCTTGCCCCCAGCTGGGGCCAAGAAAAATCGTTCAAATACCGACTTGCATCGAATATGGCAATTGGAAATTGTTAGCCTGCAAATAGAAACATTATTTCAGTATAGGCAATCGATATGTTTATTGATTGAGTTCGCATGAACATTTAATCCGAAATATGGGAGGAGAGATGGTCCCACCGGGCGTGCCAGAATCTGTACGGTGTTTTTCGTTACCCCATTGAGATGGGAATACGCACGCGCTTGTCAGGCGTACTACAGATTCCCCCTGCCTGGGGTAGGCCGGGGTTTATTGATTGTGGGGATCCGAATCTCCGGCAGCCGCGGACTAAGCTGCCGTTAATTACCCCTCGCCTTTGGGGCGAGGGAACCTCCGATTAACGGGTTTAAACTGGTCATGCGAACTCAATGTGCGGTGTGCGTGTGTTGTGTTTTGAAAAGGGGTTTTGGATATATCGGGAGCCACGCAGAGTTTTTACGGGGGTCCCGCTACCCGGATAGCGGACTTGGGGTCAAGGGGGCTAGCAGCCCCCCTGCGGGGTGCGGGGCAGCGCCCTGTTAGAAATTTTTTTTCTAACAGGGACAGTGTCGTGGAGTATGTGTGTGTGTAAATATGTATGCAAATGTACATATACATATATATATATATATATGTATGTATACATGTATATATATATATATAAAAGAAAGAGGGGGAAAAGACATCCGAAGGATGCATGGGGAAGCACCTTGGGCGCTGTGCGCTCAGGCGCTAGAGTGCCACATGTCGGCATGTGGGCGCTCTGCGCTTGAGCGCAAGTGCGCCACGTGTCGGCACGGGGATGATTTGCGCTTGAGCGCAAGCGCGCCACGTGTCGACACGGGGGGCGACTTGCGCTCGAGCGCTTGCGCTAGAGCGCAAGCGCGCCACGTGTCGGCACGGGGGCGACTTGCGCTCGAGCGCTTGCGCTCGAGCGCAAGAGCGCCACGGGGGTGACTTGCGCGTCGGCACGCGGGCGCTCTGCGCTTGAGCGCCGACGAGAAAAAGAGGCTTTTAGCCTAAAAAAAGATTTCTCTAAAGAGAAATCAGAGAGGAGTTGGACTCCTGAGTGTGTTTTTGGGGTTAATGGAAGGGGTTCTTCTTCTTCCTCCTCTGTTAGCTGGATCTTGAAGATCAAGAGACGTGAGATCTCAAAATCTCTCCTTTTTGAGATTTGATGACAGATCCAAGTTCCCCTTTGTGGGTTTCGTGGTGAAAAACTATTTTGTTTTTGAAAAGGAAGAGTAAAACTCTTAATTTAATTCAAAAGAAAGAAGAAGGTTTGAGACCTTCAGAAAAGGGAAATAGATACAAACCCTAGGTTTTTTGTGAGAATGAAAAGTGTATTGCTTTATTCATCATCATGTTGCCTTATATAGGCTTACATATTTACATATAGCCCCTTGGGCTTTACAAAAATGACATTTTAGCCATCCCATGGCTCATGTGTCATTTCATTTTTGCACATAAGCCATGGGCTTACAAAATATTGGCTTTTTGCCCATTTTGTTTACATTCATGCATAAACAATTACATAAAATTTATTTATTACATGATTTTGTTGTTGGCATGGGGAGGCTGGCTGCGGGCTCGACTTGGGCATGGGCCCACTTGACCTGGGTTTGGGCCCACCTGGTTTGGGGTTGACATTGATTTTGACTTGGTCAACCGGGGTGTAAATTTTTACCCCAACAAATAGCATCATGTGCGTGCCCAGGATCACGGTCTATGACTCTCGGGCTGAACCTGAGACGTGCCGCAAGGCAGTAAAGGGTGGTAGGTAATGACGAGTGATGGTCGTAGCATCACTCCGGGGCTGGCCTAGCCCGTAAGACTGATCAGAACAGGTATAGAACTGTCGAGTTACAAGTCAGGTTTCATCATTGATTTCCCCATACCCCCAAGTCATATGTAATCAAGTCAGGTATTAAGTAATTTAGAGATAATGCCAACACAGGGTCAGGCAGGTACAGGTTTGTCTGGATAGACAACAGGAAACGTCCGTAAGGACATGTTCATATCAGATTTTTGCATTTTCATACCGCCCAATTTTTATCACATTGCATAACAGTAGGTACTCTTGAGCCGTGTTTGCTAGTCAATTACAGGATACAGGTTCTCGGCTCTAAACGATGAAATTCATGGAAAAACACGACAAAACCCGGGTTCCTGCCAACCACAGATAAAACACGGGTCTCCGCTCTCTATCCGTCTGTTGCCGCACACCAGTTCAAGAGACAAAATGGCAAAACAATGTCATTTTCATGCACAATGCTCCATGACAACACAAGATCCTAGAAATCTACGCGGAGCTCAAGAAAATCATGGCAAAAAGATCCACATCTAATCATCTTTTGGTCTACTAAAATTCTGGAAGAAATGTGGAAAGATTATCAGAAAAAACATGTACCAGACAAAAGGGGACAGCAGACCATGGAAGCACGAGAAACCGGAGGGCCCAACTCCTCTATTAGGCCGCGGAACCGCGGCCTAAGCATGCTTAGGCCGCGGAACCGCGGCCGTACGGCCTTGTCGGCTGAAGACTTTTCAGGGGCAGTTTTGTATTTTTATGAGGGTTCACAATTTTGCCCTAGGTTTTTACCTCCCTACCTATAAATAGTCCAGATCTTGCCAATGCAAAGGGTGCTTAATCTTGTATTTTCCTAGGGTTTAGAATACTTGTTCTTCTTCCTCTTCTCATCTCTTCTCCATTGAAAAACTTGTAGTGAGATTTTGTGAGTGAAGAATGATGAATAAAGAAGTTCATTTTATTATTATACTTGTCTTGCTCTTATGTTAATTGCTTGTAATTTTCATTTGTTAACTTAGTTGTTGTTATTTCTTGTTGTTTCTTACTTTTCTCTTTTCCTTTATCCTTAAAACAACCATGATGCTTACGCTTGATCCTTGCCAAGGTGAGGTCGCAAATAGCTAGTTGTTATCTTCTAATCTCTTTCTTTCTATCTTCCTCTTTTGTTTTCTTTTCTTTTCGTTATGATGTGTGAGTAATTTCCATACTTGTTAGGGTAGGATAAGGGAAGTTTGAGAGAAGGAAATATCTCTCACTCTTTCCTTGCCCAACATCTTAAATCGACTCCCGTCAATTGAACCACAATCCGCTCCCTTCGGTACCCTGTCCTACATGATAGCGGTGATTCCGTAGTGAGACCGGTTGTGGTTGAATTAACCGGAGGTTATGGCTAAGAGCCAAGAACGGACGGAAAAGCACCAAAAGCAAGAACTTAAGCGTTGGAAAGCCTAGCTTATACTCGCTAGTTACTTCCTAGTCGTGCTAATCCCCGTTGTTGCCGATTACCGTAACACCGATATTAAGAGTGGCAACGAAAGAAGTGAGCGACTCCTAACTCAAACTAACCTAATCCTAACCCTAACAAGCTCTCTTTACATATCATTTTAACACTTAGTTAATCACAAACAAATCTGGAAAATCGGACTTAACTCGTTAAAGCACATAGAAAAAGATTCCCATCTCCCTGCGGACGACCCATACTCAACCGGCTAGCTACAAGCGAAACCGTTTTGATTGCGGTAATTAACTAAACTTGAACACGCAGAATCACTACCAATCAAATGGCGCCGTTGCCGGGGAGACGGTAGTTTATTTCTTTGTGTAATTTCGGGTTAACTTGTGAATATAAATATAACCGAAAAACAAAACAAAAAAATACTCTTTGTAAAAAAATCATCTTGTTATTTTTGATTAGTTTTTGTGCAAGTGTGCAGGATTATACGGAGTTCAAGTTCAGTGCCAAAGACGTGGGAAGATAGACCCATATTTCGCGGCTACACCGCGATGGATCAAAACGAAGCAAACGGTCTACTGTAAAAATCTGGAGCAGATACAGTAAGCAAGTCAAAATTCAGCACATCCAGACAAGCAGAGGACACCCAACAGAGCACACCCAAAAATTTCCGCAGCCCAACTCCAACAAACCGCCGTGGAACCGCGGCATAAGGAGACTTAGGCCGCGGAACCGCGGCCGTTTGGTGCCTTCGGGCTGCCAAAATTTCTGTAAGTCCTCCTTTTCTCTTCCCCACTTCTCTGGACTCCAATAAACTGTGTTTTCTGCAGCATTCTTTGCGCAAACTCTCTTCCCCCTTCCAATAAACTGTTCTTGTGCAGGATTCTTTGCGCCGCGCTAAAAATAAAAATTGTTTGCAGTTGATTTGTTACTGCTTTGCATTCATTAATACGGACTTAAAAAGCATATGCATTGACCATTGTTAAATTAAAAAAATACTAGACTCAGCCCTATGGACTCCGCGCTCAATAGAACAGAGGACTAGTTACAGGCATCGGCCGTTTATCCTATCTGACTTTTGCTGTGTCTAGGCAAGTGTGTCGAAGGCAAGTGGTTATTTAATTAAGGAACTTCGCGAAAGCGTTGGATAACCTCCCACTTACCTGGCACTTACCTGGCCGCATTTGACGGAGAAGAGGCGGTTTGAGGTCCTATTTCTAGCCCTCTGGAACAGTTAGGAGCTGTCTAGTAGACCTAGGTGACCCTATATCTAGGTGTGATTGTGCATATCTTGTTTGTGATTGCTTAAAGCCGTAAGTCCGTACATATTCCTGTAAAGCTCTTTCTAAAAAAAAACAAAAAAAAAGGAAAAAAATCAAAAACTTTTATAAAAACTTGCCCTTTATCGCCAAATCCATTTTTCACCCACCACCCATCGTATTTCTCCATTGACGTTTTCTTACCCTCACCTTCTCCGCTTTGACTATACTAAACTCGTTTAGTGTATGTCCGCTTGGACTCGAGACACTAGCGCCCGCCTATTCCGCGTTACGTTAGTCGCTACCGACTACGCGATCGACTCAGACGTCGAAACTCCGTCCACGCCTCTTTCACCCTTACCTTTGCCGGCCAACTCCGACGTTGACCGGAATTCTGTTCATACATCTTCACCTTCACCATCACCAACCTCTTCTTCCGCAATGTCAGGATTTAATCCGAACATCTCTTTGACTACCCCGGGATTGGCTCCACCTCCTACGGCGACCAATAACCCACCACCACCGCCTGTTGTAGCGCCGCAGCGAATCGCGCTCCAGGATCGTTTCTATCCCACCCGTTCTGCACTTCCCACCTGCCTTTCTCTTCCACCGGCCAATGGGGATAATTTTGAAATTAAGCCCCACTTCATCAACATGCTTCCACGTTTTCATGGGTTTGAATCTGAAGATGCCTATATCTTCATCAATAAATTTCAAAACGTTTGTGCCATGATGAAAACCACCCAGCTGTCGGACGATGCTATACGTCTACGGGTCATTCCCTTCACTTTATGCGATCTTGCTGAAAAATGGCTGTATAGCACCGCTTCCCACTCTATAACCAGTTGGGACGAGTTTGTTAAAGCGTTTCTCAAAAAATTCTATCCGAATCATAAAATCGCAAGGATTCGTAATGAAATCAACCAATTCTCTCAGCTTCTTCTGAACCCTTCTGGAAGTGCTTTGACCGGTACAAAGACCTTCTTGTTCAGTGTCCTCACCATGGTATCGAGAGATGACAACTTTGCCAAACCTTATACGAGGGCCTGAACCCAGCAACCAAGCAGTTGTTGGAAACTATCTGTCAGGGCCACTTCCTATGGAAATCTGATGAGGAAGCGTGGCAATTCTTTGACGACCTTGCGGAGCAAACGCTACAATGGGATAGCACCAGACCGACTTCTTCTTCTACCTCCATTTCTACCGGTCAGTCTAGGGTAGGAATTCACCAACTTGATGTCTCTATTGCGATGAAAGCTGAAATGGCTGCAATAACGAGAAAGCTTGAAGCAATAGAGAGAAAATTTTCTTCTCCTGCTCCTGCCCCTGTTCTTCCCCTTCGTACCATTTGCGCTTGTTGTTCCGATCCTTCTCACTTAACCGAAGAGTGTCCTTACAATCCACCATCGCAAGGACAGGATCAGGTTAATGCTGCATTCCAGCAAAGACCGAGGAATGATCCATACTCTTCCACCTACAATCCCGGTTGGAGGAACCATCCTAATTTCTCCTGGAATCAGAATCAGAATCAATTCCAAGGCAACAAATTTCCAGAGGCCCCCTCCGCCGCAACAACAAGCGCAACAACAAACTCAACATCAGTTTCAGCAGCCCTTCCAACCCCAACCTTTTCAAAATCAGACGAACAACTTTGCACCCAACAATTCTTTTCCCTAAAACAATTTTGTTTCGTCAAACAACGATAAGGTTTCCTCGCTCGAACGAAGTCTGGAGGCGTTCGTTAAACAATCGACACAATCCACCGCCAACATCCAGTCTTACATTCAGTCCTTAGTGCAACACACTGCCGCTCACGGGCAAAGCATCAAAACCATCGAGGCCCAGATTGCACAGCTGAATGCGGCCTTAAGCGAGCGAGAAAAGGGGAAGCTCCCGTCCCAGCCACTCCCAAATCCCGGTCACCCACATAATGTACATGTTGCTCTTGAACAACAGAACCATAATGTGAGTGCCGTGACCACATTGAGATCGAGAAGGATGCTGCAAAACAACATTGGCACACGGATCAACGATGACATCCCGGCCGCTTCTTCTTCTTCTTCTTCGTCTTCTGAGCCTATTCTCCGTTCTTCACAAGGCTCTTCTTCTTTTTCTTCTGCTCTGAACGGACCCACTTCTCACTCCATGAAAACACCTGTTCTGGGATCCGTTCCAACTCCACAATCTCCTTCTCCAGCATTGGACTCAACCAATTTTAAAAACGTTCCATTTCCAAACCGGTTGAAGTCCACCAAACAAAATCCACAAATGGAGAAGATTCTGGAGTTATTTAAGCAAGTTAACATTAACATTCCTCTTTTAGATGCTGTCCAACAAGTCCCGTCCTACGCGAAAATCTTAAAGGACTTGTGCACGAAAAAGAGGAAATCTCAGGTACCAAAGAAAGTTTTCTTGGCTAGTGCTGTGAGTGATGCTCTTACCCAATCTTTACCACAAAAACGGAAGGACCTTGGCTGTCCTACGATTTCTTTTACCATTGAGGATAAGAACATCAACCGCGCACTATTAGATCTTGGTGCCGGTGTTAACCTGCTTCCGTACTCAGTATACGAGCAATTAGGCGTAGGAGAGCTGAAACCCACGCACTGCACTCTCCAAATGGCCGACCGATCGATCACCCATCCTAGGGGTGAGCTATAGGATGTGTTAATTAAAGTCGGGGACTTCATATTCCCCGTTGACTTCATTGTATTAGACACACAGCCTGTAGCTAACCCCCGGAATCAAATTCCGGTGATACTCGGTCGCCCATTCCTTGCAACCTCAAATGCTGTGATCAATTGTCGTAATGGTTCGATGAACCTCTCTTTTGGAAACATGACGATTGAACTCAACATTTTTATGTTGGGGAATCAGCCCGCCGAACCTAATGCTCATATACTGGACGTCTGCTCGATCCAGGAGATCACCCCAGAAGAGTGTGAATTCGAGGAGTTTCTGTTCGAACACGGTAACCTTAACGCCACTAGTGCGTTCCTCTTCGAACCTGTTGCTGTTTCTGCGCCCTACAACGACTACGAGTGTTTCACGTTCTCGAACGACCTTAGCCGCTCACAACCCGAGTTTGAATCCTTCGAATTTCCGGATGAGTTACCTGAACCATCCAACTCGGTCGCTTACACTCGTTTTGAACCTTTGCTGGAGTCCTTTGAGTTCGAGACCTCTGCACTAATCTTGCCTTCAATCGTTTCACCTTCATCGCTCGAACTCAAGCCTTTGTCGTCTCACCTTAAGTATGCTTACTTAGGTGAAAACGAGACCCTCCCTGTCATCATTTCGTCTTCTCTAGCTCCAGAGCAAGAGAAAGCCCTTCTTGCGGTCTTGCACAACAACATGCAAGCTTTTGGCTGGTCCATGGCGGACACCAAGGGGATTAGTCCCCTGATCGTTGAGCATCACATTCATCTGATGGATGATGCCAAACCAGCCCGGGATCCATAAAGACGTCTCAATCCAGTCATGAAAGAGGCTGTGAAGAAGGAGATCGTAAAATGTCTAGATAGTGATATCATTTACCCTATCTCTGATAGCCATTGGGTTAGCCCCATTCACGTTGTCCCCAAGAAATCAGGTATAACGGTCATAACCAACGAGGCGAACGAGTTAATCCCTACTCGCACCCAAACTGGGTGGCGAGTATGCATTGATTACAGAAAACTCAACGCCGCAACGCGGAAGGACCACTTTCCGCTACCTTTCATTGACCAAATGCTTGAACGATTGGCCGGACACGAGTACTACTGCTTTCTTGATGGCTACTCCGGCTATAATAAGATTCCCATCGCCAAAAAAGACCAGGACAAGACCACATTCACTTGTCCTTTCGGCACGTTTGCATATCGTCGCATGCCCTTTGGGTTATGCAATGCGCCCGCTACCTTCCAGCGGTGTATGATGGGAATCTTCTCAGACATGGTGGAAAAATTTCTGGAGATCTTCATGGACGATTTCTCCATCTTCGGCGATTCCTTCAACGAGTGTTTGCTGCATCTTGACGCTGTCCTTACCCGATGTAAGGACAAGAATCTCACTTTGAATTGGGAGAAGTGCCACTTCATGGTGCGCGAAGGTATTGTCTTAGGACATATCATCTCGCAAAATGGCATAGAGGTTGACAAAGCAAAGATTGAGGTCATTTCCAATCTCCCTCCTCCCTGATGCGTCAGAGATATCCTAGCCTTCCTTGGCCATGCCGGTTTCTATAGACGGTTCATCAAGGACTTTAGCAAGATTGCTAGGCCCTTGACTCTTTTGCTGGCCAAGGACACGCCATCCGACTTCAACTCGAGCTGTGTGACTGCATTCGAGTCATTGAAAAGCTCACTCACTTCTGCTCCCGTTCTTTCTTCGCCTGACTGGACGCACCCATTTGAGATTATGTGTGATGCATCCGACTTTGCCATTGGTGTTGTCCTTGAACAACACATCAACAAGATGCCGCACATAATCTATTATGCGAGCCGAACCCTGAACGACGCACAACTCAATTATACAACAACTGAGAAGGAATTCTTAGCTGTTGTATTTGCTTTAGAAAAGTTCAGGCCCTACCTCATCGGCTCTCCAGTCATTGTCTATACAGACCATTCTGCTCTGCGCCATCTTTTTGCGAAGAAAGATGCAAAATCTCGGCTAATACGTTGGATCCTCTTGCTTCAAGAGTTTGACCTTGTCATTAAGGACAAACGAGGATGTGAAAACGTAGTTGCCGACCATCTCTCACGACTTTCTTCTTCGCCTTCGCATCCAATTCCGATCAACGACGTTTTCCCGGATGAACAGCTCTTGACAGTATCTTGCGAACCCTGGTTCGCAGATATTGTGAACTATTTGGCCACAGGGTTACTACCGACTGAATGGTCAAGTCAGGACAGACTTCGCTTCTTATCCCAAGTAAAACACTTTTACTAGGACGAACCCTATCTGTTCAAGTACTGTCCTGACCAGATTATTCGTCGGTGTGTCCCTGACGAGGAATTCAAGAGTGTGCTGTCATTTTGCCACGATCAAGCGTGTGGCGGGCATTTTGGCCCCAGAAAGACAGCTGAGAAGATCTTGCAATGTGGTTTCTACTGGCCACAACTCTTCAAAGACGCTCATGACTATTGCAAGACTTGCTCCCGGTGCCAACACTTGGGCCGGATATCCCGGAGGAACGAGATGCCTCTCCAACCAATCTTGGTTGTGGAGATTTTCGATGTTTGGGGGATAGATTTCATGGGGCCGTTTCCCAGCTCTTTTGGGAACTTGTACATTATTCTCGTTGTTGATTACGTCTCTAAATGGGTCGAGGCTGTGCCCAGCCGGACTAACGACAACAAGGTTGTCGTTAGGTTTCTTAAAGAAAAAAATTTCTCCCGTTTTGGGCACCCTCGAGCGATCATTAGAGACAATGGAAGTCATTTCTGCAACAAAACTTTTGAGGCCTTGATGCGGAAATACTCCATTAATCATAAGCTCTCTACGCCCTACCACCCCCAAACCTGTGGGCAGGCCGAAGTTTCAAATCGGCAAATCAAGCAGATACTGGAGAAGACGGTTTCCAAGAACCGAAAAGATTGGTCGCTGAAACTCACTGATTCCCTTTGGGCATTTCGAACCGCTTATAAGACCGATCTTGGCATGTCTCCCTATCGTCTTGTGTACGGAAAAGCTTGCCACCTGCCTGTCGAAATAGAGCATCGCGCATTTTGGGCGATAAAAGAACTGAATCTGTCTCTCGAAGATGCGGGCAGCCATCGGAAGCTGCAGTTGAACGAACTGAGCGAGCTTAGGGATGAGGCCTACGATAACGCGGTTGTCGTTAAGAACCGAACGAAGGTGTTTCACGATAAACACCTTTTGCGCAAAACTTTCGTACCTGGTCAACAGGTACTGCTTTACGACACCCGGCTACACTTCCATCCAGGAAAGCTCAGATCTCGCTGGAAAGGGCCGTATTTTGTGCGGAATGTATATCCGCAGGGCGCTGTGGATTTGGAGAATCCAAAGGACGGTTCATTTTTCAAAGTAAATGGACAGCGACTTAAACCGTACCTTAGCGCCGAACCAACAGAGGAGCTCCTGTTCTTACAGGAGCCGGTTTACCCTGCATAATCTTCCTCTGCCTACCACCAAACTTCGGTTATCCAGCTAAGAACAGTGGACACTGTTCCAAATAAGTTTGGGGGTATGTATAGACCATTTTGTATATATTTGTGGATATTCTTTTCCATTCTTTTTCTTTTGCTTTTCTTTAAAAACGAAAAAAAAAATTTGTGTATCGCTAACCGACAATTTTGGCCCTTCAAATGATCTCGTCATGCAATGACAGTGAGGACACTGTCCAGTTTAAGTTTGGGGGTACGCTCGGTACGCATTTCTTCCCTTCGCATTCATATGTATATTTTGCATCTGCATATTAAAATCCATAAAATCTATAAAAATCTGAAAATTTTCTAAAAACATAAAAACTTTTCTGTCAAGTTAGCTAGTGGAAGGACTCTGATTCAACATTTCGACGGTTTTGTTTGATAAAATAAGAATAACTAAATCTTAGGTTTAGATTTTGAAAACCTGAAAGATAACTCTCCTTTGAAGTTAACTATAGCTGATATACGTCTTTACATCACACTACACGTGTCGTGAGTTTTGGAAATTAGATGACAAGTCTTTTATGTTTAAAAACTTTTAAATAGATAAATGATTTTCTGAGGATCAAATAGGTTTGTTCTGAAATAAGTAATATCAAGAATAGTTTATGAAGTGAGTGAATATGAAGGAATGTTATTGATGCCTTAATTGGAACTAAGTCTGAAAAATAACCCATCTGGAACTTGATTGGAATGATTACACACCAAACCCACTAAACTCGTCTTTTATCCAAAAAAAATAATTGAACTGCCGGTTATGTCTCCGTTCGTATTGAATCATCTTGATTTTCACGCCAAACTGTCTTTTGTTTTTGGACCTAGGTAACTTGAGTAATTAAGTCCGCTGGGGTGTTTCTACACCTAATGCCTTAAAGCCAACTGGTTTGGGTGCATTGGCCCAAAGCTCGCTAAGAAGCCTAGAAAGTCCAGATTAAAACAAAGTCAAGCAAGTGTTCTCTCCGAGTTAAAATTCCTAACGGTTCTTTGTGTGAGAATAATCTTGATAAAAGACAGGCTTTTATAAAAAATTTAGCGGAGATATGAAGGTTTTATTCTATGATAAAGACTATTGCACGTTCACAGAGGTGTGTATGAAATGAAAACAAGAAAAAGGTGGAGTGAAAAATAAGACCTAGTTTCCTGTTAGGGAAGATAGAAATTCTGAAGTTGAAACTTTACTGGAAAATGAAACTTGAAAAATGCTTAACTCTTTATAAAACTTATGTGATCCTTTCAAAAATTTTATCTGGGCTTTATTGTGTGACATGATGACTTAAATCGATCCTTCTGGAAACTTAACGACACTATTTGCAATGCACGTAAAGACATATAAAATCTGTAGTTAAATAAGAAGCGAGGTGTGAAAAATAAAGGTTCGATAGTCTAGACTTAGGATCATAGAATTGTTATTTTCTGAAACAAAACTTTCGGGGTTTGAATCATAGTTATTTTGCAAAACTAGCTTGACCGGATTTTGTGGGTAGTATCCGATGAAAACCCTCAGGAGACAACACTCCTCCTACTAGGGACACCTAGAGGTTTAACGGCTTGTTGCACATGCTCAGTGCAATCGTGTTCCCTGCGAAAGTGAGGTTAGGAAATTTTTTGTGAATAAATTGGCTTTGCTCAGGACGAGCAAATGATAAGTTTGGGGGTATTTGTTCATATCAGATTTTTGCATTTTCATACCGCCCAATTTTTATCACATTGCATATCGGTAGGTACTCTTGAGCCGTGGTTGCTAGTCAATTACAGGATACAGGTTCTCGGCTCTAAACGATGAAATTCATGGAAAAACACGACAAAACCCGGGTTCCTGCCAACCACAGATAAAACACGGGTCTCCGCTCTCTATCCGTCTGTTGCCGCACACCAGTTCAAGAGACAAAATAGCAAAACAATGTCATTTTCATGCACAAGGCTCTATGACAACACAAGATCCACGAAATCTACGCGGAGCTCAAGAAAATCATGGCAAAAAGATCCACATCCAATCACCTTTTGGTCTACTAAAATTCTCGAAGAAATGTGGAAAGATTATCAGAAAAAACATGTACCAGACAAAAGGGGACAGCAGACCAGGGAAGCACGAGAAACCGGAGGGCCTAACTCCTCTATTAGGCCGCGGAACCGCGGCCGTACGGCCTTGTCGGCTGAAGACTTTTCAGGGGCAGTTTTGTATTTTTATGAGGGTTCAGAATTTTGCCCTAGGTTTTTACCTCCCTGCCTATAAATAGTCCAGATCTTGCCAATGCAAAGGGTGCTTAATCTTGTATTTTCCTAGGGTTTAGAATACTTGTTCTTCTTCCTCTTCTCATCTCTTCTCCATTGAAAAACTTGTAGTGAGCTTTTGTGAGTGAAGAATGATGAATAAAGAAGTTCATTTTATTATTATACGTGTCTTGCTCTTATGTTAATTGCTTGTAATTTTCATTTGTTAACTTAGTTGTTGTTATTTCTTGTTGTTTCTTTCTTTTCTCTTTTCCTTTATCCTTAAAACAACCATGATGCTTACGCTTGATCCTTGCCAAGGTGAGGTCGCAAATAGCTAGTTGTTATCTTCTAATCTCTTTCTTTCTATCTTCATCTTTTGTTTTCTTTTCTTTTGTTATGATGTGTGAGTAATTTCCATACTTGTTAGGGTAGGATAAGGGAAGTTTGAGAGAAGGATATCTCTCTCACTCTTTCCTTGCCCAACATCTTAAATCGACTCCCGTCAATTGAACCACAATCCGCTCCCTTCGGCACCCTATCCTACATGATAGCGGTGATTCCGTAGTGAGACCGGTTGTGGTTGAATTAACTGGAGGTTATGGCTAAGAGCCAAGAACGGACGGACAAGCACCAAAAGGAAGAACTTAAGCGTTGGAAAGCCTAGCTTATACTCGCAAGTTCCTTCCTAGTCGTTCTAATCCCCGTTGTTGCCGATTACCGTAACACCGATATTAAGAGTGGAAATGAAAGAAGTGAGCGACTCCTAACTCAAACTAACCTAATCCTAACCCTAACAAGCTCTCTTTACATATCATTTTAACACTTAGTTAATCACAAAAAATCTGAAAAATCGGACTTAACTCGTTAAAGCACATAGAAAAAGATTCCCATCTCCCTGCGGACGACCCGTACTCAACCGGCTAGCTACAAGCGAAACCGTTTTGATTGCGGTAATTAACTAAACTTGAACACGCAGAATCCCTACCAATCAGGACAACAGGTCAGGTTTGTTGGCATCAGTCACAAGATCAGGTAACAGGTAAAGCCAAGGTACATCAGGTCAAGTCAAGTAATGTATATAGGTTTCATGTTATGTCAAGAGTTGCACGGTACCATGTCGTGTCAAGTAATAGGTGTAACAAGTCATGTCAGGTTGCACAAGATGTCAAGTGGGTGCTCATAATCAAACTAGCATAAGCATGGGTATACAAAACAAGCATGTGTACTAATAGAACAATAAACTGGAACATGTAATATGATATGCAAATAGGTACAGATTAAACTATATGGATGTACGGTTATCGATTAGAGTTAGGTTTATGGTTCCAACATTAAGTATCATACACTTAAATGAATATAGAATATTAAAATCACATTAACATGTATTGAAAGACCGATTGATGCAATTATATATAAAAAGGGTTAAATGGATGCAAACGGGTGTCCGATAGGGTAGAAACTATTAAAAGGTACTGCGGGCTATGCAGATAATTATTATGTGATTTAAACAAGGATGGGGGGTCCTATGTATGGTAAACTAAAATGCAACGGTTATGTTTCAAGTTTTGAATCTAAAAGATATAAACGGAACGTCGAACTATTAAATTGGAACACGTTACTTTAGATTCGATCTATAGGTTTAATATGCACACAAATAGTTATAAAAAATCATATAGATAGCATGTAGCAAGTTTTACTTGCCTCGATGGATCCAGAAACGGGTATACGGAACGTCACACGTCGGCGGAACAAGTCGCGACGCGCGCACGGTACACGGAACGAATCCAAACAACATACAAGGGAATCACACGGGTCAGATATGCTCGTTGGGTCGTCGGGATCCTCGACGGAGCTCCGGTGAACGATCTTCTTTTGAGGGGGTTTTAATCCAAAAGCTTCTCCCATTGCCAGTTTCTCACTAGGCTCTTGAGTAGGTTGTTGATTATAGTTAGCCGAATACTCTCCAGCATATCCGGATCCTCAACTTTGCGCCCCACTCGTGCAATAAAGAACTTCGTTTGTATGATGGCATCATCAGCATTTACAGTTCCTTTAGATGATGGCGCTTGGTTAGGAGCATACAGTGCATTCCCATGTGAAGGCTACGGGTAAACTAGTAATGATGAGGGCTACAAAGCTGACCATCATGTCCCATAGTAGGAACTGGGGAAGCAGGTGATGGGTAAGGACCATAAGGAGCATAATACCCAGTATACATATCTCCATAAACTCCATGTTGCATCTCTACTCCATCAGGGGTTGGATATCTAGGGTATTCCTCATAATCATTTGGATTATAACCTCCATAAACAAACGGCGCCGGATAATGAGAGACATAAGACATATTCGAATCGATATTCTGAAGTACAGGTGTCACAGACCGATCAGGGGCCGGGATGTTCTTCTTGGCAACCTCAGGAGCATCGTTGTTCATGCTCTTTGACTCTAGCGAGAGCTTCTGCAAAAGATCAGTGGCTTTGTCAGCAGCGGGAGCAACGGACGCCATGGACAAGATCTCGAGATCGAGGAGATTTTGAGGAGGATTAGTGTCGGTGGATAGGAGTTCGAGGAAGAAGATGGTGGCGAGATGGGTCGAAGGGGGTTGCTCGGGTCGCGCTCGGGAAGAAGATGAGTTGTTGGTGATGGGTTTCGCCGGGGTTGCAGGTGTGGGTGATGGTGGTGTCGGGGTTGGAGAGAAGTGAGGAGAAGGAAGAGGTTGAGGCTATGACGTCGGGGTGAAGGGGTTGAAGGAGAGGAGGTCGGCGGCGTGAGGCGACGAGCGCGGGTTAGGGTTAGGGTTTTCGCGAGGCGGCGGAAAGAAATGAACAGAGGAGGAAGAGAACGGTGTGTACGTGGCTATAAAATATAAATAGAAAAAAAATGGAGAGATAGAGAGTGAGATCGGTTGTGAAAAAGGATTTGATGGGTAAAAATATAAACGAAAGTAATATATATATACACACAGAGAGAGAGAGAGGTGAGATCAGTTAAGAATATATAAAAAATATATTAGTTATAATAAAATATAAACAGTAAATATATATTTTATATTAATAGTTATAATTTATTAGAATATAATATTAGTCCGTTTTGAGATTTGCCAAATACAAACTTACTCCAAAATACGCCCGGGTCGGGTATAAAAATCCGATTTTAAAATATGAAAAATATATGCGACTTCCAAATTTCAAAATGAATGATTAAGTAATGAAAATGCATACCCTAAGAACGGATGCACGTACGTGCGCGTAGCCATCCAAACATGTCAGTTTCACTGAACGGGACGAGAACAAGATGCGCGGACGCTACCACGGGGTTAGGGGTATCATGCAGGCTATGAAATGTAATTTTAAATTATTTTACATGACTTAAAATGTTATATGATAAAAGATGCAATGCCAGATAAAATGCCAGTATGCAGTATGCACGTGTCTATGTAACCGGTCAGGGTAGTTCATAAATATGAATCAAACAGGTTCAAGCAAGCGGGTCGGGTCGAATGCAATGTAAAATATAAAATACCATTCACACCCAAAAATACGTTAAATCAAGAAATATCACGAATAAAGAAATACGAGAACTGGAATTGGTATAAATGGACTCGGGTGTTACAGAAACTCTTAGAAGAACAGACTGGACTGTGTGGATATTGTCACTGACAGGCTCAGAAGGGGTTTAGGATGAGTTTGCTCGTCGGCCTCCCTTTCGCTCAATACCTGGGTAGCTGTTACGTACAGCTAGTGCCGATGACGTGCTTGTGGATATACCCACTGCCAGCGTATTGACGATTCTTTAGAGTCCCACACAGAGGGTTTTCACGGTTCAGGCAATATGGTGTACATGTCGTATGTTGGTAGATACGGGTGTCCGATTAAATATGTGCACTTGCTGCGCAGACTTTAATCGGACGGTTGATAATACTAGCGGCTTAAGATTAAGCCAGTTTATTAAATTAGGTTTTGATTTGTTAATTTACATATGTATTTTTATATATGTATTCTAGTATTTGTAAGTCAATGTACTTCACCCCAGTACTTGTGGGGAGGCGGAATTTTCAAAAACGATCATGTTTAAAGAACGAACATCGACTAACCGCTTAAATCGAAGCTTAACGATAACTAACCAAACATATAGTTGTTCTAAACTACTATGCTTAGGGATTATACCTAATGAAACCGGTCCTTCGTCTTTGTGTCCTCCTTTGTTCTCCTCGACCTTCTCTATGTAGTAGACGATCCACCCGAGAGCAAAACACCAAGCTATACCTCTAACTTGAGGTAACTAATCTACTTTGATTGCTAATCAAAGAAGAAAGGATGATATAGAGTGAAGGTAATGGATGTTTAAGTCTAACTAATCCTTTGATCTCAACACATGAGGATTAAGGATTAGTCTCTTGAAGATGAGAGCTTGAGGAGAGAGAATGTGAGATGAGTGAATGAGATGAGATTGAGTGTATCATAATATATTATGAAGCATTCTTATTAAAGAATAATCAATAATAGAAATGAATAAGCATGCTTCATAAATGAAAAGAGGTGATTCATTAACATGAGTCATTAAGCATTTATGATGCATTAATGACCATGATGAATCACCCTCATGACTCACTAATCTTATCCAAAGCTTATGTCACCTTAACCTCCTTAGTCACATCTTCTAGAAGCTTCTCGTACAATTACGAGAACGCCCCTCCAATCCGTAAAAATACAGAAAAACTTTAGACTGTATAAATCCAATAACCGGATACCAGTAACTGTCTTAAACCAAAGCCGACTGGTAAAAACTGTCCGAAAGTCGTACGTGCGTAAACGCACGTATGCGTCCAAACCCTTTGTCGCAAAACCATGCAACCTCTATATCGTTTCTCCTGGAGTAGGAAACTCTCTGTGTGGGACTCTAGAGACTCGACTACTACGCTGGCAGTGGGTTTAACCACAGACCGCAAGCGGCACTAGCTGTACGTAACGGTCCCCAGGTAGTTGTCGATAAGAAGGCCGATGAGAAAACCCATCCGAACTCCTACTGAGTCTGATGTGACAATCTCCATACAGTCCGGTCCGTTCGTCCAAGACTATCGCATATCGGGCCTAGGGGGGCGGCAAGCGTCAGTCCCCTAATAGCGGTATAAGTCGTGTCGGAGGGAAGCCCATTACACCCTCAGAAACTACTGGAACCTACCAGCAAATCTCGCTTGCCCTGGCCAGGGACTTTGCGTAATGGCTCTCTGACACACCACGATATCTACTCCCAATACCGGGAGGGACGAATCCTGTCTAACCGCCACTGCCTCCAAGTGCTCGGGACTGCACCCAACTGCTACCTGTTTGCACGACTCCTTTGAGCCGTGGTAGGGTAGCAATCTAAGAATAGTGGGACACACTCGAGGCGAAGTAGCAGTGTCAAGTCTGCGGACTACGCTGTACTCATGTCACCTGGGAACTGTTCACTGACGACTGGTATCAAACCAACCAACAGTTCCCTGTGAGTCCTGTCCGGTATACCCGTAACCTAACGAGCACCTGTATTGTAACGTCTTCAAAATAATAAAATATGATTTTTGGGAAATTTTATAATTTAATATTATTTTAATGAATATTTTAATATTCTGGTATAATTAAATACAGATAAATGGGGAAAAATTATGGAAAATTCTAAAATAAGGTATTTTAAGGAATTGCTTCGTTTTCTGTGCATGCCCCCATTTCCTCTAGTTTTGACCCTGAGTATGTCTAGTTTTGACTGATTCCATCTAGGGTGAAATCTGGGTTGATTTTCCTATGTTGGTGTATAATTTGGGACTTATTTTAGCATGGATTTTGGTATTTGGTGATTCATTCCTGTCGGGTGGCGTTTGGACGTCAACGACAAGTGGATTTTGATTGTGTTTACATGCGAGTCGATAGGTTTTTACCTATGCGGGTAGCGTGTGCTATTTTGGTTTCCGATGTGATTTTCATGTGCTTTAGCATTGTGATATACTTGTAGGTACCCCGCGTGATGTTGAGGCAAAGGAGGTGAAGATAGCGACATCGGCTTTGGCACACGAGAAGCAATGTGAGTAGATTTATATCTGTGGGGAGAAGTCGGGTGGATGGCGTATAGCACCCCCGCAGTCCGTGGTGATGTATACGAATACGTATACACACGAATATTTATTATGTGTTGTTTAGGGTTATTGATGGTAATAATGATATTTTGATGATAAGAATATATTAGTTTAGTTTAGTGCGAACCCTAGAGTAGTGGTTGCACTCACACATACATTTACACACATACTTGCATTCATTCTTTCATTTATTAGAGTGCATATGATGGTGCGTATATCTACACATGGGTATGGGATTATGTGTTTATATACTGGATTTGAGGATAGTATTTGGGATTTGAGATGAGTCGATGAGATTGGGCTTGAGGCCAGGAGATCGGTAATGTGATTTGGTTCGTATTGAGATACGACACGATGTTTTAACGGGTCTTTTGACGTAGTGATTCTTACACCTGCATGCATACATAGAGGGTATCAATATTGTACTAGACGTAGATCAGTACCCCGATCATGACATTTGATAAAGAGGATACCAGATAAATAGTATGATGAATGTGATATTGACCCGTACCCAGATTTGGGATGCCGTACGACGGATTTACGTACAAGCTATATTTTGATGATTGATCCGCACTCTTGACTTGGGATGTCTGATTATAGATAGGGTATCGGATATGATATTATTGAGGCGGGATCACCGACTAATATATATACATGTATGTATATGTATCGACTCAGATATTAGGCGGTTTCCTCACCCGTAGCTCTACTTGTTAGTTCAGCCGTATAGTTTAGGATGGTTGTTAGATTAGATTAGACTCCTACCTATTTCAAAAACTAACGAATCGTGGGTATTTTAAAAGACAGCCCAAGGGATCCTACGGATATTTCAAAAGACGTATCTTTTCATAAAAACACCGTAGCCCCTATTTTCAAAACCCCATGATTCGTGTTATTTCAAAAGGCACCAATTGTAGAGGTTATTTTAGATTAATGCAGATTAGTTATAGTTGCGTCTAGTATTCAGCTTCCGCTCATTATTGTGGTTCGCATCACATCGCATGCTTATATTATGTTTCATACTCCATTATTGATGTTATGCTGTTAGGACACCAGCACCATTACCGATGATGCGTATGTACCACGTACACTTACTTGCCGGCTCACACACATCTTCATCGGTAATTGCCATGTCACGTACACCTTAGAAAATATTATTGCATCGACATAGGTTAGCTAATAATTTAGACATGATATTAGTGTACTTGCCTTATATGCTAGATTAGACATTGTAATTATTAGTTGTTACATCATGCATGTTATTATTCATGGATTTTTATGCCTGTATGCACTGTTTACATGCTATTGAGGATTGGATTCGGATTTCCATGAGATTTTCTGGATTTGGGGGAAAACCGCAAAACTTATATAAACTTCTTTTCTCTCTTTAAAATAAAAAGTGCGGTTTTCCCATGATGTATGAGTCGTCCACCATGAGTTTGCTGATGGATTTGGAAACCCGATTCGAGGAGACGGATGAACCGTTTCGGGTACATGGTGGACCCGGTAAGGTACCCCGGGGCAAGAAGCGCGTGGTGATGACGATGTGAGCCTGGCAGGGGAGCACTACCTACCGGTGATTTTACCCGACGCGTCGGATATCCGGAGGATACCGTCGTGGTCTTGAGATGGATGGTAGGGGCCGGTCTGGACTGACGGCGCCCTAGATATTATGATTGAGACATTGGGATTTCGAGATTTCGAGGTACAGAGACTGTGATACAGAGATATCGAGATATTGGGATTACGTTTTGTGCCGATGCTAGGCACTGTTTTATGCTGATTTCATTATGATACCTCAACTAAAAATACAAGGGAAATCTCACTAAATTATGAAAACAGTTTCTTCATTTACATGTATTCTGCTTTCATGCATTCATACCTCATATTCATGACATACTATTACCTGAGGCACTAGCACGAGCACTTGGCACTACATTCACGTATAGAGATTACATTGCCAGTTTAGCATGCTTCAGCTTTATTCATATTGAGGTTTCTTTATATCTGATCGTATTGACCTAGGTTGGGTCATGCATTCGATCTCTGCTTGTAGATATCTTTCTATTCACGAGTTGGCAACTCACCCCCGTTGTGCCCCAGTTCTTGCAGGTTTGCCGTACAGTTCTATAGCGGCATTTCTGGCACACTGCTTCCTTTTGGGTGATTTGCTTGGATAGGTGGGTTCTTTTGTATCAGAACCGCCGTTGTATTTATATTATTCATTGTATCTAGAATATCCATCAACCAAAACTCGTATATTGTTTCAGACCTAGACTAGTGATGTGTTATTCGACCATAGAGTCGCGCTTAGTAGTGTTGCGGTTTTCTTGTTGCTTTTGAGCTTTCTTTTGGATTTGATCCTCGCCACTTGGCGTTGTATATTATTGTTGCATGTGTGGTGGTGACCGTCGATTGACGAAGAGCTAGCTCCCGCTTGGGGATGCCTTTATCATTGCATATATTGTTATCCTTGTTATACCCCATTCGGGGCCAGTTTTACAAAAGAAACTCTGCCGAAATTTTTAGAAAAGACTGTACTGTTTTTAAAAATGCATATTCGGCTTAGTTATTTAAAAACCTTGATTTCAAACATGTTTTTCTTCACTTCTTTAAACCAGTTTCTTTACTTATTCTTAAAAATGGTTTTAGATTTCTGGGCTTTTGGCTTACTTGGATCAGATGGAGTCCTATAGACTTCATATGGTTCAAGGGCCAGTCACGTGCTCCTTCGGGTCGTGACAAAGTTGGTATCAGAGCGCTAGGTTGACCTTGGTTCGAGTCTAAGTTTGACTATGTGGAGCCTAGGGCATTTATATATATACGGAACTTAGGCTTGACCTTACGGAACTTAGACTTGGTCGAGGGGGTATTAGACCCGAACTTTCGTCGTGTAGGATGACCCTTGGTTGATGGAATAGGTAACTAAAGTAGAGTGACGTACCGTTGGTATGTTCCGCGGCATACTTACGACACGCCACTCCGCTTAAGGAACCTTAGGATGTACATATTTTCGAGATCAGTGATCCTCTTTATATCCAGGATTATACATCCATTTGAGATCCCCGATTCTATTAGTTTCATGATCATACATTTATTGATGCTGTTCCTTCCCATGATCATGTATCCACTTTGGATCTGTTGTTTCCTTTCTTGCCATTGATGTGCTCCCCTTGATACTCGATTGAGGTTCCTGTCACCATGTTTGAGGGCAGTTTGGGCTGCTGCTAGGGTTACGGCCGGTGTGAGCTCGTTTGGTACGAGGGCCGACCATTGTGTTTTCTGGTGACATGGGAACGTCTCGAGTTAGTGTTGGTGATTGTGACCTCTAGTGGAGGCGAGTGCTTGGTCTTGCACCGGATGATCGGGCCATTGTTAGAGCTGCCAGTTGAGAGAGGACTGTTGATGTACAGCATACCTCAGAGATTGTGATGTCGCCTACCGTGCAGACAGATGGACCAGCTGTTGCTGAGATTGACAGGATGTCGCTTCCGAAGCTTACGAGCTGAGATTGCCGTAGCTTTTAGGCAGATATGAGACAGATGATAGCTAGTCTACCCGATTTGAGAGACGAAGGTGATTCGTCCGATTTTGCGCCGGAGCGGGCCCTGATGAGTTTAAGATTTCCAGTGTGGAGAGTCTTACTCAGATCTAGAGCAGACCGACTCAGAGATGACCGCCTATGTATTGCCTTTCCTGGAGGATTGAGGCGCTGTTCGGCGTACAGGCGAATAAGCCAGTTGCTGCTGCAAATGACGAGATGTCGCCCAGATGGTTGGAGCTACTGCAGCGTGAGCATATACTTAGAGAGATGATAGCGAGTCGCTAGTCACCTGAGGATGAATGACTAGGACAGGTGGTTCGTTTGTTTACCGATGCGAGGTCATCAGATAGATTGTTTCCAGCTAGAGACGACTTCACGCAGGTTCGTTGAGAGTCGATAGAGACGATCGAATGTCAGGAGCCCATTTTCCAAGTTTAAAGTATACGGAAAGACATGCAGATGATTCTATGGACTCTCTAGAAGAATGAAACCCTAACTCGACTTAATGACCGTGTGAAAGCCTTTGAACCTTCGGGTTTGCGGCGGTTCCTCGGCGCCATTAGTGAGGCTTGGGTTTGCCCTTCTACGGCTGGACCACCGACGCTGTGGCATGTACTCGATACTATTAAACTGTACCCATGATGTGATCTCTTGGGGGATTATGAGGATCTGACGAGTCGATCGGATGGTTCGACATCTTTCGGATATCGTGATGGGACACTGCTTGGGAGACTCCAGATGCGAGCGTAGCCGTCGGAGCGCAGTTCGTGTAGCCACGATGAGTTAAGTCCGAATCAGTCGACATTGAGCAAGGTGGAGTAAAGAGTTCGTACGAGATTTCGACGAGATGACGTCCCACTCCGCTGACATTAGAGATGTGATATGCACCCCGAGGCGTGGTATATGGATGTATCTTCCAGAGAGAAGCGCGATAGGTATGCAGCCGTTCCGGAATAAGCTTTAGCTTCAGCATTGGATGATGACTTCTGGGCATTTCGGCAGGATTGAGATTTGAGAAAGGAACCTCGACAGGACCTTTCTGGAGTACGTTACGAGAAGACCTAGACCAGGAGTGGTCGTATTGCGCACACCCAGCAGGACAGAGTTCGGCATTGTCGACGAGGTAGTTGACCATGTTCGGATAAAGGAACTTACCCAGATGCGTTGCAGATTGATCAGGGACAGACGAGTGATGAGTATTCCTCCGATGGTTGGGACGTGTTCCCGAGGACCTGTTCGGCCTGACATCCTCTACAGAATGATGAAGCTACAGAATATGCGATTTCGAGTCCGTGCGAGAGACTTCAGATTGACCGTGGCCGAGAACAGTGCAGTGCGTAGTAGCTTGGCGTGACGTCATAGTGGACGACGATAGAGACAGTTGGAACAAGAGGTTCGTGTGAGACACTGATGAGCTGTCATTGCTTCCCGTCGAGACTAGAGACCTGATATGCTTACAGAGACGTTGGAATGTGACCAGTTTCCGAGAAAATATTGTGCTGAGGACACAGGTGTTTTTGAGCGAGAAGAGGTTGTGCAGGAAGCCAGCCTCTGTACAGATCGGCATAGGCATGATCGGAAGAGACCTTGAGCAGGATTCCTTCCAGGACATTGCTGCAATGATGTTTGCACCCAGGATCAGATGTGTGACGTGCTTTCAGAGAGCCAGAGGCCGACGCCAGTGATACGCTGCCTTACGAGCGGTCGTGAGGATTGACCGAAAGGTGACCAGGAAAGTGCCAGAACGGAATCGTTCCTGTCAGTACTCCTGACTGGGCCGATGAGCCGATGGATTGCGAGATTGGTAATCTACAGGAAAGATCAGGAACCAGAGGCAGAGGACGCCAGCCGCGAGCAAGAGGCAAGTAGATATCTTGCGCAGCTAGCATCGGATGTTCCGGTACCTTCTCGACCCTGAAGGATGGTATACCGACGACGGTAATTATGATTTGTGATTTTGTGATTTGATTATCACGTATCCGTTGCTTTGGATTTCGGTATTTTGGGCGATCTATTCACATGATTTAGTCTTGATGACTGAGTTTCATGATATTTGATTTTGTGCACCATGGTTGCATCTACTGGGTATTTATACCTTGTACATAGTTATTACTCTTGAGCTGTTGATTGCGATTTCATGCCTATTTTATGCAGGTGATTTGATTTACGCTTCCAGCAGAGTTTCATGTAATTTTAGTGTTTTGATTTTGCACTCGGTATAGCTTATATGTGCTTGTAGTGTATCGATATGTGTTTTGTGCCCGCAGCTGCACACGTTTATGATTTTCTTCATATCTGGATACACTTGGTGTTGCTGCTTACGTATTTGAGTTATTGCTTGGTATTTGTGCATGGGATGCACCAGTTCTATACTTCGTGCATTTGTCGCACCAGTTTTATGTTTCTTGCGTTTATCGCATCAGATTTATATTTCGTGCCTTTGTTGCACCGGATTTATATTTTGTGCATTACGATTGCACCTGACTTCGATTTGATGCCTTTCGGTATGTCGATTTTGATTGTGATATTAATGTGGATTCTTGCACTCCGTGCTTTTGACTGGACTTACGCATATTCGACGTTGCTATTGGATTTTGTGATTCCGTGCTTATTGAGTGCGCAGGGTCTAGATTTTCATTCGTGCATGATGGATGCACCGATTTGGATTTTCGCGCATGTTGGGCGCATGTTTTGAGATACGATTTTGGGGCACACCAGATGCACTAAATCGAGATTCTTCGTGCATGTCAGATGCACCTGTTTTGGCTGCCAGGCACACGTTGCCTATGACAGATGCTTCGTGCACACCCGTTGCACCTAGATGTTGTTTTGTGCACATGTTTAGCACATATATGGATTTTGATTTCCGTGCGCACCAGACGCACAGGGTGGTGTTATGTGATTTTTGTGATTTATTCCTTTTGGAGCAGTACATTTTTATGATGTTGGATATTTGCTTTCATACTGAGCAGGACTAGTCAGTGGGCAGTACCTGGATATATTTTGCATGCATCGATAGTTATCGAAGGGATTTCCGAAAAGCGAGCTATAGTCTCAGTATATACCTACGTGTCCGATATGACACGAAACGTTTTAAAAACAAGGAAACCCTTCTAAACTGTTTTCAAAACGGCGGAACGTACCTATTAAACAAAGGATATATATACACATATATAGTTATTTTCTTATGAGAAACGTCCGCCACTGTGCAGTGTTACGCGCATCGCACAGCGACTTAAAAAGATTTGGCATACATTTGCATCAGCTATTTACATGTATAGATTGGATGTCTACATGTATAGTCTTGGTCCATATCATATTGATTTTGTATTGGATTTGACATTGTGTCGTTACCATGACTCCGATGATTGCGGATGCTTGATGGAGTGTTGCTTTTGAGTTATCTGTTCAGTACTCATGCGCATGCATTGCGCTATGATGTTTTATGTATAGATGATTTCGGAGCCCCGATGACTTGGAATTTGTATTGAAATATTTTAGTATTTGGGGGTTTAAATTTAAATTCGGGGACCGAATTTCTTTAAGGGGGGTAGATTGTAACGTCTTCAAAATAATAAAATATGATTTTTGGGAAATTTTATAATTTAATATTATTTTAATGAATATTTTAATATTCTGGTATAATTAAATACAGATAAATGGGGAAAAATTATGGAAAATTCTAAAATAAGGTATTTTAAGGAATTGCTTCGTTTTCTGTGCATGCCCCCATTTCCTCTAGTTTTGACCCTGAGTATGTCTAGTTTTGACTGATTCCATCTAGGGTGAAATCTGGGTTGATTTTCCTATGTTGGTGTATAATTTGGGACTTATTTTAGCATGGATTTTGGTATTTGGTGATTCATTCCTGTCGGGTGGCGTTTGGACGTCAACGACAAGTGGATTTTGATTGTGTTTACATGCGAGTCGATAGGTTTTTACCTATGCGGGTAGCGTGTGCTATTTTGGTTTCCGATGTGATTTTCATGTGCTTTAGCATTGTGATATACTTGTAGGTACCCCGCGTGATGTTGAGGCAAAGGAGGTGAAGATAGCGACATCGGCTTTGGCACACGAGAAGCAATGTGAGTAGATTTATATCTGTGGGGAGAAGTCGGGTGGATGGCGTATAGCACCCCCGCAGTCCGTGGTGATGTATACGAATACGTATACACACGAATATTTATTATGTGTTGTTTAGGGTTATTGATGGTAATAATGATATTTTGATGATAAGAATATATTAGTTTAGTTTAGTGCGAACCCTAGAGTAGTGGTTGCACTCACACATACATTTACACACATACTTGCATTCATTCTTTCATTTATTAGAGTGCATATGATGGTGCGTATATCTACACATGGGTATGGGATTATGTGTTTATATACTGGATTTGAGGATAGTATTTGGGATTTGAGATGAGTCGATGAGATTGGGCTTGAGGCCAGGAGATCGGTAATGTGATTTGGTTCGTATTGAGATACGACACGATGTTTTAACGGGTCTTTTGACGTAGTGATTCTTACACCTGCATGCATACATAGAGGGTATCAATATTGTACTAGACGTAGATCAGTACCCCGATCATGACATTTGATAAAGAGGATACCAGATAAATAGTATGATGAATGTGATATTGACCCGTACCCAGATTTGGGATGCCGTACGACGGATTTACGTACAAGCTATATTTTGATGATTGATCCGCACTCTTGACTTGGGATGTCTGATTATAGATAGGGTATCGGATATGATATTATTGAGGCGGGATCACCGACTAATATATATACATGTATGTATATGTATCGACTCAGATGTTAGGCGGTTTCCTCACCCGTAGCTCTACTTGTTAGTTCAGCCGTATAGTTTAGGATGGTTGTTAGATTAGATTAGACTCCTACCTATTTCAAAAACTAACGAATCGTGGGTATTTTAAAAGACAGCCCAAGGGATCCTACGGATATTTCAAAAGACGTATCTTTTCATAAAAACACCGTAGCCCCTATTTTCAAAACCCCATGATTCGTGTTATTTCAAAAGGCACCAATTGTAGAGGTTATTTTAGATTAATGCAGATTAGTTATAGTTGCGTCTAGTATTCAGCTTCCGCTCATTATTGTGGTTCGCATCACATCGCATGCTTATATTATGTTTCATACTCCATTATTGATGTTATGCTGTTAGGACACCAGCACCATTACCGATGATGCGTATGTACCACGTACACTTACTTGCCGGCTCACACACATCTTCATCGGTAATTGCCATGTCACGTACACCTTAGAAAATATTATTGCATCGACATAGGTTAGCTAATAATTTAGACATGATATTAGTGTACTTGCCTTATATGCTAGATTAGACATTGTAATTATTAGTTGTTACATCATGCATGTTATTATTCATGGATTTTTATGCCTGTATGCACTGTTTACATGCTATTGAGGATTGGATTCGGATTTCCATGAGATTTTCTGGATTTGGGGGAAAACCGCAAAACTTATATAAACTTCTTTTCTCTCTTTAAAATAAAAAGTGCGGTTTTCCCATGATGTATGAGTCGTCCACCATGAGTTTGCTGATGGATTTGGAAACCCGATTCGAGGAGACGGATGAACCGTTTCGGGTACATGGTGGACCCGGTAAGGTACCCCGGGGCAAGAAGCGCGTGGTGATGACGATGTGAGCCTGGCAGGGGAGCACTACCTACCGGTGATTTTACCCGACGCGTCGGATATCCGGAGGATACCGTCGTGGTCTTGAGATGGATGGTAGGGGCCGGTCTGGACTGACGGCGCCCTAGATATTATGATTGAGACATTGGGATTTCGAGATTTCGAGGTACAGAGACTGTGATACAGAGATATCGAGATATTGGGATTACGTTTTGTGCCGATGCTAGGCACTGTTTTATGCTGATTTCATTATGATACCTCAACTAAAAATACAAGGGAAATCTCACTAAATTATGAAAACAGTTTCTTCATTTACATGTATTCTGCTTTCATGCATTCATACCTCATATTCATGACATACTATTACCTGAGGCACTAGCACGAGCACTTGGCACTACATTCACGTATAGAGATTACATTGCCAGTTTAGCATGCTTCAGCTTTATTCATATTGAGGTTTCTTTATATCTGATCGTATTGACCTAGGTTGGGTCATGCATTCGATCTCTGCTTGTAGATATCTTTCTATTCACGAGTTGGCAACTCACCCCCGTTGTGCCCCAGTTCTTGCAGGTTTGCCGTACAGTTCTATAGCGGCATTTCTGGCACACTGCTTCCTTTTGGGTGATTTGCTTGGATAGGTGGGTTCTTTTGTATCAGAACCGCCGTTGTATTTATATTATTCATTGTATCTAGAATATCCATCAACCAAAACTCGTATATTGTTTCAGACCTAGACTAGTGATGTGTTATTCGACCATAGAGTCGCGCTTAGTAGTGTTGCGGTTTTCTTGTTGCTTTTGAGCTTTCTTTTGGATTTGATCCTCGCCACTTGGCGTTGTATATTATTGTTGCATGTGTGGTGGTGACCGTCGATTGACGAAGAGCTAGCTCCCGCTTGGGGATGCCTTTATCATTGCATATATTGTTATCCTTGTTATACCCCATTCGGGGCCAGTTTTACAAAAGAAACTCTGCCGAAATTTTTAGAAAAGACTGTACTGTCTTTAAAAATGCATATTCGGCTTAGTTATTTAAAAACCTTGATTTCAAACATGTTTTTCTTCACTTCTTTAAACCAGTTTCTTTACTTATTCTTAAAAATGGTTTTAGATTTCTGGGCTTTTGGCTTACTTGGATCAGATGGAGTCCTATAGACTTCATATGGTTCAAGGGCCAGTCACGTGCTCCTTCGGGTCGTGACATGTATACTATCTCCAGTACGACGTACTGACGGCTGTGGGACAGACCATCTCCCCAACTCGGATGAGAAGCGTACACACCAGTCTACTCCGGAGTATCGATGCTCTGTCTCGATAATCCAACGACCAGGGACCTGAATAAGGATGTGCTTGTAGACTACCCAGCCCCCACTAGTGTGACTGCCATCACAACGCTGGTAGACAAACAAGATCCTAAGAGCTCTATCAATACGTACACTCACATATTAAGATAGAAAAGCCAAGTAGCATACTACCATGTTTAGCAAGACTGTTATATACATGTGAATATCCCAAGCTTCCATTAAGTAATATACATACTAGTATGATACAGTAATGGCCTTCTAGGGCATAAACACTAACAATCTCCCACTTGCACTAGGGCCATGTACTGGCATATCGTAGACCAATGATCTCGAGCAGCCTCTCGAACTGAATCTGAGGAAGGGCCTTCGTGAATGGATCAGCAATGTTCTCTTCTGAAGCAACTCTCCGAACCTCGATCTCCTGACGATCAATGATCTCCCTGATCAGGTGATACCGCCTCAAGATTTGTCTGGACTTCTGATGGGACCTTGGTTCCTTCGCTAAAGCTATAGCTCCGTTGTTGTCGCAATACAGAGGTATTGGATCAACTATGGTAGGAACAACCTGAAGTTCTGTTAGGAACTTCTTCATCCAGACTGCTTCTTTTGCGGCATCGCAAGCAGCTATATACTCCACTTCCATAGTCGAGTCAGCAACGGTGTCCTGCTTGGAGCTCTTCCAGCACACCGCCCCTCCATTGAGGGTAAAGACATAACCCGACATGGACTTGGAATCGTCCTTATCACTCTGGAAGCCGGAATCAGCAAAGGCCTCCAACCTGAGGTCTTTTCCGCCGTAAACCAAGAATATCTCCTTAGTCCTCCTCAGGTACTTGAGAATGTTCTTTACTGCTATCCAGTGTTTCTCCCCTGGGTCTGACTGATACCGGCTTACCACGCTCAGTGCGTAAGCTACATCTGGTCTGGTACACAACATCGCATACATTATAGAGCCTACCGCAGAAGCGTAGGGTATAATAGACATGCGTTCCCTTTCCAAATCAGTCTTGGGAGACATCTCTTTGGAGAGGGTGATTCCGTGACAAGCCGGTAGGTTACCGCGCTTAGAATCTTCCATACTGAATCTTTTCAGTACAGTGTCGATATACCTGGACTGCGAAAGTCCCAACATCCTCTTGGATCTATCACGATAGATCCGGATCCCCAGAATGTAAGAGGCATCACCCAGGTCTTTCATGGAGAACCTGTGTGACAAGAATCCTTTGACAGATTGTAGCATAGGAATATCATTTCCTATCAATAGAATGTCATCCACGTACAAGATGAGGAATACGACACTTCTGGCCACAACTTTACTATATATGCACGGTTCATCTGGATTTTTGATAAAGTCATATTCTTTGACTGTCTCATCAAAACAGATGTTCCAACTCCGCGATGCCTGCTTTAGTCCATAAATGGACTTAAGCAGCTTGCAAACTTTCCCGCTGCTCCCACTCTGATTGAAACCCTCTGGCTGATCCATATAGACGCTTTCTTCTAAATTTCCATTCAGAAAAGCCGTCTTTACGTCCATCTGCCAGATTTCATAATCATGGAAGGCAGCAATAGCAAGAAGGACCCGAATGGATTTGAGCATAGCCACTGGAGAAAAAGTTTCGTCATAGTCCAAACCAGGTCTTTGACGAAAACCCTTTGCAACAAGTCTAGCCTTATAGGTTTCCACCTGTCCATCTACACCAATCTTTTTCTTGAAGATCCATTTGCATCCTATGGGTTTTACCCCATCTGGAGCAAAGTCCAAAGTCCATACTTTGTTGGTGTACATGGACTCCATTTCGGTTCGCATTGCATCTAGCCATCGTACCGAGTCGCCGCTCTGGATGGCCTGCTGGAAGTCAGTAGGTTCATCATCATCTATGATGCAATCCTCTCTATCCCCGTCAATGAGAAAACCGTTGTATCTCTCAGGCGGATGAGACGGCCTACTACTCCTGCGGAGGGGTGCGGGAATGTTTGGTTCTTCTTGAACCTCTGGTTCTACCAAACTTTCAGTAGCAGTTTGTGGTTCTGGAATTTCTTCCAGTTCTATTTCGCTCCCACTTATTTCCTTTTCTAAAAACTGATATTCTAGAAAATGGGCATTACGAGAAACAAACACCTTTTGTTCCTCTGCGTAATAGAATAGATATCCCTTGGAGTTCTTTGGATATCCCACAAACTGACACTTTACTGATCGTGCCTCGAGCTTGTCCACATGCTGCTTCTTAACAAAAGCTGGACATCCCCAAATCTTTAGATACTGAAGATAGGGTTTCTTCCCACTCCACATCTGATATGGTGTGGTAGGCACAGTCTTGGTAGGAACCATGTTCAAAAGATATGCCGCTGATTCTAGCGCATAACCCCAGAAAGATCGCGGTAACTCAGCATTACTCATCATGGATCGTACCATATCCAATAGGTTTCGATTCCGTCTCTCCGATACACCGTTATGCTGTGGAGTGTATGGAGGAGTAAGCTGAGAGAGAATTCCTTTCTCTTTTAGGTAACCAAGGAACTCGGCACTCAAGTATTCACCACCTCGATCAGATCTTAGTGTCTTAATACTTTTGCCGGTTTGGTTTTCTACTTCATTCTTATACTCTTGGAATTTCTCAAAAGCCTCGGATTTATGTTTCATCAGATAAATGAATCCGTATCTTGAGTAATCATCCGTGAAAGTAATGAAATAGGAAAAACCACCTCTCGCATGTGTAGACATTGGACCGCATACATCGCTGTGTATGAGTCATAAGAGCTCGCTCGCTCTTACTCCTTGTCCAGTAAATGGAGTCTTTGTCATCTTTCCTTTGAGACAGGATTGACAAGTGTCATAAGTTTGATATTCGAACGAGTCTAAATATCCTTCTCTATGCAACTTAGTCAACCTTCTCTCATTGATGTGACCCAGTCTACAATGCCATAAGAAAGCTTTATTTAAATCTGGAGACTTTCTTTTTAGTGTGTTCTGGACATTGAAAATTTGGAGTTGGTTTAAAACATATATGCCGTTATTTAGAGTACCGGACCCAATCAAACCATGATTAAGGTGGATGTTGACAACATCTCTTACAAACGTGAAATCATAACCTTTATTTGATAACAAGGAAACTGATATGATATTACACGTTAAGCTTGGTACAAAATAACAGTTATGTAAAACCAAAATGTGTCCACTCGTCAATCCTAGGTGATAATCCCCGACGGACGCAGCTCCCACGCTAGCTCCGTTAGCAACCCTGAGGATCATATCACCTTCCTTCAGCACTCTACGGTTTCTCAGTGCCTGCAATGAATTGTAAATATGAGATCCTGATCCGGTATCTAATACCCAGGAAGTAGAGTTGATCGACAGACAATTCTCAATTACATACACACCTGAAGTCGAAGCCACAGCTTGCTTCGGTTCCTGGTTCTTGGCGTTCCACGCCTTGCAATCCTTCTTCCAGTGCCCTTTCCTGTGACAATGGAAGCACTCATCCAGGCCAACTAACGGTGCTACAAACTTTTTTTTTCCCTTCTTTCCCACCTTACTAACACCTCCTCTAGGTTTGGGTGCGGCCTTCTTCTTCCTTCCTTTGGCCCTAGCCTTGGACCCGGAAGAAGATGCACCGCCAACAAACATAGCGGGTGTTTCCCTTGCCTTCTGCAAGGTGCCCTCTGCACTCCTTAACATGTTCAGGAGTTCCGCAAGTTCAACTTCTTTTCCTTGAATGTTGAAGTTGAGGATAAACTGGGCGTAGGTGGGAGGAAGGGACTGGAGAATAAGGTCTGTATAGAGCTCATTATCCAAAGTCGTCCCAAGGTCTGCGAGCTCTTCAATATAGTCGATCATCTGTAGGACATGTTCACCTACTGATGACCCGACAGCCAACCTCGCTCGAAACAAGTTCTTAGAGGTCTCGTATCTTGCTATACGAGATTGCTCTCCATAAAGTTCCTTTGTATGGAGAAATATGCCATCTAGGGACATATCCTCGTGCCTCCTCTGATGTTCATTGTTCATCGAGGCAAGCACGATGCACTTGGCTCTCGCGCAATCTAAATCCCAGGTTTTGCGGATTTCCTTATCCGCATTGCTGGATTTGGGACCAAGGACAGCAGGTGCTGTAGCGGTGAGGACGTACCCCAGTTTGTCATAGGTCAAAGCCATCTTGACATTCCGCAGCCAATCTTTATAGTTTGGCCCCGTCAGTATATTTTTCTCTAAAAGTAACTTAAGTCCAGTCATTTTTAGGGTCGCTGCAAATAGGAGAGAGAGAAGAAAACTCTTTAGCATGATGCTCTTGCAAGTTTAGAGTGGTTTTTAGTTTATCTAAACTGGATGGCTCCCACTGTTTTTCGAATCCTTCCTCAAACCATAAAAGAAGAATTAGCCAGGACTATTCTCACTGTACAATACTTGCTTAACCGTTCAGCCAGGCCAGTGTCGATACTTCGAGGGAGGTTTTCCAACGCTTTCGCGAAGTTCCTTAATTAAATAACCTCTTTTCTCTGGGGGCGTAACCCCGCTGACACCTTTCTGGACACCTACTAGGTTTATAGCATTGATCGTTAAGCGACGAATATCCTGATAAGTAGCATATACTCACAGTAGGATCGGGATCCAAATATCATTGTCTGATAATGTTGTAGGAATGCTACCAACATTCATCAAACTCAAAATGGTATGCATCTCTTTGCAAATTTCAGTTTCTTTAGAAATTCCCGATATATATTTTTGCCCCATGCTCTTATGACCTTGGCGTTGGTCAAAATATCATAAGTCACATGTCAAGTTCTGCCCATCATTATCTTGTTAATTTGAACCCATCCGTACATATCCTTGACGTTGGCCAAAATGATCATACGACTGTCCCAAACTAACTCATCTATCTATGCAACAAATGAATACCCAGCAGCTACCAAACACTATGCCTTGGCGTTGGTCAAAATACATAGCTTGAATACTACTGAATACCCAGATGAAATGACGGAGGGCTACGACTGGTTTTGGCGAAACCGTGAACGTAGTGAACTTGATATAACCGAAGGAACCTGATAGCTTTTAAAAGGAGTGGTTAAAGCTCCGCAAAAAATATCCCTTTTTAAAATTAACCGAGTGGTTTCCTTTTAAATTGTTCCGACGATTAAAACTTTGGTTTATTTTTCTTTGCATTATAGATAATGCGTCCCATCATTAACCTATCATTGCAGAAAACAACGAAAATACAACGTCCTCTTATGCCATCCGCATTCGCCACGGGGTCCCGTCATCACCCGTTAGGTTACTTAACTAACGACAGAGCGGGGGCAGGGCTAGCGCGGGTGTAAAACATAAGTGACGTCTAAATAGCTACAATATATATAGATATTTTACATTCGTCTGACGCAATGATATTCATTCCAGAACACAGATAAACAATATTGGATTTGCAAGCAATCTGTATTTCTTTTGAGCCTGCAAGAAAAGACAGATTACACAGTTGTGATGAATAGCCGTTACCCCACCCTCGACCCCTACGGGTACGGCAAACTACCCACCCGGCAGTCTTTGTACCCCACCTTGGGTCAGTCCTAGGAGCAAAAAACAGTAAAATGAAATAATACAACGGTGGCTACAACCGCAACCTGGATGTGCCCCGCAAAATAATATTACAACAAATTACATTTACAACAAATGAATTAAACAATAACCTATTGCTAAACCCCGGCTAAACACCACAACAGTCCAATATAGTTTATATGCACAAACAGATATAACCATTTCAGAAATGTGCAACCCCCTGCCAACCGACATACTAGCAGTTAGGGGAGGTTTACGAACACATTAAACAATCACAGATATAATCCAATATGCAAATACTGTACAATTTCGATCGATTAAACATCTTTAATATTGCTCCAAAATCTGCTCTGTTAACTGGAAACCTGAGCAAAATTAAAATATTCCAGAAAACCCCAAACACCAGAGAGGACCCACACATGAAAGATGAGTCCATGACTCGGCAACTCGGCCGCGGAACCGCGGCGGATCGGTGGGATCCGCCGCGCTTCCGCGGCGCTTTAGCCGATTCATGGGCTCGAATTTCATGGGTGTTCTCCTGGACCCTTTTCAAGCTTTCTGAGCAACCCTGAAAAATTTTAGGACATCATTTTAAGTTCGACAGAAACTGAAATATTTTAGGGTTTTCCGGCTTCGTTTTTCCGTTCGAAATTCGTACAAATTTGCAATCAAGTTATTTATTGTTTAGCGAGGCTCTGATACCACTGTAGGTCGATGTACTTCACCCCAGTACTTGTGGGGAGGCGGAATTTTCAAAAACGATCATGTTTAAAGAACGAACATCGACTAACCGCTTAAATCGAAGCTAAACGATAACTAACCAAACATATAGTTGTTCTAAACTACTATGCTTAGGGATTATACCTAATGAAACCGGTCCTTCGTCTTTGTGTCCTCCTTTGTTCTCCTCGACCTTCTCTAGGTAGTAGACGATCCACCCGAGAGCAAAACACCAAGCTACACCTCTAACTTGAGGTAACTAATCTACTTTGATTGCTAATCAAAGAAGAAAGGATGATATAGAGTGAAGGTAATGGATGTTTAAGTCTAACTAATCCTTTGATCTCAACACATGAGGATTAAGGATTAGTCTCTTGAAGATGAGAGCTTGAGGAGAGAGAATGTGAGATGAGTGAATGAGATGAGATTGAGTGTATCATAATATATTATGAAGCATTCTTATTAAAGAATAATCAATAATAGAAATGAATAAGCATGCTTCATAAATGAAAAGAGGTGATTCATTAACATGAGTCATTATGCATTTATGATGCATTAATGACCATGATGAATCACCCTCATGACTCACTAATCTTATCCAAAGCTTATGTCACCTTAACCTCCTTAGTCACATCTTCTAGAAGCTTCTCGTACAATTACGAGAACGCCCCTCCAATCCGTAAAAATACGGAAAAACTTTAGACTGTATAAATCCAATAACCGGATACCAGTAACTGGCTTAAACCAAAGACGACTGGTAAAAACTGTCCGAAAGTCGTACGTGCGTAAACGCACGTATGCGTCCGAACCCTTTGTCGCAAAACCATGCAACCTCTATATCGTTTCGCCTGGAGTAGGAAACTCTCTGTGTGGGACTCTAGAGACTCGACTACTACGCTGGCAGTGGGTTTAACCACAGACCGCAAGCGGCACTAGCTGTACGTAATGGTCCCCAGGTAGTTGTCGATAAGAAGGCCGATGAGAAAACCCATCCGAACTCCTACTGAGTCTGATGTGACAATCTCCATACAGTCCGGTCCGTTCGTCCAAGACTATCGCATATCGGGCCTAGGGGGGCGGCAAGCGTCAGTCCCCTAATAGCGGTATAAGTCGTGTCGGAGGGAAGCCCATTACACCCTGAGAAACTACTGGAACCTACCAGCAAATCTCGCTTGCCCTGGCCAGGGATTTTGCGTAATGGCTCTCTGACACACCACGATATCTACTCCCAATACCGGGAGGGACGAATCCTGTCTAACCGCCACTGCCTCCAAGTGCTCGGGACTGCACCCAACTGCTACCTGTTTGCACGACTCCTTTGAGCCGTGGTAGGGTAGCAATCTAAGAACAGTGGGACACACTCGAGGCGAAGTAGCAGTGTCAAGTCTGCGGACCACGCTGTACTCATGTCACCTGGGAACTGTTCACTGACGACTGGTATCAAACCAACCAACAGTTCCCTGTGAGTCCTGTCCGGTATACCCGTAACCTAACGAGCACCTGTATACTATCTCCAGTACGACGTACTGACGGCTGTGGGACAGACCATCTCCCCAACTGGGATGAGAAGCGTACACACCAGTCTACTCCAGAGTATCGATGCTCTGTCTCGATAATCCAACGACCAGGGACCTGAATAAGGATGTGCTTGTAGACTACCCAGCCCCCACTAGTGTGACTGCCATCACAACGCTGGTAGACAAACAAGATCCTAAGAGCTCTATCAATACGTACACTCACATATTAAGATAGAAAAACCAAGTAGCATACTACCATGTTTAGCAAGACTGTTATATACATGTGAATATCCCAAGCTTCCATTAAGTAATATACATACTAGTATGATACAGTAATGGCCTTCTAGGGCATAAACACTAACAGTATTATTGTTCGCTATTTATTTTCTCTCTTGGCTATTCTTATTTTTGTACGAATACGCGTATATGTATTTCGATACATGTACCGGGAAGTATTCCGTATTTTATATGGAATAGCTTCTAGAAGATGCCACCTCATTTATATGATTTTCCATTTATGGAAATTCATTTGTTTTTATTTATGAGGTGGAAAAGGTGATGTGATTTGTGGCATGGGTTTGTGCATGTGGTTTTTATTTATGAGGTGGAAAAGGTGATGTGATTTGTGGCATGGGTTTGTGCATGTGGCATGGGTTTGTGCATGGTATGGTCACATTTGTTTAATGGATAATTGGAAATGTTTTTTTTTTGTGTGTGGTGGAAATGAGAGAAGGGGGCCAGCCATTCTTTTGGGGTTGAGGGTTCTTTTCATTTGGCACAATTACATGACACATTTTTGGCCTCATCACTCTCTCAATCTCATACACACAAAACACTTAGCCATTAAGCTCATGTTTTGATCATCATCTCCTCATCTTCTATGCTTGCTCATTGAGCAAAACATTTTGAGAGAAAATGGTAGTGACACTTTCATACACCCCCACTCTCCATCGCTAGCGATGTTGGAGCGTCGGTTACCTCGTTCGACGAGGTTGGTGCTTGCACCGTTTCCCTCGTGTGGATAATCTGAGATGGAGGAAGACCGGCAACCAAACTTCGTCAAAAAACCGCTAGGAGCTTGGAATGAAGACCGAAGGACTCGGATCAACTCGGTATAACGATTCTAACCTCTTCTTAGTTTGCTAGTTTAGGGTTTAATGTCGTTCCGGGAATCGGGTAGCGGTAGCGCCGGTTTCAGAAATTTTTATTCCGCATTTTGGCCGCGTTTCGATGGCCGGGGCACTGCCGGAACCCTTCAAGCACAACGGTGTATCGGAACGTAGGAACCACACCCTATTAGATATTGTACGCTCTATGATGAACATTGCTGAGTTACCTATTTCCTCCTGGGGGTATGCGCTGGAGACAGCAACATACATACTGAATAAAGTTCCTACCAAATCTGTGCCTACCACCCCATATGAGATATGGGAAGGGAAGAGACCATATCTTAATTTTTTTTAAGATATGGGGTTGCCCGGCATATGTCAAAAGACAAAAAACGGACAAACTCGAGGCAATGTCTGTTTTGTGTAAGTTTATTGGATATCCCAAGCATTCGAGAGGGTATATCTTCTACCACAGTGAGGAACAAAGGGTGTTTGTTGCTCAACATGCCACCTTTTTAAAAAAAGGAATTTCTTGTAAGTCTATGGTAGCGCCCCGGCCGTCTGCCCGAGGCCAAAATGCGGAAACGAAAACTTTTGGCGCTATCGTATACTTTAAACCCGGAACGAACCATTAACCTATAATTAGCTAACAAGAGAAGGGATAGAAAGTATATACCGATCTATCCGTGTCCATCGGTCTTTGGTCACCATCCCAAGCTCCTCGCGGCATCTCCGATCTCGATCTCCTCGTTCGGAAAGGGCACCACATCTTCGAGTCTTTTTACGGTCTCCCGCTTCATCCGAAGCAACTCGGGCATGAAGTTCGCTAGCCGACATGTCCAAGGTGAAGTAGAGAATGTGTTTAACAACTTTGTCTCTTGCATCCATTGTATGGATGGAGGTTGAAGGTGATGCCATCCATGGAAATGGTGAGCTAGAGGAAGAAGAAGAAGAATTTTCTTTTCTTTTGTCTTGTGATAAAATGAGAGAGTGAGAACTGTTATGAGAAAAAAAAAAACAAGACCAAACTATATCATGGCAGCCCCTCTCTCCCTCCTTATCATATCAAGACTCAAATCCATCAAATAATGTGACACATGCACAAAGAAAGAGACCATGAGTCATCACTTGTGCATGTGTCACAATTAAGGCTTCTAATGATGATTTCTAGCCCATAATTTCCATATGCAAACATTAATCCAAATGTTTGCAACAATAAAAAGATACGGCAGCATCTAAAGTAAACTCGTGACGGATCACAAGGATACCCCTCACCTGTATATACATACCTGCATCCGCATTCCGACTGAATGCGAATACGATGAGACTAAAGTAATCCAACAAATCTAATACTAGGATCCGGCTTAAACCAAAGCCCACTAGTATGATTCGTCCGATCATGATCCGTGCACTACCGTACGTATAAGATCGAACTCTGCCATATATCATACGGTCTCTACAACGTTTCGCCCGAAACATGAGAAACTGTCTGTGGGGGGCTCTAAAGACTTGTCAATACTTTGGCTGTGGATTTAACCATTAGCTCGTCAGAGGTACTAGCCGTACGTAACGGGATACCAGGTATTGACTAAAAGGGAGGTCTATCATCGAACTCATCCTGACACCCTACTGAGCCTGTCAGTGACAATATCCGTACAGTCCGGTCCGTTCGTCTATGAGCATCGCATGGCGGGCCTAGGGGGTTGGTAAAAGTCAGACCCCCAAAAGCAGTACAAGTCGTGTCGGAGTGTAGCCCAAAACACCCTGAGATACTACGAGAATACCTACCAGTAAATCTCCTGCCATGGCCAAGGACTTACTGTAGAGACCATATATCATACGGTCTCTACAACGTTTCGCCCGAAATATGAGAAACTGTCTGTGGGGGGCTCTAAAGACTTGTCAATACTTTGGCTGTGGATTTAACCATTAGCTCGTCAGAGGTACTAGCCGTACGTAACGGGATACCAGGTATTGACTAAAAGGGAGGTCTATCATCGAACTCATCCTGACACCCTACTGAGCCTGTCAGTGACAATATCCGTACAGTCCGGTCCGTTCGTCTATGAGCATCGCATGGCGGGCCTAGGGGGTTGGTAAAAGTCAGACCCCCAAAAGCAGTACAAGTCGTGTCGGAGTGTAGCCCAAAACACCCTGAGATACTACGAGAATACCTACCAGTAAATCTCCTGCCATGGCCAAGGACTTCGTGTAATGGCTCTCCTAGACACAGCGTGATCTCACCCCCAATACTGAGAGAGGCGAAACCCCTGCCGATCCGCTCACTGCCTCCATGTGGCTCGGGACTGTACCCAACTAAAACATGTTTGCACGACTCCTTTGAACCGAGGTAGGGTAGTAATCAAAGCACAGTGGAAACTCACACGAGACAAATGATGATTTCAGGTCGATGAACTTACCTGTACACATGTCACCAGGGAACTGCTATCTGACGTCAGGTATAAAACCAACTAGCATGTTCCCAGCGAGTTCTGTCCGGTGTACTCATAATCCAATGAGCACATGTATACATCTTAGGTGATCCAACTGACACCAATGGCTTGTGAGACCAGCCACCGCCCCTTGTCGGGGTCTCGACTGTATACACTAGTCTACTAATAGAGTATCGATGCCCAGTCTCGAAACTCCCACGACTAGGGACTACTTTAAGGATGTGCTTATAGACCCCAGCTCCCACATATATGATCGCCATCATACTGCTGGCCGTCAAGCAAGAATCCTAAGGTCTCTATCAACGCGCAATAGTGACCTGTAAGGTCACCTGAAGCAGTACACGATGATAAAGATAAACCAGATAGCATACTATCATCTTGAGTAAGACTGTCCTACCGGCATAGGTCCTCCCTCAATCATTGCAATCACGTGCCTGTGATCCAATAATTGACTCTGAGGGCACTATATCCAACAATCTCCTACTTGCACTCAAGGCTAATTATTGCGATGTCGCATACTCACTGCCCGTGTGATACTGAACACCCAACTCCACTACTGATCAGTCTCACAAAGCCCGTTTGCGAAACAATCGCATTCGAGGAATAGCCTCAGTGAGTGGATCCGCCCTGTTGTTTTCTTTCTATGTCTCTCTTTATCTCAAGTTCACGGAGAAAGCCATCTCCCGAAATGAGCAATACCTGTCTTAGAATATGTCTGGATATCTTATGGGACCTAGTTCACAAATGAACTCCAAATCCAAACTTCTTACACTGTATCGTCAACTGAACTTAATCGGTATCCTGCGCCACACCTCCCTCAGTATCCGCTTGGACCACCTGTCCAAAATACTGCCCCTCGTCAGAGGGAAAACTATAACTCTGTCAGTCACTCTGTCATCCAGGTCACCTTGGAAGCCTGGAATGATAACCATCTCCTGAATGAGGCCGTCGTTATCATATCCCTAGAACATCCACTTATGTTCTAAAACTGCTTCCGAATGTTTCTCCAGGATTGGATTAATATAAACTTATTGCATCTAATGCAAAAACAACGTCTAGTGTGGTACCTGACATCTCATGATTGACTCAATTGCCTAAGCAAGTGATCTGCCAATCATGCACATCTCTCTCCCCTTTAGTCTGTAAGACACCTTTAGAGAGGGTGACTCCATCACCTGCAGGTACACTACCGTGCCAGGAGTCGTCCATTCTAAAACACCTTTAGAATGCTGTCAAGGTACCCAGATTGGGAAACTACCTAAATATAGATCTAAAACCATAGATCTAGTAACAAGAATATCTGATATAACATCCATGTCCTATGTGGAGAAACCACTGTGTGACAACCAAAGTATAACCGATCGTAGTATAGGAATATCACTTCCTACTCTGTGTATGTCATCTAAATACCAGGACATCACACCCTACAACTTTCTTAATAGATCCAACCCTTATTCTGATGAAGTCAAACCTATGACTGTCACATCAGAAATAGATGATCTATCTCCGCTATATCTACTTTAGTCCATAAATAGACATATGCTACTTGTCCACTATGCTTCCGCTGCTCCCACTGACTACGACAACCCTCTGGCAGAGTCATATACACGTACACTTCTAAAGCTAGTTTAGAACGACGCTATACGCATCCTCTTGCCGGGTCTCACAGTCTGGAGCAATGGCAAGTCTGGGTAAACAAGAACCTCCTTGTCACCGTCTTTGAGCATACCGAAGTACCTCTCGAGTGCCTGAGGTTACCCACTATATCTGCGGAGTGGCCAATGGAATGCCAAACTGGATCGAATCTTTAGGTTCTTATCAAATTTTCAGTAATCGTTTGCGGTTCTGGAATCACTTCCAGTTCTACCATATTCCCACTACTTTTTTCTGAAAAAATCCATTTTTATTAAAACTGCGGCGAGACAAGAACAATATCACTATTGATCTTCCAGATGGTAGAAAGTCAACCCTCGTCATAGCCCGGGTCAACCCACAAACAACCATTACAGAAACGTGCCTTGAGTTATCCAGAGTCTGGTTTTAAGCATAAGCCAGAAAACTCCCCGTACCTTAACAATGTTAAGCTATGAACTATTCTATATACAATATAGAAATAGAGGCACTGATTTAATTGGAACTAGATTCAAATCATTGTAAGTCGATGTAGTACACCCCAGTACTTGTGGGGAGGCGGAATTTACAAAAACAATCAAGTTTAAGGAACGAACATCGACTAACCGCTTAAATCGAAGCTAAACTATAAATAACCGTACACAATGATTTTCTTATCACTTGTGATTAGGGATTATACCTAATGAAACCGGTCCTTCGTCTTTGTGTCCTCCTTTGTTCTCCTCGGCCTTCTCTAGGTAGTAGACGATCCACCCGAGAGCGAAACTCCAAGCTAAACCTCTAAACTTGAGGCAACTAACCTTCTTGGATTGCTAATCAAAGAAGTTAGGATGAGATAGAGTGATGGTTATGGATTGTTTAGTCTAACTAATCCTTTGATCTCAACTCATGAGGTGTAAGGATTAGGGTTTGAAGATGAGAGCTTGAGGAGAGAGAATGTGAGATAAGATAATGAGAAGAGAGAGAGTGTATCATAATATATTATGAAGCATTCTTATTTAAGAAAAATGAATAAAAGAAATGAATAAGCATGCTTCATAAATGAAAAGAGGTGATTCATTAAACATGTGTCATTATCATTTATGGTGCAATTAATGATAATGATGAATCACCTCATGACTCACTTTCTTATCCATAAATAACCTCCTTAGTCACATCTTCTAGAAGCTTCTCGTACAATTACGAGAACGCCCCTCCAATCCGCAAAAATACGGAAAAACTTTAGACTGTAAAAATCCAATAACCGGATACCAGTAACTGGCTTAAACCAAAGCCGACTGGTAAAAACTGTCCGAAAGTCGTACGTGCGTAAACGCACGTATGCGTCCGAACCCTTTGTCGCAAAACCATGCGACCTCTATATCGTTTCGCCTGGAGTAGGAAACTCTCTGTATGGGACTCTAGAGACTCGACTACTACGCTGGCAGTGGGTTTAACCACAGACCGCAAGCGGCACTAGCTGTACGTAACGGTCCCCAGGTAGTTGTCGATAAGAAGGCCGATGAGAAAACCCATCCGAACTCCTACTGAGTCTGATATGACAATCTCCATACAGTCCGGTCCGTTCGTCCAAGACTATCGCATATCGGGCCTAGGGGGGCGGCAAGCGTCAGTCCCCTAATAGCGGTATAAGTCATGTCGGAGGGAAGTCCATTACACCCTGAGAAACTACTGGAACCTACCAGCAAATCTCGCTTGCCCTGGCCAGGGACTTTTCATAATGGCTCTCTGACACAGCACGATATCTACTCCCAATACCGGGAGGGACGAATCCTGTCTAACCGCCACTGCCTCCAAGCGCTCGGGACTGCACCCAACTGCTACCTGTTTGCACGACTCCTTTGAGCCGTGGTAGGGTAGCAATCTAAGAACAGTGGGACACACTCGAGGCGAAGTAGCAGTGTCAAGTCTGCGGACTACGCTGTACTCATGTCACCTGGGAACTGTTCACTGACGACTGGTATCAAACCAACCAACAGTTCCCTGTGAGTCCTGTCCGGTGTACCCGTAACCTAACGAGCACCTGCATACTATCTGCAGTACGACGTACTGACGGCTGTGGGACAGACCATCTCCCCAACTGGGATGAGAAGCGTACACACTAGTCTACTCCGGAGTATCGATGCTCTGTCTCGATAATCCAACGACCAGTGACCTGAATGAGGATGTGCTTGTAGACTACCCAGCCCCCACTAGTGTGACTGCCATCACAACGCTGGTAGACAAGCAAGATCCTAAGAGCTCTATCAATACGTACACTCACATATTAAGATAGAAAAACCAAGTAGCATACTACCATGTTTAGCAAGACTGTTATATACATGTGAATATCCCAAGCTTCCATTAAGTAATATACAAGCTAGTATGATACAGTAATGGCCTTCTAGGGCATAAACACTAACAATCATGCAGCTGTCTTCAGTGCATGTCAACTAAATGGAGAGAGGCCGATCAACATTACTCAACTTAGGAGTGCATCCAGATATGAGTGACCTGAAAGAGAATCAAGTTCTCATAATCATTACTATTAACTGAATACCATATACTCAAGTATCTACATCTTCGATCACCTTGAAGAATCCTGGTACTTGCAACACCTGGTTCTCTACTTTATTCTTATACCTATAACTTCTCAAAACTTAGACCTTGCATTTCTACGAAACACATATCTAAGAACTAAAGAAGTCACAAGTAAACAGAATGTAGTACGAGTACCAACCCGTCTGTCCTAATGGACACTGGACAACATACAATACCCTGTATAAGTCCCCTGAGTCTTATAACTCATTCCCCGTATGTCGTAGGTTGAAAACTGTACTTATGGTTAAGAAGAATTACACCGCTATTTAATGATACTTACCTAACCATCCACTGATATAGGTAAATGTCATAGACATAATTTCAAAAAGTTATATCTCATTTTATAAAAATAAACGTACAAATATATCAATTTGAAATTGGTGCATAACAACGGATATTCAAAACCAAATATTTGCCGTCCGGCAAACTACCCAGGTGATTTCCTCAAATATCACCAATTACAACGAATCCCGATATAATGAGGATGATCACCCAACTCCCAATAACTTACTCCCACTCATCATCTGTAAAACCATACAGATGTGAGAATCAAACCTGGTAAATGCATACCCTGGAGCAAGGGCTAATTGGGAAATCAGTTTTCTTTTAACAGTACACAGTGAAACTGAAACATATAAATGTTTCGAAGGGGTATCCGGGTATTCTTAGTAATGCCTCTTCCATTATCATATTCACAACTATAACCGTATATTTCTTTGCCATCTCTCCAAATCCCTTTATATGTCTTTAGTCATTACCTTCTGCATACCCCTTTAGGCTAAATGGTTTTCTTCCCTCCCTACCGTTCGGCACCAGCCTATGGTTTGGAAGAAGACTATCCAATAAGCATAATGGGTGTACTCTCCTAATCCTAGGAGTACTCGTAACCTGAGAGAAGGTGAAGATAAAAGACAACTGAATAAACCTTATTCCTATTTCTCCTGAACCAGAATCCATCCCCGAACTGGAACAAGTTCCTTCGAGTTCGTATATAACCATACGATAGAGTATCCAATAAACTATGGATCTTCGTAGTGATACGGAGTGTCCTGGAGAAATACAAAGGTGATGTTGGATTGGCGAAGAAATACTTGGTTTGGTCGTGAATAGCAGTCGCAATTTACTTTGTCCTCTTACTAATCCCTTTATTTTTCTTAACTTATTACCTTCTGTACACCATCGTTAGGCTAATTGGTTTTCTTCATTCCCTACCGTTCGGCACCTGCCTATGGTCTGGATGAAGACTATCCAATTAGCGTAACAGGTGTACCGTCCTAATCCAAGGAGCACTCGCAACCTGAGAGAAGGTAAAAGGAAAAGACAACTGAATAGTCCTATTCATTTTCTCCAGAACCAGAAACCATCCTCGAATCTAGAACAAGTTCCTTCGAGTTCGTATATAACCATACGATGGTTTTATCCAATGGAAGTGGACGTTCGTAGTAATACGGGGTGTTCTGGAGAAAAAGGGTAAAAGTAGGAGTGGCAACGAGGTATGCAACTCTGACAATCCAAAAGCCAGTGATTTAAGAAGGTTCGGTTAACTTGGTTACTAAGTTATAGTCTAGGATCGGGCCATGGTCGCTTCCAAAGAGAGAGAGAAAAGAAACACTCTGCGTGCACTCTAACCTAGATCAGAACGGTCATCAATTTATCTAATTAGGAAACCTCCCACTGTATCGTCAAATTCTTCTCCAAACCTGAAAGAAGAATTAGTCGGGACCACCCGAGGAGTAAACCAACTCATCAGTGGGAATCGGGATCCAACTATCATCGCATGATAATGTGATGGAATCCACTCACGTTATCACACTCCAGAAGGTATGCGCATATCTGGCAAGTTTCAGTTTCTTTAGAAACCCCCGATGTGATTTTTACCCCAAGCGGCTTATGACCTTGACTAGGTCAACAAACCATAAACCGCTAGTCAAGTTCAACCCGTCATTATTCTGGACTGCATTAAACCCACCCGTACGTGCCCTTGATTAGGTCAACAAGGCCGCACGACTGTCCTAACCAATCCCATTTATGCAACAAACAAGCACCACTTAGCTACCGAACACTAAGTCTTGACTAGGTCAACAAACGCAGCACGAATACTAAATAATACCCGTAAGAAATGAAGGAGGGCTACGGCTGGTTTTTGGCAAAAAACCTTTAACGTAATGAACTTGATATCGTTGAAGGAACTGCATAGCTTTTTATGAAAATATAGTGGCGAAAACCTTTGCTAAAGAGGTCACTCCTGGTGAAGGGATCTCGGCTCTTTCCCCGTAGAATGAGGTGCAGGATATTCCAACTGAATACCGCGATGCAAAGCAAAAAGTAATCGGCTATAGTGAAGTTGTTACCCTGACGCAAACTTCTATCCAAGGGGTCACTCCCGGTGAAGGGATCTCGGCCCTTGCCTCGTCGACTAAGGTGCTGGATATTCATAACCGAATACCACTGTGCAAAACAAAAGAGAACGTCCTTACAATAACAGCTTTTTTTGAAAAATGTTCCAACAACATCAGAATAGGTTTGTTTAGCTTCCATTGATCCGAATCAATGCAGTCCCATCAATTAATCACACTACAAAAGAACGAAAATATGATCTACGTATATGCCATCCGCATTCGCTACTGGGTCCCGTCATCACCCGTTAGGTTACTTAACTAACGACAGAGCGGGGACTGGACTAGCGCGGGTGTAAAACATATACAACATCTACTAGTATATATATCAATATATAATAATCGCTCCGGGCGTGATAAAATGCAACATCACAGAAATGTAATAAGCATCACAGAACAATACAGATAATCACGGATCCCCGGGTTTCATAGAGCCGCTACTGAAACCCGACGTTCCCGTGGTCATGTGGATAGCCTGTGCAATGAAATCCTAGACCCCTACGGGCGCGGCAAGTTACCCGCCAAAACCTGAAGTGAGGCAGCCCCCTTCAACAAAGTGAATGGACCACCTAGCACTTCACGGAATCCGGTAACGTGAGCACCCCTCCTTGGGTCAACCTGTACCCCCTATTAGTGCGGCGAATAGCCCGCCAATTCTAGAGTTAAGCCCCTTCCGTCTCAAAGCCATGAGACGCGGGCTCGTTGCCCTCTAGAACCCGGCTATCCGTGCACCCCTCCGCGGGGTAATCCTAGTACAGAAAGTAAAATATACAACGGGTACATCGACCTCAGCCCGGTCGTGCCCCAAAATAATAATATACAAACAGGCAGTGACGACAGTCCACATGTCGGACGACCGCAATATCAAATGTACAAATACAACCAAACTGTACTACCATTGCATCCAGGCTATCCACCACGACAAGTCCGCAACTTCACAGCACAACACAGAACATCAACGTGAATGTCACGTTCGCAAATCCGTCTAAAAGAGCTATAGCGATTAGACAAGATTTACCGATCAAATGACATTCACGGTCGCAGATATAATGTAAGTACTGTAAACTAACATATTTAAAATTTTCGATCAACAAAATTTCCCGAAGTGGGCCCCAAGTACAACTGCAGCACTCAAAATAATCTGGGCCAAAAATAAACATTCCAGAAACCCCAATTCCAAGATATAAACAACTGTAGAAATTTTGATGCAGTGCTGCTACAGTACGGCGGCGGAACCACGGCGCTACAGTGACATCATGCTATGAAATTTCTTCAGTGTTCTTAGAAAATCCTGCACATATTTCTGCAACACTCAAAATAATTTTTCGACGACCAAAAAATTTCGACAGAAACTGCACAAATTGGAATCACGGTTTTGGAAAATTCGGCCGATCGATGTTTTAAATACGTTAGAACAAGCTAGTAAAGGTTAATGGCGTGTCTCTGATACCATGTAAGTCTACGGTAGCGCCTCGGCCGTCTGTCCGAGGCCAAAATGTGGAAACAAGAACTTTTTCAAAACTAGAAACCGGCGCTATCGTATACTTTAAACCCGGATCGAACCATTAACCTATAACTAGCTAACAAGAGAAGGGATAGAAAGGCTATACCGATCGATCCGTGTCCATCGGTCTTTGGCCACCATCCCATGCTCCTCGCGGCATCTCCGATCTCGATCTCCTCGTTCGGAAAGGGCACCACATCTTCGAGTCTTTTTACGGGCTCCCGCTTCATCCGAAGCAACTCGGGCATGAAGTTCGCTAGCCGACGTGTCCAAGGTGAAGTAGAGAATGTGTGGGACAACTTTTTCTCTTGCATCCATTGTATGGATGGAGGTTGAAGGTGATGCCATCCATGGAAATGGTGAGCTAGAGGAAGAAGAAGAAGAAGAAGAAGAAGAAGAAGAATTTTCTTTTCTTTTGTCTTGTGATAAAATGAGAGAGTGAGAAGTGTTATGAGAAAAAAAACAAGACCAAACTGTTAGTGTATATGCCCTAGGGGCCATTATTGTATCATACTTGTATGTATATTACTTAATGGAAGCATGGAATATTCACAGTTGTATATACAATCTTGCTAAAAATGGTAGTATGCTACTTGGTTTGTGTCTACTTTAATATGTGCATATGTTTTTTGTAAACGTATCACTTATACATATTAGTAGAGCCCATAGGATCTTTGCTTGATTACCAGCGTTGTGATGGCAGTCATACTAGTGGGGGCTGGGTAGTCTATAAGCAACATCCTATACTTGTCCCTAGTCGTAGGATTATCGAGACAGGGCATCGATACTCCAGCGTAGACTAGTGTGTACGCTTCTCATCCCAGTTGGGGAGATGGTCTGTCCCACAGCCATCAGTACGTCGTACTAGAGATAGTATACTGGTGCTCGTTAGGTTACGGGTACACCAGACGGGACTCGCAGGGGAACTGATTGGTTGGTATTATACCCATCGTTAGTTAACAGTTCCCAGGTGACATGAGTACAGCATAGTCCGCAGACTTGACACTGCTACTTCGCTTCGAGTGTGTCCCACTGTTCTTAGATTGCTACCCTACCACGGTTCAAAGGAGCCGTCCAAACAGGTAGCAGTTAGGTGCAGTCCCGAGCACTTGGAGGCAGTGGCAGTTAGACAGGATTCGTCTCTCCCGGTATTGGGAGTTGATATCGCGCTGTGTCAGAGAGCCATTACGCAAAGTCCCTGGCCAGGGCAAGCGAGATTTACTAGTAGGTTCCAGTAGTTTCTCAGGGTGTAATGGGCTACGCTCCAACACGACTTACACAGCTATTAGGGGACTGACGCTTGCCGCCCCTAGGCTCGATAAGCGATAGTCTTAGACGAACAGACCGGACTGTACGAAGATTTTCACATCAGGCTCAGTAGGAGTTCAGATGGTTTTCCTCATCGGCCTTCTTATCGACATCTACCTGGGGACCGTTACGTACAGCTAGTGCCGCTTGCGGTCTGTGGTTAAACCCACTGCCAGCGTAGTGTCGAGTCTTTAGAGTCCCACACAGAGAGTTTCCCTGCTCCAGGCGAAACGATATAGAGGTCGTATAGTTTTACGACAATGGTTCGGACGCATACGTGTTTAAACGCACGTACGGCGTTCGGACAGTTTTTACTAGCCGGCTTTGGTTTAAGCCAGATTCTAGTATCAGGTTATTAGATTTATACAGTCTAAAGTTATTCCGTATTTTCACGGATTGGAGGGGCGTTCTCATAATTTTCCGGGAAGCTTCTAGAAGCATGGTGACTTGGGGGCTAAGGTGGCATTTGTATTAATTGGATTAGTGAGTCATGTAGTTATTCATGCAATGAGTTAATGATTCATTTAATGATTTATATGACTCATATGATGAATCACTTAGGGTATTAATGAAACTTGATGATAATGCTTTATTTATTATTTACTTAATAATATCATATGTTTCATATATACTCAAATGATTTCATTCATCCAAAGGAATTCACTTTCTCACCTTCTCTCTCCTCAAGCTCTCATTCTTGAAACCCTAACCCTAACCTCTCATGTGTTGAGATCAAGGGTTAGCTAGACCAATACATCCATAACCTCACTCTATATCCCCTAGGTAGCTTAGATTAGCACTTTGAGCAACCTAGTTATCTCAAGTTAGAGATCAATCTTGGCGTAGGAGCTCTCGGGAGGATCGTCTTTGACTCGAGGAGGCCGTTGAGGTGCCGATGTTTCAAGGAGCCTACGAGGAGTGGAGGACCGCGATGAAGACCTGAAGGACAAGTAACCTGAGGTATAACTTCGAATCCGAGTAGTTAAACCTTTCATAGTTTGCTAGTAACGGTTTAGAAACGATTCATGCGCTCAAGTCCGTGTTACGAAGCTTTGATAATCGTTTTTCATATATTCCGCCTCCCCGCAAGTTCGTGGGGTGCGTGACATGGACTTACAGTAGTATCAGAGCCAACTAAACCATTACTAGCTTGTTAGCAGCTAATTAGAAGTTCGATCGACGGAAAAAACGAAAACAAAACCCTAACCCCTTTACAGTTTCTGTTAATTTTAAAAATGTCACAAATTTTTTTTGATATGCCTTAAAATTCACAGCAGGGTATTTTAAGAATACTGGGAAAATACGAGCCAGTAACTCGGCGAAACGGCCGCGGATCCGCGGCAATAGAGTGCTTGTGCCTCGGATCCGCCGCCGAGTCAACGCCGAGTTGACTCGGATTTGCTCAGTAATTCCTATTTTGTGGTTTTCTGTTTTCCTGTATGTTCTGTTTCTACCCAGGTTGCTTCTTTACTGGTTTGCTTTTGGGGTAAACACGGAATATGGTAATCGATCGATGTTCTAAGATATTTGCTAATCATGTTATTATCTGTAATGTTTAATGTGTTCGTAAACCTTCCCTAACTGCTAGTATGTCGGTTGGCAGGGGGTTGCACATTTCTGTAATGTTTACTGTTTGTGTATATGAACTGTATTGGACTGTTGTGATGATTAGCCGGGGTTTGAGATGTGTTTAATATTCATTCATTTGATGTAAATGTAATATGATGTAATATTCTTTTGCGGGGCACATCAAGATTGCGGTTGTAGCCACCGTTTTATTATTTCTTTTTACTGTTTTTGCTCCTAGGATAGACCCAAGGCGGGGTACACAAACTACCGGGTACTCTGAAGTGTTTAGTGGCCTACTCACTTTGTTGAGGGAGACCGCTTCACTTCGGGTACTTGGCGGGTAGTTTTCCGTACCTGTATGTTAGTTATATGTATGCCCTAGAGGCCATTACTGTACATAGGATGTATATTGTAGTGGATGCTGGGACATATATAGGTAGGACTTTCTTGCTCGACATGATAGTACGCTATCTGGTTGCTCTTTATCTTAACATGTATACTTTCAGTCTCTCTGATTACATGTTGATAAAGCCCTTAGGATGTGTACTCGACTTCCAGGACTATGATGAAGATCATACTAGTGGGGCCTGGGTAGTCAATGAGTACATCCTTCATTGTTCCTAGTCGTGGGAATATCGAGACGAGGCATCGATATTCCAGAGTAGACTAGCGTATATCTTCTCGACCCATGTGATGGGCGATGGATGATCCCATATCCATTGGTGTTTGACATCAGAGATGGTATGCGGGTGCTCAATGGAGACTGGGTACACTGAACGGACTCGCCGAGAACTCCCAGATGGTATTATATCTCACGTCAGATGGCAGTTCTCTGGTGACACTGGTACGGCTTTGTCTGTAGACCCGAGATCGTCATAGAGTCTTGTGTGTCTCCCACTGTGCTTTGATTTCCACCCTACCACGGCTCTACTGAGTCGTGCAAACAGGTGGTTTTTGGGTACAGTCCCGATTCACATGGAGGCAATGAGCGATAGGAGGGGATTCGTCTCTCCCGGTATTGGGGGTGGATGTTGCGCTATGCTCGACTGGCCATAACAGGAAATCCCTGGCCAGGGTTGCAGTGATATACTGGTAAGAGTTATCAGTAGTTTCACGAATGTTATGGACCTAACATCGGCATGACTTATCAAGCAACTGGGGTCTGACGTTAACCACCCCTAGGCGAGATATGCGACATATCAGACGAACAGACCGGACTGTACGGTAAGTGTTACTGGTTTGATTCACAGGAGTGTGAGCGGGCTTGCTCGTCGATCTTCTGATCGCTCAATACCCGGGTGGCCGTTACGTTTAGCAGACCGCTTGCGGCTTGTGGGTGTTTGATATGATCATCATCTGCTGCCGGCGTATTGACGAGTCTTTAGAGTCCTACACAGAGGTTTCCTGGCTCAAGCGAAACGAAATAGGAGCGCATATGAGATATGTGCGGGACCGAGAATAATGCGTGTATGTGATACCGTATTCCATTCTCGCGATGAACGTATCGATTGGTTGTATGCGATATAACCTAGTTATCGAATCAAGGATTGATTCGATAAGCCGATACATTGGATATTAGTCGGTTATATGCGATATGACCGGATCGTTAAATCAAGTATTGATTTAATGATTTAATGCATAATTATATATTTGATATATTACTTTGCATTAACTAGTATTTGTTCACTTTAAAAAGGATTTTCTCACTTGATATGCACATTGTATATGTGTATATTTTTGTGCACTTGTTTGTATCATGTTTGATGATACATACTCACTTAGGTTTGTGTAAAGAATTAAACCATGGTTAAGTTAGTGGTTAGGGTTTACTTTTATCTTATTCATTTATTTATTTTTTCATTTTGGAAAGATAAATAGATCATGGTGGCTTTATTTGTTTGTTTGTTGAAGCTTCATGAAGCTTTGAACAAGTCCACCATTCTTGTCTCATGCTTAACCCTAACCATTCAACTTAACCTTAGTCAATTCTCTACACCTAACTAAGGTTAAGATTATGATAAGTATCATATTGTTTTCTATTTTAAATAACACTTATCATATTCTTTCTTCTTCTTCTTCATCTTCAACAAGAAGAAAACCTTGCCTTCATCAATGGCAACTTGAGAAAATGAGTGAGAAATCCAATTCCAAAGTGAACCCACTTCCTATTTCTTCATCCTCTACCTCTTGCCAAGTAGTATAGGGTGTTTTCTTCACAAGTTTCATGACTTGGTGAAGTTAGAGCTTGATCTTGAGTTGCCTCGACGTAGATCATCTTCGGCATCGAAGTCGACGACCTAGCCCGCCCATTTCTTCGATGAAGCCGATGCTAGAGTCCTGGATTCGATTTGGACAGCGGAGGGACGTCATCACGGAGCCTAGGAAGTGGAGAACCGGATCTACAAAGGTTGTAGCCTCTTTCCTTTTAAGTTAAAGTTGTTTACTTGCATCGCATCACCTATATATCTAGTCAACGATCCGTATTAGGGTTTCTCGGCACTTGTAAAATTTTAATTGGCCATGTTTGATCACTTGTGAGACTACATTAGTGTGTCTAGGAACCCTACAGTGGTATCAGAGCCTAGCTAGAGCCTTAGGCGATGCACAGACGGAGTTTGAAGTCCGATTGAACCGAAACCCTAACTCCAAAATGCTCTCTGGACTTTTTTCAAAAACTGGGTTTTTTCCAGATTAAAAATATGCAGAAAACTAAGCAGGAATATCTAAGAATTACTGTGAATTTCGAGCACCTGATTCCATCATATCGCGGCGGAACCGCGGCATTAGCATGGCTAATGCGGCGGTTCCGCGGCCAATTAATCCCTTCTTTAGTTGATTTCTGCACAGTAATTCCTATTTTGCAGTGCTGGTTTTCCTGTGAATTTTTAATCTGAACTCAAGAGTTGAGTTTTCTGGGTTGTATTAGGAGTTCGTAGATTCGATCGGATTATCAAACTTTGTCTATGTGTTTTTCCGGATAATTTTAGAATATGTTAAAAAGTTCGACCAGATATAAATACCCACTTTTTCCCCTGCCGGGAAATTTCTAATTGTTAGGATATTTCTGTAGTTTAATTACGTTCTAAGTAGTGCAAGTAACGCGATGGTCTCTCTAGAAGACAACAAACCTTAACTCGATTATGTGACCGTCTTGAACTGCCCTTTGAACCTTAGGGTTTGGGGCAGTACGGCGTGCCACATGTGAGGCGTTGGCTTGACCCTTCTACGGCTGGACCGTTGGTACTGAGGCACGAACTGAATGTTTTTAGACTTATTTCATGTGTTGAGCTGTTTCGGGAAAACTTGGGTGTTCGATTGTTCGATCGGAAAGTTTAACATTTTTCTATTTATCCGGAATGTGATACAACATTTGGAATTCACAAGTAGTTATGAGATAACTAAATGAATGTTATAAACAAAGCAGTTTAGTCTCACTTGATCGGTTGCCACGGAATTTTGATGCGATCAAAAGTCCGTCTCAATCACGTAGCGTACGCGGATACTCGCCGGGTAAACTTAATAGACAGCCTCACCCCATAGCCCCGACTAAGTGACTGTAGGAGAACCCCGTCGCCGAAAGCGTCCGTTTGGGTGCTCGCGGTAGCGGTGTTCCACCTTGGTGCACTTCATCGATAGTATCGGGGGTGCAGCCGCCTACTAAAGTTTGCGACGAGCATTCGATCAGAATGTCAGGAATCCTGTTGAATTGCCCGACATGATATTGAAAAGTGTTTTCGATAATGAGACTAAAATGCGGGGTTTATAATTGTTAGGCATGCGATGTCTAAGTATTTCATTTGATTAGGCATGCGATGTCTAAAGAGGTTGCGGATTCCAACTGTTGTAGTTTTACGCTTTCTTTTCTGTGACCGTAAGTGTAATATGTGATATCGCCGGTTTCGTTGCTATATGTCAACGACAATTGGGATGTGCATATTTACTTACGTTGATGACATGTGATGTTATGTGTTGCTGGATATGTTATATTGGATCGTCGTGTTCGAATAGCCGGGGTTTTTTTTAGGTGAGATGAGTGCTTTTCATTTTCATTCATGTAAAAACTTGTATGTAATATTCTTTTATTGGGGCACTTCCAGGTTGCGGAAGATGTCACCGTTGATGTATATTATTTACTTTTCCGCATTAGGATAGACCCAAGGAGGGGAGCATAAGTAATCGGGTTCTAGGGTCCAGTGGGAGACCATCTCGAGGAGTCGAGTCCGGGTCTCCTAACCCTAGAATTGGTAGGGTTGCTTGCCGCTCTCGTAGGGGTCTAGGGGTGTGGGATTGGCTATTCATCACGACCGTGGAATCCGTGTTTTATACTGGCTCGTATTAAAAACACGGACGTCCTAGTATATCCAATATTTCATATGATATTTTCTGCTGCGTTATCTGTGATGTGATCATGTGATTTATTCAGATAGATAGAATATATAGTATATATGATATATTATATAGATGTTGCTTATGTTTTACACCCGCGCTAGCCCTGCCTCGTTCTGGCGTTAGTTACCTAACCTAACGGTGCAGACGGGACATCGAGGCGAATGCGGATGGCATAAGCGTACGTTATATTTATCGGTGATGTTTAGGTGGACTTAAATGATGGGATATTCATTAATGAGATTAATGAAAGAAAATAAACCTAATTGATGTTGTGGAATCGAATTTCAAAATAAAACAGGTAGCTACAGTTCTTGCTTTGCATCGCGGTGTTCCTTGTAGAACATCCTGCACCCTATTCGATAAGGAAAGGACCGAGATCCCTTCACCGGGAGTGACTCCTTTAGCAATAACTGGCAGATGCTACAACTCTCGGTTTGTCTTTTGATTGCTTCTATAGTTTCTGCTTTGCACAGTGATATATATGATATATCCCGCACCTCATTCGACGAGGAAAGGGCCGACGATCCCTTCACCGAGAGTGACCCCTTTAGAAAAACTAGAAAAGCCTCAAAAACATTCCATTAAAAAACCATTTGATTCCGCAACGAGATCAAGTTCAAAACGCTAAAGGTTTTCACAAAAACCATTCGCAACCCTCCGTCATTTTAGGAAGTAGAGTACTTAGTATTCGAGCTGTGTTTGTTGACCATAGTCAAGGCACAGTGTACGGTAGCTAAGTGATGTCTTCCTACACCGCATATGATGCGATTAGTTAGGACACCCGCGTGACTTTGTTGACCTTAGTTAAGGGTCATGTGGGTGGGTCTAATTAATCATGAAATGACGGGTAGAACTTGACTAGTGCTTATGATTTGTTGACCATAGTTAAGGTCATAAGCGCTAGGGGTAAAAAATATTTATCGGGAGTTTCAAGTGTTGAAATTTGCAATGAGATTGCATACCTTCTATGTGATAGTTGGATCCTGATACCCACTACGAGTAATTGTTACTCCTGGGAGAGTTTTGCACTTTACAATTAGCCGATCAAGTAGGTGTCTAGAAAGGTGTCAACGGGGTTACGCCTCTGGGAAAACGAGGTTTACTGTAATTAGGTCCGTGCGAAAGCACGGGGAACCTCCCTCAAAGTACCGACACTGGCCTGGCTGAAAGATTGGCGAACTTGTAGAGTGTAATTAATCCCGGCTAGTCTTTCCGTTTAAGGTTTGAAGGAAGATTTGATAAAAACAGTGGGAGCCATCCTGATTAGATAAAATATATAACCAATCTGATCTTGCAAGAGCGCACGCTGAGTGTTTTCTTCTCTCTCTCTCCAGGTAGCGACCATGTCACGCCTTAATCAAGATAATAATATGGATGTATTGACCGAACCCGCTTGTTATTCTGAGCTGGGGAACGTTGGTTCCGCTCCAACTTATAATTGTTATAAGACAGAGCGGGAAAAAGGGAAATACCAGAATTCCTATGCCGCCCAAACGAAGAAAGTGCATATGATGCATCTTCTTCGGGTGTGTTCATTACACAGAACTGTTTCTCAGTATCCTCCACATCCTGGGTATTTGATACCGGATCAGGATCCCAGATATGTAATCTGTTACATAGGGCTACAAAAAGGTAGAAAAACTGAGAACGGGTGATAAGTTTCATGAGACAGAAAACGGGGCAAGTGTTGCAGCCAAGTCTGTTGGTCACTGTCACCCTGTATTACCAATACATTGATTCTGAACAAATGCTATTAGATACCGAACCTGATATACAAAATCATATCAATCTCTTTATTTATTAAAGTAATGATAAAATTTTGTATTGCTGGATAATGTTTTGAACATTTCCTATATCAAAAGTTGATCGGTTCAGGCACGTTATCTAAAAGCATTGACGTTCTAAATCAAACTACAGTTCCTATTATACAGAACACACACAAGAGGAAGAGTTCTGAAATGAACGAATCCTTCTTGAGGCATTGTAGACTAGGTCATATCAATGCGACCCGACTGGATGAAGTTACATTTTAGATGAATATTTAAATCAGTTTGAATTTACATCTTGTGAAACTTGGCAGTCATGTCACAAAGATTAGATGACCATAGCCCTGTTTATTGGAAACAGAGAAAGAATTAATGAACTCTTGGGACTGATACATGATGATGTATGTAAGGTCTCCTGTCTACACATGCCAGGACTGGTTCTTTATACTTCATTATATTCTCTGATAATCTCTCAAGATTCAGTTATATGTTACTGTTGAAACATAAGCCCGAAGCTTTTGAGGTATTCACAGAATATAAGTTAGAAGTAGAGAACCAATAATAGGGTATAAGTATTATGTCCTATGATGAGATCAGGGAGGAGAATACTTGTGCATAGAATTCCTGGACTATTCTAAAGGAGAATGAGGTTCTCTCTGTCACGACCCGAAAGAGCACGTGACTGGCCCTTGAACCATATGAAGTCTATAGGACTCCATCTGATCCAAGTAAGTCAAAAGCCCAGAAATCTAAAACCATTTTAAGAGTAAGTAAAGAAAACTGGTTTAAAGAAGTGAAAGAAAACATGTTTGAAGTCAAGGTTTTTAAATAACTAAGCCGAATGTGCATTTTTAAAAGGTAAAGTCTTTTCTAAAAATTTCGGCAGAGTTTCTTTTGTAAATACTGGCCCCTAACGGGGTACAACAAGCACAACATATATACAATGATATAAGGCATCCCCAAGAGGGAGCTAGCTCTTCGTCAAACGACGGTCACAACCACACAAGCAATAATAATATACAACGCCGAATGGCGAGGGTCAAACCAAAAGAACTCAATAAGCATGAAAACCGCAATACTACTAAGCGCGACTCTAAGGTCGAATAATACATCACTAAAGTCTGAGTCTGAAATAATATACAAGTTTTGGTTGATGGAAATTCTAGATACAATGAATAATATAAGTACAATGGTGGTTCTTGATGCAAAAGAAACCACCTACCAAATGCAATTCACCCTCAAGGAAGCAATGTGCCAGAAATGCCGCAAAGGAACCTGTACGGCAAAACCTGCAAGAACTGTGGCACAACGGGGGTGAGTTGCCAACTCGTGAATAGAGAATATCTACAAGCAGAAACCGAATGCAAGACATGACCCTAAGTCAATACGATCAGTATATAAACCTCAAGAATAAGCTGATACATGATCAGGTGGCAAGCAACATCTAAACAGGTATGTAGTGCCAAGTACTCAGGTAATAACATGTCATAGATGTAAGGTATGTCTGCATGAAGTAAAAATGATGAAGTATCAATACACATATATTAGCGTCCCATACCACTAATATTGGTGTAAGGGTATATATAACAGCGCCCTCATACCCTGTTATATATACGCAAATGAAGTATGATCAATATAAATCCAGTCTGTATGTGATCCATGTCTGTAAAAACGTGGAACCCGTCCACCCGTTACCCAATGACAATAAACGTGGAACCTGTCCACCCGTCACCCAATGACAATAAGCATCATGTATGCAAATATGTGGATATAAACAAAATCATGGAAAACATCATGAAACCCGTGTCTAGCATCGACACGTAAATCCTCGTCCATATGGGGCTCCGTCTGCGGTATCGGCCCTCGGCCCCGGCAGTACGGGTCAGCCCATATCCTCATCCATATGGGGCTCCGTCTGCGGTATCGGCCCTCGGCCCCGGCAGTACGGGTCAGCCCATATCCTCATCCATATGGGGCTCCGTCTGCGGTATCGGCCCTCGGCCCCGGCAGTACGGGTCAGCCCATATCCATCTCTCAACTCCGGTCGGTATCCTCCAGATATCCGCCGAGCTCAAATACAATCACCGGTAGGTAGTAGTCCTTCTGCCATGCTTGTAGGGTTCCTAGGCACCCTAATGAGGTCTCACAAGGCATCGGTCATGCCAAATTCAAAAATTATGGGTGCCGAGAGACCCGACTACGGATCGTAGACTAGATTTCTAGGCGAATAATGAACTAGTTAACACTTAACTACGAGTTTAACGGAAATACAACCTTTGTAGATCCGGTGCTCCACCTCCACGGCTCCGCAACGAAGTCGTCTCCGCTGTCCAAATCAAAATCCGGGCTCTAGTGTCGCTTCGTCGGAGGAAAAGCGAGCTAGGTCGTCGATGTCCATGCCGAAGATGATCTACGTCGAGGCATCGCTAAATCAAGCTCCACCTTCACCAAACCATGATAACTTGTGAAGGAAACACACTCTACTACTTGGCAAGAGGTAGAGGATGAAGAAATAGGAAGTGGGTAGACTTTAGATTTGGATTTCTCACTCATTTCCATCAATCACCATTGATGGACCTTGCTTTCTTCACTTGTTGAAGTGAAGAAGAAGATGAAGTAGAATATGATAAGTATTATGATAAGAATTAAAGAATAAATAAAAATCCATTCTTATCATAATTCTCACCATGGTTAGGTGTAGAGAATTAACTTGAGTTAATAGAATTGGTTAGGGTTAAGCATGAGACAAAATGGTGACTAAGTCAAAAGTTCATGAAGCTTCATGAAAGAAAACAAAAGAAGCCACCATTCTATTTTATGCAATTTATTTTCCAAAAATAAAAACAAATGAATAAATGAATAATCAAATAAAAACCCTAACCATTTCTTTAACCAAGGTTCAATTCTTTACACAAACCCTAATTTGCATGCATCATCAAATATGATACAAACAAGTGCACAAAATCATATCGCATATGTAATGCGCACACCCGAGTGAGAAAATCCATTTAAAGTGAACCGATACTAGTTAATGCAAAGTAATATATCAAATATATAATTATGCATCAAATCATTAAATCAACACTTGATTTAACGATCCGGTCATATCGTATATAACCGACTAGTATGCAATGCATCGGTTTATCGAATCAACCCTTGATTCGATAACTAGGGTATATCGCATATAACCTAATCGATACATTGATCGCAAGAATGAAATACGGTATCACATACACGCATTATTCTCGGTCCCGCACATATCTCATATGCGCTCCTATTTCGTTTCGCTTGAGCCAGAAAACCTCTGTGTAGGACTCTAAAGACTCGTCAATACGCCGACAGCAGGTGATGATCATATCAAACACCCACAAGCCGCAAGCGGTCTGCTAAACGTAACGGCCACCCGGGTATTGAGCGATCTGAAGATCGACGAGCAAGCCCGCTCACACTCCAGTGAATCTGACCAGTAACACTACCGTACAGTCCGGTCTGATCGTCTGATATGTCGCATATCTTGCCTAGGGGTGGTAAACGTCAGACCCCAATAGCTCGATAAGTCGTGTCGATATGAGGTCTATAACTGTTCGAGAAACTACTGGTAACACTTACCAGTAAATCTCAGCAACCCTGGCCAGGGATTTTCTGTTATAGCCAATCGAACACAGCGCAACATCAACTCCCTATACCGGGAGAGACGAATCCCCTCCTATCGCTCATTGCCTCCATGTGACTCGGGACTGTACCCAAAAACCACCGTTTTGCACGCCCTCTTGGACGTGGTAAGATGGAAATCAAAGTACAGTGGGAACCACACAAGACTCTATGACGATCTCGGGTCAACAGACTACTCTGTACCAGTGTCACCAGAGAACTGCCATCTGACGTGAGGTATAATACCATCTGGGAGTTCTCGGCGAGTCCGTCCAGTGTACCCAGTCTCTACTGAGCACCCGTATATCATATCCGATGTCAAACACCAATGGATATGGGATCATCCATCGCCCATCTGTATGGGTCGAGAAGGTACACGCTAGTCTACTCTGGTATATCGATGCCCCATCTCGATATACCCACGACTAGGGACTTTGAAGGATGTACTTATGGACTACCATGTCCCCACTAGTATGATCCGCATCATAGTCCAGGTAGTCAAGTACACATCCTAAGGCCTTTACCAACATGTAACAGAAAGACAATCAGTGTACACGTTAAGGTAAAGGGTAACCAGATAGCATACTATCATGTCGAGCAAGAAAGTCCTCCCTATATATGTCCCAGCATCCACTACAATATACATCCTATGTACAGTAATGGCCTCTAGGGCATACATATAACAAACAATCTCCCACTTGCACTAGGGCCATCTGTAGCAGTGGTTGTAGTATCTCATACTCAACCATCCCATAAAAGTCTCTCTCTGGGAATAGGCCTTTGTGAGTGGATCCGCTGTGTTGTCCTCTGAGTCTGCTCTCCTCGCCTCGATCACCCTAGAGATCAACTATCTCCATGATCAGGTGATGTGGCCTTAGAATATGTCTGGATCACTGATGGGACCGGCGTTCCTTGGCATAAGCCATAACTCCATTGTCTCACAATGGTAGGAACGTAGTTCATCTCATGAACCATTATACATCCAAACAGCCTCTTTGGTAGCATCATAAGTAGCGATGTATCCTGCCTTTATCATCTAGTATGTCACGGTATCTAGCTTGGAACTCTTCCAACATACCGTCCCTTTACTGAGGGTAAAGACAATGCCTGCGACTGACATTCAGTCGTCTTTATCACTCTGGAACACTTCCAGTGATTCTTCCCAGGATCGATTGATACCATCTCACTACTACTAGTGAGTATCCTAACATCCAATTAGATCTATCTCATAGATCCAAAATCCAGGATTTAGTATGTATCATTTTGATCCTATACGGAGAATCTTTGTGATAAACGGAGATTGATCGAGCGTAGCATAAGAAACTCCTTTCTTATCAAGAGTATGTCATCCACGTACTCTACGAGGATCACCACCATACTCCCTACTACCTTTTTGTTTATACAAGGTTCATCTACCATTTTGATGATGTCAACTTCTTTGAATACTTCATCAAAACAGATGTTCCAACTCCGCGATGCCTGCTTTATCCTATAAAGCATCTTGCACACGTTTCCGCTGCTCCCACTGTCTACGAGGCCCTCTGGCTGTGTACTTATAGACGCACTCTTCTAAAACATCATTTTAGAAGAGCTGTCATGACACCCAACCACCAGATATCGTAGTCATGGTATGTAGCCGTGGCAAGTAGGATCTGGATGGACTTAAACATAGCTACTTGAAGAGGTTTCACCACTATCCACGCCTGGTTGATGATGAAAACCTTAAACAAGTCTAGCTTTGAAAGTCTCAACTTTTCCATGTACACCAAGTAATCTTCTAAAGATATACTTGCTCCTGATGGGGATTTAACCCTTCAGATATAGCAACTAAAGTCCATACTTTGTTGGTGTATAAGGATTCCATCTCAGATCGCTAAACATCCAGCCATTCTTACAGAGTCCCTACTCTTGATGGCCAGCTCGAAACTAGTTGGGTCATCATCTCATGATGCAATCCTCGCTCCCACTGTCATAGAGAAACCAGAAGTATCTCTCAGGTGGGTGAGGAATCCTACTAGATCGGCGGAGAGGCTGAGGTTCGTTGGAATCTACTGAATCCATTGGCTCTATCAAATCATCTGCTGCAGTTTGTATAGCTGGAACATTTCCAGTTCTACATAACAGACCTTGCCTCGAGCTTGTCCGGATTTTGCTTTTAGACATAGGCCGGACAACCCCAAATCTTAACTAGCTTAAGACATGGGCTCTTCCCTTTGCATATCATATATGAAGTGGTAGGCAACTGATTTGATTAGAACCCTATTCAATAGGTATGCAGTTTCTCAAGTGCATAACTCCCAAAAGGAAACATGTAACTCAGTAGTACTCATCATAGAGCACACCATATCGAATAGGGTGTATCTGCTCCGCCCCGATATACCATCGTGCAATGGTGTATACGGAGGAGTAATGCTGAGAGAGAATCTCATTCTCCTTTAAAATAGTCCAGGATTTCCGTGCACAAGTATTCTCCTCCTTGATCACATCAAAGGACATAATACTTATACCCATATTTCGGTTCTCTACTTCTAACTTATATTCTGTGAATATCTCAAAAGGTTCGGACTTGTGTTTTAACAGGAACATAGGTTTGAATCTCGAAAGATCATCAGAGAATGTAATGAAGTATAAAGAACCAGTCCTGGCATGTGTAGACAGGAGACCTTGCATACATCATCATGTATCAGTCCCAAGAGTTCACTAACTCTTTCTCTGTTTCCAATAAACAGAGCTATGGTCATCTTATCTTTGTGACATGACTGGCGAGTTTCACAAGATGTAAATTCAAACTAATTTAAATATGCATCTTTATGTAACTCTAGCTAGTCGGGTCACATTGATCTGACCTAGTCTACAATACCTCAAGAAGGAATGGTTCAATTCTGAACTCTTCCTCTTGTGTGTGTTCTGTATACTAAGAACTGTAATTTAATTTAGAACATCAATGCTTTTAGATAACGTGCTTGAACCGATCAACTTTTGATATAGGAAATGTTCAAAACATTATCCAACAATACAAAATTTTATCATTTCTTTACTAATAAAGAAACCGATATGATTTTGTATATCAGGTTCGGTATCTAATAACATTCGTTCAGAATCAATGTATTGGTAATACAGGGTGACAGTGACCGACAGACTTGGCTGCAACTCTTGCCCCGTTTTCTGCCTCATGAAACTTATCACCCGTTCTCAGTTTTTCTTCCCTTTTGTAGCCCTATGTAACAGATTACAAAGCTGGGATCCTTATCCGGTATCATATACCAGGATGTGGAGGATACTGAGAAACAGTTCTGTATAATGAACACACCCGAAGATGATGCATCAGCATGCACTCTCTTCGTAAGGGCGGCACGGGAAATCTGGTATTCCCCAATTTCCTGCTCTGTCTTATAACAATTATAAGTTGGAGCGGGACCAACGTTCCCCAGCACAGTATAACAAGCGGGTTCGGTCAATAATCCGTATTATTATCTTGATTAAGGCGTGATATGGTCGCTACCAGGAGAGAGAGAGAAGAAAACACTCAGCGTGCGCTCTGTCAAGAATAGATTGGTTTTTATTTTATCTAATCAGGATGGCTCCCACTGCATTTTATCAAATCTTCCTTCAAACCCTAAAAGGAAAGACTAGCCGGGATTAATTACACACTACAAGTTCGCCAATCTTTCAGCCAGGCCAGTGTCGGTACTTTGAGGGAGGTCCCCCGTGCTTTTGCACGAACCTAATTAATGTAAACCTCGTTTTCCCAGAGGCGTAACCTCGTTAACACCTTTCTAGACACCTACTTGATCGGCTAATTGTAATGTATAAAACTCTCCCAGGAGTAACAATTACTCGCAGCGGGTATCGGGATCCAACTATCTCATAGAAGGTATGCAATCTCATTGCAAATTTCAACACTTGAAATTCCCGATAATATTTTGCCCCTAGCAGCTATATGACCTTAACATAGTCAACAAATCATAAGTGCTAGTCAAATTCAGCCCGTCATTTCCCGATTGAATTAAACCCACCCGCACGACCCTTAACATAGTCAACAAAGTCGCACGACTACCCTAATCCAATCACATCATATGCTTATGCAGATAAGCACTAATTAGCTACCGCACACTACGCCTTAACATAGTCAACAAACGTAGCACGAATACTAACTAGGACTTATCTGAAATGACGGAAGGGTACGACAGGTTTTTCTGAAAACCTATTGCGTAATGAACTTGATATCGTTGTAGAATCAAATGAATTTTGAAAATGGAGTGCTTTTGAGGCTTTTCTAGTTTTGCTAAAGGAGTCACTCCCGGTGAAGGGATCGTCGGTCCTTTCCTCGTCGAATGAGGTGCGGGATATATCACATATATCACTGTGCAAAGCAAAAACACTTAAAAGCAATCAAAAAACAAACCGAGGGTGTAGCATCTGCCTGTTATTGCTAAAGGAGTCACTCCCGGTGAAGGGATCTCGGTCCTTTCCTTATCGAATAAGGTGCAGGATATATCACATATACCGCTGTGCAAAGCAAGAACTGTAGCTACCTGTTTTATTTTGAAATTCGATTCTACAACATCTTAGGTTTCTTTTATTTCATTAATCACATTAATGAAGTCCCATCATTTAAGTACCTAAACATTACAGATAAATACGACGTACACTTATGCCATCCGCATTCGCCTCGATGTCCCCTCGTGCACCGTTAGGTTAGGTAACTAACGGCAGAGCGGGGCAGGGCTAGCACGGGTGTAAAACATAAGTAACGGCTATATAATATATCATATATACTATATACTGTATCTATCACAGAACATCACATGATCACATCAGAGATATCGCAGCAGAAGAATCATATGAAATATTGGATATACTAGGACGTCCGTGTTTTCAATACGAGCCAGTATAAAACACGGATTCCACGGTCGTGATGAATAGCCAAACCCACACCCCTAGACCCCTACGAGAGCGGCAAGCAACCCTACCAATTCTGGAGTTAGGAGACCCGGACTCGACTCCTCGAGTTGGTCTCCCACTGGACTCTAGAACCCGGTTACTTGTGCCCTCCTCCTTCGGTCTGTCCTAGTGCGGAAAAGTAAATAATATACATCAGGTGACAACTTCCGCAACCTGGAAGCGCCCCAATAAAAGAATATTACATACAAGTTTTTACATGAATGAAAAAGAAAAACACTTATCTCACATAAAAACCCCCGGCTATTCGAACACGACGATCCAATATAACATATCCAGCAACACATAACATCACATGTCATCAACGTAAGTAAATATGCGCATCCCAATTGTCATTGACATATAGCAACGAAACCGGCGATATCACATATTACACTTACGGTCACAGAAAAGAAAGTGTAAAACTACAACAGTTGGAATCCGCAACCTCCTCAGACATCGCATGCCTGACCAAATGAATTACTTAGACATCGCATGCCTAACAATTATAAACTCCGCATTTTAGTCTCATTATCGAAAACTCTTTTCAATATCAAGTCGGGTAATTCAACAAGATTCCCGGCATCCTGATCGAATACTCGTCGCAAACTTTAGTAGGCGGCCGCACCCCCGATACCGTCAATGAAGTGCACCAAGGCGGAACACCGCTACCGCGAGCACCCGGACGGATGCTTTCGGCGACGGGGTTCTCCTACAGTCACTTTGTTAGTTGTATGTATGCCCTAGAGGCCAGTATTGTACAGATGTTGTATATTATATTGGATGCTTGGACATATATAGAGATGACTTTCTTGCTCGATATGATAGTATGCTATCTGGTTACTCTTTATCTTAACATGTATACTAGTCTCTTTATACTGTCTTGTAGTTACATGTTGGTAAAGCCCTTAGGATGTGTACTTGACTACCTGGACTATGATGCAGATCATACTAGTGGGGACATGGTAGTCCATAAGTACATCCTTCAAGGTCCCTAGTCGTGGGTGTATCGAGACGGGGCATCGATATACCAGAGTAGACTAGCGTATACGCTTCTCGACCCATGTGATGGGCGATGGATGATCCCATATCCATTGGTGTTTGACATCAGAGATGGTATAAGGGTGCTCAGTGGAGACTGGGTACACTGGACGGACTCGCCGAGAACTCCCAGATGGTATTATACCTCACGTCAGATGGCAGTTCTCAGGTGACACTTGTACAGGTTAGTCTGTAGACCCGAGATCGTCATAGAGTCTTGTGTGATTCCCACTGTGCTTTGATCTCCACCTTACCACGTCCATGAGGGCGTGCAAAACGGTGGTCTTTGGGTACAGTCCCGAGTCACATGGAGGCAATGAGCGATAGGAGGGGTTTCGTCTCTCCCGGTATTGGGAGTTGATGTTGCGCTGTGCTCGATTGGCCGTAACAGGGAAGTCCCTGGCCAGGGCCGATCGGAGATTTGTTGGTAAGTGTTACCAGTAGTTTCTCGACCCGTTACGAGCCTCACATCGGCACGACTTATCGGGTTATTGGGGTCTGACGTTTACCACCCCTAGACTTGAACTTGCGACATATCAGACGAAGAGACCGGACTGTACGGTAAGTGTTACTGGTCGGATTCGCAGGAGTGTGAGCGGGCTAGCTCTTCGATCTTCTGATCGCTCAATACCCGGGTGGCCGTTACGTTTAGCAGACCGCTTGTAGCTTGTGGATGCTTGATATGATCATCATCTGCTACCGGCGTATTGACGAGTCTTTAGAGTCCTACACAGAGGTTTCCTGGTTCAAGCGAAACGAAATAGGAGAGCATATGTGATATGTGCAGGACCGAGAATAATGCGTGTATGTGATACCGCATTTCATTCTCGCGATAAATGTTTCGATTGGTTATATTCGATATGACCTAGTTATCGAATCATTAATTCGATAAATCGATACATTGCATACTAGTCGGTTATGTGCGACATGACCGGATCATTGAATCAAATGTTGATTTAATGATTTAATGTATAATTATATATTTGATATATTACTTTGCATTAACTAGTATTGGTTCACTTTAAACGGATTTTTCTCACTTGGATTGCATATTGTATATGTGATATACTTTTGTGCACTTTTTGTATCATGTTTGATGATACTTGATCATATGGTTAAGTGAATAGAATTAAACCATGGTTATTATGATAATTAGGGTTTTGCATATTTATTTTTTTTTTTTTTTCATTTATTTATTTGGAAATGATTTAAAAAGGATGGTGGCTTTCTTTGTCTTATAGTTGAAGCTTCATGAAGCTTTGACTTCTTATCCTTTCTTATCATCATGCTTAACCCTAACCCATCCATTAACCATGGTATATTCTCTACACTTAACCCTAGTAAGAATTATGATAAGTATTGCTTTTTCTTTTTATTTTAAAAAGACTTATCATAATACTAGATCATCTTCTTCATCTTCTTCTTCTTCTTCAAGCTTGCTACTCCAATGGCAACTTGAGTTTTAGTGAGAGAAATCCAAATCTAAAGAGAACCCACCTCCTATTTCTTCACCCTCTACCTCTTGCCAAGTTGTTTTGGGTGTTTACTTCACAAGTTTCACAAGTTTGTGAAGTCGGAGCTTGAACTTGCGATGCCTCGACGTAGATCGTCTTTGACACGAAGCCGGCGACCTAGCTCACCCGTTTCTTCGACGAAGCCGACGCTTGAGCCCGGGGTTCAACATGGACAGTGAGGAGACTTCGTTGCGGAGCCGTGGAGGTGGATATCCGGATCTACAAAGGTTGTTATTTCCATATCCAAGTAGTTAAGTGTTAACTAGTTTACTTTTCGCCTAAAATTCTAGCAACGATCCGTAGTCTAGGGTTTCTCGGCACCAAAAATTTTAAATGGCATGTCCGATGCCTTGTGAGACCTTACTAGAGTGCCTAGGAACCTTTCACACTTGGTCGGGGCTATGGAATGAGGCTGTCTATCAAGTTTACCCGGCGAGTATCCGCGTACGCTACGTGATTGCGACGGACTTTTGATCACATCAAAATTCCGTGGCAACCGATCAAGTGAGACTAAACTGCTATGTTTATAATATTCATTCCGTTGTCACATAACTTCTTATGAATTCCAATTATTGTATCCCATTCCAGATAAACAGAAAATGTTAAACTTTTCGATCGAACAATCGAACACCCAAGTTTTCCCGATACAGATCAACACATGAAATAAGTCTAACAACATTCAGTTCGTGCCTCAGTACCAACGGTCCAGCCGTAGAAGGGTCAAGCCAACGCCTCACATGTGGCACGCCGTACTGCCCCAAACCCGAAGGTTCAAAGGGCAGTTCAAGACGGTCACATAATCGAGTTAAGGTTTGTTGTCTTCTAGAGGGTCCATCGCGTTACTTGCACTACTTAGAACGTCGTTAAACTACGGAAAAATCCAACACTTGGAAATTTCCCGACAGGGGAAAAGTTGGGTATTTATATCCGGTCGAACATTTTAACATATTCTAAAATTTATCCCGAAAGCCAAATAGACAAAATTTGATATCCCGATCGAAACACCGAATCCCCAAAACTACTCCAGAAAATTCAACTCTTGAAAATATTTTAAAAATTCCCAGAAAACTCAGCAGAATTTATCAGGAGTTACTGTATAAAATATATTAAATAAGGTGGCCGTACGGCCGCGGAACCGCCGCACGAGGCTTGCTCGTACCGTGGAACCGCGGCAGTATGATGGAGTTTGGGCTACGAATTTTACAGAAACTCCTAAATTCGCCTGCTGAATTTTTGAGCAACTTTTAATTTGGAAAAATCCCAATTTTTGAAAAAAGGACAGAGAGCATGTTTTGAGACGGGTTTCGGGTTCGTTCGGGTTTCAGATTCCGTCTGTACTTCGCCTAAGACTCTAGCTAGGCTCTGATACCACTGTAGGGTTCCTAGGCACCCTAATGAGGTCTCACAAGGCATCGATCATGCCAAATTCAAAAATTATGGGTGCCGAGAGACCCGACTACGGATCGTAGACTAGATTTCTAGGCGAATAATGAACTAGTTAACACTTAACTACGAGTTTAACGGAAATACAACCTTTGTAGATCCGGTGCTCCACCTCCACGGCTCCGCAACGAAGTCGTCTCCGCTGTCCAAATCAAAATCCGGGCTCTAGTGTCGCTTCGTCGGAGGAAAAGCGAGCTAGGTCGTCGATGTCCATGCCGAAGATGATCTACGTCGAGGCATCGCTAAATCAAGCTCCACCTTCACCAAACCATGATAACTTGTGAAGGAAACACACTCTACTACTTGGCAAGAGGTAGAGGATGAAGAAATAGGAAGTGGGTAGACTTTAGATTTGGATTTCTCACTCATTTCCATCAATCACAATTGATGGACCTTGCTTTCTTCACTTGTTGATGTGAAGAAGAAGATGAAGTAGAATATGATAAGTATTATGATAAGAATTAAAGAATAAATAAAAATCCATTCTTATCATAATTCTCACCATGGTTAGGTGTAGAGAATTAACTTGAGTTAATAGAATTGGTTAGGGTTAAGCATGAGACAAAATGGTGACTAAGTCAAAAGTTCATGAAGCTTCATGAAAGAAAACAAAAGAAGCCACCATTCTATTTTATGCAATTTATTTTCCAAAAATAAAAACAAATGAATAAATGAATAATCAAATAAAAACCCTAACCATTTCTTTAACCAAGGTTCAATTCTTTACACAAACCCTAATTTGCATGCATCATCAAATATGATACAAACAAGTGCACAAAATCATATCGCATATGCAATGCGCACACCCAAGTGAGAAAATCCATTTAAAGTGAACCGATACTAGTTAATGCAAAGTAATATATCAAATATATAATTATGCATCAAATCATTAAATCAACACTTGATTTAACGATCCGGTCATATCGTATATAACCGACTAGTATGCAATGCATCGGTTTATCGAATCAACCCTTGATTCGATAACTAGGGTATATCGCATATAACCTAATCGATACATTGATCGCGAGAATGAAATACGGTATCACATACACGCATTATTCTCGGTCCCGCACATATCTCATATGCGCTCCTATTTCGTTTCGCTTGAGCCAGGAAACCTCTGTGTAGGACTCTAAAGACTCGTCAATACGCCGGCAGCAGGTGATGATCATATCAAACACCCACAAGCCGCAAGCGGTCTGCTAAACGTAACGGCCACCCGAGTATTGAGCGATCTGAAGATCGACGAGCAAGCCCGCTCACACTCCAGTGAATCCGACCAGTAACACTACCGTACAGTCCGGTCTGATCGTCTGATATGTCGCATATCTTGCCTAGGGGTGGTAAACGTCAGACCCCAATAGCTCGATAAGTCGTGTCGATATGAGGTCTATAACTGTTCGAGAAACTACTGGTAACACTTACCAGTAAATCTCAGCAACCCTGGCCAGGGATTTCCTGTTATAGCCAATCGAACACAGCGCAACATCAACTCCCTATACCGGGAGAGACGAATCCCCTCCTATCGCTCATTGCCTCCATGTGACTCGGGACTGTACCCAAAAACCACCGTTTTGCACGCCCTCTTGGACGTGGTAAGATGGAAATCAAAACACAGTGGGAACCACATAAGACTGTATGACGATCTCGGGTCAACAGACTACTCTGTACCAGCGTCACCAGAGAACTGCCATCTAACGTGAGGTATAATACCATCTGGGAGTTCTCGGCGAGTCCGTCCAGTGTACCCAGTCTCTACTGAGCACCCGTATATCATCTCCGATGTCAAACACCAATGGATATGGGATCATCCATCGCCCATCTGTATGGGTCGAGAAGGTACACGCTAGTCTACTCTGGTATATCGATGCCCCATCTCGATACACCCACGACTAGGGACTTTGAAGGATGTACTTATGGACTACCATGTCCCCACTAGTATGATCCGCATCATAGTCCAGGTAGTCAAGTACACATCCTAAGGGCTTAACAACATGTAACAGAGAGACAATCAGTGTACAAGTTAAGGTAAAGGGTAACCAGATAGCATACTATCATGTCGAGCAAGAAAGTCCTTCCTATATATGTCCCAGCATCCACTACAATATACATCCTATGTACAGTAATGGCCTCTAGGGCATACATATAACTAACAAGGCTCACCGTCTACTACACAGCGAAATCGTTCTCGCCCCGGGGTACCATACCGGGTCCACTATGTACCCGCAATCGGCCTCATCCGCCTCCTCGAATCGGGTTTCACATGTCGCTCTCAGCACCGAGAAAACGCATGGTGGACGCACTGAAATATCATATCAAGGGTAACCGGGTTTTTAACACAATTATATATTCTCTTTTGAAATACCCACGGTTCCCAAATCCAGAAATATCATGGAAACAACATATCTCAATGCGTATAATCAAAACATGATGTATGCGACATGTAAGAAAGGTAAGCATATCATAAGTCATGCAACATGGAATAGGAATGTGCACATGTCGAAGGAAACCGCTCTTTTAAAACGAATCAGTTTTGAAGAACATCTTGCGGTTCCCAAATCTCTAATCAAGTCAGAATCATCTATGTTTGTGTACAAGTATAAGTGTACAATATGCCATGCTAGAATCATATCATGAACGCAACAGTACTACAGTGTAGTGGCATGGCAATTATCGATGATGAAGTGTTTGAGCCGGCAAATAGTGTACGTGGAACATACGCATCATCGATAATAGTGCTGGTGTCCTAACAGCATGATAATAATATAGCAATAATCATATGCAAAGCAATGTGAATAGCATGAATATGCGGAAATCAAATAATCAACACCACAGTGAAGAATCTACATCAATATGTATATATAATGCAGTTATGTCGTTTGAAGTAAGACGAATCATGATTTTTAGTAAAATAAGGGCTACAGTATATTTTAAGAAAGATACGTCCTTTGAAAAATACCCGTAGAATCTCTTTACTTGTCTTTTAAGATATTCCTGATTCGTAGTTTTTGAAATAGGTATGACTCGGGTCTAGTCTAACATCTACTATGCAAACTACAGATCTAAGTATCAAGTAAATCGGGAGGGGTATGGAAACCACCTAAATCTGAGTCGATATATATATAGATATAATAGTCGGTTATCCCGCCTCAATAATATCGTGAACGATATAGTATATCATATGACATCCTCAAGTCATGAGCGCGGATCTATCATCAATATAGGCTCGTACGGTAAATCGTCGTACGGCATCCCAATAGCTGGGTACGGGTCAATATCACACTATCTCATCACGTCTCAGGTATCACTATCATCATATCACATAATCTGGGGTACTGATCTAAGTCTAGTACAATCGATACCGTCTATATAAATGCATGTGTAAACACACGTCCCAAGGCCCGCTAGAGATCACGTATCGTATCCCAAATACGAATCACATCAAATCAACGATCTCGCAGCACAAAGCCCAACATCAACGACTCATCTCTAATGTCATCCAATATCATCAAACACAGTGCAAGTAAAATGAATATGCAAGGGTGTGCGTGTAGGTGTAAATCTATTCTAGGGTTCGCGACTATGAACTACACTAGTCACTTCTAACTCTACACTATTCATAGTACACCTAACTATCATATATATAATATCACAACTACGGACTGCGGGGGTGCTATACGCTATCCACCCGACTTCCCCCTGTAGATATAATCTACTCACCTTGCGTCTCCATCTTTCGATGTCACCACGCGTTTGCTTGTCGTCCCGTAGTCTTCATGGGGTACCTACACATCAAAGTGTCGTATAGCATTAAAATCAAATCAAAGCTAACACGGCACACGAAACCCAAAACGATACGATAAGAGGCCAATAGGTTAGAACCTATGGCACGCCTTCAAAACCATCAATAAATCCTCTATATCGTCGTATAAACGCCAAATAGTCGAGGTAAAACACAAGACACAAATTCAGACTTAAAAATACGGAATACGGAAACACGAATCCAAAACAACAACTTAGGAAATATGTTCCAGATTTCACCCTTGGTCCAATTAGACAAATCTATACATACCAGGGGTCTAATCTACTGGTAAGGGGGCACCAAAACAAAAACGAGACAATTTGGTTGGGTCCAGGCCGCAAATTGCGGCCAAATGGGTTAAATTTGCGGCCGGGAAAAGGAAGTAGGGGCTGGGGTCTTGGTGGTATCTTTCTGGGTGCCTGCACATACCACTGTCCAATCAATTTTAATTTAGGATGTCTCGGGTGATAGCAGATTCAATACAACCTTCACAGATTTCATAAATTCTCCGATATCGGTTTCTAAAATCCGTATTCTGGGTTTAAGCTTCAGGTTAGGGTCTCAATTCATACACTAGGGTGTTGGTGCAGCCTCTATTGAACTCAATTTCACATTACAACTCATAATTCTTCACAACCCTAACTAGGTTTTACCTCAAGTCACCAAATCACACAATATCGGTTCAATCATAACACGGGGGTAAAGGAAATGTTAAAACTAAGTTAATGATTCAGAAAATACCTCATTTGGCAACTCAAGAATTTTCTTGAGTTGCCCCTAGTGGCCAAAATCCTTGCTTCTTTAGTCCAATGTGTTGATCTTGAGCTTGTGCACACATTTACTAAAATGGAGATTGGGTTTTGGAGTTGTTTTGGATGTGTTTAGAGGGCTTTGAAGAGGGGAGGGAAGTGAAGAGCAGCAGCAGCAGCAAGGCTGAAGAGGGAGAGAGAGATGAGTGAAGGAAATGAAGGAGATGGCTAAGTCTTGGTCAAAGAAGCCCATACCTCTCTTTCTCACCAAACCTCATTCTTTATTCTAAAACCCTTTTCTTTTCCATTTCTTTTCTTATTCTCTCAAAATCCTTCTCCCAAGAATAGTAAACCCAAAGTGAATCATGGCAAGAAAATGCACAAGTGTGAAAAAAAAGATATGTGCATGTTTTGCACAAAAAAGCTAAAAACCGATTAGCGATTTTTAATCGCGATTTGCACTAATTTAGCATATAACTAATCAATTAAACTTAGAAATGGCATAATTCTCTAATTTACCTTATTTTATAATTTTTCCATAATTTTTCCCATTTATTTGTATTTAATAATACCGAAATATTAAAATATTCAATAAAATAATATTAAATTATAAAAATTCCTAAAATTAATATTTTATCTTTTTGAAATGTTACAATCTACCCCCTTAAAGAAATTCGGTCCCCGAATTTAAATTTAAACCCCCAATACTAAAACATTTCAGTAAAAATCCAATTTGTCGGGGCTCCGAAAACATCAATACATAGCGAATATCATAAAAATGTACCGCTCTACTAGAAATCAATCCCCAAAATGCATATATAAGAATATCCTGTGCGTCTGGTGCGCAAGGAATCAAAATCCATATATGTGTCAAACAGGTGTACAAAACAACATCTAGGTGCAACTGGTGTGCACGAAACATCTGTCGTAGGCAACGTGTGTGCCTGACAGTAAAAATCAAGTGCATGTGACATGCACGAAGAATCCCGATTTAGTGCATCTGGCGTGCACCAAAATCGTATATCAAAACACTAAAGGTGCATAAAAACTATGCTGGAAGTATAAATCAAATCACTGTATAAGATAGGCGTGAAATCATAATCAATACCTCGAATGTAATAACTTATGCGCAAAATATAAATATCCAGTGGGTGCATGAAACAATATCATGAAACTCAGTTATCAAAACTAAATCATGCAATAGAACACCCAAAATACCAAAATCCAAGATGACGGATACGTGATAATCGAATCACAAAATCACAAATCATAAATACCGTCGTCGGTAGTTCCTCCTTCAAGGTCGAGAAGGAGTCGGTGCATCCAATGCTAGCAGCGCAAGATATCTACTTGCCTCTTGCTCACGGTCTGGCGTCCTCTGACTCTGGGTCCTTATCTTCTCTGCGGATTACCTATCTCGCAGTCAATCGGCTCATCGGCCCTGTCAGGTGTGCTAACGGGGACGATTTCCGTTCTGGCACTTCTCTGGTCATCTCTCGGTCGATCCTCACGACCACTCGTAAAGCAGCATATCACTGGCGTTGGCCTCTGGCTCTCTGAATGCACATCACACATCTGATCCTGGGTGCAATCATTATTGCAGCAATGTCCTGGAAGGAATCCTGCTCAAGGTCTCTTACAATCTTTCCTATGCCGAACTGTACGGAGGCTGGCTCTCTTGCATAATCTCTTCTCACTCGATAGACATCTGTGTCTTCAGCACAATATTTTCTCGAAAATTGGTCGCATCCCAACGCCTCTGTAAGCATATCAGGTCTCTAGTCTCGACGGGACGTAATGACAGCTCGTCAGCGTCTCGCCCGAACCTCTGGTTCCACCTCTCTATCGTCGTCCACTATGACGTCGCGCCATGCTATCTACGCACTGCACTGTTCTCGGCCACGGTCAATCTGAAGTCTCTCGCACGGACTCGAAATCGCGTACTCTGTAGCTTCATCATTCTGTATAAAATGTCAGGCCGAACAGGTCCTCGGGAACACGTCCCAACCATCGGAGGAATACTCAATACTCGTCCGTCCTTGATCAATTCGCAACGCCTCTTGGTAAGTTCCTTTATCCGAATCTGGTCAACTGCCTCGTCGACAATGGCAACTCTGGCCTGCTGGGTGTGCGCAATATGACCACTCCTGGGTCTAGGTCTTCTCGTATCGTATTCCAGAAAGGTCCTGTCGAGATTTCTCTCTCAAATCTCATTCCTGCCGGATTGCCCGGAAGTCATCATCCATCGCTGAAGCAAATTCTTATTCCGGAATGGCTGCATACTTATCGCGCCTCTTTCTGGAAGATATATCCATATACAACGCCTCTGGGTGCGTATCACATCTCTGATGTCAGCGGAGTTGGACGTCATCTCGTCGAAATCTCTTGCGAACTCTTTTATTCACTCTGCTTCAATGTCGACTGATTTGGACTCGTCTCATCGTGGCTGCATGGACTGTGCTCCAACGGCTATACTCGTATCTGGAGTCTCCCAAGCAATGCATCCCATCACATGATATCCGAATGATGTCGAAACATTCGATCGACTCGCCAGAACCTTATAATCCCCCAAGAGATCGACATCTTGAGTACAGTTTAATAGTATCGAGTACATGCCACAGCGTCGGTGGTCCAGCCGTAGAAGGGCAAACACAAGCCTTACTAATGGCGCCGCGGAACTGCCGCAAACCCTAAGGTTCAAAGGCTTTCACACGGTCATTAAGTCGAGTTAGGGTTTCATTCTTCTAGAGGGTCCATAGAATCACCTGCATGTCTTTCCGTATACTTTGAACTTGGAAAATGGGCTCCTGACATTCGATCGTCTCTATCGACTCTCAACGAACCTGCGTGAAGTCGTCTCTAGCTGGAAACAATCTATCTGATGACCTCGCATCGGTAAATGAACGAACCACATGTCCTAGTCATTCATCCTCAGGTGACTAGCAACCGTCCATCATATCTCTAAGTATATGCTCATGCTGCAGTAGCTCCAACCATCTGGGCGATATCTCGTCATTTGCAGCAACAACTGGCTCATTCTCCTGTACGCCTAACAGCGCCTCAATCCTCCAGGAAAGGCGACACATTGGCGGTCATCTCTGAATCGGTCTGCTCTAGATCTGAGTAAGACTCTCCACACTGGAAATCTTCAACTCAACTGGGCCCGCTCCGGCGCAAAAAAAATCGGACGAATCACCTTCGACTCTCAAATCGGGTAGACTAGCTATCATCTGTCTCATATCTGCCTGGAAGCTCCGGCAATCTCAGCTTGTAAGCTCCGGAAGCGACATCCTGTCAATCTCAGCAACAGCTGGTCCATCTGTCTGCACGGTAGGCGACATCATAATCTCTGAGGTATGCTGTACATCAACAGTCCTCTCTCTCAACTGGCAGTTCTAACAATGGCCCGATCATCCGGTGCAAAACCAAGCACTCGCCTCCACTAGAGGTCACAATCATCAATACTAACTCGAGACGTTCCCATGTCACCAGAAAACACAATGGTCGGCCCTCCTACCAGACGAGCTCGCCCTGACCGTAACCCAAGCAGCAGCCCAAACTGCGCTCAACATGGCGACTGGAACCTCAATCGAGTATCGAAGAGTGCAGATCAATGGCAAGGAAGAGAACATCAGATCCAGAGTGGATACATGATCATAAGAAGGAACGGCATCAATAAAGGTATGATCATGAACTAATAGAATCGGGGATCTCAAATGGATGTATAATCATGGATATGAAGAGAACCACTGATCTCGAAAATATGTACATCCTAAGGTTCCTTAAGCGGAGTGACGTGTCGTAAGTATGCCGCGGAACATACCCACGGTACGTCACTCTACTTTAGTTACCTATTCCATCAACCAAGGGTCATCCTATACGACGAAAGTTCGGGTCTAATACCCCCTCGACTAAGTCTAAGTTCCGTAAGGTCAAGCCTAAGTTCCGTATATATATAACGCCATAGGCTCCACATAGTCAAACTTAGACTCGAACCAAGGTCAACCTAGCGCTCTGATACCAACTTTGTCACGACCCGAAAGAGCACTTGACTGGCCCTTGAACCATATGAAGTCTATAGGACTCCATCTGATCCAAGTAAGCCAAAAGCCTAGAAATCTAAAACCATTTTAAGAGTAAGTAAAGAAAACTGGTTTAAAGAAATGAAGGAAAACATGTTTGAAGTCAAGGTTTTTAAATAACTAAGCCGAATGTGCATTTTTAAAAGGTAAAGTCTTTTCTAAAAATTTCGGCAGAGTTTCTTTTGTAAATACTGGCCCCTAACGGGGTACAACAAGCACAACATATATACAATGATATAAGGCATCCCCAAGCGGGAGCTAGCTCTTCGTCAAACGACGGTCACAACCACACAAGCAATAATAATATACAACGCCGAACGGCGAGGGTCAAACCAAAAGAACTCAATAAGCATGAAAACCGCAATACTACTAAGCGCGACTCTAAGGTCGAATAATACATCACTAAAGTCTGAGTCTGAAACAATATACAAGTTTTGGTTGATGGAAATTCTAGATACAATGAATAATATAAGTACAATGGTGGTTCTTGATGCAAAAGAAACCACCTACCAAATGCAATTCACCCTCAAGGAAGCAATGTGCCAGAAATGCCGCAAAGGAACCTGTACAGCAAAACCTGCAAGAACTGTGGCACAACGGGGATGAGTTGCCAACTCGTGAATAGAGAATATCTACAAGCAGAAACCGAATGCAAGACATTATCCTAAGTCAATACGATCAGTATATAAACCTCAAGAATAAGCTGATACATGATCGGTGGCAAGCAACATCAAAACAGGTATGTAGTGCCAAGTACTCAGGTAATAACATGTCGTAGATGTAAGGTATGTCTGCATGAAGTAAAAATGATGAAGTATCAATACACATATATTAGCGTCCCATACCACTAATATTGGTGTAAGGGTATATATAACAGCGCCCTCATACCCTGTTATATATACGCAAATGAAGTATGATCAATATAAATCCAGTCTGTATGTGATCCATGTCTGTAAAAACGTGGAACCCGTCCACCCGTCACCCAATGACAATAAACGTGGAACCTGTCCACCCGTCACCCAATGACAATAAGCATCATGTATGCAAATATGTGGATATAAACAAAATCATGGAAAACATCATGAAACCCGTGTCTAGCATCGACACGTAAATCCTCGTCCATATGGGGCTCCGTCTGCGGTATCGGCCCTCGGCCCAGGCAGTACGGGTCAGCCCATATCCTCATCTATATAGGGCTCCGTCTGCGGTATCGGCCCTCTGCCCCGGCAGTACGGGTTAGCCCATATCCTCATCCATATGGGGATCCGTCTGCGGTATCGGCCCTCGGCCCCGGCAGTACGGGTCAGCCTATATCCATCTCTCAACTCCGGTCGGTATCCTCCAGATATCCGCCGAGCTCAAATACAATCACAGGTAGGTAGTAGTCCCTCTGCCAGGCTCACCGTCTACTACACAGCGAAACCGTTCTCGCCCCGGGGTACCATACCGGATCCACCATGTACCCGCAATCGGCCTCATCCGCCTCCTCGAATCGGGTTTCACATGTCGCTCTCAGCACCGAGAAAACACATGGTGGACGCACTGAAATATCATATCAAGGGTAACCGGGTTTTTAACACAATTATATATTCTCTTTTGAAATACCCACGGTTCCCAAATCCAGAAATATCATGGAAACAACATATCTCAATGCGTATAATCAAAACATGATGTATGAGACATGTAAGAAAGGTAAGCATATCATAAGTCATGCAACATGGAATAGTAATGTGCACATGTCGAGGGAAACCGCTCTTTTAAAACGAATCAGTTTTGAAGAACATCTTGCAGTTCCCAAATCTCTAATCAAGTCAGAATCATCTATGTTTGTGTACAAGTATAAGTGTACAATATGCCATGAAAGAATCATATCATGAACGCAACAGTACTACAGTGTAGTGGCATGGCAATTATCGATGATGAAGTGTGTGAGCCGGCAAATAGTGTACGTGGAACATACGCATCATCGATAATGGTGCTGGTGTCCTAACAGCATGATAATAATATAGCAATAATCATATGCAAAGCAATGTGAATAGCATGAATATGCGGAAATCAAATAATCAACACCACAGTGAAGAATCTACATCAATATGTATATATAATGCAGTTATGTCGTTTGAAGTAAGACGAATCATGATTTTTAGTAAAATAAGGGCTACAGTATATTTTAAGAAAGATACGTCCTTTGAAAAATACCCGTAGAATCTCTTTACTTGTCTTTTAAGATATTCCTGATTCATAGTTTTTGAAATAGGTATGACTCGGGTCTAGTCTAACATCTACTATGCAAACTACAGATCTAAGTATCAAGTAAATCGGGAGGGGTATGGAAACCACCTAAATCTGAGTCGATATATATATAGATATAATAGTCGGTGATCCCGCCTCAATAATATCGTGAACGATATAGTATATCATATGACATCCTCAAGTCATGAGCGCGGATCTATCATCAATATAGGCTCGTACGGTAAATCGTCGTACGGCATCCCAATAGCAGGGTACGGGTCAATATCACGCTATCTCATCACGTCTCAGGTATCACTATCATCATATCACATAATCTGGGGTACTGATCTAAGTCTAGTACAATCGATACCGTCTATATAAATGCATGTGTAAACACACGTCCCAAGGCCCGCTAGAGATCACGTATCGTATCCCAAATACGAATCACATCAAATCACCGATCTCGCGGCACAAAGCCCAACATCATCGACTCATCTCTAATGTCATCCAATATCATCAAACACAGTGCAAGTATAATGAATATGCAAGGGTGTGTATGTAGGTGTAAATCTATTCTAGGGTTCGCGACTATGAACTACACTAGTCACTTCTAACTCTACACTATTCATAGTACACCTAACTATCATATATATAATATCACAACTACGGACTGCGGGGGTGCTATACGCCATCCACCCGACTTCCCCCTGTAGATATAATCTACTCACCTTGCGTCTCCATCTTTCGATGTCACCACGCGTTTGCTTGTCGTCCCGTAGTCTTCATGGGGTACCTACACATCAAAGTGACGTATATGCGCATTAAAACCAAATCAAAGCTAACACGGCACACGAAACCCAAAACGATACGAAAAGAGGCCTATAGGTTAGAACCTATGGCACGCCATCAAAACCATCAATAAATCCTCTATATCGTCGTATAAACGCCAAATAGTCGAGGTAAAACACAAGACACAAATTCAGACTTAAAAATACGGAATACGGAAACACGAATCCAAAACAGCAACTTAGGAAATATGTTCCAGATTTCACCCTAGGTCCAATTAGACAAATCTATACATACCAGGGGTCTAATCTACTGGTAAGGGGGCACCAAAACAAAAACGAGACAATTTGGTAGGGTCCAGGCCGCAAATTGCGGCCAAATGGGTTAAATTTGCGTCCGGGAAAAGGAAGTAGGGGCTGGGGTCTAGGTGGTATCTTTCTGGGTGCCTGCACATACCACTGTCCAATCAATTTTAATTTAGGATGTCTCGGGTGATAGCAGATTCAATACAACCTTCACAGATTTCATAAATTCTCCGATATCGGTTTCTAAAATCCGTATTCTGGGTTTAAGCTTCAGGTTAGGGTCTCAATTCATACACTAGGGTTTTGGTGCAGCCTCTATTGAACTCAATTTCACATTACAACTCATAATTCTTCACAACCCTAACTAGGTTTTATCTCAAGTCACCAAATCACACAATATCGGTTCAATCATAACACGGGGGTAAAGGAAATGCTAAAACTAAGTTAATGATTCAGAAAATACCTCATTTGGCAACTCAAGAATTTTCTTGAGTTGCCCCTAGTGGCCAAAATCCTTGCTTCTTTAGTCCAATGTGTAGATCTTGAGCTTGTGCACACATTTACTGAAATGGAGATTGGGTTTTGGAGTTATTTTGGATGTGTTTAGAGGGCTTTGAAGAGGGGAGGGAAGTGAAGAGCAGCAGCAGCAGCAAGGCTGAAGAGGGAGAGAGAGATGAGTGAAGGAAATGAAGGAGATGGCTAAGTCTTGGTCAAAGAAGCCCATACCTTTCTTTCTCACCAAACCTCATTCTTTATTCTAAAACCCTTTTCTTTTCCTTTTCTTTTCTTATTCTCTCAAAATCCTTCTCCCAAGAATAGTAAACCCAAAGTGAATCAAGGCAATAAAATGCACAAGTGTGAAAAAAAAGATATGTGCATGTTTTGCACAAAAAAGCTAAAAACCGATTAGCGATTTTTAATCGCGATTAGCACTAATTTAGCATATAACTAATCAATTAAACTTAGAAATGGCATAATTCTCTAATTTACCTTATTTTATAATTTTCCATAATTTTTCCAAAATTTTTCCCATTTATTTGTATTTAATAATACCGAAATATTAAAATATTCAATAAAATAATATTAAATTATAAAAATTCCTAAAATTAATATTTTATCTTTTTGAAATGTTACACTCTCTCAGTGTTACTCCTCTGAATACACCATAGCACAATGGTGTATCGGGGTGGAGCAATCGCACAATATTAGATATGGTGTGCTCTATGATGAGTACTACTGAGTTTCCTATTTCCTTTTGGGAGTTATGCGCTTGAGAAGCTGCATACCTATTGAATTAGGTTCGAATCAGATCACTGCCTACCATTCCATATGAGATATGGTATGGGAAGAGCCTATCTCTTAAGTAAGTTAAGATTTAGGATTGTCCGGCCTATGTCTAAAGCAAAATCCGGACAAGATCGAGGCAAGGTCAGTTCCGTAGAACTGGAAAGGTTCCAGCTATACAAAACTGCAGCTGATGATTTGACAGAACCAAAAGATTCAATAGTCCCCGACGATCCTCAGCCTCTCCGCCGATCTGGTAGGGTTCCTCACCTGCCTGAGAGATACTTCGGTTTCTCGATGACAGTGGGAGCAAGGATTGCATCATGAGATGTGACCCAACTAGATTCGAGCAGGTCATCGAGAGTAGAGACTCTGTAAGAATGACTGGATGCTTAGCGATCTGAGATGGAATCCATGTATACCAACAAAGTATGGACTTTGATTGCGATATCTAAAGGGTTAAATCCCCATCAGGAGCAAGTATATCTTGAGAAGATTACTTGGTGTAGATGGAAAAGTTGAGACTTTCAAAGCTAGACTTGTTAAAGGTTTTCGTCATCGACCAAGAGTGGAAAATGATGAAACCTTTTCCAGGGACTATACTTAAGTCCATCCAGATCCTACTTACCATTGCTACATACCATGACTGCGATATCTGGTGGTTGGGTGTCATGACTACTTTTCTAAATACTGATTTAGAAGAGAACGTCAATATGTACACAGCCAGAGGGCTTCGTAAACAGTGGGAGCAGTGGAAACGTGTGCAAGTTGCTTTACAGAATAAAGCAGGCATCGCGGAGTTGGAACGTCTGTTTTGATGCGATAGTTAAAGAGTTTGACTTCATCAAAATGGTAGATGAACCTTGTATATACAAAACGGTAGTAGAGAGTAAGGTGGCCGTCCTCGTATTGTACGTGGACAACATACTCTTGATAGGAAAATAGTTTCCTATGCTACGCTCGGTTAATCTCCGCTTATCACAAGGATTCTCCCAATAGGATAAAGGTGATACCTTCTAAATCCTGGGTTTTGGATCTATGAGATAGATCTAAATGGATGTTAGGATTCTCACTAGTATAGTGAGATAGTATCAGTTGATTCTGGGGAGAATCACTGGAAAAGTTCCAGGGTGATAAGGACGAATGAATGTCAGTAGCAGGCATTGTCTTTACCCTCAGTAAAGGGACGGTATGTTGGAAGAGTTCCAAGCTAGATACCGTGGCAAACTAGACGATAAAGGCTGGTAACATCACTATTAAAGATACTACCAAAGAGGAAGTTTGGGTGTATATTGGTTCATAAGATGAACTAGGTTCCTGCCATTGTATGACAATGGAAGTATGGTTTTGGCCCTGGAACCCTGGTCCCATCAGTGACCCAGACATATTCTGAGGCAGCATCACCTGATCATGGAGATAGTTGATCTCCAGGGTGATCGTGGTTAGGAGAGTAGACTCAGAGGACAACACGGCGGATCCACTCACGAAGGCCTTTTTCCAAAGAGAGACTTTTATGGGATGGTTGAGTATGTGATACTGCAACCACTGCTACAGATGGCCCTAGTGCAAGTGGGAGATTGTTAGTTATATGTATGCCCTAGAGGCCATTACTGTACATAGGATGTATATTGTAGTGGATGCTGGGACATATATAGGTAGGACTTTCTTGCTCGACATGATAGTACGCTATCTGGTTGCTCTTTATCTTAACATGTATACTTTCTGTCTCTCTGATTACATGTTGATAAAGCCCTTAAGATGTGTACTCGACTTCCAGGACTATGATGAAGATCATACTAGTGGGGCCTGGGTAGTCAATGAGTACATCCTTCATTGTTCCTAGTCGTGGGAATATCGAGACGGGGCATCGATATTCAGAGTAGACTAGCGTATATCTTCTCGACCCATGTGATGGGCGATGGATGATCCCATATCCATTGGTGTTTGACATCAGAGATGGTATGCGGGTGCTCAGTGGAGACTGGGTAAACTGAACGGACTCGCCGAGAACTCCCAGATGGTATTATACCTCACGTCAGATGGCAGTTCTCTGGTGGCTCTGGTACAGCTTTGTCTGTAGACCCGAGATCGTCATAGAGTCTTGTGTGTCTCCCACTGTGCTTTGATTTCCACCCTACCACGGCTCTACTGAGTCATGCAAACAGGTGGTTTTTGGGTACAGTCCCGATTCACATGGAGGCAATGAGCGATAGGAGGGGATTCGTCTCTCCCGATATTGGGGGTGGATGTTGCGCTATGCTCGACTGGCCATAACAGGAAATCCCTGGCCAGGGTTGCAGTGATATACTGGTAAGAGTTATCAGTAGTTTCATGAATGTTATGGACCTAACGTAGGCATGACTTATCAAGCAACTGGGGTCTGACGTTTACCACCCCTAGGCGAGATATGCGACATATCAGACGAACAGACCGGACTGTACGGTAAGTGTTACTGGTTGGATTCACAGGAGTGTGAGCGGCTTGCTCGTCGATCTTCTGATCGCTCAATACCCGGGTGGCCGTTACGTTTAGCAGACCGCTTGCGGCTTGTGGGTGTTTGATATGATCATCATCTGCTGCCGGCGTATTGACGAGTCTTTAGAGTCCTACACAGAGGTTTCCTGGCTCAAGCGAAACGAAATAGGAGCGCATATGAGATATGTGCAGGACCGAGAATAATGCGTGTATGTGATACCGTATTCCATTCTCGCGATGAATGTATCGATTGGTTGTATGCGATATAACCTAGTTATCGAATCAAGGATTGATTCGATAAGCCGATACATTGGATATTAGTCGGTTATATGCGATATGACCGGATTGTTAAATACAGTATTAATTTAATGATTTAATGCATAATTATATATTTGATATATTACTTTGAATTAACTAGTATTTGTTCACTTTAAAAAGGATTTTCTCACTTGATATGCAAATTGTATATGTGATATATTTTTGTGCACTTGTTTGTATCATGTTTGATGATACATACTCACTTAGGTTTGTGTAAAGAATTAAATCATGGTTAAGTTAGTGGTTAGGGTTTACTTTTATCTTATTCATTTATTTATTTTTTCATTTTGGAAAGATAAATAAATCATGGTGGCTTTCTTTGTTTGTTTGTTGAAGCTTCATGAAGCTTTGAACAAGTCCACCATTCTTGTCTCATACTTAACCCTAACCATTCAACCTAACCTTAGTCAATTCTCTACACCTAACTAAGGTTAAGATTATGATAAGTATCATATTTTTTTCTATTTTAAATAACACTTATCATATTCTTTCTTCTTCTTCTTCATCTTCAACAAGAAGAAAACCTTGCCTTCATCAATGGCAACTTGAGAAAATGAGTGAGAAATCCAATTCCAAAGTGAACCCACTTCCTATTTCTTCATCCTCTACCTCTTGCCAAGTAGTATAGGGTGTTTTCTTCACAAGTTTCATGACTTGGTGAAGTTGGAGCTTGATCTTGAGTTGCCTCGACGTAGATCATCTTCGGCATCGAAGTCGACGACCTAGCCCGCCCATTTCTCCGATGAAGCCGATGCTAGAGTCCTGGATTCGATTTGGACAGCGGAGGGACGTCATCACGGAGCCTAGGAAGTGGAGGACCGGATCTACAAAGGTTTTAGCCTCTTTCCTTTTAAGTTAAAGTTATTTACTTGCATCGCATCACCTATACATCTAGTTAACGATCCGTATTAGGGTTTCTCGGCACTTGTAAAATTTTAATTGGCCATGTTTGATCACTTGTGAGACTACATTAGTGTGTCTAGGAACCCTACACTGTAGGGGTCTAGGGTGGGGTAATAGCTATTCATCACAACTGTGTAATCCGTCTTTTATTGCAGGCTCAAAGCAAATGCGGATTGCTAGTATATCCAATAAAGTTCATCGGTGATCTGGAATGCTTATTATTGCGTCTGACGAATGTACAATATCTATATATGATAGCTATTAGACGTCACTTATGTTTTACACCCGCGCAGCCCAGCCCCCGCTCTGTCGTTAGTTAAGTAACCTAATGGGTGATGACGGGACCCCGTGGCGAATGCGGATGGCATAAGAGGACGTGGTATTTTCGGTGTTTTCTGCAATGATAGGTTTAATGATGGGATGCATTATTATAATGCAAAGAAAATAAACCAAAGTTTAATCGTTGGAACAAATTTAAAAGAAACCACTCGGTTATTTTAAAAGAGCAGAATTTTTTAAATTACGGAGCTTTAACCACTCCTTTAAAAAAAAGGTATCAGGTTCCTTCGATTATATCAAGTTCACTACGTTCACGGTTTTGCCAAAACCATTCGTAGCCCTCCGTCATTTCATATGAATATTCAATAGTATTCAAGCTATGTTTGTTGACCTTCGTCAAGGCATAGTGATTGGTAGCCATTGGGTGTTCATATGCAGTATAGATAGATGCGTTGGTTTGGGACAGTCGTATTACCTTGTTGACCTTCGTTAAGGGTATGTACGGGTGGGTTCAAATTAACCTAGATAATAACGGGTAGAACTTGACATGTGACTTATGATTTGTTAACCTTCGTCAAGGTCATAAGAGCATGGGGCAAAAATCCACATCGGGAATTTCTAAAGAAACTGAAATTTGCAGAAAGAGCATACCATTTTGGAGTTTGATGAATGTTGGTAGGATTCCTTCAACATTATCATACGATGATATTTTGGATCCCGATCCTACTGTGAGTATATACTACTTATCAGGAGATTCGTCACTTAACGATCAATGCTATAAACCAAGTAGGTGCCTAGAAAGGTGTCAGCGGGGCTACGCCCCCAGAGAAAAGAGGTTATTTAATTAAGGAACTTCGCGAAAGCGTTGGAAAAGCTCCCTCGAAGTATCGACACTGACCTGGCTGAACGGTTAAGCAAGAATTGTACGGTGAGAATAGTCCTGGCTAATTCTTCTTTTATGGTTTGAAGAGGGATTCGAGAAACAGTGGGAGCCATCCTATTTAGATAAATTAAACCACTCTAAACTTGTAAGAGCATCATGCTAATAATGTTTTCTTCTCTCTCTCTTAATTGCAGCGACCTTGTGACCACGACTAGGTTACATCTAGATAATAAATTGACTGAATCTTACTTATATGAGTGGCAAAATTCTGTCCAGATGTCCATTGCCTATGACAAGCTGGACCACCCTATTACTACTCAAGATCCCGCCGTCCCAGGTCCAGTTTCCACTGTCGCGGATATGGATATCCGTCAGACAAGGGAAAAAGATAAAGCGAAAGCTAAGTGCCTCGTGTTAGCTTCAGTTGATGGTGTATACCAGAAGCAGCACGAGAAGATGGACTTAGTTTCCATCTTTCTCCATAACAAATATTTATATGGAGAGCAATCTCATATCGCAAGATATGAGACCTCGAACGAATTAATTCAAGCGAGGTTGGCTGACGGGTCATCTGTAGGGGACAACGTCCTTACAATGACTAGCTGTATTGATGAGCTCCAGGACCTGGAGACCGCGTTGGGAAACGAGTCAGATACTGACTTGATTCTACAGTCTCTGCCTCCTACCCTGAAGGAAACCAGGGAAGTAGAAGGAAAGAGAAGGGAAAAAGTTTCGGGACTGGATATAGTAAAAGAGGGACGTTCCTATTGTTACAGGAATGAACATTGGCAGAATGATTGCATGGCTAGCAAAGCCAGTAGCTAGGGTTCGAAGCATGTTGTGGCTTCAGCCTCAAGTGTATTTGTAATTGAGAACTGTTTGTGAGTTAACTCTACTTCCTGGGTATTAGATACCGGAGCAGGATCTCATATCTTTAATTCATTACATGCTTTGAGAAACCGTAGAGTTATAAAGGTAGGTGATTGGTCTCTCAGAGTTGCAAACGGAATGAGCGTGGACGCTGAATCCGTGGGAGAAATTCGCCTAGGTTTGACAAATGGGCAGATATTGATTCTACGTAACTGTTTGTATGTACCTAGTATGACTTGTAATATCATATCAGTGTCCTCACTTTCGAGAGAGGGATATGATTTTACATTCGTAAGCGATGTAGTATACATCCACCTAAATCAAGTTCTGATTGGGTCTGCTACATTAGATAACGGCATATACGTATTGAGTCAAGCTCAGGTTTTCAATATCCAGAACACACTTAAAAAGAAAGTCTCCGGAATTAAATCAGGCTTTCTTATGGCATTGTAAACTAGGTCACATCAATGAGAGAAGGTTGACTAAGTTACATAAAGAAGGCTATTTGGATCCGTTCGAATATCAAACATATGCAACTTGTCAATCCTGTCTCAAAGGAAAGATGACAAAAACTCCGTTCACTGGACACGGAGTAAGAGCAAGCGAGCTCTTGGGACTCGTACACAGTGACGTGTGCGGTCCAGTGTCTACACATGCGATAGGTGGTTATTCCTACTTCATTACTTTTACGGATGATTTCTCTATGTATGGATATGTCTTCTTAATGAAGTATAAATCCGAGGCCTTTGAGAAATTCCAAGAATATAGGAATGAAGTGGAAAAACAAACAGGCAAGAGTATAAAGACACTGAGATCTGATCGAGGGGGTGAATACTTAAGTGCCGAGTTCCTGGGTTACTTAAAAGAGAATGGAATTCTCTCTCAGCTTACTCCTCCATACACACCACAACACAACGGTGTATCAGAAAGGAGGAATCGAACCCTATTGGATATGGTTCGTTCCATGATGAGTAAGGCTGAGTTGCCGCGATCTTTCTGGGGTTATGCGCTAGAAACAGCTGCATATCTTTTGAACAAAGTTCAACCAAAACTGTGCCTACCACACCATATCAGATGTGGAGTGGGAAGAAACCCTGTCTTAAGTATCTTAAGACATGGGGATGTCCAGCTTTTGTAAAGAAGCAGCATACGGACAAGCTCGAGGCACGCTCAGTACTGTGTAAGTTTGTGGGATACCCAAAGAACTCCAGGGGGTATCTTTTCTATTACGCAGAGGAACAAAAGGTTTTTGTTTCTCAGCATCCCCACTTCTTGGAAACTGAATTTTTAGAAAGGGAAACAAGTGGGAGCGAAATAGAACTTGAAGAAATTCCAGAACCACAAACTACTACTGAAAGTATGGTAGAACCTGAGGCTTCAGAAGAAAGGGACATCCCGATGCCACTCCGCAGGAGTAGTAGGCAATCTCATCCGCCCGAGAGATACTACGGTTTTCTCATAGACGGGGATAGAGAGGATTGCACTATTGACTATGATGAGCCTACTAGCTTCCAGCAAGCCATTCAGAGCGGTGACTCAGTAAAATGGCTGGATGCAATGCGGACCGAAATGGAGTCCATGTACACTAACAAAGTATGGACTTTGGACATTGCTCCAGATGGGGTAAAACCCGTAGGATGCAAATGGATCTTCAAAAAGAAGATTGGTGTAGATAGACAGGTTGAAACCTATAAGGCTAGACTTGTTGCAAAGGGTTTCCGTCAAAGACCTGGATTGGACTATGACGAAACCTTTTCTCCAGTGGCTATGCTTAAATATATTCGGGTCCTTCTTGCTATTGCTGCCTTCCACGATTATGAAATCTGGCAGATGGACGTAAAGACGGCCTTTCTAAATGGTAATTTGTAGGAGAACGTCTATATGGATCAGCCAGAGGGATTCATTCAGAGTGGGAGCAGCGGTAAAGTATGCAAGTTGCTTAAGTCCATTTATGGACTAAAGCAGGCATCGCGGAGTTGGAACATCTGTTTTGATGATGCTGTCAAAGAATTCGACTTTATCAAAAATCCAGATGAACTTTTCATATACAGTAAGATTGTAGGGAGAGCTGTAGTATTCCTCGTCTTGTACGTGGATGACATTCTCCTAATAGGAAATGATATTCCTATGTTACAGTCAGTCAAAGGATTCTTATCACAGAAATTCTCTGTGAAATACCTGGGTGATGCCACCTACATTCTGGGGATCCGGATCTATCGTAATTGATCAAAAAGGATGTTGGGACTTTCACAGTCCAGGTACATAGACACCATAGTGAAGAGATTCAGTATGGATGATTCTAAGCGCGGTAACCTACCGGCTTGTCACGGAATCACCCTCTCCAAAGAGATGTCTCCCAAGATTGATTTGGAAAGGGATCGCATGTCGATTATACCCTACGCTTCTGCGGTAGGCTCTATAATGTATGCGATGTTATGTACCAGACCAGATGTAGCATACGCATTGAGCGTTGTAAGACGGTATCAGGCAAACCCAGGGGAGAAGCACTGGATAGCAGTAAAGAACATTCTCAAGTACCTGAGAAGGACTATGGAGATGTTCTTGGTGTATGGTGGAAAAGACCTCCAGATGGAGGCCTTTGCCAACTCCGGCTTCCAGAGTGACAAGGATGACTCCAAGTCCATGTCGGGTTATGTCTTTATCCTCAATGGAGGGGCGGTCTGTTGGAAGAGTTCCAAGCAAGAGACCGTTGCTGACTCAACGATTGAAGCGGAGTACATAGCTGCTTGCGATGCCGCAAAAGAAGCTGTCTGGATGAAGAAGTTTCTCACAGAACTTCAGGTGGTTCCTACCAGTGTTGATCCAATACCTCTGTATTGTGACAACAACGGCGCTATAGCTTTAGAGAAGGAACCCAGGTCCCATCAGAAGTCCAGACACATCTTAAGGCGGTACCACCTGATCAGGGAGATCGTAGATCGCCGGGAGATCGAGGTGAAAAGAGTAGAGACAGAGAATAATATTGCTGATCCATTCACAAAGGCCCTTCCTCAGACGCAGTTCGAGAGGCTATTCGAGATGATAGGTCTACGATATGCCAGCTCATGGCCCTAGTGCAAGTGGGAGATTGTTAGTGTATATGCCCTAGGGGCCATTATTGTATCATACTTGTATGTATATTACTTAATGGAAGCTTGGGATATTCACAGTTGTATATACAATCTTGCTAAAAATGGTAGTATGCTACTTGGTTTGTGTCTACTTTAATATGTGCATATATTTCTTGTAAACGTATCACTTATACATATTAGTAGAGCCCATAGGATCTTTGCTTGATTACCAGCGTTGTGATGGCAGTCACACTAGTGGGGGCTGGGTAGTCTATAAGAAACATCCTATACTTGTCCCTAGTCGTAAGATTATCGAGACAGGGCATCGATACTCCAGCGTAGACTAGTGTGTACGCTTCTCATCCCAGTTGGGGAGATGGTCTGTCCCACAGCCATCAGTACGTCGTACTGGAGATAGTATACAGGTGCTCGTTAGGTTACGGGTACACCGGACAGGACTCGCAGGGGAACTGATTGGTTGGTATTATACCCATCGTCGGTTAACAGTTTCCAGGTGACATGAGTACAGCATAGTCCGCAGACTTGACACTGCTACTTCGCCTCGAGTGTGTCCCACTGTTCTTAGATTACTACCCTACCACGGCTCAAAGGAGTCGTGCAAACAGGTAGCAGTTGGGTGCAGTCCCGAGAACTTGGAGGCAGTGGCAGTTAGACAGGATTCGTCTCTCCCGGTATTGGGAGTTGATATCGCGCTGTGTCAGAGAGCCATTACGCAAAGTCCCTGACCAGGGCAAGCGAGATTTACTAGTAGGTTCCAGTAGTTTCTCAGGGTGTAATGGGCTACGCTCCAACACGACTTAGACAGCTATTAGGGGACTGACGCTTTCCGCCCCCTAGGCTCGATATGCGATAGTCTTAGACGAACAGACCGGACTGTACGAAGATTGTCACATCAGGCTCAGTAGGAGTTCGGATGGTTTTCCTCATCGGCCTTCTTATCGACATCTACCTGGGGACCGTTACGTACAGCTAGTGCCGCTTGCGGTCTGTGGTTAAACCCACTGCCAGCGTAGTGTCGAGTCTTTAGAGTCCCACAAAGAGAGTTTCCTTGCTCCAAGCGAAAAGATATAGAGGTCGTATAGTTTTACGACAAGGGTTCGGACGCATACGTGTTTAAACGCACGTACGACGTTTAGACAGTTTTTACTAGCCGGCTTTTGTTTAAGCCAGATTCTAGTATCAGGTTATTAGATTTATACAGTCTAAAGTTTTTCCGTGTTTTCACGGATTGGAGGGGCGTTCTCCTAATTTTCCGGGAAGCTTCTAGAAGCATGGTGACTTAGAGGCTAAGGTGGCATTTGCATTAATTGGATTAGTGAGTCATGTAGTGATTCATGCAATGAGTTAATGATTCATTTAATGATTTATATGACTCATATGATGAATCACTTAGGGTATTAATGAAACATGATTATAATGCTTTATTTATTATTTACTTAATAATATCATATGTTTCATATATACTCAAATGATTTCATTCATCCAAAGGAATTCACTTTCTCACCTTCTCTCTCCTCAAGCTCTCATTCTTGAAACCCTAACCCTAACCTCTCATGTGTTGAGATCAAGGGTTAGCTAGACTAATACATCCATAACCTCACTCTATATCCCCTAGGTAGCTTAGATTAGCACTTTGAGCAACCTAGTTATCTCAAGTTAGAGATCAAGCTTGGCGTAGGAGCTCTCGGGTGGATCGTCTTTGACTCGAGGAGGCCGTTGAGGTGCCGATGTTCCAAGGAGCCTACGAGGATTGGAGGACCGCGATGAAGACCCGAAGGACAAGTAACGTGAGGTATAACTTCGAATCCGAGTAGTTAAACTTTTCATAGTTTGCTAGTAACGGTTTAGAAACGATTCATGCGCCCAAGTCCGTGTTACGAAGCTTTGATAATCGTTTTTCATATATTTCGCCTCCCCGCAAGTTCGTAGGGGTGCGTGACATGGACTTACACAAACTATATCATGGCAGCCCCCCCTCTCTCCTTATCATATCAAGACTCAAATCCATCAAATAATGTGACACATGCACAAAGAAAGAGACCATGAGTCATCACTTGTGCATGTGTCACAATTAAGGCTTCTAATGATGATTTCTAGCTCATAATTTCCATATGCAAACATTAATCCAAATGTTTGCAACAATAAAAAGATACGGCAACATCTAAAGTAAACTCGTGACGGATCACAAGGATACCCCTCACCTGTATATACATACCTGCATCCGCATTCCAACTGAATGCGAATACGATGAGACTAAAGTAATCCAACAAATCTAATTCTAGGGTCCGGCTTAAACCAAAGCCCACTAGTATGATCCGTCCGATCATGATCCATGCACTACCGCACGTATAAGATCGAACCCTGCCATATATCATACGGCCTCTACAACGTTTCGCCCGAAACATGAGAAACTGTCTCTGGGGGACTCTAAAGACTCGTCAATACTTTGGCTGTCGATTTAACCACTAGCTCATCAGAGGTACTAGCCATACGTAACGGGATACCAGGTATTGACCAAAAGGGAGGTTGATGAGCGAACTCATCCTGACACCCTACTGAGCCTGTCAGTAACAAGATCCATGCAGTCCGGTCCGTTCGTCTATGAGCATCGCATGGCGGGCCTAGGGGGTTGGTAAAAGTCAGACCCCCAAAAGCGGTACAAGTCGTGTCGGAGTGTAGCCCATAACACCCTGAGATACTACTGGAATACCTACCAGTAAATCTCCTGCCTTGGCCAAGGACTTCATGTAATGGCTCTCCTAGACACAACGCGATCTCACCCCCAATACCGGGAGAGACGAAACCCTTGCCGATCCGCTCACTGCCTCCATGTGGCTCGGGACTGTACCCAACTAAAACCTGTTTGCACGACTCCTTTGAGCCGTGGTAGGGTAGTAATCAAAGCACAGTGGGAACTCACACGAGACAAATGACGATCTCAGGTTGATGAACTAACCTGTACACATGTCACCAGGGAACTGCTATCTGACGTCAGGTATAAAACCAACTAGCATGTTCCCATTGAGTCCTGTCTTGTGTACTCATAACCCAATGAGCACCTGTATACATCTTAGGTGATCCAACTGACACCAATGGCTTGTGAGACCAGCCACCGCCCCTCGTCGGGGTCTCGACTGTATACACTAGTCTACTAATGGAGTATCGATGCCCCGTCTCGAAACTCCCACGACTAGGGACCACTTTAAGGATGTGCTTATAGACGCCAGCTCCCACATATATGATCGCCATTATACTGCTGGCCGTCAAGCAAGAATCCTAAGGGCTCTATCAACGCGTAATAGTGACCTGTAAGGTCACCTGAAGCAGTACACGATGATAAAGATAAACCAGATAGCATACTATCATCTTGAGTAAGACTGTCCTATCGGCATAGGTCCTCCCTCAATCATTGCAATCACGTGCCTGTGATCCAATAATTGACTCTGAGGGCACTATATCCAACATTTCTTGTAAAAGAGATTAGTGGCTCTGAGGTAGAACTGGAAGAGGTTCCAGCTATACATACCACAACAGAAGATGTGGTGGAACCAGAGGATTCGGTAGTCCCCGATGAACGCCAGCCACTCCGTCAATCTAGTAGGGTTCCTCACCCACCTGAGAGATACTACGGTTTTCTCATGGATGGTGGGAGCAAGGATTGCATCATTGAGGATGATGACCCAACTAGTTTCGAGCAGGCCATCATGAGTGGCGAATCAGTGAAATGGCTGGATGCAATGCGGTCCGAGATGGAATCCTTGTACACCAACAAAGTATGGACTTTGGAAGATGCTCCTGAAGGGGTAAAACCCATTGGGAGTAAGTGGATCTTCAAGAAAAAACTTGGTGTAGATGGGAAAGTGGAGACTTTCAAAGCTAGACTTGTAGCAAAGGGTTTTCGTCAATGACCAGGTGTCGATTATGACAAAACCTTTTCTCCAGTGGCTATGCTTAAATCCATCCGGATCATGCTTGCCATCGCTGCATATCATGACAACGAAATCTGGCAAATGGATATTAAGACCGCCTTTCTAAATGGTGATTTAGAAGAGAGCGTGTACATGACTCAGCCATAGGGCTTCGTAGCTAGTGGGAGCAGCGAGAAGGTGTGCAAGCTGCTTAAATCCATTTATGGATTAAAGCAAGCATCGCGGAGTTAGAACATCTACTTTGACGTCGTTATCAAAGAGTTTGATTTCGTCAAAAATATAGATGAACCTTGTATATACAAGAAGGTGGCAGAGAGTAAGGTTGTCTTCCTCGTATTGTACGTGGACGACATACTCTTGATAGGAAATGACATTCCTATTCTGCAATCGGTCAAGCTCTTCTTATCACAACGATTTTCAATGAAAGATCTAGGGGATGCCTCCTGCATCTTAGGGATTATGATCTATAGAGATAGATCTAAACGGATACTGGGATTGTCCCAATCCAGGTACATTGACACCATACTAAAGAGGTTTAGTATGTAAGAATCCAAGCGTGAGTTTTTACCCACGATCTCTGGACTCACTCTCTCTAAAGAGATGTCTCCCAAGACTGATTTAGAGAGAGCTTGCATGCAAGGGATACCCTATGCTTCGGCAGTAGGCTCTATCATGTACGCGATGCTATGTACCAGACCCGATGCAGCACACTCACTAAGTGTAGTGAGTAGGTATCAAGCAGATCCAGGAGAGAGTCACTGGACAGCTGTGAAGAGCATTCTCAAGTACTTACGAAGGACTAAAGAGATGCTCTTGGTGTATGGTAACGGAGAACTCCAAGTGGAGTCTTTTACCGATTCGAGCTTCCAGAGTGATAAGGATGAATCTAAGTCGCACTCGGGATTTGTCTTTACCCTCTACGGAAGGGCGGTTTGCTGGAAGAGTTCCAAGCAGGAAACCGTTGCAGACTCGACGATGGAGGCTGAATACATCATTGCCAACGATGCTGCCAAAGAGGCTGTCTGGATGAAGAAGTTCATAACTGAAATTGGAGTGGTTCTATCCATTGAGCATCCAATACCTTTGTATTGTGATAACAATGGAGCGGTGGCTTTGGCCAAGGAACCCAGGTCCCATCAGCGATCAAGGCATATTCTGAGGCGGTATCACCTGATCCGGGAGATAGTTGATCGCAGGGAGATCGAGGTAAGGAGAGTTGACACGAAGAATAACAAATCGGATCCACTCACGAAGGACATCCCCAGATACAGTTCGAGAGACTCTTCGGTATGCTCGGTATGCGATACTACAGCAGCTGGCCCTAGTGCAAGTGGGAGATTGTTAGTTGTATGTATGCCCTAGAGGCCAGTATTGTACATATGTTGTATATTATATTAGATGCTTGGACATATATAGAGAGGACTTTCTTGCTCGACATGATAGTATGCTATTTGGTTGCTCTTTATCTTAACATGTATACTTATCTCTTGATACTGTCTTATGGTTACATGTTGGCAAAGCCCTTAGGATGTGTACTTGACTACCAGGACTATGATGTAGATCATACTAGTGGGGCCATGGTAGTCCATAAGTTCATCCTTTAATGTCCCTAGTCGTTGGTGTATCGAGACGTGGAATCGATATACCAGAGTAGACTAGCGTGTACGCTTCTCGACCCATGAGATGGGCGATGGATGTTCCCATATCCATTGGTGTTTGACATCAGGTATGGTATACGGGTGCTCAGTGGAGACTGGGTACACTGGACGGACTCGTCGAGAACTCCCCGATGGTATTGTACCTCACGTCAGATGGCAGTTCTCTGGTGACACTTGTACAGGTTAGTCTGTAGACCCGAGATCGTCATAGAGTCTTGTGTGATTCCCACTGTGCTTTGATTTCCACCTTAACACATCCATGAGGGCGTACAAAACGGTGGTTTTTGGGTACAGTCCCGAGTCACATGGAGGCAATGAGCGATAGGAAGGGTTTCGTCTCTCCCGGTATTGGGAGTTGATGTTGCGCTGTGCTCGATTGGCCATAACAGGGAAGTCCCTGGCCAGGGCTGATTTAGAGATTTACCGGTAAGTGTTACCAGTAGTTTCTCGACCAGTTATGAGACTCATATCGGCATGACTTATCGGTTATTGGGGGTCTGACGTTTACCACCCCTATACTTGATATGCGACATATCAGACTAGGAGACCGGAATGTATGGCAAATGTTACCGTCAGACTTTTGCAGGAGTTAGAGCGGGCTTGCTTGCTGATCTTCTGATCGTTCAATACCCGGGTAGCCGTTACGTCCGGCTAGTACCGCGGACGGCTTGTGGGTGCTTGATGTGATCATCACCTACTGCTGGCGTATTGACGAGTCTTTAGAGTCCTACATAGAGGTTTTACTTGCTCAGGAAAAACGAAATAGGAGCACGTATGAGATATGTGCGGGACCGAGAATAATGCGTGTATGTGATACCGTATTCTATCCTCGCGACTTTTCTATCGCTCGGTTATATGTGATATAGCCGGGTTATCGAATCAAGCGTTGATTCGATAAGTTGGTACATTTAGTGTTAATCGGTTATATGTGATATAGCTGGATTATTAAATCAAGTGTTGATTTGATAATTTAGTGTATAATTGTATATGTGTGATGTACTAATTTACATTAACTAACATTAGCTCACTTAAGCATTATATTCTCACATGTGCACATTTATTATATATGAGATATATATTAAATTGTGTATAATTTTGTATCATGGTTGTTGATACACACTACATGGGTGTATGAGACATACACCATGCTAATTATGATGTTGGGTTTAGTATTTTAAAGTAATTACAAAATTAATGGATTATTGGAAAAATGCATGAAGCTTATGGAAGCTTGTGGATGCTTTGACCAAGTCCACTAGGTTTGTTTTACTTTAGATATTTGTTAACCTAACCATTTTAATTAGCAATGGTAATGTCTCTACATGAGTTAGGATATAATACAAACTCACCCATGGTGCACTCTCTCTCTTGATTAGTTCACTCTCATTTCTTTTGCAAAACATTATTCATCTTCTTCTTCCTTGAGCAAAAGAAAAGCTAGCTAGGGTTTTCAAAAGAGAGAGAAATATTGTGAGAAAAGAAATTCTAAAGTGAGCCCACTTCCTATTTGGTCATCCTCTACTAGATTAGCACTTTAGTATAGGGTGTTTGCTTCACTAATCCTTTAGTTAGTGAAGTAGAAGCTTGAGCTAGTATTCTCTCGACGTAGATCATCTTCGGCCTCGAAGACTTCAAGCAAGAACGTTCCATTCGCCTTGTGAAGCCATGCAAGGGTCCGGGAGTTCCATCAACGCAGCAAAGGGACTACTACAAGGAGCTTATGAAGTGAAGGACCGATCTACAAAGGTTGTATTTCTAATTCACTTAGTTGTAAATAGTTTACTTTATGTTTCCATATTCTTTTCTAGTTAACGATTCTAGTTTAGAGTTCCATTTAACGGCAAATTTTTGAAAATGGCATGGACGATGCCTCCCGAAACCTTGCTTCCGTTGATTCGAACCCTACAGCTTCTTCATCTTCTTTTCTCCCACCATCCACCACATCGACCGAGATGGACGGTACTCCATCAAATTATAAAACCACGCTGCCACCGCCCGTAGGTGAGCAGAATCCACCGTGCATCTCTCTTCAAGAGAGATGCTATCCTATCAGTGGTCCCCTTCCTACTTGTCTATCCATTCCACCAGCCAACGGGGATAATTTTGAAATTAAACCCTACTACATCAATCTGTTGCCTAAATTTCACGGGCTTGAGTCTGAAGACGCGTACGTTTTCATCACTAAATTCGAAAATGTATGCGCAATGATGGGTACTTCACAACTGTCCGTGGATGCTATGCGCTTGCGTCTTCTCCCATTCACTTTGTGCGACTTGGCAGAAAAATGGCTTTATAATACTTCCGCACACTCTATTGCCAATTGGGATGAATTCGTGATAGCATTCCTTACGAAATTTTCCCAAATCATAAGACCGCCCGTGTTCGGAGCGAAATCAACCAGTTACCCAGCTTCCTAATGAACCATTTTGGAAGTGCTTTGAACGTTTCAAGGATCTGCTTGTCCAATTTTCTCATCATGGAATACATAGATGGGATCTATGCTGAATTATATATGAGGGCATTAATCCAGTGACAAAGCAGATGCTTGAAACCATGTGTCAATGCAATTTCATGTCCAAAGACGATGGTGAAGCCTAGAAATATCTGGAAGATCTCGCTGAAAACACTTTGAAGTGGGAAAGCGTTTGACCACCTTCATCTAGGGGAGGTATTCATCAGCTCGATGTTTCCATCGCAGTAAAAGCCTAAATAGCAGCGATGCAAAAGAAACTCGACGCAATTGAAAACAAATTCTCATCAGTCTCCCTAAACTAGGTAACGCTCCCCAAAACCTTGTGTGGTTGCTATTCCGATCTATCACACTTGACGGAAGAATGTCTTATGAATGCACCGTTTCAAGGTCATGAGCAAACTAATGCTACTTTTCAGCAGCGACCTAGAAACAATCCTTATTCTTCCACGTACAATCAGGGATGGAGGAATCATCCTAACTTTGCTTGGAACCAAAACCAAAACCAAAATCAAAACCAGTTCCAAAGAAATTACCAAAGACCTCCTCCACAGCAACAGCAACCACCACAACAGACTCAGCACCCCTTTCAGTCACAAAATTTTCAAAATCCGGTCAACAATTCTGTACATTCTAATAATTCTTTCCAAACGACCGGTACCGATAACTCCTCTTCACTCGCACAAACTTTGGATTTGTTTATGAAACATTCCATCCAAATGTCGGCTGATATGAGGTCTTCTATTGATACCATAAAGAAAGACTCCGCCTCCCACGGTGAGAGTATTAAATCAATAGAAGCACAAATTGCACAGTTGAATGCCGCGATGAGTGCAAGAGAAAAAGGGAAACTTCCATCTCAACCCCTACCGAATCCTGGCCACTCACAAAGTCATAATGTGAGTGTCGTTACCACATTGAGATCGGGAAGAGTGCTAGATAATCAAATGGATGAACGGATTGATGATGAGGAATCAATTGAAAGCCCGGTTTCTACTTCTTCCCCTAATTCGTCTAGTCTCCCACCTTCTTTCGAGCCTATTCTCCATGTTCCCCAAGGCTCGAACCCTCCGCCCACTTCCACGAATCTATCTAAAACGATCCCCACTCTAATTCTGGGATCCATTCCATCCCCACAATCCTCTCCAATGTTGGACCCAACCCTTATTGATAAAGCACCTTATCCAAACAGGTTAAGGGGCAACATACCAAGTCCACAAACGGAGAAAATCGTAGAAAGTTTTAAGCAAGTTAACATAAACATTCCTCTCCTAGATGCTATTCAACAAGTTCCATCTTATGCGAAAATCATAAAGGACTTGTTCACTAGGAAGAGAAAAGTTCAAGTACATAAAAAAGTTTTCCTTGCGAGTAATGTGAGCACTGCTTTTACACAACAACTACCCAAGAAACGAAAGGACCCCGGAAGTCCTACAATTTCTATTTCTATTGGGGGTAAAAATATCAATCGTGCTCTACTCGATTTAGGTGCTAGTGTTAACTTGATTATGTATTCTGTTTATGAGCAATTAGGGATCGGAGAGTTAAAACCGGCGCATTGCACTCTTCAGATGGCCGATCGATCTATCACCCAACCTAGAGGTGAGCTAGAGGATGTGTTAATCAAAGTCGGGGAATTTGTATCCCCTGTGGACTTTATCGTTATAGATACACAACCTATAGAGAACCCACGAAACCAAATTCCGATGATTTTAGGTCGACCTTTTCTTGCGACTTCCAACGCAATAATTAATTGTCGAAACGGCTCTATGACCCTATCCTTCGGGAAGATATCAATAGAGCTTAACATTTACAAGTTGGGAAGTGAACCCTCCGAATCCTATTGTAACATTTCAGAAAAATATAATATTATTTTTGGGAATTTTTATAATTTAATATTATTTTATTAAATATTATAATATTTAGGTATAATTAAATACCGATAAATGGCGAAAATTCTGAAGAAAAATTATAAAAATGCTAAATTATGTTTAATGTAGGGTTTTTGGTAAAAAGTTTACCAAAATTGGTTTCTGATGATTTATCTGGTTTTATGAACATTTTATCGGAATTTTATCTGGGCTGCACACATATGTGCATGGTAGCTAGGGTTGAGCCTAGGGTTGAACCATGTTTAGGTGACCATGATGGCTTAAACCTTTTGGTTAAGTTATGTGGGTTAATTAAGGGTTTAGCTTTATTAAAAAATTGGATTAGGTTGGGTTTGACTTGTGGCTAGAGAGAGAGAGAGGTGGCTATAGGTTATGTCACCCCATCTCATTTCAAACTTTTACTTGTCTTTTAAACTCCCTCTCACTCTCACACATCACACCACAACCATCCTGCATCAGCAGCATCATCATGGCTGAAACTGCAGCTGAGGCAAACATCAGCCCCATTATAAACCATCAACCCCTAACACCTTAGCCCCATACCTACACACTCACATCAGCAGCTACTTCAGCCCCCATATCAACACATCAGCAGCTTCATCAGCCACAAAACATCCCCCTACAGCAGCTGCTGAAACCATACATCAGCTCAACACTTCATCCCCATTTCTTAACAACATCAGCTGCAACAGCAGCAAGAATCAGCCCCAGCACAATAGCACAACAACACCATACCACAACATCACACAAACACCCCTAAAGCAACAACAACATCAGCCCCAACACAACCCCAACCACAAAAACCACCACAACAATTCCTGCAACAGCCAAAACATCAGCAAACAGCTACTGCTACAGGAGCACAGCAGCAGCAACAGCCCCCTTTCTTCCTCCTCCTTCTTTTCCTACATCCTAGGACTTCCCTTGAGGTATAATCTCGCAACCCAACTCCTTTCTTGCAGGTTATAGTTGTTTAGCTGAAATTTAGTGTTTATATTGTGAATTAGTGCTAGTTTAGGCAAATTTGAGTGAGACTTGACCAAGTGTTGGTTTTGATGTTTGGTATAACCTTATTAGGTGTGTTTGAGGCCAGTTCACCCCAGAATTTCCCCAGATTCCAGCAAAATTACCAGATTGTTCGATTTAGTGTCGGTTAGCATTTTGTAGACTTTTTAAGCCTTTCTGGAATCTGCTACAACCCGGGACCTCCTAAAATAAAATTGACTTGGCAGTGAGATGTGCAGGTAGATTGAAGCCAACACCCAAAACCCTAGCCCCAACCATCTTACCCCGGCCGCAGATTTAATCCCTCTGGCCGCAATTTGCAGCCAGAGCCGGAGGGAACTGCCTCGTTTTGCGTGCACGGCTCTTTTACCTGTAAACTTGACCCTGGGTATGTCTAGTTTTGTCTGGTTCCAACCAGGGTAGAATCTGGGTTGATTTTCTTGACTTGGCGCATGATTTACGACTTGTTTTCGTATGGATTTTGGTATTAGATGATTCGTTTCTGTCGGGTGGCGTTTGAACGCCGACGGCAGAGGGTTATGGACTGTGTTTGCACGCGAGGCCACAGGTTTTTACCTAAGGGCGTAGCATGCACCATTTTGGCTTCCGACATGGTTTTTATGTGTTTTAGCGTGTGATATCCTTGTAGGTACCCCACGTGGCGTCGAAGCGTTGGAGATGCAAATGGCGACATCGGCACCGGCACACATAAGAAAAGGTGAGTAGATTTATATCTACGGGGAGAAGTCGGGTGGATGGCGTATAGCAACCCCGCAGTCCGATGTCTAGTATACTATATACTGTACTTATATGATAGCTTATGTGTGACTTGATTGTTTAAGATGTGGTAGGTGTACTATGCATAGATTAGGGTTAAAAGTAACTAGTTTAGTTCCTAGTCGCGAACCCTAGAATAGTTTGCACCCACACGCACACGCGTGCTTATTTGCTATGTTCATACTGTGATGACGAGGATATTGGAGGACTTTGGATGTGAGTCGATGAGTTTGGGCAAGGTGCCATGATATCGGTGATGTGATGTGATTTGTATTTGGGATACGATATATGATTTTTAGCGGGCCTTTGGGCGTGTCTTTCGCATTGCATTCTTACATATGTAGATGGTATCGATTCGTACTAGACTTGGATTAGTACCCCAGATGGTCTAATATGATGATAAGGATACCAGATAATTGATGTGATGACTATGATATTGACCCGCACCCAGCTATTGGGATGCCGTACGACGATTTACCGTACGAGCTTTATATTGATGATTGACCCGCACTCATGACTTGAGGGTGTCAGATGATTTACGGTATCGTATGCGATACTATTGATGTGGGATCACCGACTACTATCTTTATTTATATATATCGACTCAGACTTAGGTGGTTTCCTTACCCCTCCCGATTGACTTGATAGTCAGATCAGTAGTTAGTATAGTAGATGTTAAACTAGACCCGAGTCATACCTATTTCCAAACTAACGAATCGGGAGTATTTTAAAGACAGGCAAAAAGGGACTCTACGGATAATTTCAAAAGGGGCATCTTTTCTTAAAAACACCGTAGCCCTTATTTTACTAAAAACCCCGATTCGTCTTATTTCAAAAAGGCAAACTACATGACACTTACATATTGATGTAGATTCTTCACTATTGCGTTGATTATTTGATTCCGCATATTCATATTATTTGCTTCACATTACTTGTGTTTATTGAGATATTACCATCATGCTGTTAGGACATCAGCACCATTATCGATGATGCGTATGTTCCACGTACACTGTTTGCCGGCTTACACACTTCATCATCGATAATTGCCATGCCACTACACTGTAGTACTGTTGTATTCATGATATGATTCTTGCATGGCATATTGTACACTTATACCTGTACACATACATAGATGATTCCGGATCGATTAGAGATTTAGGAACCGCAAGATATTCTTTAAAACTGATTTATTTTAAACAGAGCGGTTTCCCTCGACATGTGCACATTACTAGTCCATGTTGCACGACTTACTGATATGCTTACCTTTCTTTACATAATGCATACATCATGTTTTGATTATACGCATTGAGATATGTTGTTTCCATGATATTTCTGGATTTGGGGACCGTGGATATTTCAAAAGAAAATATATAATGGTTTTAAAAATCCGATCACCCTTGATATGATATTTCAGTGCATCCACAATGAGTTTTCTCGGTTCCAGAGAGCTTGTGTGGTTATACCCGATTCGAGGAGAGGTAGGCACCGATTGCGGGTACATGGTGGACCCGGTGAGGTACCCCGGGGCAAGAAGACTCGTATATGCTAGACGGTGAGCCCGGCAGGGGAGTACTACCTACCGGTGATAGTATTTGGGACCCATCGGTTATCAGGGGGCTACCGACTGGAGTTATGAGATGGATATAGGGCCGACCAGGGTGTGCGGCGCCTGAGATACATGAGGATTTACGTGTCGATGCTAGGTACATGTGTTCATGATGTTTTCGAGTATCGATGCTAGGCACTCAGGTTCCATGATTTGATTATATCCTCATATTTCCATGCATATGCTTTACGATATTTACATGCATGATGCTTGTTGTCATTGGGTGACACGTGGACGAGATCCACCGATTTACAGATATTGATTACCTAGTTGGTGGACATCCACATACTACTAGATTCATGTTATAGCTGGCATTGATTCATATTGATTATATCGATCATATCTCATATTTATGACATGTTATTACCTGAGGCATTGGCGAGTACTTGGCACTACATACATGTATAGATGTTACATTGCCACCTTAGCATGCTTCAGACTTATTAATTTGAGGTTTATATTTTGATCGTATGACCTAGGATTGCGTCATACATGCGATTTTATGTTCATAGATGTTCTTCTATTCACGAGTTGGCAACTCACCCCCGTTGTGCCCCAGTTCTTGCAGGTGTTTGCCGTACAGGGATTCATTACGGCTTGCGGCACTGCTTCTTTCAGGTGACTTGCTAGTAGGTGGGTTTATTTGTATCGTACCCTTCATTATACATTGTATATTATATTTCAGTTGTATCTAGAAGTTCCATCAACCAAACATGTACTTATTTGAGATAGAGACCAGTGTTGATTATTCTTTTGACCTTAGAGTCGCACGTTATATTCTCTGGGTCTCATGTTGTTGAGTTTCCTTTCTGTTGTGATCCTCACCTTTAGGCGTTGTATATTATATTGCAGACTGGTTGTTTTACTTATGGTTTTTCCTTCACTCCACTACATTTCTTGGTTTGGATTTCTGGCCTTGGCTTACTTAGAGCACGTACGCCTTGAGACGTTCGTAGCCTAAGTGCCGGTCATGTTCCGTACTTTCGGGTCGTGACAAAGTTGGTATCAGAGCGTTAGGTTTTACCTTCGGAGCGTAGGATGACCCTTGGTTGATTGAATAGGTGACTAAAGTAGAGTGACGTACCGTGGGTATGTTCGTGGCATATTTACGACACGCCACTCCTCTTAAGAAGCCTTAGGATTTACATTTCCTTATTCAGTATCATATTCATTCCTGATCTAGCCTCATCAGTACCCGTTATGTTTTACTGCCACGATTACGGGCAGGGAGAGCTACGGCTAGAGTTGCGGTCAGCATGAGCTCGTTACGAACGAGGACTGACCGGGGTGTTATTCCGGCGACACACGATGGTAGAGATGTGTCTTTTGATTGTGTTTCCTGGTGTCATGGGAACATCTTGAGTTAGTATTGTTGATTGTGCCCTTTTGTGGAGGAGAGCTCTTGGTTTTACACCGGATGATCGGGCCATTGTTAGAGCTTCCAGTTGAGAGAGGACTGTCGATGTACAACATACCTCAGAGATTATGATGCCGCCTACCGTGCAGGCAGATGAGCCAGCTATTACTGAGATCGATAGGATGTCGCTTCCGGAGCTTCCGAGCTGAGATCGCCGGAGCTTCCCGGCAGATATGAGACAGATGGTAGCTAGTCTACCCTAATTGAGAGACGAAGGTGGTTCGTCCGATTTAGGCGCCGGAGCAGGCCCAGTTGAGCTGAAGATTTCCGGTGTGGGGAGTCTTACTCAGATCTAGAGCAGTCCAATTTGGAGATGACCGCCCATGTATCGCCTTTCCTGGAGGATTGAGGCGCTGATCAGCGTACAGAAGAAGGAGCCAGTTGTTGCTGCGAACGACGAGATATTGCTCCAGATGTTGGAGCCATGGTGTCACGACCCGAGAATTCGACTCGTGACCGGCACTTAACCACGCAATGTCTACAGGCGCAACGCGGCTAAGTAAGCCGAACCCAGAAATCAAAACCAATAAATATAGAGTGAATTTAAAACATTTTGTAAAACAATCGTACATGTCCGAAAAACTTCCATTTATTTAGTAGAAAACCTTTTTAAGTTCAAAAGTTATAAGTTTTATAAGTTTGGTAACATTCCCCTTTTTAAAACATTAGCCCCGAAAGTCGGGTAGAAATAAGGTGTAGCAGAAATAACAAGTGACAAGAATGAAGCATCACAAAATAATATACGACGCCGTAGCGAAGAATACACAGTAAAACAAGGACAATATCATAAGGATAAGACTGCATAAAGCAAAGTCGGCTCACATGCGAGCTCGACACCAGAATATAAAATCATACATATCGTCCTCACAACTGTCTCTAAGTCAATACAGAAAAGTAGATGGAGAATACTAGATACATCAATGTACAACAGAAAGATAACAGATACCGTACAAAACCCACCTAAACTGCAAAAGGGCTAACTCAGCTCAAAAGGGGTATCTGTGCCAAAAGATGCGGTAACAGCCAGCCGTGACTACTCCCCAGGGCAACCTGCAAGCACTGTGGCACAACGGGGGTGAGTTGCCAACTCGTGAATAGAGATAACATATAAAGGTAATCGCAAGCATGCACATGTAGCGTGGCTCTACTAATGCCAGCAGATAATATCAATGCGATGTGGCAGTATGCATAATAATAATGCCAGTCCTCTATCAGGTGATATACTACAGGGTGAGATGTGATAATGAATGCTGAGCATGGGGATATAGTATCTACATGAAGTATCGAGGTGGACTACATAAGTATGTATGCACCACAAATCCTAACATCTCAAACGCCGGTACTCCATCGGCCCTCATATCCTGTATATCCCTGAAAATCCCGAGTGCCCAACATCGGCACCCAAATATCATAAATACTCGTGTCTAGCATCGACACGCAAAACATCCTGTATCGGGCTCCGTCAATCCGGGTCAGCCCTCTCTGAAGTATGTACCGGGAATCCGTCAGTCCGGGTCATCCCTCTCTCAATATATATCGGGCATCCGTCAGTCCGGGTCAGCCCTCAATCAATCCATCGGGCATCCGTCAGTCCGGGTCAGCCCTATATCAACCCATCGGGCATCCGTCAGTCCGGGTCAGCCCTATATCAATCCATCGGGCATCCGTCAGTCCGGGTCAGCCCTATATCAATCCATCGGGCATCCGTCAGTCCGGGTCAGCCCTATATCAATCCATCGGGCATCCGTCAGTCCGGGTCAGCCCTATATCAACCCATCGGGCATCCGTCAGTCCGGGTCAGCCCTATATCAATCCATCGGGCATCCGTCAGTCCGGGTCAGCCCTATATCAACCCATCGGGCATCCGTCAGTCCGGGTCAGCCCTATATCAATCCGTGCCTCAAGCACCGAGAAAACACGGGGCGACGCCCCAAATTATCATATCAAGGGAACCGGGTTTTTAAATGGTTACTTATTTGAAAAGGCCACGGTTCCCAAATCCACAAATCATATGAAATCCCAACAATAATACAAGTAACTGCGATGTGATAGGTGCATCAATGTGTATATCAAGTCATGTCACATGAGAAAGAACTACAATGCAATGATCCACCGTGATATAGATATCAAATATAGATGAGTTACAACAATATACAATAGTATGATCATGGCAGTTCTATCAGTTCTAAGCAATATGTATATATGTATACCAAGGAATGCAATATGCAATGACAGTCTATGGGGTGCATGAAATATATAATAACAAAGTCCTATCAGCCCTGACGCATAACGCCATGCGGGCGATATCCCCGTAGATGTGAAATCTACTCACCGTGTCTCGCGCTAGGTGTATCCAACCACTTGCTTGCCCTTCTTCGCAGCGTCCGTCTCACTGGCCTGCGAACCTAGAATCACATACACATATCACACATAAGCTTAAGTCACAAAACGCGACATTATAAACCAACAAGAAACCTGTGTCGCAACCCAATCGCGCGTGTGCGCGATACGCTAAAACGTGTACTCACGCGCCACGAAACTACCCCGACGCGCTGCGATACGCAGAACCCAAACCTACTCACGTATCACGCGTGTCGCGAAGGTTTAGAAAAACGGCAAAACAGGTATTTGGTCTCAGATTTTCCTACAGAATTGATCTTAAATATATATATATACCAAAATACCCTACACACAAAAACACACATACAGAAACCAAAAATTACCAAAACACCCCTTGTCTGGCCGCAATTTGCGGCCAGAATGGTGGTTTTGGCGGCCGGGAAGGGGAGTTAGGGGGTCGGGTTTCATCTAGTGTATCACCTCCACTCCACTACGCCACAGTCCACTCAAAATCAATCTGAACTTACAGGGTCAAAAGCAGATCCCGAAAACTCAATTTTGCACAAATACGACATTTGCATCCAATGTGAAAACTGGTGGTATTTTAGCGTAATAGGGGTTGGGCTAGGTTACAATGGCCTCAACAGACCTCAAGCATCCTACTGAAACCAAATCATATCCCAAATGCACAAAGTTCCCACTAAACATCCCATATCGCACTAAAACGCACCAATATCCATTAACCGATGCAAATCGACACTAACCAAGCTAACTAGGGACTAAATTAGGAAATATACCTCATACATAACCCTAGGAAGCTGCAAGAAGGTGGAGGAATGAAAGGAAGAGGCTGCACTAGGAACTGGGGTTGCTGTTGCTGAAGGTTGCTGCTGCTGCTTTTGCTTCTGCTGCTGCTTCAGTTGCTTCTGCTGTTGCTGTGCCTGCTGCTGCTTCTGGAGCTGGGGGGGTGTGAAGAGGTAAGTGTTGTGTGTGTGAGTGTGTGTGAGTTTTGAGAGAATAAAGCAAAGAAATGAGAGGAATAATTATCTCCCAATTGTCAACCCTCTCTCTCTCTCATCATTAATGGCAAGCATGGGCTAAGCCATGATGCCCTCTCTCTCTCTCCTTCTCACAAGTCAACACCCTCACCATTCAAATTAAAGTAATCTTTCAATTTAACTAATTAATTAAACTTGCTTATAACCCAAAAGAATTAATCCTACAATTAACCCACCATGGTTAATAATTATTGTATTTACTTAATTTAAAAACCCTAGTTTACATGCACATGTGTGTGCAAGCTTAGGAAAATTTTGGAAAAATGTTTATTAAATTAGGAAAAATATTTAAAACACAATTTGGTAAACTTTTTATTAAAAATCATTATTTAATTATAATTATTCACTAACCCTTATCCTAAGGTGTTACAATCTCTCCCCCTTAAAGAAATTCGTCCCCGAATTTCAAAAATCTAACTAAGGTTACCTTCAAAAAGATGGGGATACGTCTTCATCATCTCACTTTCGGTCTCCCAAGTGACCTCTTCACGGTTCTGACCACGCCAAAGTACTTTAACTGATGGAATCTCCTTCGATCTCAATTTCTTCACTTGTCGATCCAAGATTATCACCGGGTGCTCTGCATAGGAAAGATCGCTATCAAGCTGGATCGCCGGATGCTGAATCGCATGCGAAGGATCATGAAGATATCTGCGGAGCATCGAGACATAGAATACGGGATGCACGTCTGGAAAGCTGGGCGGAAGGGCTAATCGGTAAGCTACTGCACCAACACGCTCGAGGATCTCGAAGGGGCCCACATACCTGGGGCTAAGCTTCCCCTTCTTCCCAAACCTCATCACACCTTTCATTGGGGAGACCCTCAAGAAAACATGATCACCAACAGAAAACTCAAGTCTGCGTCGTCGACGGTCTGCATAAGCCCTCTGCCTACTCTGCGCTGCTCTCATCCTATCGCGAATCAACTGGATCTTCGCGGTCGTCTCCTCAACGATCTGTGGCCCTAAGATACTGCTCTCACTGAGCTCTGTCCAACAAGTAGGTGACCTGCATCTCCTCCCGTAAAGAGCCTCAAACGGTGCCATCTGAATGGTCTCCTGGTAGCTGTTATTGTAGGAAAACTCTACTAAGGGCAAATGATGATCCCAGCTACCTCCAAAATCTAGTACACAAGCTCTGAGCATGTCCTCGAGAGTCTGAATGGTCCGCTCTGACTGTCCGTCGGTCTGCGGATGAAATGCCGTGCTGAAACTCAAGCGAGTGCCCAAAGCCTCCTGAAGCCTCTGCCATAGTCTACTAGTAAACTGGGTGCCTCTGTCGGACACAATGCACGTCGGGACTCCGTGTAGTCGCACTATCTCGTCAATATAGATCTGAGCGTACTGAGTAAATCCGAAAGTCGTCTTCACCGGTAAGAAGTGAGCCGCTTTCGTCAAACGATCCACGATCACCCAGATGGAGTCATACCCCCGACTAGTCCTGGGTAGACCCACCACGAAGTCCATCGAAATCTGTTCCCATTTCCACTCCGGAATGGGTAACGGCTGTAGCTCTCCCGCGGGCCTCTGGTGCTCAGCCTTGACTTGCTGACAAGTCAGGCATCTCGATACAAAATCTGCGATGTCCCTCTTCATTCCGTCCCACCAGTAAACACCTCTCATATCATGATACATCTTGGTGGAACCGGGATGGACGCTATACACCGATCGATGTGCCTCTTCAAGAATCTCACGCCTCAGTCCCTCAGCATCAGGTACGCACAGTCTGACTCCAAACCGTAGTATTCCCTGATCATCGATCACGAACTCGGAAAATCTGTCCTGTCCCATCTGTGCCATGATCTCTGAACATCGGTCATCACTGAGCTGTGCCTCACGTATACGATCAATCAACTGTGGGCGTGCACGGACATGCGCTATCTGTCCTCCAATCGGTGTGAACTCGAACTGTACTCGACTGTCGCATAATATCTGCCAATCTGCGGATGACTGCTCCTGCACTGCGCTCAAATATGATAAACTACTTCCGGGCCTCCTGCTCAAAGCATCCGCTACCACATTTGCCTTGCCCGGGTGATATAAGATCTCGCAGTCATAATCTTTCACTAACTCCATCCATCGACGCTGCCGAAGGTTCAGGTCCCGCTGCTGGAATATGTATTTCAGACTCTTGTGATCCGTAAATATCTGGCACGACTCGCCGTACAGGTAATGTCGCCAGATCTTAAGTGCGAAGACCACTGCTGCCATCTCCCATTCATGAGTGGGGTAGTTCTGCTCGTGCTTCTTCAATTGTCGCGAGGCATACGCGATCACCCTATCATGCTGCATCAGAACGCATCCCAATCCCACTCGAGAAGCATCACAAAAGACCACAAATCCGCCCGATCCGGAAGGTAAAGATAACACCGGTGCCGTCGTCAGCTGAGTCCGTAACTGCTGAAAGCTGTGCTCGCACTCCTCCGTCCAAACGAAAGGACCTCCCTTCCCGGTCAACCCGGTCAACGGTGTAGCAATACGTGAGAAGTCCTGCACAAAACGCCTGTAGTAACCGGCCAATCCCAAAAAGCTGCGAATCTCCGTCACTGATGTGGGTCTGGGCCAACGCTGAACGGCCTCGATCTTCCTCGGGTCAACACATATACCGTCTCGTGAAATCACGTGACCCAAGAAGTCCACGCTGTCTAACCAAAAAGCACACTTGGAGAATTTCGCATAGAGCTGGTGCTCCCTCAATGTCTGCAATGTAACCCGCAGGTGCTGCTCGTGCTCCTCACTACTCCGGGAATATACCAAGATATCGTCAATGAAGACTATAATGAACAGATCCAAGTAAGGCCGGAAAATACGGTTCATCAAATCCATGAAGGCTGCTGGCGCATTGGTGAGTCCGAACGACATCACCAAAAACTCGTAATGGCCGTAGCGCGTACGGAAGGCTGTCCGAGGAATGTCCTCCTGTCGAACCCGCAGCTGATGATAGCCCGATCGTAAATCGATCCTCGAAAAGTACCCTGCCCCCTGAAGCTGGTCGAACAAATCGTCGATACGCGGCAAAGGATACCTGTTCCGCACTGTCACCCTGTTCAGCTGGCGGTAGTCGATACAAAGACGTAAGCTGCCGTCCTTCTTCCTGACGAACAGGACTGGAGCACCCCAAGGAGAAACACTGGGTCGAATAAGTCCCTTGTCCAGCAAATCCTGTAATTGACCCTTCAGCTCACGAAGTTCCGCCGGGGCCATCCGATAGGGCGGTATAGAAATAGGCCCCGAACCAGGAACCAAATCAATACAGAAAGAAATGTCGCGCTCGGGCGGCAACCCAGGAAGCTCGTCAGGGAACACATCAGGAAACTCGCTAACAACCGGAACCTGATCCAATGGAACCTCTGTAGCGCGAGCATCGCGAACATAAACGAGAAATCCCTGACATCCCTTCCTCAAAAGCTGTCCAGCGCGAAAAGAAGAAATCACACTGTGAGGGGCGGCACTACGGTCCCCCAACACAACAAAAACCGACTCGCCGGGGAAACAGAATCTAACTGTCTTCTCGCGGCAGTTCACAGAAGCATAGCACGTGGCTAACCAATCCATGCCCAAAAGAACGTCGAAGTCCAACATCTCCAGAAGGATCAAGTCGACAGGCAACTCTCTCTCGCCAATACAGACGATACAGGATCGGAACACGTGCCTAGCAACAAACGACTCTCCCACAGGAGTAGTCACCACAAGCGGCTGATCAAGCAAGCCGGACTCTCTACCCAAACTCGGCACAAAGTGCGTGGATACGTATGAGTGTGTGGATCCGGGGTCGAACAGTACATGTGCGTCAACTGAACATACAGGGAGGATACCTGAAACCACTGCATTGGACGCCTGCGCGTCCTGATGTGTCAAAGCAAAAACCCTCGCCTGTCCACCACCTGCGGCTGGCTGCCCTCTGCCTCGGTCACCTCGCCCTCTCTGAGCAACTCCTCCACGCCCACGACCTCGCTGTGTATGAGTCTGGCAGGGAGCAACGGTAGGTACGATAGGCAACGCCCGCTGGGGTGGTGAAAGTGGTAATGTAACATGCGGTGCTGTCGCCTCTGTCCGGGGTAACTCAGGACAATCCCGTACACGGTGGTAAGAGCTCCCACATCGAAAACATCCCGACGACGGCCGCTGACCATCCTGGAAATAAGAACTGAATAACCGGCCCCGCCTTGAATCTCTGCTGCCTGCAATACGTCTATCACGGCGCCGAAAAGGCTGTCTCTGTGCTGAAGTATCCGCACGAGCTCTCTTCGGCTCTGGGAGTGCCGAAGTCTCAACAAGGTGCTCCTCGACCACTAGGGTTGCGTCTACCGCTGCTGCGTAGGTCTCGTAGTGCTGCGCGCTGATCGCGAGGAACACTGGTGAAATCAAACCTCGAACAAATCTCCGGACTCGCAACTCCTCGGTGGCCACTAAATATGGGGCGTAGACTGCTAGCTCTGTAAACAGTACGTCATACTCTGCCACTGTCATCCCTGGCGTCTGGCGCAAAGACTCAAACCTGCGTGCTCGGGCATCTCTAACACTCCGGGGAAGGAAACGGGCTAGAAATATAGTCACGAACTCCGTCCAGGTCATAGGAGGAAGACCTGCTGCTCTGCCCTTCTCCACGGAATCACACCACTTCTGCGCAAGACCTTCCAGGAGAAAGCTCACGAACTCGACCCATCTCGCATCTGCGCATCTGAGGGAACGGCATATCCTGGCCATCCTGTCGATGAAAGACTGTGGGTCCTCGGCTGTATCGGTGCCTGTGAAAACCGGAGGCTTCAGCCTCATGAACTCTGATAGCGACACTGTAATCACCTCCGTGGCTGCAGGAGCAAATGGCTGTGCGGTAGGTACCATAGCGGTCTCTGGAACTGGTGGAGCTACCTTTGGCCGCTGCGCTCGAAGCGTCTCAACAAGCGATCCTATCATCTGGCGCATCTCCTGCATGCTAGATCCCACCGTCTGGCGTATCTCCTGCATACCAGCCCCTAACGTGGCGATCTGCTCTGTCACGGCAGGAACAGCCTGCTCGGGTACAACGGGTGCACTGCCCGGATCAGTCCTCGTCTCGGACGAGTCAACTCGAATCTCGGCCCTCGCGGCCGCTCTCTGTGCCCTCATAGTCTTAGGCGGCATATTGGCTGAAAGAAAATTTGGATTCGATAAGAACACGAAAATCGAATCACAAGAATATAAGGAGGAATCAAATCAACAAGCCCTAAGGTCGCGTAAGCGGAGTACCGTGTCGTGAGTATGCCGCGGAACATACGCACGGTACGCTACCCTGCTGCAGCTACCTACTCCATCATACCAGGGTCATCCTACACTCCGAAGGTAAAACCTACGCTCTGATACCAACTTTGTCACGACCCGAGAATTCGACTCGTGACCGGCACTTAACCACGCAACGTCTACAGGCGCAACGCGGCTAAGTAAGCCGAACCCAGAAATCAAAACCAATAAATATAGAGTGAATTTAAAACATTTTGTAAAACAATCGTACATGTCCGAAAAACTTCCATTTATTTAGTAGAAAACCTTTTTAAGTTCAAAAGTTATAAGTTTTATAAGTTTGGTAACATTCCCCTTTTTAAAACATTAGCCCCGAAAGTCGGGTAGAAATAAGGTGTAGCAGAAATAACAAGTGACAAGAATGAAGCATCACAAAATAATATACGACGTCGTAGCGAAGAATACACAGTAAAACAAGGACAATATCATAAGGATAAGACTGCATAAAGCAAAGTCGGCTCACATGCGAGCTCGACACCAGAATATAAAATCATACATATCGTCCTCACAACTGTCTCTAAGTCAATACAGAAAAGTAGATGGAGAATACTAGATACATCAATGTACAACAGAAAGATAACAGATACCGTACAAAACCCACCTAAACTGCAAAAGGGCTAACTCAGCTCAAAAGGGGTATCTGTGCCAAAAGATGCGGTAACAGCCAGCCGTGACTACTCCCCAGGGCAACCTGCAAGCACTGTGGCACAACGGGGGTGAGTTGCCAACTCGTGAATAGAGATAACATATAAAGGTAATCGCAAGCATGCACATGTAGCGTGGCTCTACTAATGCCAGCAGATAATATCAATGCGATGTGGCAGTATGCATAATAATAATGCCAGTCCTCTATCAGGTGATATACTACAGGGTGAGATGTGATAATGAATGCTGAGCATGGGGATATAGTATCTACATGAAGTATCGAGGTGGACTACATAAGTATGTATGCACCACAAATCCTAACATCTCAAACGCCGGTACTCCATCGGCCCTCATATCCTGTATATCCCTGAAAATCCCGAGTGCCCAACATCGGCACCCAAATATCATAAATACTCGTGTCTAGCATCGACACGCAAAACATCCTGTATCGGGCTCCGTCAATCCGGGTCAGCCCTCTCTGAAGTATGTACCGGGAATCCGTCAGTCCGGGTCATCCCTCTCTCAATATATATCGGGCATCCGTCAGTCCGGGTCAGCCCTCAATCAATCCATCGGGCATCCGTCAGTCCGGGTCAGCCCTATATCAACCCATCGGGCATCCGTCAGTCCGGGTCAGCCCTATATCAATCCATCGGGCATCCGTCAGTCCGGGTCAGCCCTATATCAACCCATCGGGCATCCGTCAGTCCGGGTCAGCCCTATATCAATCCATCGGGCATCCGTCAGTCCGGGTCAGCCCTATATCAACCCATCGGGCATCCGTCAGTCCGGGTCAGCCCTATATCAATCCATCGGGCATCCGTCAGTCCGGGTCAGCCCTATATCAACCCATCGGGCATCCGTCAGTCCGGGTCATCCCTATATCAATCCGTGCCTCAAGCACCGAGAAAACACGGGGCGACGCCCCAAATTATCATATCAAGGGAACCGGGTTTTTAAATGGTTACTTATTTGAAAAGGCCACGGTTCCCAAATCCACAAATCATATGAAATCCCAACAATAATACAAGTAACTGCGATGTGATAGGTGCATCAATGTGTATATCAAGTCATGTCACATGAGAAAGAACTACAATGCAATGATCCACCGTGATATAGATATCAAATATAGATGAGTTACAACAATATACAATAGTATGATCATGGCAGTTCTATCAGTCCTAAGCAATATGTATATATGTATAGCAAGGAATGCAATATGCAATGACAGTCTATGGGGTGCATGAAATATATAATAACAAAGTCCTATCAGCCCTGACGCATAACGCCATGCGGGCGATATCCCCGTAGATATGAAATCTACTCACCGTGTCTCGCGCTAGGTGTATCCAACCACTTGCTTGGCCTTCTTCGCAGCGTCCGTCTCACTGGCCTGCGAACCTAGAATCACATACACATATCACACATAAGCTTAAGTCACAAAACGCGACATTATAAACCAACAAGAAACCTGTGTCGCAACCCAATCGCGCGTGTGCGCGATACGCTAAAACGTGTACTCACGCGCCACGAAACTACCCCGACGCGCTGCGATACGCAGAACCCAAACCTACTCACGTATCACGCGTGTCGCGAAGGTTTAGAAAAACGGCAAAACAGGTATTTGGTCTCAGATTTTCCTACAGAATTGATCTTAAAAATATATATATACCAAAATACCCAACACACAAAAACACACATACAGAAACCAAAAATTACCAAAACACCCCCTGTCTGGCCGCAATTTGCTGCCAGAATGGTGGTTTTGGCGGCCGGGAAGGGGAGTTAGGGGGTCGGGTTTCATCTAGTGTATCACCTCCACTCCACTATGCCACAGTCCACTCAAAATCAATCTGAACTTACAGGGTCAAAAGCAGATCCAGAAAACTCAATTTTGCACAAATACGACATTTGCATCCAATGTGAAAACTGGTGGTATTTTAGCGTAATAGGGGTTGGGCTAGGTTACAATGGCCTCATCAGACCTCAAGCATCCTACTGAAACCAAATCATATCCCAACTGCACAAAGTTCCCACTAAACATCCCATATCGCACTAAAACGCACCAATATCCATTAACCGATGCAAATCGACACTAACCAAGCTAACTAGGGACTAAATTAGGAAATATACCTCATACTTAACCCTAGGAAGCTGCAGGAAGGTGGAGGAATGAAAGGAAGAGGCTGCACTAGGAACTGGGGTTGCTGTTGCTGAAGGTTGCTGCTGCTGCTTTTGCTTCTGCTGCTGCTTCAGTTGCTTCTGCTGTTGCTGTGCCTGCTGCTGCTTCTGGAGCTGGGGGGGGTGTGAAGAGGTAAGTGTTGTGTGTGTGAGTGTGTGTGAGGTTTGAGAGAATAAAGCAAAGAAATGAGAGGAATAATTAGCTCCCAATTGTCAACCCTCTCTCTCTCTCATCATTAATGGCAAGCATGGGCTAAGCCATGATGCCCTCTCTCTCTCTCCTTCTCACAAGTCAACACCCTCACCATTCAAATTAAAGTAATCTTTCAATTTAACTAATTAATTAAACTTGCTTATAACCCAAAAGAATTAATCCTACAATTAACCCACCATGGTTAATAATTATTGTATTTACTTAATTTAAAAACCCTAGTTTACATGCACATGTGTGTGCAAGCTTAGGAAAATTTTGGAAAAATGTTTATTAAATTAGGAAAAATATTTAAAACACAATTTGGTAAACTTTTTATTAAAAATTATTATTTAATTATAATTATTCACTAACCCTTATCCTAAGGTGTTACACATGGAAGTACGGGTGGTACTAAGAGATGATAGAAGGCCGCTAGTCACCGAGGATGAATGACTAGGAAATGTGGATCGTTCGCTACCCCGATGCGAGGTCATCAGATAGATTGATTCCAGCTGAGACGACTTCACGCGCAGACGTTGAGAGTCGACAGGGACGATCGAATGTCAGAAACCTACTATTCCAAGTTTAAAGTATTCGGAAGGACGTGCAGGCAATTCTATGGACCCTCTAGAAGAATGAAACCCTAACTCGACTTAATGACCGTGTGAAAGCCTTTGAACCTTAGGGTTTACGGCAGTTCTGCGGCGCCATTAGTGAGGCTTGGGTTTGCCATTCTACGGCTGGACCACCGATGCTGTGGTGTGTACTCAATACTGTTAAACTGTACCCAAGATGTTGAGCTCTTGGGGGATTATGAGGTTATGACGAGTCGATCGGATGGTTCGACATCATTCGGATATCATGTGATGGGACACACCGCTTGGGAGACTCCAGATACGAGCATAGCCATTGGAGCGCAGTTCCGTAGGCGAGAGTTCGGCATTGTCGACGAGATAGTTGACCAGGTTCGGATATATGACCTCACCCAGATGTGTTGTGAGTTGATCGAGGACGGACGAGTATTGAGTATTCCTCCGATGGTTGTGACGCGTTCCCGAGAACCTGTTCGGCCAGACGTCTTCTACCGAATGATGGAGCTACAGAGTACGCGATTTCGAGTCCGTGCGAGGGACTTCGGATTGACCGTGGCCGAGAACAGTGCAGTGCGTAGATAGCATGGCGTGACGTCATAGTGGACGACGATAAAGACAAGCGGAACATGAGGTTCGTGCGAGACGCTGACGAGCTGTCATTACCTTCCGTCGAGAATAGAGACCTGATATGCTTACAGAGGCGTTGGGATACGGCCAGTTTCCGAGGAAATGTGGGCGGAACACGCGGTTGTCCAGAGAACGAGAAAGGATTATGTAAGAGTACCGGCCTCCATACAGTTCGGCATAGGCAAGATCGGAAGAGGCCATGAACAGGATTCCTTCCAGGACACAGCTGCAGTGATAGTTGCACCAGGATCAGATGTGCGATGTGCATTCAGAAAGCCAGAGGCCGACGCCAGTGAGATGCTGCTTTACGAGTGGTCGTGATGATTTACCGAGAGATGACCAAAGGAGTGCCAGAACGGAATAGTTTCCGTTAGCACACCTGACTGGGCCGATGAGCCGATGGACGGCGAGATTGGTAAATCCACAGAGAAGATAAGGACCCAGAGGCAGAGGACGCCAGACCGTGAGCAAGAAGCAAGTAGATATCTTGCGCTGCTAGCATTGGATGCACCGACACCTTCTCGATTTTGATGGAGGGACTACTGACGACGGTATTTATGATTTGTGATTTTGTGATTCGATTATCACATATCCGTCATCTTGGATTTCGATATTTTGGGCGTTCTGTTTGCATGATTTAGTCTTGATGATTGAGTTTCATGACATTTTTTTTCATGCACCTTGGTTGCACCTATTGAGTATTTACGATTTTTGCACAGTTGTGCACTTGGATGCACTGGACTTCGATTTCGATGGTGATGCTCGATATTTGTCTTGTGCACTTTACGCACCTGATTGGATTTGCGCGTGTTCGGCGCTTGATGTTAGATTTCGTGATTTCGTGCATGATGGATGCACCGGATTTGGATTTTTAGCGCATGTTGGGGGTATGTTATGAGATGAGATTTGGTGCACACCAGATGCACCAAATCGGGATTTTTTCGTGCATGTCAGATGCACCTGATTTTGCTGTCAGGCACACACGTTGCCTATGACTGTTGCTGTGTGCACACCCGTTGCACCTGGATGTCATTTTGTGCATCAGCTTGGCATATGTATGGATTTTGATTTCCGTGCGCACCAGACGCACGTAGTTTTCATGTGCACTTTTTGGGATTAATTTCTTTATGGAGCAGTACATTTTTATGATATTGCGATTTGTTTTCGCACTGAGCAGGACTAGTCAGAGGACAGTGCCTGGATATATTTGGCATGCATAGATAAATTTCAAAAGGGTTTTCCAAAAGCGAGCTATAGTCTCATTATTTGCATACGTGTCCGATATGACACGAAACGTTTAAAAACAGGGAACCTTTCTAAATTGTTTTCAAACAGCGGATCGTGCATACTAAACAAAAGATATATACGTATATGGCTATTTTCGTATAAAGACGCCCGCCACTGTGCAGTGTTATGCGCATTGCACATCGATTTTAAGGAAATTCTGGCATGCATTTCCTTCATATATTTACATATATAGTTCCGACTTATGGTATATCGGTTTTGCTTTGGATTTAGCCTTCGTGCTTTTGCCTTGACTCCGATGATTGCAGGATGCCTAACGGAGTTTTGATTTTGGGTTATCTGCTCATTGCTCATGCGCTTGTATTGGGCTACGATGCGTTTTATGGATTGATGATTTCGGAGCCCCGTGGACTTGGACATTTATTGAAATGTTTTGGAATTTGGGGGTTTAAATTTAAATTCGGGGACCGAATTTCCTTAAGGGGGGAAGACTGTAACATTTCAGAAAAATATAATATTATTTTTGGGAATTTTTATAATTTAATATTATTTTATTAAATATTATAATATTTCGGTATAATTAAATACCGATAAATGGGGAAAATTCTGAAGAAAAATTATGGAAATGCTAAAATATGTTTAATGTAGGGTTTTTGGTAAAAAGTTTACCAAAATTGGTTTCTGATGATTTATCTGATTTTATGAACATTTTATCGGAATTTTATCTGGGCTGCACACATATGTGCATGGTAGCTAGGGTTGAGCCTAGGGTTGAACCATGTTTAGGTGACCATGGTGGCTTAAACCTTTTGGTTAAGTTAAGTGGGTTAATTAAGGGTTTAGCTTTGTTAAAAAATTGGATTAGGTTGGGTTTGACTTGTGGCTACAGAGAGAGAGAGGTGGCTATAGGTTATGTCACCCTATCTCATTTCAAACTTTTACTTGTCTTTCAAACTCCCTCTCACTCTCACACCACAATCATCCTGCATCAGCAGCATCATCATGGCTGAAAGTGCTGCTGAGGCAAACATCAGCCCCATTATCAAGCATCAACCCCTAACACCTTAGCCCCATACCAACACACTCACATCAGCAGCTACTTCAGCCCCCATATCAACACATCAGCAGCTTCATCAGCCACAAAACAGCCCCCTACAGCAGCTGCTGAAACCATACATCAGCTCAACACTTCAGCCCCATTTCTTAACAACATCAGCTGCAACAGCAGCAAGAATCAGCCCCAGCACAATAGCACAACAACACCATACCACAACATCACACAAACACCCCTAAAGCAACAACAACATCAGCACCAACACAACCCCAACCACAAAAAACACCACAACAATTCCTGCAACAGCCAAAACATCAGCAAACAGCTACTGCTACAGGAGCACAGCAGCAGCAACAGCCCTCTTTCTTCCTCCTCCTTCTTTTCCTACATCCTAGGACTTCCCTTGAGGTATAATCTCGCAACCTAACTCCTTTCTTGCAGGTTATTGTTGTTTAGCTGAAATTTAGTGTTTATATTGTGAATTAGTGCTAGTTTAGGCAAATTTGAGTGAAACTTGACCAAGTGTTGGTTTTGATGGTTGGTATAACCTTATTAGGTGTGTTTGAGGCCAGTTCACCCTAGAATTTCCCCAGATTCCAGCAAAATTACCAGATTGTTCGATTTAGTGTCGGTTAGCGTTTTGTAGACTTTTTAAGCCTTTCTGGAATCTGCTACAACCCGGGACCTCCTAAAATAAAATTGACTTGGCAGTGAGATGTGCAGGTAGATAGAAGCCAACACCCAAAACCCTAGCCCCAACCATCTTACCCCGGCCGCAGATTTAATCCCTCTGGCCGCAATTTGCGGCCAGAGCCGGAGGGAACTGCCTCGTTTTGCGTGCACGGCTCTTTTACCTGTAAACTTGACCCTGGGTATGTCTAGTTTTGTCTGGTTCCAACCAGGGTAGAATCTGGGTTGATTTTCTTGACTTGGCGCATGATTTATGACTTGTTTTCGTATTGATTTTGGTATTAGATGATTCGTTTCTGTCGGGTGGCGTTTGAACGCCGACGGCAGAGGGTTATGGACTGTGTTTGCACGCGAGGCCACAGGTTTTTACCTAAGGGCGTAGCATGCACCATTTTGGCTTCCGACATGGTTTTTATGTGTTTTAGCGTGTGATATCCTTGTAGGTACCCCACGTGGCGTCGACGCGTTGGAGATGCAAATGGCGACATCGGCACCGGCACACATAAGAAAAGGTGAGTAGATTTATATCTACGGGGAGAAGTCGGGTGGATGGCGTATAGCACCCCCGCAGTCCGATGTCTAGTATACTATATACTGTACTTATATGATAGCTTATGTGTGACTTGATTGTTTAAGATGTGGTAGGTGTACTATGCATAGATTAGGGTTAAAAGTAACTAGTTTAGTTCCTAGTCGCGAACCCTAGAATAGTTTGCACCCACACGCACACGCGTGCTTATTTGTTATGTTCATACTGTGATGACGAGGATATTGGAGGACTTTGGATGTGAGTCGATGAGTTTGGGCATGGTGCCATGATATCGGTGATGTGATGTGATTCGTATTTGGGATACGATATATGATTTTTAGCGGGCCTTTGGGCGTGTCTTTCGCACATGCATTCTTACTTATGTAGATGGTATCGATTCGTACTAGACTTGGATTAGTACCCCAGATGGTCTGATATGATGATAAGGATACCAGATAATTGATGTGATGACTATGATATTGACCCGCACCCAGCTATTGGGATGCCGTACTACGATTTACCGTACGAGCTTTATATTGATGATTAATCCGCACTCATGACTTGAGGGTGTCAGATGATTTACGGTATCGTATGCGATACTATTGATGCGGGATCACCGACTACTATCTTTATTATATATATCAACTAAGACTTAGGTGGTTTCCTTACCCCTCCCGATTGACTTGATAGTCAGATCAGTAGTTAGTGTAGTAGATGCTAGACTAGACCCGAGTCATACCTATTTTTAAACTAACGAATCGGGAGTATTTTAAAGACAGGAAAAAAGGGACTCTACGGATAATTTCAAAAGGGGCATCTTTTCTTAAAAACACCGTAACCCTTATTTTACTAAAAACCCCGATTCGTCTTATTTCAAAAAGGCAAAGTACATGACACTTACATATTGATGTAGATTCTTCACTATTGCGTTGATTATTTGATTCTGCATATTCATATTATTTGCTTCGCATTACTTGTGTTTATTGAGATATTACCATCATGCTGTTAGGACACCAGCACCATTATCGATGATGCGTATGTTCCACGTACACTGTTTGCCGGCTCACACACTTCATCGTCGATAATTGCCATGCCACTACACTGTAGTATTGTTGCATTCATGATACGATTCTTGCATGGCATATTGTACACTTATACCTGTACACATACATAGATGATTCCGGCTCGATTAGAGATTTGGGAACCGCAAGATATTCTTTAAAACTGATTTATTTTAAACAGAGCGGTTTCCCTCGACATGTGCACATTACTAGTCCATGTTGCACGACTTACTGATATGCTTACCTTTCTTTACATATCGCATACATCATGTTTTGATTATACGCATTGAGATATGTTGTTTCCATGATATTTCTGGATTTGGGGACCGTGGATATTTCAAAAGAAAATATTTAATGGTTTTAAAAATCCGGTCACCCTTGATATGATATTTCAGTGCGTCCACCATGAGTTTTCTCGGTTCCAGAAAGCTTGTGTGGTTATACCCGATTCGAGGAGAGGTAGGCACCGATTGCGGGTACATGGTGGACCCGGTGAGGTACCCCGGGGCAAGAAGACTCGTATATGCTAGACGGTGAGCCCGGCAGGGGAGTACTACCTACCGGTGATAGTATTTGGGACCCATCGATTATCAGGGGGATACCGACTGGAGTTATGAGATGGATATGAGGGCCGACCAGGGTGTGCGGCGCCTGAGATACATGAGGATTTACGTGTCGATGCTAGGCACAGGTGTTCATTATGTTTTCGAGTGTCGTTGCTAGGCACTCAGGTTCCATGATTTGATTATATCCTCATATTTCCATGCATATGCTTTACGATATTTACATGCATGATGCTTGTTGTCATTGGGTGACACGTGGACGGGATCCACCGATTTACAGATATTGATTACCTAGTTGGTGGACATCCACATACTACTAGATTCATGTTATAGCTGGCATTGATTCATATTAATTATATCGATCATATCTTATATTTATGGCATGTTATTACCTGAGGCATTGGCGAGTACTTGGCACTACATACATGTATAGATGTTACATTGCCACCTTAGCATGCTTCAGACTTATTCATTTGAGATTTATATGTTGATCGTATGACCTAGGATTGCGTCATACATGCGATTTTCTGTTCATAGATGTTCTTCTATTCACGAGTTGGCAACTCACCCCCGTTGTGCCCCAGTTCTTGCAGGTGTTTGCCGTACAGGGATTCATTACGGCTTGCGGCACTGCTTCTTTCGGGTGACTTGCTAGTAGGTGGGTTTATTTGTATCGTACCCATCATTTTACATTGTATATTATATTTCAGTTGTATCTAGAAGTTCCATCAACCAAACATGTACTTATTTGAGATAGAGACCAGTGTTGATTATTCTTTCGACCTTAGAGTCCCACGTTATATTTCTCTGGGTCTCATATTGTTGAGTTTCCTTTCTGTTGTGATCCTTACCTTTAGGCGTTGTATATTATATTGCAGACTGGTTGTTTTACTTATGGTTTTTCCTTCACTCCACTACTTTTCTTGGTTTGGATTTCTGGGCTCGTCTTACTTAGAGCACGTACGCCTTGAGACGTTCGTAGCCTAAGTGCCGGTCATGTTCCGTAATTTCGGGTCGTGACACCTATGCTCATGTGTGTTCTTTCGAAACAATAGATTCCGACAGCAGCGAAATTGAAGAGCTTCACGATACGGATCTCGACTCCGCTACTACGTTGTTGTCCGGGTCAACATCTAATGCTAAATTGTTGGATGTAGTGCCCTCAAAGTCAATCATTGGATCGCTGGCACATGATTGCAATGATTGAGGAGGACCTATACCGGTAGGACAGTCTTACTCGAGATGATAGTATGCTATCTGGTTTGTCTTTATCATCGTGTACAGTTTTAGGTGACATGATCACTATTACACGTTGATAGAGCCCTAAGGATTCTTGCTTGACTACCACCAGTATGATGGCGATCATATACGTGAGAGTTGGGTAGTCCATAAGCACATCCTTAAAAGTGGTCCCTAGTCGTAGGAGTTTCGAGACAGGGCATCGATACTCCGGAGTAGACTAGTGTATACAGTCGAGACCCCGACGAGGGGCGGTGGACGGTCTCATAAGCCATTGGTTTCAGTCGGTTCACCTAAGATGTATACAGGTGCTCATTGGGTTATGAGTGCACCTGACAGGACTCGCCGGGAACCTGCTAGTTGGTATTATACCTAGCGTCAGATAGCAGTTCCCTGGTGACATGTGTACATGTTAGTTCATCGACCTGAGGTCATCATTTGTGTCATGTGAGTTCCCACTGTGCTTAGATTACTACCCTACCACGGCTCAAAGGAGTCGTGCAAACAGGTTTTAGTTGGGTACAGTCTTGAGCCACATAGAGGCAATGAGCGGATCGGCAGGGGATTCGTCTCTCTCGGTATTGGGGGTGAGATCGCGTTGTGTCTAGGAGAGCTATTACACCAAGTCCTTGGCCAAGGCAGGTGTGAATTACTGGTAGGTATTCCAGTAGTTTCTCAGGGTGTTCAGGGCTACCCTCCGACATGACATATACCGCTTTTGGGGGTCTGACATTACCAGCCCCCTGAGCCTGATATGCAATGCTCATAGAAAAACGGACCGGACTGTACGGATATTGTCACTGATAGGATCAGGTAAGGTTCCAGGATGAGTTCGTTCATCGTCTTCCCTTTCGGTCAATACATTGGCAGCCGTTACGTACAGCTAGTACCACTAACGTGCTTGTGGTTAAACCTACTACCAGGGTATTGACGAGTCTTTAGAGCCCCCCACAGATAGTTTTCCAAGTTCGGGCGAAATGTTGCAGGGGCCGTATGGTTTTATGGCAGGGTTCGAACATGCACGTGCACTTGTGCACGTGTTATGGTTCGGACAGATAATACTGGTGGGCTTTGGTATAAGCTGGATCCAAGTTTTATATTGTGTAAGAGTATTTTTTGTCTCATTGCATTTTGTATTACGTCGGAATACAAATACGGGGTATGTATATACAGTTGTGGGGTAATCCTGTAATTTGTTACGGGATTGCTTTTTGAAGTTGCCAGTTTTTCTCCGTTCGATTAAACATTAAATTTAATGTTTAATTATTGGTTGAAGTTGATATATCATTTTTGGCCAAAACAAATTTCCATTCTTTGCATCATGGCCGAAATCATTATGATGAGGTGGAGTTCTTTTGTTGTGATGGGTCAATGGAAGTTTCTAGTTTGATGAGGTATTTTTTGAGTCACCATTTGCATTTAATTCCTTTTGTCTAGCTAAGGATATTTGCTTATGATCTTTTGGATGATATTTATTCTTATGGTCACCTTGATCTTTCCTTGTGCTCACTTCCTCTCCATAATGGCCGACCCCACCCATTTCAGCACAATGATTTTGGCCGAGCACTTATTAGTGCAAGAAAAATTGCTTGGGCTGATTTTCGCTTTTCTTCATGCAAAGATTCATTGATCACAAACTCCTTTTGGCAACTTCAATTTACCTTTACCCAATGGCTTGGGTTTCTTGAGACAAAGTATTCTACACACTCTCTACTTCAATCTTATACATGTCGGTTAGCAAACTTCATGTCCGAGTTGCTTCAGTTTAAAGCGGGAGCCCGTATAAAGATTCATTGACGTGGTGTCACCTCGACGAGGAGACAGGAGATCGGAGATGCCGCGAGGAGCGTGGGATGATGGCTAAAGACCGAAGGACACAGATCGATCGGTATAGCCATTCTATCTTTTTGTAGATTGCTAGTTTAGTGTTAACGGCACGATCCGTTTTACAGTCTATGTCAGCGCCGGTTTGTGAAAAAGTTTTTTTCCGCGTTTGGCCTCAGATTATTGGCTGGGGCGCTACCGTAGACTTACATGGTATCAGAGCCACGCCATTAAACTTTATTAGCTTGTTCTAACATGTTTAAAACATCGATCGAACGAAATTTCCAAAACCGCAATTCCAAAATTCAAGTTTCTGCCGAATTTTTAAACTGGTCTAAAAATTATTTTGGGTATGTCAGAAAATCGTGTTGGCTTTTCTAAGACTCTGGAAGAAATTTGGGAGAACGATCTTACCACGACACCGCGGAACCGCGACCAAACCACCGAGTTTGCCGCGGTGGTTGACACTGTTCACCAATTTTCTTCTGGGTGTTTTTAATATGGAATTATGGTTTCTGGAATATTTTTGTTTGGGCCCAGATTTGTTTGAGTACTGGATTTGTACTTTGGGCCCACTTCGGGAAGTTTTGTTGATCGAAATTTTAAATATGTTAGTTCACAGTGCTTAAATTATATCTGCGACCGTGAATGTCATTCAAGTGGTAAATCTTGTCTAATTGCTATAGTCCTTTTAGACGGGTTTGCGAACGTGACATTCGCGTTGATGTTCTGTGTTGTGCTGTGATGTTGCGGATTGTCGTGGTGGATAGCTTGCGTGCAATGTCAGTGCAGTTTGGATTTATTTGTACATTTGATATCGCGGGGTGAGCGTCCAACATGTGGACTGCCGTCGCTGCCTGTTTGTATATTATTCTTTTGGGACACGACCGGGTTGAGGTCGATGTACCCGTTGTACATATTTTCATTTCTGTACTAGGATCACCCCGCGACGGAGTGCACGGATAGCCGGGTTCTGGAGGGCAACGGGTCTGCATCTCATGGCTTTGAGAGGGAGGGGACCTCACTCTAGAATTGGCAGGCTATTCGCCGCACTAGTAGGGGGTACAGGTTGACCCAAGGAGGGGTGCTCAAGTTACCGGATTCCGTGAAATGCTGGGTGGTCCATTCACTTTGCTGTAGGGGGCTGCCTTGCTTCAGGTTTTGGCTGGTAACTTGCCGCACTCGTAGGGGTCTAGGTTTTCATTACACAGGCTATCCACACGACCAGGGGAACGTCGGGTTTCAGTAGCGGCTCTGTGAAACCCGGGGATCCCAGATTATCTGTATTGTTCTGTGATGCTTATTACTTTTCTGTAATGTTGTATTTATCACGCCTGGAGCGATTATTGTATATTGGTATATATACTAGTAGATGTTGTATATATTTTGCACCCGCGCTAGTCCAGTCACCGCTCTATCGTTAGTTAAGTAACCTAACGGGTGATGATGGGACCCAGTGACGAATGTGAATGGCATATACGTACATTTTATTTTCGTTCTTTTCTGGTGTGATTAATTGATGGGACTGCGTTGATTCTGATCAATGCAAAGGAAAACAAACCTGTTTGATGTTGTTAGAACAATTTTCAAAAAGCTGTTATTGCAAGGACGTTTTCTTTTGTTTTGCACAGTGGTATTCAGTTGGAATATCCTGCACCTCATTCCATGAGGCAAGAGCCGAGATCCCTTCACCGGGAGTGACCCCTTGGACAGAGGTTTGCGTCAGGGTAATAACTTCACTATAGCTGATTACTTTTTTGCTTTGCATCGTGGTATTCAGTTTGGAATATCCTGCACCTCATTCCATGAGGAAAGAGCCGAGATCCCTTCACCGGGAGTGACCTCTTTAGCAATGGTTTTCGCCACTATATTTTTGTAAAAAGCTATCAGGTTCCTTCAACAATATCAAGTTCGTTACTTTAAAGGTTTTTCGCCAAAAACCAGCCGTAGCCTTCCGTCATTTCAGTTGGGTATTCAGTAGTATTCAAGATATGTATTTTGACCAACGCCAAGGCATAGTGTTTGGTAGCTGCTGGGTATTCATCTGTTGCATAGATATATGAGTTGGTTTGGGACAGTCGTACTGCCATTTAGCCAACGTCAAGGATATGTACGGGTGGGTTCAAATTAACAAGATAATGATGAGTAGAACTTGACATGTGACTTATGATATTTTGTCCAACGTCAAGGTCAAAAGAGCATGGGGCAAAAATCCATATCGGGAGTTTCAAACATACAGGAAACTTGCCAGGCATGCGCATACCTTCTGGAGTGTGATAACGTGAGTGGATTCCTTCATGTTATCATGCGATGATAGCAGGATCCCGATTCCCATTGATGAGTTGGTTTACTCTTCGGGTGATCGCGACTAATTCTTCTTTCAGGTTTGGAGGAGAATTTGACGGTACAGTGGGAGGTTTCCTGATTAGATAAAGTGATAACCATTCTGATCTAGTTTAGAAAACATGCAGAGTGTTTCTTTTCTCTCTCTCTTTGGCAGCGACTATGGCCCGACCCTAGACTATGACTCAGTGACCAAGTTGACCGAACCTTCTTAAAATACTGGCTTTTGGATTGTCTGAGTTGCATACATCATTGCCACTCCTTCTTTTACCCTTTGAATTTCTCCAGAACACCTCGTATTACTACGAACATCCACTTCCATTGGATAAATCCATCGTATAGTTATATACGAACTCGAAGGGACTTCTTCGGGGATGGATTCAGGTTCAGGAGAAATTGAATTGGTTTATTCAGTTTTCTTTTATCAACACCTTCTCTCAGGTTGAGAGTACTCCTTGGTTTAGGAGACGGTACACCTATTACGCTTATTGAATAGTCTTCATCCAAACCATAGGCAGGTGCCGAAAGGTAGGGAATGAAAAAAAACAATTAGCCTAAGTAGGGTGTACAGAAGGTAATAAGTAAAGACAAAATAAAGGGATTAGAAAGAGGGCAAAGTAAATTGCGACTGCTATCATTCACGACCAAACCGCGTAATTCATTGCCACTCCTACTTCACCTTTGCTTTTTCTCCAGTTCAGGAGAAATAGAATAAGGTTTTATTCATTTGTCTTTTATCATCACCTTCTCTCAGGTTGCGAGTACTCCTAGAATTAGGAGAGTACACCTATTATGCTTACCGGATAGTCTTCTTCCAAACCATAGACTGGTGCTGAACGGTAGGGAAGGAAGAAAACCATTTAGCCTAACGATGGTGTACAGAAGGCAACGACTAAAGAAAAATAAAGGGATTCGGAGAGATGGCAACGAAATATACGGTTATAGTCATGAATCTGGTTAATGGAAGATGCATTACTAGGAATACCCGGATACCCCTTCGAAACATTTTCATGTTTCAGTTTCACTGTGCATTGTTAATTGTAAACTGATTTCCCAATTAGACCCTTGCTCTAGGGTATGTATTTACCAGGTATAATTCTCACATCTGTATGGTTTTACAGATGATGAGTGTGAGTAAGATATTAGGAATTAGGTGATCATCCTCATTATATCGGAATTCGTTGTAATTGGTGATATTTGAGGAAATCGCATGGGTACAGTTTTCAACCCACGATGCACACAGGGTTTGAGTTATTCAACTCAGTGGACTTATACAAAGTATTGTATGTTGTCCAATGTCCATTAGGACAAAGGGGTTGGTCCTCGTACTATATTCTGTTTACTTGTGACTTTTCTAGTTTTTAGACAAGTGTTTCGTAGAAATACAAGGTCTAACTTTTGAGAAGTTATAGGTACAAGAATAAAGTAGAGAACCAGGTGTTGCAAGTATCGGGATTCTTCAAGGTGATCGAAGATGTAGATACTTGTGTATGGTATTCAATTGATAGTAATGGTTTTGAGAAATTTGTTTCTCTTTCGGGTTACTCATAATTGGATGCATTCCTAAGTTGAGTAATGCTGATCGGCCTCTCTCCATTTTGTTGACATGCAATGGACACAGCTGCATGACTTGAATCTGGTTCCAATTAAATCAGTGCCTCTATTTCTATATGGTATATATAATAACTCATATCTTAACGATGTTAAGGTACGGGGAGTCGTCCGGCTTATGCTTAAAACCAGACTCTGGATAACTCAAGGCATGTTTCTGTAATGGCAGTTTGTGGGTTGACCCGGGCTATGTCGAGGGTTGATTTTCTACCATCAGGAAGATCAATAGTGATATTGTTCTTGACTCGCCACAGTTTTAGTAAAATGGATTTTTTAATAAAACAATAGTGGGGTATGGTAGAACTGGAAGTAATTCCAGAACCGCAAACGATAACTGAAAATTTAATAGGACCTAAAGATTCAATCAGGTTTGACATTCCATTAGCCACTCCGCAGATATGGTGGGTAACCTCAGGCACCCGAGAGGTACTCCGGTAGCCTCAAGGATGGTGACAGGGAGGTTCTTGTTCACCCAGACTTGCCATTACTGCTGTTCCAAACTATGAGACCCGGCATGAGGATGAGTATAGCGTCGTTCTAAACTAGCTTTAGAAGTGCACGTGTATATGATTCTTCCAGAGGGTTGTTGTAGTCAGTGGGAGCAGCGGAAGTATAGTGGACAAGTAGCTTATGTCTATTTATAGACTAAAGCAGATATAGCAGAGATAGATCATCTATTTTTGATGTGACAGTCATGGTTTTGACTTCATCAGAATAGGGGATGTATCTGTTAAGAAGGTAGTAGGGTGTAATGTCCTGGTATTTGGATGACATACACAGAGTAGGAAGGAAAATTCCTATAATACGATCGGTTATACTGTGGTTGTCACACAGTTGTTTCTCCACAAAGGATATGGATATAATATCTGATATTTGTTAGTGTATATGCCCTAGAGGCCATTACTGTATCATACTGGATTGTATATTACTTGATGGAAGCTTGGGATATTCACCTTGTATTGACATTCTTGCTCAAAATGGTAGTATGCTACTTGGTTTGTTTCTGCTTTAATGTGTGCTTGTGTTTCTTTTAGCATATCGCCTTTACACATTAGAGGAGCCCTTAGGATCTTTGCTTGATTACCAGCGTTGTGATGGCAGTCACACTCGTGGGGGCTGGGTAATCTATAAGAACATCCTCATGCAGGTCCCTAGTCTCAGGACTATCGAGACAGGGCATCAATACTCCGGAGTAGACTAGCGCATGCGCTTCTTATCCCAGCTTGGGAGACGGTCTGTCCCACAGCCGTCAGTACGTCGTACTTGAGATAGTATGCGGGTGCTCGTTAGGTTACGAGTATACTGGACAGGACTCATTGGGAACTGTTGGTTGGTATTATACCTATCGTCAGTTATCAGTTCCCAGGTGACATGAGTACAACTTAGTCCGTTGACTTGACACAGTCACTTCGCCTCGAGTGTGTTCCCTCTGTACTTTGATTACTACCCTACCACGACTCAAAGGAGTTGTGCAAACAGGTAGTTTTTGGGTGCAGTCCCGAAGCACTTGGAGGCAGTGATGGTTAGACAGGATTCGTCTCTCCCGGTATTGGGGGTTGATATCGCGCTGTGTCTAGGAGAGCCATTACACAAAGTCCCTGGCCAGGGCAAGTGAGATAGACTGGTAGGTTTCTAGTGTTATCTCAGGTGTTCTGGGCTACACTCCGACACGACTTGTACCGCTAGTAGAGGACTGACGTTTACCGCCCCCTAGGCCCGCCATGCGATGTTCTTAGACGAACAGACCGGACTGTACGAAGATTGTCACATTCAGACTCTGTAGGAGTTCAGATGGGTTTACCTCGTCAGTCTTCTTATCGGCATCTACCTGGGGACCGTTACATACAGCTAGTGCAGATTGCGATCTGTGGTTAAACCCACTGCCAGCGTAGTGTCGAGTCTTTAGAGTCCCACACAGAGGGTTATTCACCTTTGGGCAAAACTGAGTAGAGGTCGCATGATTTTGCGACAGGGTTCGTTCACATCCGCGTACTTGTCCACGTTTGGCATCCGGACAGACATTACTAGCGGGCTCTGGTTTGAGCCAGATCCTAGTATATGTTTTGGGGTTAGTTTTATCTCATAGTATTCATGTTCCTCGGAACATGAATGCGGGTGTGTATGCACAGTTGATTGAGGCGGAGGAAGAGGATTTTCATTAGGGTTTCGGAACGGGTGTGTATGCACAGTTGACAGTCGTCTTTTTCCAAACCCTAATGAATTTGTGATATATCAATTAATAATATTAATTAAATGAAATTGTGTCATGGTTGGGTTTGTTGACTTGTTGACCATGGTTGACTTATTGACCATGGTTGAAACTTTGACTATCATCATTACACATCAAAGATGCTCTTTGATTCTAGCAAAACCATTTAATGTGATATGATAATAGTCTTATCAAGCCTTCCATTAACTTTTTCATTTAGATTAATTTTATTAATTTGATAATTCACTTGATATTGTTATGGTTGCAAAACTATTCTCATTCTATCATAACATTTCTCTCTCTTCTCTTCATCTTCTTCCTTCTCTAGTTCAAGGAGAACAAATCTCATGTGTTGAAAAACATCTCCTTGATGATAAAACACTCTAAGACACTCTCTACTCACTCTAAGGTTGAAGGTCTAGCAAGCCAAAGACCTTAGTTCTCTCAAAGTTCGAGAAAGGAGCCCAAGGTTGAAACCCTCAGGTGGATCCATCTTTGACGGAAGAAGGCGACGAGGAAAGCATCATCCAAGCACTACAAAGAGTTCAAGAAGAAGGAGTTCAAGTGAGGTATAACCCCTAACCGAGTAGATAAATCTCAAGTTGGGTTGCTAGTGTGTAGTTTAGCCAAGATCCGTTCTTGTAGTCCATGTTACCTAAGTCTTAAAAATCGTTTTTCGCCATTTCCGCAAGCCCGAAAGAACCGGGAGAGGTAACGTGGACTTACAATATTTTGGTTACTAGATCTATGGTTTTAGATCTAGATTTGGGTAGTTTCCCAATCTGGGTACTTAGACAGTATTCTGAAGGTGTTTTAGAATGGACGACTCCTAGCATGGTGGTGTACCTGCAGGTGATGGAGTATCCCTCTCTAAAGGTGTCTTACAGATTAAAAGGGAGAGAGATGTGCATGATTGGCATATCACTTGCTTAGGCAATTGAGTCAATCATGAGATGTCAAGTACCACACCAGATGTTGTTTTTTCACTAGATGCAATAAGTTTATATTAATCCAATCCTGGAGAAACATTCTGAAGCAGTTTTAGAACATAAGTGGATGTTCTAAGGATTTGATAACGACAGTCTCCTTTAGGAGACGGTTATCATTCCAGGCTTCCAATGTGACATGGATGACAGAGTGACTGTCAGAGTTATAGTTTTTCCTCTGACGAAGGGGGCAGTATTATGGACAGGTGGTCCAACATGATACTGTGGGAGGCATGGTGCAGGATACTGATTAGGTTCAGTTGACGATACAGTTTAAGAAGTTTGGATTTGGAGTTCATTTATGAACCAGGTCCCATCAGATATCCAGACATATTCTAAGACAGGTATCACACGAGTCGACCAACTCACCGCGGTTCCGCGGCTGAGTTGACTCGGCCGTGGATCGTTTTTGTTGCAGTTTGTTTCTGGTGGGTTTTTGTGATTTTTGGGAATGTTTGTTTCTGCCCAGAATTTCCAGAGAACAAGTTGGTTTGTAGGGTGGTTACAAATCCGTATTTTCGGTCGATGTTCTGTAGACTTTGGCTAATGGTTATATCTGTAATGTTCTATATGTATTAAACGTCTACTAATCGCTATACGTCGATTAGTGGGAGTTATACATATCTGTGATCTGTAATGATGATGGTTTGTGTATATGAATTCGTTGGATTATCGCGGATGAATAGCCGGGGGAATTGTGAAATGAGAGTTTTGTTTATCTTTCAATTCTTGTAATATGTAAATTGATATAATATTATTTGTATGGCCGCACAACCGGGTCGGGGTTGTAGCCTTCATTGTATAATTTCTTTTTACTGTTTTTGCTCCTAGGATAGACCCAAGGTGGGGTGCACAAACTACCGGGTATCTCGAAGTGCCGAGTGGCCTACTCACGAGTTGAGGGAGGTTGCTTCGCTTCAGGTACTTGGCGGGTAGTTTGCCGCACCCCTAGGGGTCTAGGGTGGGGTGTGGCTATTCATCGCGACCGTGTAATCCGCTTTTCGTTACAGGCTCGTACGAATTGCGGATTCCTAGTATATCCAATGTATTCATCTGTGATCTGGAATGGCTATCATTGCATGTGACGAATGTTTATAGATATCTATTTAGGCGTTGCTTATGTTTTGCATCCGCGCTAGTCCAGCCCCCGCTCTGTCGTCAGTTAAGTAACCTAACGGGTGATGACGGGACCCTGTGGAGAATGCGGATGGCATAAGCGTACGTCATATTTTCGTTGTTTTCTGCAATGGTAGGATTAAATGATGGGACGCATTGGAATTAATGCAAGATAAAAATAAACCAAGTAAAAGTCGTTGGAATACTTTGAAAACCACTCGGTTCTTTTCAAAACCAAACTTTTAAATGCGGAGCATGAACCACTCCTTTTAAAAGCTATCTCGTTCCATCGATTATATCAAGTTCACTACGTTCACGGTTTTGCCAAAAACCATCTGTAGCCCTCCATCATTTCAGTTAAATATTCGGTAGTATTCAAGCTATGTATTTTGACCTCACGCCAAGGCATAGTGATTGGTAGCTGCCGGATATTTATCTTTTGCATAGATAGAATGCGTTGGTTTGAAACAGTCGTACTGCCATTTTGGCCTACGTCAAGGGTAGGTACGGGTGGGTTCAAATTAACCTGGATAATGAATGGAAGAACTTGACATATGACTTATGACATTTTGACCTCACGCCAAGGTCATAAGAGCATGGGGCAAAAGTCCACATCGGGAGTTTCAAAAGTACTGAAACTTGCTAGCGTTGCATACCATTTGGAGTGTGATGATTCTGGTAGGATTCCTTCAGTTTTGTCACGCGATGATATTTGGATCCCGATCCTACTGTGAGTATATGCTACTCCTCGGGAAATTTCTCACTTAACGATCAATGCTATAAACCAAGTAGGTCTCTAGAAAGGTGTTAGCGGGGCTACGCCCCCAGGGAAAAGAGGCTACTTAATTAAGGAACTTCGCGAAAGCGTTGGAAAACCTCCCTTGAAGTACCGACACTGGTCTGGCTGAACGGTTAAGCAAGTATTGTACGGTGAGATTGATCCCGACTGATTCTTCCTTTATGGTTTCAGGAGGGATTCGAGAGACAGTGGGAGCCATCCTGTTTAGACAAATTAAAAACCACTCTAAACTTTCAAGAGCATCATGCTAAAGTGTTTCTTCTCTCTCTCCTAATTGCAGCGACCAAACATCATGACTAGACTTAAGTTACTACTTAATAAAAATATACTGACAGGGCCAAACTACAAAAATTGGCTCAGGAATGTCAAAATGGCAATCACTTATGACAAGTTGGGGTATCTCCTTACCACCAAAGCTCCCCCTGTCCCAGGTCCCAAAACTAGCGTTGCGGATAGGGAAATCCGTAAGACCTGGGAAATCGACTGCGTGAAGGCCAAGTTCCTCGTGCTTGCCTCTATGGACAACGAACATCAGAGGAGGCATGAGAATATGGACCTCGAATCCATATTTCTCCATTCAAAAGAACTGTATGGAGAGCAATCTCGTATCGCCAGATACAAAGTGTCGAAGAAGTTGTTTTCGGCAAGATTGGCCGTCGGATCATCGGTAGCGGAACACGTGCTTAAGATGATTGGCTACATAGAGGAGCTCGCGGACCTTAGGAGCACGTTGGAGAATGAGCTCTATACGGACTTGATTCTTCAGTCCCTTCCTTCCACTTACGCCCAGTTCATCCTGAATTTCAACTTGCAAGAAAAGAAAGTTGAACTTTCAGAGCTCCTCAACATGCTGAGCAGTGCAGAGGGCACCCTACAGAAAGGTAGGGAAACATCCACTTTGTTTGTAGGAGGATCTTCCTCTTCTAGGTCCAAGGCAAAAGCCAAGGGAAAGAAGAAGAAAACCCCCGCCAAACCAAGGGGCGGTGTTAGTAAGATGGATACGAAGGGAAAAGCAAAAGCAACAAAGGTAGCAGGGAAGCTTGTGGATAAGGAAGAATGCTTTTACTGTCACAATAGTGTACACTGGAAGAAAGATTGCAGGTCTTGGAAGGCCAGAAACCAGGATCTGAAGCAAGTTGCGGCTTCAGCTTCAGGTGTGTATGTTATTGAAAACTGTCTATCAATAAACTCTACGTCCTGGGTATTGGATACCGGATCAAGATCTCATATCTGTAATTCTTTGCAGGCGTTGAGAAAGCGTAGGTTTTTGAAGGCAGGTGACCTGACCCTCAAAGTTGCAAACGGAGCTAGCATGGATGCTGAGGCCGTGGGGGACTATCACCTGGGAATGTCGGATGGACATGTTTTGGTTTTACGTAATTGCTTTTTTGTACCCAACGCAACTTGTAATATCATTTCTGTATCTTTGGTTTCTAAAGTAGGTTATGAATTTGCGTTTGTAAGTAATGTTGTAAACATTCAACTTAATCAAGTTCTGATTGGGTCAGGTACATTGAGCAATGGTATATACGTATTAAACCAACCACAGATTTTCAATGTCCAGAATACACACAAATGAAAGTCTCCGGAAATAAATCAGACTTTCTTATGGCATTGTAGACTGGGTCACATCAATGAGAGAAGGTTGACGAAGTTACATACAGAAGGATATTTGGATCCGTTCGAATATCAATCATATACAACTTGTCAATCCTGTCTCAAAGGAAAGATGACAAAGACTCCGCTCACTGGACACGGAGTGAGAGCGAGCGAGCTCTTAGGACTCGTGCACAGCGACGTGTGCGGTCCAATGTCTACAAATGCACGAAGCGGTTATTCTTACTTCATTACTTTTACGGATGATTTTTCAAGGTTCGGACATGTCTTCTTAATGAAGCATAAATCTGAAGCCTTTGAAAAGTTCCAGGAATATAAGAATGAAGTAGAAAAACAAACAGGCAAAAGTATCAAGACACTAAGATCTGATCGAGGTGGTGAATACTTGAGTGCCGAGTTCCTGGATTACCTAAAAGAGAATGGAATTCTCTCTCAGCTTACTCCTCCATACACTCCGCAACATAACGGTGTATCGGAGAGACGGAACCGAACCCTATTGGATATGGTACGTTCCATGATGAGTAACGCTGAGTTACCGCGATCTTTCTAGGGATATGCACTAGAATCAGCTGCATACCTTTTGAACCGAGTTCCAACTAAGACTGTGCCTACCACACCATATGAGTTATGGAGTGGGAAGAAACCCTATCTTCATTACCTGAAGATATGGGGATGTCCAGCTTTTGTAAAAAAGCAGCATGCGGACAAGCTCGAGGCACGCTCAGTACTGTGTAAGTTTGTGGGATACCCAAAGAACTCCAGGGGGTATCTTTTCTATTACGCAGAGGAACAAAAGGTCTTTGTTTCTCGTAATGCCCACTTTCTGGAACATCAGTTCTTAGAAAAGGAAATAAGTGGGAGCGAAATAGAACTGGAAGAAATTCCAGAACCACGAGCTATTACTGAAAGCTTAGTAGAACTAGAGGGTTCGAAAGATCAGGACATTCCTACGCCGCTCCGCAGAAGTAGTAGGCAGTCTCATCCGCCCGAGAGATACTACGGTTTTCTCATAGACGGGGATAGAGAGGATTGCATCATTGATAGTGATGAGCCTACTAGGTTCCAGCAGGCCATTCAGAGCGTTGACTCGGTAAAATGGCTGGATGCAATGCGGACCGAAATGGAGTCCATGTACACCAACAAAGTATGGACGTTGGACATTGCTCCAGACGGGGTAAAACCCGTAGGATGCAAGTGGATCTTCAAAAGGAAGATTGGTGTAGATGGACAGGTTGAGACCTATAAAGCTAGACTTGTTGCAAAAGGTTTCCGTCAAAGACCTGGCTTGGACTATGACGAAACCTTTTCTCCAGTGGTTATGCTGAAATCCATTCGGATCCTTCTTGCCATTGCTGCCTTCCACGATTATGAGATCTGGCAAATGGACGTAAAGACCGCTTTTCTAAATGGAAATTTAGAGGACTGTGTCTATATGGACCAGCCAGAGGGTTTCATTCAGAGTGGGAGCAGCGGAAAGGTGTGCAAGTTGCTTAAGTCCATCTATGGACTAAAGCAGGCATCGCGGAGTTGGAACATCTGTTTTGATGAGACGGTCAAAGAATTTGTCTTTATCAAAAATCCAGATGAACCATGCATCTATAGTAGATTTGTAGCGAGAACTGTTGTATTCCTCGTTTTATACGTGGATGACATTCTCTTGATAAGAAATGACATTCCTATGCTACAATCTGTCAAAGGGTTCTTGTCACACAGGTTCTCTATGAAAGACCTGGGTGATGCCTCATACATTCTGGGGATCCGGATCTATCGTGACAGATCCAAGAGGATACTGGGACTCTCACAGTCCAGGTACATCGACACCATACTGAAAAGATTCAGTATGGAAGATTCCAAGCGTGGTAATCTACCAGCTTGTCACGGGATCACCCTCTCCAACGAGATGTCTCCCAAGACTGATTTGGAAAGGGATTACATGTCTATTATACCCTACGCTTCTGCGGTAGGCTCTATAATGTATGCAATGTTATGTACCAGACCAGATGTAGCTTATGCACTGAGTGTAGTAAGCCGGTATCAGTCAAACCCTGGGGAGAAACACTCGATAGCAGTAAAGAACATTCTCAAGTACCTGAGAAGGACTAAGGAGATGTTCTTGGTGTATGGAGGAAAAGACCTCCAGGTCGAGGCCTTTGCTGACTCCAGCTTCCAGAGTGACAAGGATGATTCCAAGTCCATGTCGGGTTATGTCTTTACCCTCTATGGAGGGGCGGTGTGTTGGAAGAGTTCCAAACAGGAAACCATTGCAGACTCGACGATGGAAGCGGAATATATCGCTGCTTGCAGATGCCGCAAAAGAAGCCGTCTGGATGAAGAAGTTCCTCACGGAGCTTCAGGTGGTTCCTACCATTGTTGATCCAATACCGCTGTATTGTGACAAAACGGAGCTATAGCTTTAGCGAAGGAACCCAGGTCCCATCAGAAGTCCAGACACATCTTGAGGCGGTATCACCTAATCAGGGAGATCGTGGGTCGCCAGGAGATCGAGGTTCGGAGAGTTGCTACGGAAGATAACACTGCTGATCCATTCACCAAGGCCTTACCCCAGACTCAGTTCGAGCGGCTGATCGAGATAATAGGTCTTCGATACGCTAGTACATGGCCTTAGTGCAAGTGGGAGATTGCTAGTGTATATGCCCTAGAGGCCATTACTGTATCATACTGGATTGTATATTACTTGATGGAAGCTTGGGATATTCACCTTGTATTGACATTCTTGCTCAAAATGGTAGTATGCTACTTGGTTTGTTTCTGCTTTAATGTGTGCATGTGTTTCTTTTAACATATCGCCTTTACACATTAGTGCAGCCCTTAGGATCTTTGCTTGATTACCAGCGTTGTGATGGCAGTCACACTCGTGGGGGCTGGGTAATCTATAAGCACATCCTTATGCAAGTCCCTAGTCGCAGGACTATCGAGACAGGGCATCGATACTCCGGAGTAGACTAGCGCATGCGCTTCTTATCCCAGCTTGGGAGACGGTCTGTCCCACAGCCGTCAGTACGTCGTACTTGAGATAGTATGCGGGTGCTCGTCAGGTTACGAGTACACTAGACAGGACTCGTTGGGAACTGTTGGTTGATATTATACCTATCGTCAGTTATCAGTTCCCAGGTGACATGAGTACAGCTTAGTCCGTTGACTTGATACTGTCACTTCGCCTCGAGTGTGTTCCCACTGTACTTTGATTACTACCCTACCACGGCTCAAAGGAGTCGTGCAAACAGGTAGTTTTTGGGTGCAGTCCCGAAGCACTTGGAGGCAGTGACGGTTAGACAGGATTCGTCTCTCCCGGTATTGGGGGTTGATATCGCGCTGTGTCTAGGAGAGCCATTACACAAAGTCCCTGGCCAGGGCAAGCGAGATAGACTGGTAGGTTTCTAGTGTTATCTCAGGTGTTCTGGGCTACACTCCGACACGACTTGTACCGCTAGTAGGGGAATGATGTTTACCGCCCCTAGGCCCGCCATGCGATGTTCTTAGACGAACAGACCGGACTGTACGAAGATTGTCACATTCAGACTCAGTAGGAGTTCAGATGGGTTTACCTCGTCAGTCTTCTTATCGGCATCTACCTGGGGACCGTTACGTACAGCTAGTGCCGCTTGCGGTCTGTGGTTAAACCCACTGCCAGCGTAGTGTCGAGTCTTTAGAGTCCCACACAGAGGGTTATTCTCCTTTGGGCAAAACTGAGTAGAGGTCGCATGGTTTTGCGACAGGGTTCGTTCACATCCGCGCACTTGTGCACGTTTGGCGTCCGGACAGACATTATTAGTGGGCTCTGGTTTGAGCCAGATCCTAGTATATGTTTTGGGGTTAGTTTTATCTCATAGTATTCATGTTCCTCGGAACACGAATGCGGGTGTGTGGGCACAGTTGATTGAGGCGGAGGAAGAGGATTTTCATTAGGGTTTCGGAACGGGTGTGTATGCACAGTTGACAGTCGTCTTTTTCCAAACCCTAATGAATTTTTGATATATCAATTAATAATATTAATTAAATGAAATTGTGTCATGGTTGGGTTTGTTGACTTGTTGACCATGGTTGACTTGTTGACCATGGTTGAAACTTTGACTATCATCATTACAAATCAAAGATGCTCTTTGATTCTAGCAAAACCATTTAATGTGATATGATAATAGTCTTATCAAGCCTTCCATCAACTTTTTCATTTAGATTAATTTTATTAATTTGATAATTCACTTGATATTGTTATGGTTGCAAAACTATTCTCATTCTATCATAACATTTCTCTCTCTTCTCTTCATCTTCTTCCTTCTCTAGTTCAAGGAGAACAAATCTCATGTGTTGAGAAACATCTCCTTGAAGATAAAACACCCTAAGACACTCTCTACTCACTCTAAGGTTGAAGGTCTAGCAATCCAAAGACCTTAGTTCTCTCAAAGTTCGAGAAAGGAGCCCAAGGTTGAAACCCTTAGGTGGATCCATCTTTGACGGAAGAAGGCGACGAGGAAAGCACCATCCAAGCACTACAAATAGTTCAAGAAGAAGGAGTTCAAGTGAGGTATAACACCTAACCGAGTAGATAAATCTCAAGTTTGGTTGCTAGTGTGTAGTTTAGCCAAGATCCGTTCTTGTAGTCCATGTTACCTAAGTCTTAAAAATCGTTTTTCGCCATTTCCGCAAGCCCGAAAGAACCGGGAGAGGTAACGTGGACTTACAATATTCTGGTTACTAGATCTATGGTTTTAAATCTAGATTTGGGTAGTTTCCCAATCTGGGTACTTAGACAGTATTCTGAAGGTGTTTTAGAATGGACGACTCCTAGCATGGTGGTGTACCTGCAGGTGATGGAGTATCCCTCTCTAAAGGTGTCTTACAGATTAAAAGGGAGAGAGATGTGCATGATTGGCATATCACATGCTTAGGCAATTGAGTCAATCATGAGATGTCAAGTACCACACCAGATGTTGTTTTTGCACTAGATGCAATAAGTTTATATTAATCCAATCCTGGAGCAACATTCGGAAGCAGTTTTAGAACATAAGTGGATGTTCTAAGGATTTGATAACGACAGCCTCCTTTAGGAGACGGTTATCATTCCAGGCTTCCAATGTGACATGGATGACAGAGTGACCGTCAGAGTTATAGTTTTTCCTCTGACGAAGGGTGCAGTATTATGGACAAGTGGTCCAACAGGATATTGTGGGAGGCATGGTGCAGGATACTGATTAGGTTCAGTTGACGATACAGTTTAAGAAGTTTGGATTTGGAGTTCATTTATGAACCAGGTCCCATCAGATATCCAGACATATTCTAAGACAAGTATTACTCAATTCGGGAGATGGCTTTCTCCGCGAACTTGTGATTAAGTGAGACATAGAAAGAAACATCAGGGCGGATCCACTCACTGAGGCTATTTCTCGAACACAAGAGTTTTGTGAAACTGATTAGTAGAGGAGTTGGGTGTTCGGTATCATACGGGCTATGAGAATGCGACATCGCAATAATTAGCCTTAAGTGCAAGTGGTAGATTGTTGGATGTAGTGCCCTCAAAGTCAATTTTTGGATCGCAGGCACGTGATTTCAATGATCGAGGAGGACCTATACCGATTGGACAAACTTACTCGAGATGATAGTATGCTATCTGGTTTGTCTTTATCATCGTGTACAGCTTTAGGTGACATGATCACTATTACACGTTGATAGAGCCCTTAGGATTCTTGCTTGACTACCAGCAGTATGATGGCGATCATATACGTGAGAGTTGGGTAGTCCATAAGCACATCCTTAAAAGTGGTCCATAGTCGTGGGAGTTTTGAGACAGGGCATCGATACTCCGGAGTAGACTAGTGTATATAGTCGAGACCCCGACGAGGGGCAGTGGACGATCTCACAAGCCATTGGTGACAGTTGATTCACCTAAGATGTATACAGGTGCTCATTGGGTTATGAGTGCACGAGACATGACTCGCCGGGAACCTGCTAGTTGGTATTATACCTAGCGTCAGATAGCAGTTCCCTGGTGATATGTGTACAGGTTAGTTCATCGACCCAAGGTCGTCATTTGTCTCGTGTGAGTTCCCACTGTGCTTAGATTACTACCCTACCACGTCTCAAAGAAGTCGTGCAAACAGATTTTAGTTGGGTATAGTCTCGAGCCACACAGAGGCAGTGAGCGGATCGGCAGGGGATTCGTCTTTCCCGGTATTGGGGTTGAGATCATGCTGTGTCTAGGAGAGCCATTACACCAAGTCCTTGGCCAAGGCAGGTGAGAATTACTGGTAGGTATTCCAGTAGTTTCTCAGGGTGTTCAGGGCTACCCTCCAACATGACATATACCGCTTTTGGGGGTCTGACGTTACCAGCCCCCTGAGCCCGATATGTGATGCTCATAGACGAATGGACCAGACTGTACGGATATTGTCACTGATAGGCTCAGGTAGGGTTCCAGGATGAGTTCGCTCAACGGCTTCCCTTTCGGTAAATACATGGGCAGCCGTTACGTACAGCTAGTACCACTGACGTGCTTGTGGTTAAACCCACTGTCAGGGTATTGACGAGTCTTTAGAGTCCCCCACAGATAGTTTTCTAAGTTCGGGCGAAATGTTGTAGAGGCCGTATGGTTTTATGGCAGGGTTCGAACATGCACGTGCACTTGTGCACGTGTCATGGTTCGGACAGATAATACTGGTGGGCTTTAGTTTAACCCGGATCCAAGCATTATATTGTGTAGGAGTATTTTTTATCTCATTGCATTTTGTTCGGTCGGAATACAAATACGGTATGTATATACAGTTGTGGGGTAATCCTGTAATTTGTTACAGGATTGGTTTTTGAAGTTGCCAGTTTTTCTCCGTTCGATTAAACATTAAATTTAATGTTTAATTATTGGTTGAAGTTGATATATCATTTTTGGCCAAATTTTTTTTCCATTCTTTGCATCATGGCCGAAATCATTATGATGAGGTGGAGTTCTTTTGTTGTGATTGGTCAATGGAAGTTTCTAGTTTGATGAGGTGTTTTTTGAGTCACCATTTGCATTTAATTCCTTTTGTCTTGCCAAGGATATTTGCTTATGATCTTTTGGATGATATTTATTCTTATGGTCACCTTGATCTTTCCTTGTGCTCACCCCCTCTCCATAATGGCCGACCCCACCCATTTCAGCCCAATGATTTTGGCCGAGCACTTCTTAGTGCAAGAAAAATTGCTTGGGCTGATTTTTGCTTTTCTTCATGCAAAGATTCATTGATCACAAACTCTTTTTGGCAACTTCAATTTACCTTTACCTATTGGCTTGGGTTCCTTGAGACAAAATATTCTACACACTCCCTACTTCAATCTTGGATATGTCGGTTAGCAAACTTCATGTCCGAGTTGCTTCAGTTTGAAGCGGGAGCCCGTATAAAGATTCGTTGACGTGGTGTCACCTCGTCGAGGAGACAGGAGATCGGAGATGCCGCGAGGACCGTGGGATGATGGCTAAAGACCGAAGGACGCGGATCGATCGGTATAGCTATTCTATCTGTTTGTAGATTTCTAGTTTAGTGTTAACGGCACGATCTGGGTTACAGTCTATGTTAGCGCCAGTTTATGAAAAGATTTTTATTCCGTGTTTGGAATCAGATTATTGGCCGGGACGCTACCGTATACTTACATAAATGTGATCCTTTTATGGAGTCAGAGTACCATCCCGTTCTTTCCGATAAGATTATTATTCGGGATATCGATGAAAGCTTCGAGGAAATCTTCGCTGATGAACTCGCATTTTTAGAAGACATGGGCGTTGTGATGAATCAACACCAACCCAAAGAAGTTGAACCGCCACATCTTTTTCTTATCAAGATGAGAATGCGAGTAATCCATCGTCATTGTTTCGTCTCTACAAACTGAGACGTAAACCTTTTCCATTACACCTCTTGTCTCCTCCCCACTTTTTCACGTCAATAGGCGACATGTTCTTCCACCAACCTTGGTGCTTCATCGATAATTTTTTTGAATGGTTAGTGTTGACTTTTGGTCTTTGTAAGGCTTTATTTTGACCAATAACTTTAAACCCCTAATGATTTTAATTGCTTAAAACTATTTTACTTAAGTTTGGGGGGGAATATTTTGGCTCTTGAAAGAAAATGATTTTTACAAAATTGTGAGCCAAAAATAAGTTTGGGGGAGAATTTTACTTTCACTATTTCATGTCCTCGTTACTAACTTTTCCTCCCAAATCTACAGTTTTTTTTAAAGCTTAACAGATGATATCAGTGAGTACACTGCTGTAAACAGGTTTGGGGGAGGTTTGTGCTTATTCCCGCGTTACTTTGCATTATACTATATATAAGCACAAATTTATTTTTTTTGATAATGAAAGTTTGAAAGTGAAAAATTATATATGAAAGATATGAATAGTTTGAGAAAAACAAGAAAGTTAGAGGTTTTCTTAAACGAAACTAGTAATAAGTAGTTATGAGCCGTTGTCCCAAGGGTTTGTATGATGAAGGAAATCACTAATCTGAGGAAAGATCTAAGTCTGAAACATAGTCCTTATTCTTGAGGCCAATCATCTGAATGTTGATACCCTACTATACGCACTTACACACATCTTGAAACTTGGGATAGTAGAGGATACCTTGAAATGCACTTGTCTAAAAGCCTTAGTATGAATGGAAAAAAAGGACAAGTGGTGAAGAAGGAAAAAAATGAACACTGGTTTTGTAATTACCAAGGCAGCATAAAAAAATATAGCAAGGGTGCTTTATCACCTAGTGTCTTAGACCAACTGGTTTGGGAGCCACCGCTAAGCCTTAGGTATGCAAGACGAGGAATTACGTCTTAATATGTGACCACATTTTGTAATCGGTCGGTTAGTACCTCAAGAAGTATTAACGGTCGCATGAAGAATGTGTGAGCAATTTTATCGAAAATATTCACCAACTATAAAGTACTTTGGAAGATGGACAAGAGTATGATAGCTTGAATTGAATTCTCTAAGTGTAGGGATGTCATTTACACACACGTAGAAGTATATGATCAATGTTTGGAGGAAAGATAGGGAGGAAAACTAAAGACGATGTTTTATTGAGGGATGATGTGATTTCTAACATCTTTTCACGACCATTAAGATAGAGCTCATAGCAACTAAAAAACTGGTGTAGTTGAAAACTCTTAGTTTCGAGTTCTTTCTTTCATAATTCTTATTTTTGTATGTAACATTCACTATCTTTCTTTTATTATAGGATTTTGTGGGTGTAATCCGCTGAAAACCCTCAGGAGACAACACTCCTCCTGTTAGGGACACCTAGAGGTTTAACGGCTTGTTGCACGTGCTCAGTGCAATCGTGTTGCCTACGAAAGTGTGCTACTTAGGATTATTCTTTTTCTTTTTCTCCTTCTCTTAGTTTGCTCGGGACGATCAAAGTTAAGTTTGGGGGTATTTGTTCAGTCGATAAAAGTGCATATTTGATATGATATTTTCCTTACTATTCTTAAATATCTAAAGGTGTTTATTATAAATATGACACATATGAGGATTTATCTGTAAAAATACTATTTTCATGTGTTTATATATTATAATTAACATTATGAAGAAAAATGTAAGCATATAATATCTATGTAATATTTGGTCCATTTAAATATGCTTGCCTTATCAAATATCTTTGACCAATTCTCTTAAAACTATAATATCATGTCAAATGGTTAAGATAATATTTCAATAAAAACAAATTCTACTATCATTATTTATTGAGATAATTGTGCAGAAATTATATCAGGACTGGAATCAAGGAAATCTAAGTTATCAAGATAAAATCTGCCGAAATCTCAAAGTAAATCGAAGAAATCAATTCTTGCAGAGACGTAGAGAAGATTTTCAGATTCCAGATATCAAAATAGTCTACATGTGTCACAAGAAGAGGCCACAAGAATTTTGAAGCAAAGAACCCTCCAACCCATCGCGGATCCGCGGCCAAACCCACCAAACGGCCGCGGTTCCACCGCACTTCTGAAGATTTAGGGCTCTGGATTTTCTGGTTGGGAGCCTAACTAGTTACCATATTAGGAAACTAGGGTTCTGGCTCTGTGACTATAAATAAGGACCGAGAGCCTTTTGGAAAAATGATCAAACCGACGAGATCACGAAGTCCTAGACGGCTCAAGAATCCTAGTTGATCATCGACAGTTTATCTACCTCCTTAGAAGAGATCGAGAAGCAAACTAGGGTTTTGTAATCATTTTCTAAAGGAACAAAGTGTACTTGATCTTGTTGATTAATAATGGTAGTTGTTTTATTATATTATTTTAATTTCTGTAGTTTTCAATATGATTTTCCTTTCTATCTTTTCTTTTCCCAACATGCGCGAGTAATTCTCCGCTTGTTAGGGTTCGTAGGATTAGGGTAGATTAATGGATGATGAAGATCTTTAAACTCTTTTTACGTCCTATAAAGTTTATAAGCTTTATCAAAAGAATAGTTAACATCCTAATCAGGCGCGCTATCAATTCATTGATAGTCTCGACCGCGATTTGAGATCAGATTAACAATTGGTTTGGTAAAGGCTAGACATGAACGGAGATCCATGTCAAGATAGGGGTTAAGAGTGGGAACCCTTTTCCTTCCAGAAACCCTAATCTACATGCATCACTGTCGATCTAGTTTTAAATCTATTAAAGGATAAAAGGAGTAATCTTTAATTAATCATCCATGACTACTAAATCTTAACGAACCCTACAAGCCCCCTTCTAATAAAAAACCTACATCCGTAATTAATCTAGATCTATATCCTGCATCCGTGTTTGACGTAGATCTAGAACCAACAACCATTCTTCACCATTCCTCTATTCTTCCTCTTTTTTCAACACGCCTAAAGTAAGATTAAAAGATTCAACATTTTCCTGAGGACAACCCGTACTCATCTCGGTCTAGCTACACGCGACACCGTTATTGATTGCGGCTACTACACTCTTCTCTAAATACAGATCAATCAACACCTATTGCGCTTATTGGATAGTCTTCTTCCAAACCATAGGCAGGTGCCGAAAGGTGGGGAAAGAAGAAAACCAATTAGCCTAAGTGTGGTGTACAGAAGGTAATTAGTAAAGACAAATAAAGGGATCAGAAAAAGGGCAAAGTAAATTGCGACTGCTATCATTCACGACCAAACCGCGTATCTCATCGCCACTCCTAGTTCACCTTTGAATTTCTCCAGAACACCCTGTATCACTACGAAGATCCACAGTTATTGGATAATCCATCATATAGTTACATACGAACTCGAAAGAACTTTCTCCAGTTCGAGGATGGATTCTGGTTCAGGAGAAATAGAATAAGGTTTATTCAGTTGTCTTTTATCTTTACCTTCTCTCAAGTTTAGAGTACTCCTAGGATTAGGAGAGTACACCTATTATGCTTATTGGATAGTCTTCTTCCAAACCATAGGATGGTGCCGAACGGTAGGGAAGGAAGAAAACTATTTAGCCTAAAGACGGTGTACAGAAGGTAATGAATAAAGACAAATAAAGGGATTTGGAGAGATGGCAAAGAAATATATGGTTACTGTCATGAATCTGGATAATGGAAGAGGCATTACTAGGAATACCCGGCTATCCCTTCGAAGCATTTTTATGTTTCAGTTTCACTGTGCATTGTTAATTGAAAACTGATTTTCCAATTAGATCCTTACTCCAGGGTATTTATTTACCAAGTTTTGATTCTCACATCTGTATGGTTTTACAGATGATGAGTAGGAGTAAGTTATTGGGAATTAGGTATTTATATCCTCATTATATCGGAATTCGTTGTAATTGTTGATATTTAAGGAAATCGCGTGGAGATTTTGCCTGATGGCAAATATTTGGTTTTGAATATCCGTTGTTATACACCAATTTCAAACTGATAATCTGTACGTTTATTTTATAAAGTGAGATATAACTTTTTGAAATTATGTCCATGACATTTACCTATATCAGTTGATGGTTAGGTAAGGAGCATTAAACAGCTATGTAATTCTTCTTAACCATGGTACAGTTTTCAACCTACGACGCACAAGATATGAGTTATTTAACTCAGGGGACTTATACAAAGTATTGTATGTTGTCCAGTGTCCATTAGTACAGAGGGGATGGTACTCATACTATATTCTGTTTACTTGTGACTTCTCAAGTTTTAGACAAGTGTTTTGTAGAAACACAAGGTCCATGTTTTGAGAAGTTATAGGTACAAGAATAAAGTAGAGAACCACGTGATGCAAGCATCAGGATTCTTCAAGGTGATCGAAGATGTAGATACTTGTGTTTGGTATTCAGTTGATAGTAATGGTTTTTGAGAAATTTGTTTCTTTTTCAGGTCTGGATGCATTCCTAGTTGAGTAATGCTGATCGGTCTAGCTCCATTCAGTTGACATGCACTGGAGACAGCTGCATGATTTGAATCTGGTTCCAATTAAATCAGTGCCTCTGTTTCTATATTGTATATAGAATGGTTCATATCTTAACGATGTTAAGGTATATGGAGTTGTCTGGATTATGCTTAAAACCAAACTCTGGATAACTCAAGGCACGTTTCTGTAATGACAGTTTGTGGGTTATCTCGGGCTATGACGAGGGGTAACTTTCTACCATCTGGAAGATCAATAGTGATATTGATCTTGACTCGCCACAGTTTTAGTAAAATGGACTTTTTCATAAAACAGTAGTTGGAGTATGGTAGAACTCGAAGTGATTTCAGAACCACAGACGATTACTGAAAATTTAATAAGAACCTAAAGATTCAATCGGGTTTGACATTTCATTAGCCACTCCGCAGATATGGTGGGTAACCTCAGCCATCCGAGAGGTACTTCGGTATCCTCAAAGCCGGTGACAGAGAGGTTCTTGTTTACCCAGACTTGCCATTACTGCTGTTCTAGACTATGAGACCCGGCAGGAGGATGAGTATAGCGCCGTTCTAAACTATCTTTAGAAATGCAAGTGTATATGACTCTGCCAGAGGGTTGTTGTAGTCAGTAGGAGCAGCAGAAGCATATTGGACAAGTAGCTTATGTCTATTTATAGGCTAAAGCATATATAGAGGAGATAGATCATCTAATTTTGATGTGACAGTCATAGGTTTTGACTTCATCAGAATAGGAGATGGATCTGTTAAGAAGGAAGTAAGGTGTGATGTCCTGGTATTTGGATGACATACACTTTGTAGGAAGTGAAATTCCTACACTACGATCGGTTATACTGTGGTTTCCATACAGTGGTTTCTCCACATAGGATATGGATATAATATAAGGCATTTCTGGTTACTAGATCTATGGTTTTAGATCTAGATTTGGGTAGTTTCCCAATCTGGGTACTTAGACAGTTTTCTAAAGGTGTTTTAGAATGGACGACTCCTGGCATGGTGGTGAACCTGCAGGTGATGGAGTCACCCTCTCTAAAGGTGTCATACAGACTAAAGTGGAGAGGGATGTGCATGATTGGCATATCACTTACTTAGGCAATTGTGTCAATCATGAGATGTCAAGTACCACACCAGATGTTGTTTTTGCACTAGCTGCATGATGATGCATCTTCTTCAGGTGTGTTCATTACAAAGAACTGTTTCTCTGTATCCTCTACGTCCTGAGTATTAGATACCAGATCAGGATCCTACAAATGTAATCTGTTACATGGGCTAAAGAAAGGTAGAGAACTGAGAACGGGTGATAAGTTTCAAGAGACAGAAAACGGTGCAAGTGTTGCAGCCAAGTCTGTTGGTCACTATCACCCTGTATTACTAGAATACATTGATTCTGAACGAATGTTATTAGATACCGAACCTGATATACAACATCATATCAGTCTCTTTATTAGTAAAGAAAGGATATAATTTTGTATTGTTGGATAATGTTTTGAACATTTCCTATATCAAGAGTTGATCGGTTCAGGCACGTTATCTAAAAGCATTGACGTTCTAAATCAAACTACAGTTCTTAGTATACAGAACACACACGGGAGGAAGAGTTCAGAAATGAACGAATTCTTCTTGAGGCATTGTAGACTAGGTCATATCAATGCGACCCGACTAGCTAAGTTACATTTAGATGCATATTTAAATCAGTTTAAATTTACATCTTATGAAACTTGCCAGTCATGTCACAAAGATAAGATGACCATAGCTCCGTTTACTAGAAACAGAGAAAGAGTCAGTGAACTCTTGGGACTGATACATAGTGATGTATAAAGGTCCTCAGTCTACATATGCCAGGACTGATTCTTTGTACTTCCTTATATTCACTGATGATCTCTCAAGACTCGGACACATGTTCCTGTTGAAACACAAGTCCGAAACTTTTGAGATAATCACCGAATATAAGTTAGAAGTAGAGAACCAAAAACGGGTATAAGTATTTTATCCATTGATGTGATCAGGGAGGAGAATACTTGGGCACAGGATTCCTGGACTATTCTAAAGGAAAATGAGATTCTCTCTCAGCATTACTCCTCTGTATACACCACAACACGTCAGTGTATCGGGGCGGAGAAATCACACCCTATGTGATATGGTGTGCTCTATGATGAGTACTACTGTGTTACCTATTTCCTTTTGGGCGTTGTGCACTTGAGAAGTTGCATACCTATTGAATTGGATTCCAATCAAATCAGTGCCTACCACTCCATATGAGATATGGTATGGGAAGAACCCATCTCTTAAGAAAGTTAAGATTTGGGGTTGTCCGGCCTATGTCAAAAGAAAAATCCGGACAAGATCGAGGCAAGGTCAGTTCTGTAGAACTGGAAGGAGTTCCAGCTATACAAACTACAGTTGGTGATTTGACAGAACCAAAGGATTCAATAGTCTCCGACGAACCACAACCTCTCCGTCGATCTAGCCGGGTTCCTCGTCCGCCTGAGAGATACTTCGGTTTCTCGATGACAGTGGGAGCGAGGATTGCATCATGAGATGATGACCCAACTAGTTTCGAGCAGGCCATCGAGAGTGATGACTCTGTAAGAATGGCTTGATGCTTAGCAATCTGAGATGGATTCCATGTACACCAACAAAGTATGGACTTTGGTTGCAATATCTGAAGGGTTAAATCCCCATCAGGAGCAAGTATATCTTGAGAAGATTACTTGGTGTAAATGGAAAAGTTGAGACATGTTAAAGATTACTTGATGTAGATCATACTAGTGGGGCCTGGGTAGTCAATGAGTACATCCTTCAATGTTCCTTGTCGTGGGGACATCGAGACGGGGCATCGAGATTCCAGAGTAGACTAGCGTATATCTTCTCGACCCATGTGATGGGCGATAGATGATCCCATATCCATTGGTGTTTGACATCAGAGATGGTATGCGGGTGCTCAGTGGTGACTGGGTATACTGAACGTACTCGCCGAGAACTCCCAGATGGTATTATACCTCACGTCAGATGGCAGTTCTCTGGTGACACTGGTACAGCTTAGTCTGTTGACCCGAGATCGTCATAGAGTCTTGTGTGTCTCCCACTGTGCTTTGATTTCCACCCTACCACGGCTCTACTGAGTCGTGTAAACAGGTGGTTTTTGGGTACAGTCCCGATTCACATGGAGGCAATGAGCGATAGGAGGGGATTCGTCTCTCCCGGTATTGGGGGTTGATGTTGCGCTATGCTCGACTGGCCATAACTGGAAATCCCTGGCCAGGGTTGCACTGATTTACTGGTAAGTGTTATCAGTAGTTTCATGCTTGTTATGGACCTTACATCGGCATGACTTATCAAGCTACTGGGGTCTGACGTTTACCACCCCTAGGCAAGATATGCGACATATCAGACGAACAGACCGGATTGTGCGGTAAGTGTTACTGAGTGGATTCGCAGGAGTGTGAGCAGGCTTGCTCGTTGATCTTCTGATCGCTCAATACCCGGGTGGCCGTTACGTTTAGCAGACCGCTTGCGGCTTATGGGTGATTGATATGATCACCGCCCACTGCCGGCGTATTGACGAGTCTTTAGAGTCCTACACAGAGGTTTCCTGGCTCAAGCGAAAAGAAATAGGAGCGCATATGAGATATGTGCGGGACCGGGAATAATACCAGTATGTGATACTGTATTCTATTCTCGCGATTTGTATCATCCGTCGGTTATATGTGATATAGCCGGGTTACCGGATCAAGTGTTGATTCGATACATTGATACACTTGATATTAGTCGGTTATATGCGACATAACCGGATCATTAAATCAAGTGTTGATTTAATGATTTAATGTATAATTATATATTTGATATATTACTTTACATTAACTAGTATTGGTTCACTTAAGATTGATTTTCTCACTTTTTGTGCACATGTTGTATATGTGATATATTTTTGTGCACTAGATTGTATCATGATTGATGATACATGCAAACTTGGGTGTATGTAAGACTTACACCATGTTTAAGATAATGGTTTAGATTTTATTTATTTTGTTTTGCATGACATTTTCACTAACCTAACCATTAACTTAAACTCTAGTTTAGTCTCTACAATGGTTTACTCACCCATGGTTGCATTATGATATACTTTACTTGATTATTCATTTTAGTTAATTCATTATTCATTCATATTCTTTTCTTTCTTCTTCTTCTTCAAGAAGAAGAAAGCAAGCTAGATTTTTTTCAAGTGAAGATTTAAAGTGAGAAACCCAAATCTAAAGTAAACCCACTTTCTATTTCTTCATCCTCTACTACTTGCCATGTAGTATAGGGTGTTCTCTTCACAAAGTTTATGACCAAGTGAAGGAATAGCTTGAGTTTGAGTCTCCTCGACGTAGATCATCTTCGGCCTCGAAGTCAACGACCTAGCCCGCTCATTTCTCCGAAGAAACCATCGCTAGAGTCCGGGATCCCGATGATCGCAGTGAAGGGACGTCAACATGGAGCTTTAGAAGTGAAGGACCGGATCTACAAAGGTTGTAATCCCTTTCACTTGCAGTTAAAGTAGTTTACTTTCTTTTTGTTTCGCCTTACCTCTAGTATACGATCTTGCATAGGGTTGTTCGGCACATAAAAATTTGATTTTGGCATGGTTGATGCATTATGGAACCTCATGAGTGTGCCTAGGAACCCTACAATGGTATCAGAGCCTAGCTAGAGCTTTAGGCAAAATGTAAACGAAGTTAGAAACCCGATCGAACCCCGAAACCCTAATCGATACCCTTCTCTGTACATTTTTTAAAAATGTTATTTTTTATGAATTAAAAATTCTCAGAAAATTAAGCAGGAAAAACTAAGAATTACTCTGAAGTACGGCCCTCTGATTCTTCTATATGACCGCGGAACCGCGGTCAAACCAAGGGTTTGGCGGCGGTTCCGCGGCCCAAATTGTGACTTAGTCCCTCATACTTCATATATTTATTCTTAGGTCCTTTCTTGTCAAATTTTTCTGGAAATTTTTTAATTCCACTCAAGTGTTGAGTTTTCTTAGGGTTGTATTGGGGACTCGTTGATTCGATCAGATAATTTTACCTTGTTTAGTTTGTCCGGGTAATTTTTAAATCGTGTTAAAAAGTTCGACCGGATATCAATATCTCAATTTTCCCCTGCCGGAAAATTTCCAAGTGTTGGATTTTTCCGTTGTTTAAGAGTGTTCTAAGTAGTGCAAGTAACGCGATAGACCCTCTAGAAGATAACAAACCTTAACTCGATTATGTGACCGTCTTGAACTGCCTTTTGAACCTTAGGGTTTGGGGCGGTACGGCGTGCCACATGTGAGGCGTTGGCTTGACCGTTCTACGGCTGGACCGTTGGTACTGTGGCATGAAGTGGATTTTTTTAAACTTATTTCAAGTGTTGAGCTTTTCGGGAAAACTTGGGTGTTTTATTGTTCGATCGGAAAGTTTAACATTGTCTATTTATCTGGAATGTGATACAATATTTGGAATCCACAAGTAGTTATGAGATAACTAATTTGAATGTTATAAATCTAGAAGTTTAGTCTCACTTGATCGGTTGCCACGGAATTTTGATGAGATCAAAAGTCCGTCGCAATCACGTTGCGTACGCGGATACTCGCCGGGTAAACTTAATGGATAGCCATGCCCCATATCCTCGACCAAGTGACTGTAGGAGAACCCCGTCCCCAAAAGCATCCGTTCGGGTGCTCGCGGCAGCGGTGTCCGCCTTAGTGCACTTCGTCGACGGTATCGGGGGTGCGACCGTCTACTAAAGTTTGCGACGAGCATTCGTTCAGGATGTCGGGAATCTTGTTGAATTGCCCGACTTGATATTGAAAAGTGTTTTCGATTCTGAGACTAAAATGCGGGGTTTATAATTGTTAGGCATGCGATGTCTAAGGAGGTTACGGATTCCAACTGTTGTAGTTTTACACTTTATTTTCTGCGACCGTAAGTGTAATATATGATATCGCCGGTTTCGTTGCTATATGTCAACGACAATTGGGATGGGCATATTTACTTACGTTGATGTCACGACCCGAAATTGGCACGTGACGGCCCTAATACTACGCAACGCCCTAAGACGTAACGTAGTAAAAGAAAGCCAAAACCCAGAAATCTAAACCATAAAAATACGGAAAAGATAATTTAAGTTTTGAAACATTTGAAATCACAACCCAAATTCTTTAAAAGTCTTACTTTCTTTCTTTAAAATTTTAGCAACACCCTCTTTTTGTAAAAACTAGCTAAGATGAATACAATACAAATATACGACGCCGTAGCGAAGAAATAAAGACAATAGAGAGAAAGCTGCATATAAAAGACAACAAATCCACAAATAATATACGATAACGTCCTCACCAAGTCTCTAAGTCAACAATACAATAGTAGATGGAGAGTACAATATACAACGAATGTATAATACAAAATACAGATAACCACCAAAAACCCACCTAAGCAAAATAGCACTGTGAGCTGATGCGGTATCTGTAGCAAAAGATGATAGCTGAAAAGCGGAATAGCCTGCCTCGACTACTCTGGGGAACAACCTGAAATACCTGTGGCACAACGGGGGTGAGTTGCCAACTCGTGAATAGTAGATAACATATGCAGGTAATCGCAGGAATGTACGTACAGCATGAATCTAAGATATGCGATTACAGTAATAACATGTCATGCAAATGCTGAATAAAGGAAAGTACACTAGCAGGTATAATTAATATATGAAGCAATGATGACCTGATAATAGTATACAATAACTATACAATAGGGATATGAGAAAGAAAATATGCAACTATCATAAGGGTACACTAACAGGTACTCCTAATGAATGGAACAGTGCATAAGTGAAAAGGTACGAGGTATGGAGTGAAATATGTTATCCACGGAATCCTGTCATCGTGGTAGGATCACAATCCATCAAGACACTCAAATCCCAATTCCTCAAATCAGCCCCCACATTGGGCTCTCACATCATATGAGTCTCACTTCTCCTCAATGTACAATATCGAGTAATCTCATATATCCCGAATGTACAAATCAACGATCACATAGGTATGTCCAATATCCAATCTCAATGAATCACCTAATAACCCAAGTCAAATCTTCAGTAAGAATCTAACATCCTAAAGGTATATATATACAGAAATAAATATGATGGGGGCAATACACATATATTAGCGTCCCATTCCACTAATATTGGTGTAAGGGTATATATAACAACGGCTAAATCCCCTGTTATATATACAAAGGTGTTAAAGAAATATCATGAAAACCAAGGTGCCAAGCATCGACACAGAAATCCTGATCACGTATCATACGCTATCCCGAAAGCACGAGTGCCTAGCTCTGACCCTTGCCTTTCGACGTATGCATACATACATGACTCCCAGCGGTGTCTCCGTGATCCCCCGCCGAGTCATGGGTACTGTCACCGGTAGGTACTCGCCCGCCTCCAGGCTCAATCGGAAAAATTCATCGATCTTCTTGCCGATGGGAACCATACCGGGCCCTACCATGTACCCTCATACGGCAACCACACCTCGTATGGAGTATATAATCAGAACCGATAAATCTCATGGTGGCTGCGCAAATATCATCTCAAGGAAACCGGGTTTTTCAATGTATGCATAATTTCATGAACTCCCGCGGTTCCCAAATCCCGAAAACATCATGTAAAATCCAAATAAACAATGCGCAAATCCAGGAATAAATATATGCAATATATCTGAAATACGAGCATATCAATGAGAATATGTAGCTGAAACCAGATGTATGCGAAACCAATAAGGTACAGCTAAGTAACATCAGTAAATGTAAATATGCAACATCAACTGAATATGTGTGTAACATACAGGTATAGCAATGTATAGGTATCTACCTATAAGAACTGATGTCGTATACCCCCTGGGTATAAGAAGAATATGAGTAAGATATCCCCCCGGTATAAGTAAAATATGTAAAAGGTATACCTGTAGCTGTATCGCAAGGTGTAAATGTACCTATCACTAAAGGTATGATACACTATAGGTATACCGGTAAGCTAGATGTCATGTGTGACACGCAATAGTATCTATAAGGGGTAGTGTGTGACATGGCAATTATTGACGGTGTGTGTGTAGCATACAATCCGTGCTCGTGCAACATGAACCGTCAATAATATGTGCAGTGTCCTACGGCTGCTAGTCACAGTATAACTATATCAAGGAAATAAAGTAAAGGCGCAATTCTACAATGATGTAGAATGTGCGACAGGTATTTGAATCCTAGCCCAGACGCATAACGCCATGCGGACGATTCCCCTGTAGATGTTAAATCTACTCACCTACACTCCACGCTAGGTGAATCCTACCATCTGCTCCCCCATGTAGCAGTGTCCGTAGTCCCTGCCTGCAAACCTGCAAATAACACATGGAAATCACATATAAGCCAAATATCTTGCAAAACGCGATATCGAACCAAAACGAGAAACTCGCGTCGCGAACCAAACGCGCGTGTGCACGATACGCTGAATCGTGTGTGTACGCGTCTAAAACCATCGCGACACGCCGCGATACGCTGGATCACAGAACCCTCTCACGTATCGCGCGTATCGCGCAAACACAACGAACACCAAAAACGATATATGATCCCAGATTTCCCTACAGGTCAAATATTACAAAACTAGACATGCCAAAGCACTATACAACACAGAAGACAACCCCAGCTAAGACCCCAACACCCCTGCCCCCTACTTGGCCGCAAATTGTGGCCAAACCCATTAAATATGCGGCCTGGAACAAGAATGAGGGGCTCGTGTTTTGGTGGTGGTGTCTAGACCTAACAAGCATGCTCCAGTTTCCTCAATTTTACCCTGAAGGGTCCGGGTCAAAAGCAGATTCCAGATTGCCAATATATCGCTTTAAAAACACCAATTTGCACAATTTAGAAACCTTATGGTATTTTAGTGTAATCCAGGGCTAAGCTCAGTTCAGTGACCCTAATAACACTTAAATAAACTAAGGTAACTAACACAATCAACAATTTTGCCACAACATATCACAAATCACCAAAACTAGCATTAAATTAGCTATTTAACACTAATCGACACAAAACCACACACAACTAAAGTAACCATGAAATGGGGTTCAGAAATATACCCTAATGAACCCCAAGATGCAGGAGAAGAAGTGTGTGAGGGGTTGCTACTGCTGCTGGTGATGTTGGTGCATGTTGCTGCTGCTGAAGTTGCTTGAGCTGCTGATGCTGATGCTGTTGCTGATGCTGGTGCCACTGCTGCTGCTTCTGTTGTTGTTGTTGATGAGGCTGCTGCAGCTGCTGCTCTACTGTTGTGTGTGTGTGTGTGAGAGAGAGAGAGTAGAGAGATGAGTGATATGAGAGTGAGAAAATGAGAGTAAGGCTAGAACCCCTCCCTCTCTCCTTCTCTCTCATCATTAAATGAGGTATGGCAAAGGCCATCATGCCCCATGATGCACTCTCTCTCTCAAGGTCAACACAAGATGTCAATTTGAAAAACTTTTTTTTTTCAAATTCATTTTAAAACAACCTACACTATTAAATCCAAAACACCTAATACAATATTAAACTAGATTAGGGAATGGTTAGTTCACCATGTTGCTAATCATGGTTAAACCCCCAAAACAACCCTAGTTATCATGCACAAGTGTGTGCAAGCCTAGGAAAAATCTAATAAAATACTCAATAAATAGGATAAAATATTTAAAACTTAATTTGGTAAACTTTTTATTGAAAACTATATATAAAAATATAATTAGCCACAAAACACATTCTGAGGTATTACAATCTCCCCCCCCCCCCCCATAAAAGAAATTCGTTCCCGAATTTAAAAATATACTTCTACGCGTACCTTCAAAGAGAAGATTACAACTCTCAAATCTCGCACGCAGCCTCCCAAGTGATTACCTCACTATACGGCTACGCCCAAGAAAACCCTTCACAGATGGCAAGACCCTTGACCGACGTTTTTCCACCTGCCGGGCCATTAATACAACTGGCTGCTGGTGAACGAATGATCGCGTCCAGCTAAATGGTCTGGTGCCAAATCATGTGAGAAAGGTCATGAAGCTAATTGTAAAGTATCATCACAAGGAATACGGGGTGAAAATCCAATAATCTGGGCGGAAGTGCCAAATTAAAGGCAACTAAACTAACTCGCTTATAGGATCTCAAAAAGATCTAAAATCCTGGGACAAGCTCCCCAAAATCCAACACGTCATTCATCGGAAGGTCCGTAGGAATACATGATTTGCCACTGCGCACTCAAGCCTGCGACCAGCACAGTCGGATAAGACATCTGTTTGCAATGGACAATTCTCATCCTGACCTGAACACAACTGGACTATCTCCGAAGCTCTGGACTAGCTGGGGTCCAAAATCCTACTTACGCAGAGTCAGAAAAACAACAGGCTGGCGATCGACACGACCTAACCCCTAAACCTTAAGGTAGCCAATTGGAGTATCTCCTGATAACTGCTATCGAAGAAGAACCCTAACAATGGCGAGTGACGATCCCCAACCGCTGACAACAAACAACACAAACACACAACTTAACAAAGAACAACTGAGCAAACTAAGTATAACCGGACGACAAGAATCCGAATGGAGTCACATCCTGACTAAATTTGGGTAGAAACCATAACGAAATTCATGGAGATCTGCTCCCACTCCAACTCCGGAACGGTAAAAGGTTGCAACTCTCCAGCCGGCCTCAGATGCTCAACCCAAGCACACGACAAAACAGACACCTTGAAACGAAACCTGAAACTTCTCCTTACATCCCTGTCACCCGTAACTATCTCACAAGTCACGTTAAATGTTGGTGGAACTTGAATGCATATAGAGAGTTGACAGATGTGCATGCTCTAGGATTACACGTCTCTACCCGATGATGTCAGGTACACAAACGTGTCCCTAACTTAGCACGCCGTGTCACAATTCAAGGACACCGAATCATTACCCAGCCGAGTATGCTCAAGTATCTCTAACGAACGAGCATCGGCGGGCAGTGTCACGCGAAAATGATTTAAGGAAAGTGGTCGGGCGCGGACATGAGCAAGCTGTCCCCTCCGTAGAGACGAACTTAAGCTGTACTCAACGATCACACAAGGACTGTAAATCTGCAGAAGACTATGACAACAATCAAGTCCGCTGCAGGAAGATGTACATTAAGCTCTGGTAGTCCGTGAAAATCTGACATGACTCTCGAACAGGTAGTGTCTCCAATCTCCAACGCAAAACCACCGCGGCCATCTCCAGATCATGAGTGGAATATCCTTCTCGTACTTCCTCCAAATGTAGGGAAGCAAAAGCGATAACTCTATAGTGTCACCTCAGTACACAATCGAGCCCACTCAAGAAACACTACAGTTAAACAACAAGATCGCCCGAACCAAAAGCTAAGAAAGACTGATGCAGTTGTTAACAGAATCTTCAACTGCCGAAAACTCCGTACACATGCCTTAGTCCACAGAAAAGAAACCTCCTTTCCGGTCAATTCAGTCGACGGTGCAGCACTACTCTAGCAATCCTGCACGAAACGGCGGTAAAAACCTGCTAAGCCCAACAATCTGCGGATCCCCGTCCTGCACACAAGTCTGGGCCTAAGCTGTACGGCCACGATCTCCCTCGGAACCGTACGAAACCATCTACCGTGACTACAAGACCTAGGAGTCAACACAAAACAAGCCTGAAGAAACACTCCGAGAATTTAGCAAACTGCTGGTGCTCTCTCCAGTATCTACATAACAAATCCTCAAGTGCTACTACTGTCTCTCAAGACACATTAGATAGACCAGAATGTCGTAAATAACACAGCAAAACTGGTCGAGGAACGGCCTGCAGAAATCTGGTTCATCATATCTACGAATGCTGCTAGGGCATCAGTGAATCCAACGACTCACAAAAACACACAAAGCCCGTCGCACGCATAAGGCAGTCGTCGGAATGCCATCACTCCGAATCCGCAATAATGATGACCTGATCCAAAGCAAACTTAGAAATGTCTCGCACTATGGAGCTGATCGAAGAAATCGTCACAGCGAGGTAAAGGATACCCATCCGCACCGCAAGCCGGTTCAATTAACGATTCGTCGATACTCAACCTTAAACTGCCGTCTTTCTCCCTGACGAACAGGAATAGGAGCTTCCAAAAGCGAAACATTCAGACGCACAAAACTCCCCAAACCACAACTCTGCAGCTGATCCTTTAGCTCCCAAGCTTCGCCGGCTCATCCGGAACAACGTTGGAAAAACTCTCGCACGTAAGGAACCCGGTCCAACGATCCCACTGTCGCTCCGGTATCACGAATGAACGCCAAGAATCCACGACATCTCCTCAAAAGCCGACTAGAGAAAAAGGCTGAATTCGAGCTGTGAGGGGCGGTACAACTATCCACCTGCACAACAAGAACTGACTTGCCGGGGAAAATAGAACCTAACTTGTTCCCTCACGGTAGTCCACAGACGCCTAACACGTAATTAACCAATCCGTTCCCAGGAGAACGTCAAATCCAACATCTCTAGAAGGATCAAAACGACGGACGAATCTCTATCTCCTATCCGATTGGTACAAAACTGAAATACGTGTCGCGCAACAAAAGAATCGCTGACAGAAGTTAAAACAGCTAACTACGACTAATCTACCCAACCACGGTACAATCATGAAAAACAAACGAAAACATCAAGGAACGAGCGAATTAAGGATACCTGAGAACTCTGCATTGGACGTCTGCGCGTCCCGATGAGTAGAAGTAAACTCCTGTGTCTGCCCTTTACTCGCAGCTGGATGAACTCCTCTGGTAGACTGAGCCCTCTGAGCAAATCTTCCACGTCCACGGCCTCTCTGAGTACGATCCTGATGCCGTGCTGAGGCACAATCCCTGACGAAGTGCTGAAGGCTCCCGCATCGAAAACATCCACGCGCTGACTGCTGACCATCCTCGGGATGAGAGCTGAACGGCTGTCCTCATCCTAAGCCTCTGCTACTCCCGCGATGGCCACGAAATCTGTCTCGATGACCAAACCTCTGTCTCTGGGCTGGTACACTGGTACGAGTCCTCCACTGTCCTGGAACTCACTGAGCCTCTGGATTATGCGCCTCATCAACTGGAGCTGCAATCACTGGTGCTATGTAGGTGACGGACTGTTGCATGCTGACCGTAAGCGATAACTGAGTGACAGGGGTGACAACCTCCTGTCGTAGCTCCCGAACGATATCAACCAAAGAACTCATCATCTGGCGGAAGTCCTGCATCTCTGCCAAAAGTCTATCAATAGTATATGTCGTAGGCTGATCCGTCTGCACCTGTGCAACTAGAGTGCCATCCTGGTCAGTACTCGTCTCACCCGAGCCAACTCTGACCTCGGCCCTCGCTGCATCACCCTGAGTCCCCATAGTCATTGGCGGCAAGGCTATAAATAGATATAAGATTCGATAAGAATAAGGAATCGAATCTCAAGGATAGGAATCATCAAGGAAGGAATTTCAACAATTTGTACTTAGGTCACTTAATGCAAGGTACCGCATCGTGGGTATGCTGCAGACATACACACTCTACGTTACTCATGTTTAATCTACCTACTCCATCATACTAAGGTCATCCTACACTCCGAAAGGTAAAACCTAACGCTCTGATACCAACTTTGTCACGACCCGAAATTGTCCCGTGACGGCCCTAATACTACACAATGCCCTAAGACGTAACGTAGTAAAAGAAAGCCAAAACACAGAAATCTAAACCATAAAAATACGGAAAAGATAATTTAAGTTTTGAACATTTGAAATCACAATCCAAATTCTTTAAAAGTCTTACTTTCTTTCTTTAAAATTTTAGCAACACCCCCTTTTTGTAAAAACTAGCCAAGATGAATACAATACAAATATACGACGCCGTAGCGAAGAAATAAAGACAATAGAGAGAAAGCTGTATATAAAAGACAACAAATCCACAAATAATATACAATAACGTCCTCACCAAGTCTCTAAGTCAACAATACAATAGTAGATGGAGAGTACAATATACAACGAATATACAATACAAAATACAGATAACCACCAAAAACCCACCTAAGCAAAATAGCACTGTGAGCTGATGCGGTATCTGTAGCAAAAGATAATAGCTGAAAAGCGGAATAGCCTGTATCGACTACTCTGGGGAACAACCTGAAACACCTGTGGCACAACGGGGGTGAGTTGCCAACTCGTGAATAGTAGATAACATATGCAGATAATCGCAGGAATGTACGTACAACATGAATCTAAGATATGCGATTACAGTAATAACATGTCATGCAAATGCTGAATAAAGGAAAGTACACTAGCAGGTACAATCAATATATGAAGCAATGATGACCTGATAATAGTATACAATAACTATGCAATAGGGATATGAGAAAGCAAATATGCAACTATCATAAGGGTACACTAACAGGTACTCCTAATGCATGGAACAGTGCATAAGTGAAAAGGTACGAGGTATGGAGTGAAATATGTCATCCATGGAATCCTGTCATCGTGGTAGGATCATAATCCATCAAGACACTCAAATCCCAATTCCTCAAATCAGCCCCCACATTGGGCTCTCACATCATATGAGTCTCACATCTCCTCAATGTACAATATCGAGTAATCTCCTATATCCCGAATGTACAAATCAACGATCACATAGGTATGTCCAATATCCAATCTCAATGAATCACCTAATAACCCAAGTCAAATCTCCAGTAAGAATCTAACATCCTAAAGGTATATATATACAGAAATAAATATGATGGGGGCAATACACATATATTAGCGTCCCATTCCACTAATATTGGTGTAAGGGTATATATAACAACGGCTAAATCCCCTGTTATATATACAAAGGTGTTAAAGAAATATCATGAAAACCAAGGTGCCAAGCATCGACACAGAAATCCTGATCACGTATCATACGCTATCCCGAAAGCACGAGTACCTAGCTCTGAACCTCGCCTTTCGACGTATGCATACGTACATGACTCCCAGCGGTGTCTTCGTGATCCCCCGCCGAGTCAAGGGTACTGTCACCGGTAGGTACTCGCCCGCCTCCAGGCTCAATCGGCAAAATCCATCGATCTTCTTGCCTAGGGGAACCATACCGGGCCCCACCATGTACCCTCATACGGCAACCACACCTCGTATGGAGTATATAATCAGAACCGATAAATCTCATGGTGGCTGCGCAAATATCATCTCAAGGAAACCGGGTTTTTCAATGTATGCATAATTTCATGAACTCCCGCGGTTCCCAAATCCCGAAAACATCATGTAAAATCCAAATAAACAATGCGCAAATCGAAGAATAAATATATGCAATATATCTGAAATACGAGCATATCAATGAGAATATGTAGCTGAAACCAGATGTATGCGAAACCAATAAGGTACAGCTAAGTAACATCAGTAAATGTAAATATGCAACAACAACTGAATATGTGTGTAACATACAGGTGTAGCAATGTATAGGTATCTACCTATAAGAACTGATGTCGTATACCCCCTGGGTATAAGAAGAATATGAGTAAGATATCCTCCCGGTATAAGTAAAATATGTAAAAGGTATACCTGTAGCTGTATCGCAAGGTGTAAATGTACCTATCACTAAAGGTATGATACACTATAGGTATACCGGTAAGCTAGATGTCATGTGTGACAAGCAATAGTATCTATAAGGGGTAGTGTGTGACATGGAAATTATTGACGGTGTGTGTGTAGCATACAATCCGTGCTCGTGCAACATGAACCGTCAATAATATGTGCAGTGTCCTACGGCTGCTAGTCATAGTATAACTATATCAAGGAAATAAAGTAAATGCGCAATTCTACAATGACGTAGAATGTGCGACAGGTATTTGAATCCTAGCCCAGACACATAACGCCATGCGGGCGATTCCCCTGTAGATGTTAAATCTACTCACCTACACTCCACGCTAGGTGAATCCTACCATCTGCTCCCCCCTGTAGCAGTGTCCGTAGTCCCTGCCTGCAAACCTGCAAATAACACATGGAAATCACATATAAGCCAAATATCTCGCAAAACGCGATATCGAACCAAAACGAGAAACTCGCGTCGCGAACCAAACGCGCGTGTGCACGATACGCTGAATCGTGTGTGTACGCGTCTAAAACCATCGCGGCACGCCGCGATACGCTGGATCACAGAACCCTCTCACGTATCGCGCGTATCACGCAAACACAACGAACACCAAAAACGATATATGATTCCAGATTTCCCTACAGGTCAAATATTACAAAACTAGACATGCCAAAGCACTATACAACACAGAAGACAACCCCAGCCAAGACCCCAACACCACTGCCCCCTACTTGGCCGCAAATTGGGCCAAACCCAAAAAATATGCGGCCTGGAACAAGAATGAGGGGTTCGTGTTTTGGTGGTGGTGTCTAGACCGAATAAGCATGCTCCAGTTTCCTCAATTTTACCCTGAAGGGTCCGGGTCAAAAGCAGATTCCAGATTGCCAATATATCGCTTTAAAAACACCAATTTGCACAATTTAGAAACCTTATGGTATTTTAGTGTAATCCAGGGCTAAGCTCAGTTCAGTGACCCTAATAACACTTAAATAAACTAAGGTAGCTAACACATTCAACAATTTTGCCACAACATCTCACAAATCACCAAAACTAGCACTAAATTAGCTATTTAACACTAATCGACACAAAACCACACACAACTTAAGTAACCATGAAATGGGGTTCAGAAATATACCCTAATGAACCCCAAGAAGCAGGAGAAAAAGTGTGTGAGGGGTTGCTACTGCTGCTGGTGATGTTGGTGCATGTTGCTGCTGCTGAAGTTGCTTGAGCTGCTGATGCTGATGCTGTTACTGTTGCTGATGCTGGTGCCACTGCTGCTGCTTCTGTTGTTGTTGTTGATGAGGCTGCTGCAGCTGCTGCTCTGCTGTTGTGGGTGTGTGTGTGTGTGTGAGAGAGTAGAGAGATGAGTGATATGAGAGTGAGAAAATGAGAGTAAGGCTAGAACTCCTCCCTCTCTCCTTCTCTCTCATCATTAAATGAGGCATGGCAAAGGCCATCATGCCCCATGATGCACTCTCTCTCTCTCTCTCAAGGTCAACACAAGAAGTCAATTTGAAAAACCTTTTTTTTTTCAAATTCATTTTAAAACAACCTACACTATTAAACCCAAAACACCTAATACAATATTAAACTAGATTAGGGAATGGTTAGTTCACCATGTTGCTAATCATGGTTAAACCCCCAAAACAACCCTAGTTATCATGCACAAGTGTGTGCAAGTCTAGGAAAAATCTAATAAAATACTCAATAAATAGGATAAAATATTTAAAACTTAATTTGGTAAACTTTTTATTGAAAACTATATATAAAAATATAATTAGCCACAAAACACATTTTAAGGTGTTATAGTTGATGACATGTGATATTATGTGTTGCTGGATATGTTATATTGGATCGTCGTGTTTGAATAGCCGGGTTTTTTTTATGTGAGATGAGAGTATTTCATTTTCATTCATGTAAAATTCATTGTATGTAATATTCTTTTATTGGGGCACTTCCGGGTTGAGGATGATGTCACCTTTATATATTATTTACTTTTCCGCATTATGATAGACCCAAGGACGGGAGCACAAGTAACCGGGTTCTAGGGTCCAATGGGAGACCATCTCGAGGAGTCGAGTCCGGGTCTCCTAACTCTAGAATTGGTAGGGTTGCTTGCCGCTCTCGTAGGGGTCTACGGGTGTGGGATTGGCTATTCATTACGACCGTGGAATCCGTGTTTTATATAGGCTCAAAATAAAACACGGACGTCCTACTATATCCAATATTTCATATATTATTTTCTGCTGCGTTATCTGTGATGTGATCATGTGATATGTTCAGATTGATACTGCATATAGTATATATGATATATTATATAGACGTTGCTTATGTTTTACTCCCGCGCTAGCCCTGCCCCGCTCTGCCGTTAGTTACCTAACCTAACGGTGCAGACGGGATATCGAGGCGAATGCGGATAGCATAAACGTACGTTGTATTTATCTGTGATGTTTAGGTGGACTTAAATGATGGGACATTCATTAATGAGATTAATGAAAGAAAATAAACCTAAAAGATGTTGTGGAATCGAATTTCAAAAATTAGTTAGCTCTAGTTGTTGCTTTGCATAGCGGTGTTCCTTGTAGAACATCCAGCATCTTATTCGATGAGGAAAGAGCCGACGATCTCTTCACCGGGAGTGACCTCTTTAGCAATAATTAGCAGATGCTACAACCTTCGGTTTGTCTTTTGACTGCTTTTATAGTTCTTGCTTTGCATAGTGGTATTTTGAATATCCTGCACCTCATTCGACGAGGAAAGAGCCGAGATCCCTTCACCGGGAGTGACCTCTTTAGCGAAACTAGTAAAAGCCTCAAAAGCACTCCATTTTTAAAACCATTTGATTCCTTAACGAGATCAAGTTCAAAGCGTTAAAGGTTTTCTTAAAAACCATCCGCAACCCTCCGTCATTTGAGGAAGTGGAGTACTTAGTATTCGTGCTGTGTTTGTTGACCATAGTCAAGGCACAGTGTACGGTAGCTAAGTGATGTCTTCCTACACCGCATATGATGCGATTAGTTAGGACAGTCGCGTGACTTTGTTGACCTTAGATAAGGGTCATGTGGGTGGGTCTAATTAATCACGAAATGACGGGTAGAACTTGACTAGTGCTTATGATTTGTTGACCATATTTAAGGTCATAAGTGCTAGGGGTAAAAACCTTTATTGGGAGTTTCAAGTGTTGAAATTTGCAATGAGATTGCATACCTTCTATGAGATAGTTGGATCCTGATACCCACTGCGAGTAATTGTTACTCCTGGGAGAGTTTTGCACTTTACAATTAGCCGATCAAGTAGGTGTCTAGAAAGGTGTCAACGGGCTTACGCCCCTGGGAAAACGAGGTTTATTTTAATTAGGTCCGTGCGAAAGCACGGGGAACCTCCCTCAAAGTACCGGCACTGGCCTGGCTGAAAGATTGGCGAACTTGTAGAGTGTAATTAATCCCGGCTAGTCTTTCCTTTTAGGGTTTGAAGGAGGATTTGATAAAAACAGTGGGAGCCATCCTGATTAGATAAAAGATATAACCAATCTAATCTTGCAAGAGCGCACGCAGAGTGTTTTCTTCTCTCTCTCTCAAGGTAGCGACCATGTCACGCCTTAATCAAGATAATAATATGGATGTATTGACCGAACCCGCTTGTTATACTGAGCTGGGGAACGTTGGTCCCGCTCCAACTTATAATTGTTATAAAACAGAGCATGAAATAGGGGAATACCAGGATTCCCATGCCCCCCAAACGAAGAAAGTGCATGATGATGCATCTTCTTCGGGTGTGTTCATTACAAAGAACTGTTTCTCTGTATCCTCTACGTCCTGGGTATTAGATTCCGGATCAGGATCCCACAAACGTAATCTGTTACATCGGCTAAAGAAAAGTAGAGAACTGAGAACGGGTGATAAGTTTCATGAGACAGAAAACGGTGCAAGTGTTGCAGCCAAATCTGTTGGTCACTATCACCCTGTATTACCAGAATACATTGAATCTGAACGAATGTTATTAGATACCGAACCTGATATACAACATCATATCAGTCTCTTTATTAGTAAAGAAAGGATATAATTTTGTATTGTTGGATAATGTTTTGAACATTTCCTATATCAAGAGTTGATCGGTTCAGGCACGTTATCTAGAAGCATTGACGTTCTAAATCAAACTACAGTTCTTAGTATACAGAACACACACGAGAGGAAGAGTTCAGAAATGAACGAATTCTTCTTGAGGCATTGTAGACTAGGTCATATCAATGCGACCCGACTAGATAAGTTACATTTAGATGCATAATTAAATCAGTTTAAATTTACATCTTATGAAACTTGCGAGTTATGTCACAAAGATAAGATGACCATAGCTCCGTTTACTGGAAACAGAGAAAGAGTTAGTGAACTCTTGGGACTGATACATAGTGATGTATAAAGGTCCTCAGTCTACATATGCCAGGACTGATTCTTTGTACTTCCTTACATTCACTGATGATCTCTCAAGATTCGGACAAATGTTCCTGTTGAAACACAAGTCCGAAACTTTTGAGATAATTACCGAATATAAGTTAGAAGTATAGAACCAAAAACAGGTATAAGTATTATATCCTTTGATGTGATCAGGGAGGAGAATACTTGGGCACGGGATTCCTGGAATATTCTAAAGGAGAATGAGATTCTCTCTCAGCATTACTCCTCCGTATACACCACAGCGTCAGTGTATCGGGGCGGAGAAATCACACCCTATGTGATATGGTGTGCTCTATGATGAGTACTACTGTGTTACCTATTTCCTTTTGGGCGTTGTGCACTTGAGAAGCTGCATACCTATTGAATTGGATTCCAATCAAATCGGTGCCTACCACTCCATATGAGATATGGTATGGGAAGAACTCATCTCTTAAGCAAGTTAAGATTTGGGGTTGTCCGGCCTATGTCAAAAGCAAAATCCGGACAAGATCGAGGTAAGGTCAGTTCTGTAGAATTGGAAGGAGTTCCAGCTATACAAACTGCAGCTGGTGATTTGACAGAACCAATGGATTCATTAGTCTCCGACGAACCACAACCTCTCCGCCGATCTAGCAGGGTTCCTCGTCCACCTGAGAGATAATTCGGTTTCTCGATGACGGTGGGAGCGAGGATTGCATCATGAGATGATGACCCAACTAGTTTCGAGCAGGCCATCGAGAGTGATGACTCTGTAAGAATGGCTTGATGCTTAGCAATCTGAGATGGATTCCATGTACACCAACAAAGTATGGACTTTGGTTGCAATATCTGAAGGGTTAAATCCCCATCAGGAGCAAGTATATCTTGAGAAGATTACTTGGTGTAAATGGAAAAGTTGAGACTTTCAAAGCTAGACTTGTTAAAGGTTTTCGTCATCGACCAGGCGTGGATAATGATGAAACCTTTTCCAGTGCCTGTGCTTAAGTCCATCCAGATCCTACTTGCCACGGCTTCATACCATGACTACGATATCTGGCGGTTGGGTGTCATGACTGCTTTTCTAAATAATGATTTAGAAGAGAACGTCTATAAGAACACAGCCAGAGGGCTTCGTAAACAGTGGGAGCAGCGGAAACGTGTACAAGTTTCTTTATAGATTAAAGCAGGCATCGCGGAGTTGGAACGTCTGTTTTTGATGTGGTAGTCAAAGAGTTTGACTTCATCAAAATGGTAGATGAACCTTGTATATACAAAAAGGTAGTAGAGAGTAAGGTGGCCATCCTCGTATTGTACGTGGACAACATACTCCAGATAGGAAAAGAGTTTCCTATGCTACGCTCGGTCAATCTCCTCTTATCACATGGATTCTCCATATAGGATCAGAGTGATACCTCCTTAATCCTAGATTTTATATCTATGAGATAGATCTAAATGGATATTAGGATTCTCACTAGGTATAGTGAGATGGTATCAATGGATCCTGGGGAGAATCACTGGAAAGGTTCCAGGGTGATAAGGACGACTAAATGTCGGTCGCAGGCAATGTCTTTACCCTCAGTGGAGGGACGGTATGTTGGAAGAGCTCCAAGCTGAGATACCGTGGCAAACTAGACGATAAAGGATGGTGACATCGCTATCAAAGATACTACCAAAGAGGCAGTTTGGGTGTATATTAGTTCATGTGATGAACTAGGTTCCTACCATTGTATGACAATGGTGTTGAGGCTTTAGCCCAGGAACCCCGGCCCCATCAGTGACCCAGACATATTCTGAGGAAGCATCACCTGATCATGGAGATAGTTGATCTCCAGGGTGATCGAGGTTAGGAGAGTAGACTAAGAGGACAACACGGCCGATCCACTCACAAAGGCCTTTTCCCAGAGAGTGAATTTTAGGGGATGGTTGAGTATGAGATACTACAACCACTGCTACAGATGGCCCTAGTGCAAGTGGGAGATTGTTAGTTATATGTATGCCCTAGAGGCCATTACTGTACATGAGTTGTATATTGTAGTGGATGCTGGGACATATATAGGAAGGACTTTCTTGCTCGACATGATAGTACGCTATCTGGTTGCTCTTTATCTTAACATGTATACTTGTTGTCTCTCTATTACATGTTGATAAAGCCCTTAGGATGTGTACTCGACTTCCAGGACTATGATGTAGATCATACTAGTGGGTCCTGGGTAGTCAATGAGTACATCCTTCAATGTTCCTAGTCGTGGGGATATCGAGACGGGGCATCGATATTCCAGAGTAGACTAGCGTATATCTTCTCGACTCATGTGATGGGCGATGGATGATCCCATATCCATTGGTGTTTGACATCAGAGATGGTATGCGGGTGCTCAGTGGTGACTGGGTACACTGAACGGACTCGCCGAAAACTCCCAGATGGTATTATACCTCACGTCAGATGTCAGTTCTCTGGTGACACTGGCACAACTTAGTCTGTTGACCCGAGATCGTCATAGAGTCTTGTATGTCTCCCACTGTGCTTTGATTTCCACCCTACCACGGCTCTACTGAGTCATGTAAACAGGTGATTTTTGGGTACAGTCCCGATTCACATGGAGGCAATGAGCGATAGGAGGGGATTCGTCTCTCCCGGTATTGGGGGTTGATGTTGCGCTATGCTCGACTGGCCATAACTGGAAATCCTTGGCCAGGGTTGCACTGATTTACTGGTAAGTGTTATCAGTAGTTTCATGCTTGTTATGGACCTTACATCAGCATGACTTATCAAGCTACTGGGGTCTGACGTTTACCACCCCTAGGCGAGATATGCGACATATCAGACGAACATACCGGACTGTGCGGTAAGTGTTACTGATTGGATTCGCAGGAGTGTGAGCTGTCTTTCTCATTGATCTTCTGATCGCTCAATACCCGGGTGGCCGTTACGTTTAGCAGACCGCTTGCGGCTTGTGGGTGATTGATATGATCACCGCCCACTGCCGGTGTATTGACGAGTCTTTAGAGTCCTACACAGGGGTTTCCTGGCTCAAGCGAAACGAAATAGGAGCGCATATGAGATATGTGCGGGACCGGGAATAATACCTATATGTGATACTGTATTCTATTCTCGCGATTTGTATCATCGGTCGGTTATATGTGATATAGCCGGGTTACCGAATCAAGTGTTGATTCGATACATTGATACACTTGATATTAGTCGGTTATAAGCGACATAACCGGATCATTAAATCAAGTGTTGATTTAATGATTTAATGTATAATTATATATTTGATATATTACTTTACATTAACTAGTATTGGTTCACTTAAGATTGATTTTCTCACTTTTTGTGCACATGTTGTATATGTGATATATTTTTGTGCACTAGATTGTATTATGATTGATGATACATGCAAACTTGGGTGTGTGTATGACTTACACCATGTTTAAGATAATGGTTTAGATTTTATTTATTTTGTTTTGCATGACATTTTCACTAACCTAACCATTAACTTAAACTCTAGTTTAGTCTCTACAATGGTTTACTCACCCATGGTTGCATTATGATATACTTCACTTGATTATTCATTTTAGTTAATTCATTATTCATTCATATTCTTTTCTTTCTTCTTCTTCTTCTTCAAGAAGAAGAAAGCAAGCTAGATTTTTTTCAAGTGAAGATTTAAAGTGAGAACCCCAAATCTAAAGTAAACTCACTTCCTATTTCTTCATCCTCTACTACTTGCCATGTAGTATAGGGTGTTCTCTTCACAAAGTTTATGACCAAGTGAAGGAATAGCTTGAGTTTGAGTCTCCTTGATGTAGATCATCTTCGGCCTCGAAGTCAACGACCTAGCCCGCTCATTTCTCCGAAGAAACCATCGCTAGAGTCCGGGATCCCGATGATCGCAGGGAAGGGACGTCAACACGGAGCTTTAGAAGTGAAGGACCGGATCTACAAAGGTTGTAATCCCTTTCACTTGCAGTTAAAGTAGTTTACTTGCTTTTTGTTTTGCCTTACCTCTAGTATACGATCTTGCATAGGGTTGTTCGGCACATAAAAATTTGATTTTGGCATGGTTGATGCATTGTGGAACCTCATGAGTGTGCCTAGGAACCCTACACCCTCAAGTCAATTATTGGATCGCAGGCACGTGATTGCAATGATTGAGGGAGGACCTATACTAGTAGAACAGTCTTACTCGAGATGATAGTATGCTATCTGGTTTGTCTTTATCATCGTGTACATCCTTCAGGTGACATTACAGATCACTATTACATGTTGATAGAGCCCATAGGATTCTTGCTTGACTACCAGCAGTATGATAGGGGTCAATACGTGAGAGTTGGGTGGTCTATAAGCACATCCTTAAAGTGTCCCTAGTCGTGGGAGTTTCAAGACTGGGCATCGATAATCCAATAGTAGACTAGTGTATACGGATCGAGACCCCGACGAAGGGCGGTGGCCGGTATCACAAGCTATTAGTGTTAGTTGGTTCACCTAAGATGTATACAGGTGCTCATTGGGTTATGAGTACACCGAACGGACTAGCCGGGAACATGCTAGTTGGTATTATACATATTGTCAGATAGCAGTTCCCAGGTGACATGTGTACAGGTTAGTCTATCGACCTGAGATCGTCATTTGTCTCGTGTGAGTTCCCACTGTGCTTTGATTACTACCCTACCATGGCTCAGAGGAGTGGTGCAAACATGTTTTAGTTGGGTACAGTCCCGAGCCACATGGAGGCAGTGAGCAGATCGTCAGGGGATTCGTCTCTCCCGGTATATTGGGGGTTGATGTCGCGGAGTGCACGGGTGGCCATCACCAGAAATCCTTGGCCGGGGTAGACGAGAATTACTGATTGATCAGTCGAAAATAGTGCATTCTCAACACGTTAATTTCCCTACTCTTATCATTCATATATAAGTGTTTATTGTAATTATAACACAGATTACGAATTCATATGGAAAATACCAAATAACCTGTGTTATAGTTATAATCGACATTCTAAAGGGAAATTACGTGTTTATTACTAATTGCATTGATCTGTATATATCAATCCTTGTCTCGAGATTGTGTGCTGAAAATTCCCCAGGTAAAAGAGCCGGAACTGTTTAAAGTGCTGATAAAATATATCAAGTCCAGGACTTGTGATCTAAACAAGAAAGTATAAAAATATTCCAGACATCAGGAAAGTGCCATCAAGCCAACATGAAACAACACAGGAATTTTCATGCACCGAGTCCATCCAACGGCCGCGGATCCGCTGCTGAGTCAGGCCGATCGGCCGCGGATCCGCGGCCGAGTCAACTCGTCGGCGGCAAAAACCTTTTTCAGAAACCCCCTTTCAACAGCCAAACTTCTTCAAGACGCTTCAAATCTCCAGAAGCTTCCCTCCAACAGCATGGCTTCTCATGCAAGCTAGCTAACTACCTTAATCTAGAAACTTCTAATAACAACCAAGCTTCCAAGGGAAGCTATAACTAGCTTCTAGGGGAATCCAAAGGGAAACACTATAAAAAGGGACCTAGAGCTTCATTGAAGAAGTTGTTGGGTTGTTCAGGAGTTGTTGAGTTGTTCATTAGTTCATTAGTTCATTAGGGTACAATTATAGCAAGATCCAAATCAATTCCACACAAATTGAGTGACACAATTTGATCCAAATCAAGATTCATCGAGTACCAAATCAAGCAAGCATTCAACGAACCTTTTGAAGCAACGCCGATCTTCATCTGAGCAACAGATCCAAGATGATCCGCGACTCAAGAAGACGATGCGAAGCTAGTTCGACGATTTAGTTCCTCCTCAAATCCTGTAATCTTTGAGTGTATTGTAACGAAACGTCGATTAAATAAAAGGTGAAAATCTTTATTCTTGCTTTCTATTCATTCTCGCATTATGATATTCTTAGTTCTTGATTGATTTATAATGATGTGTGAGTAAAAACTCCGCTTGAATCGGAATCGAGAGAATAAGTAGATGATGTTGATGAAATTCTTGAACGATTCTTAAGTCTTAAGAGTTTTGTAAACTTTAGAAAATTGAATCAACGATGACCTAGTTTTGAGCGAGATGCTTTCTTGAATGTTTTCGCTCCAAATTAAAGATCAACAATCGATGATTGAATTTCCTAGAGGCTAGAATTTGAATGCTAATTAACGAAAGGACAAGGGATGATGATGAAGAAACCCTAGTTTCTTCAATAGATCTCTAAACCTCGTTGATTGCCATCGATCTAGCAACAAATCTTCAATAGATAAGAATTTGTAATCATAAGTATTCATCATCACTATCAATTTGATTGGTTCCGACAAGCCTCTCTACAAATGTTGATAATTCAAACGATTTGGATGTTTTCTTGATCTCTACCATTTCTTGATTTTAGATCTAATTCTTGAAACTAAATTTCACAACTATTGAATCATTTTCTTTTATCTTTTAATTTTCAACTCAACTAAAACAAGATCGATCAAATCACACTTTCCCTGTGGACGATCCGCATTCACCGACGAACCTACAATAGACCCGTTAATTGATTGCGGTTTTATAAATTTCTTTGGTTATGATATATTTTACATTTTCCAAACACGACACGGAATTTAGGATCAATCAAATTGTGCCGCTGCCGGGGATAGTGTACTAATTTGTTCGTTTTTGTAATTTGAGTTGGAAAATTTATTATTCCATCAGTTTTTTTAGATCAAAATTCGTAACAAGCGCTTAACGATTTGTTGTGATTTGTTGCAAGGAGATCTGGAATCTGTGTAGCGAGAGGACATCTCAAATAGTCCAGAGAGGCAACAGGAGCAGTTTCTAAACTTTTTGTGCAGGGATCACATTAGGACGCGGTGGAACCGCGGCAATAGGAAGCTTCTCACGGCGGATCCGCGGTGCTTTGAAGGCTTCACTGCACCAAAATTTTTAGGTCCTCTTCTGACTTTCTTATCTCCTCCATGCTCTGTCCATTAACCAATTTCGGCAGGTTTCTTTGCAAAAATTCGCAGCGCCGCAAAAAGAAAAATTGTTGTGTGTTTGATCTTGGTTGTTTGCATTTTTAACACAGAAATTAAGGGGCAAATACCAAATTCAGATTAGGTCGGGATTTCATTACCCGTCCTGAGCCCCAAAAATCACAAACTTGCATCCGCATCACCCTCATTAACTAAAAAATATCTAGACAAGACTCTAAGGACCGTCGCGCTCATTTAGGACAGAAGGAGGTTGTGGGTAATCTATTGGTTATCCGCGTTTCTTTTGTGGTGTCTAGGCAAGTGTGTATAAGGCAAGTGGTTACTTAATTAGGCCCACTACTTACGTAGTGGAGAACCTCCCACTTACCTGGCCACAGAAGTGGCAAAGAGACAGTAGAGGATCTATCTTGCGACTTGTCTTCTGGAAGTCTAGGAGCGGTCTAGAGCTTTGACCTACGTGACCACTAGATTTAGGGTTGGTTGTGCATTGTTTGTGTGAATTTTTCAAAAATCCGTATTTTTTCAAAACAAACACCAATACAATTTTCCTTAATTATCACAACGCTGCCACTTGTGCAATACCATTTAGTGCATGCTAGGCTGGACACGGGATTCTAGTGCCCATCTTGTCCGCGTTCCTCCTATCGACTCTGAAGTCGGTATTTCTACGTCTACTTTTTCTACACCCCCTACCACATCCACTTCGATGGACGGTTCTCCATCGAACTTCTTTAACACTACTCTGCCACCGTCCGCAGGTGCGCAGAATCCGCCCCGCATCTCTCTCCAAGAGAGATGTTACCCTATGTGAGGTCCTCTTTCAACCTGTCTCACCATTCCCCCAGCCAATGGGGACAATTTTGAAATCAAACCCAAATACATCAATCTTTTACCCAAATATCACGGTCTCGAGTCTGAGGATGCATATGTCTTTATTACCAAATTTGAAAATGTATGCGCTATGATGGGTACTTCACAGCTTTCTGTGGATATTATGAGATTACGTCTTCTCCCATTTGCCTTGTGCGATATAGCCGAGAAGTGGCTTTATAACACAGCCGCACATTCTATTTCGAACTGGGGAGAATTCGTAACAGCATTCCTTAAGAAATTCTACCCTAATCATAAAACAGCTCGAGTCCGTAGCGAAATAAATCAATTTGCCCAGCTTCCAAATGAACCATTCTCGAAGTGTTTTGAACGCTTCAAGGATCTGTTAGTTCAATGTGTTAGTGTATATGCCCTAGAGGCCATTACTGTATCATACTAGTTTGTATATTACTTGATGGAAGCTTGGGATATTCACCTTGTATAGACAATCTTGCTCAAAATAGTAGTATGCTACTTGGTTTGTTTCTACTTTAATGTGTACATGTGTTTCTTATATCATATCGCCTTTACACATTAGTGGAGCCCTTAGGATCTTTACTTGATTACCAGTGTTGTAATGGCAGTCACACTCGTGGGGGCTGGGTAATCCACAAGCACATCCTTATGCAGGTCCCTAGTCGTAGAACTATCGAGACAGGGCATCGATACTCCGGAGTAGACTAGCGTATGCGCTTCTCATCCCAGCTTGGGAGACGGTCTGTCCCACAGCCGTCAGTACGTCGTACTTGAGATAGTATGCGGGTGCTCGTTAGGTTACGAGTACACTGGACAGGACTCGTCGGGAACTGTTGGTTGGTATTATACCTATCGTCAGTTATCAGTTCCCAGGTGACATGAGTACAGCTTAGTCCGTTGACTTGACACTGTCACTTCGCCTCGAGGGTGTTCCTACTGTTGTTAGATTGCTACCCTACCACGGCTCAAAGGAGTCGTGCAAACAGGTAGCAGTTGGGTGCAGTCCCGAAGCACTTGGAGGCAGTGACGGTTAGACAGGATTCGTCTCTCCCGGTATTGGGGGTTGATATCGCGCTGTGTCTAGGAGATCCATTACACAAAGTCCCTGGCCAGGGCAAGCGAGATATACTGGTAGGTTTTCAGTGTAATCTCAGGGTGTTCTGGGCTACACTCCGACACGACTTGTACCGCTATTAGGGGACTGACGTTTACCGCCACCTAGGCCCGCCATGCGATACTCTTAGACGAACAGACCAGACTGTACGGAGACTGTCACATTCAGGCTCAGTAGGAGTTCAGATGGGTTTACCTCGCCAGTCTTCTTATCGGGATCTACCTGGGGACCGTTACATACAGCTAGTGCCGCTTGCGGTCTGTGCTTAAACCCACTGCCAGCATAGTGTCGAGTCTTTAGAGTCCCACACAGAGGGTTATTCGACTTTAGGCAAAACGAGTAGAGGTCGCATGGTTTTGCGACGGGGTTCGTTCACATCCGCGCACTTGTGCACGTTTGGCGTCCGGACAGCTTATACTAGCGGGCTTTGGTTTAAGTCAGATCCTAGTATATGTTTTGGGATTGGTTTTATCTCTTTGTATTCGTGTTCCTCGGAACACGGATACGGGTGTGTATGCACAGTTGACTGAGGCAGAGGCAGAGGACTTTCATTAGGGTTAATGACCATTGTCTTTTTCTTAACCTTAATGTTTATGTGTGAAATATGATTATTAATATTAGTTAATTATAATTTTGTTATGGTTAGGGTTGTTGACCATTTGACTATGGTTGACTTGTTGACCTATGTTGACATATTGACCATCATCACTTCATATGAAAGATGCTCTTTGATTCTTACAAAAGTAATTAATGTGAAATGATAATAGTCATTTCAAGTTAACCATCACAATTATCTTTAGCTAATTTTTTAATTATCATAATTCACACATATATGTGAGAAGGTTGTCATTATCTTCTCAATCTATCATTCTCATTCTCTCTCATCCTCTTCCTCTCTCTCAAAGCTCTCCCTTCTCGTGAGTTGAGAACTATCGAGCTTGAGATAAAACCTTCAAAATTACTCTCTACTCTTTCTAAGGTTCTAGGTTTAGCACACCAAGCACCTTAGTTACTTCTAGTTTGAGGTTGGAGCCAAAGGTAGAGGCCCTCGGGTGGATCTTTCTTCGGCAAGAGAAGGCGGCGAGGAGAACCCGTTCATCCCACTCCAAGGAGCAAGAAGAGAAGGACTTCAAGACCTAGGTATAACCCCTTTAACCGAGTAGCTAACTCCTTTAGCTTTGTTGTTAGTTTATGTTTAGCAAAGATCCTCCTTTAGTATAGTCCATGTTGCCTAGTGTTGTAAAAATCGAATTTTTTGTACCGTTTCTGCCTCCCCGTAAGCACCGGGGTGGGCAACGTGGACTTACAGTTGTATCAGAGCCTAGCTAAATACAAACTAGCAAGTTAGCAAAGTATCTAGAACTTCGATCAGACAAAAAACCGCAAAACACCCCGTAAAACCTTAGTTTCTGCCGATTTTTATTTCTGCTCAAAAAATAATAAATCGTGTACTAAAAATCGGCTCAGGCTTTTTTAAGAACATGCAAGAAAAACGATCCAGTGAGTCGACCAACTCACCGTGGATCCGCGGCAAGAGCTTTCTCCTGCCGCGGATCCGCGGCCGAGTTGACTCGGCCGTGGATCGTTTCTCCTGCAGTTTTCTTCTGCTGGTGTTTTGTGATTTTTGAGATGGTTTGTTTCTGCCCAGAATTTCCAGAGAACAAGTTAGTTTTTGGGGTGGTCATAAATCCATATTTTGATCGAACTTCTTTACACTTTGGCTAATGGGTTATATCTGTGATGTGATATATGTATTGAACGTCTGCTAATCGCTATACGTAGATTAGTGGGGGTTATACATATCTGTGATCTGTAATGTTGATGGTTTGTGTATATGAATTCGTTGGATTGTCGTGGATGAATAGCCGGGGGGTTGTGAGATGAGAGTTTTCTTATTCTTTCAATTCATGTAATATGTAAATTGATGTAATATTATTTATATGGCCGCACAACCGGAATGGGGTTGTAGCCGTCATTGTATATTTCTTTTACTGTTTTTGCTCCTAGGATAGACCCAAGGCGGGGTGCACAAACTACCGGGTATCTTGAAGTGCCGAGTAGCCTACTCACGGTGTTGAGGGAGGTTTCTTCGCTTCGGGTACTTGGCGGGTAGTTTGCCGCACCCGTAGGGGTCTAGGGTGGGGTTTGGCTATTCATCGCGACTGTGTAATCCGTTCTTCGTTACAGGCTCGTACGGAGTGCGGATTCCTAGTATATCCAATGTGTTCATCTGTGATCTAGAATGGCAATCATTGCATGTGACGAATGTATATATCTATATAGGCGTTGCTTATGTTTTGCATCCGCACTAGTCCAGCCCCCGCTCTGTCGTTAGCTAAGTAACCTAACGGGTGATGAAGGGACCCCGTGGCGAATGCGGATGGCATAAGCGTACGTCATATTTTCGTTGTTTTCTGCAATGGTAGGATTAATTGATGGGACACATTAAAATTAATGCAAGAAAAATAAACCAAGTAAAAGTCGTTGGAACACTTTCAAAACCACTCGGTTCTTTTCAAAACCAACTTTTAAATGCGGAGCTTGAACCACTCCTTTTGAAAGCTATCTCGTTCCTTCGATTATATCAAGTTCACTACGTTCACGGTTTCGCCAAAACCATTCGTAGCCCTCCATCGTTTCACATGGATGGTCAATAAGTATTCAAGCTATGTTTGTTGGCCAAAGTCAAGGCATAGTGATTGGTAGCTATTGGGTATTCATGTGCAGCAAAGATAGATATGTTGGTTTGGGACAGTCGTTCTACCTTGTTGGCCAAAGTCAAGGGTATGTGCGGGTGGGTTCAAATTAACCTGGAGAATGACGGGTAGAACTTGACATGTGACTTATGATTTGTTGGCCAAAGTCAAGGTCATAAGAGCATGGGGCAAAAATCCACATCGGGAGTTTCAAAAGAAACTGAAACTTGCTAGCGCTGCATACGATTTGGAGTGTGATGATTCAGGTAGGATTCCTTCAGATTTTTCACGCAATGATATTTGGATCCCGATCCTACTATGAGTATATGCTACTCCTCCGGAACTTTCTCACTTAACGATCAATGCTATAAACCAAGTAGGTGTCTAGAAAGGTGTTAGCGGGGCTACGCCCACAGGGAAAAGAGGTTACTTAATTAAGGAACTTCGCGAAAGCGTTGGAAAACCTCCCTCGAAGTACCGACACTGGCCTGGCTGAACGGTTAAGCAAGAATTGTACGGTGAGATTGATCCCAACTAATTCTTCCTTTATGGTTTGAGGAGGGATTCGAAAGACAGTGGGAGCCATCCTGTTTAGACAAATTAAAAACCACTCTAAACTTGCAAGAGCATCATGCTAAAGTTTTTCTTCTCTCTCTCCTAATTGCAACGACCAAACATCATGACTGGACTTAAGTTACTTCTAGATAAAAACATACTGACAGGGCCAAACTACAAAGATTGGCTCAGGAATGTCAAAATGGCAATCACTTATGACAAGTTGGGGTATCTCCTTACCACCAAAGCTCCCCCTGTCCCAGGTCCCAAAACCAGCGTCGCGGATAGGGAAATCCGTAAGACCTGAGATATCGACTGCGCGAAGGCCAAGTGCCTCATGCTTGCCTCTATGGACAATGAACATCAGAGGAGGCACGAGAATATGGACCTCGAATCCATATTTCTCCATACAAAAGAACTGTATGGAGAGCAATCCCGTATCGCAGGTACGAAGTCTTGAAAAAGCTGTTTTCGGCGAGATTGGCCGTCGGATCATCGGTAGCGGAACACGTGCTTAAGATGATTGGCTACATAGAAGAGCTCGCGGACCTTGGGACCACGTTGGAGAATGAGCTCTATACGGACTTGATTCTCCAGTCCCTTCCTTCCACTTACGCCCAATTTATTCTGAACTTCAACTTGCAAGAAAAGGAAGTTGAACTTTCAGAACTCCTCAACATGCTGAGGAGTGCAGAAGGCACCCTACAGAAAGGTAGGGAAACATCCACTTTGTTTGTAGGAGGATCTTCCTCTTCTAGGTCCAAGGCGAAAGCCAAGGGAAAGAAGAAGAAAACTCCCGCCAAACCAAGGGGCGGTGTTAGTAAAGTGGATACGAAGGGAAAGGCAAAAGCAACAAAGGTAGCGGGAAAGCTTGTGGGGAAGGAAGAATGCTTTTACTGTCACAAGAGTGGACACTGGAAGAAAGATTGCAGGTCTTGGAAGGCCAGAAACCAGGATCTGAAGCAAGTTGCGGCTTCAGATTCAAGTGTGTATGTTATTGAAAACTGTCTATCAATAAACTCTACTTCCTGGGTATTGGATACCGGGTCAGGATCTCATATCTGTAATTCTATGCAAGCATTGAGAAAGCGTAGGTTTTTGAAGGCAGCTGATATGACCCTCAAAGTTGCAAACGGAGCTAGCATGGATGCTGAGGCCGTGGGGGACTATCACCTGGGAATGTCAGATGGACATGTTTTGGTTTTACGTAATTGCTATTTTGTACCCAATGCAACTTGTAATATCATTTCTGTATCTTTAATATCTAAAGAAGGTTATGAATTTGTGTTTGTAAGTAATGTTGTAAACATTCACCTTAATCAAGTTCTGATTGGGTCAGGTACATTAAGCAATGGTATATATGTATTAAACCAACCACAGATTTTCAATGTCCAGAATACACACAAAAGAAAGTCTCCGAAAACAAATCAGGCTTTCTTATGGCATTGTAGACTGGGTCACATCAATGAGAGAAGGTTGACGAAGTTACATAAAGAAGGATATTTGGATCCGTTCGAATATCAATCATATGCAACTTGTCAATCCTGTCTCAAAGGAAAGATGACAAAGACTCCGTTCACTGGACACGGAGTAAGAGCGAGCGAGCTCTTGGGACTCGTACACAGCGACGTGTGCAGTCCAATGTCTACGCATGCACGAAGAGGTTATTCTTACTTCATTACTTTTACGGATGACTTTTCAAGGTACGGATATATCTTCTTAATGAGACATAAATCCGAAGCCTTTGGAAAATTCCAGGAATATAAGAATGAAGTAGAAAAACAAACAGGCAAAAGTATCAAGACACTGAGATCTGATCGAGGTGGTGAATACTTGAGTGCCAAGTTCCTGGATTACCTAAAAGAGAATGGAATTCTCTCTCAGCTTACTCCTCCATACACTCCGCAACATAACGGTGTATCGGAGAGACGGAAACGCACCCTATTGGATATGGTACGTTCCATGATGAGTAATGCTGAGTTACCGCGATCATTCTGGGGATATGCACTAGAATCAGCTGCATACCTTTTGAACCGAGTTCCAACTAAGACTGTGCCTACTACACCATATCAGATGTGGTGTGGGAAGAGACCCTATCTTAATCACATTAAGACATGGGGATGTCCAGCTTTTGTCAAAAAGCAGCATGCGGACAAACTCGAGGCACGCTCAGTACAGTGTAAGTTTGTGGGATATCCAAAAAACTCCAAGGGATATTTCTTCTATTACGAAGAGAAACAGAAGGTTTTTGTTTCTCGTCATGCCCACTTCTTGGAAACTGAGTTTTTGGAAAATCAGATAAGTGGGAGCGCAATAGAACTGGAAGAAATTCCAGAACCACGGGCTATTACTGAAAGCTTAGTAGAACTAGAGGGTTCGAAAGATCAGGACATTCCTGCGCCGCTCCGCAGAAGTAGTAGGCAGTCTCATCCGCCAGAGAGATACTACGGTTTTCTCATAGACGGGGATAGAGAGGATTGCATCATTGACAGTGATGAGCCGACTAGCTTCCAGCAGGCCATTCAGAGCGTCGACTCGGTAAAATGGTTGGATGCAATGCGGACCGAAATGGAGTCCATGTACACCAACAAAGTATGGACGTTGGACGTTGCTCCAGATGGGGTAAAACCTGTAGGATGCAAGTGGATCTTCAAAAGGAAGATTAGTGTAGATGGACAGGTTGAGACCTATAAAGCTAGATTTGTTGCAAAGGGTTTTTGTCAAAGACCTGGCTTGGACTATGAAGAAACCTTTTCTCCAATGGCTATGCTGAAATCCATTCGGATCCTTCTTGCCATTGCTGCCTTCCACGATTATGAGATCTGGCAGATGGACGTAAAGACCGCTTTTCTAAATGGAAATTTAGAGGAGTGTGTCTATATGGACCAGCCAGAGGGTTTCATTCAGAGTGGGAGCAGCGGAAAGGGGTGCAAGTTGCTTAAGTCCATCTATAGACTAAAGCAGGTATCGCGGAGTTGGAACATCTGTTTTGATGAGGCGGTCAAAGAATTTGGCTTTATCAAAAATCCAGATGAACCATGCATCTATAGTAGATTTGTAGCAAGAACTGTAGTATTCCTCGTTTTATACGTGGATGACATTCTCTTGATAGGAAATGAAATTCCTATGCTACAATCTGTCAAAGGGTTCTTGTCACACAGGTTCTCCATGAAAGACCTGGGTGATGCCTCTTACATTCTGGCGATCCGGATCTATCGTGACAGATCCAAGAGGATATTTGGACTTTCACAGTCCAGGTACATCGACACCATACTGAAAAGATTCACTATGGAAGATTCCAAGCACGGTAATCTACCGGCTTGTCACGGGATCACCATCTCCAAAGAGATGTCTCCCAAGACTGATTTGGAAAGGGATCGCATGTCTATTATACCCTACGCTTCTGCGGTAGGCTCTATAATGTATGCGATGTTGTGTACCAGACCAGATGTAGCTTATGCACTGAGTGTGGTAAGCCGGTATCAGTCAAACCCTGGGGAGAAACACTGGATAGCGGTAAAGAACATTCTCAAGTACCTGAGAAGGACTAAGGATATGTTCTTGGTGTATGACGGAAAAGACCTCCAGATCGAGGCCTTTGCTGACTCCAGCTTCCAGAGTGACAAGGATTATTCCAAGTCCATGTCGGGTTATGTCTTTACCCTCTATGGAGGGGCGATGTGTTGGAAGAGTTCCAAACAGGAAACCGTTGCTGACTCGACGATGGAAGCGGAATATATCGCTACTGTAGATGCCGCAAAAGAAGCCGTCTGGATAAGAAAGTTCTTGACATAACTTCAGGTGGTTCCGTCCATTGTTGATCCAATACCTCTGTATTGCGACAACAATGGGGCTATAGCTTTAGCGAAGGAACCCAGGTCCTATCATAAGTCCAGACATATCTTGAGGCGGTATCACCTGATCAGGGAGATCGTGGGTCGCCAGGAGATCGAGGTTCGGAGAGTTGCTACGGAAGATAACACTGCTGATCCATTCACGAAGGCCTTACCCAAAACTCAGTTCGAGCGGCTGATCGAGATGATAGGTCTTCGATACGCCAGTACATGGCCTTAGTGCAAGTGGGAGATTGTTAGTGTATATGCCCTAGAGGCCATTACTGTATCATACTAATTTTAATTTACTTGATGGAAGCTTGGGATATTCACCTTGTATAGACAATCTTGCTCAAAATAATAGTATGCTACTTGGTTTGTTTCTACTTTAATGTGTACATGTATTTCTTTTAGCATATCGCCTTTACACATTAGTGGAGCCCTTAGGATCTTTGCTTGATTACCAGCGTTGTAATGGCAGTCACACTCGTGGGGGCTGGGTAATCCACAAGCACATCCTTATGCAGGTCCCTAGTCGTAGGACTATCGAGACAGGGCATCGATACTCCGGAGTAGACTAGCGTATGCGCTTCTCATCCCAGCTTGGGAGATGGTCTGTCCCACAGCCGTCAGTACGTCGTACTTGAGATAGTATGCGGGTGCTCATTAGGTTACGAGTACACTGGACAGGACTCGTTGGGAACTGTTGGTTGGTATTATACCTATCGTCAGTTATCAGTTCCCAGGTGACATGAGTACAGCTTAGTCCATTGACTTGACACTGTCACTTCGCCTCAAGTGTGTTCCCACTGTTCTTAGATTGCTACCCTACCACGGCTCAAAGGAGTCGTGTAAACAGGTAGCAGTTGGGTGTAGTCCCGAAGCACTTGGAGGCAGTGACGGTTACACAGGATTCGTCTCTCCCGGTATTGGGGGTTGATATCGCGCTGTGTCTAGGAGAGCCATTACATAAAGTCCCTGGCTAGGGCAAGCGAGATATACTGGTAGGTTTCCAGTGTAATCTCAGGGTGTTCTGGGCTACACTCCGACACAACTTGTACCGCTATTAGGGGACTGACGTTTACCGCCTCCTAGGCCCGCCACGCGATATTCTTAGACGAACAGACCGGACTGTACGGAGACTGTCACATTCAGGCTCAGTAGGTGTTCAGATGGGTTTACCTCGTCAGTCTTCTTATCGGCATCTACCTGGGGACCGTTACGTACAGCTAGTGCCGCTTGCGGTCTGTGGTTAAACCCACTGCCAGCGTAGTGTCGAGTCTTTAGAGTCCCACACAGAGGGTTATTCGACTTTAGGCAAAACGAGTAGATGTCGCATGGTTTTGCGACGGGGTTCGTTCACATCCGCGCACTTGTGCACGTTTGGCGTCCGGACAGCTTATACTAGCGGGCTTTGGTTTAAGCCAGATCCTAATATATGTTTTGGGATTGGTTTTATCTCTTTGTTTTCGTGTTCCTCGGAACACGGATACGGGTGTGTATGCACAGTTGACTGAGGCAGAGGCAGAGGACTTTCATTAGGGTTGATGACCATTGTCTTTTTCTTAACCCAAATGTTTATGTGTGAAATATGATTATTAATATTAGTAAATTATAATTGTGTTATGGTTAGGGTTGTTGACCATTTGACTATGGTTGACTTGTTGACCTATGTTGATATATTGACCATCATCATTTCATATGAAAGATACTCTTTGATTCTTGCAAAAGTAATTAATGTGAAATGATAATGGTCATTTCAAGTTAACCATCACAATTATCTTTAGCTAATTTTTTAATTATCATAATTCAGACATATATGTGAGAAGTTTGTCATTATCTTCTCAATCTATCATTCTCATTCTCTCTCATCCTCTTCCTCTCTCTCAAAGCTCTCCCCTCTCATGAGTTGAGAACTATTGAGCTTGAGATAAAACCTTCAAAATTACTCTCTACTCTTTCTAAGGTTCTAGGTTTAGCACACCAAGCACCTTAGTTACTTCTAGTTTGAGGTTGGAGCCAAAGGTAGAGGCCCTCGGGTGGATCTTTCTTCGGCAAGAGAAGGCGACGAGGAGAACCCGTTCTTCCCACTCCAAGGAGCAAGAAGAGAAGGACTTTAAGACCTAGGTATAACCCCTTTAACCGAGTAGCTAACTCTTTTAGCTTTGTTGTTAGTTTATGTTTAGCAAAGATCCTCCTTTAGTATAGTCCATGTTGCCTAGTGTTGTAAAAATCGAATTTTTTATAGCGTTTCCGCCTCCCCGTAAGCACCGGGGTGGGCAACGTGGACTTACACAATGTCCTCATCACGGAATTCCTAGATCGGATCTGTGCAGAATCATATATGAGAGCATTAATCCTACAACAAAACAGACCCTTGAATCCATGTGTCAAGGCACCTTCATGACTAATGATGATGGTGAAGCTTAGAGATATTTAGAAGATTTCGCTGAAAATTCTTTACAGTGGGATAATGTAAACCAGTCATCGTCTAGGGGTGGTAATCACCAATCTGATGTTTCCATAGGAGTTAGAGCTGAAATGGTAGCAATGCGAAAGAAACTCGAAACTATGGAACATAAATTTTTAGCAGCCTCCCTAAATCAGTTGTCACTCTCCAAAACTGTCTGTGGATGCTGTTCTGATCCATCACATCTTACGGAAGAATGTCCTTTAAATTCTCCGTTTCAAGGCCAAGAGCATACCAATGCTGCTTTCCAACAAAGACCTAGAAACGATCCGTATTCTTCCACTTATTATCAGGGTTGGAGGAATCACCCTAACTTTTCTTGGAACCAACAAACACAAAACACGGTTCCAAATCAAAACAATTTTCAAAGGGTTCCTCCACCACAACAGCAACCACTTCAAATAAGTCAGTACCCCTACCAAACACAAACTTTTCAAAATATGGCCACAAATTCTATACCTGGGAATAATTCTTTCCAAGCGGTCGGTTCAGATAACTCCTTTTCACTCGAACAAACCATGAATTTGCTTCTGACAAATTTCATGCAAACTACGACTAATTTTCAGTCTTCCGTCGATGACATAAAATGGAACTCTGCCTCCCAAAATGAGAGTATTAAATCGCTGGAAGCACAAATTGCTCGATTAAATGCCGAGATGAGTGCTAGAGAGAAAGGGAAACTTCCAGCTCAACCTTTACCCAATCCTGGCTATGCACATCATGTGAATGCTATTACCACGTTGAGATCTGGAAGAGTGCTTGACAACCATGTCGTTGAAGAGATTGATAATAATGAAGAATCAATTGATGATACCCCGGCTGAGACCTTTCCTTCCACTTCCACTTCTAATTCTGACCCCAGTTCGTCTACCCCACCATTTTCTTCCGAGCCTATTCTCCGTTTTCCCCAAGGCTCGAACCCTTAGCATCCTCCTTCTAGTCCACCAAATACGATCCCCACTCCTATTCTTGGATCTTTCCTACCCATACGATCTTCTCCAATGTTGGACCCTATTGCTAAAGCTTCTTATCCGAATCGGTTAAGGGGAAACAGACCAAGTCCGCAAATGGAGAAGATCGCTGAAATCTTTAAACATGTTAACATCAATATCCCTCTCCTATATGCTATACAACAAGTCCCCGCTTATGCGAAAATTCTCAAAGACTTGTGCACTAGGAAGAGGAATACTCAAGTGCCAAAAAAGGTGTCCATGTCAAAGACTGTAGACACAACTTTTCCCCAACAATTACCTAGGAAACGTAAGGATCCTGGCTATGCTACTATTTCTATTTCTATTGGGGTTAAACACATTAACCGTGCTCTACTTGACTTTGGTGCAAGTGTTAACCTGCTTCCATACTCTGTTTATGAGCAGCTACGGATCGGAGAGTTGAAACCAGCTCACTGCACTCTCCAGATGGCCGACCGATCAATCACCAAACCTAGGGTGAGCTGGAGGATGTGTTAATAAAAATCGGGGAATTTGTATTCCCTGTGGACTTTATTTTACTTGATACACAGCCTGTAGCGAACCCACGGAATCAAATTCTGATGATTCTTGGTCGACCCTTTTTGGCCACTTCCAATGCTATAATCAACTGTCGTAATGGCTCTATGACCCTATCCTTTGGGAAGATGTCAATAGAGCTTAACATATACAAGTTAGGAAGTGTCCCCTCCGAACCTACTGCTCGGGTCTGTTATGTCGAATTAATGGATGTCGACAACAGCGAATTTGATCAGCCTCATGATACTGATCTAGACTCTTTTCATATGTTGTTGTTTGACCCAACTATGTTTCATACACATACGGACTCTTCCACTGAGTTGTCCGGGTCAACATGTAACACTGATTATGAACCGTTTTTGGAGTCTGAAGATCACCCCGCGCTTTTTGATGACATTATTCTTCGGGGTATCGATGAAAGTTATAAGGACATTTTCGCTGATGAACTCACATTTTTAGCAAACACGGGTGTTGAGATGAATCAACTACAAGAAAAAGAAATTGAACCTCCACCCCTTCTTCTGGACAATCATGTGAATGCAAGTAATCCATCATCACTATCACAGTGTCGTCTCTCTAAATTGAGACGCAAACCCATTCTTTCACGCCACTTATCTCTTCCCCACTTCTTTCTGTCTCTCTACAACATGTTCTTCCACCAACCGGTGTGTTTCACTGATAAAATTTTCGAATGGTTGGTGTTGACTTTTGGTTTTTTAAAAGCTTGGCATTGACCAGTAACTTTGACCCCCACTTGTGATTTTAAAAGATTAACATTGCTTAACTCAAGTTTGGGGGATGTAGGTATATTTTTGGGTCTTGAAAATAACATTTGTCCACATAATTGTGAGCCAAAAATAAGTTTGGGGGAGATTTTCGCTTTCATATATTTTTTGACCCCGTTAATAAATTTTCCTTCCAAGCTTATAGGTTTTTTTTACAGAAGACAACAGTGAGGACACTGTTGAAAACAAGTTTGGGGGAGGTTTGTGTAGGGTTACAAGGCACTCTCACAAGGTTCTACGAGGCATCAACCATGCCCGATTTAAATTTTAGACGTGCCGAACAACCCTAACCAAGATCTTAAACTAGAGATTAGGCGAAACAAAGCAAGTAAACAACTTTACTTCTAAGAGTTTGGGATTACAACCTTTGTAGTCCGGTCCTTCACTTCTAAAGCTCCGTGTTGAGGTCCCTTCACTGCGATCATCGAGTATCCGGACTCTAGAGAGGCTCCACAAAAGAAAGATGCAAGTTTGCTTCCGATCTTCGATAACAAAGATGATCTACCTTGAAGAAACTCAAACCCAACCTATTGCTTTGCTAATCAAGTATTAGCAAAGCAAACACCCTAATCTAAGTGGCTAGAATAGATGAGGTTGATGAAGTAGGAATTTAGCTCTCATTTATTTTCTTAATCTCACTCATTTTCATCACTAAACTCAAAGCTAGAAAGCTTTGCAAGGAGGAAGAAGAAGATGAATTACTTTGTGATGAATAATGAATTGTAGTGAGGTTAGAAATGCAACCATGGGTTAAGTATGATAACTTAACCCATGTAGAGACTTAACCATGGTGAAGGGTTGGGTTGGGTTAACAAATATCAACCAAAATATCTTTAGAAAATATCTTTAGTTAAAAACAAAAGCAAAGCTTCTAGAAGCTTCAAGAAGGTTTAACCATAATCCTAACCCTAACCATGTTTAAACTCCACAAAACATGTTGCATTTGTAACCTTAACTTGTTACAATATTATATATCACATATATAATATATTTTGTAACAAAATAATATAATTAACATATATCGCATATATATCAATGTATTACTCGAGTGAGAAAAAGAATCTTTTAGTGAGCTTATATTAGTTAATGTAATTTAATATATCAAATATATAATTATACATTAAATTATCGAATCAACACTTGACCCGATAATCCGTCTATTTCTAAAATAACCGACTAATATAATCTGTATCAGTTCATCGAATCAACACTTGATCCGATGACCCGGCTATATCACATATACCCGGCTGATATCTCATATCGCGAGAATCTAATACGGTATCACATACACGTATTGTTCTCGGTCCCGCACATATCATATATGTGCTCCTACTCCATTTTTCCTGAGCCAGGAAACCTCTGTGTAGGACTCTAAAGAATCGTCAATACGCCGGCAGTAGGTGATGATCATATCAAACACCCACAAGCTGCAAGTGGTCAGCTAAACGTAACAGCCACCCAGGTATTGAGCGATCAGAAGATCAACAAGCAAGCCTGTACATTCTCCTGTGAATCCAACCAGTAACACTCCCGTACAGTCCGGTCTCTTCGTCTGATATGTCGCATATCTCGCCTAGGGGTGGTAAACGTCAGACCCCAGTAGCTTGATAAGTCGTGTCGATATGAGGTCTATAACAGTTCGAGAAACTACTGATAACACTTACCAGTAAATCTCAGCAACCCTGGCCAGGGATTTCCAGTTATAGCCAATCGAACACAGCGCAACATCAACTCCCTATACCGGGAGAGACGAAACCCCTCCTATCGCTCATTGCCTCCATGTGATTCGGGACTGTACCCAAAAGCCACCTTTTTGCACGCCCTCTTGGACGTGGTATGACAGAAATCAAAGCACAGTGGGAATCACACAAGACTCTATGACGATCTCGAGTCTACAGACTAACCTGTACCAGTGTCACCAGAGAACTGCCATCTAACGTGAGGTATAATACCATCTGGGAGTTCTCGGCGAGTCCGTCCAGTGTACCCAGTCTCCACTGAGCACCCGTATACATTCTCTGATGTCAAACACCAATTGATATGGGATCATCCATCGCCCATCATATAGGTCAAGAAGCGCATACGCTAGTCTACTCTGGAGTATCGATGCCCTGTCTCGGTACTCCTACGACTAAGAACATTTGAAAGATGTACTTGGCGACTAAACTGTCCTCACTAGTATGATCTGCATCATAGTCCTGGTAGTCAAGACTCATCCTAAGGGCTTTATCAACATGTGACATAGAGATAATCAGAGTACATGTTAAGATAAAGAGTAACCAGATAGCATACTATCATGTCGTGCAAGAAAGTCCTCCTTATATATGTCCAAGCATCCACTACAATATACAACGTATGTATAGTAATGGCCTCTAGGGCATACATATAACTAACAATCTCCCACTTGCACTAGGGCCATCTGTTGTGGTATCGCATACCCAACAATAAGCTGTGGTTGAAGTATCTCATACTCAACCATCCCATAAAAGTCTCTACTGGGAAATGGTCCTTTGTGAGTGAATCCGCGCTGTTGTCCTCTGTGTCTACTCTCCTAACCTCGAACTACCTGGAGATCAACCATCTCCATGATCAAGTGATACTGCCTAAGAATATGTCTGGATCTCTGATGGGACGGGGGTTCCTTGGCATAAGCCACAACTCCATTGTCACACAATGGCAGGAACGAAGTTCATCTCATGAACTTAAATATATCCAGACTGCCTCTTTGGTAGCATCCTTGGTAATGATGTATCTTGCTTTTAATCGTCTAGTAAGTCACGGTATCTAGCTTGGAACTCTTCCAACATACCGTCCCTCCACTGAGGGTAAAGACAAAGCCTGCGACTGGCATTCAGTCGTCCTTATCACCCTGGAACCTTTCCAGTGATTCTCCCCAAGATCATTTGATACCATCTCACTACAACTAGTGAGATTCCTAACATCCAATTAGATCTATCCCATAGATCAATAACCCAAGATTTAGGAGGTATCACCTTGATCCTATATGGAGAATCATTGTGATAAGAGGAGATTGACCGAGCGTAGCATAGGAAACTCCTTCCCTATCAAGAGCATGTCATCCACGTACTCTACGAGGATCACCACCATACTCTCTACTCCGTTTTTGTATATACAAGGTTCATCTACCATTTTGATGAAGTCAAACTCTTTGACTACCTCATCAAAATAGACATTCCAACTCCACGATGCCTGATTTATCACATAAAACATCTTGCTCATGTTTCCGCTGCTCCCACTGTCTACGAAGCCTTCTGGCTTTATACTTATAGACGCTCTCTTCCAAATCATCATTTAGAAAAGCAGTCATGACACCCAACCGCCAGATATCGTAGTCATGGTATGTAGCTATGGCAAGTAGGATCTGGATGGACTTTAAGCATAGCTTTGAAAGTCTCAACTTTTCCATGTACACCAAGTAATCTTTTCAAGATATACTTGCTCCTGATGGGGATTTAACCCTTCAGATAAAGCAACCAAAGTCCATACTTTGTTGGTGTATAAGGATTCCATCTCAGATCGCTAAGCATCCAGCCATTCTTACAGAGTCCCACTCCTGATGGCCATCTCGAAAATAGTTGGGTCATCATCTTATGATGCAATCCTCGCTCCCACTGTCATAGAGAAAACCGAAGTATCTCTCAGGTGGGTGAGGAACCCTAATAGATCGGCGGAGAGGCTGAGATTCGTTGGAAACTATTGAATCCTTTGGTTCTACCAAATCCTCAGCTGCAGTTTGTATAGCTGGAACTCTTTCCAGTTCTACCTCATGACCAATAATTTCTTCACAAGAAATTCCCTTTCACAAAGGTGGCATGCTGAGAAACAAAACATCTTTTGTTCCTCGGTTTGGTAGAAGATATTCCCTTGCGAATGCTTGGGATATCCAACAAACTTCCACAGAACTGACTTTGCCTCGAGCTTGTCCGGATTTTGCTTTTAGACATAGGCCGGACAACCCCAAATCTTAACATCTTTAAGAGATAGGCTCTTCCCATACCATATCACATATGGAGTGGTAGGCATCTGATTTGGTTGGAACCCTATTCAATAAGTATGCAACTTCTCAAGTGTATAACCCCCAAATGAAAATAGGCAACTCAGTAGTACTCATCATAGAGCACACCATATCACATAGGGTGCGATTGCTCCGCCCTGATACACCGACGTGTTGTGGTGTATACGGAGGAGTAATGCTGAGAGAGAATCGCATTCTCCTTTAGAATAGTCCAGGAATCCCGTGCTCAAGTATTCTCCTCCTTGATCTCATCAAAGGACATAATACTTATACCCATTTTTGGTTCTCTACTTCTTACTTATATTCATTGAATTTCTCAAAAGGTTCAGACTTGTGTTTCAACAGGAACATATGTCTGAATCTTGAGAGATAAACAGTGAATGTAAAGAAGTATAAAGAACCGGTCTTGGCATGCATGTGTAGACAGGGGACCTTGCATACATCATCATGTATCAATCCTAAAAGTTCATCTAACTCTTTCTCTGTTTCCAATAAACAGAGCTGAGGTCATCTTATCTTTGTGACATGACCGGCAAGTTTCACAAGATGTAGATTCAAACTAATTTAAATATGCATCTAAATGTAACTTAGCTAGTCGGGTCGCATTGATATGACCTAGTCTATAATACCTCAAGTAGGATTCGTTCATTTCTGAACTCTTCCTCTTGTGTGTGCTCTGTACATTAAGAACTTCAGTTTGCTTTAGAACGTCTATGCTTTTAGATAACGTGCCTGATCTGATCAACTCTTGATATAGGAAATGTTCAAAACATTATCCAACAATACAAAATTATATCCTTCTTTACTAATAAAGAGACTGATATGATGTTGTATATCAGGTTCGGTATCTAATAACATTCGTTCAGAATCAATGTATTCTGATAATACTGGGTGATAACTACCAACAGACTTGGCTGCAACACTTGCACCGTTTCTATCTTTTGAAACTTATCACCCGTTCTCAGTTCTCTACCAATCTGTAGCCCATGTAACAAATTACATATGTGGGATCCTGATCCGGTATCAAATACCCAGGATATAAAGGATATTGAGAAATAGTTCTGTGTAATGAACACAACCGAAGAAGATGCATCAACATGCACTTTCTTCGTTTGGGCGGCACGGGAATTCTGGTAATCCCCTATTTCCTGCTCTGTCTTATAACAATTATAAGTTGGAGCGGGACCAACGTTCCCTAGCGCAGTATAACAAGCGGGTTCGTTCAATACATCCGTATTTTTTTTATCTTGATTAAGGCGTGATATGGTCGCTACCTGGAGAGAGAGAGAGAAGAAAACACTCAGCGTATGCTCTTGCAAGATTAGATTGGTTATTAATATACCTAATCAGGATGTCTCCCACTGTTTTAGTCAAATCTTCCTTCAACCCCTAAAAGGAAAGACTAGCTGGTATTAATTACACTCTACAAGTTCGCCAATCTTTCAGCCAGGCCAGTGCCGGTACTTTGAGGGAGGTTACCCGTGCTTTCGCACGGACCTAATTAAAGTAAACCTCGTTTTCCCAGGGACGTAACCCCGTTGACACCTTTCTAGACACCTACTTGATCGGCTAATTGTAATGTGTAAAACTCTCCCAGGAGTAACTCTTACTCGCAGTGGGTATCAGGATCCAACTATCTCATAGAAGGTATGCAATCTCATTGTAAATTTCAACACTTGAAATTCCCGATAATTCTTTTACCCCTAGCGTGCTATGACCTTGACGCATGCCAAACAACTAGTCAAGTTCAACCCGTGCATTTCCTGATTGAATTAAACCCACCCGCACGACCCTTGACGCATGCCAAACAACGCCGTACGAATACCCTAATCCAATCGCATCGTATGATAGCAGACAAGCACTAATTAGCTACCGTACACTACACCTTGACGCATGCCAAACTACCGCAGCACGAATACTAAGTAGTACTTATCTGAAATGACGGAGGGCTACGTAGGTTTTTAAGAAAACCATGAGCGTAATGAACTTGATATCGTTGTAGAATCGAGTGATTTTAAATGGAATGTTTTTTAGGCCTTTTCTAGTTTTGCTAAAGAGGTCACTCCCGGTGAAGGGATCTCGGCTCTTTCCTCATCGAATAAGGTGCAGGATATTTCACAAATATCACTATGCAAAGTAAAAACTATAAAAACAAGCAAAAGACAAACCGAGTTTGTAGCATCTGCCAGTTTTGCTAAAGAGGTCACTCCCGGTGAAGGGATCTCGGCTCTTTCCTTATCGAATAAGGTGCTGGATATTCTACAAGGAATATCGCTATGCAGAGCAAGAACTAGAGCTACCAGTTTTTGAGACAAGTTTCTACAACATCTTTAGGTTTCTTTTAGTTTCATTAATCTCATTAATGAAGTCCCATTTTATTATGCTTCACAAGCATCACATTTGAAACGAAATCAACAATAAACAATATATATCTCATATATATAATATAAACATTCGTCTCAGGCAGTAATATGATCTCATCACAGAACATTGCAGCAGAAGATAACATATGAAATATTGGATATACTAGGATTTCCGTGTTTTAAGCGAGCTTGTATAAAACGCGGATTCCACGGTCCCGATGAATAGACAAACCCACATCCCTAGACCCCTACGAGAGCGGAAAGTAACACTGCCAATTCTAGGGTTAGGAGACTCGGTCTCGACTCCTCGAGATGGTCTCCCACTGGACCCTAGAACCCGGTTACTTGTGCTCCCCGCCTTGGGTCTACCTAATGCGGAAAAGTAAATAATATACAATGGTGACATCATCCTCATCCCAGAAGTGCCCCAATAAAAGAATATTACTTACAATTGAATTTTACATGAATGAAAAAGAAAAACTCCCATCTCACATAAAACCCCCGGCTATTCAAAACGCGACGATCCAATACAATATATCACAGCAACACATAATATCTCATATCATCAATGTAAGAAAGTATGCGTATCCCGATTGTCGTTGATGTATAGCAACGAAGCCGGCGATACACCACATACAACGCTTACGGTCACAGAAAAGAAAGTGTAAAACTACAACAGTTGGAATCCGCAACCACCTTAGACATCTCATGCCTAACCAAATGAATTCCTTAGACATCGCATGCATAACAATTATAAACCCCGCATTTTAGTCTCGATCTCGAAAACACTTTTCAATATCAAGTCGGGCAATTCAACAAGATTCCCGACATCCTGATCGAATGCTCATCGCAAACTTTAGTAGACGGCCGCACCCCCCGATGCCGTCGACGAAGTGCACTAAGGCGGAACACCGCTGCCGCGAGCACCCAAACGGATGCTTTTGGCGACGGGATTCTCCTACAGTCACTTGGTCGGGGCTATGTGGCATGGCTGTCTATTAAGTTTACCCGGCGAGTATCCGCGTACGCTACGTGATTGCGACGGACTTTTGATCGCATCAAAATCCCGTGGAAACCGATCATCTAAGACTACACTGCTAGATTTATAACATTCAAATTAGTTATCTCATAACTACTTGTGGATTCCAAATATTGTATCACTCAATCCAGATAAATAGACAATTTTAAACTTTCCGATCGAATAAACAAACATCCAAGAATTCCCAAATGGCTCAACACTTGAGCGGAGTTTAAAAGCATCCATCACATGCCACAGTACCAATGGTCCAGCCGTAGAAGGGTCAAACCAACGCCTCACATGTGGCAACGCCGTACTGCCCCAAACCCTAAGGTTTAGAGGCAGTTCAGACGGTCACATAATCGAGTTAAGGTTTGTGTTCTTCTATAGGGTCCACCGCGTTACTTGGACGACTAAGAACGTTCTTAAACTTCGGAAAAATCCAACACTTGGAAATTTTCCGGCAGGGGAAAAAGTGAGTTATTGACATCCGTTCGAACTTTTTAACACGTTCTAAAATTACCCGGAAAAAGTTAAACGAAGTTAAATTATCCGATCGAATCAACGAATACGAAAGATCTCCAGAAAACTCAACACTTGAGTAAAATTTAAAATTCCCATAATCAAGAAAAAGTACCTAAGAATCATACATTGAAGTACGAGTCCCGACTCCTCATTATGGCCGCGGAACCGCCGCCAAACCCATGGTTTGGCCGCGGTTCCGCGCTCCAATGATGCAGTTGGGGTATTGTACTTCACATTAATTCTTAGATTTTCCTGCTTATTTTTCTGGGTATTTTTAATGTGAAAAAGTCAACATTTTTAAAAATTTCCAGAGAAGGGGTTCATGTCGGGGTTTTGGGGTTCGATCGGACTTTAAACTTTGCCTAGACTTCGCCTAAAACTCTAGCTTGGCTCTGATACCACTGTAGGGTTACAAGGCACTCTCACAAGGTTCTACAAGGCATCAACCATGCCCGATTTAAATTTTAGACGTGCCGAACAACCCTAACCAAGATCTTAAACTAGAGATTAGGCGAAACAAAGCAAGTAAACAACTTTACTTCTAAATATGTCAATACACATATATTAGCGTCCCATTCCACTAATATTGGTATAAGGGCATATATAACAGCGGCCTAAACCCCTGTTATATATAGAAAGGAGTAAAAAGAAATATCATGAAACCAATGTGTCAAGCATCGACACAGAAATGTTGATCTATCAGGTGCTGTCACCATGACTGGCCCCCTGATAGGTACGTATCACACGCTATTCGAAAAGCACGAGTGCCTAGCTCTGACCCTCGTCTTCCCACGTATCTATACGTACAAGACTCCTGTCGGTATCCCCATGATAACCGCTAAGTCATTGGTAATGTCACCGGTAGGTACTTGCCCACCTTCCAGGCTCAATCGGCAAAGTCCATCGATCATCTTGCCGAGGGGAACCGTACCGGGCCCCACCATGTACCCTCATACGGCACCCACTCCTCGTATGGAGTATATAATCAGAACCGATAAATCACATGGAGGATGCTAAAATATCAAATCAAGGGAAACCGGGTTTTTCAAATAATGCATAATTTCATGAACTCCCACGGTCCCCAAATCCAGAAAACATTATGAAAAATCCATATCACAATGCGAAAATCCATGAATATAATATATGCAACATAAAACTGAATTGTAAGCATATAAGGAAAAGACGCTAATTAACTGCAACAAGTTAATATAAAAATCATGCGGTTCCTATTTTCTCCAATTCTAAAATAACATCAAGTAAGGGTAAACATGTAGCTATAACCAGATGTATGTGTAAACATAAAGGTATAGCAAGGTATATGTATCTACCTTTGAGTAATGATGTAATATACCCCCTGGGTATAAGTGACGTATGTGTGCAAGGTATACCTGTAGCTATGTCATGAAGTGTGTATGTACCTATCACTAATGGTACAATGCCCTATAGGTATACAGGTATCTAGCATGTAAGTATATGAAGGCATATGTGTAAGCATGTGGATATACAGGTGTGCTATATGTCATATGCGCTAAGAATTATGAATCAATATCTCAATGTCCATAACCAAGCAATATCATATCTATAAGTGGATTGTGCGTGACATGGCAATTTTTGATGGTGTGTGTGACATACAATCAGTGCTCATGCAACATGAACCGTCAATAATGGTGCAGTGTCCCTAAGGATACTAGTCCAAGCATAACACTAACTAAGCAGTAGAGTAAATGCGCAATTCTAAATATGACATAGAATATGCGACGGAATTAACATCTCTAACCCAGACTCATAACGCCATGCGGGAGATTTATTGGATATATATGCCCTAGAGGCCTTCTTTGTATAGGATGCTAGGGATATGTATGTAAATAACAATCTTGCTTGATATGATAGTACGCTATTTGGTTTGTCTTTATCTTAACGTGTGATATAATTTACTTTGTATTTATAAACATGTTGATAAAGCCCATATGGTGTTTTCCTGACTACCAGCGTTTGTGATGGCAGTCATACTTGTGGGAGCTGGATAGTCAATAGGCACATCCTTAAATGTCCCTGGTCGCAGGAGTATCGAGACTGGGCATCGATGCTCCAGTGTAGACTAGAGTATACATATCTAGACCCTGACAAGGGGTGATGGGTTGGTCCCGCAGCCATTGGTGATGTGCACCTAAGATTGTATTCAGATGCTCACTGAGAGTGAGTACACTGGACAGGACTCGCAGAGAACTGACTGGATGGTATTATACCTAACGTCAGATAGCAGTTCTACGGTGACATGTGTGTAGATAGTCTGTTGACTTAATGTCGTCATTTGTCTCGTGTGAGTTCCCACTGTACTTTGATTACTTCCCTACCACGGCTCAAAGGAGTCGTGCAAACAGGTTTTAGTTGGGTACTGTCCCGAGCCACGTGGAGACAGTGAGCGACTGTTAGGGATTCGTCTCTCCCGGTATACGGAGATGATATCGCACTGTGATCGGTTGGTCATTACCATAAGTCTCTGGCCAGGGCTGATTGAGTATTACTGGTGGACTGATCAGTAGATTCTCGGATGGTCTTGAGCCATACCGGCATGACTTGTATGGTTATTAGGGGTCTGACGTTCTCCACCTCCCTAGACCATACATACGATATTCGTAGACGAACAGACCGGACTGCGCGGATATTGTCACGGACAGGCTCAGTAGGAGTTCGGATGGGTTTCCTCATCGGCCTTCTTATCGACATCTACCTGGGGACCGTTACGTACAGCTAGTGCCGCTTGCGGTCTGTGGTTAAACCCACTGCCAGCATAGTAGTCGAGTCTTTAGAGTCACACAGAGAGTTTCCCTGCTCCAGGTGAATCGATATGAGGTCGTATGGTTTTACGACAAGGGGTTCGGACGCATACGTGTGTTTACGCACGTACGACCTTCGGACAGTTTTTACTAGCCGGCTTTGGTTTAGCCAGATTCTAGTATCGGATTATTGGATTTATACAGTCTAAAATTTTTCTGTGTTTTCACGGATAGGAGGGGTGTTCTCGTAATTTGACGGGAAGCTTCTAGAAGTATGGTGACTTGAGGGTTTAGGTGGCATTTTCATTAAATGCTTTTGTGACTCATTTAGTGTGATTCATCCATATCATTAATGCATCATTAAATGGTTAATGACTCATGTAGTGAATCACACATATAGAATTAATGAAGCATGATGATTAATCACTTTTATTTATTTATTGATAAATCATTATGCTTCATATATTCAAGTGAGAAACATTTTCATGATCATTATGAGGTTTACCCTTCTCTCTCCTCCAAGCTCTCACACTCTTCAAACCCTTAATCCTTCCCTCTCATGTGTTGAGATCAAGAATTAGATAGAATAATTAATCCATAACCTCACTCTATATCACCTAGGTCCCTTTGATTAGCAACTAAAGAAACCTAGTTTACCTCAAGATTAGAGGTGAAGCTTGGAATAGAGGCTCTCGGGTGGATCATCTATTACGTAGAGGAGGCCGAGGAGGAGGTCGATTACGAAAAGACGAAGGACCTTGGTTCACTAGGTATAATCACTTCTCATAGTAGTTAACAAACTCCTATGTTTTTGTTAGTTATCGTTTAGCAAAGATTCTTCCGGTTAGTCGATGTTTTATCCAAAGAACAAGACTGTTTTTCATATTTCCCGCCACCCCCGCAACTCGTGGGGTGTTGTACATCGACTGACAGTGGTATCAGAGCCTCGCTAAACAATAATTAACTTATTAGCAAAGTCGTAAGAATTTCGAACGCAAAACGAACCGGAAAAAAATATCGTATTCACATAGTTTCTGTCGAATTTAAATTGAGGTCTAAAATTTTTTCAGGGGCCTCTAAAAATACAAGAAGGGAAATCTAAGAACACTGGAGAAATTTGCGTGCATGAATCGGCCAAACAGCCGCGGGAACAGCGGCCGATCCCACCGATCCGCCACGGATCCGCGGCCGAGTTGAAACCGATTCACCCCAAATCTCCCCAGTAACTCTTCTGTGAATATTTTGTCTTTTCTGGAATGTTATTTTCTGCTTAAGTCTCAGGTGCACAGAGAAGTTTTGGAGTAGAATCTAATGTGTTTGATCGATCGAAATTATACGATGTTTGCTAAATTAGATTATATCTGTGAACTGTATAATGTGTTCGTAAACTTCCCCTAACTGCTAGTATGTCGGTTGGCAGGGGGTTGCACATTTCTTTAATGGTTTTAACTATTTGTGATTATGAACTTAATTGGATTGTTGTGATAGATTAGCCGAGGTTTGAGATGGGTTATTATATTCATTCATTAGATGTAATTGTAATATGTTGTAATATTATTTTGCGGGGCACATCGAGGTTGCGGTTGTAGCCACCGTTGTATTATTCCTTTTTACTGTTTTTGCTCCTAGGGATAGGACCCAAGGTGGGGTGCACAAACTAACCGGGTACTTTGAAGTGTTTAGTGGCCTACTTACGTTGTTGAGGGAGACCGCTTCACTTCGGGTACATGGCGGGTAGTTTGCCGTACCCGTAGGGGTCTAGGTGGGGTAATGGCTATTCATCACAAACTGTGTAATCCGTCTTTCGTTGCAGGCTCAAAAGAAACGCGGATTGCTTGCATATCCAATAATGTTCATATGTGATCTGGAATGCCTATTATTGCGTCTGACGAATGTACAATATCTATATATGATAGCTATTTAGACGTCACTTATATTTTTACAGCCGGCTAGCCCAGCCTCCGCTCTGCCGTTAGTTAAGTAACCTAACGGGTGATGACGGGACCCAGTGGCGAATGCGGATGGCATAAGAGGACGTTATATTATCATTGTTTGCTGCAATGATAGGTTAATGATGGGACACATTATCATTAATGCAAAGAAAATAAAACCTAAACTTAATCGTTGGAACAATTTCAGAACCACTCGGTTTCTTCAAAAAGAAAATTTAAATGCGGAGCTTAAAAAAGAGCTCTCTTGGTTCCTTCGATCATATCAAGTTCACTACGTTAACGGTTTTTGCCAAAAACCAGCCGTAACCCTCCTTCGTTTCAAATAAAACAGCACATCGTATTCTTGCTATGTTTGTTGGCCTACGTCAAGGCATAGTGGATGGTAGCAATGTGCTGCTTTTTTGTTGCATAGATAGATGCATTAGTTTAGGACAGTCGTACAGCCCTGTTGGCCTACGTCAAGGGCGAGTACGGATGGATCTAAATGAATCAGGACAACGACGGGTAGAACTTGACTTGCGTCTTATGATTTGTTGGCCTACGTCAAGGTCATAAGAGCTTGGGGTAAAAATCACATCGGGAGTTTCAAACATAAAGGAAACTTACAGATTTAGCATACCTTCCAGAGTGTGGTGACTAGTGTGGCTTCCATCTAGGACATCATACAATGATAGTTGGATCCCGATCCCACTGATGAGTAGGATTACTCTCGGAAAATTTTCTCACTTAACAATCAATGTTATAAACCAAGTAGGTGTCCAGAAAGGTGTTAGAGGGGCTACGCCTCCAGGAAAAAGAGGTTATTTTATTAAGGAACTTCGCGAAAGCGTTGGAAAACCTTCCTCGAAGTACCAACACTGGCCTGGCTGAAAGGTTAAGCAAGTATTGTGACGTGTGATTAAATCCTGACTAATTCTTCTTTTAGGTTTTGAAGAAGAATTTGAGGATACAGTTGGAGCCATCCTGTTTAGATAAATTAATAAACCAATCTAAACTTGCAAGAGCATATGCTGAGTGTTTCTTTTCTCTCTCTCTCTGACAGCTACCATGACAGGACTAAAACTATTACTTGAAAAAAAATATACTGACCGGGCAAAACTATAAAGATTGGCTAAGGAACGTCAACATTGCACTGACTTATGACAAATTAGCATATGTTACCACCGTTGTTCCTCCCCTTATCCCAAGACCAGATTCCTCAGTTGCGGACAAGGAGGTTCACAAAACCTGGGATCTAGACTGTGAGAGAGCTAAGTGTATCGTGTTGGCGTCCATGAACAATGAACTCCAGAAACAGCACGAGAGTATGGATATTATATCCATCTTTCTCCATTGCAAGGAATTGTATGGGGAGCACTCCCGTATCGTGAGGTACGAGACCTCAAGAAAACTCTTACAGATGAGGTTAGCTCCAGGATCACCTATAGGAGAGCACGTCCTGAAAATGATCAACATCATTGAGGAACTCGCAAACCTGGGATGCATGCTAGAGAATGATTTGTATATCGACTTGATTTTGCAGCCCCCTCCCCACACCTTCTCTCAGTTCGTGCTGAGCTTCAACATGCACGAAATGGAAGCTGATCTTCCAAAGCTCCTCAACATGTTGAGGGTAGCAGAGACCTCCTTGAAAAAGGAGAAGGCCCCCGTTCTGTATGCTGGCGAATCATCCTCTTCTAAATCTAAAGCGAAAGCTAAATGGAAGAAGAAGATGAAAGCCACCAAACCGAAAGGCGGGGTCAAGAAGGTGCAGGGAACGAACAAGGCAGGAAGGGTGAAGGCGGATAAGAACGAATGCTATTATTGTCACTAGCAAGGGCACTGGACGAAGGACTGTGTGGCCTTCAAAGCCAAGGACACTAAGCAAGCTGTTGCTTCTGCTTCAGGTGTGTTTGTTATCGAAAATTGTCTTTCATTAAACTCTACATCATGGGTACTTGATACTGGTTCTGGTTCTCACATCTGTAATTCTTTGCAGGATCTGAGAAATACTAGAGTACTGGAGACAGGTGATATGACTCTCCGGATGGGCAATGGAATGCACGTAGATGCTATTATAATAGGAGAATATCACCTAGGGTTGACTAGTGGGAACATTTTGGTATTGTACAACTGTTTTTTGTATTCCCAGTATGCTGTGTAATATTATATTAGTATCTTTGTTATCAAATGAAGGATATAATTTTGCGCTTGAAAGAAATGTTATAAACATTCTCCTAAATCAAGAAATGATTGGGTTTGGCACACTGGAAAATGGCACATACATACTTAATCAACCTCAAGTTTTCAATATTCAAAACACGCTTAAAAGAAAGGCTCAAGATTCAAACCAATTCTTCCTATGGCATTGTAGACTTGGTCATATAAACGAAACAAGGTTGACTAAGTTACATAAAGATGGATATCTAGATCCGTTTGAATATTCATCATATGCAACTTGTCAATCATGTATCAAAGGAAAAATGACCAAATCTCCGTTCACCGGACACGGAGAAAGAGCTACAGAACTCTTGGGACTTGTACACAGTGATGTGTGTGGTCCAATGTCTACATATGCACGAAGCGGTCACTCCTACTTCATCACTTTTACTGATGACTTCTCTAGGTATGGACATGTGTTCTTAATGAAGCATAAATCCGAGACCTTTGAGAAGTTTAAGGAGTATAAAATTGAAATGGAGAAACAGACTGGTAAAAGCATCAAGACACTTCGATCTGATCGAGGTGGAGAATACTTAAGTACCAGTTTCCTTGAATGCTTAAAAGAGAATGGAATTCTCTCTCAGCTTACTCCGCCTTATACATCTCAGCATAATGGTGTATCAGAAAGGAGGAATCGCACGCTACTGGACATGGTGCGTTCAATGATGAGTAGTGCCGAGTTGCCACTTTCCTTCTGGGGTTTTGCGCTAGAATCAACAGCATACCTATTGAATAGAGTTCCAACTAAGTCTGTGCCTATAACTCCATATGAAATGTGGAGCGGGAAGAGACCATATCTCAAGTATATCAAGATATGAGGGTGTCCGGCATATGTTAAAAAGCATAATCCGGACAAGCTCGAGGCACGATCGGTTTTGAGCAAGTTTGTAGGATACCCCAAGCATTCAAGGGGATATCTGGTCTACCACACTGAAGAACAAAAGGTGTTTGTCGCTCGCCGCATTGTCTTCTTAGAGAGGGAATTTGTTGCAAAAGAAATTAGTGGGAGCGCGATAGAGCTGGAAGAAATTCCAGAACCTCAAACTGCTGCCGAGGACTTAGTAGAACCCCAGGTTTCAATAGAACCCGACGAATCAATGCCACTCCGCAGAACTAGTAGGATTTCTCATCCTCCTGAAAGATACTATGGGTTTCTTGTAGATGGGGATCGAGAGAATTGCATCATCGATGATGATGAGCCTACTAATTTTCAGCAGGCTATCACGAGTAAAGACTCGGTGAAGTGGCTGGATGCTATGAGATCCGAAATGGAATCCATGTATACCAATAAAGTATGGACTTTAGAAGTTGCTCCTCCTGGGGTGAAACCAGTTGGATGCAAATGGATCTTCAAAAAGAAGATTGGTACATTTGGACAAGTGGAAACCTACAAAGCTAGACTCGTTGCAAAAGGTTTTCGTCAAAGACCAGGATTGGACTATGATGAAACCTTTTCACCAGTAGCTATGCTTAAATCCATTCGGATCCTGCTTGCCATTGCTGCCTTCCATGACTATGAAATCTGGCAGATGGACGTAAAAACAGATTTTCTAAATGGACATTTAGAAGAGAGTGTTTACATGGATCAACCAGAAGGTTTCTTAGACAGTGGGAGCAGCGGAAAAGTGTGCAAATTGCATAAATCCATTTATGGATTAAAGCAAGCATCGCGGAGTTGGAACATCTGCTTTGATGAGACAGTCAACGAATTTGACTTTATCAAAAATGTAGATGAACCATGCATTTATAGGAAGATTGTAGAAGGAGTAGTAGTCTTCCTCGTTTTGTACGTCGGCGACATACTACTTATAGGGAATGATGTCCCTATGCTACAATCAGTAAAGCTCTTCTTGTCATAGAAATTCTCCATGAAAGACTTGGGAGATGTATCCTACATTCTGGGCATTAAGATCTATCGTGATTGATCCAATAGAATGTTGGGACTTTCACAGTCCAGGTATATTGACACTATACTAAAGAGATTTAGTATGGAAGATTCCAAGCACGGTAATTTACCCGCTTGTCACGGGATCACCCTCTCTAAAGAGATGTCTCCAAACACTGATGAAGAGAGGGATCGCATGGGCATTATACCCTACGCTTCGGCAGTAGGATCCATAATGTATGTGATGTTATGTACCAGACCAGATGTAGCTTACGCACTTAGTGTGGTAAGAAGGTATCAGTCTGACCCAGGTGAGAAGCATTGAATAGCGGTAAAGAACATTCTCAAGTACCTAAGAAGGACTAAGGAGATGTTCTTGATTTACGGTAACGGGGACCTCCAGGTTGAGGCTTTTACCGACTCCGGATTCCAAAGTGACAAAGATGACTCTAAATACATTTCAGGTTTTGTGTTTACCCTCAATGGAGGGGCGGTGTGTTGGAGGAGTTCCAAATTGGATACCGTCGCAGACTCAACTATGGAGGCTGAGTATATAGCTGCTAGCGAAGCCGCGAAAAAAGCTGTCTGGATGAAGAAGTTCATCTCTGAACTTCAGGTGGTTCCGTCCATTGCCAATCCAATACCTTTGTATTGTGATAATAATGGGGCTGTAGCATTAGCGAAGGAACCAAGGTCCCATCAGAAATCCAGGCATATCTTAAGGAGGTATCACCTGATCAGGGAGATCGTAGATCGTCGGGAAATCGAGGTGCGGAGAGTGGACAAAAAAGACAACACGACAGATCCATTCACCAAGGACATCCTTCAAGTCCAGTTTGAGAGGCTGTTTGAGATGTTGGGCATGCGGTACGCCAGCAACTGGATCTGGTGAAGACAGTGGGTACTCATTGCACCAATTATAGGCCTTAGTGCAAGTGGAGATTGTTGGATATATATGCCCTAGAGGCCTTCATTGTATAGGATGCTAGGGATATGTATGTACATGACAATCTTGCTTGATATGATAGTACGCTATTTGGTTTGTCTTTATCTTAACGTGTGATATATTTTACTTTGTATTTATAAACATGTTGATAAAGCCCATAGGGTGTTTGCCTGACTACCGGCGTTGTGATGGCAGTCATACTTGTGGGAGCTGGATAGTCAATAGGCACATCCTTAAATGTCCCTGGTCGCAGGAGTATCGAGACTGGGCATCGATGCTCCAGAGTAGACTAGTGTATAGATATCTAGACCCCGACGAGGGGCGATGGATTGTTCCCGCAGCCATTGGTGATGTGCACCTAAGATTGTATTCAGATGCTCACTGAGAATGAGTACACTGGACAGGACTCGCAGAGAACTGACTGGATGGTATTATACCTAACGTCAGATAGCAGTTCTCAGGTGACATGTATGCAGATAGTCTGTTGACTTAAGGTCGTCATTTGTCTCGTGTGAGTTCCCACTGTACTTTGATTACTACCCTACCACGGCTCAAAGGAGTCGTGCAAACAGGTTTTAGTTCGGTACAGTCCCGAGCCACGTGGAGGCAGTGAGCAACTGTTAGGGATTCGTCTCTCCTAGTATAGGGAGATGATATCGCACTGTGATCGGTTGGTCATTACCATAAGTCCCTGGCCAGGGCTGATTAAGAATTACTGGTGGACTGATCAGTAGATTCTCGGATGGTCTTGAGCCATACCGGCACGACTTGTACGGTTATTAGGGGTCTGACGTTCTCCACCTCCCTAGACCATACATACGATATTCATAGACGAACAGACCGAACTGCGCAGATATTGTCACGGACAGGTTCAGTAGGAGTTCGGATGGGTTTCCTCATCGGCCTTCTTATCGACATCTACCTGGGGACCGTTACGTACAGCTAGTGCCGCTTGCGGTCTGTGGTTAAACCCACTGCCAGCGTAGTAGTCGAGTCTTTAGAGTCCCACACAGAGAGTTTCCCTGCTCCAGGCGAAACGATATAGAGGTCGTATGGTTTTACGATAAGGGTTCGAACGCATACGTGTGTTTACGCACGTACGACGTTCGGACAGTTTTTACTAGCCGGCTTTGGTTTAAGCCAGATTATAATATCGGATTATTAGATTTATACAGTATAAAGTTTTTCCGTGTTTTCACGGATAGGAGGGGCGTTCTCGTAATTTGACAGGAAGCTTCTAGAAGTATGGTGACTTGAGGGTTTAGGTGGCATTTTCATTAAATGCTTTTGTGACTCATTTGTGTGATTCATCCATATCATTAATGCATCGTTAAATGGTTAATGACTCATGTAGTGAATCACACATATAGAATTAATGAAGCATGATGATTAATCACTTATATTTATTTATTTGATAAATCATTATGCTTCATATATTCAAGTGAGAAACATTTTCATGATCATTATGAGGTTCACCTTCTCTCTCCTCAAGCTCTCACTCTCTTCAAACCCTAATACTCCCCTCTCATGTGTTGAGATCAAGGATTAGATAGACTAATTACTCCATAACCTCACTCTATATCACCTAGGTCCCTTTGATTAGTAACTAAAGAAACCTAGTTACCTCAAGATTAGAGGTGACGCTTGGAATAGAGGCTCTCGGGTGGATCATCTATTACGTAGAGGAGGCCGAGGAGGAGGTCGATTAAGAAAAGACGAAAGACTTGGTTCACTAGGTATAATCACTTCTCATAGTAGTTAACAACTCCTATGTTTTTGTTAGTTATAGTTTAGCAAAGATTCTTCGGTTAGTCGATTTTCATCCAAAGAACAAGATTGTTTTTCATATTTCCGCCTCTCCGCAACTCGTGGGGTGTTGTACATCGACTTACACGATTCCCCTATAGATGTTAAATCTACTCACCAACGCTCCAAGCTAGGTGAAGTCTACCACCTGTTTTCCCCTTGTAGCAGTGTCCGAAGTCACCGCCTGCGAACCTGCAACATTAAAACAATAAAACAAATATATATTAATAACATACCCTAAACACGTACAAACTACATTAAACTGACGCAACAACATAAAACATACTCTTAAGTGTTCGTATTGTGGCTAACGTGCGTAGCGACACGACGAAACTAACCCAAGAGCAAAACCACACCAAGTGCACGATCCGTGTCGTATAACGTATCACGCTTAAACGAAACACTACAACTGCCTAAGTGATCCCAGATTTCGTATACAGAGAAAACTCAACAATCAAACAAGACCAAAAACACCCAAAAACACTGTAACCATAGCATAGACCTACCCTCAAAAATCCACACCCCAACTCTCCAGGAAACCCGACGTCGCCGGAATTGGGCTTCTCGTCGCCGGCCCTGGCCGGTGGGGTGGGTCTCGTGTCTAAGGTGGGGTCCTATGTGTTGGATATAGTGCCCTCAAAGTCAATTATTGGATCGCAAGTACGTGATTGCAGTGATTGAGGAGGACCTATACCGGTAACACAGTCTTACTCAAGATGATAGTATGCTATCTGGTTTGCCTTTATCATCGTGTACAGCTTTAGGTGACTGTTCACTATCACACGTTGATAGAGCCCTTAGGATCCTGCTTGACTACCAACAGTATGATGGCGATCATATACGTGAGAGTTGGGTTGTCTATAAGCACATCCTTAATAGTGGTCCCTAGTCGTGGGAGTTTCGAGACAGGGCATCGATACTCCGGAGTAGACTAGTGTATACAGTCGAGACCCCGACGAGTGGCGGTGGCCGGTCTCACAAGCCACTGGTGTCAGTTGGATCACCTAAGATGTATACAGGTGCTCATTAGGTTATGAGTACACCGGACAGGACTCGCCGGGAAACTGCTAGTTGGTATTTATACCTAGCGTCAGATAGCAGTTCCCTGGTGACATGTGTACAGGTTAGTTCATCGACCTGAGGACGTCATTTGTCTCGTGTGAGTTCCCACTGTGCTTTGATTTCTATCCTACCACGGCTCAAAGGAGTTGTGCAAACAGGTCTTTTTTGGGTACAGTCCCGTGCCACATGGAGGCAAGTGAGCGGATCGGCAGGGGATTCGTCTCTCCCGGTATTGGGGGTGAGATCGCGCTGTGTCTAGGAAATCCATTACACCAAGTCCTTGGCCAAGGCAGGTGAGAATTACAGGTAAGTATTCCAGTAGTTTCTCAGGGTGTTCAGGGCTTGTCTCCGACACGACTTATACCGCTATTGGGGGTCTGACATTACCAGCCCCTAGGCCCGATATGCGATACTCATAGACGAACGGACCGGACTGTATGTATATTGTCACTGTTAGGCTCAGTAGGCTTCCAGGATGAGTTCGCTCATCGGCTTCCTTTGAGGTCAGTACATGGGCAGCCGTTACGCACTGCTAGTGCCGCTGACGGGCATGTGGTAAAACCCACTGCCAGGGTACTGATGAGTCATTAGAGTCCCCCACAGATAGTTTCCAAAGTTCCGGCGAAACGTTGTAGAGGCCGTATGGTTTTATGGCAGGGTTCGGAAAATGCACGTGCATTTATGCACGTGTCATATTTCGGGCATATAATACTGGTGGGCTTTGGTTTAAGCCGGATCCATGTATTATATTGAGTCGGAATATTTTAGTCTCTCGTATTCGTATTCGGTCGTAATACGGATACAGGTATGTATATACTGGTGAGGGGTATTTTCGTAATCCGTTACGAGAATATTTTAGAAGATGTATTTCTTTTAGGATTAATCATTTTGGTTTAAATGATTATTTGGTTTTGGAAATGGTGACTCATTATGGATGACACATGAATTCTAGAATGTTCACTAATGACTCATGTAATGAGTCATCTAGTGAGTCATTAAGGAATTAATGTGTTTTGTTTTGTGAAGAGATATTTGAGAAGATATTTTCATTAGATATTTTCTTTGGTCTTTGATAAATAAACCTCATTCATCTATTCACATGAGAAGGAATGATAGAACACAAGTTTATGAGCTTAGTTTTCTTTTGGCTCACTAGTGTTTCTTGAGTTCACCATTTCCAAACCCTAGCATCTTCTTCAACCTCCACTCTTACCCTCTCATGTGATGAGAACCAAAGAGTGTTTGAGACAAAGTATTCTACTCGTTCTCTACTTCATCTTGGTCATCTCTTTTAGCAGACTTGATGACCGAGTTGCCTCGGTATAGAGGCGGGAGCCCGTTTAAAGATCCGTAGATGTGCCACCTCGACGAGGAGCAAAGAGATCGGAGTTGCCGCAAAGGAGCGTGGGATGATGGCTAAAGACCGAAGGACTCGGATCGATCGGTATAGCCTTTCTACCTCTTTACAGTTAGTTAGTTTAGCGTTAATGGCAAGATCCGGGTTATAGTATGCGATAGCGCCAGTTATAAAAGTTTTTGTTCCACGTTTTGCGTCAGATTGACGGCCGGGGCGCTGCCGTAGACTTACATGGTATCAGAGTCATGCCATTAAGCTTTACTAACTTGTTCTAATGCGTTTAAAATATCGATCGAGCGAAATTTCCAAAACCGCGATTTTCAGTGTAAAGTTTCTGTCGATTTTAAAAACTGGTCTAAAAATCATTTTGAGTATCACAGAAAATCGAGCAGGCTTTTTTAAGAATTCTGGTGAAATTTTGTTCAGTGACTCCACAGTACTGCCGCGGAACCGCCGCACAAACCATGGTTTGGCCGCGGTTCCGCCTCAGGTTTGGAGCCAATGAGTACAATATTTCTATAGTAACCTCCTGCATAGTCAATTATGGTTTTTGGAATATTTCTTCACGGCCCAGATTTTGTTTGTGTACTGCAGATGTACGTGGGGCCCACTTCGGGAAGTTTTGTCGATCGAAATTTTAAACTTGTTAGTTTACAGTACTTACATTATATCTCCGACCGTGAATGTCATTCGAGCGGTAAATTGCATCTAATTTCTATAGTCCTTTTAGACGGGTTTGTGAACGTGACATTCGCGTTGATGTTCTATGTTGTGTTGTGATGTTGCGGATTTGTCATGGTGGATAGCAGTGTGCAATGGTAGTGCAGTTTTGATTTATTTGTACATTTCATATTGCGGGGCGTGCGTCCAACATGTGGACTGCCGTCACTGCCTGTTTGAATAATATTCTTTTGGGGCACGACCGGGCTGAGGTCGATGTACCCGTTGTACATATTTTTCATTTTTGTACTAGGTTTACTCCGCGACGGAGTGCACGGATAGCCGGGTTCTGGAGGGAAACGGGTCCGCATCTCATGGCTTTGAGTTGCAGAGGGCCTCACTCTAGAATTGGCAGACTATTCGCCGCACTCGTAGGGGTACAGGTTGACCCAAGGAGGGGTGCTCAAGTTACCGGATTCCGTGAAGTGCAGGGTGGTCCATTCACTTTGCTGTAGGGGGCTGCCTCGCTTCAGGTTTTGGCGGGTAACTTGCCGTACTCGTAGGGGTCTAGGGTTTCATTGCACAAGCTATCCACACGACCAGAGGAACATTGAGTTTCAGCAGTGGCTCTGTGAAACCCGGGGATCCCAGATTATCTGTATTGTTCTGTGATGTTTATTACTTTTCTGTAATGTTGCATATTATCACGCCTGGAACGATTATTGTATATTGGTTTATATACTAGTAGATGTTGTATATGTTTTACACCCGCGCTAGCCCAGTCCCCGCTCTGTCGTTAGTTAAGTAACCTAACGGGTGATGATGGGACCCAGTGACGAATGCGGATGGCATATACGTACATTTTATTTTCGTTCTTTTCTGGTGTGATTAATTGATGGGACTGCGTTGATTTTGATCAATGCAAAGGATAACAAACCTGTTTGGATGTTGTTGGAACGGTTTTAAAAAGTGTTATTACAAAGACGTTTTCTTTTGCTTTGCACAGTGGTATTCAGTTGGAATATCCTGCACCTCATTCGACGAGGCAAGGGCCGAGATCCCTTCACCAGGAGTGACCCCTTGGGCAGAAGTTTGCGTCAGGGTAATAACTTCACTATAGTCGATTACATGTTGCTTTGCATCGTGGTATTCAGTTGGAATATCATGCACCTCATTCCACGAGGAAAGAGCCGAGATCCCTTCACCGGGATTGACCTCTTTAGAAAAGGTTTTCACCACTATATTTTTATAAAAAGCTATCAGGTTCCTTCAGCGATATCAAGTTCGTTACGTTAAAGGTTTTTCGCCAAAAACCAGCCGTAGCCCTCCGTCATTTCTTTTGGGTATTCAGTAGTATTCAAGCTATGTATTTTGACCAAAGCCAAGGCATAGTGTTTGGTAGCTGCTGGGTATTCATTTGTTGCATAGATAGATGAGTTTGTTTGGGACAGTCGTTCTGCCATTTGGCCAAAGTCAGGGGGATGTGCGGGTGGGTTTAAATTGACAAGATAATGACGGGTAGAACTTGGCATGTGACTTATGGCATTTTGGCCAAAGTCAAGGTCATAAGAGCATGGGGCAAAAATCATATCGGAAGTTTCAAAAGAAACTGAAACTTGCCAAGTATGCGCATACCTTCTGGAGTGTGATAACATGAGTGGATTCCTTCACGTTATCATGCGATGAAAGTTGGATCCCGATTCCCACTGAGGATTTGGTTTACTCTTCGGGTGATCCCGATTGATTTTTCTTTCAGGTTTCGAGGAGAATTTGACAGTACAGTGTAAGTCCACGTTGCCACCCCCGGTTCTTACGGGGAGGCGGAAACGGTATAAAAATCAAATTTTTAGTGCAAGAGGCAACATGGACTATCCGAGGTCGGGATCGTTACCTAAACTAAAACTAGCCTACTTAGCTAAAGAAGTTTAGCTACTCGGTTGAAGATGGTTATACCTAGCTTTTCTTGAACTCCTTCTCTTCAAGCTCCGGTGGTGGTCCGATGGCTCCTTCTCGTCGTCTCCGTACGCCGAAGATAGATCCACTTGAAAGCTCCAACCTTTAGCTCCTTCTTCGTTCTTTGAAGAAACTAGTTCACTTGGTTTGCTAAACCTAGTGAACTAGAATGAGTAGAGATGATTTAGAATGGGATTTTATCTATGGTTCTTGATTCTCAACTCATGAGACAAGAGAACCATAGATCAAGAGAGGGAGCAAGAGGTTGAGGGTGAGAGCAAGAGGAGAGCTCAAGAACAAGAGAGAGAATGAGCAAGAAAGAATGAGCAACTCTTTTGTCTCTCACCCTCTCATAATCCAAAAGAAAATGATAACTCATCATATCAAAAAAGTCTTATGTGATGGTAGGAAGCAACCATAACCTTATCATGTCATGCACTCATTTTACTCAAATGAATAAGCAAGAAAAAGTCTTTGGCATGAAATGATAACCATGGTTATCATGATGGTCAACTAGTCAAGCCTAGTCAACCGGTCAACAAGTCAACTAAAGTCAACAAGTCAACAAAGTCAACAAGTCAACAAAAGTCAACAAGTCAACAACCATATCACCATAATACTTAATTAATATAATAGTTAATCACATATCATATTCTCATTAGGGTTGAGCAAAAAGTCAAAAGTCAACGGTCAACTGTCAACAACCCTAATGAGAATCCGCTGTCTGTGCCTCCCTGTCAACTGTGCATACACACCCGCATCCGCGTTCCGAGGAACACGAATGCAAACTGGATAAATCCAATCCCATAAGGTACACTAGGATCTAGCTTAAACCAAAGCCCGCTAGTGTAAACTGTCCGGACACTGTACGTGCACAAGTGCACGGATGTGACCGAACCCTGTCGCAAAACCATGCGACCTGTCGCAATACCATGCGACCTCTACTCTTTTGCCTAAAGGCGAAAAGCTTTCTGTGTGGGACTCTAAAGACTCGACACTACGCTGGCAGTGGGTTTAACCACAGACCGCAAGCGGCACTAGCTGTGCGTAACGGTCCCCAGGTAATGCCGACAAGAAGACCGACGAGGCGAAACCCATCTGAACTCCTACTGAGCCTGAGTGTGACATTCTCCGTACAGTCCGGTCTGTTCGTCTGATACATCGCATGGCGGGCCTAGGGGGCGGTAAATGTCAGTCCCCCAATAGCGGTACAAGTCGTGCCGGAGCGAAGCCCAAAACACCCTGAGATAACACTGGATACCTACCAGTATATCTCGTTTGCCCTGGCCAGGGACTACTCGTGTAATGGCTCTCCTAGACACAGCGCGATGTCAACCCCCAATACCGGGAGAGACGAATCCTGTCTAACCGTCACTGCCTCCAAGTGCTTCGGGACTGCACCCAACCACCACCTGTTTGCACGACTCCTTTGAGCCGTGGTAGGGTAGTGATCAAAGTACAGTGGGAACACACCCGAGGCGAAGTGACAGTGTCAAGTCAGCGGACTAAGCTGTACTCATGTCACCTGGGAACTGATAACTGACGATAGGTATAATACCAACTGGTCAGTTCCCGACGAGTCCTGTCCAGTGTACCCGTAACCTAACGGGCACCCGCATACTATCTCAAGTACGACGTACTGACGGCTGTGGGACAGACCGTCTCCCATACTGGGATGAGAAGCGCATGCGCTGGTCTACTCCGGAGTATCGATGCCCTGTCTCGATAGTCCTGCGACCAGGGACCTGCATAAGGATGTGCTTCTAGATTACCCAGCCCCACTAGTGTGACGGCCATCACATCGCTGGTAATCAAGCAAAGATCCTAAGGGCTCTACTAATGTGTATAAGCAATATACAAAGATAAACACATGTACACATTGAAGTAGAAATAAACCAAGTAGCATACTACCATTTTGAGCAAGATTGTATATACAAGGTGAATATCCCAAGCTTCCATTAAGTAATATACATACTAGTATGATACAGTAATGGCCTCTAGGGCATATACACTAACAATCTCCCACTTGCACTAAGGCCATGTACTGGCGTATCGAAGACCTATTATCTCGATCAGCCGCTCGAACTGAGTCTGGGGTAGGGCCTTGGTGAATGGATCTGCAGTGTTGTCTTCCGAAGCGACTCTCCGAACCTCGATCTCCTGGCGATCCACGATCTCCCTGATCAGGTGATACCGCCTCAAGATGTGCCTGGATCTCTGATGGGACCTGGGTTCCTTCGCTAAAGCTATAGCCCCGTTGTTGTCGCAATACAGAGGTATTGGATCAACAATGGACGGAACCACCTGAAGTTCTTTCAAGAACTTCCTCATCCAGACAGCTTCTTTTGCGGCATCTGATGCAGCGATGTATTCCGCTTCCATCGTCGAGTCTGCAACGGTTTCCTGTTTGGAACTCTTCCAACACACCGCCCCTCCATTGAGGGTGAAGACAAAACCCGACATGGACTTGGAATCATCCTTGTCACTCTGGAAGCTGGAGTCAGCAAAGGCCTCGATCTGGAGGTCTTTTCCGCCATACACCAAGAACATCTCCTTAGTCCTTCTCAGGTACTTGAGAATGTTCTTTACCGCTATCCAATGTTTCTCCCCAGGGTTTGACTGATACCGGCTTACCACACTCAGTGCATAAGCTACATCCGGTCTGGTACACAACATCGCATACATTATAGAGCCTACCGCAGAAGCGTAGGGTATAATAGACATGCGATCCCTCTCTAAATCAGTCTTGGGAGACATCTCTTTAGAGAGGGTGATCCCGTGACAAGCCGGTGGGTTACCGCGCTTGGAATCTTCCATACTGAATCTCTTCAGTATGGTGTCGATGTACCTGGACTGTGAAAGTCCTAATATCCTCTTGGATCTGTCACGGTAGATCCGGATACCCAGAATGTATGAGGCATCACCCAGGTCTTTCATGGAGAACCTGTGTGACAAGAACCCCTTGACAGATTGTAGCATAGGAATGTCATTTCCTATTAAGAGAATGTCATCCACGTATAAAACGAGGAATACTGCAGTTCTCGCTACAAATCTACTATAGATGCATGGTTCATCTGGATTTTTGATAAAGCCAAATTCTTTGACCGTCTCATCAAAACAGATGTTCCAACTCCGCGATGCCTGCTTTAGTCCATAGATGGACTTAAGCAACTTGCACACCTTTCCGCTGCTCCCACTCTGAATGAAACCCTCTGGCTGGTCCATATAGACACACTCCTCCAAATTTCCATTTAGAAAAGCTGTCTTTACGTCCATTTGCCAAATCTCATAATCGTGGAAGGCAGCAATGGCAAGAAGGATCCGAATGGATTTCAGCATGGCTACTGGAGAAAAGGTTTCGTCATAGTCCAAGCCAGGTCTTTGACGAAAACCCTTTGCTACCAGCCTAGCTTTATAGGTCTCAACCTGTCCATCTACACCAATCTTCCTTTTGAAGATCCACTTGCATCCTACGGGTTTTACCCCGTCTGGAGCAATGTCCAACGTCCATACCTTGTTGGTGTACATGGACTCCATTTCGGTCCGCATTGCATCCAGCCATTTCACTGAGTCAACGCTCTGAACGGCCTGCTGGAAGCTAGTAGGCTCATCATAATCTATGATGCAATCCTCTCTATCCCCGTCTATGAGAAAACCGTAGTATCTCTCGGGCGGATGAGACTGCCTACTACTTCTGCGGAGCGGCGTAGGAATGTCCTGTTCTGTTGAACCCTCTGGTTCCACCAAACTTTCAGTAACAGTCTGTGGTTCTGGAACTTCTTCCAGTTCTACTGTGCTCCCACTTATCTGGTTTTCCAAAAACTCAGTTTCCAAGAAGTAGGCATGACGAGAGACAAGAACTTTTTGTTCCTCTTCACAGTAGAAGAAATATCCTTTTGAGTTCTTTGGATACCCCACAAACTTGCACTGTACTGAGCGTGCCTCGAGCTTGTCCGGATGCTGCTTTTTGACAAAAGCCGGACATCCCCATGTCTTAATGTGCTTAAGATAGGGTTTCTTCCCACACCACATTTCATATGGTGTGGAAGGCACAGTCTTAGTCGGAACTCGGTTCAAAAGGTATGCGGCTGATTCTAGCGCATATCCCCAGAATGATCGCGGCAACTCAGCGTTACTCATCATGGACCGAACCATATCCAATAGGGTTCGGTTCCGTCTCTCCGATACACCGTTATGTTGCGGAGTGTATGGAGGAGTAAGCTGAGAGAGAATACCATTCTCTTTTAAGTAATTCAGGAATTCGGCACTTAAGTATTCTCCACCTCGATCCGATCTTAGAATCTTAATACTCTTGCCGGTCTGTTTCTCTACTTCATTCTTATACTCCTGGAATTTTCCAAAGGCCTCGGACTTATGTTTCATTAAGAAGACATAACCGTACCTTGAGAAGTCATCCGTAAAAGTAATGAAGTAAGAATGTCCGCTTCGGGCATGTGTAGACATTGGACCGCACACGTCACTGTGTACGAGTCCCAAGAGCTCGCCCGCTCTTACTCCATGTCCAGTAAACGGAGTCTTTGTCATCTTTCCTTTGAGACAGGATTGACAAGTGGCATAAGACTGATACTCGAACGGATCCAAGTATCCTTCTGTATGTAACTTCGTCAACCTTCTCTCATTGATGTGACCCAATCTACAATGCCATAAGAAAGTCTGATTTATTTCTGGAGACTTTCTTTTGTGTGTATTCTGGACATTAAAAATCTGTGGTTGGTTTAACACGTATATACCATTACTCAAAGTACCTGACCCAATCAAAACTTGATTAAGGTGAATGTTTACAACATTACTTACAAACGCAAATTCATAACCTTCTTTAGAAACTAAAGATACAGAAATGATATTACAAGTTGCGTTGGGTACAAAAAAGCAATTACGCAAAACCAAAACATGTCCATCTGACATTCCCAGGTGATAGTCCCCCACGGCTTTAGCATCCATGCTAGCTCCGTTCGCAACTCTGAGGGTCATGTCACCTGCCTTCAAAACCCTACGGTTTCTCAACGCCTGCAAAGAATTACAGATATGAGATCCTGATCCGGTATCCAATACCCAGGAAGTAGAGTTTATTGAAAGACAGTTTTCAATAACATACACACCTGAAGCTGAAGCTGCAACCTGCTTCAATTCCTGTGTTCTGGCCTTCCAGGCCCTGCAATCATTCTTCCAGTGTCCTTTCTTATGACAATAGAAGCATTCTTCCTTATCCACAAGCTTCCCTGCTATCTTTGTTGCTTTACCCTTTCCCTTCGTATCCACTTTACTTACACCGCCCCTTGGTTTGGCGGGGGCCTTCTTCTTCTTTCCCTTGGCTTTCGCCTTGGACCTAGAAGAAGATGATCCTCCTACAAACAAAGTGGATGTATCCCTACCTTTCTGTAGGGTGCCCTCTGCGCTCCTCAGCATGTTGAGGAGCTCTGATAGTTCAACCTCTTTTTCTTGTAGGTTGAAGTTCAGTATAAACTGGGCGTAAGTGGAAGGAAGGGACTGGAGAACTATATCTGTATATAGCTCACTCTCCAATGTGATCCCTAGGTCAGCGAGCTCCTCAATGTAGCCGATCATCTTTAGCACGTGCTCGGCTACTGATGATCCGACGGCCATTCTTGTCGAAAATAACTTTCTCGACGCTTCGTATCTTGCGATACGAGATTGCTCTCCATACAGTTCTTTTGTATGGAGCAATATGGATTCCATGTCCATATTCTCATGCTTCCTCTGATGTTCGTTGTCCATCGAGGCAAGCAAGAGGCACTTGGCCTTCGCGCTATCAATCTCCCAAGTCTTGCGGATTTCCTTATCCGCGACGCTGGAAGTTGGACCAGGGACAGGGGGAGCTTTGGTGGTAAGAAGATACCCCAGCTTGTCATAAGTGATTGCTATCTTGACATTCCTGAGCCAATCTTTGTAGTTTGGCCCTGTCAGTTTGTTTTTATCTAGGAGTAACTTAAGTCCAGTCATGTTGATTGGTCGCTGCAATTTGGAGAGAAGAAGAAACACTCAGCATGATGCTCTTGCAAGTTTAGAGTGGTTTTTAGTTTGTCTAAACAGGATGGCTCCCACTGTTTCTCGAATCCCTCCTCAAACCATAAAGGAAGAATTAGTCAGGATCAATCCCACCGTACAATACTTGCTTAACCGTTCGGCCAGGCTGGTGTCGGTACTTCGAGGGAGGTTTTCCAACGCTTTTGCGAAGTTCCTTAATTAAAGAACCTCTTTTCCCTGGGGGCGTAGCCCCGCTAACACCTTTCTAGGCACCTACTAGGTTTATAGCATTGATCGTTAAGTGAGAAATTTCCCGAGGAGTAGCATATACTCACAGTAGGATCGGGATCCAAATATCATCGCGTGACGAAACTGAAGGAATCCTACCAGAATCACCACACTCCAAATGGTATGCAAATCTAGCAAGTTTCAGTACTTATGAAACTCCCGATGTGGATTTTTGCCCCATGCTCTTATGACCTTGACTTTGGCCAACAAATCATAAGTCACATGTCAAGTTCTACCCGTCGTTCTCCAGGTTAATTTGAATCCACCCGTACCTACCCTTGACTTTGGCCAACAAGGCAGTACGACTGTTCCAAACCAACGCATCTATCTATGCTGCACATGAATACCCAATAGCTACCAATCACTGTGCCTTGACTTTGGCCAACAAACACAGCTTGAATACTATTGACTGTTCATGTGAAACGACGGAGGGCTACGGATGGTTTTGGCAAAACCGTGAACGTAGTGAACTTGATTTGGTCGATGGAACGAGATAGCTTTTAAATGGAGTGGCTCAAACTCCGCATTTTAAAAGTTAGTTTTGAAAAGAACCGAGTGGTTTTTCGAAAGTGTTCCAACGACTTTAACTTGGTTTATTATCTTGCATTAGTTCTTTTAATGCGTGATATTCTTGCATTAGTACTTTTAATGCGTCCCATCATTTAAATCCTACCATTGCAGAAAACAACCAAAATATGACGTACGCTTATGCCATTCGCATTCGCCACTGGGCCCCGTCATTACCCGTTAGGTTACTTAACTAACGACAGAGCGGGGGCTGGGCTAGCGCGTCTGTAAAACATAAGCAACGCCTAAATAGAAAGCAATGATAAACATTTCAGATCACAGATAAATACATTGGATATACTAGTAATCTGTAATTTGTACGAGCCTGTAACAAAAACAGATAACACGGTCGCGGTGAATAGCCAATACCCCACCCAAGACCCCTACGGGTGCGGCAAACTACCCGCCAAGTACCCGAAGCGTAGCAACCTCCCTCATCTCCATGAGTAGGCCACTCGACACTTCGGCATACCCGGTAGTTTGTGCACCCCTCCATGGGTCTATCCTAGGAGCAAAAACAGTAGAAGAATTATACAATGACGGCTACAACCCCGACCCGGTTGTGCGGCCAAACAAATAATAATTATTACATCAATTTACATTTACAATGAATTGCAAGAAAAGAAAACTCTCGTCTCACAACCCCCGGCTATTCACCCGCGACAATCCAACATATTTATATACACATTCCAGCACATTACAGATCATGTATAACCCCGACTAATCGTCTTATAGCGATTAGTCGACGTTCAATACATGCAAACATCACAGATATAACCATCATAGTCAAAGTGCAGTGAAGTTCGGAAAAATACGGAATTATAGGCCCCCAAAAGTAAATTTTAGTTCTGGAAAATCTGGGCATATAATATATATCTTAAAAATCCCAAAATCAACAAATAAAGACACTGCACGAAAATCGATGCAGAGGGGACATCAAGTCGCGGCGGATCCGCGGCGGCCAAGAAGGCTCACGCGGCGGAAGGGCGGCGGCTTAGACGAATCTCTGTGTCGTTTTTCATGGGTGTTTTTAGAAAACCCTGAGATGAATTTACAGATGTAAAGTTTTTCATTTCGAGCCAAAAAAATTTCAACAGAAACTCAGGTTTTGGAAAAATACGGTTTTTGGGTTTTTTACGGTTCCGAACTTCGTTACACTTTACTACCAAGCTAGTTTAAGTTTAGTTAGTCTCTGATACCACTGTAAGTCCACGTTGCCACCCCCGGTTCTTACGGGGAGGCGGAAACGGTATAAAAATCAAATTTTTAGTGCAAGAGGCAACATGGACTATCCGAGGTCGGGATCGTTACCTAAACTAAAACTAGCCTACTTAGCTAAAGAAGTTTAGCTACTCGGTTGAAGATGGTTATACCTAGCTTTTCTTGAACTCCTTCTCTTCAAGCTCCGGTGGTGGTCCGATGGCTCCTTCTCGTCGTCTCCGTACGCCGAAGATAGATCCACTTGAAAGCTCCAACCTTTAGCTCCTTCTTCGTTCTTTGAAGAAACTAGTTCACTTGGTTTGCTAAACCTAGTGAACTAGAATGAGTAGAGATGATTTAGAATGGGATTTTATCTATGGTTCTTGATTCTCAACTCATGAGACAAGAGAACCATAGATCAAGAGAGGGAGCAAGAGGTTGAGGGTGAGAGCAAGAGGAGAGCTCAAGAACAAGAGAGAGAATGAGCAAGAAAGAATGAGCAACTCTTTTGTCTCTCACCCTCTCATAATCCAAAAGAAAATGATAACTCATCATATCAAAAAAGTCTTATGTGATGGTAGGAAGCAACCATAACCTTATCATGTCATGCACTCATTTTACTCAAATGAATAAGCAAGAAAAAGTCTTTGGCATGAAATGATAACCATGGTTATCATGATGGTCAACTAGTCAAGCCTAGTCAACCGGTCAACAAGTCAACTAAAGTCAACAAGTCAACAAAGTCAACAAGTCAACAAAAGTCAACAAGTCAACAACCATATCACCATAATACTTAATTAATATAATAGTTAATCACATATCATATTCTCATTAGGGTTGAGCAAAAAGTCAAAAGTCAACGGTCAACTGTCAACAACCCTAATGAGAATCCGCTGTCTGTGCCTCCCTGTCAACTGTGCATACACACCCGCATCCGCGTTCCGAGGAACACGAATGCAAACTGGATAAATCCAATCCCATAAGGTACACTAGGATCTAGCTTAAACCAAAGCCCGCTAGTGTAAACTGTCCGGACACTGTACGTGCACAAGTGCACGGATGTGACCGAACCCTGTCGCAAAACCATGCGACCTGTCGCAATACCATGCGACCTCTACTCTTTTGCCTAAAGGCGAAAAGCTTTCTGTGTGGGACTCTAAAGACTCGACACTACGCTGGCAGTGGGTTTAACCACAGACCGCAAGCGGCACTAGCTGTGCGTAACGGTCCCCAGGTAATGCCGACAAGAAGACCGACGAGGCGAAACCCATCTGAACTCCTACTGAGCCTGAGTGTGACATTCTCCGTACAGTCCGGTCTGTTCGTCTGATACATCGCATGGCGGGCCTAGGGGGCGGTAAATGTCAGTCCCCCAATAGCGGTACAAGTCGTGCCGGAGCGAAGCCCAAAACACCCTGAGATAACACTGGATACCTACCAGTATATCTCGTTTGCCCTGGCCAGGGACTACTCGTGTAATGGCTCTCCTAGACACAGCGCGATGTCAACCCCCAATACCGGGAGAGACGAATCCTGTCTAACCGTCACTGCCTCCAAGTGCTTCGGGACTGCACCCAACCACCACCTGTTTGCACGACTCCTTTGAGCCGTGGTAGGGTAGTGATCAAAGTACAGTGGGAACACACCCGAGGCGAAGTGACAGTGTCAAGTCAGCGGACTAAGCTGTACTCATGTCACCTGGGAACTGATAACTGACGATAGGTATAATACCAACTGGTCAGTTCCCGACGAGTCCTGTCCAGTGTACCCGTAACCTAACGGGCACCCGCATACTATCTCAAGTACGACGTACTGACGGCTGTGGGACAGACCGTCTCCCATACTGGGATGAGAAGCGCATGCGCTGGTCTACTCCGGAGTATCGATGCCCTGTCTCGATAGTCCTGCGACCAGGGACCTGCATAAGGATGTGCTTCTAGATTACCCAGCCCCACTAGTGTGACGGCCATCACATCGCTGGTAATCAAGCAAAGATCCTAAGGGCTCTACTAATGTGTATAAGCAATATACAAAGATAAACACATGTACACATTGAAGTAGAAATAAACCAAGTAGCATACTACCATTTTGAGCAAGATTGTATATACAAGGTGAATATCCCAAGCTTCCATTAAGTAATATACATACTAGTATGATACAGTAATGGCCTCTAGGGCATATACACTAACATACAGTTGGAGGTTTCCTGATTAGATAAAGTGATAACCATTCTGATCTAGGTTAGAGTGCACGCAGAGTGTTTCTTTTCTCTCTCTCTTTGGCATCGACCTTTGACCGACCCTAGACTATGACTCAGTGACCAAGTTGACCGAACTTCTTAAAATACTGGCTTTTGGATTGTCTAAGTTGTTAGTTATATGTATGCCCTAGAGGCCATTACTGTACATGAGATGTATATTGTAGTGGATGCTGGGACATATATAGGTAGGATTTTCTTGCTCGACATGATAGTAGGCTATCTGGTTGCTCTTTATCTTAACATGTATACTTTCTGTCTCTCTGTTACATGTTGATAAATCCCTTAGGATGTGTACTCGACTTGCAGGACTATGATGCAGATCATACTAGTGGGGCATGGGTAGTCCATGAGTACATCCTTCAATGTTCCTAGTCGTGGGAATATCGAGACGGGGCATCGATATTACAGAGTAGACTAGCGTATATCTTCTAGACCCATGTGATGGGCGATGGATGATCCCATATCCATTGGTGTCTGACATCAGAGACGGTATGCGGGTGCTCAGTGGAGACTGGGTACACTGGACAGACTCGCCGAGAACTCCCAGATGATATTATACCTCACGTCAGATGGCAGTTCTCTGGTGACACTGGTACAGCTTAGTCTGTTAACCCGAGATCGTCATAGAGCCTTGTGTGTCTCCCACTGTGCTTTGATTTCCACCCTACCACGGCTCTACTGAGTCGTTCAAACAGGTGGTTTTTGGGTACAGTCCCGATTCACATGGAGGCAATGAGCGATAGGAGGGGATTCGTCTCTCCCGGTATTGGGGGTTGATGTTGCGCTATGCTCGACTGGCCGTAACTGGAAATCCCTGGCCAGGGTTGCAGTGATTTATTGGTAAGTGTTATCAGTAGTTTCACGCTTGTTGTGGACCTTACATCAGCATGAGTTATCAAGCTACTGGGGTCTGACGTTTACCACCCCTAGGCGAGATATGCGACATATCAGACGAACAGACCGGACTGTGCGGTAAGTGTTACTGATTGGATTCGCAGGAGTGTGAGCAGGCTTTCTCGTTGATCTTCTGATCGCTCAATACCCGGGTGGCCGTTAAGTTTAGCAGACCGCTTGCGGCTTGTGGGTGATTGATATGATCACCACCTACTGCCGGCGTATTGACGAGTCTTTAGAGTCCTTCACAGAGGTTTCCTGGCTCAAGCGAAACAAAATAGGAGCGCAATGAGATATGTGCGGGACCGATAATAATACCAGTATGTGATATTGTATTCTATTCTCCCGATTTGTATCATCGGACGGTTATATGAGATATAGCCGGGTTACCGAATCAAGTGTTGATTCGATACATTGATACACTAGATATTAGTCGGTTATATGCGATATGACCGGATCGTTAAATCAAGTGTTGATTTAATGATTTAATATATAATTATATATTTGATATATTACTTTACATTAACTAGTATTGGTTCACTTAAGATTGATTTTCTCACTTGATGTGCACAAGTTGTATATGTGATATATGTTTGTGCACTAGTTTGTATCATGATTGATGATACATGCAAACATGGGTGTGTGTGTGTGACATACACCATATTAATTATAATTTGGGTTTTTATTTATATTAATTATTCAAAATGGTGGCTTCTTTTGTCATGGCTTCAAGCTTCATGAAGCTTGAAGCAACTTTGACAACGTCTACTCATTTTGTCTTGATTAAGATATTCATTAACCAAACCATTATAATTAACTATGGTTTAGTCTCTACATAGGTTAGCTCACCCATGGTTGCATTATGATAGACTTCACTTGATTATTCATTTTAGATAATTCATTTTTCTTTCTTATTTTCTTTTCTTCTTCTTCTTCTTCTTCAAGAAGAAGAAAGCTTGCTAGAAAATTTTTCAAGTGAAGAAACAAAGTGAGAAATCCAAATCCAAAGTGAACCCACTTCCTATTTCATCATCCTCTACTACTTGCCATTTAGTTTAGGGTGTTCTCTTCACAATGTTCTTGACCTAGTGAAGATGGAGCTTGAGTTTGAGTCTCCTCGACGTAGATCCTCTTTGGCCTCGAAGTCAACGACCTAGCCCGCTCATTTCTCCGAAGAAACCATCGCTAGAGTCCGGGATCCCGATGATCGCAGTGAAGGGACGTCAACACGGAGGTTTAGAAGTGAAGGACCGGATCTACAAAGGTTGTAATCCCTTTCACTTGTAGTTAAAATATTTAACTTGCTTGTTTTCGCATAATCTCTAGTATACGATCTTGGTTAGGGTTGTTCGGCACGGCTATTTTTTTTGTGAATCAGGCATGGTTGATGCCTTGTAGAACCTTGTTAGAGTGCCTAGGAACCCTACAGTGGTATCAGAGCCAAGCTAGAGCATTACGCGAAGTCTAGACGAAGTTAAAAGTCCGATCGAACCCCGAAACCCTAGTTTTTACCCTTCTCTGGAAATTTTCTGAAATTGTGATTTTTTTGTGAATTAAAAATACTCAAAAAAATCAGCAGGGTTTTCTAGGAATTACTGTGCAGCACGTGGTCCTAATTCCCTCAAAGCGCCGCAGAACCGCGGCCGTACCTGGCTTGCACGTCGGTTCCGCGGCCAAAAAGGTGAATCATGGCACGTGGTTTGCACAGTAATGTCCGTCTGTAATTCCTGTGTTTTCTGGGAATTTTTAATTTATACTCAAGTGTTGAGTTTTCTTGGTTGTATTGGGGATTCATTGATTCAATCGGATAATTTAACTTCGTTTAAGTTTTTCCGGGTAATTTTAGAAAGTGTTAAAATTTCGACCGGATATCAATAACTTACTTTTTCCCATGCCGGAAAATTTCCAAGTGTTGGATTTTTCCGTTGTTTAAGAACGTCTAAATCGTGCAAGTAACGCTATGGACCCTCTAGAAGACAACAAACCTTAACTCGATTATGTGGCCGTCTTGAACTGCCTTTTGAACCTTAGGGTTTGGTGAAGTACGGCATGCCACATGTGAGGCGTTGGCTTGACCCTTCTACGGCTGGACCGTTTGTACTGTGGCATGAAATGGATGTTTTTAAACTCCCTTCAAATGTTGAGCTATTGGGAAAACTTGGGTGTTTGATTATTCGATCGGAAAGTTTAACATTGTCTATTTATCTGGAATGTGATATAATATTTGGAATCCACAAGTAGTTATGAGATAACTAATTTGAATGTTATAAATCTAGCACTTTAGTCTCATTTGATCGGTTGCCACGGAATTTTGATATGATCAAAAGTCCGTCGCAATCACGTAGCGTACGCGGATACTCGCCGGGTAAACTTAATAGACAGCCACGCCCCATAGCCCCGACCAAGTGACTGTAGGAGAACCCCGTCGCCAAAAGCATCCGTTCGGGTGCTCGCGGCAGCGGTGTTCCGCCTTAGTGCACTTCGTCGACGGCATCCGGGGGTGCGGCCGTCTACTAAAGTTTGCGACGAGCATTCGATCAGGATGTTGGGAATCTTGTTGAATTGCCCGACTTGATATTGAAAAGAGTTTTCGATAATGAGACTAAAATGCGGGGTTTAAAATTGTTAGGCATGCGATGTCTAAGAAATTCATTTGGTTAGGCATGCGATGTCTAAGGAGGTTGCGGATTCCAACTGTTGTAGTTTTACACTTTCTTTTCTGCGACCGTAAGTGTAATATATGATATCTGCGGTTTCGTTGCTATATGTCAACGACAATTGGGATGGGCATATTTACTTACGTTGATGACATGTGATATTATGTGTTGCTGGATATGTTATATTGGATCGTCGTGTTTGAATAGCCGGGGGTTTTATGTGAGATGAGTGTTTTTCATTTTCATTCATGTAAAAACTTGTATGTAATATTCTTTTATTGGGGCACTTCCGGGATGAGGATGATGTCACCATTGTATATTATTTACTTTTCCGCATTTGGATAGACCCAAGGCGGGGAGCACAAGTAACCGGGTTCTAGGGTCCAGTGGGAGACCATCTCGAGGAGTCAAGTCTGGGTCTCCTAACTCTAGAATTGGTAGAGTTGCTTTTCGCTCTCGTAGGGGTCTAGGGGTGTGGGATTGGCTATTCATCACGACCGTGGAATCCGTGTTTTATACAGGCTCAAAATAAAACACGGACGTCCTAGTATATCCAATATTTCATATGATGTTTTCTGCTGCGTTATCTGTGATGTCATCATGTGATATGTTCAGATAGATATTGTATATAGTATATATGATATATTATATAAACGTTGCTTATGTTTTACACCCGCGCTAGCCCTGCCCCGCTCTGCCGTTAGTTACCTAACCTAACGGTGCAGACGGGACATCGAGGCGAATGCGGATGGCATAAGCGTACGTTGTATTTATCTGTGATGTTTAGGTGGACTTAAATGATAGGACATTCATTAATGAGATTAATGAAAGAAAATAAACCTAAAAGATGTTATGGAATCGAATTTAAAAAATTAGGTAGCTCTTGTTGCTTTGCATAGCGGTGTTCCTTGTAGAACATCTGTTAGTTATATGTATGCCCTAGAGGCCATTACTGTACATTGGATGTATATTGTAGTGGATGCTGGGACATATATAGGTAGGACTTTCTTGCTCGACATGATAGTACGCTATCTGGTTGCTCTTTATCTTAACATGTATACTTTCTGTCTCTCTGATTACATGTTGATAAAGCCCTTAGGATGTGTACTCGACTTCCAGGACTATGATGAAGATCATACTAGTGGGGCCTGGGTAGTCGATGAGTACATCCTTCATTGTTCCTAGTCGTGGGAATATCGAGACGGGGCATCGATATTCCAGAGTAGACTAGCGTATATCTTCTCGACCCATGCGATGGGCGATGGATGATCCCATATCCATTGGTGTTTGACATCAGAGATGGTATGCGGGTGCTCAGTGGAGACTGGGTACACTGAACGGACTCGCCGAGAACTCCCAGATGGTATTATACCTCACGTCAGATGGCTGTTCTCTGGTGACACTTGTACAGCTTAGTCTGTTGACCCGAGATCGTCATAGAGTCTTTTGTGTCTCCCACTGTGCTTTGATTTCCACCCTACCACGGCTCTACTGAGTCGTGCAAACAGGTGGTTTTTGGGTACAGTCCCGATTCACATGGAGGCAATGAGCGATAGGAGGGGATTCGTCTCTCCCGGTATTGGGGGTTGATGTTGCGCTATGCTCGACTGGCCATAACAGGAAATCCCTGGCCAGGGTTGCAGTGATATACTGGTAAGAGTTATCAGTAGTTTCATGAATGTTATGGACCTCACGTCGGCATGACTTATCGAGCTATTGGGGTCTGATGTTTACCACCCCTAGGCGAGATATGCGACATATCAGACGAACAGACCGGATTGTACGGTAAGTGTTACTGTTTGGATTCACAGGAGTGTGAGCGGGCTTGCTCGTCGATCTTCTGATCGCTCAATACCCGGGTGGCCGTTACGTTTAGCAGACCGCTTGCGGCTTGTGGGTGTTTGATATGATCATCACCTGCTGCCGGCGTATTGACGAGTCTTTAGAGTCCTACACAGAGGTTTCCTGGCTCAAGCGAAACGAAATAGAAGCGCATATGAGATATGTGCGGGACCGAGAATATTGCGTGTATGTGATACCGTATTCTATTCTCGCGAAGAATGTATCGATTTGTTGTGTGCGATATAACCTAGTTATCGAATCGAGGATTGATTCGATAAGCCGATACATTGGATATTAGTCGGTCACATGCGATATTACCGGATCGTTAAATCAAGTGTTGATTTAATGATTTAATGTATAATTATATATTTGATATATTACTTTACATTAACTAGTATTTGTTCACTTAAAATGGATTTTCTCACTTGATATGCACATTGTATATGTGATATATTTTTGTGCACTTGATTGTATCATGTTTGATGATACATGAATGTTTGTGTGTATGATTAAACCATGGTTATGCAATGGTTAGGGTTTTCATTTTCTTATCTATTCATTAATTTATTTATTCCTTTTTGCAAAATAAGTCATGGTGGCTTTCTTTGTTTGCTTGTTGAAGCTTCATGAAGCTTTGAACAAGTCCACCATTCTTGTCTCATGCTTAACCCTAACCATTCAAACTAACCATGGTTTATTCTCTACACCTAACTATGGTTGCTATATGATAAGTATTCATTTATTTTCTATTTGGTAATAATACTTATCATATTCCTTCTTCTTCTTCTTCTTCTTCAACAAAGAAGAAAGCTTGTTTCCATCAATGGCAACTTGAGAAAAAGAGTGAGAAATCCAATTCTAAAGTGAACCCACTTCCTATTTCTTCATTCTCTACCACTTGCCAAGTAGTATAGGGTGTTTTCTTCACAAGTCTCATGGCTTGGTGAAGTTGGAGCTTGATCTTGTGTTGCCTCGACGTAGATCATCTTCGGCATCGAAATCGGCGACCTAGCCCGTCCATTTCTCCGATGAAGCCGATGCTAGAGTCTGGGATTCGATATGGACATCGGCGGGACGTCATCACGGAGCCTAGGAGGTGGAGGACCGGATCTACAAAGGTTGTAGCCGCTTTCCTTTTAAGTTAAAGTTGTTTATTTGCATTGCATCGCCTATACATCTAGTTAACGATCCGTATTAGGGTTTGTAGGCACTTGGAAAAATTTGAATTGGCTATGTTTGATCACTTGTGAGACCTCATTAGTGTGCCTAGGAACCCTACAGTGGTATCAGAGCCTAGCTAGAGCCTTAGGCGATGCGTAGACGGAGTTAGAAGTCCGATCGAACCGAAACCCTAACTCCAAAATGCTCTCTGGACATTTTTTAAAAACTGGGTTTTTTCCAGATTAAAAATTCTTAAAAAATTCAGCAGGAAGTTATAAGAATTATGGTGCAAAACGGAGCTCCTGAATCATCTAAACCGCCGCGGTTCCGTTGCACGAGCATGGCTCGTGCGGCGGTTCCGCGGCCGTACGGTCGCCTCTCCCAATAATGTTTGCATAGTAATCCTATATTTTGGTTCTGGATTTTCTTGGATTTTTTAAATCTTACTCAAGAGTTGAGTATTCTGGGTTGTATTGGGAGTTCGTAGATTCGATCGGATTGTCAAACTTTGTCTATGTGTTTTTCCGGGTAATTTTAGAATATGTTAAAAAGTTCGACCGGATATAAATACCCAATTTTTCCCCTGCCGGGAAATTTCCAATTGTTGGATTTTTCCGTAGTTTAACGACGTTCTAAGTAGTGCAAGTAACGCGATGGTCCCTCTAGAAGACAACAAACCTTAACTCGATTATGTGACCGTCTTGAACTGCCCTTTGAACCTTAGGGTTTGGGGCAGTACGGCGTGCCACATGTGAGGCGTTGGCTTGACCCTTCTAGGGCTGGACCGTTGGTACTGAGGCACGAACTGAATGTTTTTAGACTTATTTCATGTGTTGAGCTGTATCGGGAAAACTTGGGTGTTCGATTGTTCGATCGGAAAGTTTAACATTTTTCTATTTATCCGGAATGTGATACAACATTTGGAATTCATAAGTAGTTATGAGATAACTGAATGAATGTTATAAACATAGAACTTTAGTCTCACTTGATCGGTTGCCACGGAATTTTGATGTGATCAAAAGTCCGTCGCAATCACGTAGCGTACGCGGATACTCGCCGGGTAAACTTAATAGACAACCTCACCCCATAGCCCCGACCAAGTGACTGTAGGAGAACCCCGTCGCCGAAAGCATCCGTTTGGGTGCTCGCGGAAGCGGTGTTCCTCCTTGGTGCACCTCGTCGACGGTATCAGGGGTGCGGCCGCCTACTAAAGTTTGCGACGAGCATTCGATCGTGATGTCGGGAATCTTGTTGAATTGCCCGACTTGATATTGAAAAGAGTTTTCGATAATGAGACTAAAATGCGGGGTTTATAATTGTTAGGCATGTGATGTCTAAGGAATTCATTGGTTTAGGCATGTGATGTCTAAGGAGGTTGTGGATCCAACTGTTGTAGTTTTACACTTTCTTTTTTGTGACCGTAAGTGTAATATGTGATATCGCCGGTTTCGTTGCTATATGTCAACGACAATTGGGATGCGCATATTTACTTACGTTGATGACATGTGATGTTATGTGTTGCTGGATATGTTATATTGGATCGTCGTGTTTGAATAGCCGGGGTTTTTTTTTATGTGAGATGAGTGTTTTTCCATTTTCATTCATGTAAAAACTTGTATGTAATATTCTTTTATTGGGGCACTTCCAGGTTGCGGAAGATGTCACCGTTGATGTATATTATTTACTTTTCCGCATTAGGATAGATCCAAGGAGGGGAGCACAAGTAACCGGGTTCTATGGTTCAGTGGGAGACCATCTCGAGGAGTCGAGTCCGGGTCTCCTAACCCTAGAATTGGTAGGGCTGCTTGCCGCTCTCGTAGGGGTCTAGGGGTGTGGGATTGGATATTCATCACGACCGTGGAATCCGTGTTTTATACTGGCTCGTATTAAAAACACGGACGTCCTAGTATATCCAATATTTCATATGATGTTTTCTGCTGCGTTATCTGTGATGTGATCATGTGATTTGTTCAGATAGATATAGTATATAGTATATATGATATATTATATAGACGTTGCTTATGTTTTACACCCGCGCTAGCCCTGCCTCGCTCTGGCGTTAGTTACCTAACCTAACGGTGCAGACGGGACATCGAGGCGCATGCGGATGGCATAAGCGTACGTTATATTTATCTGTGATGTTTAGGTGGATTTAAATGATGGGATATTCATTAATGAGATTAATGAAAGAAAATAAACCTAATTGATGTTGTGGAATCGAATTTCAAAATAAAACAGGTAGCTACAGTTCTTGCTTTGCATCGCGGTGTTCCTTGTAGAACATCCTGCACCTTATTCGATGAGGAAAGGACCGAAATCCTTTCACCGGGAGTGACTCCTTTAGCAATAACTGGCAGATGCTACACACTCGGTTTGTCTTTTGATCGCTTCTATAGTTTCCGCTTTGCATAGTGATATATATGATATATCCCGCACCTCATTCGACGAGGAAAGGGCCGACGATCCCTTCACCGGGAGTGACCCCTTTAGCAAAACTAGAAAAGCTTCAAAAACGTTCTATTTAAAAACCATTTGATTCCGCAACGAGATCAAATTCAAAGCGTTAAAGGTTTTCATAAAAACCATTCGCAACCCTCCGTCATTTTAGGAAGTAGAGTACTTAGTATTCGTGCTGTGTTTGTTGACCATAGTAAAGGCACAGTGTACGGTAGCTAAGTGATGTCTTCCTACACCGCATATGATGCGATTAGTTAGGACAGTCGCGTGACTTTGTTGACCTTAGTTAAGGGTCATGTGGGTGGGTCTAATTAATCACGAAATGACGGGTAGAACTTGACTAGTGCTTATGATTTGTTGACCATAGTTATGGTGATAAGCGTTAGGGGTAAAAATCTTTATCGGGAGTTTCAAGTGTTTAAATTTGCAATGAGATTGCATACCTTCTATGTGATAGTTGGATCCCGATACCCACTGTGAGTAATTGTTACTCCTGGGAGAGTTTTGCACTTTACAATTAGCCGATCAAGTAGGTGTCTAGAAAGGTGTCAACGGGGTTACGCCTCTGGGAAAACGAGGTTTACTGTAATTAGGTCCGTGCGAAAGCACGGGGAACCTCCCTCAAAGTACCGACACTGGCCTGGCTGAAAGATTGGCAAACTTGTAGAGTGTAATTAATCCCGGCTAGTCTTTTCTTTTAAGGTTTGAAGGAAGATTTGATAAAAACAGTGGGAGCCATCCTGATTAGATAAAATATATAACCAATCTGATCTTGCAAGAGCGCACGCTGAGTGTTTTTTCCTCTCTCTCTCCAGGTAGTGACCATATCACGCCTTAATCAAGATAATAATATGGATGTATTGACCGAACCCGCTTGTTATACTGAGATGGGGAACGTTGGTCCCGCTCCAACTTATAATTGTTATAAGACAGAGCAGGAAATAGGGGAATACCAGAATTCCTAATCCGCCCAAACGAAGAAAGTGCATATGATGCATCTCTTTCGGGTGTGTTCATTATAAAAAACTGTTTCTCAGTATCCTCTGAATCCTGGGTATTTGATACCGGATCAGGATCCCAGATATGTAATCTGTTACATAGGGCTACCGAAAGGTAGAAAAACTGAGAACGGGTGATAAGTTTCATGAGACAGAAAACGGGGCAAGTGTTGAAGCTAAGTCTGTTGGTCACTGTCACCCTGTATTACCAATACATTGATTCTGAACAAATGCTATTAGATACCGAACCTGATATATAAAATCATATCAGTCTCTTTACAAGTAAAGAAATGATAAAATTTTGTATTGATGGATAATGTTTTGAACATTTCCTATATCAAAAGTTGATCGGTTCGGGCACGTTATCTAAAAGCATTGACGTTCTAAATCAAACTACAGTTCTTTGTATTCAGAACACACACAAGAGGAAGAGTTTAGAAATGAATCCTTCTTGAGGCATTGTAAACTACAGTTCTTAGTATTCATATCAATGCGACCCGACTGGCTGAAGTTACATTTTAGATGCATATTTAAATCAGTTTGAATTTACATCTTGTGAAACTTGCCAGTCATGTCACAAAGATTAGATGACCAAAGCTCTGTTTATTGGAAACAGGGAAAGAGTTAGTAAACTCTTGGGATTGATACATGATGATGTATGTAAGGTCTCCTGTCTACACATGCCAGGACTGGTTCTTTATACTTCATTATATTCTCTGATAATCTCTCAAGATTCAGTCATATGTTCCTATTGAAACATAAGTCCGAAGCTTTTGAGATATTCACTGAATATAAGTTAGAAGTAGAAAACCAATAACCGGGTATAAGTATTATGTCCTATGATGAGATCAGGGAGGAGAATACTTGTGCATGGAATTCCTGGACTATTCTAAAGGAGAATGAGATTCTCTCTCAGTATTACTCCTCTGAATACACCACAGCACAACGGTATATCGGGGCGGAGAAATCACACCCTATATGATATGGTGCGCTCTATGATGAGTACTACTGAGTTTCCTATTTCCTTTTAGGGAGTTGTGCACTTGAGAAGCTGCATACCTATTGAATTAGGTTCGAATCAAATCAGTGCCTACCAATCCATATAAGATATGGTATGGGAAGAGCCTATCTCTTAAGAAAGTTAAGATTTAGGATTGTCCGGCCTATGTCTAAAGCAAAATCCGGACAGGATCGAGGCAAGGACAGTTCTGTAGAACTGGAAAGGTTCCAGCTATACAAAACTGCTGATGATTTGACAGAACCAAAGGATTCAATAGTCCCCGACGAACCTCAACCTCTCCGCCGATCTGGTAGGGTTCCTCACCTACCTGAGAGATAATTTGGTTTCTCGATGAAAGTGGGAGCGAGGAATGCATCATGAGATGATGACCCAACTAGTTTTGAGCAGGCCATCGAGAGTGGGGACTCTGTAAGAATGGCTGGATGCTTAGTGATCTGAGATGGAATCCATGTACACCAGCAAAGTATGGACTTTGGCTGCTATATCTGAAGGGTTAAATCCCCATCAGGAGAAAGTATATCTTGAGAAGATTACTTGGTGTAGATGGAAAAGTTGAGACTTTCAAAGCTAGACTTGATTAAGTTTTTCGTCATCAACCAGGCGTGGATAATGATGAAACTTTTTCCAGGGACTATGCTTAAGTCCATCCAGATCCTACTTGCCATTGCTACATACCATGACTACGATATCTGGTGGTTGGGTGCCATGACTACTTTTCTAAAATTATGATTTAGAAGAGAACGTCTATAAGAACACAACCAGAAGGCTTCGTAAACAGTGGGAGCAGCGAAAATGTGTGCAAGTTGCTTTACATAATGAAGCAGGCATCGCGGAGTTGGAACGTCTGTTTTGATGTAGTATTTGACTTTATCAAAATAGTAGATGAACCTTGTATATACAAAACGGTAGAGAGTAAGGTAGTCATCCTCGTATCGTACGTGGACGACATACTCTTGATAGGAAAAGAGTTTCCTATACTACGATCGGTCAATCTCCGCTTATCACATGGATTCTCCATATAGGATAAAGTGATACCTCCTAAATCCTGAGTTTTCATCTATGAGATAGATGTAATTGGATGCTAGGATTCTCACTAGATGTAGTGAAATGGTATCAATCGATCCTGAGAAGAATCACTGGAAACGTTCCAGGGTGATAAAGACGACTGAATGTCAGTCACAGGCATTGTCTTTACCCTCAGTAAAGGGACGGTATGTTGGAAGAGTTCCAAGCTAGATACCGTGGCAAACTAGACGATAAAGGCTGGTAACATCGCTATTAAAGATACTACTAAAGAGGCAGTTTGGGTGTATATTGGTTCATAAAGATGAACTAGGTTACTATCATTGTATGACAATGAAAGTGTGGCGTTGGCCCATGAACCCTGGTCCCATCAGTGACCCAGACATATTCTGAGGCAGCATCACCTGATCATGGAGATAGTTGATCTCCAGGGTGATCGAGGTTAGGAGAGTAGACTCAGAGGACAACACGGCGGATCCACTGACGAAGGCCTTTTCCCAAAGAGAGACTTTTAGGGGATGGTTAAGTATTAGATACTACAACTACTGCTATAGATGGCCCTAGTGCCAGTGGGAGATTGTAAGTTATATGTATGCCCTAGAGGCCATTACTGTACATTGGATGTATATTGTAGTGGATGCTGGGACATATATAAGTAGGACTTTCTTGCTCGACATTATAGTACTCTATCTGGTTGCTCTTTATCTTAACATTTATACTTTCTGTCTCTCTGATTACATGTTGATAAAGCCCTTAGGATGTGTACTCGACTTCCAGGACTATGATGAAGATCATACTAGTGGAGCCTGGGTAGTCGATGAGTACATCCTTCATTGTTCCTAGTCGTGGGAATATCGAGACGGGGCATCGATATTTCAGAGTAGACTAGCGTATATCTTCTCGACCCATGCGATGGGCGATGGATGATCCCATATACATTGGTGTTTGACATCAGAGATGGTATGCGGGTGCTCAGTGGAGACTGGGTACACTGAACGGACTCGCCGAGAACTCCCAGATGGTATTATACCTCACGTCAGATGGCAGTTCTCTGGTGATACTGGTACAGATTAGTCTGTTGACCCGAGATCGTCATAGAGTCTTGTGTGTCTCCCACTGTGCTTTGATTTCCACCCTACCACGGCTCTACTGAGTCGTGCAAACAGGTGGTTTTTGGGTACAGTCCCGATTCACATGGAGGCAATGAGCGATAGGAGGGGATTCGTCTCTCCCGGTATTGGGGGTTGATGTTGCGCTATGCTCGACTGGCCATAACAGAAAATCCCTGGCCAGGGTTGCAGTGATATACTGGTAAGAGTTATCAGTAGTTTCATGAATGTTATGGACCTCACGTCGGCATGACTTATCGAGATATTGGGGTCTGACGTTTACCACCCCTAGGAGAGATATGCGACATATCAGACGAACAGACCGGACTGTACGGTAAGTGTTACTGGTTGGATTCACAGGAGTGTGAGCGGGCTTGCTCGTCGATCTTCTGATCGCTCAATACCCGGGTGGCCGTTACGTTTAGCAGACCGCTTGCGGCTTGTGGGTGTTTGATATGATCATCACCTGCTGCCGGCGTATTGACGAGTCTTTAGAGTCCTATACAGAGGTTTCCTGGCTCAAGCGAAACGAAATAGGAGCGCATATGAGATATGTGCGTGACCGAGAATATTGCGTGTATGTGATACCGTATTCTATTCTCGCGAAGAATGTATCGATTGGTTGTATGCGATATAACCTAGTTATCGAATCGAGGATTGATTCGATAAGCCGATACATTGGATATTAGTCGGTCACATGCGATATGACCGGATCGTTAAATCAAGTGTTGATTTAATGATTTAATGTATAATTATATATTTGATATATTACTTTACATTAACTAGTATTTGTTCACTTAAAATGTATTTTCTCACTTGATATGCACATTGTATATGTGATATATTTTTGTGCACTTGATTGTATCATGTTTGATGATACATGAATGTTTGTGTGTATGATTAAACTATGGTTATGCAATGGTTAGGGTTTTCATTTTCTTATCTATTCATTTATTTATTTATTCCTTTTTGCAAAATAAGTCATGGTGGCTTTCTTTGTTTGCTTGTTGAAGCTTCATGAAGCTTTGAACAAGTCCGCCATTCTTGTCTCATGCTTAACCCTAACCATTCAAACTAACCATGGTTTATTCTCTACACCTAACTATGGTTTCTATATGATAAGTATTCATTTATTTTCTATTTGGGAATAATACTTATCATATTCCTTCTTCTTCTTCTTCTTCAACAAAGAAGAAAGCTTGTTTCCATCAATGGCAACTTGAGAAAAAGAGTGAGAAATCCAATTCTAAAGTGAACCCACTTCCTATTTCTTCATCCTCTACCACTTGCCAAGTAGTATAGGGTATTTTCTTCACATGTCTCATGGCTTGGTGAAGTTGGAGCTTGATCTTGTGTTGCCTCGACGTAGATCATCTTCGGTATCGAAGTCGGCGACCTAGCCCACCCATTTCTCTGATGAAGCCGATGCTAGAGTCCGGGATTCAATATGGACAGCGGAGGGACGTCATCACGGAGCCTAGGAGGTGGAGGACCGGATCTACAAAGGTTGTAGCCGCTTTCCTTTTAAGTTAAAGTTGTTTATTTGCATTGCATCGCCTATACATCTAGTTAACGATCCGTATTAGGGTTTGTAGGCACTTGGAAAAATTTGAATTGGCTTTGTTTGATCACTTATGAGACCTCATTAGTGTGCCTAGGAATCCTACGACATCCATCACCTTATTCAATAAGGAAAGAGCCGAGATCCCTTCACCGGAATGACCTCTTTAGCAATAACTAGCAGATGCTACAACCTTCGGTTTGTCTTTTGATTGCTTTTCTAGTTCTTGCTTTGCATAGTGGTATTGTGAATATCCTGCACCTCATTCGACGAGGAAAGAGCCGAGATCCCTTCACGGGGAGTGACCTCTTTAGCAAAACTAGCAGAAGCCTAAAAAACACTCTATTTAAAACCCATTTGATTCCGCAACAAGATCAAGTTCAAAACGTTAAAGGTTTTCTTAAAAACCATCCGCAACCCTCCGTCATTTTAGGAAGTAGAGTACTTAGTATTCGTGCTGTCTTTGTTGACCATAGTCAAGACACAGTGTACGGTAGCTAAGTGATGTCTTCCTACACCGCATATGATGCGATTAGTTAGGACAGTTGCGTGACTTTGTTGACCTTAGTTAAGGGTCATGTGGGTGGGTCTAATTAATCACGAAATGATAGGTAGAGCTTGACTAGTGCTTAAATGTTGACCATAGTTAAGGTCATAACTGCTAGGGGTAAAAATCTTTATCGGGAGTTTCAAGTGTTGAAATTTGCAATGAGATTGCATACCTTCTATGAGATAGTTGGATCCCGATACCCACTGCGAGTAATTGTTACTCCTGGGAGAGTTTTGCACTTTACAATTAGCCGATCAAGTAGGTGTCTAGAAAGGTGTCAACGGTGTTACGCCCCTGGGAAAACGAGGTTTATTTTAATTAGGTCCGTGTGAAAGCACGGGGAACCTCCCTCAAAGTACCGGCACTGGCCTGGCTGAAAGATTGGTGAACTTGTAGAGTGTAATTAATCCCAGCTAGTCTTTCCTTTTAGGGTTTGAAGGAGGATTTGTTAAAAACAGTGGGAGCCATCCTAATTAGATAAAATATATAACCAATCTAATCTTGCAAGAGCGCACGCAGAGTGTTTTCTTCTCTCTCTCCAGGTAGCTACCATGTCATGCCTTAATCAAGATAATAATATGGATGTATTGACCAACCCGCTTGTTATACTGAGCTAGGGAACGTTGGTCCCGCTCCAACTTATAATTTTTATAAGACAGACCAGGAAATAGGGGAATACCAGGATTCCCATGCCGCCCAAACGAAGAAAGTGCATGATGATGCATCTTCTTCGGGTGTGTTCATTACAAAGAACTGTTTCTCTATATCCTCTATGTCCTGGGTATTAGATACCTAATCAGGATCCCGCTTATGTAATCCGTTACATGGGCTAAAGAAAGGTAGAGAACTGAGAACGGGTGATAAGTTTCATGAGACAGAAAACGGTGCAAGTGTTGCAGCCAAGTCTGTTGGTCACTATCACCCTGTATTACCAGAATACATTGATTCTGAACTAATGTTATTAGATACCGAACCTGATATACAACATCATATCAGTCTCTTTATTAGTAAAGAAAGGATATAATTTTGTATTATTGGATAATGTTTTGAACATTTCCTATATCAAGAGTTGATCGGTTCAGGCACGTTATCTAAAAGCATTGACGTTCTAAATCAAACTACAGTTCTTAGTATACAGAACACACACGAGAGGAAGAGTTCAGAAATGAACGAATTCTTCTTGAGGCATTGTAGACTAGGTCATATAAATGCGACCCGACTAGCTAAGTTACATTTAGATGCATATTTAAATCAGTTTAAATTTACATCTTATGAAACTTTCCAGTCATGTCACAAAGATAAGATGACCATAGCTCCATTTACTGGAAACAGAGAAAGAGTTAGTGAACTCTTGGGACTGATACATAGTGATGTATGAAGGTCCCCAGTCTACTACATATGCCAGGACTGATTCTTTGTACTTCCTTACATTCACTGACGATCTCTCAAGATTCGGACACATGTTCCTGTTGAAACACAAGTCCGAAACTTTTGAGATAATCACCGAATATAAGTTAGAAGTAGAGAACCAAAAACGGGTATAAGTATTATGTCCTTTGATGTGATCAGGGAGAAGAATACTTGAGTACGGGATTCCTGGACTATTCTAAAGGAGAATGAGATTCTCTCTCAGCATTACTCCTCCGTATACACCACAGCACGTCGGTGTATCGGGGCAGAGCAATCACACCCTATGTGATATGGTGCGCTCTATGATGAGTACTACTGAGTTTCCTATTTCCTTTTGGGAGTTATGCACTTGAGAAGATGCATACCTATTGAATAGGGTTCCAATCAAATCCATTGCCTACCAGTTCATATGTCATATGGAATGGGAAGAGCCCATATCTTAAGTTTGTTAAGATTTGGGGTTTTCCGGCCTGTGTCTAAAAGCAAAATCCGGACAAGCTCGAGGCAAAGTCAGTTCTGTAGAAGTTTGTTGGATATCCCAAGCATTCGCAAAGTAATATCTTCTACCTAACAGAGGAACAAAATATGTTTTGTTTCTCAACATACCACCTTTGTGAAAGGGAATTTCTTATGAAGAAATTAAAGGTCATGAGGTAGAACTGGAAGGAGTTCCAGCTATACAAACTACAGAAGATGATTTGGTAGAACCAAAGGATTCAATAGATTCCGACAAACCTCAGCCTCTCCGCCGATCTAGCAGGGTTCCTCATCCGCCTGAGAGATACTTCGGTTTCTCGATGACAGTGGAAGCGAGGATTGCATCATGAGATGTTGACCCAACTAGTTTCGAGCAGGCCATCAAGAGTGGGGACTCTGTAAGAATGGCTGGATGCTTAGCGATCTGAGATGGAATCTATCTACACCAACAAAGTATGGACTTTGGTTGCTATATCTGAAGGGTTAAATTCCCATCAGGAGCAAGTATATCTTTAGAAGATTACTTGGTGTAGATGGAAAAGTTGAGACTTTCAAAGCTAGACTTGTTAAATTTTTTCATCATCGACCAGACATGGATAATGATGAAACCTTTTCCAGTGGCTATGCTTAAGTCCATCCGGATCCTACTTGCCATTGCTGCATACCATGACCGCGATATCTGGTGGTTGGGTGTCATGACTGCTTTTCTAAATATTAATTTAGAAGAGAGCGTCTATAAGAACACAGCCAGATGGCTTCGTAAACAGTGGGAGCAGCGGAAACGTGTGCAAGATGCTTTGTGTGATAAAGCAGGCATCGCGGAGTTGGAACATTTGTTTTGATGTGGTAGTCAAAGAGTTTGACTTCATCAAAGTGGTAGATCAACCTTGTATATACAAAAACGTAGTAGAGAGTAAGGTGGTGATCCTCGTAGAGTACGTGGATGACATACTCTTGATAGGGAAAGAGTTTCCTATACTACGCTCGGTCAATCTCCGCTTATCACAAGGATTCTCCAAATAAGATCATAGTGATACCTCCTAAATCCTGGGTTATAGATCTATGCGATAGATCTAAATGGATATTAGGATTCTCACTAGGTGTAGTGAGATGGTATCAGTTGATCCTGGGGAGAATCACTGGAAAAGTTCCAGGGTGATAAGGACGACTGAATGTCAGTCGCAGGCATTGTCTTTACCCTCAGTGGAGGGACAGTATGTTGGAAGAGTTCCAAGCTAGATACCGTGGCAAACTAGACGATAAAGACTGGTGACATCGCTATCAATGATACTACCAAAGAAGCAGTTTGGGTGTATATTAGTTCAACAGATGAACTAGGTTCCTACCATTGTATGACAATGGAGGTGAGGCTTTGGCCCGGGAACCACGGTCCCATCAGTGACCCAGACATATTCCAAGGCAGTGTCACCTGATCATGGGGATAGTTGATCTCCAGGGTGATCGAGGTTAGGAGAGTAGACTCAGAGGACAACACGGCGGATCCACTCACAAAGGCTTTTTCCCAAAGAGAGACTTCAATGGGAGGGATGGTTGAGTATGGGATACTACAACCACTGCTACAGATGGCCCTAGTGCAAGTGGGAGATTGTTAGTTATATGTATGCCCTAGATGCCATTACTGTACATGAGATGTATATTGTAGTGCATGCTGGGACATATATAGGTAGGACTTTCTTGCTCGACGTGATAGTAGGCTATCTGGTTTCTCTTTATCTTAACTTGTATACTTTCTGTATCTCTGTTACATGTTGATAAAGCCCTTAGGATGTGTACTCGACTTGCAGGACTATGATGCAGATCATACTAGTGGGGCCTGGGTAGTCCATGAGTACATCCTTCAATGTTCCTAGTCGTGGGAATATCGAGACGGGGCATCGATATTCCAGAGCAGACTAGCGTATATCTTCTCGACCCATGTGATGGGCGATGGATGATGCCATATCCATTGGTGTCTGACATCCGAGACGGTATGCGGGTGCTCAGTGGAGACTGGGTACACTGGACGGACTAGCCGAGAACTCCCAGATGGTATTATACCTCACGTCAGATGGCAGTTCTCTGGTGACACTGGTACAGCTTAGTCTGTTGACCCGAGATTGTCATAGAGCCTTGTGTGTCTCCCACTGTGCTTTGATTTCCACCCTACCACGGCTCTACTGAGTCGTGCAAACAGGTGGTTTTTGGGTACAGACCCGATTCACATGGAGGCAATGAGCGATAGGAGGGGATTCGTTTCTCCCGGTATTGGGGGTTGATGTTGCACTATGCTCGACTGGCCATAACTGGAAATCTCTGGCCAGGGTTGCAGTGATTTACTAGTAAGTGTTATCAGTAGTTTCACGCTTGTTGTGGACCTTACATCGGCATGACTTATCAAGCTACTGGGGTCTAACGTTTACCACCCCTAGGCGAGATATGCGACATATCAGACGAACAGACCGGACTGTGCGGTAAGTGTTACTGATTGGATTCGCAGGAGTGTGAGCAGGCTTTCTCGTTGATCTTCTGATCGCTCAATACCCGGGTGGCCGTTACGTTTAGCAGACCGCTTGCGGCTTGTGGGTGATTGATATGATCACCACCTACTGCCGGCGTATTGACGAGTCTTTAGAGTCCTACACAGAGGTTTCCTGGCTCAAGCGAAACGAAATAGGAGCGCAAATGAGATATGTGCGGGACCGATAATAATACCAGTATGTGATACTGTATTCTATTCTCGCGATTTGTATCATCGGACGGTTATATGAGATATAGCCGGGTTACCGAATCAAGTGTTGATTCGATACATTGATACACTAGATATTGGTCGGTTATATGCGATATGACCGGATCGTTAAATCAAGTGTTGATTTAATGATTTAATGTATAATTATATATTTGATATATTACTTTACATTAACTAGTATTGGTTCACTTAAGATTGATTTTCTCACTTGATGTGCACAAGTTGTATATGTGATATATGTTTGTGCACTAGTTTGTATCATGATTGATGATACATGCAAACATGGGTATGTGTGTGACATACACCATATTAATTATAATTTGGGTTTTTATTTATCTTAATTATTCAAAATGGTGGCTTCTTTTGTCATGGCTTCAAGCTTCATGAAGCTTGAAGCAATTTGACAAAGTCCACTCATTTTGTCTTGATTAAGATATTCATTAACCAAACCATTATAATTCATTATGGTTTAGTCTCTACATAGGTTAGCTCACCCATGGTTCCATTATGATAGACTTCACTTGATTATTCATTTTAGATAATTCATTTTTCTTTCTTATTTTCTTTTCTTCTTCTTCTTCTTCAAGAAGAAGAAAGCTTGCTAGAAAAATTTTCAAGTGAAGAAACAAAGTGAGAAATCCAAATCCAAATTGAACCCACTTCCTATTTCATCATCCTCTACTACTTGCCATTTAGTTTAGGGTGTTCTCTTTACAAAGTTCTTGACCTAGTGAAGATGGAGCTTGAGTTTGAGTCTCCTCGACGTAGATCATCTACGGCCTCGAAGTCAACGACCTAGCCCACTCATTTCTCCGAAGAAACCATCGCTAGAGTCCGGGATCCCGATGATCGCAGCGAAGGGACGTAAACACGGAGCTTTAGAAGTGAAGGACCGGATCTACAAAGGTTGTAATCCTTTTCACTTGTAGTTAAAATGTTTAACTTGCTTGTTTTCGCATAATCTCTAGTATACGATCTTGGTTAGGCTTGTTCGGCTTGGCTATTTTTTTTTTGATGCCTTGTAGAACCTTGTTAGAGTGCTTAGGAACCCTACATAAGTTGCATAAGTCATTGCCACTCCTTCTTTTACCCTTTGCATTTCTCAGAACACCTCGTATCACTACGAACATCCACTTCCATTGGATAGATCCATCGTATGGTTATATACGAACTCGAAGGGACTTCTTCGAGGATGGATCCAGGTTCAGGAGAAATAGAATAAGGTATTATTCAGTTGTCTTTTATCATCACCTTCTCTCAGGTTGCGAGTACTCCTTGGTTTAGGAGGGTACACCTATTACGCTTATTGGATAGTCTTCTTCCAAACCATAGGTTGGTGCCGAACGGTAGGGAAGGAAGAAAACCACTTAGCCTAAAGAGGTGTACAGAAGGTAATAAGTAAAGAAAAAATAAAGGGATTAGAAAGAGGGCAAAGTAAATTGCGACTGCTATCATTCACGACCAAACCGTGTAGTTCATCGCCACTCCTACTTCACCTTTGCTTTTTTCCCCAGTTCGGGAGAAATAGAATAAGGTATTATTCAGTTGTCTTTTATCATCACCTTCTCTCAGGTTGCGAGTACTCCTTGGTTTAGGAGGGTACACCTATTATGCTTATTAGATAGTATTCTTCCAAACCATAGACTGGTGCCGAACGGTAGGGAAGGAAGAAAACCACTTAGCCTAAAGAGGTGTACATAAGGTAATGAATAAAGACAAATAAAGGGATTTGGAGAGATGGCAAAGAAATATACGGTTACAGTCATGAATTGGATTATGGAAGAGGCATTACTAGGAATACCAGGATACCCCTACGAAACATTTTCATGTTTCAGTTTCACTGTGCATTGTTAAAAGGAAAATTGATTTCCCGATTAGATACTTACTCCAGGGTATGTATTTACCAGGTATTATTCTCACATCTGTATGGTTTTACATATGATGAGTGGGAGTAAGTTATTGGGAATAAGGTGATCATCCTCATTAAATCGGAATTCGTTGTAATTAGTGATATTTGAGGAAATCGCCTGGGTTTTTGCCGGACGGCATGTATTTGGTTTTGAGTATCCGTTGTTGTGCACCAATTTCAAAATGATATATCTATACGTTTATTTTTATAATGTGAGATATAACTTTTTGAAATTATGTCGATGACATTTACCTATATCAGTTGACGATTGGGTAAGGAGTATTGAACAACGGAGTAGTTCTTAACTATAAGTACAGTTTTCAACCTAAGATGTACAGGTTTTGAGTTATTCAACTCAGCGGACTTATACAGAGTATTGTATGTTGTCCAGTGTCCATCAGGACAAAGGGGTTGGTCTTCGTACTATGTTCTGTTTACTTGTGACTTCTCTAGTTTTTAGACAAGTGTTTCGTAGAAATACAATGTCTAAGTTTTGAGAAGTTGTGGGTATAAGAACAAAGTAGAGAACTAGATGTCGCAAGAATCGGGATTCTTCAAAGAGATCGAAGATGTCGATTCTTATGATTGGTATTCAGATGATAGTAATGGTTTTGAGAAACTTGTTTCACTTTCAGGTTACTCATAATTGGATGGATTCCTAAGTTGAGTAATGCTGATTAGCCTCTCTCCATTAAGTTGATATGCACTGGAGACACCTGTATGATTAGAATCTGGTTCCAATTAAATAAGTGCCAAAGTTTCTATATTGGATATAGAATGGTTCATATCTTAACGATGTTAAGGTATTGGGAGTTGTCCGGCTTATGCTTAAAACCAGACTCTGGATAACTCAGGGCACGTTTCTGTAATGGCAGTTTGTGGGTTGGCCCAGGCTATGATGAGGGTTGACTTTCTACCATCTGGAAGATCAATGGTGATATTGTTCTTGACTCGCCCCAGTAGTAAAATGGATTTTTTTCAAAAAACAGTAGTGGGAGTATGGTAGAAGTGGAAGTGATTCCAGAACCGCAAACGATTACGGAAAATTTAATAGGACCTAAAGATTCAATCAGGTTTGACATTCCATTAGCCACTCCGCAGATATGGTGGGTAACCTCAGGCACCCGAGAGGTACTCCGGTAGCCTCTAGGACGGTGACAGGGAGATTCTTGTTTACCCAGACTTGATATTACTGTTGTTCCAGGCTATGAGACCCGGCAGGAGGTTAAGTATAGCATCGTTCTAAACTAGCTTTAGAAGTGCACGTATATATTATTCTGCCAGAGGGTTGTTATGGTCAGTGGGAGCAGCGGAAGTATAGTGGGCAAGTAGCTTATGTCTATTTATAGACTAGAGCAATTATAGCGAAGATAGATCATCTATTTTTGATGTGAAAGTTATGGGTTTGACTTCATCAGAATAGGGGATGGATCTATTAAGAAGGTAGTAGGGTGTAATGTCCTGGTATTTGGATGACATACACAGAGTAGGAAGTAAAATTCCTATACTACGATCGGTTATACTGTGGTTGTCACACAGTTGTTTGTCCACAAAGGATATGGATATAATATCAGACATTCTGGTTACTAGATCTATGGTTTTAGATCTAGGTTTGGGTTGTTTCCCAATGTGGGTACTTTGACAATATTCTAAAAGTATTTGGAATAGATGACTCCTGGCATGGTGGTGTACCTGCAGGTGATGGAGTCACCCTCTCTAAAGGTGTCTTACAGACTAAAGGGGAGAAGGATGTGCATGATTAACATATCACTTGCTTAGGCAATTGAGTTGATCATCAGATGTCAAGTAACACACCAGATGTTGTTTTTGCACTAGATGCAATAAGTTTATATTAATCCAATCCTGGAGAAACATACGGAAGCAGTTTTAGAACATAAGTGGATGTTCTACGGATTTGATGACGGCAGCCTCCTTCGGGGAATGGTTATCATTCCAGGCTTCAAAGGTGACATGGATGACAGAGTGATTGTCAGAGTTATAGTTTTCCCTTTGAAAAAGGGGCAGTATTATGGACATGTGGTCCAAGAGGATACTGTGGGAGGCATGGTGCAGGGGTTCAGTTGACGATACAGTCTATGATGTTTTGATTTGGAGTTCGTTTATGAACTAGGTCCCATCAGATATCCAGACATATTCTAAGACAGGTATTACTCAATTCGGGAGATGGCTTTCTCCGCGAACTTGAGATTAAGAGAGACATAGAAAGAAACATCAGGGCGGATCCACTCATTGAGGCTATTTCTCGAACACAAGAGTTTTACAAACGATCTTTGTGAAACTGATTAGTAGAGGAGTTGGGTGTTCGGTATCACACGGGCTGTGAGTATGCGACATCGCAATAATTAGCCTTAAGTGCAAGTGGGAGATTGTTGGATATAGTGCCCTCAAAGTCAATTATTAGATCGCAAGTACGTGATTGCAATGATTGAGGAGGACCTATACCGGTAACACAGTCTTACTCGAGATGATAGTATGCTATCTGGTTTTCCTTTATCATCGTGTAACGCTTTAGGTGACTGTTCACTATTACACGTTGATAGAGCCCTTAGGATCCTGCTTGACAACCAACAGTATGATGGCGATCATATACGTGAGAGTTGGGTAGTCTATAAGCACATCCTTAATAGTGGTCCCTAGTCGTGGGAGTTTTGAGACAGGGCATCGATACTCCGGAGTAGACTAGTGTATACAGTCGAGACCCCGACGAGGGGCGGTGGCCGGTCTCACAAGCCACTGGTATCAGTTGGATCACCTAAGATGTATACAGGTGCTCATTGGGTTATGAGTACACCGGACAGGACTCGCCGGGAACCTGCTAGTTGGTATTTATACCTAGCGTTAGATAACAGTTCCCTGGTGACATGTATACAGGTTAGTTCATCGACCTGAGGACGTCATTTTTCTCGTGTGAGTTCCCACTGTGCTTTGATTTCTACCCTACCACGGCTCAAAGGAGTCGTGCAAACAGGTCTTTTTTAGGTACAGTCCCGAGCCATATGGAGGCAAGTGAGCGGATCGGCAGGAGATTCTTCTCTCCCGGTATTGGGGGTGAGATCACGTTGTGTCTAGGAAAGCCATTACACCAAGTCCTTAGCCAAGGCAGGTGAGAATTACTGGTAAGTATTCTAGTAGTTTCTCAGGGTGTTCAGGGCTTGTCTCCGACACGACTTATACCGCTATTGGGGGTCTGACGTTACCAGCCCCCTAGGCCCGATATGCGATACTCATAGACGAACGGACCGGACTATATGTATATTGTCACTATTAGGCTCAGTAGGGTTCCAGGATAAGTTCGCTCATCGGCTTCCCTTGAGGTCAGTACATGGGCAGCCGTTACGCACTGCTAGTGCCGCTGACGTGCTTGTGGTTAAACCCACTGCCAGGGTACTGATGAGTCATTAGAGTCCCCCACAGATAGTTTCCCAAGTTCGGGCGAAACGTTGTAGAGGCCGTATGGTTTTATGGCAGGGTTCGGAAAATGCACATGCATTTATGCACGTGTCATATTTCGGGCAGATAATATTGGTGGGCCTTGGTTTAAGCCGGATCCATGTATTATATTGAGTCGGAATATTTTAGTCTCTCGTATTCGTATTCGGTCGGAATACGGATACAGGTATGTATATACAGGTGAGGGGTATTTTCGTAATCCGTTACTAGAATATTTTAGAAGATGTATTTCTTTTAGGATTAATCATTTTGGTTTAAATGAATATTTGGTTTTGGAAATGGTGACTCGCTATGGATGACAAATGAATTCTAGAATGTTCACTAATGACTCATGTAATGAGTCATCTAGTGAGTCAATAAGGAATTAATGTGTTTTGTTTTGTGAAGAGATATTTGAGAAGATATTTTCATTAGATATTTTCTTTGGTCTTTGATAAATAAACCTCATTCATCTATTCACATGAGAAGGAATGATAGAACACAAGTTTATGAGCTTAGTTTTCTTTTGGCTCACTAGTGTTTCTTGAGTTCACCATTTCCAAACCCTAGTATCTTCTTCAACCTCCACTCTTACCCTCTGATATGATGAGAACCAAAGAGTGTTTGAGACAAAGTATTCTACTCGTTCTCTACTTCATCTTGGTCATCTCTTTTAGCAGACTTGATGACCGAGTTGTCTCGGTATAGAGGCGGGAGCCCGTTTAAAGATCCATAGATATGGTGCCACCTCGACGAGGAGCAAAGAGATCGGAGTTGCCGCAAAGGAGCGTGGGATGATGGATAAAGACCGAAGGACTCGGATCGATCAGTATAGCCTTTCTAACTCTTTACGGTTAGTTAGTTTAGCGTTAATGGCAAGATCCGGGTTATAGTATGCGATAGCGCCAGTTATAAAAGTTTTTGTTCCGCGTTTGGCGTCAGATTGACGGCCGGGGCGCTACCGTAGACTTACACTATGGTCACAGGTACTACAAAACTACATTGTTTGGTTTTCTCGTACACTTTCCGGGTCACAGCAGATCCCATCTGTCACAAACCGACACTATAAATACGATATTATGCACCAAACTAAACTTTAACCAATCTAAACTGAAACTAACTAGCTAAGCTACACTAAAAACACTTAAACAACAGCAAAAGAATATTACCTACACAAAAGAACATAAAGATCCTAGCTTTGCATGCTCCAAGGCATCCAGGAGGCAAATCCAAGGAAAAGATGTGATTTTGATGAAGTTGGATTAGATTTTGTGATGAATTTGTGTTGGAAAGGATAATGTTCAGTTTGTTTTGTGAGGAAAGAATAAAATGAGAAGAGATAGAGAAAAAGAGAGAGGGTGTGAGGAAATGAGAGAGGGGGGTGAGTGTAGGGTGAGAATGAGAGTGAGTGTATCACTAGCATTAATGCATCATTAATGTTTTCACACACATCTCACCACTCTAACACAAATCTCTCTCTCTCTCAATTAACCTAGAAGCTTCTCACAAAAGATCAAAGGAAAAGATTAAGGGTTGGATTAAACAAGGATTAGGTCAAGTGTCATGGTTGCTATGATCAAAATTAGCACAAACAAAACTCACATTTACGTGCACACGTGCGTGCATGCTTATAACAAATAAAAATAAATTATTAATTAAATGTTATTGTAGGGTTGCTATGCACGCGCACAAGGGTCTACGAGGCATCAACCATGCCCGATTAAAAAATTAGCCGTGCCGAACAACCCGAATACGGATCTTTAAACTAGAGATTAGGCGAAAACAAATATGTTAAACTCTTTAAGACTAAGTGAGAGGGATTACAACCTTTGTAGATCCGGTCCTTCACTTCATATGCTCCGTGTTGTGGTCCCTTCGCTGCGATCATCGGGTTCCGGACTCTCGAGAGGTTCCACGAAGAGAAAGATGCAACCTTTGCTTCCGATCTTCGATACTAAGATGATCTACCTGGAAGTTTCGTTAACACAAGCTAACACTCATGAAATGATGTGAACACCCTCATCTAAATGGCAAGGGAAGATGAGGATGATGAAGTAGGATTTTTGCTCTCTTTATTTATCTTTTTCTTATATTTATTCATCACTTTAGAAAAACTAGTAAGCTTTTTCATGAACAGAATGAAGGAAGAAGATGAACAATATTAGAATTCCTTTTGTGATGAATAATGCAAAAGAGATATTAATGAATTATGCAACCATGGTTGACTTAACCATTGTAGAGAATTGACCATGGGTTAGGGTTTGGGTTGAGTTAAGAATGAGTCACTTACAAATATCTTTCACAAAACAAAATAGAAAACCTTCTAGAATCTACTAGAAGTCATTAACCCAAATCAAACCCTAATCTTGATTAATCTTTACTAAACATGTTGCATTAGTTATCATATCATGTTACAATATTAGATATCACATATATAATATTTATTGTAACCAAATAAAATAATACAATTAACATATATCGCATATATATCAATGTATTACCCGAGCGAGAAAAAGAATCTTTTAGTGAGCTAATATTAGTTAATGTAATTTAATATATCATATATATTATTATACATTAAATTATCGAATCAACACTTGATCCGACAATCCGGCTATATCGCATATAACCGACTAATATTTATCTGTACCGATTCATCGAATCAACACTTGATCCGATGACCCGGCTGATATCAAATATCGCGAGAATATAATACAGTATCACATATCGTATTATCCTCGGTCCCGCACATATATGTGCTCCAACTCCGTTTTGCCTGAGCCAAGAAACCTCTGTGTAGGACTCTAAAGAATCGTCAATACGCCGGCAGTAGGTGATGATCATATCAAACACCCACAAGCTGCAAGCGGTCAGCTAAACGTAACAGCTACCCAGGTATTGAGCGCTCAGAAGATCAACAAGCAAGCCTGTAACTTCTCCTGTGAATCCAATCAGTAACACTCCCGTACAGTCCGGTCTCGTCGTCTGATATGTCGCATATCTCGCCTAGGGTGGTAAACGTCAGACCCCAGTAGCTCGATAAGTCGTGTCGATACGAGGTCTATAACAGTTCGAGAAACTACTGATAACACTTTCCAGTAAATCTCAGCAACCCTGGCCAGGGATTTCCGGTTATAGCCAATCGAACACAGCACAACATCAACTCCCTATACCGGGAGAGACGAATCCCCTCCTATCGCTCGTTGCCTCCATGTGATTCGGGACTGTACCCAAAAGCCACCTTTTTGCACGCCCTCTTGGACGTAGTATGATGGAAATCAAAGCACAGTGGGAATCACACAAGACTCTATGACGATCTCGGGTCAACAGACTACTCTGTACCAGTGTCACCGGAGAACTGCCATCTGACGTGAGGTATAATACCATCTGGGAGTTCTCGGCGAGTCCGTCCAGTGTACCCAGTCTCCACTGAGCACCCGTACACCATCCTTGATGTCAAACACCGATGGATATGGCATCATCCATCGCCCATCATATGGGTCAAGATGCGTATACGCTTGTCTACTCTGGTGCATCGATGCCCTGTCTCGATACACCCTCGACTAGGAACAGTTATAGGATGTACTCGTCGACTACCGTGGCCCCACTAGTATGATCTCATCATAGTCCCAGTAGTCGAGTACATATCCTAAGGGCTTTATCCACATGTAACATAGAGACAATCTGAGTACATGTTAAGATAAAGTACAACCAGATAGCATACTATCATGTCGAGCAAGAAAGTCCTCCCTATATACGTCCTAGCATCCACTACAATATACATCGTATGTACAGTAATGGCCTCTAGGGCATACATATAACTAACAATCTCCCACTTGCACTTGGGCCAACTGTTGTGGTATCACATACCCAACAATTAGCTGCGGTTGAAGTATCTCATACTCAACCATCCCATAAAAGTCTCTACTGGGAAAAAGGCCTTTGTGAGTTGATCCGCGCTGTTGTCCTCTGTGTCTTCTCTCCTAACCTCGATCTCCCTGGAGATCAACCATCTCAATGATCAGGTGATACTGCCTAAGAATTATATCTGGATTTCTGATGGGACGGTAGTTCCTTGGCTAAAGCCACAACTCCATTGTCACACAATGGTAGGAACGAAGTTCATCTCATGAACTTATATATATCCAGACTGCCTCTTTGGTAGCATCCTTGGTAACGATGTATCTTGCCTTTAATCGTCTAGTATGTCACGGTATCTAGCTTGGAACTCTTCCAACATACCGTCCCTCCACTGAGGGTAAAGACAATGCCTGCGACTGACATTCAGTCGTCCTTATCACCCTGGAACCTTTCCAGTGATTCTCTTCAGGATCGATTGATACCATCTCACTACAACTAGTGAGAATCCTAACATCCAATTAGAACTATCTCATAGATCCAAAACACAGGATTTAGGAGGTATCACTTTGATCCTATATGGAGAATCCTTGTGATAAGCGGAGATTGACCGAGCGTAATATAGGAAACTCCTTCCCTATCAAGAGTATGTCATCCACGTACTCTACGAGGATCTCCACCATACTTTCTACTACCCTTTTGTATATACAAGGTTCATCTACCATTTTGATGAAGTCAAACTCTTTGACTACCACATCAAAACAGATGTTCCAACTCCGCGATGCCTGTTTTATCATATAAAACATCTTGTACACGTTTCCGCTGCACCCACTGTCTACGAAGCCCTCTGGCTGTGTATTTATAGACGTTCTCTTCTAAAACGTCATTTAGAAAAGCAGTCATGACACCCAACCACCAGATATCGTAGTCATGGTATGTAGCTATGGCAAGTAGGATCTGGATGGACTTAAGCATAGATACTTAGAAAAGGTTTCAACATAATCCATACCTGGTCAATGATGCAAACCTTTAACAAGTCTAGCTTTGAAAGTCTCAACTTTTCCATGTACACCAAGTAATCTTCTCAAGATATACTTGCTCCTGATGGGGATTTAACCCTTCAGATAAAGCAACCAAAGTCCATACTTTGTTGGTGTATAAGGATTCCATCTCAGATTGCTAAGCATCCAGCCATTCTTACAGAGTCTCACTCCTGATGGCCAGCTCGAAACTAGTTGGGTCATCATCTCATGATGCAATCCTCGCTCCCACTGTCATAGAGAAACCGAAGTATCTCTCAGGTGGGTAAGGAACCCTACTAGATCGGCGGAGAGGCTAAGGTTCGTTGGAAACTATTGAATCCTTTGGTTCTACCAAATCATCAGCTGCATTTTGTATAGCTGGAACCTTTCCAGTTGTACATAACAGACCTTGCCTCGAGCTTGTCCGGATTTTGCTTTTAGACATAGGCCGGACAACCCAAATCTTAACCAACTTAAGATATGGGCTCTTCCCTTTCCATATCACATATGAAGTAGTAGGCAACTGATTTGATTTGAACCCAATTCAATAGGTATGCAGCTTCTCAAGTGCATAACTCCCAAAAGGAAATAGGAAACTCAGTAGTACTCATCATAGAGCACACCATAACAAATAGGGTGCTATTGCTCCGCCCCGATACACCGACGTGCTATGGTGTATACGGAGGAGTAATGCTGAGAGAGAATCTCATTCTCCTTTAGAATAGTCCAGGAATTCCGTACTCAAGTATTCTCCTCCTTGATCACATCAAAGGACATAATACTTATACTCATTTTTGGTTCTCTACTTCTAATTTATATTCTGTGAATATCTCAAAAGCTTCGGACCTGTGTTTCATCAGAAACATATGTCTGAATCTTGAGAGATTATCAGAGAATGTAATGAAGTAGAAAGAACCGATCTTGGCATGTGTAGACAGGGGACCTTACATACATCAACATGTATCAATCCCAAGAGTTCACTAACTCTTTCTCTGTTTCCAATAAACAGAGCTGTGGCCATCTTATCTTTGTGACATGACCGGCAAGTTTCACAAGATGTAAATTCAAACTAATTTAAATATGCATCTATATGTAACTTAGATAGTCGGGTCGCATTGATATGACCTAGTCTACAATACCTTAAGAAGGATTCGTTCATTTCTGAACTCTTCCTCTTGTGTGTGTTCCGTATACTAAGAACTGTAGTTTGATTTAGAAGGACAATGCTTTTAGATAACGTGCCTGAACCGATCAACTCTTGATATAGGAAATGTTCAAAACATTATCCAACAATACAAAATTATATCCTTTCTTTACTAATAAAGAGACTGATATGATTTTTTATATCAGGTTCGGTATCTAATAACATTTGTTCAGAATCAATGTATTCTGGTAATACAGGGTGACAGTGACCAACAGACTTGGCTGCAACACTTGCACCGTTTTCTGTCTCATGAAACTTATCACCCGTTCTTAGTTCTCTACCTATCTGCAGCCCATGTAACAGATTACATATACGGGATCCTGATCCGGTATCACATACCCAGGACGTAAAGGATACTGAGAAACAGTTCTCTGTAATGAACACACCCGAAGATGATGCATCAATATGCACTTTCTTCGTTTGGGCGGTACGGGAAATCTGGTATTCCCCAATTTCCTGCTCTATCTCATAACAATTATAAGTTAGAGCGGGATCAACGTTCCCCAGCTCAGTATAACAAGCGGGTTCGGTCAATATATCCGTTTTATTATCTTGATTAAGGCGTGATATGGTCGCTACCTGGAGAGAGAGAGAAGAAAACACTCAGCGTATGCTCTTGCAAGATTAGATTGGTTATCTAATATATCTAATCAGGATGTCTCCCACTATTTTAATCAAATCTTTCTTCAAACCCTAAAAGGAAAGACTAGCCGGGATTAATTACACGCTACAAGTTCGCCAATCTTTCAGCCAGGCCAGTGTCGGTACTTTGAGGGAGGTCCCCCGTGCTTTCGCACGAACCTAATTAAAGTAAACCTCATTTTCCCAGAGGCGTAACCCCGTTAACACCTTTCTAGACACCTACTTGATCGGCTAATTGTAATGTGTAAAACTCTCCCAGGAGTAACTCTTACTCGCAGCGAGTATCGGGATCCAACTATCTCATAGAAGGTATGCAATCTCATTGCAAATTTCAACACTTGAAATTCCCAATAATATTTTGCCCCTAGCGTCCTATGACCTTGACGGAGGTCAACAAACCATAGGCTGCTAGTCAAGTTCAACCCGTCATTTCCTGATTGAATTAAACCCACCCGCACGACCCTTGACGGAGGTCAACAAGGCGGCACGACTATCCTAATCCAATCTGCATCATATGCATAAGCAGATAAATACTAGTCAGCTACCGCACACTACGCCTTGACGGAGGTCAACAAACGTAGCACGAATACTAAGTAAGACTTATCTGAAATGACGGAGGGCTACGACGGGTTTTTCAGAAAACCCTTTGCGTAATGAACTTGATATTGTTGTAGAATCGAGTGATTTTAAATGGAGTGTTTTTTAGGCTTTTCTAGTTTTGCTAAAGGGGTCACTCCCGGTGAAGGGATCGTCGGCCCTTTCCTAATCGAATAAGGTGCAGGATATATCATATATACCGCTGTGCAAAGCAAGAACTATAGAAGCAATCAAAAGACAAACCGAGTTTGTAGAATCTGCCAGTTATTGCTAAAGGAGTCACTCCCGGTGAAGGGATCTCGGTCCTTTTCTTATCGAATAAGGTGCTGGATGTTCTACAAGGAACACCGCGATGCAAAGCAAGAACTGTAGCTACCTGTTTTTGAAAAATCGATTCCACAACATCTTAGGTTTCTTTTAGTTTCATTAATCTAATTAATGAAGTCCCATTTTTAATTATGCTTCGCAAGCATCTCTTTTTGAAACGAAATCTGCAATATAACATATATCTCATATATATAATATAAACATTCGTCTCAGGCAGTATTATGATCTCATCACAGAACATTGCAGCAGAAGAACATATATGAAATATTTGATATACTAGGACGTCCGTGTTTTCAATACGAGCCTGTATAAAACACGGATTCCACGGTCGCGATGAATAGCCAAACCCACATCCCTAGACCCCTACGAGAGCGGCAAGTAACACTGCCAATTCTAGGGTTAGGAGACCCGGTCTCGACTCCTCGAGATGGTCTCCCACTGGACCCTAGAACCCGGTTACTTGTGCTCCCCGCCTTGGGTCTACCTAATGCGGAAAAGTAAATAATATACAACGGTGACATCTTCCGCTACCTGGAAGTGCCCCAATAAAAGAATATTACATACAAATGAATTTTACATGAATGAAAAAGAAAAACTCTCATCTCACATAAAACCCCCGGCTATTCAAACGCGACGATCCAATACAACATATCACAGCAACATATAATATCTCATATCATCAACGTAAGCAAGTATGCGTAACCTGATTGTCGTTGATGTATAGCAACGAAGCCGGCGATACACCACATACTACGCTTACGGTCACAGAAAAGAAAGTGTAAAACTACAACAGTTGGAATCCGCAACTTCTTTAGACATCGCATGCCTAACCAAATGAATTCCTTAGACATCTCATGCCTAACTATTATAAACCCCGCATTTTAGTCTCATTATCGAAAACTCTTTTCAATATCAAGTCGGGCAATTCAACAAGATTCCCGACGTCCTGATCGAATGCTCGTCGCAAACTTTAGTAGACGGCCGCACCCCTGGATGCCGTCGACGAATTGCACTAAGGCGGAACACCGCTGCCGCGAGCACCCGAACGGATGCTTTCGGCGACGGGGTTCTCCTACAGTCACTTGGTCGGGGCTAAGAGGTGTAGCTGTCTATTAAGTTTACCCGGCGAGTATCCGCGTACTCTACGTGATTGCGACGGACTTTTGATCACATCAAAATTCTGTGGCAACCGATCATCCGAGACTAAACTGCTATGTTTATAATATTCAAATCAGTTATCTCATAACTACCTGTGGATTCCAAATATTATATCACATTCCAGATAAATAGACAAAGTTAAACTTTCCGATTGAATAATCAAACACCCAAGATTTCCCCAATATATCTCAACACTTGAAATCAGTTTAAAAACATCCATTACATGCCACAGTACCAATGGTCCAGCCGTAGAAGGGTCAAGCCAACGCCTCACATGTGGCACGCCGTACTGCCTCAAACCCTAAGGTTCAAAAGGCAGTTCAAGATGGTCACATAATCGAGTTAAGGTTTGTTGTCTTCTAGAGGGTCCACCGAGTTACTTGCATGACTTAGAACATTCTTAAACACGAGAAAAAAAAATCCAACTTTTGAAAAATTTTCCGACAGGGGAAAAAGTGAGTTATTGATATCCGTTCGAACTTTTTAACAGTTTCTAAAAGTTATCCGGAAAACCACATAGACAAAATCTGATACTCCGATCGAAACACCGAATCCCCAAAACAACCCCAGAAAATTCAACTCTTGAATAAATATTAAAAATTCCCAGAAAATCCAGCATAATAAAATAGGAGTTACTGTGCAAACAGGGAATGATGACGTCATCAATGTGCCGCGGAACCGCCGCAGAAGGCATGCTTCGGCCGCGGTTCCGCCGCACTTTTTACTGTTCATTGAAAACTTTTTGCACCGTAATTCTTAGAATTCCCTGCTGAATTTTTTAAGCATTTTTAATGTGGAAAAATCCCAGTTTTTAGAAAATTTCCAGAGAGCATTTTGGAGTCGGGGTTTCGGGTTCGATCGGACTTCAAACTTCGTCTAGACTTCGCCTAAAGCTCTAACCTGGCTCTGATACCACTGTAGGGTTGCTATGCACGCGCACAAGGGTCTACGAGGCATCAACCATGCCCGATTAAAAAATTAGCCGTGCCGAACAACCCGAATACGGATCTTTAAACTAGAGATTAGGCGAAAACAAATATGTTAAACTCTTTAAGACTAAGTGAGAGGGATTACAACCTTTGTAGATCCGGTCCTTCACTTCATATGCTCCGTGTTGTGGTCCCTTCGCTGCGATCATCGGGTTCCGGACTCTCGAGAGGTTCCACGAAGAGAAAGATGCAACCTTTGCTTCCGATCTTCGATACTAAGATGATCTACCTGGAAGTTTCGTTAACACAAGCTAACACTCATGAAATGATGTGAACACCCTCATCTAAATGGCAAGGGAAGATGAGGATGATGAAGTAGGATTTTTGCTCTCTTTATTTATCTTTTTCTTATATTTATTCATCACTTTAGAAAAACTAGTAAGCTTTTTCATGAACAGAATGAAGGAAGAAGATGAACAATATTAGAATTCCTTTTGTGATGAATAATGCAAAAGAGATATTGATGAATTATGCAACCATGGTTGACTTAACCATTGTAGAGAATTGACCAAGGGTTAGGGTTTGGGTTGAGTTAAGAATGAGTCACTTACAAATATCTTTCACAAAAAAAAATAGAAAACCTTCTAGAATCTACTAGAAGTCATTAACCCAAATTAAACCCTAATCTTGATTAATCTTTACTAAACATGTTGCATTAGTTATCATATCATGTTACAATATTATATATCACATATATAATATTTATTGTAACCAAATAAAATAATACAATTAACATATATCGCATATATATCAATGTATTACCCGAGCGAGAAAAAGAATCTTTTAGTGAGCTAATATTAGTTAATGTAATTTAATATATCATATATATTATTATACATTAAATTATCGAATCAACACTTCATTCGACAATCCGGCTATATCGCATATAACCGACTAATATTTATCCGTACCGATTCATCGAATCAACACTTGATCCGATGACCCGGCTGATATCAAATATCGCGAGAATATAATACGGTATCACATATCGCATTATCCTTGGTCCCGCACATATCACATATGTGCTCCTACTCCGTTTTGCCTGAGCCAAGAAACCTCTGTGTAGGACTCTAAAGAATCGTCAATACGCCGGCAGTAGGTGATGATCATATCGAACACCCACAAGCTGCAAGCGGTCAGCTAAACGTAACAGCTACCCAGGTATTGAGCGCTCAGAAGATCAACAAGCAAGGCTGTAACTTCTCCTGTGAATCCAATCAGTAACACTCCCGTACAGTCCGGTCTCGTCGTCTGATATGTCGCATATCTTGCCTAGGGGTGGTAAACGTCAGACCCAGTAGCTCGATAAGTCGTGTCGATACGAGGTCTATAACTGTTCGAGAAACTACTGATAACACTTACCAATAAATCTCAGCAACTCTGGCCAGAGATTTCCGGTTATAGCCAATCGAACACAGCATAACATCAACTCCCTATACCGGGAGAGACGAATCCCCTCCTATCGCTCATTGCCTCCATGTGATTCGGGACTGTACCCAAAAGCCACCTTTTTACACGCCCTCTTGGACGTGGTATGATGGAAATCAAAGCATAGTGGGAATCACACAAGACTCTATGATGATCTCGGGTCAACAGACTACTCTGTACCAGTGTCACCGGAGAACTGCCATCTGACGTGAGGTATAATACCATCTGGGAGTTCTCGGCGAGTCCGTCCAGTGTACCCAGTCTCCACTGAGCACCCGTACACCATCCTTGATGTCAAACACCGATGGATATGGGACCATCCATCGCCCATCATATGGGTCAAGATGCGTATACGCTAGTCTACTCTGGTGCATCGATGTCCTGTCTCGATACACCCTCGACTAGGAACAGTTACAGGATGTACTCGTCGACTACCGTGGCCCCACTAGTATGATCTCATCATAGTCCCAGTAGTCGAGTACATATCCTAAGGGCTTTATCAACATGTAACATAGAGATAATCTGAGTACATGTTAAGATAAAGTACAACCAGATAGCATACTATCATGTCGAGCAAGAAAGTCCTCCCTATATACGTCCTAGCATCCACTACAATATACATCGTATGTACAGTAATGGCCTCTAGGGCATACATATAACTAACAGTTATAAAATGTGAGGAACCCAAATTGGTAAACTTTTTACAGTAAATCCGCATTAACGTCTAAACGAACACTAACCGAAATCTAAGGCGTTATAATCTCCCCCGCTTATAAAAATTCGTCCCCGAATTTAAAATTCTTACTAAGCGTACCTTCAAGGAGAAGATTACAAATTCTCAAATCTCGTTCGCAGCCTCCTTAGTGATTACTTCACTATACGGCTACGTCCAAGAAAACCTTTCATAGATGGCAAGACCCTTGACCGAAGTTTCTCCACCTGCCGAGCCATTTATACAATTGGCTGCTGGTGAGCGAAAGATCGCGTCCAAGCTAAATGGTCTGGTGCTGAATCATGTGAGAAAGGTCATGAAGGTAATTGCAAAGTATCGACACAAGAAATACGGGGTGAATACTCAATAATCTGGACGGAAGTGCCAAATTAAAGGCAACGGAACTAACTCGCTTTAAGGATCTCAAAAGGACCTACAATTCTGGGATAAGCTTCCTAAAACTCAACATGTCATAAATTGGAAAAGTCCGTAGGAATACATGATCTCCCACTGCGAACTCAAGCCTGCGACCATCTCGGTTGGCATAAGACCTCTGTCCGCAAATGAACAATTCTCATCCTGACCTAAAACAACTAAATCATCTCCGAAGTCTCTAGACTAGCTAGGGTCCAAAAATCCTACTATGCAGAGTCAGAAAAACAGACTGGTGATCGACATGACCTAACCCCTAAAGCTAAAGGTTACCAATTGGAGTGTCTCCTGATAACAGCTATCGAAGGAGAACCCTAACAATGGCGAGTGACGATCCCCAACTGCCGACAACAATTAGTACGTACGCACAAGCATATCCTCCATAGTCGGTATAGCCCGCTCTCATAAAACCATCATCCTGCGGATGGAAAGATGGAGCTAAAGCTCAACCAGTACCTAAGGCTTCCTGAAGTTCCTACCCAAGACGGCAAGCGAACAGAGTGCCTTCATTGGATACGACCCATGAAGGAACTCTGTGCAACGCACAAACTTAACAAAGAAAAACTGAGCAAACTGAGCATAACCGAACACAAGCATCCGAATGGAGTCACACCCTAACTAAACTTGGGTAGACACCATAACGAGATTTGTGGAGATCTGCTCCCACTCACACTCCGGAACGGTTAAAGGTTGCAACACTCCGGCCGGTCTCAGATGCTCAACCAAAGCACACCACAAGATAGACACCTTGAAATGAAATCCAAAACTTCTCTTTACACCCCTGCCCACCCATAACTATCACACAAGTCACGTCAATGTTGGTAGAACTTGAATGAGTACACAGAGTTGACAGATGTGCCTGCTCTAGGATTTTGTGTCTCTACCCAATAGTATCAGGTACACAAACGCGTCCCTAAACTTAACACACCCTTGTCACAATCAAGGACTCCGAATCATTACCCAGCCGAGTATGCTCAAGTATCACTTACGAACGAGCATCGGCGGGCAGTGCCTCGCGAAAGAGATTAAGGAAAAGTGGTCGGGCGCGGACATGAGCAAGCTGTCCCCTCAGTAGAGGCGAACACAAGCTGTACTCAATGATCGCACAAGAACTGTAAATCTGCAGAAGACTATCTCAACAATCAAAACCTACTGCAGGAAGATGTACATTATGTAAGTCTACGCTAGCGCCCCGGCAGTCTACAGACGCCAAAATGCGGAACAAAAACTTTTAACTGGCGCTATCGTATACTTTAACCCGGATCTGCCATTATTGCTAAACTAACAAACTGTAAAGAGTGTAGAATGGTTATACCGAACGATCCGAGTCCTTCGTTCTTCAACCATCATCCCACGCTCCGTTGCGGCTGCTCCGATCTCGTCGATCTCCGATCTCCTCGTCGAGGTGGCACCACATGATCGGTTCTTTAAACGGGCTCCCGCCTCTGACTCGAGGCAACTCGATCGTCAAGTTTGCTAAAAGAGACGATCAAGATTGATGTAGAGAATGAGTAGATGACTTTGTCTCACTTCGTCCAAATCCGTGGACGATCGGTTAATGAAGTTGCCGTGGAAATCGGGTGATGGAATGAAATGAACTGTGAATTCCATACACCCCAAAACTATCATATCTTTTCTAACCGTTGAAATCAACAACCATCAGAGAGAGAGAGGGGCCGGCCTCTTTATAGAATGAGGGAGGTGACCGTAGGAGAGGGGGGTGACCATAGGAAAGCTTCTCACTTAAAAGATCAAGAAGAAATATCTTAACCAAAACAAGAATCATTAAACCTAAAGCATGACTCACAAATACACCTCATCATGCTTTAATTGCAACCAATGAAAACATAACACCTATTAGCCTCATCATCACTTCTAGAAGCTTCTAGAATGATGACTCACTCATATCAGAAGAAAAGATAAATCCGTCTTTAACCGAATGTTAAAAGACGGCTGATAGAAAACTGGAAACTGGCAACTTCCAAAAGTGATCCTGAAACGAATTTCAGGACAACCCCGAATCTGTATAAATATACCCGCATTTGTATTACGACCGAATACAAATGCAACCGAGACAAAGATATTATACCTACTCAATATAATACTCGGATCCGGCTTAAACCAAAGCGGACCAGTATCATCTGTCCGAAAATCGACACGTGCGTAAACGCACGTGCATTTTCCGAACCCTGCCATAAAACCATACGGCCTCTACAACGTTTCGCCCGAACTTGGGAAACTGTCTGTGGGGGACTCTAATGACTCGTCAGCACCCTGGCAGTGGGTTTAACCACAAACCGTCAGCGGCACTAGCTATGCGTAACGGCTGCCCACGGACTGACCTCAAGGGTGGCCGAGGAGCGAACTCAAGGGAGACCGATGAGCGAACTCCTCCGAAAACCCTACTGAGCCTAACAGTGACAATGTATATACAGTCCGGTCCGTTCGTCAATGAGTATCGCATATCTGCCTAGGGGGCTAGCAACGTCAGACCCCCAATAGCAGTATAAGTCGTGTCGGAGTGAAGCCTAAATACACCCTGAGATACTACTGGAGTACCTACCAGTAAATCTCCTACCATGGCCATGGATTTGTGTAATGGCTCTCCTAGACACAGCACGATCTCGCCCCCAATACCGGGAGAGACGAATCCCCTGCCGATCCGCTCACGTGCCTCCATATGGCTCGGGACTGTACCCAAAAACTACCTGTTTGCACGACTCCTTTGAGCCGTGGTAGGGTAGAAATCAAAGCACAGTGGGAACTCACACGAGACAAATGACGACCTCAGGTCGATGAACTAACCTGTACACATGTCACCAGGGAACTGCTATCTGACGGTAGATATAATACTAACTAGCAGATTCCCGGCGAGTCCTGTCCGGTGTACTCATAACCCAATGAGCACCTGTATACATCTTAGGTGATCCAACTGACACCAGTGGCTTGTGAGACCGGCCACCGCCCCTCGTCGGGGTCTCGACTGTATACACTAGTCTACTCCGGAGTATCGATGCCCTGTCTCGAAACTCCCACGACTAGGGACCACAATTAAGGATATGCATATAAACTACCCAACTCTCACGTATATGATCGCCATCATACTGTTGGTAGTAAAGCATGATCCTAAGGGCTCTATCAAAGTGTAACATGCAATCAGTCACCTGAACATGTACACGACTGATAAAGGAAAACCAGATAGCATGCTATCATTTCGAGTAAGACTGTCCTACCGGGATAGGTCCTCCGCAATCATTGCAATCACGTACCTGCGATCCAATAATTGACTATGAGGGCACTATCTCCAACAATCTCCTACTTGCACTCAAGGCTAATATTGCGATGTCGACTACTCACAGCCCGTGTGAAACCGAACATCCAACTCCTCTACTAATCAGTTTCACAAAGCCCGTTTGTAAAACTATTGTGTTCGAGAAATAGCCTCGGTTAGTGGATCCGCCTAGAAGTTTCTTTCTGTATCTCTCTTAATCTCAAGTTCACGGAGAAAGCCATCTCCCGAATTGAGTAGTACCTGTCTTAGAATATGTCTGGATATCTGATGGGACCTTAGTTCATAAATGAACTCCATATCCAAACTTCTTAGACTGAATCGATCACTGAACCTAATCAGTATCGGGCACCATGCCACCCACAGTATCCTCTGGAACCACCTGTCCACAAAACTGTCCCTCGTCAGAGGGAAAACTAAAACTCTGACAATCACTCTGTCATCCATGTCACCTTTGAAGCCTGGAATGATAACCGTCTCCCGAAAGAGGCTGCCGTTATCAAATCCATAGAACATGTACTAATGTTCTAAAACTGCTTCCTTATGTTTCTCCAGGATTGGATTAATACAAACTTATTGCATCTAGTGCAAAAACAACATTTGGTGTGGTACTTGACATCTCATGATTGACTCAATTGCCTAAGCAAGTGATCTGCCAATCATGCACTTCCCTCTCCCCTTTAGTCTGTAAGACACCTTTAGAGAGGGTGACTCCATCACCTGCAGGTACACAACCATGCTAGGAGTCAACTATTCCAAAAACCATTAGAATATCTGTCAAAGTACCCACATTGGGAAACTACCCAAATCCAGATCTAAAGCCATAGATCCAGAAACCAGAATGTCAAATATTATATCCATATCCTGTCTGGAGAAACAACTGTGTGACGACCACAGTACAACCGATCGTAGTATAGGAATTTTACTTCCTACTCTGTGTATGTCATCCAGATACCATGACATCACACCCTACTACCTTCTTAACTGATCCATCCCTTATTCTGATTGAAGTCAAACCCATGACTGTCACATCAAAATTAGATGATCTATCTCCGCTATAACTGCTCTAGTCTATAAATAGACATAAGCTACTTGCCCACCATGCTTCCGTTGCTCCCACTGACTACGACAACCCTCCTACCGGGTCTCATATCCTGGAACAACAGTAGTGTCAAGTCTTGGTAGATAAGAACCTCCCTGTCACCGTCCTTGAGGATACCGAAGTACCTCTCGGGTGTCTGAGGTTACCTACCATACCTGCGGAGTGGCTATTGGAATGTCAAACCTGATTGAATGTATAGGTCCTATTAAATTTTTCCGTAATCGTTCGCGGTTCTGGAATCACTTCCAGTTCTACCATACTCCCACTACTGTTTTCTGAAAAAGATCCATTTTTTACTAAAACTGTGGCGAGTCAAGAACAATATCACTATTGATCTTCCAAATGGTAGAATATCAACCCTCGTCATAGCCAGGGTCAACCCACAAACAGCCATTACAGAAATGTGCCCTGAGTTATCCAGTGTCTGGTTTTAATCATAAGCTGGACAACTCCCCGTACCTTAATTTCTTTTAAGGTATGATCCATTCTATATCCAATACAGAAACTTTGGCACTTATTTAATTTGAACCATATTCAAACCATGCAGCTGTCTCCAGTGCACATCAACTTAATGGAAAGAGGCTAATCAGCATTACTCTACTTAGGAATCCATCCAATTATGAGTAACCTGAAAGAGAAACACGTTTCTCAAAACCATCACTATCATCTGAATACCAATCACAAGAATCTATATCTTCGATCTCTTTGAAGAATCCCGATACTTGTGATACCTGGTTCTCTACTTTATTCTTATACCCACAACTTCTCAAAACTTAGACCTTGTATTTCTACGAAACACTCGTCTAAATACTAGAGAAGTTATAAGTAAACAGAACATAGTACGAGGACCTACCCCTTTGTCCTGATGGACACTGGACAACATACAATACTCTGTATAAGTCCGCTGAGTTAAACAACTCATAACCTGTGCGTTGTAGGTGGAAAACTGTACCCTGGCGATTTCCTCAAATATCACCAATTACAACGAATTCCGATATAATGAGGATGATCACCTAATTCCCAATATCTTACTCCCACTCATCATCTGTAAAACCATACAGATATGAGAATGAAACCTGGTAAATACATACCCTTGGAGTAAGTGTTTAATCGGGAAAACAGTTTTTCCTTTAACAATGCACTGAAACATGAAAATGTTTCGTAGGGGTATCCTGGTATTCATAGCAATGCCTCTTCCATAATCCATTTCATGACTCCAACCGTATATTTTATTGCCGTCTCTCCAAATCCCTTTATTTGTCTTTAGTCGTTACCTTCTGTACACCATCGTTAGGCTAAATGGTTTTCTTCCTTCCATACCGTTCGGCACCAGCCTATGGTTTGGAAGAAGACTATCCAGTAAGCATAATAGGTGTACCCTCCTAAACCAAGGAGTACTCGCATCTCGAGAGAAGGTGACGATAAAAGACAACTGAATAATACCTTATTCCTTTTAAAGGTGAAATAGGAGGGCGATGAAGTACGCGGTTTTGGTCGTGAATGATATCAGTCGCAATTTACTTTGCCCTCTTTCTAATCCCTTTATTTTGTCTTTACATATTACCTTCTGCACACCCTACTTAGGCTAATTGGTTTTCTTCATTCCCTACCTTTCGGCACCAGCCTATGGTTTGGAATAAGACTATCCAATAGGCGTAATAGGTGTACTCTCCTAAACCAAGGAGCTCTCGCAACCTGAGAGAAGGTGATAATAAAAGACAACTGAATAAACTAATTCTATTTCTCCTGAACCTGGATCCATCCCCGAAGAAGTCCCTTCGAGTTCGTATATAACCATACGATGGATCTATCCAATGGAAGTGGATATCCGTAGTAATACGGGTGTTCTGTGAAATGCAAAGGGTAAAAGAAGGAGTGGCAATGACTAATGCAACATTGACAATCCAAAAGCCAGTATTTTAAGAAGGTTCGGTCAACCTGGTCACTGAGTCATAGTCTAGGGTCGGTCAAAGGTCGCTGCCAAAGAGAGAGAGAGAAAAGAAACACTCTGCGTGCACTCTATCCTAGATCAGAATGGTCATCAGTTTATCTAATCCGGAAACCTCCCACTGTCCTGTCAAATTCTCCTCCAAACCTAAAGAAGAATCAATCGGGATCACCCGAAGAGTAAACCAACTCATCAGTGGGAATCGGGATCCAACTCTCATCGCATGTTAACGTGATGGAATGCATCCACGTTATTCATACTCCAGAAGGTATGCGCATACTTGGCAAGTTTCAGTTTCTTTAGAAACTCCCGATATCATTTTCTTGCCCCATGCTCTTATGACCTTGGCGAAAGTCAACAAATCATAAGTCACATGTCAAGTTCTGCCCGTCATTATCTTGTTAATTTGAATCCACCCGTACATACCCTTGACGAAAGCCAACAAGGTAATACGACTGTCCCAAACCAACTCATCTATCTATGCAACAAATGAATACCCAGCAGCTACCAAACACTATGCCTTGAAGAAAGCCAACAAACATAGCTTGAATACTACTGACCATCCATAAGAAACGACGGAGGGCTACGACTGGTTTTTGGCGAAAAACCTTTAACGTAGTGAACTTGATATCGCTGAAGGAACCTGATAGCTTTTTATAAAAATATAGTGGCGAAAACCTTTTGCTAAAGAGGTCATTCCCGGTGAAGGGATCTCGGCTCTTTCCTCATGGAATGAGGTGCAGGATATTCCACTGAATACCGCTATGCAAAGCAACTTGTAATCGACTATAGTGAAGTTATTACTCTGACGCAAACTTCTGTCCAAGGGGTCTTTCCCGGTGAAGGGATATCAGCCCTTGCCTCGTCGAATGAGGTGCTGGATATTCACACCGAATACCGCTATGCATAACAAAAAGAAACGTCTTTGTAATAACACCTTTTTAAAATTGTTCCAACAACTCAAACAGGTTTGTTTTACTTTGCATTGATCAGAATCAACGCAGTCCCATCATTCAATCACACCAGAAAAGAACGAAAATAAAATGTACGTATATGCCATCCGCATTCGTCACTGGGTCCCGTCATCACTCGTTAGGTTACTTAACTAACGACAGAGCGGGGAATGGACTAGCGCGGGTGTAAAACATATACAACATCTAATAGTATATAAACCAATATACAATAATCGCTCCAGGCGTGATTAGTATGCAACATTACAGAAAAGTAATAAGCATCACAGAACAATACAGATAATCTGGGATCCACGAGTTTCACAGAGCCGCTGCTGAAACTCGACGTTCCCCTGTCGTGTGGATAGCCTGTGCAATGAAACCTAGACCCCTACGGGTGCGGCAAGTTACCCGCCAAAACCTGAAGCGAGGTAGTCCCCACAGCATAGTGAATGGAACACCCGGCACTTCACGGAATCCGGTAAATTGAGCACCCCTCCTTGGGTCAACCTGTACCCCCTACGAGTGCGGCGAATAGTCTGCCAATTTTAGAGTGGGGCCCCTCTGCCTCTCAAAGCCATGAGATGCGGACCCGTTGCCCTCCAGAACCCGGCTATCCGTGCACTCCGTCTCGGGGCAAAACCTAGTACAGTAATGAAAAATAGTACAATAGGTACATCGACCGTAACCTGGTCGTGCCCCAAAAAGAATATTATACAACAGGCAGTGACGGCAGTCCACATGTTTGACGCTCGCCCCGCAATATCAAATGTACAAATAAACTCAAACTGTACTACCATTGCACACTGCTATCCACCACGACAAATCCGCAACATCACAGCACAACACAGAACATCAACGCGAATGTCACGTTCGCAAACCCGTCTAAAAGAACTATAGCAATCAGACGCTGTTTACCGATCAAATGACATTCCCGGTCGGAGATATAATGTAAGCACTGTAAACTAACGCATTTAAATTACGATCGACCAAAGACCAAATATCAAAAAGTGGGCCCCACTGCTTACTGGTGAACAGTAACAAAACCTGGGCCAAAATTATATATACCAAAAACCCCAAAATCCAACACTGAACACACCGACCAAATTTGGGAGCACGTGCTCCTCTCATGGCCGAGGAAGCGCGGCCAAACCATGGGTTTGGCCGCCCTTCCGCGGCGGCTTGGAGGAGTCACGACTCCAAATTTCGTCGTGGTTCTTAAATATGCCTGCACGGATTTTTCAGACATCCAGAATTCAATTTTGAAACCGTTTAAAATCAACAGAAACTGTCGGCATAGGATTTTGTAGTTTTCGATTTCCGGTCGGATCGATGTTTTAAACGCGTTAGCACAAGTTAGTATAGCAAAATGGTGAGGCTCTGATACCACTGTAAGTCTACGCTAGCGCCCCGGCAGTCTACAGACGCCAAAATGCGGAACAAAAACTTTTAACTGGCGCTATCGTATACTTTAACCCGGATCTGCCATTATTGCTAAACTAACAAACTGTAAAGAGTGTAGAATGGTTATACCGAACGATCCGAGTCCTTCATTCTTCAACCATCATCCCACGCTCCGTTGCGGCTGCTCCGATCTCGTCGATCTCCGATCTCCTCGTCGAGGTGGCACCACATGATCGGTTCTTTAAACGGGCTCCCGCCTCTGACTCGAGGCAACTCGATCGTCAAGTTTGCTAAAAGAGACGACCAAGATTGATGTAGAGAATGAGTAGATGACTTTGTCTCACTTCGTCTAAATCCGTGGACGATCGGTTAATGAAGTTGCCGTGGAAATCGGGTGATGGAATGAAATGAACTGTGAATTCCATACACCCCAAAACTATCATATCTTTTCTAACCGATGAAATCAACAACCATCAGAGAGAGAGAGGGGCCGGCCTCTTTATAGAATGAGGGAGGTGACCGTAGGAGAGGGGGGTGACCATAGGAAAGCTTCTCACTTAAAAGATCAAGAAGAAATATCTTAACCAAAACAAGAATCATTAAACCTAAAGCATGACTCACAAATACACCTCATCATGCTTTAATTGCAACCAATGAAAACATAACACCTATTAGCCTCATCATCACTTCTAGAAGCTTCTAGAATGATGACTCACTCATATCAGAAGAAAAGATAAATCCGTCTTTAACCGAATGTTAAAAGACGGCTGATAGAAAACTGGAAACTGGCAACTTCCAAAAGTGATCCTAAAACGAATTTCAGGACAACCCCGAATCTGTATAAATATACCCGCATTTGTATTACGACCGAATACAAATGCAACCGAGACAAAGATATTATACCTACTCAATATAATACTCGGATCCGGCTTAAACCAAAGCCGACCAGTATCATCTGTCCGAAAATCGACACGTGCGTAAACGCACGTGCATTTTCCGAACCCTGCCATAAAACCATACGGCCTCTACAACGTTTCGCCCGAACTTGGGAAACTGTCTGTGGGGGACTCTAATGACTCGTCGGCACCCTGGCAGTGGGTTTAACCACAAACCGTCAGCGGCACTAGCTATGCGTAACGGCTGCCCACGGACTGACCTCAAGGGTGGCCGAGGAGCGAACTCAAGGGAGACCGATGAGCGAACTCCTCCGAAAACCCTACTGAGCCTAACAGTGACAATGTATATACAGTCCGGTCCGTTCGTCAATGAGTATCGCATATCTGCCTAGGGGGCTAGCAACGTCAGACCCCCAATAGCAGTATAAGTTGTGTCGGAGTGAAGCCCAAATACACCCTGAGATACTACTGGAGTACCTACCAGTAAATCTCCTACCATGGCCATGGATTTGTGTAATGGCTCTCCTAGACACAGCACGATCTCGCCCCCAATACCGGGAGAGACGAATCCCCTGCCGATCCGCTCACGTGCCTCCATATGGCTCGGGACTGTACCCAAAAACTACCTGTTTGCACGACTCCTTTGAGCCGTGGTAGGGTAGAAATCAAAGCACAGTGGGAACTCACATGAGACAAATGACGACCTCAGGTCGATGAACTAACCTGTACACATGTCACCAGGGAACTGCTATCTGACGGTAGATATAATACTAACTAGCAGATTCCCGGCGAGTCCTGTCCGGTGTACTCATAACCCAATGAGCACCTGTATACATCTTAGGTGATCCAACTGACACCAGTGGCTTGTGAGACCGGCCACCGCCCCTCGTCGGGGTCTCGACTGTATACACTAGTCTACTCCGGAGTATCGATGCCCTGTCTCGAAACTCCCATGACTAGGGACCACAATTAAGGATATGCATATAAACTACCCAACTCTCACGCATATGATCGCCATCATACTGTTGGTAGTAAAGCAAGATCCTAAGGGCTCTATCAAAGTGTAACATGCAATCAGTCACCTGAACATGTACACGACTGATAAAGGCAAACCAGATAGCATACTATCATTTTGAGTAAGACTGTCCTACCGGGATAGGTCCTCCGCAATCATTGCAATCACGTACCTGCGATCCAATAATTGACTATGAGGGCACTATCTCCAACACATTAAGCTCTGGTGGTCCGTGAAAATCTGACACGACTCTCGAACAAGTAGTGTCTCCAAATCTCCTACGCACGACCACCGCGGCCATCTCCAGATCATGAGTTGAATATCCTGCTCATACTTCCTTCAGAGGTAGGGAAGCAAAAGCGATAACTATATAGTGTCACCTCAATACACAATCGAGCCCCACTCGCGAAACATTACAGTTAAACAACAAAGTCGCCCGAACCAGAAAGCAAGAAAGAACTGGTGCAATTGTCAACCGAATCTCCAACTACTGGAAAACTCCGCACGCATGCCTCAATCCAAAGAAAAGAAACCTCTTTACCGGTCAGTTCAGTCAACGGTGCAGCACTACACTAGCAATCCTACACGAAACGGCGGTAAAAACCTGCTAAGCCCAAAAACCTGCGGACCTCCGTCCTGCACACAAGTCTGGGCCTAAGCTGTATGGTCTCGATCTTCCTCGGAACCATACGAAAACCGTCTCCAGTAACTACAAGACCTAGAAGTCAACACAAACAAGCCAGAAGAAACACTCCGAGAACCTAGCAAACCGATGGGGCTCTCCCAACGTCTGCAAGACAAATCCTCAAGTGCTACTCATGTTCCTCAAAACAAATTGAAATAGACCAGAATATCATCAATAACACAACAATGACTGGTCGAGGAACGGCCTGAAGAAATCTGGTTCATCATATCGACAAATGCTGCTAGGGCATTGGTGAGTCCAAGGACACCACCAAAACACGCAAAGCCCGTAGCACGCACAAGACAGTCTTCGGAATGTCATCACTCCGAACCCGCAACAATGATGACCTGATTCCAAAAAAACTTAGAAAAAGTCTCACACTCTGGAGCTGATCGAAGAAATCGTCAATGCGAGGTAAAGGATACCTACCCGCACCGTAAGCCGGTTCAATTGACGATCAATCAATACACAACCTAAACTGCCGTCTTCCTCCTTGACGAACAGAAATAGGAGCTCCCTAATGCGAAACACTCAGACGCACAAACCCCCCAACAAACAACTCTGCAGCTGATCCTTAAGCCCCCCAAGCTCCGCTGGCTCACCTGGAACAATGTCGGAAAACTCTCGCACGAAAGGAACCCGGTCCAACAAACCAACTGTGGCTCCGGTATCACGAATGAACGCCAAGAATCCTCGACATCCTCTCCTCAAAAGACGACTAGCGAAAAAGGCTGAATTCAACTGTGAGAGGCGGCACCACCGTCCTCCTGCACAACAAGAACTGACTCACCGGGGAAAACAACACCTGACTGTTTTCTCACGGTAGTCCAAAGACGTATAACACGTAGATAACCAGTTCGTGCCCAGGAGAACGTAAAATCCAACATTTCTAGAAGGATCAAAACGACGGACGAATCTTTATCTCCTATCTGATTGGCACATGACTGAAATACGTGTCGCGTAACAAAAGAATCATTGACAGAAGTTAACACATCAAACGGCTGATCTAGCTAACACGACTCTCCTCGCCCCAAACCTCTGCTACTCCCGCGACGGTCACGAAAGCTGTCTCGACGAAAAGCCTCTGTCCCTGGGCTGGTACACCGGTACGAGTTCTCCACTGTTCCGGAACTCCCAAAGTCTCTGGAATACAAGTCTCGTCAACTGGGGCTACATCCACTGGTTCTATGTAGGTGACGGACTGCTGCATGCTGATCGCAAGGAACAACTGGTTAACAGGGGTGACAACCTCCTGTCGCTGCGCTCGAACAACCTCAACCAATGAGCTTATCGTTTGGCGCAAGTCCTGCATCTCTGCCACAAGCCTAGCGATACTATCTGTCGAAGGCGAATCCGTCTGCTCCTATGCAACGAGCGCGCCATCCTGGTCAGTCCTCGTCTCACCCGAGTCTACTCTGACCTCGGCCCTCGCTGCACCACCCTGAGTCCCCATAGTCGTCGGCGGCAAAGGCTATAATTAGAGATAAGATTCTATATGAACACGGAAATCGAATCACAAGGATATGAATCATCAAGGAAGGAATTTCAAGCAAATTGTACTTATGTCACTTTCGGCGGAGTACCGCATCGTGAGTATGCTGCAGACATGCACACACTACGTTACTCTGCTTAAGCTACCTACTCCATCATACCAAGGTCATCCTACACTCCGAAAGGTAAAAACCTAGCGCTCTGATACCAACTTTGTCACGACCCGAAATTGGCACGTGACGGCCCTAATACTACGCAACGTCTACAGGATTAACGCAGTAAAAGAAAGTCAAAACCCAGAAATCTAAACCATTAAAAGATAAGAAAAGATAAGAAACATTGTTTAAAAGTCTTTGAAATCACAACCCAAATTCTTTAAAAGTTCAATTTTCTTTCCTTTAAAATTTTGGCAGCACCTCCTTTGTAAAAACTAGCCCCAAAAATGGGTAAAACATAAATATAAATAAAGCATCCCCAAACGGGAGCAAATACACGCCCAAAGGCGGAAAACAACGACCACAACAAATATACGACGCCGTAGCGAAGAAATAAAAGACGATAGAAAGGAAACTGTATAAAAGACAACAAGTCACAAATAATATACAATATCGTCCTCACCAAGTCTCTAAGTCAAACATGAAAGTAGTAGATGGAGAGTACAAGAATACAACGAATATACAATACAACACGAATAACCACAAAACCCACCTAAACAAAACATCACACTGTGAGCCGATACGGTATCCATAGCAAAAGATGATAGATGAATAGCCAGCCTTGACTACTCTGGGGAACACCCTGCAAAACAACTGTGGTACAACGGGGGTGAGTTGCCAACTCGTGAATAGTAAATAACATATGCAGGTAATCGCAAGTATGGACGTACAGCGTGAATCTAACATATGCAATTAATAGCAATAAAAGGTCATATGAATGCAATAATCATGAAAGGTACACTAGCAGGTACAACTAATACATGAAGAAATAACATATGACAAGCGGTATGCAATAATCATGCAATAATGATATGAAAATGTATATACGCAACAATCATGAAAGGTATACTAACAGGTACTACTAATACATGAAACAGTGCATAAACAATAAATGTAGAGTATGGAATGAAACATGTCAATTCCACGGAATCCTGACATCGTGGTAGGATCACAATCCATCAAGACAAATCAAATCCCAATTTCCTCAATCAGCCCCCAAATTGGCTCTCATATCATAAGTCTCACAAATCCTGAATGTACAATATCGAATAAATCTCATATATCCTTAATGTACAAATCAGCAATCTCATATATATATCCCGTATCCAATATCAAATGAATCACCTGTATCCCAAATCCAACATCAAGTAAAAATCTAACATCTTAAATATGTTTGCATAAATAAGTATGATGATGTATATAATTAATGTCAATACACATATATTAGCGTCCCATTCCACTAATATTGGTATAAGGGCATATATAACAGCGTCCTAACCCACTGTTGTATATACAAAGAAGTAAAAATGTCTATACACATATATTAGCGTCCCATTCCACTAATATTGGTGTAAGGGCATATATAACAGCGGCCTAAACCCCTGTTATATATACAAAGGAGTAAAAAGAAATATCATGAAACCAATGTGTCAAGCATCGACACAGAACTGCTGATCTATCAGGTGTTGTCACCATGACTGGCCCCCTGATAGGTACGTATCACACACTATCCGAAAAGCACGAGTGCCTAGCTCTGACCCTCGTCTTCCCACGTATCTATACGTACATGACTCCCGTCGGTATCCCCATGATAACCGCTGAGTCATTGATAATGTCACCGGTAGGTACTTTCCCACCTTCCAGGCTCAATCGGCAAAGTCCATCGATCATCTTGCCGAGGGGAACCATACCGGGCCCCACCATGTACCCTCATACGGCACCCACTCCTCGTATGGAGTATATAATCAGAACCGATAAATCTTATGGTGGATGCTGAAATATCATATCAAGGGAAACAGGGGTTTTCAAATAATCTATAATTTCATGAACTCCCACGGTCCCCAAATCCAGAAAACATCATGAAAAATCCATATCACAATGCGAAAATCCATGAATATAATATATGCAACATAAAACTGAATTGTAAGCATATAAGGAAAAGCCGCTAATTAACTGCAACAAGTTAATATAAAAATCATACGGTTCCTATTTTCTCCAATTCTAAAATAACATCAAGTAAGGGTAAACATGTAGCTATAACCAGATGTATGTGTAAACATAAAGGTATAGCAAGGTATACGTATCTACCTATGAGTAATGATGTAATATACCCCCTGGGTATAAGTGAAGTATGTGTGTAAGGTATACCTGTAGCTATGTCATGAAGTGTGTATGTACCTATCACTAATGGTACAATACCATATAGGTATACAGGTATCAAGCATGTAAGTATGTGAAGGCATATGGATATACAGGTATGCTATATGTCATATGCACTAAGAATTATGAATCAATGTCTCAATGTCCCTAACCAAGCAGTATCATATCTATAAGTGGGTTGTGCGTGACATGGCAATTATTGATGGTGTCTGTGACATACAATCAGTGCTCGTGCAACATGAATCGTCAATATTGGTGCAGTGTCCTAAAGATACTAGTCCAAGCACAACACTAACTAAGCAGTAGGGTAAATGCGCAATTCTAAATATGACATAGAATATGCGACAGAATTAACATATCTAGCCCAGACACATAACGCCATGCCGGCGATTCCCCTGTAGATGTTAAATCTACTCACCAACGCTCCAAGCTAGGTGAAGTCTACCACCTGTTTTCCCCTTATAGCAGTGTCCGAAGTCACCGCCTGCGAACCTGCAACATTAAAACAAAAAAACAAGTATATATTAATAACAGACCCTAAACACGTACAAACTATATTAGACCGACGCAATAACACAAAACATACTCTTAAGTGTTCGTATTGTGGCGAACGTGCGTAGCGACACGACGAAACTAACCCAAGAGCAAAACCACACCAAGTGCACGATCCGTGTTGTATAACGTATCGCGCTTAAACGAAACACTACAACTACCTAAGTGATCCCAGATTTCGTGTACAGAGAAAACTCAACAATCAAACAAGACCAAAAACACCCAAACCACAGCATAGACCTACCCTAAAAAACCCACACACCAACTCTCCAGGAAACCCGACGTCGCCGGAATTGGGCTTCTCGTCGCCGGCCCCGGCCGGTGGGGTGGGTTTCGTGTCTAAGGTAGGGTCCTATGGTCACAGGTACTACAAAACGACATTGTTTGGTTTTCTTGTACACTTTCCGGGTCACAGCAGATCCCATATGTCACAAACCGACACTAAAAATACGATATTATGCACCAAACTAAACTTTAACCAATCTAAACTGAAACCAACTAGCTAAGCTACACTAAAAATACTTAAACAACAGCAAAAGAACATTAACTACACAAAAGAACATAAAGATCCTAGCTTTGCATGCTCCAAGGCATCCAAGAGGCAAATCCAAGGAAAAGATGTGATTTTGATGAAGTTGGATTAGATTTTGTGATGGATTTGTGTTGGAAAGGATAGTGTTCAGTTTTTTTTGTGAGGAAAGAATAAAATGAGAAGAGATAGAGAAAAAGAGAGAGGGTGTGAGGAAATGAGAGAGGGAGGTGAGTGTAGGGTGAGAATGAGAGTGAGTGTATCACTAGCATTAATGCATCATTAATGTTTTCACACACACCTCACCACTCTAACACAAATATCTTTCTCTCTCTCTCAATTAACCTAGAAGCTTCTCACAAAAGATCAAAGGAAAAGATTAAGGGTTAGATTAAACAAGGATTAGGTCAAGTGTCATGGTTGCTAAGATCAAAATTAGCACAAACAAAACTCACATTTGCTTGCACACGTGTGTGCTTGCTTATAACAAATAAAAATAAATTATTAATTAAATGTTATAAAATGTGAGAAACCCGAATTGGTAAACTTTTTACAGTAAACCCGCATTAACGTCTAAACGAACACTAACCCAAATTTAAGGCGTTACAATATAATATATTTTGTAACAAAATAATACAATTAACATATATCGCATATATATCAATGTATTACCCGAGTGAGAAAAAGAATCTTTTAGTGTGCCTATATTAGTTAATGTAATTAAATATATCAAATATATAATTATACATTAAATTATCGAATCAACACCTGATCCGATAATCCGGCTATTTCACAAATAACCGACTAATATAATCTGTATCAGTTCATCGAATCAACACTTGATCCGATGACCCGGCTATATCACATATACCCGGCCGATATCTCATATCGTGAGAATCTAATACGGTATCACATACACGTATTGTTCTCGGTCCCGCACATATCATATATCTGCTCCTACTCCGTTTTGCCTGAGCCAGGAAACCTCTGTGTAGGACTCTAAAGAATCGTCAATACGCCGGCAGTAGGTGATGATCATATCAAACACCCACAAGCTGCAAGCGGTCAGCTAAACGTAACGGCCACCAAGGTATTGACCGATCAGAAGATCAACAAGCAAGCCTGTACATTCTCCTGTGAATCCAACCAGTAACACTCCCGTACAGTCCGGTCTCTTCGTCTGATATATCGCATATCTCGCCTAGGGGTGGTAAACGTCAGACCTCAGTAGCTTGATAAGTCGTGTCGATATGAGGTCCATAACAGTTCGAGAAACTACTGATAACACTTACCAGTAAATCTCAGCAACCCTGGCCAGGGATTTCCAGTTATAGCCAATTGAACACAGCACAACATCAACTCCCTATACCGGGAGAGACCAAACCCCTCCTATCGCTCATTGCCTCCATGTGATTCGGGAATATACCCAAAAGCCACCTTTTTTGACGCCCTCTTGGACGTGGTATAATGGAAATCAAAGCACAGTGGGAATCACACAAGATTCTATGATGATCTCGGGTCTACAGACTAACCTGTACCAGTGTCACCAGAGAACTGCCATCTGACGTGAGGTATAATACCATATGAGAGTTCTCGGCGAGTCCGTCCAGTGTACCCAGCCTCCACTGAGCACACGTATACCTTCTCTGATGTCAAACACAATTGGATATGGGATCATCCATCGCCCATCATATGGGTCAAGAAGCGCATACGCTAGTCTACTCTGGAGTATCGATGCCCTGTCTCGGTACTCCTACGACTAGGAACATTTGAAGGATGTACTTGGCGACTACACTGTCCTCACTAGTATGATCTGTATCATAGTCCTGGTAGTCAAGTACTCATCCTAAGGGCTTTATCAACATGTGACATAGAGACAATCAGAGTACATGTTAAGATAAAGAGTAACTAGATAGCATACTATCATGTCGAGCAAGAAAGTCCTCCCTATATATGTCCAAGCATCCACTACAATATACAACGTATGTACAGTAATGGCCTCTAGGGCATACATATAACTAACAGTTTGTGCTTATTTGCGCATCATTTGCATCATACTTTGCATAAGCTCAAAACATATAATAAAAAAATAAAAATAAAAAAATAAAAAAAAAATATTTTTGTACATAAATAAGATAATAAAAGATTAGATAGTGAAAAAATACATCCAAAAGATTGGAAAAATTTATGAAAACTAAGAAAGTTAGAAGTTTTATTAAACGAAACTAGTAATAAGTAGTTATGAGCCGTTGTCCCAAAGGTTAGTAAGATGAAAGAAGTCACTAATCTGAGGATAAAAATAAGTCTTAAAAATATTTTCTATTCTGGAATCCAAACATTTGAATGTTGATACCCTACTATTCGCACTTACACACGTCTTGAAACTCGGGATAGTAGAGGATACCTTGAAATGCTCTTGTCTAAATGCCAAAGTATGAATGAAATAATAAATGGAAAATAAAAGAAAAAATGGTGAGAAAAATGAACACTGGTTTTGTTATCACCAAGGCAGCAACAATAAAATATAGCGAGGGTGCTTCATCACCTAGTGTCTTAGACCAACTGGTTTGGAAGTCACTGCTAAGCCTTAGGTGTTGCAAGACAAGGAAAATATTAAATACATCTAATCAGCAAGCACATGAGTAATCAGTCGGTTAGTACCTCAAGAAGTATTAACGGTCGCATGAAAAATGTGTGAGCAAATCCATCTAAATAATCACTGATTAAAAAGTACTGAGGTAGATGGACAAGAGTATGATAGCTTGAATTGAGTTCTCCGAGTGTAGGGATGTCTTTACACACACGTAGGGTTATATGATCAATGTTTGGAAGAAAGATAGGAATGAAGAATAAAGACGATGCTTTATTGAGGGATGACGTGATTTCTAATATATTTTCATGATTATTAAGATAGGGCTCATAGCAACCAAAAAGCTAGTATTAGTTGGAAACTCTAATTTTCAAAGTCTTTCTTTTACCGTTCTTATCTTTATATGTAACTTTCACGGTCTTCCTTTTATTATGGGATTTTGTGGGTGCAATCGCTGAAAACCTTCAGGAGACAACACTCCTCCTACTAGGAACACCTAGAGGTTTAAAAGCTTGTTGCACGTGCTCAGTGCAATCGTGTTGCCTACAAAAGTGTGCTAGTTAGTTTTTCTATTTCTTTATTTTCTCCTTCTTTTTAAATAAAGACGTTTGCTCGAGACGACCAAAATTAAGTTTGGAGGAATTTGATCAGTCGAAAATAGTGCATTCTCAACACGTTAATTTCCTTACTCTTATCATTCATATATAGGTGTTTATTGTAATTATAACACATATTACGAATTCATATGGAAAATACCAAATAACCTGTGTTATAGTTATAATCGACATTCTAAAGGGAAATTACGTGTTTATTACTAATTGCATTGATCTGTATATATCAATCCTTGTCTCGAGATTGTGTGCAGAAAATTCTCCAGGTAAAAGAGCCGGAACTGTTTAAAGTGCTGATAAAATACATCAAGTCCAAGACTTGTGATCTGGCAGTAAACCAGAAAGTATAAAAATATTCCAGACATTAGGAAAATTGCCATCAAGCCAACATGAAACAACACAGGAATTTTCATGCACCGAGTCCATCAAATGGCCGCGGATCCGCGGCCTAGTCAGGCCAATCCGCCGTGGATCCGCGGCCGAGTCAACTCATCGGCGGCAAAAACCTTTTTCAGAAACCCCCTTTCAACGACCAAACTTCTTCAAGACGCTTCAAATCTCCAGAAGCTTCCCTCCAACAGCAAGGCTTCTCATGCAAGCTAGCTAACTACCTTAATCTAGAAACTTCTCAAAACAACCTAGCTTCTAGGGGAAGCCAAAGGGAAACACTATAAAAAAGGACCTAGAGCTTCATTGAAGAGGTTGTTGGGTTGTTCATGAGTTGTTGAGTTGTTCTTTAGTTCATTAGTTGATTAGGGTAAAATTCAAGCAAGATCCAAATCAATTCCACACAAATTGAGCGACACAATTTGATCCAAATCAAAATTCATCGAGTACCAAATCAAGAGAGCATTCAACGAACCTTTTGAAGAAACGCCGATCTTCATCCGAGCAAGAGATCCAAGACGATCTGCGACTCAAGAAGACGATGCGAAGCTAGTTCGACGATTTAGTTCCTCCTCAATTCTTGTAATCTTTGAGTGTATTGTAACGAAACGTCGATTAAATAAAATATGAAAATCTTTATTCTTGCTTTCTATTCATTCTCGCATTATGATATTCTTAGTTCTTGATTGCTTTATAATGATGCGTGAGTAAAAACTCCGCTTGAATCGGAATCGAGAAAATAGGTAGATGATGTTGATGAAATTCTTGAACGATTCTTAAGTCTTAAGAGTTTTGTAAACTTTAGAAAATTGAATCAACGATGACCTAGTTTTGAGCGAGATGCTTTCTTGAATGTTTTCGCTCCAAATTAGAGATCAACAATCGATGATTGAATTTCCTAGAGGCTAGAATTTGAATGCTAATTAACGAAAGGACAAGGGATGATGATGAAGAAACCCTAGTTTCTTCAATAGATCCCTAAACCTCGTTGATTGTCATCGATCTAGCAACAAATCTTCAATAGATAAGAATTTGTAATCACAAGTATTCATCATCACTATCGATTTAATTGATTCCGACAAGCCTCTCTACAAATCTTGATAATTCAAACGATGTGGATGTCTTCTTGATCTCTACCATTTCTTGATTTTAGATCTAATTCTTGATGATTCTTGAAGCTAAATTTCACAACTATTGAATCATTTTCTTTTATCTTTTAATTTTCAACTCAACTAAAACAAGATCGATCAAATCACACTTTCCTTGTGGAGGATCCGCATTCACCGACGAACCTACAATAGACTCCGTTAATTGATTGCGGTTTTATAAATTTCTTTGGTTGTGATATATTTTACATTTTCCAAACACGACACGGAATTTAGGATCAATCACCAATCTAGGATCGGTAGTTTCTCAGTTGGTGATGTAAGTGCACGGCGGCGCCCCGGCCGTCAATCCGAGGCCAAAATGCGGAAACGATAATTTACTTTAAACTTTTGAACCGGCACCACCGCGCACTTTAAAACTGGATCGGGCCATTAATCTAATCCTAGCTAACAAGAGGAGGGGTAGAGAGATATACCGAGCGATCCGTGTCCTTCGGTCTTCTCGTCGTCGTCCCGATCTCCACGCGGAATCTCCGGTCTTCTCCTCCTCGCCGGAAGTGCACCACGTCGCCGGCTTCTTTTACGGGCTCCCGCCTCTAGACCGAGGCAACTCGGGCACGAAGTTGGCGAGCCGACGTGCCCAAGAATTGCTGTAGAATGTACGTAGAACTCTATGTCTCTTTGGGGTTGTGGAAGTTGCCATTAGTGGAGGATTGAGATGATAGCATTTTTGGAGATGAGGTTGGGGATTTTTGCAAACACTAGAGAACCAAAAATCCCCACATAAAAATTGGGCAGCCCTCTCTTCATTTGGCCGGCCATGCTAAGAAAATGGGAGAGAGAGAAAATTCCAAGGGGTTGGATCAATCATCAAAGAGAGAAAGAAAGGTGATGATTAGAACATAATCATCACCAACAAAGCCCAACACTCCACAACCATCTCACATCATCAAGTCAAAAAGTCAAGCAATCATGAAGCATAATCATGAAGCAAGAAGTCAAGGAACTAAGAACCATCATGATCCAACAACATGCAAATAACACCCTCCACAAAGCTTATTTGCACAATTGCAAATAAGCCCTCCTCCACCAATCTTCAGCCAATGAAAGATACAAAGAAAATTGGCCGAAACGGAAAGCAAACTGGCAACTTCATAAAACTGGTCCCGTAATAAATTACAGGAAAACCCCGCTACTGTATATACATACCCGCATTTGTATTCCGACCGAAATACAAATGCAATGAGACAAAATCTACACTGTAGATACTAGGATCCGGCTTAAACCAAAGCCCGCTAGTATTATCCATCCGATCAAGATCCATGCAATACCGCACGTATCTGATCGAACCCTGCCATATCTCCATACGGCCTCTATAGCGTTTCGCCCGAAACTTGCGAAACTGGTCTGTCGGGGACTCTAAAGACTCGTCAATACTTTGGTTGTGGATTTAACCACTAGCACGTCAGAGGTATTAGCCTATACGTAACGGGCTACCAGGTATTGACCAAAAGGGACGTCGATGAGCGAACTCATCCTGACACCCTACTGAGCCTGTCAGTGACAATATCCGAACAGTCCGGTCCGTTCGTCTATGAGTATCGCATGGCGGGCCTAGGGGGTTGGTAAAAGTCAGACCCCCAAAAGCGGTACAAATCGTGTCAGAGTGTAGCCCAGAACACCCTGAGATACTACTAGAATACCTACCAGTAAATCTCTTGCCTCGGCCGAAGGCTTTGTGTAATGGCTCTCCTAGACACAGCGCGACCTCACCCACAATACCGGGAGAGACGAACCCCTGCAGATCCGCTCACTGCCTCCATGTGGCTCGGGACTGTACCCAACTAAAACCTGTTTGCACGTCTCCTTTGAGCGTGGTAGGGTAGTAATCAAAGTACAGTGGGAACTCACACGAGACAAATGACGATCTCAGGTCGATGAACTAACCTGTACACATGTCACCAGGGAACTGCTATCTGACGTCAGGTATAAGACCAACTAGCATGTTCCCGGCGAGTCCTGTCCGGTGTACTCATAACCCAATGAGCACCTGTATACATCTTAGGTGAACCAACTGACACCAGTGGCTTGTGAGACCGGCCACCGCCCCTCTTCGGCGTCTCGATTGTATACACTAGTCTACTCTGGAGTATCGATGCCCTGTCTCAAAACTCCCACGACTATGGACCTTTTAAGGATATGCTTATAGACTACCAGCTCCCACATATATGATCGCCCTCATACTTCTTGCTGTCAAGCAAGAATCATAGGGGCTCTATCAACGCACAATAGTGACCTGTAAGGTCACCTAAAGAACTACACGATAATAAAGATAAACCAGATAGCATACTATCATCTTGAGTAAGACTGTCCTGTCGGAATAGGTCCTCCCTCAATCATTGCAATCACGTGCCTGTGATCCAATAATTGACTCTCAGGGCACTATCTCCAACAGGTGATAGGCTTCATACCGACACTAAATGTCAAGTTATTAGGGGTCTGACTTTATCAACCCCCTAGGCTCGACATGCGATACTCATAGATGAACGGACCGGACTGTACGGATATTGTCACTATCAGGCTCAGTAGGGTTTCAGGATGAGTTCGCTCGTCGGCCCCCCTTTCGCTCAATACCGGGGCAGCCGTTACGTACAGCTAGTTTCACTGACGTGCTTGTGGTTAAACCCACTGCCAGCGTATTGACGTGTCTTTAGAGTCCCACACAGAGGGTTTCCCTGATTCGAGCGAAACGTTGTAGAGGCCGTATGGTTTTATGGCAGGATTCGATCATATACGTGCACTAGTGCACGGATCATGATCGGACGGATAATACTAGTGGGTTTTGGTTTAAGCCGGATCCTAGTATTATATTGTTGGATTACTTTCGTCTCATTGTATTCGTATTCAGTCGGAATACGGATGCGGGTATGTATATACGGATGAGGGGTATTCTTGTAATTCGTTACGAGTTTACTTTAAAGTTGTCATTTCCTTTTCTTTCTTTAAACATTTGGATTAATGTTTATTGGTGAAAATGTGTATGAAAGTTTTGTCCTTGTGCATTAAATTGTGGCATGTTGTGAGGGATGGGCTGCTAGTGGATGTTGATTTTTTGGCAAGGAAATATCGTGGCAGATTTTTTTGGGTGTTGGAAAATTTTCATGAGTTGCTAAAGCCACCACAAGAAAAACATCAGCCACTTAATTTTCCTTTCATGACTTGGCCACAACATCAGCCACTTCATAAAAAGAAATTCACAACCACTTCATTAGCTATCACCACTTCATTTCCACAGAGAGCAACTTCTTTCTTTTTTCAAGTCTTGGCCAAAATTTTCTTGAGCTCACATTTTCGCTCACATTTTCCCTCTCATGGCAACTTCTTCACCACCACCCACTCCATCTCATGTGTTGAGAATAATTGGGTGTTTTGAGACAAAGTAATCACAAACACACTTTACTTCATCTTGGGCATCTAGGCTAGCAAACTGGATGTCCGAGTTGCTTCGGTTTTGAAGCGGGAGCCCGTATTAAGAATCCTCGACGTGGATCATCTTCGACGAGGGAGACCGGAGAGCGAACTTGTTCGGGGCAGCCGCGAGGAGCTTGGGAAGAGGTTGAAGACCGAAGGACATGGATCGATCGGTATAATCTCTTAAACTCCTTTTATAGTTCACTAGTATACTGTTAATGGTTCGATCCGGGAATCGGGTTCCGTTAGCATCGGGTTTTAAAAAGTTTTTGTTTCGCGTTTGGCCATGGATTGATGGCCGGGGCGCTGGTGTAGCCTTACATGAACTTGATATCGTTGAAGGAACCGAGTGGTTTTACAAATATATAGTGGCGCAAACATTTGTTAAAGAGGTCACTCTCTGTGAAGGGATCTCGGCTCTTTCCTCATCGAATGAGGTGCAGGATATTCCAAACTGAATACCACGATGCAAAGCAAAAGAATCGACTATAGAGCAGTTATTACGATGATGCAAACTTTTGCTCAAGGGGTCACTCCCGATGAAGGGATTTCGTGTTGGATATAGTGCCCTCAAAGTCAATTATTGGATCGCAGGCACGTGATTGCAATGATTGAGGGGGGACCTATACCCGTAGGACAGACTTACTCGAGATAATAGTATGCTATCCGGTTTGTATTTATAATCGTGTACATGCTTTAGGTGACCTTACAGATCACTATTGCACGTTGATAAAGCCCTTAGGATTCTTGCTTGACTGCCAGCAGTATGATGGCGATCATATACGTGGGAGCTGGGGTCTATAAGCACATCCTTAAAAGGACCCTAGTCGATGGAGTTTCGAGACAGGGCATCGATACCCCAGAGTAGACTAGTGTATATGGATCGAGATCCCGACGAGGGGCGGTAGCTGGTCTCATAAGCCATTGGTGTCAGTTGGTTCACCTAAGACGTATACATGTTCTCATTGGGTTATGAGTATACCGAACGGACTCGCCGGGAACATGCTAGTTGGTTTTCTACCTAGCGTCAGATAGCAGTTCCCTGGTGACATATGTACAGGTTAGTCTATCAACCTGAGCTCGTCATTTGTCTTGTGTGAGTTCCCACTGTGCTTTGATTACTACCCTACCATGTCTTAAAGGAGTCGTGCAAACAGGTTTTAGTTAGGTACAGTCCCGAGCAACATGGAGGCAGTGAGCGGATCGACAGGGGATTCGTCTCTCCCGGTATTGGGGGTAAGATCGCGCTGTGTTTAGGAGAGCCATTACACGAAGTCCTTGGCTAAGGCAAATGAGATTTACTGGTAGGTATTCCAGTAGTATCTCAGGGTGTTCTGGGCTACACTCCGACAAGACTTATACCGCTATTGGGGGTCTGACGTTTACCAGCCCCCTAGGCCCTATATGCGATACTCATAGACGAACAGACCGGACTGTACGGATATTGTCACTGACAGGCTCAGTATGGGTTTCAGGATGAGTTTGCTCATCAGCCTCCCTTTTGGTCAATACATGGGTAGCCGTTACGTACAGCTAGTACCACTGACGTGCTTGTGGTTAAACCCACTGCCGGCGTATTGATGAGTCTTTAGAGTCCCCCTAAAGAAAGTTTCCCAAGTTCGGGCGAAACGTTGTAGAGGCCGTATGGTTTTATGGTAGGGTGCATGGATCATGATCGGACGGATGATACTAGTGGACTTTGGTTTAAGCCGGATCCTAGTATTAGATTTGTTGGATTGCTTTCGTCTCATTGCATTCGTATTCAGTCGGAATGCGGATGCAGGTATGTATATACAGGTGAGGGGTATCCTTGTGATCCGTCACGAGTTTACTTTAGATGTTGCCATTCTTTTTTTGGATTAAACATTTTGGTTTAAATGTTTAATCAAGTGGAAATTGTGAGTGCTAGTCATCATGAAGAGCAATTAATGTGGCATGTGCAGTTTGGTGACTCATGGTATTATTTTTTGTGCCATGTCCACTTGTTTATTGATTTATTGGGTGAGATTGAGATGGAGAGAGAGAGAGGGCAGCCACAAGTGTGGGGTTGGCTCTTGAGATTTCATTCTAGTACTCTCTCAATTTTATCTCACACAATAAAAAAAAGCTCTTCTTCTTCTTCCTTTTTCTTGAGCTCACAATTTCCTCATCAATGGCTTCTTCTTCAACCTCCACCCATCCCTCTCATGAGTTGAGAATCCATAGGTGTATTGAGATAAAGTTATCAAAAACATTCTCTACTTCACCTTGGACATGTCGGCTAGCAAACTTTATGTCCGAGTTGCTTCGGTTTGAAGCGGGAGCCCGTAAATGGTTTTCTAGACATGGTGCCACTTCGATGAGGAGACCGGAGATCGAGCGAGATCGGAGATGCCGCGAGGAGCTAGGTCTGGTGGCTAAAGATCGAAGGACACGGATCGATCGGTATAGCCATTCTAACTTCTTGTAGGTAGCTAGTTTTGTGTTAATGGTACGATCCGGGTAAAAGTCTGCGTTAGCGCCAGTTTCATAAGAGATTTTGTTTCCGCGTTTGGACTCGGATTGACGGCCGGGGCACTACCGTAGACTTACATCTCGGCCCTTGCCTTGTCGAATGAGGTGCAGGATATTCATAACCGAATACCGCTGTGCAAAGCAAAAGGAAACGTCTGTAATGTCAGTTTTTAAAAACTTGGTTCCAACAACATCAAATAGGCCTGTTTTATCCTTGCATTGATCAGAATCAACACAGTCACATCAAATAATTCATATCACACCACAAAAAGGAACGAAAATAAAATGTACGTATATGCCATCCGCATTCTCCACTGGGCCCCGTCATCACTCGTTAGGTTACATAACTAACGACAGAGCGGGGGCTGGACTAGCGTGGGTGCAAAACATATACAACATCTACTAGTATATATAAATATACATAACATTCTTCCCAGGCATGATATAAAGCAACATCACAGAATCTCAGCCAAGAAACACGGAGTAGTGGATAAGCCTGGAGCCTCGAGTTTCACTTAAGCCGTAAATGAGACCCGACGTTCCCTGTCGTGTGGATAGCCTGTGCAATGAAAACCTGGACCCCTACGAGTGCGGCAAGTTACCCGCCAATCCCAGAAGTGAGGCAGCCCCAATCAATAAAGTGAATGGGCCACCCAGCACTTCACGGAATCCTGTAACTTTTGCATCCCTCTGTGGATCATCCTATACCCCCTACTAGTGCGACGAATAGCCTGCCAATTCTAGAGTAAGGCCCCCTCCGTCTCAACGCTATGAGATGCGGACCCGTTGCCCTCTAGAACCCGGCGTTTCGTGCACTCCTCCTTGGAGTAATCCTGTTAGGTTATGCAAGCGCCCCGGCCATCAATCCGTGGCCAAATGCGGAATAAAAATTATAAACTGGCACTAACACAACCCTATAACCTGGATCGACCCATAAGCCCTAAATAACAAAAACATGCATAGGAGCTAAACTAAAGGGTTAGAGTGATTATACCTAATTGATCCGTGTCCTTCGGTCTTCAACCACCTTCCCAAGCTTCTAGAGGCCTCCTTGATCAAGCTTGATCTCCGGTCTCCCTCCATCGAAGATGATCAACCCGAGAGTCTATGAATCAAGCTCCAACCTCATAACCGAGGTAACTAAGGTACCTAGATCGCTACACTAGATACCGTAGAAGAAGTAGAGAGTGATGAAAGATTAATTTGTCTCAAGACACCCTAGGTTTCTCAACACGTGAGAGGGTTGGGATGGAGGAAGAAGAAGATGCCATGAGGATGAGAGTGTTGTAGGAGAGAGAATGAATAATGGCTTTTTCTTTTCTTTGTTGTGAGATTTCTTTTTGTGTTAATTCTTTTCAATAATTGAAGCCATCCACATAAATATCTCATGGCTCCAAAATATATAGAATCAACCAAAAATATCTAGAGTCAACAAAATCTCACAACAAACAAAAACTTAATCATGCTTAGAAAAGTAACCATGGGTCACTAATAAGCCATGCCACCAAAAATGCAATAAACACCTCATCCTACACCTCAATAACCTTTTAATCCAAAAAGGTCTAAACCATAATGAGGCGTAATCTTCAAAAAGTAATCTTGTAAGAAATTACAAGAATACCCCTAATCCGTATATACATACCTACATCCGAATTGCGAAGAATACGAATACAATGAGACGAAAATAATCCAACAATCTAATACTAGGATCTGGCTTAAACCAAAGCCTACTAGTATCATCTGTCTGAATCATGATACGCGCACAAGTACACGTATATGATCGAACCTTGCCGTAAAACCATACGGCCTCTACATCATTTCACCCGAAATAGGGAAACTCTCTGTGTAGGACTCTAAAGACTCGTCAATACGCTGGCAGTGGGTTTAACCACAAGCACATCAGTAGCACTAGCTGTACGTAACGGCTACCCAGGTATTGAGTGAAAGGGAGGCCGATGAGCAAACTCATCCTGAAACGCTACTGAGCATGACAGTGACAATATCCGTACAGTCTGGTCCGTTCGTCTATGAGTATCGCATATCGAGTCTAGGGGGTGGATAAAGTCAGACCCCTAACAACGCGACATTTAGTGTCGGTATGAAGCCCATCACCCACTGAGAAACTACTGATCCGAATCAGTATATTTCGACAACCTTGGCCAAGGATTTCTGGTGACGGCCACCCGTGCACAACGCGACATCAACCCCTAATACCGGGAGAGACGAATCCCCTGATGATCTGCTCACTGCCTCCATGTGGCTCGGGACTGTACCCAACTAAAAACTGTTTGCACGACTCCTTTGAGTTGTGGTAGGGTAGTAATCAAAGCACAGTGGGAACTCACAAGAGACAAATGACGATCTCAGGTCGATAGACTAACCTCTACACATGTCACCTGGGAACTGCTATCTGATAATAGGTATAATACCAACCAGCATGTTCCCGGCGAGTCCGTCCGGTGTACTCATAACCCAATGAGCACCTGTATACATCTTAGAAGAAAAAATTGACACCAATGGCTTGTGAGACAGGACACCGCCCCTCGTCGGAGTCTCGATCAGTATACACTAGTCTACTCTGGAGTATCAATGCCATGTCTCGAAACTCCCACGACTAGGGACATTTAATGATGTGCTTATAGACCACTCATCTCCCACGTGTATGATCGCCATCATACTGCTGGCAGTCAAGAAAGAATCTTATGGGCTCTATCAACATGTAATAGTGATCTATAATGCCACATAACGCTGTACATGATGATAAAGACAAACCAGATAGCATAATATCATCTCGAGTAAGACTGTTCTACCGGTATAGGTCCTCCCTCAATCATCATAATCACCTGCCTACGACTATGATAATTACCTTGAGGGCACTATTTCCAATAATCTCCCACTTGCACTTAAGGCTAATTATTGCGATGTCGCATACTCACAGCCCATGTGAAACCGAACACCCAACTCCTCTACAAATCAGTCTCGCAAAGCTCGTTTGCGAAACTATTGTGTTCGAGAAATTTCCTCAGTGAGTGGATCCGCTCCAATGTTTCTTTCTGTATCTCTCTATATCTCAACTTCGCGGGGAAAGCTATCTCCCGAAATGATCAATACCTATCTAAGAATATGTCTGGATATCTGATGGGACCCAGTTCACAAATGAACTCCAAATCCAGCAAACTTCTTAGACTGTATTTTCCACTAAATTTAATCAGTATCCTGCGCCATGCCTTCCTCAGTATCCGCTTGGACCACCTGTCCTACATACTGTCCCTCAAAAGAGGGAAAACTAAAACTCTGACAGTCACTCTGTCATCCAGGTCATCTTAGAAGCCTGAAATGATAACCGTCTTCTGTAGGAGGCTGCCATTACCATAACCCAAGAGCATCCACTTATCTTCTTAACTGCTTCCCAATATTTCTCTAGGATTGGATTAATATATATATGCTTATTGCAGCTAGTGCAAAAACAACATCTGGTGTAGTACTTGACATCACATGATTGACTCGATTGCCTAAGTAGGTGATATGCTAATCATGCAAATCCCTCTCCCCTTTAGTCTGAAATACATCTTTTAGAGAGGGTGACTCCATCACCTGCAGGTACACCACCATGCCAGGAGTCAACCATTCTAAAACACCTTTAGAATAATGTCAAAGTACCCAGATTGGGACACTACCCAAATCTAGATCTAGTAACCAGAAAACCTGATATTATATCCATATCCTATGTGGAGAAACAACTTTGTGACAACCACAGTATAGGAATTTCACTTCCTATAAAGTGCATGTCATTCGAATACCAGGATATCATACCCTATTACCTTCTTACCAGATCCATCTCCTATTCTGATGAGGTCTGATTGATAGAGATTTGGTGTGCTTAGTTTTAATTACCGCAATCAAGACGGTTTCGCTTGGTATCTAGCCGGATGAGTACGGGTCGGTTCACGGAGAGATGGGAATATTTTTCTTAGTGTTTTAACGAGTTAAGTCCAAATTGTCCAGGTTTGTTTAAGATTAACTATGTGCTAAATATGTATAAAAAGAGCTTGTTAGGGTTAGGATTAGGATTAGGTTAGTTTGAGTTAGGAGTCGCTAACTTCTTTCATTGCCATTCTTAATATCGATGTTACGGTAATCGACAACAACGAGGATTAGCACGACTAGGAAGGAAACTTGCGAGTATAAGCTAGGCTTTCCAACGCTTAGTTCCTTCCTTTTGGTCCTTGTCCGTCCGTTCTTGTCTCTTAGCCGTAACTTCCGGTCAATTCAACCACAACCGGTCTCACTAGGGTGTCACCGCTATCATGTAGGATAGGGTGCCGTAGGGAGCGGATTGTGGTTCAATTGACGGGAGTCCGAATTAAGATGTTGGGCAAAGAAAAGAGTGAGAGAGATTTCTTTCTCTTAAACTTCCCTTATCCTACCCTAACAAGTGAGAAACTACTCACCCATTATAAAGAAAAAGAAAATAAAGCAAAGAAAGAAGATAGAAAGAAATGAGTTAGAGAAACACAACTAGCTATTTGGGACCTTACTTAGGCAAGGATCACACTTAAGCATCACTGTTGTAAAGATAAAGGAAAAGAGAAAAAGAAAACAAACAAACAAACAAATAACAACTACTTTAACAAATAAAATTACAAGCAAAATATAAGAACACAATTATAAGACATGCATGTTAAAAGAACTCTTCTTTATTCATCATTCACTCAAAAGTTCACTACAATATCAATGGAGAATAGATGAATAGGAAGAGGATGTTACAAATTATTATCCTAAATCCTAATACAAGAAAAGTATCCTTTACTTGGATTGAAACTGGGCAATTTATAGGCAGATACAAGAAACCCTAAGGCTAAAATCTGAGCCCAAATGAAGTTACAAAACTACCCCCAAAATCCGATCCATCACTGAGTTGACTCGGCCGCGGAACCGCCGCATAAGTGCCACATTGGCCGCGGTTCCGTGACCCTTTAGGTGAATTGCAGTGTCGTTTTTTCTGGGGTTTTCCATATTGTCGTTCTTCTTTGTTTCGTACACATGGTTTCTTAGAGTCTCTTCATTATTCTCCCAGATTCTCAACAATCCAAAATGATGAAAAGAATGTGGACTATTGCCTTGATCTTCTTGAGCTCCGTGTTATAATCTTGGTTCTTGTGCTACCTCCTTGTACTTTGTGCATGAATGACCTTTGATTGCCATTTTGTCCCTCGAACTGGTAGGCGGCATATGACGGATGGTGAGCGGAGACCCGTATTTTTATCTGTTGTTGGCAGTTGTCCTGAATTTGTCGCGACTATTCTTGATTTTTATTGTTTAAAGCTGAGAACCTGTAACCTGCAATTATTTAGCAAACACGGATCAAGAGTACCTACCTATATACAATGCGATCAAGAATAGGCGGTAAAAAAGTGCAAAATTCTGATACGAACAAATACCCCCAAACTTATCTTTTGCTCGTCCCGAGCAAAGCCATTTAATTCACAAAAAGTCCTAACCTCACTTTCGCAGGGAACGCGATTGCACTGAGCTCGTGCAACAAGCCGTTAAACCTCTAGGTTGCCCTAGAGTAGGAGTTTTGTCTCCAGAGGGTTTTCAGCGGATACTACCCACAAAATCCGATCAAATTGGTCGTCGACTATAATCCTACAGTTCAGCATTCTAGCAAGAAACTCTATCATCTTTAACCTAGAAATCATCATCCCTTATTCTTCACACTTCCTTTTCATTTAACTTAAGATCCTATACGTTTTTCCAGTTTATAAAGCTCTCAGCGTCTCTTGAGTTTTCCTTCTAAAACGCAATTTCAAATCCGGAATTTTTATCATCTCTATTGAAGATATAAGCCCTATTTTTCATTCCTATCTCTCCTCCAAACTTCGATCATATACCCCTACGTATGTGTAAATATCACCGCTACACTTGGAAATTCAATTCAAGCTATAATACCCTTGCCTTAATACCTAGCACTACTTCTTCTTTATTAATGATGGACGGATTTGCTCACACATCTTTCATGCAACTATTACAGCTTCCTGAGGCATTAATCAGCCGATTACTGAATGTGTGAGCATTAAAGCGTAAATAGCAGTTTCCAAGTCTTTTAATTTTTTTATTATTTTTATTTTTTTTATTTCAAGACTGGATATATTTTTCAATGATGCCCTTTTGGTGGTTAGCTTTAAATACCGTTTTTTCTTTCATACTAGGCTTTCAGGCAAGAGTATTTCTAGGTATGCTCTACTATCCCAAGTTTCAAGGTACGCGTATGTGCGATTTGTAGGGTATATATTTTCAGAATTTGGACTTAAGATTCAGAATTATTTTTCAGACTTACTCTTCAAATAGAGCTTTCAATACTCTTGACGTATATTTTCTACAGTTATACTTCAAGGAATTTTATTTTTAGGGTTTTTAATTTACTAAGTTTAGGATTTAGTTTTTTCTAACTAGTCAACCGTCATGTCGAACTTGAGTCAAAAATGGCCAATATTGAAATGTTTTTTTTATTTTTCATTTTTCATTTTTTTTATTTTTTATTTTTATATATTTTTTTATAGGATAATAATGCAATGCAGAAAAATGCGATGCTGAATTTAAACATGCAAAGTAAAAGAACAAATATTTACATAAAAACATAAAACAAAAACGTGCAGATGCAGAATGTAAGGATAACTATTTACAATAAAACCCCACCCCCAAACTGACTCACAGCAGTGCCCTCACTGTTGCCTACGGCGTCTCTTACACGCGGCATCACTCGTTCCGGCTTCACTCCTGTCCGTTCCACGACCCCTCGATCTCGCTCTTTCCTCTCGTGCCAGCAGGGTAGACATTCCCTGTTTAAGACTCGTGAAACGCTGATCAAAATTTGTCAGCATCTCCAACACTCTCTACCCCCTATGGGTACGTAGCAAGCGTGCTTGCGCAGCGGGGGTTAGCTCTTCATCGCTCGCAGTGGAGCTCGAGCTGGGCGTCTTCCGCCGGCTCGGTGCGCGACCATAACCCATGAAGTCTCGTGTATGATGTAGAGACACCCTCAAGAAGGGGTCGAATGGGAACCCCACCATGCATAAAATCATCGAATTCCTCAACAGAAAGTAAATAGCGACACAATTGTGTCACTAACATTGGGCATGGGTAATTGGTTGCCCCTTGCCGGCGCCAACCGAGTGTAAAAGCACAGTGCACATATCATAGCTAGGGGTCTTCATCATTAATGTGCACAATGTGTAGGGATGGGGTGAAAAAGGTGGTGTTATGCGAACTGCCAAAGATGTTGTTTTGTACCCAACGGCACACGGTTAATATGTTCGCATAAAGCGTTCGAGCTTGAATGCCCTTCCTAGGTTCTCTAGAACAATCATCGCCCATCAACGGCATGTAATCCTCAAAGCGGAGGGGTTGATCATGTACGGGGATACTAGGTATCAAAGTTACTTCGTGAATGAAGTTTCTATTTATAACAATTTCCCTATCCCCCCACAACAAGCGTATAAACTCGTATTTAGCTAAACAACCCTCCTCTATACTTTCAAAGAAATGCGCAACGATATCCGGAATCGTGAACGCGTTCGGATGGTTATACAACAGGAAATTCCATCCGCGTTCCCGGATCTCATCACCAAAGTAGCTACCATAAACGTCATGGGTAAATAATTGGGAGAAACCCCGTTCAAATTGAAAAGTAGGAGCCATGGACAGAAAATGCAGAACTGTTAAATCTAAAGAAGGGCGATGAAAAATTCAAATCTCCTTTGAAAATTTCAGAGGGAGAAGATTCTGTACTGTGGCGGATCGGCGGTTGAAAGGGGCGTTCGGCGGCGCTTCCGCGGCGGAGTGGGGAGATCGGCGGTGGAAGTTTCTATGGCGGCTAGGGTTTTCTTTTTTGGTTTGAGTGGAGGCTCGGGGAATGCAGAAAAAAAAAAGAGAGAGGGTGTATTTATAGGGGCGGTTAATAAAAGGGGTTTATTTGTACAAAAGTACTCCCAAAAGTAAGAAATTATTTATTTAAAAAAATTATATATATATATATATATATTTTGTTTTTGTTTTATAGAAAGAACTGAATATTTACAAAAGCACCCCCCTTTCTTCTTATTTTTTATTTTTTTTATTTATATATATTTTATTTTATTTTTTATTACAAATGGGAATTTCACCAGGCAAGAAATATCTCGACACAAAAAAAAAATGGATATGCACCGGACAAGAATATCTATTATATATATACAAGATGGTATATACATACCCCCAAATTTATTTAAAACAGTGTTTCCACTGTTTATGGCTGGATAACCGAAGTTTGGTGGTAAACGGAGGAAGATTAGTCGATGTAAACCGGCTCCTGCAACAGCAGGAGCTCCTCCTATGGTTTTGCGGTGAGGAACGGTTTTACTCTGTGTCCGTTCACTTTGAATAGTGAACCGTCCTTTGGATTCTCCAAATCCACCGCGACGTGCGGGTATACACCCCGCACAAAAAATGTCCTTTCCAGCGAGATCAAAGCTTACCAAGATGGACATGGAGTCAGGTGTCGTAAAGAAGTACCCGTTGTCCAGGCGTGAAGGTTTTGCGCGTAAGATGTTTATCATGAAACACCTTCGTTCGGTTCTTTATAACAACCTCGTTCTCATAAGCTTCATCCCGAAGCTCGTTCAGTTCGTTAAGTTGCAGCTTCCGATAGCTGCCCGCATCTTCGAGGTTTAGATTCAGCTCTTTGATCTTCCAAAATGCGCGATGCTCGATTTCCATAGGAAGGTGGCAAGCTTTTCCATACACAATCCAATAGGGAGACATTCCAAGATCAGTCTTGTACGCAGTTCGAAATGCCCAAAGGGCATCAGTTAGTTTCAAAGACCAATCTTTACGGTTCTTGGAAACCGTTTTCTCCAAAATCTGCTTGGTTTTCCGATTTGAAACTTTGGCTTGCCCACATGTTTGGGGGTGGTAGGGCATGAATAGCTTATGATTAATTGAGTATTTCCGCATCAAGGCCTCGAAAGACCTATTACAGAAATGTGTCCCATTGTCGTTAATGATCGCGTGGGGTGCCCGAACCGGGAAAAGATGTTTTCTTTAAGGAATCTAACGGCAACCTTGTTGTCGTTCGTACGGCTTGGCACTGCCTCGATCCATTTAGAGACATAATCAACAGCTAAGAGAATATACAGATTCCCAAAAGAGCTGGGAAACGGCCCCATGAAATCAATTCCCCAAACATCGAAAATCTCAACAACCAAGATTTGTTGGAGCGGCATCTCGTTTCTCCTAGAAATCCGGCCCAAGTGTTGGCACCGGGAGCAAGTCTTGCAGTAATCATGGGCATCTTTGAAGAGTTGTGGCCAGTAAAAACCACATTGCAGGACTTTCTCAGCTGTCTATCTTGGGCCAAAATGTCTGCCACATGCTTGATCGTGGCAAAACGACAACAAACTCTTTAACTCATTATCAGAAACACACCGACAAATAATTTGTTCTGGACAGTACTTGAACAGGTAGGGTTCATCCCAGTAAAAGTGTTTTACTTGGGATAAAAATCTAAGTCTGTCCTGACTTGACCATTCGTTCGGTATTAGTCCTGTCGCGAAATAGTTTACAATATCTGCGAACCAGGGTTCGCATGATACTGTCAAGAGTTGTTCATCAGGAAAAACATCATTAATTGGGAGAGGAAGCGTCGGCGAAGAAGAAAGTCATGAAAGATGGTCGGCCACTACGTTTTCACATCCTCTTTTGTCCTTAATAACAAGGTCAAATTCTTGAAGTAAGAGCATCCAACGTATTAACCAAGATTTTGCATCCTTTTTCGCAAAAAGATGTCGCAGAGCTGAATGATCGGTGTAGACAATGACTGGAAAGCCGATCAAATAAGGCCTGAATTTTTCTAAAGCAAACACAACAGCCAAGAACTCTTTCTCGGTTGTTGTGTAATTCATTTGGGCATCATTCAGGGTCCGGCTTGCGTAGTAGATTACGTGCGGCATTTTATCGATGTGCTGTCCTAGGAGCGTACCGATAGCAAAGTCGGATGCATCGCACTTAATCTCAAAGGGATACATCCAGTCAGGTGAAGAAAGAACGGGAGCAGAGGTGGGTGAGCTTTTCAGTGATTCGAAAGAAGTCAAACAGCTCGAATCGAAATCGAATGTGGTATCCTTGGCCAGAAGAAGAGTCAAGGTTCTAGCAATCTTGCTAAAGTCTTTGATAAACCGTCTGTAAAAACCGGCGTGGCCAAGGAAAGCTCGGATATCTCTGACGCATCTCGGAGGAGGGAGATTGGAAATGACTTCAATCTTTGCTATGTCAACCTCAATGCCATTTTGCGAAATGATATGTCCAGGGATAATACCTTCGCGTACCATGAAGTGGCATTTTCCTAGTTTAGAGTGAAGTTTTTATCCTTACATCAGGTAAGGACAGTGTCAAGATGTTGCAGACACTCGTCGAAAGAATCGCCAAAGATGGAGAAATCATCCATGAATATCTCCAAAAATTTCTCAACCATGCCAGAGAAAATTCCCATCATACACCGCTGGAAGGTAGCGGGAGCATTGCATAGCCCAAAGGGCATGCGGCAATATGCGAACGTGCCGAAAGGACAGGTGAACATGGTTTTGTCCTGGTCTTTCTTGGCAATGTGAATCTGGTTGTAGCCTAAGCAGCCGTCCAGAAAACAGTAGTACTCATGTCCAGCTAATCTTTCGAGCATTTGGTCAATGAATGAAAGCGGAAAGTTATCCTTCCGCGTTGCGGCGTTGAGTTTTCGATAATCAATGCATACTCGCCACCCTGTCTGGGTGCGAGTCGGGATCAACTCATTCACCTTGTTTGTGATGACCGTAATGCCCGACTTCTTAGGGATACGTGTATAGGACTGACCCACTGGCTGTCTGAGATAGGGTAAATGATACCACTATCCAGACATTTGACGATTTCCATTTTCACACCCACCTTCATGACTAGATTTAACCTCCTCTGTGGATCCCTAGATGGTTTAGCAACATCCATCAGGTGAATTTGATGTTCAACGATCAGGGGAATAATCCCCTTGATGTCCGCCATCGTCCAGCCGAAAGCTTGCCGATTGGATTGCAAGACCGTGAGAAAGGGTTTCTCTTGCTCTAGAGCTAGAGAGGCCGAGATGATGACTGGGAGGGTCTCGTTTTCACCTAAGTAAGCATACTTGAGGTAAGACGGAAGAGGCTTGAGTTCGAGCGTCGGAGGTGAAACGATTGATGGCTGGATCATAGAAAATGTCTCGAACTCGAAAGATTCCAACAGGGGCTCAAAGTGAGTGTATGCGACCGAGTTGGATGGTTCAACTAACGCATTCGAAAATTCGAAAGATTCAAACTCGGGTGGCGACAAGCCATGATCGTTCAAAAACGTGAAGCAATCGTAATCATTGTCGGTGGCGGAAGCAGCAGCAGGTTCAAAGAGGAACGCACTAGTGGCGTCAAGATTATTGTGATCAAACAAGAATTCCCCAAATTCACAGTCACCTAGGGCGATCTCCTGGATGGAACAAACATCTAGTATATGAGCACTTGGTTCGGATGGCTGATTCCCCAACCTAAAAATGTTGAGTTCAATTGTCATGTTGCCAAAAAATAGGTTCATAGAACCATTTCGACAATTGATCACAGGATTTGAGGTTGCAAGGAATGGGTGACCGAGTATCACCGGAATTTGATTCCGGGAGTTAGCAACAGGTTGTGTATATAAAACAATGAAGTCTACGGGGAATATGAAGTCCCCGACCTTTATTAACACATCCTCTAGCTCACCCTTAGGATGGGTGATAGATCGGTCGGCCATTTGAAGGGTACAGTGTATGGGTTTCAGCTCTCCTACACCTAGTTGCTCATATACAGAATAAGGAAGCAGATTAACACTGGCACCCAGATCCAAAAGAGCGCGGCTGATGTTCTTATTCCCATTGGTTTTGAAATTGTAGGACAGCCAGGGTCCTTCTGTTTTTGTGGCAAATTTTGGATAAGAGCATCACTCACGTTGCTAGCTAGGAAAACCTTCTTGGGTATCTGAGATTTCGTCTTCTTACTGCACAAGTCCTTCAAGATTTTTGCATATGAGGGGACTTGTTGGACTGCATCTAAAAGGGGAATATTGATGTTAACCTGTTTGAACAACTCCAGAATCTTCTCCATTTGTGGATTTTATTTATTGGACTTCAACCGGTTTGAAAATGGAACATTTTTGAAATTGGTGTAGGGTTTCCTTAACACCTCATTTAGGGGTTTGGAAGCATCACACATGCCATAACTTTAAATTTATGAGGTGCTAAGTAAATTAAACTAGGAATCGTACTAGAATTATGAAGTAACAATTAAAAGTTTCACATCTAAAAGATAATTTATACTAAGTGGAGAGACTATAGCTTTTATAGACCTCCTAGGGTGACTCCTTGGATCTCCTTTGGTTTGGAACGGCTCGCTAGATCACCTCCAAGTCCACGACGATCCACCCGAAGTCGTTTTCCTAAAGCTTGTTGCTTCACTTGATCATTGAAATCCTTGAAGCAAAACACTCTACACAAAGTAGAAAGGGTTGTGTAGGATGATGAAGTGGTTGCTAATCTCACTTAATACCCTTTCTTTTTATTTATCTAAACTCAAGAGAGAGCTAGAGAGAGGAAGAAGAAGATGGCTTGATATTTTTCCTTTTGGATGAATAATGCAAAAAGAAAATGAGAGAGAGAGATAAATATCATAATAATAACCATAGTTAATAAATAATATCTAGATATTTCTTCTTGAGTTAAAAGGCAAAAGAAAATAAACCATGGTTAAGTCAAAGTCAACCATGGAAAAGTGTAGAAGAAATGAGTCATTTAAAAAGAAATGAGTCATTATTTATTTTCCATTATCTTTAACTTAATCCAAAAATATCCATATATTAAATTATGAACCATGTGATTCTTATATTGCCATCTAAGTTGTATCATCAACCATGATACATATGCATGTATGTATGTGTGTATGCACATCATCGTGTACATATAGATGCATGCATTCGTTAAAAGAAAAGGGTTTAAATAAATGAGATAAAAGTCAATATTAAATCAACACTTGATTTAATAAACCGGTCATATCTCATACGACCCGACTAGTATAAAACGCCCGATTAAAATACAGTATCACATACTCGTATTTAATCGGCTTCCGCACATATCTCATATGCGCACCACTTCGTTTCGCTTGAGCCGAGAAACTTCTATGTGGGACTCTAAGACTCGTCAATACGCCAACAGTAGGTGATGATCATATCAAACATCTACAAGCCGCAAGCGGTCAGCTAAACGTAATGGCCACTCGGGTATTGAGCGATCAGAAGAAGAACAAGCGAACCTGTCAAAACTCCCGTCAATCCAGCTGGCAACACTTACCGTACAGTCCGGTCTCTTCGTCAGATATGCTGCATATTGAGTCTACGGATGGAATCGTCGACCCCAATAACTCAATAAGTCATGCCGGTATATGGTCTATAACAGATCGAGAAACTTACTAATAACACTTATTAGTAATATCTCAGCAGTCCTGGCCAGGGACTTCCTGTTATAGCCAATCGTGCACAGCACATCATCAACCCCCAATACCGGGAGAGACGAAACCCCTCCTATCGCTCACTGCCTCTATATGCCTCGGGAATGTACCCAAAATTCACCTGTTTGTATGACTCAACAGAGCCGTAGTAGGGTGGAGATCAAAGTGCAGTGGGAGGACACACAAGACTCTATGGCGATCTCGGGTCTACAGACTAACCTGTACTAGTGTCACCTGAGAACTGCTATCCGACGTATGATATAATACCATATAGGAGTTCTCGGTGAGTCCGTTCAGTGTACCCAGTCTCACTGAGCACCCGTATACTATCTTTGGTGTCAACACACCAGACGGATATGGGATCATCCATTGCCCATTATATGGAACAAGATAGTATACGCTAGTCTATACTAGAATATCGATGCCCTGTCTCGATATACCTACGACTAGGAATATTTCAAGGATATGCTTATAAACTACAGGTGTCCCACTAGTATGATCCATATCATAATCCCAGTTGTCAAGCCAATATCCTTAGGGCTTTATCAACATGTACCAAATGAATATAAACATGATCAAGTGAACTTATGATAAAGTAAAACCAGATAGCATACTATCATGTCGAGCAAGACTGTCCCTTGAATATATATATATATATATATATATATATATATATAGAGAGAGAGAGAGAGAGAGACATACACACACACATCAGTACATACACTATCTCATAATGGCTTCTAAGGCATACATATATCCAACAATCTCCCACTTGCACTAAGGCCAGTTATTGGCGTATCTCATACCCAACATCTCAAAAAGTCACTCATGCTGCGGCTGAGGGAGGGCCTTGGTGAATGGATCCGCAGCGTTGTTCTTTGTGTCTACTTTCTTAATCTCGATCTCGTGGCGATCAACTATCTCCCGGATCAGATGATATCGCCTCAGGATGTGTCTGGACTTCTGATGGGACCTGGGCTCTTTGGCCAACGCCATAGCCCCATTATTGTCACAATACAAAGGTATTGGATCAATAATAGTTGGAACTACTCCTAGCACCACGATGAACTTCCTCATCCAGACGGCTTCCTTGGCAGCATCATTTGCAGCAATATATTCAGCTTCCATCGTTGAGTCTGCAACGGTATCCTGTTTGGAACTCTTCCAACTCACCGTCCCTCCATTAAGGGTAAATGCAAACCCTGAGATAGACTTTCTGTCATCCTTGTCACTCTGGAAGCTCGAATCGGTAAAGGCCTCCATTTGGAGATCCCCATTACCATACACCAAGAACAATTCTTTAGTCCTTCGCAAGTACTTAAGAATGTTCTTCACAGCAATCCAGTGATTCTTCCCTGGGTTTGACTGATACCTGCTTACTACACTAAGTGAATAAGCAACATCAGGGCGTGTACATAACATCGCATACATTATCGATCTTACTGCCGAAGCATAGGGAATAATGCTCATGCGAGCTCTCTCTATATCAGACTTTGGGCAATCGTCCATTGAGAGAGTGACTCCGTGGCAAGCGGGTAAGGCACCCCGCTTGGAGTCTTCCATACTAAACCTCTTTAGGATGGTGTTTAAGTACTTGGTTTGGGACAATCCCAATAACCGTTTGGATCTATCCCTATAGATCCGTATGCCCAATATGTATGTGGCATCACCCAGGTCCATCATGGAGAACCTTTATGATAAGAATGATTTGACCGACTGTAGCATAAGAATACCATTTCCTATCAGAAGTATGTCATCCACGTACAATACGAGGAATACGACATTTCTCCCTACAGTCTTCTTATAAACACAAGATTCATCTGGATTTTTGATGAAATCAAACTCTTTGATAACATCATCAAAACAGATGTTCCAACTCCGTGATGCCTGCTTTAATCCATAAATGGATTTAAGCAACTTACATGCTTTCCCGCTGCTCCCACTGTCAATGAAGCCCTCTGGCTGATCCATATAAACGCATTCATCTAAATCACTATTTAGGAATGCAGTTTTAACGTCCATCTGCCAGATTTCATAGTCGTAGTGAGCAGCAATAACAAGTAGGACCCGAATGGATTTAAGCATGGCTACCTGAGAGAAAGTCTCGTCATAGTCCAAACCTGGTCTTTGACGAAAACCTTTCGCTACCAACCTTGCCTTATAGGTCTCTACCTGTCCATCTGCACCGATCTTTCTTTTAAAGATCCATTAGCAACCCACAGGTTTTATCCCGGAGGGTACATCTTCCAAAGTCCATACTTTGTTGGTGTACATGGACTCCATTTCGGATCTCATGGTATCCAGCCATTTCACAAAGTCACCACTCGTGATAGCCTGAAGAAAACTGGCAGGATCATCATCATCCATGATGCAATCTTCTCTATCACCATCAATGACAAAACCGTAGTATTTCTCCGGTGGGCGAGAAGTCCTACCAGATCTAGGAGTGGCTGAGGCTCATTTGATTCTGTTATAACTTCATGTTCAGCCAAGTCGTCATTTGTAACCTGTGTCTCTAGAACCTCTTCTAGATCTACCACATTGCCATCAACATCATTTGAAAAAATTTCATTTTCTAAAAAGGTGGCATACTGAGAAACAAACACCTTTTGTTCCTCCTTGTGGTAGAAAAGATACCCAAACGAATGTTTAGGATATCCTACAAATATACATTTGATTGATCATGTCTCGAGTTTGTCTAGATTCTGCTTTTTGACAAAAGCCGGACAACCCCAAATCTTAACTCTTTTAAGAGATGGTTTCTTTCCATGCCATATCTCATATGGAGTGGTAGACACGGTCTTGGTTAGAACTTTGTTTAATAGAAAAGCTGCTGTTTCCAATGCATGCCCCCAAAACGAGAGAGGTAACTCAGAATCACTCATCATGGATCGTACCATATCTAATAGGGTACGATTTCGCCGTTCTGACACACCGTTGTGCTGTTGTGTGTAAGGTGGAGTGAGCTGAGAGAGAATCCCATTCTCTTTTAGGAAGTCCAAGAACTCAGTACTTAAGTACTCTCCACCTCGATCCGATCGAAGTATCTTTATACTCTTTCCTGTTTAGTTTTCTACTTCATGTTTATACTCTTTGAATTTCTCGAAAGCTTCAGACTTATGCTTTATCAAATACACATGACCGAATCTTGAGAAGTCATTAGTAAAAGTTATGAAGTAAGAAAAACTGTCTCTTGCATGTGTAGACATTGGTCCGCATACATCACTATGTATGAGGCCTAGGAGCTCAGTAGCTCTTTCTCCGTGTCATGTAAATGGAGTTTTGGTCATTTTACCTTTGATACAAGACTGGCAAGTTGCATAAGATTTATACTCAAAAGAATTTAAATATCCATCTTTATGAAGCTTGTTTAGTCTTGTTTCATTAATATGACCAAGTCTACAATGGCAAAGAAAAGCTTCATTTATATCTGAAAATTTTCTTTTATTTGTGTGTTGTACGTTGAAAACTGTGTGTTGATTAAGGACGTATATCCCGTTATTTAGTGTACCACAACCAATCAACTCTTGATTAAGTCTAATGTTCATAACATTGTGTTGCACAGCAAAATGATACCCTTCATTGTCTAACAAGGAAACGGATATAATTTTACAAAGCATACTTGGCACAAAATAACACGGGTTCAAAACCAATATACAACCCGAAGGCAACCCTAGGTGATACTCTCCCACTGAAACTGCATTTACATTGGAACCATTTCCAACTTGGAGAGTATTATCACCTGTCTTCAGAACTCTGCTATTTCTCAACGCCTGCACAGAATTGCAAATATGAGAACCCGAACCGGTATACAATACCCAGGAAGCAGAGTTAATAGAAAAACAGTTTTCAATTACGAACACAATTGAAGCTGGAGCATCATCATGCTTCTTCTTGAGTTCTAGGTACTCAATACAGTTCCGCTTCCAGTGTCCCGTCTTTTTGCAGTGGAAACATTCTCCTTTCCCTGATTCCCCAACCTTGGACTTGCCTTTTCCCTTAACCTTTTTGACTCCACCCTTAGGTTTGGTGGGTTTCTTCTTCATCTTTCCCTTGGCCTTAGCCTTCGGGTGAGAGGAGGAGGATGGCCCAACACTCATAACGGGAGTCTTCACTGACTTCAGTGTGCTCTCTGCACTCCTTAACATATTAAGGAGTTCAGGCAGTTCCTTCTCCATGTTGTGCATGTTGAAGTTAACTATGAACTGAGCAAAGGTGGAGGGGAGAGACTGCAGAATAATATCCGTATATTGTCCATTGTCCACCCAAGGTCCTCAAGCTCTTCTATGAGAGCTATCATCTTCAGAACATGGTCTCCTAATGCTGTGCCAGTGGCCATTCGCATCTGAAACAGTTTTCCAGATGCTTTGTATCGTAATACGCAAGATTTCTCTCCATACAACTCTTTTGTATGGAGGAATATGGCTTGTTCGTCCATATTCTCGTGCTGCTTCTGATGTGTGTTATCCATCGATGCAAGCGCGAGGCATTTAGCCGTGGCACTGTCAGCGTCCCATGTCTTGCGGATTTCCCTATCCACAACTGAAGGTTTAGGACCTAGGGTGGGCGGGGTTGAAGCCGTGAGGACATATGATACTTTTTCATAAGTCATGGCAATGTTTAGATTCCTCAGCCAGTCTTTATAGTTGGTCCCATTCAGCATGTTTTTATCTAATAGACGCTTAAGTCCTGTCATAGGTATCTGCCATTAAGAGAGAGAAAAGAATACACTTAGCGAAAGCTCTTGGAAAGATCATATTGGTTATTATCTTGTCTAATCGATGTCTCCCACTATTTTTATCAAATTTTCTTTAAAACCTTTTAAAAAGAAAACTAGCCGGAATTAATTACATTCTACAACTTCGCTAACCATTCAGCCAGGCCAGTGCCGGTACTTGAGGGAGGTTCCCCGTGCTTTCGCACGGACCTAATTAAAATAAACCTCATCTTCCCAGAGGCGTAGCCCCGTTTGACACCTTTCTAGACACCTACTGAGTTAGCTAATTGTAAAGTGCAAAATTCTCCCGGGAGAAACATTTGCTCGCAGTGGGATCGGGATCCTACTATCATATAGAAGGTATACAATCTCATTGTAATTTTCAACTCTTGAAATTCCCGAAATTATTTTTACCCCTAGTACTCATGACCTTAACTAAAGTCAACATATCATAAGTACTAGTCAAGTTCTTCCCGTCATTTCGTGATTAACAAGACCCACCCATATGACCCTTAACTAAAGGCAACATAATCATATGAATGTCCTAACTAATCTGCATCATATGCAGTGTAGGAAGTTATCACTTAGCTACCGTTTACTATGCCTTAACTAAAGTCAAAATACGCAGCACGAATACTAAGTACTCTACTTCCTAAAATGATGGAGGGCTGTGGATAGTTTTTAAGAAAACTTTTAACGCTTTGAACTTGATATCGTTGTAGAATCTAATGGGTGCTTTTTCATAAAAAGCCGAGTGTGTTTCAAATCCGATTCTACAACATCTTTTTAGGTTCATTTATCTTTTACATTAATCTCATTAATGTAGTCCCATCATGTAACGTTTTGAAAATCGTTTCGGTGAAATTTCGGAAAATCGGTAAAATAAGTGGGTTTTCCGTAAAAAGTCAAAATATAAATATATTTTAATATAAAATTAAATATACATATTCTATCTATATAATTGCTAGTATTTGGTGTTTATTGAGCCACTGGTAAAATTTCTAATTTTCTGAATTTTTTTCCGAAATTAATTATTTTAATATTATTTTAAGCCGTCACTAATACATTTAATTAGGGAAAATTAATAATTGGAATGAGTTTAAAAAAATTTTGTGCATCATAACACATTAAACAAAATTTTAACATGTTGTTTTTGGAATGAAATGAAGCTGCCAAACGGTTTTAGAAAATATCGAAGAAAAAGGCTTAAATAGTGAAATTAGTGTAAATAGATATTGGGGTATAACATTTATCATTTTGCCCTCACCCACACTCACCCACACCCTCTCTCCTCTCCCCAAATCAGCAGCCCAAGCTGCCCCATTCCCAAATTTTTCCCCACTTGAAAAGGGTTTTGAAAGAAAAGGAAAACAAAGGAAATAAGGAATTTATAAAGAAATGAGTCGGTTTTGACTTGTGTTGACTTGGGCTACTTTTTCAACCCTCACTCTCTCTCTCCCCACGCCTCACCATGTGGCTGAAACCCCCTCTTCCCTATCCAGCAGCAGCCCCCTCCCAAATCCAATCTCATTTCATCACAAAATTCCATAAAAAAAATCATCCAAAATGCTTAAAAAATCCCACAAAATCAAAATCTAATCCCTACCCATTTTTACTTGGCCATTCTAGTATGGATCTAGGGAACAAGATGGCAATTTGAGAGGCTAGATTTCAAGTTGGATCAAGGGGTTGTGAGGTATAAAAATCTTGACCTTTTTGTTAAATTGTTTGTTATTATTTTAATTCAACTAAATTAGATGTTAAATATGGTTTTTATTGCAAGGTTTAACCTTCAAGAGAAGGGTTTCTAAAATTCTAGTTAGGGTTTTACTACATCATTAGGGTTTTTATCATAAGATTGTGGTTTTAATGAGTAGGTTATCATGCCAATGTTATGTAAAATGTAATCTTGTTGCTTATTGCTAGTTGTAACATTAAAACATCCAAATTAACTATTTTTAAGCAAACTAGGTTTTAGCATTTAGTTGCAAATGTGTGATTAAAAATCTAATTAAGTTATTCAAGGCATTATTAACATTTTAATTTATAGTTTACTACTTTAGTTTATGCAAAACCAAACTTAATTGTAAAATTGTGAATTTTACTTTAAAAAGAGTTAAAATCGGTGTTTTTGCAAACTAGAATTTTGGACTTAATACAAATTGATGAGAATAAATTATTGAAATGGTTTATATGACTTGGTTATGATATTGAGTGGATATTGTGGCCGCTATATTTATTTAAACGTCGAGTTTTGTACTAAAACAGTTAATTTTGCTTGCTAGATTTTCGGAAAAATAGCTTTTAAAGTGAGTTTGAGATTTTTGTGAATTTTAACCTATTTTATATTATAATGAGTGTTTGTGAATGTGCAAATGGGTGCGTTTGGGTTTTTATCAATGGGTTGATGTTTGTACATCGACATCGAGGGTTGGTTTGGCTATTCTTGCATGCGTAGGCGATAGGTTTTGACCTATACGTGATGCGCGTGCCGATTTGGTTTTCGTATGCCGTTTCGATTTTGAATTGGGTTTTTATGCGACACGATACGTTGTGACATGTAGGTACCCCCATGTGGACTTCGAGACGGCAAGCAAGCGCATGGCGACGTCGGCACCGGTGCGCGGGGACCAGGTGAGTAGATTTATATCTACGGGGAGAAGTCGGGTGGATAGCGTATAGCATCTCTGCAATTCGTGGTGATGTATACGAATACGTATACCCACACATATTTATTATAGGTTGATTTGAGTTTATTGATGATAAAGATGGATTCTAGGTGTTCTTGGATTGGTTTAGTGTTAGTTGTGAAACCCTAGAGTAGTGGTTGCACCCACACACGCACACACATACTTGCATGCATTCTTTCTTTTACCTGTGCGTATATGGGGATGCGTATATTTACACATGGGTATGGGACTATGTGTACATATACTGGATTATGAGGATAGTACTTGGGATTTGAGATGAGTCGATGAGATTGGATTTGAGGCCGTGAGATCGGTGATATGACAGGGTTCGTATTTGAGATACGACATGATGTTTTAGCGGGTCCTTTGACGCAGTGTTTCATACACACGCATGCATACATAGATGGTATCAGTATTGTACTAGACGTAGGTCAGTACCCTGGATCATGATGGTTGATAAAGAGGATACCAGATGAATAATGTGATTGATGTGACATTGACCTGTACCCAGATTTGGGAGGTCGTACGACGGATGTACCGTACGAGCTATATATTGATGATAGATCCGCACTCTTGACTTGAGGATGTCATATTATAGATATTTGATCGTATATGATACTATTGAGGCGGGATCACCGACTGTTATATTATATATATATATATATATGTATATGTATCGACTCAGATGTTAGGCGGTTTCCTTACCTTTGATCAGTCTGTATAGTTTGGCCCTGTAGTGTACTTGTATATGATAGATTAGATTCGACTCATACCTATTTCAAAAACTAACGAATCGTGTGTATTTTAAAGACGGGACAAGGGATTCTACGGATATTTCAAAGGACGTATCTTTTCTTAAAACACCGTAGCCCTTATTTTCAAAACACCACGATTCGTGTTATTTCAAATGGCACCATCGTATGACTTATATTTATATAAATGCAGTTTAGTTATCATAGGTGTTTATCTTTCAGCTCCCGCACATTATTGCGATTCGCTTCGCATCGCATGCTTATATTGTGTTTTCATATACCATTATTGATATCATGCTGTTAGGACACCAGCACCATTACCGATGATGCGTATGTTCCACGTACACTTACTTGCCGGCTCACACACATCATCATCGGTAACTGCCATATCACCTACACTTCATAGAAGATTATTTCATTGATATAGCTTGTTAGCTGATAGTTTCGACATGATATTAGAGTACTTGCCTCATATGCTAGTTTAGACATTTCAGTTATTACTTGCTACTTCATGCATATTATTATTCACTGTTTACTTGCTACTTAATGCATATTATTATTCACTGTTTACTTGCTATTGATGATTGGATTTTGGATTTTCATGAGATTTCCTGGATTTGGGGGAAAACCGCAAGATTATGTATAAACTTCTTTCTCTTTTTAAAATGAAAAGCGCGGTTTTCCCATGATGTATGAGTCGTTCACCATGAGTTTTCATGATTGCTGTTGGATTTCGAGACCCGATTCGAGGAGTTGGATGAACTGTCTCGGGTACATGGTGGGCCCGGTAAGGTACCCCGGGGCAAGAAGCTCGAGTTGTATTCGATGAGCCTAGCAGGGGAGCACTACCTACCGGTGATATTATTTGGACTCGTCGGCTATCCGGAGGATACCGGCCGGAGTCATGAGATGTTTATAGGCTGATCCGTTCTGCAGCGCCTGAGATATTGATATTTGAGATTTGAGACACTGAGGCATTGAGATTTGATGATACAGGTTAGGCCGGGCAGCCGGAATCTGAGATATTGAGATATTGGGATTTATGTTTTGTGTCGATGCTTGACACGGATTTCTCTGTTGATTTCATTGAGGATACTCGTTTTATATACATACAGAAATCCCATTAAATTAAAGAAAACAGTTGTCTCACTCATTTCATTACATTACATTCATACCTCATACATGTGATATGTTGCTATCTGAGGCACTGACACGAGCATATAGTATTACACTATACATAGCTGGACAAGGATTTTATTGAGGATATTACCTGATATGACCTAGGATAGCGTTGTGCATGCGATTTCTACTCGTAGATGTTTTCTACTCACGAGTTGGCAACTCACCCCCGTTGTGCCATAGTTCCTTGCGGGTTTTGTCGTACAGGTTCTTCGCGGCTTTGCTGCCACACTGTTCTTTCCGGGTGATTGCTTTGGCAGGTGGGTTCTTTGCATCTGGACCACCATTGTTTATTATTATTTCAGTTGTATCTAGAAACTCCATCAACCAGATTGTATAATTGAGAGAGATAGAAACCAGACCTGTTATTCTTTCGACCTTAGATTCGCGCGTTGTATTATTATGTTTTTTCTTGTTGTTTGAGTTTTTTTTTGAGTTTTGATCCTCGCCCTTGGCGTTGTATATTATATTGCTTGTGTGTTTGTGACCGTCGATTGACGAAGAGCTAGCTCCCGCTTGGGGGTGCCTTTTTATTGATTTCGTATACTATTCATGTTGTATCCCGTTTGGGGGCCAGTATTTACAAAGGAGACTCTGCCGAAATTTTCAGGAAATACTTGATGTTTTTTAAAAATGCATAATTCGGCATATGCTATTAAAACTACTTGCTTTAAATTGGTTTTTCCTTCACTCTACTGCATCTTTGGTTTTGATTTCTGGGTTTTGGCTTACTTAGATTACGTACGCCTCGAGACGTTCGTAATTTAAGTGCCGGTCATGTTCCGTACTTTTCGGGTCGTGACACATCATTTAAATCCTAAGCCATTACAGAAAGAAACGAAAATATAACATACACTTATGCCACTCGCATTCGCCACAGTGTCCTGATATGCACCGTTAGGTTACTTAACTAACGGCATACCAGGACGGGGCTAGCGCGGGTACAAAACATAAGTAACGTTTATTATATATCATATATATAATATCACATTCATCTCAGATATTTATTAAAAGAACACATCAGATAATAAAAGCAGCAGAAGCACATTTAATAAAGGATATCTAAGAGGTCCGTATTTTGTATTTAGCCAGCAATAAAAATACGGATTCCACGGTCGCGATGAATAGCCAAGCCCACACCCCTAGACCCCTGCGAGAGCGGCAAGCGACCCTACCAATTCTGGAGTTTAGGAGACCCGGTCTCGACTCCTCGAGATGGACTCCCACTGAACCCTAGAACCCGGTCACTTGTGCCCTCCTCCTTGGATCTATCCTAATGCGGAAAAGTAAATAATATACAACACTGGTAACACCAACCTCATCCCGGAAGTGCCCGAAATAAAATAATATTACATATAATTTAATTTTACATGAATGAAAAGAAAACTCTCATCTCACATAAAACCCCCGGCTATTCATTCACGACAATCATGCACATCAAATCTCATTGACACATAATATCAAATATCATCAATGTAAGTAAGTATGCATACACCGATCGTCGTTGATGTATAGCAACGAAAACCGGCAATACAACTACATACTACACTTACGGTCACAGAGAAATAAAATGAAAAACTACAACAATTTGGAATCGTAACTGCCTTTAGAAAACACAAACCCGGAATATCATATATACAAGATTTCATGCCTAACAATGTAAAGATCGCATTTGGGTCTCATCCAAGAAAACACCTTTTCAAAACAAACCGGATAATTCAACAAGATTTCCGTTTATCCCGAGACTGAACTGCTAGATTTACACGCAACAAACAAATTTGTAGATTCCAATTATTGTATCACATACTAATAAACTAGGCGCAGTTAAAACATTCGATCAAACGATTAAACACCCATAGAGTTCTCAGAAAGCTCAACATTTGAGCAGTTTTAAAAAATACCAGTAACTGCACAAAATACATACGGGCCTGCACAAGAAAATACGGCCCATGACCCACCTACTGTGCCGCGGAACCGCCGCAGAAAGGCCACTATGGCCGCGGTTCCGCGGTCGTACAGATGAGTTAGGGCGTCGTACTTCGTGTGGGCCCATAAAATACCCTGCTGAATTTTTTAAGTATTTTTAATGTGAAAAAATCCACGTTTTAGAAAAATTTCCAGAGAGCACCCCCCGGGCGTCGTGTTTCGTTCGTTCGAGGTTTTTAACGTCGTCTAGGTTACTCCAAAGCTCTAGCTTGGCTCTGGTACCACTGTAGGGTTTCCTTAACACCTCGTTTAGGGTTTGGAAGCATCACACATGCCATAGCTTAAAATTTATGAGGTGCTAAGTAAACTAAACTAGGAATCGTATTAGAATTATGAAGTAACAATTAAAAGTATCATATCTAAAAGATAATTTATACTAAGTGGAGAGACTACAACCTTTGTAGACCTCCTAGGGTGACTCCTTGGATCTCCTTTGGTTTGGAACGGCTCGCTAGATCACCTCCAAGTCCACGACGATCCACTCGAAGTCGTTTGCCCAAAGCTTGTTGCTTCACTTGATCTTTGAAATCGTTGAAGCAAAACACTCTACACAAAGTAGTAAGGGTTGTGTAGGATGATGAAGTGGTTGCTAATCTCACTTAATACCCTTTCTTTTTATTTATCTAACTCAATTTAGAACTCAAGAGAGAGCTAGAGAGAGGAAGAAGATGATGGCTTGATATTTTTCCTTTTGGATGAATAATGCAAAAAGAAAATGAGAGAGAGAGAGATAAATATCATAATAATAACCATAGTTAATAAATAATATCTAGATATTTCTTCTTGAGTTAAAAGGCAAAGGAAAATAAACCATGGTTAAGTCAAAGTCAACCATGGAAAAGTGTAGAAGAAATGAGTCATTATTTATTTTCCTTTATCTTTAACTTAATCCAAAATATCCATATATTAAATTATGAACCATGTGATTCTTATATTGCCATCTAAGTTGTATCATCAACCATGATACATATGCATGTATGTATATGTGTATGCACATAATCATGTACATATACATGCATGCATCCATTAAAAGAAAAGGGTTTAAATAAAAGAGATAAAAGTCAATATTAAATCAACACTTGATTTAATAAACCGGTCATATCTCATACGACCCGACTAGTATAAAACGCCCGATTAAAATACAGTATCACATACTCATATTTAATCGAGCTTCCGCACATATCTTATATGCGCAGCACTTCGTTTCGCCTGAGCCGAGAAAGTTCTATGTGGGACTCTAAGACTCGTCAATACGCCAGCAGTAGGTGATGATCATATCAAACATCTACAAGCCGCAAGCGGTCAGCTAAACGTAACGGCCACCCGGGTATTGAGCGATCAGAAGAAGAACAAGCGAACCTGTCAAAACTCCCGTCAATCCAGCTGGCAACACTTACCTTATAGTCTGGTCTCTTCGTCAGATATGCTGCATATTGAGTCTAGGGATGGAATCGTCGACCCCAATAACTCAATAAGTCATGCCGGTATATGGTCTATAACAGATCGAGAAACTTACTGATAACACTTATCAGTAATATCTCAGCAGCCCTGGCCAGGGACTTCCTGTTATAGCCAATCGTGCACAGCACAGCATCAACCCCCAATACCGGGAGAGACGAAACCCCTCCTATCGCTCACGGCCTCCATATGCCTCGAGACTGTACCAAAAATCCACCTTTTTGTACGACTCAATAGAGCCGTAGTAGGGTGGAGATCAAAGTACAGTGGGAGGACACACAAGACTCTATGGCGATCTCGGGTCTACAGACTAACCTATACTAGTGTCACCTGAGAACTGCTATCCGACGTATGATATAATACCACATAAGAGTTCTCGGTGAGTCCGTTCAATGTACCCAGTCTCACTGAGCACCCGTATACTATCTTTAGTGTCAACACACCAGACGGATTTGGGATCATCCATCGCCCATCATATGGAACAAGATAGTATACGCTAGTCTACACTGGAATATCGATGCCCTGTCTCGATATACCTACGACTAGGAACATTTCAAGGATATGCTTATAAACTACAGGTGTCCCACTAGTATGATCCACATCATAATCCCACTAGTATGTACCAAATGAATATAAACATGATCAAATGAACATATGATAAAGTAAAACCAGATAGCATACTATCATGTCGAGCAAGACTGTCCTCTAAATATATATATTTATATACACATCCGTACATACACTATCTCATAATGGCCTCTAGGGAATACATATATCCAACAATTGGTTGAGCCTAATGCTTGTGGAGGAGATTGTGGAGTTGGAACGGAACCCAAAACTGGAGTTTGAGTGGAGTGAGATGTGGATCCGTTCGGAGCAGCGATTGAAGAAGAAGAGCCTTTTGAAGAATGGATAATAGGCTCAGAAGAAGAAGAAGGAGTAGAAGAAACGGCCGGGGTGTCATCATCTATCCGTGTGCCAATGTTGTTGTGCAGCATTCTTTCAGATCTCAATGTAGTCACGGCACTCACATTATGGTTCTGTTGTTCAAGAGCAACATGTACAATATGTGGGTGACCAGGATTTGGGAGTGGTTGAGATGGATGCTTCCCTTTCTCTCGCTCGCTTAAAGCCGCATTCAGCTGTGCAATCTAGGCTTCGATGGTCTTGATGCTTTGCCCGTGTGCAGCAGTGTGTTGCACCAAAGACTGAATAGAAGACTGGATGTTGGCGGTGGATTGAGTCGATTGCTTTACAAACGCCTCCAGACTCCGTTCTAGCGAGGAAACCTTATCGTTGTTTGACGGAAAAAAGTTGTTTTGAGGAAAAGAATTGTTGCAGGGTGCAAAGTTGTTCGTCGGATTTTGAAAAGGTTGGTGTTGGAAGGGCTGCTGAAATTGTTGTTGAGTTTGTTGCTGAGCTTGTTGTTGAGGAGGAGGGGGCCTCTGGAAGTTGTTGTGGCCTTGGAACTGATGCTGGTTCTGATTCCAGACGAAATTGGGATGGTTCCTCCAACCAGGATTGTATGTGGAAGAGTATGGATCGTTTCTTGGTCGTTGCTGAAGTGCAGCATTAACCTGATCCTGTCATTGAGAAGGTGGTTTGTAAGGACACTCTTCGATCAAATGGGATGGATCCGAACAATAAGCACAAATGGTACGAGGGGGAGGAACAGGGTAAGGAGAAGGAGATGAAAATTTGCTCTCAATTGCTTCCAGTTTCCGCGTGATTGCAGCCATCTCGACCTCCATTGCAATTGAGATGTCGAGTTGATGAACTCCTGTCCTAGAAAGACCGGAAGAAGTAGAAGAAGTGTTCGGTCTGGTGCTCTCCCATTGAAGCGTCTGTTCCGCAAGATCATTGAAGAATTGCCAAGCTTCCTCGTCAGATTTGGATAGGAAGTGGCCTTGACAAATGGTCTCCAGCAACTGCTTAGTTGCTGGATTCAGGCTCTCATATAAAGTTTGGCAAAGTTGCCATCTCTCAATACCGTGATGAGGGCACTGAACAAGGAAGTCCTTGTACCGGTCAAAGCACTTCCAAAAAGGTTCGATTGGAAGCTCGGTGAATTGATTTATTTCATTTCGGATCCGTGTGGTCTTATGATTTGGGTAAATTTTTTTAAGAAACGCTATTACAAACTCGTCCCAACTGGTTATCGAATATGATGCGGTGCTATACAACCATTTTTCAGCAAGTTCACACAGAGTGAAAGGAATGACTCATAGCCGTATAGCATCATCAGACAGTTGGGTTGTCTTCATCATCGCACAAACGTTCTGGAACTTATTGATGAAGATGTAGGCATCTTCGGATTCCAGCCCGTGAAATTGGGCAACATGTTGATTAAGTGGGGCTTAATTTCGAAATTATCCCCATTGGCCGGTGGAAGTGAAAGACAAGTCGGAAGCGCAGCGCGGGTAGGATAGAAACGTTCTTGAAGCGCAATTCGCTGTGGCGCTTCAACAAGAGGTGGTTGCGGGTTATTCGCACCTAATGGAGGTGGAATGAGTCCTGAGGGTGGTAAAGGGACGTTAGGAGGAAATACTGACATCTCGGAAGAAGAATTTATTAATGGTGATGGTGAAGGTGAGGATGTATGAACAGAATCCCGGTCAACTTCGGAGTTGGCCGGCAAATGTAAGGGTGAAAGAGGTGTAGAGGGAGTTTCGACGTCGGAGTCGATCATGTAGTCGATAGTGACTAACGTAACGCGGAATAGGCGAGCACTAGTGTCCCGAGTCCAACCGGACATACACTAAACGAGCTTCGTAAGTCAAAGCGTAGAATATAAGGGTAAGAAAACGTCAATGGAGAAATATGGATGAAAGGTGGGTGAAATGGAATTCTGGTGACAAAGGGCATGTTTTTATAAAAGTTTTTGTTTTGTTGTTTTTTTAGAAAGAGTTTTGCAAAATATATACGGATTTATGGCACAACTTCAAACAATCACAGTCAAAACATGCACAATCACACCTGGAACTATGGTCTTCAAAGTCCACTAGACTGCTCCTAACTGTTCCAAAGTGACAAGTTGTGAGATAACCCTCAAATCGTCTCTTCACTGCCAATTGTAGCCAGATAAGCACAATTGAGGTAAGGTGGGTTCCGCTCACGAATCACCGTGAGACGGGCCTTTTAAATTTACCTCCTCACTTGTCTAGCCTAGGCACCACAAAGTCAAGTTTAGATAAACGACCGAATGCCCACAACCTTCCTCTGTCCTACTGAGCACGACAAGTCCTTAGTTGGCTGAGTCTAGATATTTTTTATTAAGCTCAAGGGTAATGCGTATGCTTTTAGTGATTTTTGGGGTCTTAGGAAGGGTGATGAAATCCCCACCCAATCTGAATTGGTGTTATAGCCCCTTAAAGTCCGTATTATTTATTTGAAACAATAACAAACAAAAATCTAAAAACTAGCAAACATTTATTTGGCGGCGGCGCAAAGAATCCTGCACAAAAACAGTTTTATTGGTGAGGGGAAGAGAGTTTGCGCAAAGAATGCTGCAGAAAGAATAGTTCAGTGGAGTTCAGAGGAGGGCAAAAGAGGAGTGGAATACTCACACAAGATTTTGGGTGCTGACGTCGGTTCCGCGGTCAAACCTACACTTGTGCCGCGATTCCGCGGCTTGACAGTCAATTGGGAGCTTCAAAATTCTTCACTGTGCTAAATTCAGTCTCCTATTCTTAGTTAGAGCCCCTGAATCTTGATTTGGTCACTGAATTTGCTCCATAATTGTACGGTTAACAGTGGCTTCGTTTTGATCCATCGCGGTGTAGCCGTAGGATATGGGTCTAACTCCCCACGACTTTGGCACAGAACTTGATCTTCTTCCTATTCTTCACACTTGCACAAAAAAGAGTAAAAAATAACAAGATAATTTTTACAGTTTTTTTTGTTTTTGGTTATATATATATTCACAAATTAACCCGAAATGGCACAAAGAAATAAAATACCGTCTCCCCGGCAACGTCGCCATTTGATTGATAGAGATTTGGTGTGCTTAGTTTTAATTACAGCAATCAAGAAGGTTTCGCTTGGTAGCTAGCTGGATGAGTACGGGTCGGTCCACGGGGAGATGGGAATCTTTTTCTTAGTGTTTTAACGAGTTAAGTCCAAATTGTCCAGGTTTTTAAAGATTAAATATATGCTAAATATGTATAAAAAGAGCTTGTTAGGGTTAGGATTAGGATTAGGTTAGTTTGAGTTAGGAGTCGCTCACTTCTTTCGCTGCCACTCTTAATATCGATGTTACGGTAATCGGCAACAACGGGGATTAGCATGACTAGGAAGGAAACTTGCGTGTATAAGCTAGGCTTTCGAACGCTTAGTTCCTTCCTTTTGGTCCTTGTCCGTCCGTTCTTGGCTCTTAGCCGTAACCTCCGGTCAATAAAACCACAACCGGTCTCACTAGGGTGTCACCGCTATCATGTAGAATAGGGTGTCGTAGGGAGCGGATTGCGGTTCAATTGACGGGAGTCCGAATCAAGATGTTGGGCAAAAAAAAGAGTGAGAGAGATTTCCTTCTCTCAAACTTCCCTTATCCTACCCTAACAAGTGAGAAACTACTCATCCATTATAAAGAAAAAGAAAATAAAGCAAAGAAAGAAGATAGAAAGAAATGAGTTAGAGAATCACAACTAGCTATTTGGGACCTCACTTAGGAAAGGATCACACTTAAGAATCGTTGTTGTAAAGATAAAGCAAAAAAGAAAAATAAAACAAACAATTAACAACAACTATTTTAAAAAATAAAATTACAAGCAAAATATAAGAACACAATTATAAGACATGCATGTTAAAAGAATGTTGGGCTTCCCTTGGACCTAGTCTAGGGTTTGGAAGCATCACACATGCCACTTTAAAATTTAGAGAGGTGCAAAGCAAGCAAACTATGAATCTTTACTTGAATTTCTAGGGTAACAAGTTTGTATCACATACAAAGAAGTAAAGAGAGTAGGATTACAACCTTTGTAGTCCATTCCTTCGCTTCATAAGCTCCGTGTTGAGGTCCCTTTGCTGCGATCATCAAGAAGTCCGACTCTTGGGAGGCTCCATGAGGTGAATGATGCATCTTGCTTGAAGTCTTCTTGATCTAAGATGATCTACCTTGAAGAATCTCTAACACAAGCTTACACTTCACTAATGAAGTAATTAAAGAAGCGAACACCCTAATCTAAGTGGCTAGAATAGATGGGGATGATGAAGTAGGAATTTTGCTCTCTTTTGTTTTCAGTTTCTCACCATTTATCATCACAAACACAAAAGCTAGTGAAGCTTTTTCAAGAAGCAAGAAGAAGAAGAAGAAGCTAAACCTTTTGTGATGAATAATGAATTATTGTTATGGTTACAATTGCAACCATGGGTTAAGAATGAAAGGCTTAACACTTGTAGAGAATAAACCATAGGTTAAGGGTTTGGGTTGGGTTAACAAATATCTTCACAAAATATTAAAGGATGAAGACAAAAGTCAAACCTTCATGAAGCTTCATGAAAACTCATCCAAAACTTAACCCTAATCCAAACCCTAACTAGGTTTAAACTCTAAAACCATGATGCATTTGTAACCCTAACATGTTATAATTTTATATATCACATATATAATATATTTTGTAACAAAAGAAAATAATACAATTAACATGTATCGCATATACATCAATGTATTATCCAGTGAGAAAATGAATCAATAAAGCGAGCTTATATTTGTTAACGTAATGTAATATATCGCATATATAATTATACATTAAATTATCAAATCAACACTTGATCCGACAATCCGGCTATATTGCATATAACCGACTAATATAACATGTACCATTTCATCGAATCAACACTTGATCCGATGACCCGGCTATATCATATATACCCGTCCGATATCACATATCGCGAGAATAGAATACAGTATCTCATATCGTATTATTCTCGGTCCCGCGCATATCACATATGTGCTCCTACTCCGTTTTGCCTGAGCCAGGAAACCTCTGTGTATGACTCTAAAGAATCGTCAATACGCCGGCAGTAGGTGATGATCATATCAAACGCCCACATGCTGCAAGCGGTCAGGTAAACGTAACAGCTACCCAGGTATTGAGCGATCAGAAGATCAACATGCAAGCCTGTACATTCTCATATGAATCCAATCAGTAACACTACCGTACAGTCCAGTCTCTTTGTCTGATATGTCGCATATCAAGTCTAGGGGTGGTAAACGTTAGACCCCAGTAACCGATAAGTCGCGTCGATGTGAGGCTCATAACGGGTCGAGAAACTACCAATAACTCTTACCAATAGCACTCCATATCAGCCCTGGCCAGGGACTTCCAGTTATAGCCAATCGAACACAGCACAACATTAACTCCCTATACTGGGAGAGACGAAACCCCTCCTATCGCTCATTGCCTCCATGTGATTCGGGACTGTACCCAAAAGCCACCATTTTGCATGCACTCTTGGATGTGGTAAGGTGGAAATCAAAGCACAGTGGGAATCATACGAGACTCTATGACGATCTCGGGTCTATAGAATAACCTGTACTAGTGTCACCTGAGAACTGCTATCTGACGATAGGTATAATACCATCTAGGAGTTCTCGGCGAGTCCGTTCAGTGTACCCAGTCTCCACTGAGAACCCATACACCATCTTTGATGTCAAACACCGATGGATATGGGATCATCCATCGCCCATCATATGGGTCAAGATGCGTATACGCTAGTATACGAGACTCTATGCCCTGTCTCGATACTCCCTCGACTAGGAACAGTTATAGGATGTACTCGTTGACTACCATAGCCCCACTAGTATGATCTCATCATAGTCCTCGTAGTTAAGTACATATCCTAAGGGCTTTATCAACATGTGAGAGAAAGACAGTAAACTATTAAAAGTCAACATGTTAAGACAAACTGAAACCAAATAGCATACTATCATGTCGAGCAAGAAAGTCCTCTCTCTATATATCCAAGCATCCACTATAATATACATCATATGTACAACAATGTCCTCTAGGGCATATATATAACTAACAATCTCCCACTTGCACTAAGGCCAGCTGTTGTAGTATCTCATACCCAACATCCCGAAGAGTCTCTCAAATTGTATATGGGAAATGGCCTTTGTGAGTGGATCCGCAGTGTTGTCCTTCGTGTCAACTCTCCTGACCTCAATCTCGCGGCGATCAACTATCTCTCGGATCAGGTGATACCGCCCCATAGTATGTATGGACTTCTGATGGGACCTGGGTTCCTTGGCCAAAGCCACAGCTCCATTGTTATCACAATACAAAGGTATTGGATGCTCAATGGAAGGAACCACACCAAGTTCAATGATGAACTTCTTTATCCAGACAGCTTCTTTGGCAGCATCGTTGGCAGCGATGTATTCAGCCTCCATCGTCGAGTCTGCCATGGTTTCTTGCTTAGAACTCTTCCAACAAACCGCCTCTCCATTTAGGGTAAAGACAAATCTCGAGTTCGACTTAGAGTCGTCCTTATCACTTTGGAAGCTCGAATCGGTAAAGGACTCCATCTGGAGTTCTCCGTTACCATACAATAAGAACATCTCCTTAGTCCTTCTCAAGTACTTGAGAATGTTCTTCACAGCTGTCCAATGACTCTCTCCTGGATCTGCTTGATACCTACTCACTACACTTAGTGAGTATGCTACATCGGGTCTGATAAATAGCATCGCATACATGATAGAGCATACTGCCGAAGCATAGGGTATCCCTTGCATGCGAGCTCTCTCCAAATCAGTCTTGGGAGACATCTCTTTGGAGAGAGTGAGTCCAGAGATCGTGGGTTGGTTCCCACGCTTGGATTCTTCCATACTAAACCTCTTTAGTATGGTGTCAATGTAACTGGATTGGGACAATCCCAGTATCCGTTTAGATCTATTTCTATAGATCTTTTTTCCCAAAATGCAGGAGGCATCACCTAGATCTTTCATTGAGAATCGATGTGATAAGAAGAGCTTGACCGAGTGCAGCATAGGAACAACATTTCCTATCAAGAGTATGTCATCCACGTACAATACTGTTAGTTGTATGTATGCCCTAGAGGCCAGTGTTGTACAGATGATGTATATTATATTGGATGCTTGGACATATATAGAGATGACTTTTTTACTCGATATGATAGTATGCTATCTGGTTACTCTTTATCTTAACATGTATACTTGTCTCTTTATACTATCTTATGGTTACATGTTGGTAAAGCCCTTAGGATGTGTACTTGACTACCTGGACTGTGATGCAGATCATACTAATGGGGACATGGTAGTCCATAAGTGTTGGAGATAGTGCTCTCAGAGTCAATTATTGGATCACAGGCACGTGATTGCAATGATTGAGGGAGGACCTATCCCGGTAGGACATTCTTACTCGAGATGATAGTATGCTATCTGGTTTATCTTTATCATCGTGTACTGCTTTAGGTGACCTGACATGTCGCTATTACACGTTGATAGAGCCCCTAGGATTCTTGCTTGACTACCAGCAGTATGATGGCGATCATATACGTGGGAGCTGGTAGTCTATAAGCATATCCTTAAAAGGTCCCTAGTCGTAGGAGTTTCGAGATAGGGCATCGATACTCCATTAGTAGACTAGTGTATACAGTCGAGACCCCGACGAGGGGCGGTGGCCGGTCTCACAAGCCACTGGTGTCAGTTGGTTCACCTAAGATGTATACAGGTGCTCATTGGGTTATGAGTACACCGGACAGGACTCGCCGGGAACATGCTAGTTGGTCTTATACCTGACGTCAGATAGCAGTTCCCTGGTGACATGTGTACAGGTTAGTTCATCGACCTGAGATCGTCATTTGTCTCGTGTGAGTTCCCACTGTGCTTTGATTACTACCCTACCACGGCTCAAAGGAGTCGTGCAAACAGGTTTTAGTTGGGTACAGTCCCGAGCCACATGGAGGTAGTGAGCGGATCTTCAGGGGTTCGTCTCTCCCGGTATTGGGGGTGAGGTCGCGCTGTGTCTAGGAGAGCCATTACACAAAGCCCTCGGCCGAGGCAGGAGATTTACTGGTAGGTATTCCAGTAGTATCTCAGGGTGTTTTGGGCTACGCTCCGACACGACTTGTACCGCTTTGGGGGGTCTGACTTTTACCAACCCCCTAGGCCCGACATGCGATGCTCATAGACGAACGGACCGGACTGTACGGATATTGTCACTGACAGGCTCAGTAGGGTGTCAGGATGAGTTCGCTCATCGACGTCCCTTTTGGTCAATAGCTGGTGGCCCGTCACGTATTGGCTTATACCTCTGACGTGCTAGTGGTTAAATCCACAGCCATTGTATTGACGAGTCTTTAGAGTCCACCACACTTAAAGTTACTCAAGCTTTCGGGCGAAACGCTGCAGAGGCCGTATGGAGATATGGCAGGGTCCGATCAGATACGTGCGGTATTGTACGGATCAGGATCAGACAGTTTTGTACTAGTGGCCGTATAGTTATATGGCAGGGTTCGATCTGATACGTGCGGTATTGCACGGATCAGGATCGAACGGATATTACTAGCCGGCTTTGGCTTAAGCCGGTCCTAGTTTAGTACAGTGTAGTTTTTGTCTCATTGCATTTGTATCCGGTCGGAATACAGATGCAGGTGTGTATGCACAGTATCGGGGTTTTCCTGTAATTTATTACGGGACCAGTTTTCTGGAGTTGCCAGTTTGCATTCCGTTCCGGCCGGTTTTCCTTTGTTCTTTCCCGGCCGGACTTTTCCGATGGAGGGGGTAATTTGCAGTTTTGCAAATTACTTTTGGGGAGGGGGTTTCTTGCTTATTGGTAGCATCATGATAGTTCTTCATGATGAGATGCTTTCTTAGTCTTTTCCTTGCTTTATGAGATTAGAAAGATTAGGATTGATTTGTGTTATGATGGGAGCTTTGCTTTATGATGTGGTCACCTTTTCTTTTTCTCCTACACTCACCTCCCTTCATGAGTTTTGTTTATCCCTCCACCATTCTCCATTTTGGAGGAGCCGGCCACATTTCCTATAGGAGAGGAGAGAAAAATGAGAGAGTATGGTTGTTCTCATTTTTATCTATCTCATATTATTCATTCATGCAACAAAAGAGAAACCCTCTCCAAAGTTCTTCATTCCTCCATCAAGGCAACATAACCCCAAAGAGACAAGCATCATCTACACTACATTCTACAGCACATCTTGGGCACGTCGACTTGCCAGCTTCGTGCCCGAGTTGCCTTGGTATTGAGGTGGGAGCCCGTAAAAGACGAAGGCGATGTGGTGCCCTTCCGGCGAGGAGGCGACGACCGGAGTTTCCGCGGGAGATCGGGACGATGACGAGAAGACCGGAGGACTCGGATCACTCGGTATATCTCTCACCCTTTCTCTTGTTAGCTAGTATTGGTTAATGGTTACGATCCGGGTATATTGTCCGCGGTAGCGCCAGTTTAAAAGATAAGAAAGTTTTGATTCCGCATTTTAACCTCGGATAGACGGCCGGGGCGCTGCCGGGGCGCAACATGGTATCAGAGACACGCCATTAACCTTGTCTAGCTTGTTCTAATGCGTTTTACTTATCCGATCGACCAAAATTCCAAAACCGCGTTTTTGCATGCATCAGTTTTCTGTTGAATTTTTCCGGGCTCTAAAAATTTTTCAGGTTGTAGAAAACTAATGTACAGGACATTCTAAGAGTTCTCTAAAAATTTGGGATCGTGAACAGTTCAGAACGCCGCGGAACCGCGGCCAAAGCCATGCTTGGGCCGCGGTTCCGCCGCGACTTGGACTGTTCAGTCCCCCAAAATTTTGCAGAATGCTTGAGTGTTGAAAATAGGGGTTTTGGAATATTATTTTTGGGCCCAGAATTTCTGTGAGTGCTACAGTATTACTTGGGGGCCCACTTGTTAATTTTTGATCGATTGGATATTTTAAACACATTATTTCACAGTATTTACATTATATCTGCGACCGTGAATATCACTTGATCGGTAAATCTTGTCTAACTGCTATAGCCCGGTTAGACGGATTTGCGAACATGATTTTCACGTTGATGTTTTGTGTTTATGCTGTGATGTTGCGGATCGGTCGTGGGGGATAGCCTGGATGCAATGCTAGTACAATTTTGTTTTATATGTACATTTGATATTGCGGGACGAGCGTCCGACATGTGGACTGCCGTCACTGCCTGTTTGTATTATTCTTTTGGGGCACGACCTGGTTGCGGTCGATATACCCGGTGTATGTATATTTTACTTTCTGTACTAGGATTACCCCGCGGAGGGGTGCACGGATAGCCGGTTTCTAGAGGGCAACGGGCCCGCATCTCATGGCATTGAGACGGAGGGGGCTTCACTCTAGGATTGGCGGGCTATTCGCCGCACTCGTAGGGGGTACAGGTTGACCCAGGAGGGGTGCCCAAGTTACCGGATTCCGTGAAGTGCTGGGTGGTCCATTCACGGTGCTGAAGGGGGCTGCCTCGCTTCAGGTTTTGGCGGGTGACTTGCCGCGCCCGTAGGGGTCTAGGATTTCATTGCACAGGCTATCCACACGACCAGGGGAACGTCGGGTTTCAGCAGCGGCTCTGTGAAACCCGGGGCTTCCAGATATCTGTATTGTTCTGAGATGCTGTATATTTCTGTGATGTTGCATTTTATCACGCCTTGAGCGAAATATAATATATTGGTATATACATTAGTAGATGTTGTATATGTTTTGCATCCGCGCTAGTCCAGTCCCCGCTCTGTCGTTAGTTAAGTAACCTAACGGGTGATGACGGGACCCAGTGGCGAATGCGGATGGCATATACGTACATCAGTATATTTTCGTTCTTTGTGGTGTGATCAATTGATGGGACTGCGTTGATTCGGATCAATGCAAGATAAACAAACCTATTATGATGTTGTTGGAACATTTTTCAAAAAGCTGTTATTGCAAGGACGTTCACTTTTGTTTTGCATCGTGGTATTCATTTGGAATATCCTGCTCCTCTGTCGACGAGGCAAGGGCCGAGATCCCTTCACCGGGAGTGACCGCTTGGACAGAAGTTTGCGTCAGGGCATTAACTTCACTATAACCAATTACTTTTGCTTTGCATCGTGGTATTCAGTTGGAATATCCTGCACCTCATTCTACGGGGAAAGAGCCGAGATCCCTTCACCGGGAGTGACCTCTTTAGTAAAGGATTTCGTCACTATATTTTCTAAAAAGTTATCCAGTTCCTTCAACGATATCAAGTTCATTACGTTAAAGGTTTTTCGCCAAAAACCAGTCGTAGCCCTCCGTCATTTCAGATTAGTATTACTTAGTATTCATGCTGCGTTTGTCGTGCATTGCCGTGGCGTAGTGTTCGGTAGCTATGTAATGCTTTTCTGTCACATGGATAAGTGGATTGGTTAGGACAGTCGTACGGTCTTGTTGGCATTGTCAAGGACTCGTACGGGTGGGTTTAACGCAATCAAGATAATGACGGGTAGAACTTGACTAGGACTCTTTGATTTGTTGGCATTGTCAAGGTCACTTGGGTCCTAGGGGTAAAAACACACATCGGGAGTTTCAAAAGAACTGAAACTTGCCAGGCATGCGCATACCTTCTGGAGTGTGGTGACTTGAGTGGATTCCGTCAAGTTATCATGCGATGATAGTTGGATCCCGATTCCCACTGATGAGTTAGTTTACTCCTCGGGTGACCCCGACTAATTCTTCTTTAAGGTTTGGAGGAGAATTTGAGGTACAGTGGGAGGTTTCTTGATTAGACAAAGTGATAACCATTCTGATCTAGGTTAGAGTGCACGCTGAGTGTTTCTTTTCTCTCTCTCTTTGGCAGCGACCATTGACCCGACCCTGGACTATGACTCAGTGACCAAGTTGACCGAACCTTCTTAACACCGGCTTTTGGATTGTCAGAGTTGCAAACCTCATTGCCACTCCTACTTTTACCCTTTTCTCCAGGACACCCCGTATTACTACGAACGTCCACTTCCATTGGACAAAACCATCGTATGGTTATATACGAACTCGAAGGACTTCGAGGATGGTTTCTTGTTCTGGAGAAAACGGATAGGATTATTCAGTTGTCTTTTCCCTTTTACCTTCTCTCAAGTTGTGAGTACTCCTTGGTTTAGGAGATAGCACACCTATTACACAAATTGGATAGTCTTCTTCCAAACCTTAGGCTGGTGCCGACCGGTAGGGAATGAAGAAAACCAATTAGCCTAAACGGTGTGCAGAAGGTATTAAGATTAAGACAAAGCAAGGGATTAGTAAGAGGGCAAAGTAAATTGCAACTGCTATTCACGACCGAACCAAGTATTTCTTCGCCAATCCTAAATCACCTTTGTATTTCTCCAGGACACTCCGTATCACTACGAAGATCCACAGTTTATTTGGATACTCCATCGTATGGTTATATACGAACTCGAAAGGAACTTGTTCCAGTTCGGGGATGGATTCTGGTTCAGGAGAAATAGGAATAAGATTTATTCGGTTGTCTTTTATCTTCACCATCTCTCGCTTTGCGAGTGCTCCTAGGATTAGGACAGTACACCTTTTATGCTTATTGGATAGTCTTCTTCCAAACCATAGGCTGGTGCCGAACGGTAGGGAAGGAAGAAAACCATTTGGCCTAAAGGGGTGTGCAGACGGTAATGACTAAAAGACATATAAAGGGATTTGGACAGATGGCAAAGAGATATACGGTTACAGTTGTGAATCTGGATAATGGAAGAGGCATTACTAAGAATACCGGAATACCCCACCGAAAACATTTCAATGTTTCAGTTTCACTGTGTAATGTTAAAAGAAAACTGATTTCCCGATTAGATACTTACTCCAGGGTATGTATTTACCAGGTATGATTCTCACATCTGTATGGTTTTACAGATGATGAGTGGGAGTAAGTCATTGGGAATAGGGTGATCATCCTCATTATATCGGGATTCGTTGTAATCGGTGATATTTGAGGAGATCATCTGGGCTGTTTGCCGGTCGGCAAATATTTGGTTTTGAATATCCGCTGTTGTGCACCAATTTCAAATTGATATATCTGTACGTCTATTTTCATAGAGTGAGATATACCTTTTGATATTATGTCTATGACATTTACCTATATCAGTGGATGGTTAGGTAAGGAGCATTAAACAGCGGTGTAATTCTTCTTAACCATAAGTACAGTTTTTAACCTACGACACACAGTGAAAGAGTTGTTAGACTCAGCGGACTTATACAGAGTATTGTATGTTGTCCAGTGTCCATTAGGACAGAGGGGTTGGTCCTCATACTATATTCTGTTTACTTTTAACTTCTCTAGTTCTTAGACATGTGTTTCGTAGAAACACAGGGTCTAAGTTTTGAGGAGTTATAGGTATTTGAATAGAGTAGAGAACCAGGTGTAGCAAGTATCGGGAATCTTCAAAGTGATCGAAGATGTAGATACTTGTGTATGGTGTTCAGTTGATAGTAATGATTAAGAGAACTTGCTTCCCTTTCAGGTTACTCATAATTGGAAACATTCCTAAGTTGAGTAACGCTGATCGGCCTCCTTCCATTTAGTTGACATGCACTGGAGACGGCTGCATGATTTGAATCAGGTTCAATTAAATCAGTGCCTCTGTTTCTATATTGGATATAGAACAGTTCATATCTTGACATTGTTAAGGTACGGGGAGTTGTCCGGCTTATGATTAAAACCAGACACTGGACAACTCAAGGCACGTTTCTGTAATGGCTGTTTGTGGGTTGACCCAGGCTATGACGAGGGTTGACTTTCTACCATCTGGCAGATCAATAGAAATATTGTTCTAGACTCGCCACAGTTTTATTAAAAATGGATTTTTTCAAAAACAGTAGTGGGAGTATGGTAGAACTGGAAGTGATTCCAGAACCGCAAACGATTACTGAAGATTTCATAAGAACCTAAAGATTCAATCTGGATTGACATTCCATTGGCCACTCCGCAGATAAGGTGGGTAACTTCAGGCACCCGAGAGGTACTCCGGTAGCCTCAAGGACGGTGACAGGGAAGTTCTTGTTTACCCACACTTGCCATTGTTGTTGTTCCAGGCTGCGAGACCCGGCAGGAGGATGAGTATAGCGTCGTTCTAAACTAGCTTTAGAAGTGCACGTCTATATGACTCTGGCAGAGGGTTGTCGTAGTCAGTGGGAGCAGCGGAAGCATTGGTGGACATCAGGCTTATGCCTATTTATAGACTATAGCAGATATAGCGGAGATAGATCATCAATTTCTGATGTGGCAGTCATAGGTTTGACGTCATCAGAATAGGGGATGGATCTGTTAAAAAGGTAGTAGGGTGTGATGTCCTGGTTTTGGATGACATACACAGAGTAGGAAAGGAAACTCCTATACTACGATCGGTTATACTTTGGTTGTCACACAGGACTTGGATATTATATCAGACATTCTGGTTACTAGATCTATGGTTTTAGATCTAGATTTGGGTGGTTTCCTAATATGTGTACCTTGACAGCATTCTATGAGTATTTAGAATGGACGACTCCTGGCATGGTAGTGTACCTGCAGGTGATGGAGTCACCCTCTCTAAAGGTGTCTTACAGACTAAAGGGGAGAGGGATACGCATGATTGACAGATCACTTGCTTAGGCAATTGAGTCAATCATAAGATGTCAAGTACCACACCAGATGTTGTTCTTGCAGTAGATGCAATAAGTTGATATTAATCCAATCCTGGAGAAACAGTCGGAAGCAGTTTTAGAACATAAGTTAATGTTCTAGGGATGTGATAACGACAGCCTCTTTTAGGAGACGGTTATCATTCCAGGCTTCCAAGGTGACATGGATGGCAGAGTGGCTGTTAGAGTTGTAGTTTTCCCTCCGATGAGGGGCAGTATTTTGGACAGGTGGTCCAAGGCAATACTGAGGGAGGCATGGCGCTGGGTACTGATTAAGTTCAGTTATCGATACAGTCTAAGAAGTTTGGATTTGGAGTTCATTTATGAACTAGGTCCCATCAGACATCCGACGTTCCAAGACAGGTATTGCTCATTTCGGGAGATGGCTTTCTCCGCGAACTTGAGATATAGAGAGACATAGAAAGAAACTACTCTGCGGATCCACTCACTGAGGCTATTCCTCGAACGCAATAGTTTCGCAAACGGGTTTTGTGAGACTGACTAGTAGAGGAGTTGGGTGTTCGGTATCACACGGGCTGTGAGTATGCGACATCGCAATAATTAGCCTTGAGTGCAAGTGGGAGATTGTTGGAGATAGTGCCCTCAGAGTCAATTATTGGATCACAGGCACATGATTGCAATGATTGAGGGAGGACCTATCCCGGTAGGACAGTCTTACTCGAGATGATAGTATGCTATCTGGTTTATCTTTATCATCGTGTACTGCTTTAGGTGACCTGACATGTCGCTATTACACGTTGATAGAGCCCCTAGGATTCTTGCTTGACTACCAGCAGTATGATGGCGATCATATACGTGGGAGCTGGTAGTCTATAAGCACATCCTTAAAAGGTCCCTAGTCGTAGGAGTTTCGAGACAGGGCATCGATACTCCATTAGTAGACTAGTGTATACAGTCGAGACCCCGACGAGGGGCGGTGGCCGGTCTCACAAGCCACTGGTGTCAGTTGGTTCACCTAAGATGTATACAGGTGCTCATTGGGTTATGAGTACACCGGACAGGACTCGCCGGGAACATGCTAGTTGGTCTTATACCTGACGTCAAATAGGAGTTCCCTGGTGACATGTGTACAGGTTAGTTCATCGACCTGAGATCGTCATTTGTCTCGTGTGAGTTCCCACTGTGCTTTGATTACTACCCTACCACGGCTCAAAGGAGTCGTGCAAATAGGTTTTAGTTGGGTACAGTCCCGAGCCACATGGAGGCAGTGAGCGGATCTTCAGGGGTTCGTCTCTCCCGGTATTGGTGGTGAGGTTGCGTTGTGTCTAGGAGAGCCATTACACAAAGCCCTCGGCCGAGGCAGGAGATTTACTGGTAGGTATTCCAGTAGTATCTCTGGGTGTTCTGGGCTACGCTCCGACACGACTTGTACAGCTTTTGGGGGTCTGACTTTTACCAACCCCCTAGGCCCGACATGCGATGCTCATAGACGAACGGACCGGACTGTACGGATATTGTCACTGACAGGCTCAGTAGGGTGTCAGGATGAGTTCGCTCATCGACGTCCCTTTTGGTCAATAACTGGTGGCCCGTCACGTATTGGCTTATACCTCTGACGTGCTAGTGGTTAAATCCACAGCCATTGTATTGACGAGTCTTTAGAGTCCACCACACTTAAGGTTACTCAAGCTTTCGGGAGAAACGCTGCAGAGGCCGTATGGAGATATGGCAGGGTCCGATCAGATACGTGTGGTATTGCACGGATCAGGATCAGACAGTTTTGTACTAGTGGCCGTATAGTTATATGGCAGGGTTCGATCTGATACGTGCGGTATTGCACGGATCAGGATCGAACGGATATTACTAGCCGGCTTTGGTTTAAGCCGGTCCTAGTTTAGTACAGTGTAGTTTTTGTCTCATTGCATTTGTATCCGGTCGGAATACAGATGCAGGTGTGTATGCACAGTATCGGGGTTTTCCTGTAATTTATTACGGGACCATTTTTCTGGAGTTGCCAGTTTGCATTCCGTTCCGGCCGGTTTTCCTTTGTTCTTTCCCGGCCGGACTTTTCCGATGGAGGGGGTAATTTGCAGTTTTGCAAATTACTTTTGGGGAGGGGGTTTCTTGCTTATTGGTAGCATCATGATAGTTCTTCATGATGAGATGCTTTCTTAGTCTTTTCCTTGCTTTATGAGATTAGAAAGATTAGGATTGATTTGTGTTATGATGGGAGCTTTGCTTTATGATGTGGTCACCTTTTCCTTTTCTCCTACACGCACCTCCCTTCATGAGTTTTGTTTATCCCTCCACCATTCTCCATTTTGGAGGAGCCGGCCACATTTCCTATGGGAGAGGAGAGAAAAATGAGAGAGTATGGTTGTTCTCATTTTTATCTATCTCATATTATTCATTCATGCAACAAAAGAGAAACCCTCTCCAAAGTTCTTCATTCCTCCATCAATGCAACATAACCACAAAGAGACAAGCATCATCTACACTACATTCTACATCACATCTTGGGCACGTCGACTTGCCAGCTTCGTGCCCGAGTTGCCTCGGTATTGAGGTGGGAGCCCGTAAAAGACGCAGGCGATGTGGTGCCCTTCCGGCGAGGAGGCGACGACCGGAGTTTCCGCGGGAGATCGGGACGATGACGAGAAGACCGGAGGACTCGGATCACTCGGTATATCTCTCACCCTTTCTCTTATTAGCTAGTATCGGTTAATGGTTACGATCCGGGTATATTGTCCGCGGTAGCGCCAGTTTAAAAGATAAGAAAATTTTGATTCCGCGTTTTGGCCTCGGATAGACGGCCGGGGCGCTGCAGTGGCGCAACAATAAGTACATCCTTCAAGGTCCCTATTCGTAGGTGTATTGAGACGGGGCATCGATATACCAGTGTAGACTAGCGTATACGCTTCTCGACCCATGCGATGGGCGATGGATGATCCCATATCCATTGGTGTTTGACATCAGAGATGGTATACGGGTGCACAGTGGAGACTGGGTACACTGGACGGACTCGCCGAGAACTCCCAGATGGTATAATACCTCACGTCAGATGGCAGTTCTCAGGTGACACTTGTGCAGGTTAGTCTGTAGACCCGAGATCGTCATAGAGTCTTGTGTGATTCCCACTGTTCTTTGATCTCCACCTTACCACGTCCATGAGGGCATGCAAAATGGTGGTTTTTGGGTACAGTCCTGAGTCACATGGAGGCAATGAGCGATAGGAGGGGTTTCGTCTCTCCCGGTATTGGGGGTTGATGTTGCGCAGTGCTCGATTGGCCGTAACAGGGAAGTCCCTGGCCAGGGCTGATTCAGAGATTTGCTGGTAAGTGTTACCGGTAGTTTCTCGACCCGTTATGAGCCTCACATCGGCACGACTTATCGGTTATTGGGGTCTGACGTTTACCACCCCTAGACTTGATATGCGACACTATACGGGAAGTGTTGCCGGTTGGCTCGACGAGAGTTGTAGCTGGTTCGCTTGTTCTCTTCTGATCGCTCAATACCCGGGTGGCCGTTACGTTTAGCTGACCGCTTGCGGCTTGGGGGTACTTGATATGATCATCACCCACTGCCGGCGTATTGACGAGTCTCAGAGTCCCACAATGGAGTTACCTAGTCCAGGCGAAACGTTGTGGTGCGCGTATGCGATATGCGCATGGACCCTATTAAAATGCGTGTATGGGATACCGTATATTGATCGGGCGACTTGCTTTTGGTTAGGTTCGTATGTGATATGGCCGGATTGATAAATCAAGTGTTGATTTATCATTTAACCATTAGTTTCTCACTAGAAATCCTTTCTTGTGTTGGATGGATGTATGCATGCATGTATGTTTTTCTTTCTTTCTAGTTTCATGCACATATGGATGTGTATACATACATACATACATACATCATCTATCATGGTTGCTTATACAAAGAAAATGGTGGCAATATAAGACTCACACCATGGTTTTATTTATATATATATTATTATTGAATTTGATTTAAAACAAAAAAAAGGAAAGGATAATTCATGGAAACTTTCTACACTCTTCTTGACCTAACCATGCTCACCCACCATTTAACCATGGATTACTTTTCCTTTTGGGTTTTAACTCAAGTTCGATAATGTTTAAACCATGGTTTGAGATGAGAACAAGAAAATATATATTGATATATTTTCTTTTTCCTTGAACAAGGGTGCCATTCTTTTTACTCTTGAAAAAATATAGCCATCATCTTCTTCTTCCTCTCTCATTTTGCTCTCTAGAATTTTGTTGTGAGCAAAATACTCATCAAGTTAGGATTTTGAAGTGAGAATAAGAACCACAACATCATTCTACACAAGTTTAGCCAACTTGTTTAGAGTGTTAGCTTCATTTCGTTCACTTGATCGGATAAAGTTGTAAGCTTGGACAAAGCGGACTCCGGGTGGATCATCGGTGACCTCGAGGAGTTCAAGCGGAGCTTTTTCAAATCCCAAGTAGCCGAGGAATCTAGCGTAGGGAGCTACAAAGGTTGTCCTATCAAAACCCTAGCCTTTCTTTCATATGATGATGTGAAAAAAATTTAGAAACCCTAATTTTCTAGGATCGATCCGATGTTTGTTAACTTAGCACCCTAAAGACTCCACCTTTAGCACATGTGATGCTTCCAAACCCTTCATGAGGTGCTAGGCTAACCTTTCATTGGTATCAGAGCCGACCTAGAACATTAGGCGACACTTTAACGAAGTTAAAACTCCGATCGAACCGAAAATACGGATTTTTGAGTGCTCTCTGGACATTTTTTAAAAACTGCTGTTTTGCAGAATTAAAAATATGTAAAAACTTCATCAGGTAAATATAAGAATTACGGTATAAAAATTATTCAATGAACAGTTATTTATGCCGCGGAAACGCGGCCTAAGCTTTCTTAGGCCGCTGTTCCGCGGCCGTACACATCATTCACTGAATAAATTTTGTACAGTACTGCTGGATTCTGCTTGTATAGTTTTTAGGATATTTATAATCTGAATTTAGTGCTGAAAATTCTGGAGATGGTTTTGGACTCGACAGTTCGATCGGAATTTTGATTTCGTGACTTTTCCGGATAAATTAGATTGTATTGAAATGTTTGAACGAGTATCATTTTCTCACTTTTCACGGGGTTTAAAATTTTTCGGAAATACGTGCAAGTTTGTTTGTGGTGGACCCTCTAGAAGACAACAAACCTTAACTCGATTATGTGACCGTCTTGAACTGCCCTTTGAACCTTAGGGTTTGGGGCAGTACGGCGTGCCACATGTGAGGCGTTGGCTTGACCCTTCTACGGCTGGACTGCTACAACTGTGTCACACTCCGGGTTTTTTGAACTCCGCTCAAGTGTTGAGCTTTAGCGAATCTTGGGTATTTGATCGTTCGTTCGAAAACTTTAATACCGTCTATTTATCTGGAATGTGATGCAATGTGTGGAATTCATGTAGCTAGATATGAAATACGAAATATGTGATATTTCACATTTACGATGTCTAAAGAGAATGTGGATTCCAAATATTGCAGTTTTACACTTTCTTTTCTGTGACCGTAAGTTTAGTATGTCGATATCGCCGGTTTCGTTGCTATACATCAACGACAATTGGGGTACGCATACTTACTTACGTTGATGATATATGAGATATTATGTGTTGCTGAGATATGATGTGCAGGATTGTCGCGATTGAATAGCCGGGGGGGGTTTTATGTGAGATGAGAGTTTTATATTTTCATTCATGTATATTCAAATGTCCTGTAATATTCTTTTATTTGGGGCACTTTCGGGTTGAGGTCGATGCCACCTGTGTTGTATATTTTTTACTTTTCCGCATTAGGATGGACCCAAGGAGGGGAGCACAGGTGACCGGGTTCTGGGGTTCAGTGGGAGGCCATCTCGAGGAGTCGAGACCGGGTCTCCTAAACTCCAGAATTGGTAGGGTCGCTTGCCGCTCTCGTAGGGGTCCAGGGTGTGGGCTTGGCTATTCATCGCGACTATGGAATCCGTATTTTCTATTGTTGGATAGATACTAAGTACGGACGTCCTAGTATATCCCACATTATATCTATGTTTCTGCTGCGATATCTGTGATGTGATCATTTGATATGTTCTTATGGATACAGTATATAGTATATATGATATATTATATAGACGTTACTTAAGTTTTACACCCGCGCTAGCCCTGCCCTGCTCTGCCGTTAGTTACCTAACCTAACGGTGCACGAGGGGACATCGAGGCGAATGCGGATGGCATAAGTGTACGTCGTATTTATCTGTGATGTTTAGGTAACTTAAATGATGGGACTTCATTAATGTGATTAATGAAAGAAAAGAAACCTAAAAGATGTTGTAGAATCAAATTTTCAAATAAAAAGGTAGCTACAGTTTTGCTTTGCATAGCGGTATATATGATATACCCTGCACCTTATTCGATGAGGAAAGAGCCGAGATCCCTTCACCGGGAGTGACCTCTTTAGCGAAACTGGCAGATGCTACAACACTCGGTTTGTTTTTGATTGCTTTTGGAGTTTTGCTTTGCACAGTGATATATATGATATATCCCGCACCTCATTCGACGAGGAAAGGGCCGACGATCCCTTCACCGGGAGTGACCCCTTTAGCAAAACTAGAAAAGCCTCAAGAACACGCCATTTCAAAATTCATTCGATTCTACAACGATATCAAGTTCATTACGCAATAGGTTTTCAGAAAAACCTGCGTAGCACTCCGTCAATTCAGATATGTAATATTTAGTATTCGTGCTACGGTTGTTTGGCATACGTCAAGGCGTAGTGTACGGTAGCTGATTATTACATATCTGTAGCATGAGATGCGATTGGATTAGGGTATTCGTACGGCGTTGTTTGGCATGCGTCAAGGGTCATACGGGTGGGTTTAATTCAATCACGAATTGTACGGGTTGAACTTGACTAGAGGACTATGGGTTGTTTGGCATGCGTTAAGGTCATAGCACGTTAGGGGCAAAATACTATCGGGAATTTCAAGTGTTGAAATTTGCAATGAGATTGCATACCTTCTATGAGATAGTTGGATCCCGATACCCACTGCGAGTAATTGTTACTCCTGGAAGAGTTTACTTTAATTAGGTCCGTGCGAAAGCACGGGGAACCTCCCTCAAAGTACCGACACTGGCCTGGCTGAAAGATCGGCGAAGTTGTAGGGTGTAATTAATCCCGGCTAGTCTTTCCTTTTAGGGTTTGAAGGAAGATTTGATAAAAACCAGTGGGAGCCATCCTGATTAGATAAGATAATAACCAATCTAATCTTGCAAGAGCATACGCTAAAGTGTTTTCTTCTCTCTCTCTCCAGGTAGCGACCATGTCATGCCTTAATCAAGATAATAATATGGATGTATTGACCGAACCCGCATGTTATACTGTGCAGGGGAACGTTGGACCCGTTCTATCTTATAAGTGTTATAAGACTGAACAGGAAACATGAGAATGTATGGATTCTCACGCCGCCCAAACGGAGGAATACATGTTGATGCACCTTCTTCGGGTGTGTTTGTCATTGAGAACTGTTTTTCAGTTCACCCTACGTCCTGAGTATTAGATACCGGATCAGGATCCCACGTATGCAAACAATTACATGGGCTACGGAAAGGTAGAGAACTGGGAAAGGGTGATCATTCCGTTCAAGTAGGGAATGGTGCAAGTGTTGCAGCCAAAGCAGTTGGCGAATATCACCTTGTATTACCAAGTCGTAATACACTGGTTCTGAATGAGTGCTATTATATACCGAACATGATGTGCAACATTATATCAGTTTCTTTACTGAGTAAAGAAGGATATAATTTTGTAGTACAGGATAATGTTATGAACATCTTCCTAGATCAAAAGTTGATTGCATCAGGCTCGTTACATAATGGGATATTCATTCTCAATCAAAATATAGTCCTCAATTTACAAAACACACACAAGAGGAAGAGTTCAGAACTGAACGAATCCTTCTTGTGGCATTGTAGACTAGGTCATATAAATGCGACACGACTAGCTAAGTTGCAAAAAGATGGATATTTGAATCTGTTTAAATTTTCATCTTATGACACTTGCCAGTCATGTATCAAAGGTAAAATGACCAAAACTCCGTTTACGGGACACGGAGAAAGAGTTACGGAACTCTTAGGGCTGATACATAGTGATGTATGCGGTCCCATGTCTATACATGCCAGGGACGGTTCTTCCTACTTCATTACATTCACTGACGATCTCTCTAGATACGGACATGTGTTCCTAATAAAACACAAGTCTGAAGCTTTTGAGAAATTCAGAGAATATAAGCACGAAGTAGAGAACCAAACAGGAAAAAGTATTAAGATCCTTCGATCTGATCGAAGAGGAGAATACTTGAACAATGATTTTCTAGATTATTTAAAAGAGAATGGGATTCTCTCTCAGCTCACTCCTCCTTATACATCACAGCTCAATGGTGTATCGGAACGGAGAAACAGCACCTTATTAGATATGGTGCGCTCAATGATGTGTATAGCTGAGTTACCTATTTCCTTCTGGGGATATGCGCTTGAGACAGCCATGGACCTATTGAATAGAGTTCCTACCAAATCAGTGCCTACCACTCCATATGAGATATGGAAAGGGAAGAGACCACATCTTAATTACATTAAGATATGGGGTTGTCCAGCCTATGTCAAAAGACAAAATCCGGACAAACTCGAGGCAAGATCGGTCTTATGTAAGTTTATAGGATATCCCAAAAATTCACAAGGGTATATCTTCTACCACCCCGAGGAACAAAAGGTGTTTGTTTCTTGACATGCCACTTTCTTAGAAAAATGTTTTCTTATGAAACAGACAAGTGGCATTGAGGTAGAACTGGAAGAGGTTCCAGCGACACAAACTATAACAGAAGATTTGGTAGAACCAGAGGATTCAGTAGTACCTGACGAACCCCAGCCGCTCCGCCGATCTAGCAGGGTTTCTCGTCCACCTGAGAGATACTACGGTTTTCTCATTGACGGTGGGAGCGAGGATTGTATCATGGAGGATGATGACCCAACTAGCTTCGAGCAGGCCATCACGAGTGGGGACTCGGTGAAATGGCTGGATGCTATGCGGTCCGAGATGGAATCCATGTACACCAACAAAGTATGGACTTTGGAAGATGCTCCTGAAGGGGTAAAATCCATTGGGAGAAAGTGGATCTTCAAGAAAAAACTTGGTATAGATGGGAAAGTGGAGACTTTTAAAGCTAGACTTGTAGCAAAGGGTTTTCGTCAAAGACCAAGCGTGGACTATGACGAAACCTTTTCTCCAGTGGCTATGCTTAAATCCATCCGGATCATGCTTGCCATCGCTGCATATCATGATTACAAAATCTGGCAAATGGATGTTAAGACCGCCTTTCTAAACGGTGATTTAGAAGAGTGCGTGTACATGACTCAGCCAGAGGGCTTCGTAGATAGTGGGAGCAGCGGGAAGGTGTGCAAGCTGCTTAAATCCATTTATGGATTAAAGCAAGCATCGCGGAGTTGGAACATCTGCTTTGACATCGTTATCAAAGAGTTTGATTTCATCAAAAACGTAGATGAACCTTGTATCTACAAGAAGGTGGCAGAGAGTAAGGTTGTCTTCCTCGTATTGTACGTGGACGACATACTCTTAATAGGAAATGACATTCCTATGCTGCAATCGGTCAAGCTCTTCTTATCACAAAGATTCTCAATGAAAGATCTTGGTGATGCCTCCTGCATATTGGGAATCAGGATCTATAGAGATAGATCCAAAAGGATATTGGGATTGTCCCAATCCAGGTACATTGACACCATACTAAAGAGGTTTAGTATGGAAGAATCCAAACGTGGGAACTTACCCATGATCTCTGGAGTCACTCTCTCCAAAGAAATGTCTCCCAGGACTGATTTGGAGAGAGCTCGCATGCAAGGAATACCCTATGCTTCGGCTGTAGGCTCTATCATGTATGCGATGCTATGTACCAGACCCGATGTAGCATACTCACTAAGTGTAGTGGGCAGGTATCAAGATGATCCTGGAGAGAGTCACTGGACAGCTGTGAAGAGCATTCTCAAGTACTTACGAAGGACTAAGGAGATGCTCTTGGTGTATGGTAACGGAGAACTCCAAGTGGAGTCCTTTACCGATTCGAGCTTCCAGAGTGATAAGGACGACTCTAAGTCGCAGTCGGGATTTGTCTTTACCCTTTACGGAGGGGCGGTTAGCTGGAAGAGTTCCAAGCAGGAAACCATGGCAGACTCGAGGATGGAGGCTGAATACATCGCTGCCAACGATCCTGCCAAAGAGGCTGTCTGGATCAAGAAGTTCATCACTGAACTTGGAGTGGTTCCATCCATTGTGCATCCAATACCTTTGTATTGCGATAAAAATGGAGCGGTGGCTTTAGCCAATGAACCCAGGTCCCATTAGTGATCTAGGCATATTCTTAGGCGGTATCACCTGATCCGGGAGATAGTTGATCGCTGGGAGATCGAGGTCAGGAGGGTTGACACGAAGAACAACACAGCAGATCCACTCACGAAGGCCATTCCCCAGATACAGTTTGAGAGACTCTTCGGGATGCTCGGTATGCGATACTACAGCAGCTGGCCCTAGTGCAAGTGGGAGATTGTTAGTTGTATGTATGCCCTAGAGGCCAGTGTTGTACAGATGATGTATATTATATTGGATGCTTGTACATATATAGAGATGAATTTCTTGCTCTATATGATAGTATGCTATCTGGTTACTCTTTATCTTAACATGTATACTTGTTTCTTTATACTGTCTTATGGTTACATGTTGGTAAAGCCCTTAGGATGTGTACTTGACTACCTGGACTGTGATGCAGATCATACTAGTGGGGACATGGAAGTCCATAAGTACATCCTTCAAGGTCCCTAGTCGTAGGTGTATCGAGACGGGGCATCGATATACCAGTGTAGACTAGCGTATACGCTTCTCGACCCATGAGATGGGCGATGGATGATCCCATATCCATTGGTGTTTTACATCAGAGATGGTATACGGGTGCTCAGTGGAGACTGGGTACACTGGACGGACTCGCCGAGAACTCCCAGATGGTATAATACCTCATGTCAGATGGCAGTTCTCAGGTGACACTTGTGCAGGTTAGTCTATAGACCCGAGATCGTCATAGAGTCTTGTGTGATTCCCACTGTTCTTTGATTTCCACCTTACCACGTCCATGAGGGCGTGCAAAACGGTGGTTTTAGGGTACAGTCCCGAGTCACATGGAGGCAATGAACGATAGGAGGGGTTTCGTCTCTCCCGGTATTGGGGGTTGATGTTGCGCAGTGCTCGATTGGCCGTAACAGGGAAGTCCCTGGCCAGGGCGGATTCAGAGATTTGCTGGTAAGTGTTACCAGTAGTTTCTCGACCCGTTATGAGCCTCACATCGGCACGACTTATCGGTTATTGGGGTCTGACGTTTACCACCCCTAAACTTGATATGCGACATATCAGACGAGGAGATCGGACTGTACGGGAAGTGTTGCCGGTTGGCTCGACGGGAGTTGTAGCAGGTTCGCTTGTTCTCTTCTGATCGCTCAATACCCGGGTGGCCGTTACGTTTAGCTGACCGCTTGCGGCTTGGGGGTACTTGATATGATCATCACCCACTGTCGGCGTATTGACGAGTCTCAGAGTCCCACAATGGAGTTACCTAGTCCAGGCGAAACGTTGTGGTGCGCGTATGCGATATGCGCATGGACCTGATTAAAATGCGTGTATGGGATACCGTATATTGATCGGGCGGCTTGCTTTTGGTTAGGGTCGTATGTGATATGGCCGGATTGATAAATCAAGTGTTGATTTATCATTTAACCATTAGTTTCTCACTAGAAATCCTTTCTTGTGTTGGATGGATGTATGCATGCATGTATGTTTTTCTTTCTTTCTAGTTTCATGGACATATGGATGTGTATACATACATACATACATACATCATCTATCATGGTTGCTTATACAAAGAAAATGGTGGCAATATAAGACTCACACAATGGTTTTATTTATATATATATTATTATTGAATTTGATTTAAAACAAATGAAAAGGAAAGGATAATTCATGGAAACTTTCTACACTCTTCTTGACCTAACCATGCTCACCCACCATTTAACCATGGATTACTTTTCCTTTTGGGTTTTAACTCAAGTTCAATAATGTTTAAACCATAGTTTGAGATGAGAACAAGAAAATATATATTGATATATTTTCTTTTTCCTTGAACAAGGGCGCCATTCTTTTTACTCTTGAAAAAATATAGCCATCATCTTCTTCTTCCTCTCTCATTTTGCTCTCTAGAATTTTGTAGTGAGCAAAATACTCATCAAGTTAGGATTTTGAAGTGAGAATAAGAACCACAACATCATTCTACACAAGTTTAGCCAACTTGTTTAGAGTGTTAACTTCATTTCGTTCACTTGATCGGATAAAGTTGCAAGCTTGGACAAAGCGGACTCCGGATGGATCATCGGTGACCTCGAGGAGTTCAAGCGGAGCTTTTTCAAACCCCAAGTAGCCGAGGAGTCTAGCGTAGGGAGATACAAAGGTTGTACTCTCAAAACCCTAGCCTTTCTTTCATATGATGATGTGAAAAAAATTTAGAAACCCTAATTTTCTAGGATCGATCCGATGTTTGTTAACTTAGCACCCTAAAGACTCCACCTTTGGCACATGTGATGCTTCCAAACCCTTCATGAGGTGCTAGGCTAACCTTTCAAATACGAGGAAGACAACCTTACTCTCTGCAACCTTCTTGTAAATACAAGGTTCATCTACGTTTTTGATGAAGTCAAACTCTTTTACTACAACATCAAAACAGATGTTCCAACTCCGCGATACCTGCTTTAACCCGTAGATGGATTTAAGCTGCTTGCTCACCTTTCCGTTGCTCCCACTATCTATAAAGCCCTCTGGCCAAGTCATGTACACGCACTCCTCTAAATCACCATTTAAGAAGGCGGTCTTAACATCCATTTGCCAGATTTCGTAGTCATGGTATGCAGCAATGGCAAGTAAGATCTGGATGGACTTAAGTATAGCCACTGGAGAAAAGGTTTCGTCATAATCCACACCTGGTCGTTGACGAAAACCCTTTGCAACAAGTCTAGCTTTGAAAGTCTCAACTTTTCCATCTACACCATGTTTCTTTTTAAAGATCCATTTGCTCCCAATGGGTTTTACCCCTTCACGAGCAACTTCCAAAGTCCATACTTTGTTGGTGTACATGGATTCCATCTCAGACCGCATTGCATCCAGCCACTTCACAGAGTTACCACTCGTGATGGCCTGCTCGAATCTAGTGGGGTCATCATCTTCCATCATGCAATCCTCGCTTCCACCATCAATGAGAAAATCATAGTATCTCTCAGGTGGATTAGGAACCCTACTAGATCGGCGGAAGGGCTGGGGTTCGTCGGGAACTACTGAATCCTCTGGTTCCACCAAATCTTCTGTCGTAGTTTGTGTTGCTGGAACTTCTTCCAGTTCTACCTCCTTGCCACTGATTTCTTTTTCAAGAAATTCCTTTTCTAAAATGGTGGCATGTCGAGAAACAAACACCTTTTGTTCCTCGGTGTGGTAAAAGATATATCCGCGTGAATGATTGGGATATCTAATAAACATACACAGAAAAGACCTTGCGCCGAGATTGTCCGGATTCTGTGTTTTCACATATGCTGGACAATCCCATATCTTAACATAATTAAGATATGGTCTCTTTCATTTCCATATCTCATATGGAGTCGTAGGCACTGATTTGGTAGGAACCATATTCAATAGGTGTATGGCTGTCTCAAGCGCATACCCCTAGAAGAAAATAGGCAACTCAGCAGTGCTCATCATAGAGCGCACCATATCTAATAGGGTGCGATTCCTCCGCTCCGATACACCATTGTGCTGTGGTGTATAGGGAGGAGTAAGCTGAAAGAGAATCCCGTTCTCTTTTAGATTGTCCAGAAATTCATTGCTCAAGTATTCTCCTCCTCGATCAGATCGAAGGATCTTAATACTTTTGCCCGTTTGGTTCTCTACTTCGTTCTTATATTCTCTGAATTTCTCAAAAGCTTCAGACTTGTGTTTCAACAGGAACACATGTCCGTATCTTGAGAGATCGTTAGTGAATGTAATGAAGTACGAGGAACCGTTCCTGGCATAGGTAGACATGGGACCACATACATCACTATGTATCTGCCCTAAGAGTTCACTAACTCTTTCTCTGTTTCCACTAAACGGAGTTTTGGTCATCTTGCCTTTGAGACATGACTGGCAAGTTTCATAGGATGAAAATTCAAACGGATTCAAATATCCATCCTTGTGTAACTTAGCTAGTCGTGTTGCATTGATATGACCTAGTCTACAATGCCACAAGAAGGATTCGTTCATTTCTGAACTCTTCCTCTTGTGTGTGTTTTGCACATTAAGTACCGTAGTTTGGTTGAGAACGTATATGCCATTATTTAACGATCCTGATCCAATCAACTTTTGATTCAGGAAGATGTTCATAACATTATCCTGTACTACAAAATTATATCCTTCTTTACTCAGTAAAGATATTGATATAAGATTGCATATCAGGGTCGGAATGTAATAGCATTCGTTCAGAATCAATGTATTACAATTTGGCAACACAAGGTGATATTCGCCAACAGCTTTGGCTGTAACATTTGCACAATTCCCAACTCTTACGGAATGATCACCTTCTCCCAGTTCCCTACCTTTCCGTAGCCCATGCAACATATTACATATATGGGATCTCGATCCGGTATTTAATACCCAGGACGTAGAGTGAACTGAGAAACAGTTCTCGATAACTAACACACCTGAAGAAGATGCATCATCATGCTTATTCTTCGTTTGGGCGGCGTGAGAATCTGGATATTCTCCTAATTCCTGCTCGGACTTATAACAATTATAAGTGGGAGCGGGACCAACGTTCCCCTGCTAAGTATAATAAGTGGGTTCAGTCAATACATTCATATTTTTATCTTGATTAAGGCCAGACAGGGTCGCTACCTGGAGAGAGAGAGAAGAAAACACTTTAGCGTATGCTCTTGCAAGATTAGATTGGTTATTATCTTATCTAATCAGGATGGCTCCCACTGCTTTTTATCAAATCTTCCTTAAAACCCTAAAAGGTAAGACTAGCCTGGATTAATTACACTTTACAAGTTCGCCAATCTTTCGGCCAGGCCAGTGTTGGTACTTTGAGGGAGGTTCCCCGTGCTTTCGCACGGACCTAATTAGTATAAACTTCGTTTTCCCAGAGGCATAACCCCGTTAACACCTTTCTAGACACCTACTTGATCGGCTAATTGTCCTGTATAAAACTCTCCCAGGAGTAACTCTTACTCGCAGTGGGTATCGGAATCCTACTATCTCATATGAGGTATGCAATCTCATTGTAAATTTCAACTTTTGAAACTCCCGATAATTCTTTTGCCCCTAGCGTCCCATGACCTTGACGCAGGCCAACAAACCATGGTCCGCTAGTCAAGTTCAACCCGTACATTTCTTTATTGAATTAAACCTACCCGCACGACCCTTGACGCAGGCCAACAAAGTCGTACGACTACCCTGTAGGGTTCCTAGGCACTCTAACAAGGTTCTATAAGGAATCAACCATGCCCGATTCAAAAAAAAAAATAGCCGTGCCGAACAACCCTAACCAAGATCGTATACTAGAGATCATGCGAAAACTAGCAAGCTAAACATTTTAACTATAAGTGAAAGGGATTACAACCTATGTAGATCCGGTCCTTCACTTCTAAACCTCCGAGTTGACGCCCCTTCATTCCGATCATCGGGATCCCGGACTCTAGCGATGGTTTCCTCGGAGAAATGAGCGAGCTAGGTCGTTGACTTCGAGGCCGAAGATGATCTACGTCGAGGAGACTCAAACTCAAGCTCCATCTTCACTAGGTCATGAACTTTGTGATGAGAACACCCTAAACTAAATGGAAAGTAGTAGAGGATGATGAAATAGGAAATGTGTTTACTTTAGATTTGGATTTCTCACTCTTAATCTTCACTTGAAAAATTTCTAGTAAGGTTTTCTTCACTTGAAGAAGAGGAAGAAGAAGAAAAGAATAAGAATGAATTATATTTTTAAAATGAATAATCAAGTGAAGTCTATCATAATGCAACCATGGGTGAGCTAACCTATGTAGAGACTAAACCATAGTTAATTATAATGGTTTGGTTAATGAATATCTTAAACAAGACAAAATGAGTGGACTTTGTCAAAGTTGCTTTAAGCTTCATGAAGCTTCAAGCCATGACAAAAGAAGCCACCATTTTGAATAATTAAGATAAATCAAAACCTAAATTATAATTAACATGGTGTATGTCAGACACCCACCCATGTTTGAATGTATCATCAATCATGATACAAACTAGTGCACAAACATATATCACATATACTACTTGTGCACATAAAGTGAGAAAGTCAATCTTAAGTGAACAAATACTAGTTAATGTAAAGTAATATATCAAATATATAATTATACATTAAATCATTAAATCAACACTTGATTTAACGATCCGGTCATATCGCATATAACCGACTAATATCTAGTGTATCAATGTATCGAATCAACACTTGATTCGGTACCCCGGCTATATCTCATATAACCGACTAATGATACAAATCATGAGAATAGAATACAGTATCTCATACTGGTATTATTCTTGGTCCCACACATATCTCATATGCGCTCCTATTTCGTTTCGCTTGAGCCAGGAAACCTCTGTATAGGACTCTAAAGACTCGTCAATACGCCGGCAGTAGGTGGTGATCATATCAATCACCCACAAGCCGCAAGCGGTCTGCTAAACGTAACGGCCACCCGGGTATTGAGCGATCAGAAGATCAACGAGCAAGCCTGCTCACACTCCTGTGAATCCAATCAGTAACACTTACCGCACAGTCCGGTCTGTTCGTCTGGTATGTCGCATATCTCGCCTAGGGGTGGTAAACGTCAGACCCCAGTAGCTTGATAAGTCATGCCGATGTAAGGTCCACAACAAGCGTGAAACTACTGATAACACTTACCAGTAAATCACTGCAACCCTGGCCAGGGATTTCCAGTTATGGCCAGTCGAGCATAGCGCAACATCAACCCCCAATACCGGGAGAGACGAATCCCCTCCTATCGCTCATTGCCTCCATGTGAATCGGGACTGTACCCAAAAACCACCTGTTTGCACGACTCAGTAGAGCCGTGGTAGGGTGGAAATCAAAGCACAGTGGGAGACACACAAGACTCTATGACGATCTCGGGTCAACAGACTAAGCTGTACCAGTGTCACCAGAGAACTGCCATCTTACGTGAGGTATAATACCATCTGGGAGTTCTCGGTGAGTCCGTTCAGTGTACCCAGTCACCACTGAGCACCCGCATACCATCTCTGATGTCAAACATCAATGGCTATGGGATCTTCCATCGCCCATCATATGGGTCGAGAAGATATACGCTAGTCTACTCTGGAATATCGATGCCCCGTCTCGATATTCCCACAACTAGGAACATTGAAGGATGTACTCATGGACTACCCAGGCCCCACTAGTATAATCTGCATCATAGTCCTGCAAGTCGAGTACACATCCTAAGAGATTTATCAACATGTAACAGAGAGACAGAAAGTATGCATGTTAAGATAAAGAGCAACCAGATAGCCTACTATCATGTCGAGCAAGAAAGTCCTTCCTATATATGTCCCAGCATCCACTACAATATACATCTCTTGTACAGTAATGGCCTCTAGGGCATACATATAACTAACAATCTCCCACTTGCACTAGGGCCATCTGTAGCAGTGGTTGTTGTATCTCATACTCAATCATCCCATAAAAGTCTCTCTCTGGGAAAAGGCCTTTGTGAGTGGATCCGCCGTGTTGTCCTCTGAGTCTACTCTCCTAACCTCGATCACCCTGGAGATCTACTATCTCCATGATCAGGTGACACTGCCTTGGAATTTGTCCGGGTCACTGATGGGACCGGGGTTCCTTAGGCCAAAGCCACACTTCCATTGTCATACAATGGTAGGAACCTAGTTCATCTCATGAACTAATATACACCCAAACTGCCTCTTAGGTAGTATCTTTGATAGCGATGTCACCAGCCTTTATCGTCTAGTTTGCCACGGTTTCTTAGCTTGGAACTCTTCCAACATACCGTCCCTCCGCTGAGGGTAAAGACAATGCCTGTGACTGACATTCAGTCGTCCTTATCACCCTGGAACTTTTCCAGTGATTCTCCCCAGGATCAACTGATACCATCTCACTACAACTAGTGAGAATCCTAACATCCAATTAGATCTATCTTATAGATCCAAAACCCAGGATTTAGGAGGTATCACTTTGATCCTATATGGAGAATCCATGCGATAAGAGGAGATTGACCGAGCGTAGCATAGGAAACTCTTTTCCTATCAAGAGTATGTTGTCCACGTACAATACGAGGATGACCACCTTACTCTCTACTACCTTTTTGTATATACAAGGTTCATCTACTATTTTGATGAAGTCAAACTCTTTGACTACCACATCAAAACATACGTTCTAACTCCGCGATGCCTGCTTTATCCTGTAAAGCAACTTGCACACGTTTTCGCTGCTCCCACTGTCTACGAAGCCCTCTGGTTGTGTACTTATAGACGCTCTCTTCTAAATCAATATTTAGAAAAGCAGTCATGACACCCAACCACCAGATATCGTAATCATGGTTTGTAGCAATGGCAAGTAGGATCCGGATGGACTTAAGCACAGCCACTGGAAAGGGTTTCATCATTATCCACGCCTGGTCGATGACGAAAACCTTTAACAAGTCTAGCTTTGAAAGTCTCAACATTTCCATCTAAACCAAGTAATCTTCTCAAGATATACTTGCTTCTGATGGGGATTTAACCCTTCAGATATAGCATCCAAAGTCCATACATTGTTGGTGTACATGGATTCCATCTCAGATCGCTAAGCATCCAGCCATTCTTACAGAGACCCTACTCTTGATGGCCTTCTCGAAACTAGTTGGGTCATCATCTCATGATGCAATTCCCGCTCCCACTGTCATCGAGAAACCGAAGTATCTCTCAGGCGGATGAGGAACCCTGCTAGATCGGCGGAGAGGCTGAGGTTCGTTGGAATCTATTGAATCTTTTGGTACTACCAAATCATCTGCAGTAGTTTGTATAGATGGAACTCCTTCCAGTTCTACCTCATGACCACTAATTTCTTCATAAGAAATTCGCTTTCAAAAAGGTGGTGTGTTGAGAAACAAAACATATTTTGTTCCTCTGTTAGGTAGAAGATATTCCCTTGCGAATGCTTGGGATATCCAACAAACTTCTACAGAACAAACTTTTCCTCGAGCCTGTCCGGATTTTGCTTTTAGACATAGGCCGGACAACCCCAAATCTTAACAAACTTAAGATATGGGCTCTTCCCATTCCATATCACATATGAAGGGGTAGGCAATGGATTTGATTGGAACCCCATTCAATAGGTATGCGGCTTCTCAAGTGCACAACTCCCTAAAAGGAAAACGGAAACTCAGTAGTACTCATCATAGAGCGCACCATATCAAATAGGGTGTGTTTGCTCCGCCCCGATACACCGACGTTCTGTGGTGTATGCGGAGGAGTAATGCTGAGAGAGAATCTCATTCTCCTTTAGAATAATCCAGGAATTCCATGCTCAAGTATTCTCCCCCCTGATCACATCAAAGGACATAATACTTATACCCGTTTTTGGTTCTTTACTTCTAACTTATATTCGGTGATTATCTCAAAAGTTTCGGAATAGTGTTTCAACAGGAACATATGTCTGAATCTAGAGAGATGATCAGTGAATGTAATGAAGTACAAAGAACCAGTCCTGGCATATGTAGACTGGGGACCTACATACATCACTATGTATCAGTCCCAAAAGTTCAATAACTCTTTCTCTGTTTCCAGTAAACAGAGCTATCGTCATCTTATCTTTGTGACATGACTGGCAAGTTTCACAAGATGTAAATTCAAACTGATTTAAATATGCATCTAAATGTAACTTCAGCTAGTCGGGTCACATTGATATGACCTAGTCTACAATACCTCAAGAAGGAATCGTTCATTTCTGAACTCTTCCTCTTGTGCGTGTTCTGTACGTAAGGAACTGTGGTTTGATTTAGAATGTATATGCTTTTAGATAACGTGCCTGAACCGATCAACTTTTGATATAGGAAATGTTCAAAACATTATCCTACAATACAAAATTATATCCTTCTTTAATAAAAAGAGACTGATATGATGTTGTATATCAGGTTCGGTATCTAATAACATTCGTTCAGAATCAATGTATTCTAGTAATATAGGGTGATAACTGCCAACATCTTGGCTGCAACAATTGCACTGTTTTCAACTCTTGAAATTTATCACCTGTTCTCAGTTCTCTACCTATCTGAAGCCCATGTAACAGATTACATATATGGGAACCTAATCCGGTATCTAATACCCAGGACGTAGAGGATACTAAGAAACGGTTCTTTGTAATGAAAACACCCGAAGAAGATGCATCATCATGCACTTTTTTCGTTTGGGCGGCATGGGAATTCTGGTAATCCCTAATTTCCTGCTCTGTCTTATAACAATTATAAGTTGGACCGGGACCAACGTTCCCCAGCTCAGTATAACAAGCGGGTTCGGTCAATACATCTATATTATTATCTTGATTAAGGCGTGACATGGTCGCTACCTGGAGAGAGAGAGAAGAAAACACTCTGCGTGCGCTCTTGCAAGATTAGATTGGTAATATATTTTATCTAATCAGGATGGCTCCCACTGTTTCTATCAAATCTTCCATCAAACCCTAAAAGGAAAGACTAGCCGGGATTAATTACACTCTACAAGTTCGCCAATCTTTCAGCCAGGCCAGTGCCGGTACTTTGAGGGAGGTTTCCCGTGCTTTCGCACGGACCTAATTAAAATAAACCTCGTTTTCCCAGGGGCGTAACCCCGTTGACACCTTTCTAGACACCTACTTGATCGGCTAATTACAAAGTGCAAAACTCTCCCAGGAGTAACAATTACTCGCAGTGGGTATCGGGATCCAACTATCTCATAGAAGGTATGCAATCTCATTGCAAATTTCAACACTTGAAACTCCCGATAAAGGTTTTTACCCCTAGCACCTATGACCTTGGCTATGGTCAACAAATCATAAGCACTAGTCAAGTTCTACCCGTCATTTCATGATTAATTAGACCCACCCACATGACCCTTGGCTAAGGTCAACAAAGTCACATGACTGTCCTAACTAATCGCATCATATACTGTGTAGGAAGACATCACTTAGCCACCGTACACTACGCCTCGGCTATGGTCGATAAACGCAGCACGAATACTAAGTACTCTACTTCCTAAAATGACGGAGGGTTGCGGATGGTTTTTAAGAAAACCTTTAACGCTTTGAACTTGATCTCGTTGTAGAATCAAATGGTTTTAAATGGAGTGTTTTTGAGGTTTTTGCTAGTTTCGCTAAAGAGGTCACTCCCGGTGAAGGGATCTCGGCTTTTTCCTCGTCGAATGAGGTGCAGGATATTCACAATACCACTATGCAAAGTAAGAACTAGAAAAGCAGTCAAAAGACAAACCGAAGGTTCTAGCATCTGCTAATTATTGCTAAAGAGGTCACTCCCGGTGAAGGGATCTCGGCTTTTTCCTTATCGAATAAGGTGCTGGATGTTCTACAAGGAACACCGCTATGCAAAGCAACAACTAGAGCTACCTAATTTTTGAAATTCGATTCCACAACATCATTTAGGTTTATTTTCTTTCATTAATCTCATTAATGAATGTCCCATCATTTAAGTCCACCTAAACATCACAGATAAATACAACGTACACTTATGCCATCCGCATTCGCCTCGATGTCCCATCTGCACCGTTAGGTTAGGTAACTAACGGTAGAGCGGGGCAGGGCTAGTGCGGGTGTAAAACATAAGCAATGTCTATATAATATATCATATATACTATATACAATATCTATCTGAACATATCACATGATCACATTACAGATAACGCAGCAGAAAATATCATATGAAATATTGGATATATTAGGTCGTCCGTGTTTTATTTTGAGCCTGTATAAAACACGAATTCCACGGTCGTGATGAATAGCCAATCCCAAACCCCTAGAACCCTACGAGAGCGGCAAGCAACCTTACCAATTCTATAGTTAGGAGACCCGGACTCGACTCCTCGAGATGGTCTCCCACTGGACCCTAGAACCCGGTCACTTGTGCTCCCCGCTTTGGGTCTATCCTAATGCGGAAAACTAAATAATATACAATGGTGGCATCATCCTCAGCCCGGAAGTGCCCCAATAAAAGAATATTACATACAATGAATTTTACATGAATGAAAAAGAAAAAACTCCCATCTCACATAAAAAACCCAGGCTATTCAATCACGACGATCCAATATAACATATCCAGCAACACATAACATCGCATGTCATCAACGTAAGTAAATATGCCCATCCCAATTGTCGTTGATATATAGCACTTACGGTCGCAGAAAAGAAAGTGTAAAACTACTACAGTTGGAATCCGCAACCTCCTTAGACATCGCATGCCTAACCAAATGAATTCCTTAGACATCACATGCCTAACATTTATAAACCCCGCATTTTAGTCTCATCATCGAAAACTCTTTTCAATATAAAGTCGGGCAATTCAACAAGATTCCCGACATCCTGATCGAATGCTCGTCGCAAACTTTAGTAGACGGCCGCACTCCCGGATGCCGTCGAAGAAGTGCACTAAGGCGGAACACCGCTGCCGCGAGCACCCGAACGGATGCTTTTGGCGACGGGGTTCTCCTACATTCACTTGGTCAGGGCTATGGGGCGTGGCTGTCTATTAAGTTTACCGGCGAGTATCCGCGTACGCTACGTGATTGCGACGGAATTTTGATCACATCAAAATTCCGTGGCAACCGATCAAATGAGACTAAACTGCTATGTTTATAACATTCAAATTAGTTATCTCATAACTACTTATGGATTCCAAATATTGTATCACATTCCAGATAAATAGACAATGTTAAACTTTCCGATCGAATAATCAAACACCCAAGTTTTCCCAAATAGCTCAACACTTGAGATAAGTTTAAAAACATCCATTTCATGCCACAGTACCAACGGTCCAGCCGTAGAAGGGTCAAGCCAACGCCTCATATGTGGCACGCCGTACCGCCCCAAACCCTAAGGTTCAAAAGGCAGTTCAAGACGGTCACATAATCGAGTTATGGTTTGTTGTCTTCTAGAGGGTCCATCGCGTTACTTGCACGACTTAGAACGTTCTAAACTACGGAAAAATCCAACACCTGGAAATTTTCCGGCAGGGGAAAACGTGAGTTATTGATATCCAGTCGAACTTTTTAACACGTTCTAAAATTACCCGGACAAAATAAACAAAGTTAAATAATTCGATCGAATCATCGAGTCCCCATTACAACCCAGAAAACTCAACTCTTGAGTATTAATTAAAAATTCCCAGAAGAATCAGGAAGCAACTACGGTTATTACTGTGCAAAGCACTGTCCCTGATGCTATAGTTAGGCCGCGGAACCGTCGCGCAAGCCAGGTTACGGCCGCGGTTCCGCGACGCTTTGATCGAATTAGGGGCACGTGGTGCACAGTAATTCCTAGAAAACCCTGCTGATTTTTTTGAGTATTTTTAATTCACTAAAAATCACAGTTTTGAAAAATTTCCAGAGAAGGGTAAAAACTAGGGTTTCGGGGTTCGATCGGACTTTAAACTTCGTCTAGACTTCGCCTAAACCTCTAGCTTGTCTCTGATACCACTGTAGGGTTCCTAGGCACTCTAACAAGGTTCTACAAGGCATCAACCATGCCCGATTCAAAAAAAATAGCCGTGCCGAACAACCCTAACCAAGATCGTATACTAGAGATTATGCGAAAACTAGCAAGTTAAACATTTTAACTACAAGTGAAAGGGATTACAACCTTTGTAGATCCGGTCCTTCACTTCTAAAGCTCCGTGTTGACGTCCCTTCGCTGCGATCATCGGGATCCCGGACACTAGCGATGGTTTTCTCGGAGAAATGAGCGAGCTAGGTCGTTGACTTCGAGACCGAAGATGATCTACGACGAGGAGACTCAAACTCAAGCTCCATCTTCACTGGGTCATGAACTTTGTGAAGAGAACACCCTAAACTAAATGGCAAGTAGTAGAGGATGATGAAATAGGAAATGGGTTTACTTTAGATTTGGATTTCTCACTCTTAATCTTCACTTGAAAAATTTCTAGTAAGGTTTTCTTCACTTGAAGAAGAGGAAGAAGAAGAAAAGAATAAGAATGAATTATATTTTTAAAATGAATAATCAAGTGAAGTCTATCATAATGCAACTATGGGTGAGCTAACCTTTGTAGAGACTAAACCATAGTTAATTATAATGGTTTGGTTAATGAATATCTTAAACAATACAAAATGAGTGGACTTTATCAAAGTTGCTTCAAGCTTCATGAAGCTTCAAGCCATGACAAAAGAAGCCACCATTTTGAATAATTAAGATAAATAAAAACCTAAATTATAATTAACATGGTGTTTGTTACACACCCACCCATGTTTGCATGTATCATCAATCATGATACAAACTAGTGCACAAACATATATCACATAAACTACTTGTGCACATAAAGTGAGAAAGTCAATCTTAAGTGAACAAATACTAGTTAATGTAAAGTAATATATCAAATATATAATTATACATTAAATCATTAAATCAACACTTGATTTAACGATCCGGTCATATCGCATATAACCGACCAATATCTAGTGTATCAATGTATCGAATCAACACTTGATTCGGTACACCGGCTATATCTCATAAACCGACTTATGATACAAATCGCGAGAATAGAATACAGTATCTCATACTGGTATTATTCTCGGTCCCGCACATAGCTCATATGCGCTCCTATTTCGTTTCGCTTGAGCCAGGAAACCTCTGTGTAGGACTCTAAAGACTCGTCAATACGCCGGCAGTAGGTGGTGATCATATCAATCACCCACAAGCCGCAAGCGGTCTGCTAATCGTAACGGACACCCGGGTATTGAGAGATCAGAAGATCAACGAGCAAGCCTGCTCACACTCCTGCGAATCCAATCAGTAACACTTACCGCACAGTCCAGTCTGTTCGTCTGATATGTCGCATATCTCTCCTAGGGGTGGTAAACGTCAGACCCCAGTAGCTTGATAAGTCATGCCGATGTAAGGTCCACAACAAGCGTGAAACTACTGATAACACTTACCAGTAAATCACTGCAACCCTGGCCAAGGATTTCCAGTTATTTCCAGTCGAGCATAGCGCAACATCAACCCCCAATAACGGGAGAGACGAATTCCCTCCTATCGCTCATTGCGTCTATGTGAATCGGGACTGTACCCAAAAACCACCTATTTGCACGACTCAGTAGAGCCACGGTATGGTGGAAATCAAAGCACAGTAGGAGACACACAAGACTCTATGACGATCTCGGGTCAACAGACTAAGCTGTACCAGTGTCACCAGAGAATTGCCATCTTACGTGAGGTATAATACCATCTGGGAGTTCTCGGCGAGTCCGTTCAGTGTACCCAGTTACCACTGAGCACTCGCATACCATCTCTGATGTCAAACACCAATGGATATGGGATTATCCATCGCCCATCAAATGGGTCGAGAAGATATACGCTAGTCTACTCTGGAATATCGATGCCCCGTGTCGATATTCCCACGACTAGGAACATTGAAGGATGTACTCATGGACTACCCAGGCCCCACTAGTATGATCTGCATCATAGTCTTGCAAGTCGAGTACACATCCTAAGGGCTTTATCAACATGTAACAGAGAGACAGAAAGTATACATGTTAAGATAAAGAGCAACCAGATTGCCTACTATCATGTCGAGCAAGAAAGTCATTCCTATATATGTCCCAGCATCCACTACAATATACATCTCTTGTACAGTAATGGCCTCTAGGGCATACATATAACAAACAATCTCCCACTTGCACTAGGGCCATCTGTAGCAGTGGTTGTAGTATCTCATACTCAATCATCCCATAAAAGTCTCTCTCTGGGAAAAGGCCTTTGTGAGTGGATCCGCCGTGTTGTCCTCTGAGTCTACTCTCCTAACCTCGATCACCCTGGAGATCTACTATCTCCATGATCCGGTGACACTGCCTTGGAATTTTTCTGGGTCACTGATGGGACCGGGGTTCCTTGGGCCAAAGCCACACTTCCATTGTCATATAATGGTAGGAACCTAGTTCATCTCATGAACTAATATACACCCAAACTGCCTCTTAGGTAGTATCTTTGATAGCGATGTCACCGGCCTTTATCGTCTAGTTTGCCACGGTATCTTAGCTAGGAACTCTTCCAACATACCGTCCCTCTACCGAGGGTAAAGACAATGCCTGCGACTGACATTCAGTCGTTCTTATCACTCTGGAACTTTTCCGGTGATTCTCCCCAGGATCAACTGATACCATCTCACTACAACTAGTGAGAATCCTAACATCCAATTAGATCTATCTTATAGAGCCAAAACCCAGGATTTAGGAGGTATCACTTTGATCCTATATGGAGAATCCATGCGATAAGAGGAAATTGACCGAGCGTAGCATAGGAAACTCTTTTCCTATCAAGAGTATGTTGTCCACGTACAATACGAGGATGACCACCTTACTCTCTACTACCTTTTTGTATATACAAGGTTCATCTACTATTTTGATGAAGTCAAACTCTTTGACTACCACATCAAAACATACGTTCTAACTCCGTGATGCCTGCTTTTTCCTGTAAAGCAACTTGCACACGTTTTCGCTGCACCCACTGTCTACGAAGCCCTCTGGCTGTGTACTTATAGACGCTCTCTTCTAAATCAATATTTAGAAAAGCTGTCATGACACCCAACCACCAGATATCGTAATCATGATATGTAGCAATGGCAAGTAGGATCCGGATGGACTTAAGCACAGCCACTGGAAAAAGTTTCATCATTATCCATGCCTGGTCGATGACGAAAACCTTTAACAAGTCTAGCTTTGAAAGTCTCAACTTTTCCATCTACACCAAGTAATCTTCTCAAGATATACTTGCTCCTGATGGGGATTTAACCCTTCAGATATAGCATCCAAAGTCCATACTTTGTTGGTGTACATGGATTCCGTCTCAGATCGCTAAGCATCCAGCCATTCTTACAAAGTCCCTACTCTTGATGGCATGCTCGAAACTAGTTGGGTCATCATCTCATTATGCAATCCCCGCTCCCACTGTCATCGAGAAACCGAAGTATCTCTCAGGCGGATGAGGAACCCTGCTAGATCGACGGAGAGGCTCAGGTTTGTCGGAATCTATTGAATCCTATGGTTCTACCAAATCATCTGTTGTAGTTTGTATAGCTGGAACTCCTTCCAGTTCTACCTCATGACCACTAATTTTTTCATAAGAAACTCCCTTTCACAAAGGTGGCGTGTTGAGAAACAAAACATATTTTGTTCCACTGTTAGGTAGAAGATATTCCCTTGCGAATGCTTGGTATATCCAACAAAGTTCTACAGAACTAACTTTGCCTCGAGCTTGTCCGGATTTTGCTTTTAGACATAGGCCGGACAACCCCAAATCTTAACAAACTTAAGATATGGGCTCTTCCCATTCCATATCACATATGAAGTGGTAGGCAATGGATTTGATTGGAAACCCATTCAATAGGTATGCGGCTTCTCAAGTGCACAACTCCCTAAAAGGAAAACGGAAACTCAGTAGTACTCATCATAGAGCGCACCATATCAAATAGGGTGTGTTTGCTCCGCCCCGATACACCGACGTGCTGTGGTGTATGCGGAGGAGTAATGCTGAGAGAGAATCTCATTCTCCTTTAGAATAATCCAGGAATTCCGTGCTCAAGTATTCTCCCCCCTGATCACATCAAAGGACATAATACTTATACGCATTTTTGGTTCTCTACTTCTAACTTATATTCGGTGATTATCTCAAAAGTTTCGGACTTGTGTTTCAACAGGAACATATGCCTGAATCTAGAGAGATGATCAGTGAATGTAATGAAGTACAAAGAACCGGTCCTGGCATATGTAGACTGGGGACCTACATACATCACTATGTATCAGTCCCAAAAGTTCAATAACTCTTTCTCTGTTTCCAGTAAACAGAGCTATGTTCATCTTATCTTTGTGACATGACTGGCAAGTTTCACAAGATGTAAATTCAAAATGATATAAATATGCATCTAAACGTAACTTCAGCTAGTCGGGTCACATTGATATGACCTAGTCTACAATACCTTAAGAAGGAATCGTTCATTTCTGAACTCTTCCACTTGTGCGTGTTCTGTACGTAAGGAGCTGTGGTTTGATTTAGAATGTATATGCTTTTAGATAACGTGCCTGAACCGATCAACTTTTGATATAGGAAATGTTCAAAACATTATCCTACAATACAAAATTATATCCTTCTTTAATAAAAAGAGACTGATATGATGTTGTATATCAGTTTCGGTATCTAATAACATTCGTTCAGAATCAATGTATTCTAATAATACAGGTTGATAACTGCCAACATCTTGGCTGCAACAATTGCACCGTTTTCAACTCTTGAAACTTATCACCCGTTCTTAGTTCTCTACCTATCTGAAGCCCATGTAACAGATTACATATATGGGATCCTGATCCGGTATCTAATACCCAGGACGTAGAGGATACTGAGAGACAGTTCTTTGTAATGAACACACCCGAAGAAGATGCATCATCATGCACTTTCTTCGTTTGGGCGGCATGGGAATTCTGGTAATCCGCAATTTCCTGCTCTGTCTTATAACAATTATAAGTTGGAGCGGGACCAACGTTCCCCAGCTCAGTATAACAAGCGGGTTCGGTCAATACATCCATATTATTATCTTGATTAAAGCGTGACATGGTCGCTACCTGGAGAGAGAGAGAAGAAAACATTCTGCGTGCACTCTTGCAAGATTAGATTGGTAATATATTTTATCTAATCAGGATGGCTCCCACTGTTTCTATCAAATCTTCCTTCAAACCCTAAAAGGAAAGACTGGCCGGGATTAATTACACTCTACAAGTTCGCCAATCTTTCAGTCAGGCCAGTGCCGGTACTTTGAGGGAGGTTCCCCGTGCTTTCGCACAGACCTAATTAAAATAAATCTCGTTTTCCCAGGGGCGTAACCCCGTTGACACCTTTCTAGACACCTACTTGATCGGCTAATTGCAAAGTGCAAAACTCTCCCAAGAGTAACAATTACTCGCAGTGGGTATCGGGATCCAACTATCTCATAGAAGGAATGCAATCTCATTGCAAATTTCTACACTTGAAACTCCCGATAAAGGTTTTTACCCCTTGCACCTATGACCTTGGCTATGGTCAACAAATCATAAGCACTAGTCAAGTTCTACCCGTCATTTCATGATTAATTAGACCCACCCACAAGACCCTTGGCTAAGGTCAACAAAGTCACATGACTGTCCTAACTAATCGCATCATATACTGTGTAGAAAGACATCACTTAGCTACCGTACACTACGCCTCGGCTATGGTCGACAAACGCAGCACGAATACTAAGTACTCTACTTCCTAAAGTGATGGAGGGTTGCGGATGGTTTTTAAGAAAACCTTTAACGCTTTGAACTTGATCTCGTTGTAGAATCAAATGGTTTTAAATGGAGTGTTTTTGAGGCTTTTGCTAGTTTCGGTAAAGAGGTCACTCCCGGTGAAGGGATCTCGGCTCTTTCCTCGTCGAATGAGGTGCAGGATATTCACAATACCACTATGCAAAGCAAGAACTAGAAAAGCAGTCAAAAGGAAAACCGAAGGTTGTAGCATCTGCTAATTATTGCTAAAGAGGTCACTTCCGGTGAAGGGATCTCGGCTTTTTCCTTATCGAATAAGGTGCTGGATGTTCTACAAGGAACACCGCTATGCAAAGCAACAACTAGAGCTACCTAATTTTTGAAATTCGATTCCACAACATCATTTAGGTTTATTTTCTTTCATTAATCTCATTAATGAATGTCCCATCATTTAAGTCCACCTAAACATCACAGATAAATACAACGTACACTTATGCCATCCGCATTCGCCTCGATGTCCCGTCTGCACCGTTAGGTTAGGTAACTAACGGTAGAGCGGGGCAGGGCTAGTGCGGGTGTAAAACATAAGCAACGTCTATATAATATATCATATATACTATATACAATATCTATCTGAACATATCACATGATCACATCACAGATAACGCAGAAGAAAATATCATATGAAATATTGGATATACTAGGACGTCCGTATTTTATTTTGAGCCTATATAAAACACGGATTCCACGGTCGTGATGAATAGCCAATCCCACATCCCTAGACCCCTACGAGAGAGGCAAGCAACCCTACCAATTCTAGAGTTAGGAGACACGGACTCGACTCCCCGAGATGGTCTCCCACTGGACCCTAGAACCCGGTTACTTGTGCTCCCCGCCTTGGGTCTATCCTAATGCGGAAAATTAAATAATATACAATGGTGGAATCATCCTCAGCCCGGAAGTTCCCCAATAAAAGAATATTACATACAATGAATTTTACATGAATGAAAAAGAAAAAACTCTCATCTTACAAAAAAAAAACCCGGCTATTCAAACACGACGATCGAATATAACATATCCAGCAACACATAACATCATATGTCATCAACGTAAGTTAATATGCCCATCCCAATTGTCGTTGACATATACAACGAAACCGGCGATATCACATATTACACTTACGGTCGCAGAAAAGAAAGTGTAAAACTACAACAGTTGGAATCCGCAACCTCCTTAGACATCGCATGCCTAACCAAATGAATTCCTTAGACATCACATGCCTAACATTTATAAACCCCGCATTTTAATCTCATCATCGAAAATTCTTTTCAATATAAAGTCGGGCAATTCAACAAGATTCCCGACATCCTGATCGAATGCTCGTCGCAAACTTTAGTAGACGGCCGCACCCCCGGATGCCGTCGAAGAAGTGCACTAAGGCGGAACACCGCTGCCGCGAGCACCCGAACGGATGCTTTTGGCGACGGGGTTCTCCTACATTCACTTGGTCAGGGCTATGGGGCGTGGCTGTCTATTAAGTTTACCGGCGAGTATCCGCGTACGCTACGTGATTGCGACGGAATTTTGATCACATCAAAATTCCGTGGCAACCGATCAAATGAGACTAAACTGCTATGTTTATAACATTCAAATTAGTTATCTCATAACTACTTATGGATTCCAAATATTGTATCACATTCCAGATAAATAGACAATGTTAAACTTTCCGATCGAATAATCAAACACCCAAGTTTTCCCAAATAGCTCAACACTTGAGATAAGTTTAAAAACATCCATTTCATGCCACAGTACCAACGGTCCAGCCGTAGAAGGGTCAAGCCAACGCCTCATATGTGGCACGCCGTACCGCCCCAAACCCTAAGGTTCAAAAGGCAGTTCAAGACGGTCACATAATCGAGTTATGGTTTGTTGTCTTCTAGAGGGTCCATCGCGTTACTTGCACGACTTAGAACGTTCTAAACTACGGAAAAATCCAACACCTGGAAATTTTCCGGCAGGGGAAAACGTGAGTTATTGATATCCAGTCGAACTTTTTAACACGTTCTAAAATTACCCGGACAAAATAAACAAAGTTAAATAATTCGATCGAATCATCGAGTCCCCATTACAACCCAGAAAACTCAACTCTTGAGTATTAATTAAAAATTCCCAGAAGAATCAGGAAGCAACTACGGTTATTACTGTGCAAAGCACTGTCCCTGATGCTATAGTTAGGCCGCGGAACCGTCGCGCAAGCCAGGTTACGGCCGCGGTTCCGCGACGCTTTGATCGAATTAGGGGCACGTGGTGCACAGTAATTCCTAGAAAACCCTGCTGATTTTTTTGAGTATTTTTAATTCACTAAAAATCACAGTTTTGAAAAATTTCCAGAGAAGGGTAAAAACTAGGGTTTCGGGGTTCGATCGGACTTTAAACTTCGTCTAGACTTCGCCTAAACCTATAGCTTGTCTCTGATACCACTGTAGGGTTCCTAGGCACTCTAACAAGGTTCTACAAGGCATCAACCATGCCCGATTAGAAAAAAAATAGCCGTGCCGAACAACCCTAACCAAGATCGTATACTAGAGATTATGCGAAAACTAGCAAGTTAAACATTTTAACTACAAGTGAAAGGGATTACAACCTTTATAGATCCGGTCCTTCACTTCTAAAGCTCCGTGTTGACGTCCCTTCGCTGCGATCATCGAAATCCCGGACTCTAGCGATGGTTTCCTCGGAGAAATGAGCGAGCTAGGTCGTTGACTTCGAGGCCGAAGATGATCTACGTCGAGGAGACTCAAACTCAAGCTCCATCTTCACTAGGTCATGAACTTTTTGAAGAGAACACCCTAAACTAAATGGCAAGTAGTAGAGGATGATGAAATAGGAAATGGGTTTACTTTAGATTTGGATTTCTCACTCTTAATCTTCACTTGAAAAATTTCTAGTAAGGTTTTCTTCACTTGAAGAAGAGGAAGAAGAAGAAAAGAATAAGAATGAATTATATTTTTAAAATGAATAATCAAGTGAAGTCTATCATAATGCAACCATGGGTGAGCTAACCTATGTAGAGACTAAACCATAGTTAATTATAATGGTTTGGTTAATGAATATCTTAAACAAGACAAAATGAGTGGACTTTGTCAAAGTTGCTTTAAGCTTCATGAAGCTTCAAGCCATGACAAAAGAAGCCACCATTTTGAATAATTAAGATAAATAAAAACCTAAATTATAATTAACATGGTGTATGTCACACACACACCCATGTTTGCATGTATCATCAATCATGATACAAACTAGTGCACAGACATATATCATATATACTACTTGTGCACATAAAGTGAGAAAGTCAATCTTAAGTGAGCAAATACTTGATTTAACGATCCCGTCATATCGCATATAACCGACTAATATCCCGGCTATATCTCATATAACCGACTAATGATACAAATCGCGAGAATAGAATACAGTATCTCATACTGGTATTATTCTCGGTCCCGCACATATCTCATATGCTCTCCTATTTCGTTTCGCTTGAGCCAGGAAACCTCTGTGTAGGACTCTAAAGACTCATCAATACGCCGGCAGTATGTGGTGATCATATCAATCACCCACAAGCCGCAAGCGGTCTGCTAAACGTAACGGCCACCCGGGTATTGAGCGATCAGAAGATTAACGAGCAAGCCTGCTCACACTCCTGCGAATCCAATCTCCTGCGAATCCAATCAGTAACACTTACCGCACAGTCCGGTCTGTTCGTCTGATATGTCGCATATCTCGCCTAGGGATGGTAAACGTCAGACCCCAGTAGCTTGATAAGTCATGCCGATGTAAGGTCCGCAACAAGCGTGAAACTACTGATAACACTTACCAGTAAATCACTGCAACCCTGGCCAGGGATTTCCAGTTATGGCCAGTCGAGCATAGAGCAACATCAACCCCCAATACCGGGAGAGACGAATCCCCTCCTATCGCTCATTGCCTCCAGGTGAATCGGGACTGTACCCAAAAACCACCTGTTTGCACGACTCAGTAGAGCCGTGGTAGGGTGGAAATCAAAGCACAATGGAAGACACACAAGACTCTATGACGATCTCGGGTCAACAGACTAAGTTGTACCAGTGTCACCAGAGAACTGCCATCTTACGTGAGGTATAATACCATCTGGGAGTTCTCGGCGAGTCCGTTCAGTGTACCCAGTCACCACTGAGCACCCGCATACCATCTCTGATGTCAAACCCCAATGGATATGGGATCATCCATCACCCATCACATGGGTTGAGAAGATATACGCTAGTCTACTCTGGAATATCGATGCCCCGTCTCTATATTCCCACGACTAGGAACATTGAAGGATGTACTCATGGACTACCCAGGCCCCACTAGTATGATCTGCATCATAGTCCTGCAAGTCGAATACACATCCTAAGGGATTTATCAACATGTAACAGAGAGACAGAAAGTATACATGTTAAGATAAAGAGCAACCAGATAGCCTACTATCATGTCGAGCAAGAAAGTCCTTCCTATATATGTCCCAGCATCCACTACAATGTACATCTCATATACAGTAATGGCCTCTAGGGCATACATATAACTAACATACCATAATCCAATCATATCTCATGTTACAGATAAGCACTAGTTAGCTACCGCATACTACGCCTTGACGCAGGCCAACAAACGTAGCACGAATACTAAGTAGTATCTATCTGAAATGTCGGAGGGCTACGCAGGTTTTTCAGAAAACCTATTGTGTAATGAACTTGATATCGTTGTAGAAACAAGTGATTTTGGAAAAAGGAGTGTTTTTTATTCTTTTCTAGTTTCGCTAAAGAGGTCACTCCCGGTGAAGGGATCTTGGTTCTTTCCTTATCGAATAAGGTGCAGGATATTTCATAAATACCGCGGTGCAAAGCAGGAACTATATAAGCAATCAAAACTAAACCGTGATTTTGTAGCATCTGCCAATTTTGCCTAAGATGTCACTCCCGGTGAAGGGATCTCGGCTCTTTCCTCATCGAATAAGGTGCAAGGTATATCGCATATACCACTATGCAAAGTAAGAACTGTAGCTACCCTTTTTGAAAATTTGATTCTACAACATCTTTTAGGTTTCTTTTCTTTTATTAATCTCATTAATAAATCCCATCATTTATGCTTCCTAAGCATCACGGAAGAAACAAAAATACAACGTACGCTTATGCCATCAGCATTCGCCACAATGTTCCGTTATGCACCGCTAGGTTACTTAACTAACGACATACCGGGACGGGACTAGCGCGGGTGTAAAACATAAGCAACGTTTATTATATATAATATGTAGAATAATAAAGCATTCGTCTCACGCATATAATATGATCACATCACAGTATATCAGCAGCAGAAGAAACATATGAAATATTGGATATACTAGGAGTTCCGTGTTTTATTACGAGCCTGTATAAAATACGGATTCCACGGTCGCGATGAATAGCCAAACCCACATCCCTAGACCCCTACGAGAGCGGCAAGTAACTCTGCCAATTCTAAGGTTAGGAAACCCGGTTTCGACTCCTCGAGATGGCTTCCCACTGGACCCTAAAACCCGGTTACTTGTGCTCCCCTCCTTGGGTCTATCCTAATGTGGAAAAGTAAATAATATACAATGGTGACATCATCCTCAACCCGGAAGTTCCCCAATAAAAGAATATTACATACAATGAATTTTACATGAATGAAAATCAAAACCCTCATCTCACATAAAACCCCGGCTATTCAGAACACGAAAATCCAATATAACATATCACAACAACATATAATATCTCATATCATCAACGTAAGCAAGTATGCGTATCCCGATTGTCGTTGATGTATAGAAACGAAGCCGGCAATACCTCACATACTACACTTACGGTCGCAGAAAAGAAAAGTGAAAAACTACAACATTTGGAATCCATCACCTTAGACATCGCAAACCCGAAATATCACATATTACGGATTTCATGCCTAACTATATGAATTCCACATATTGTATCACAATCACAGAATATCAATACGATGTTTAACGTTTCTATCGAATCAACATACACTCATAAATTACCCCCGTGAACTCAACACTTGAGCAAAGTCAAAACACTCAAAAACCGTGCCGCAGTGTCTATGGTCCAGCCGTAGAAAGAGTTAACCAACGCCTCACCTATGACACCACGGAACTACGGCAAACCCTAAGGTTCGATCGTGGATCCGTGCGCATAGAATCGAGTTAAGGTTATTATGTTCTTCTAGAGGGTCCATAGGGGTACTTGCACGATTTTATGAGTACAATCAACTTCGGAAAATTACAACACTTGGAAATTTCAGCGGGGTACAAAATGTGGTGTTCGAAGTTCGATCGAACCGCTAATATAGTCAAGGTTACCAGTACAGTGTTAAATTATACGACTACGAAGCACTGCGAATTATCCCCAGGTCAAACTAATCATCACATGAAAATTGGGCTAAATAAACAATACTAGAAAATCCAAAATGGAGACAAAAGAGCACAGGGGAAATACGATGAGCAGAGGGGGTGGGGGAGCGGCCAGGCCGGAAAAATTGGCTTGGGGCTCGGCCAAAATCCGAGCCCCTCTCTCCGTATTTCACCCATGTTCTTAGAATGTCCCATACTGCATTCTGCACCTATTTAAAAAAATTTTAAAGGACTTTTTGGAAAATTTCCAGAAAGCAAAATGGGGGTTTCAAAATACCATATTTCGGAGTCTATTTCGTTTTCGTAATTGTTTTAACACCGTATCTAGAATTCTAGTTTGGCTCTGATACCACTGTTGGGTTTCCCTTGCACCTAGTCTAGGGTTTGGTAGCATCACTCATGCCACTTTAAAATTTAGAGTGGTGCAAAGCAAGGAAACTATGAATCATTACTAGAATTTCTAGGGTAACTAGTTTAGATCACATACAAAGAAGTAAAGAGAGTAGGATTACAACCTTTGTAGTCTGTTCCTTCACTTCATAAGCTCCGTGTTGAGGTTCCTTCGCTGCGATCATCAAGAAGTCCGACTCTTGGGAGGCTCCATGAGGTGAATGATGCATCTTGCTTGAAGTCTTCTTGATCTAAGATGATCTACCTTGAAGAATCTCTAACCCAAGCTTACACTTCACTAATAAAGTAATTAGAGAAGCGAACACCCTAATCTAAGTGGCTAGAATAGATGAGGATGATGAAGTAGGAATTTTTCTCTCTTTTGTTTTCAGTTTCTCACCATTTATAATCACAAACACAAAAGCTAGTGAAGCTTTTTCAAGAAGAAGAAGAAGAAGCTAAACCTTTTGTGATGAATAATGAATTATTGTTATGGTTACAATTGCAACCATGGGTTAAGAATGAAAAGCTTAACCCTTGTAGAGAATAAACCATAGGTTAAGGGTTTGGGTTGGGTTAACAAATATCTTCACAAAATATCAAAGGATGAAGACAAAAGTCAAACCTTCATGAAGCTTCATGAAAACTCATCCAAAACTTAACCCTAATCCAAACCCTAACTAGGTTTAAACTCTAAAACCATGTTGCATTTGTAACCCTAACATGTTACAATATTATATATCACATATACAATATATTTTGTAACAAAAAAAATAATACAATTAACATATATCGCATATACATCAATGTATTATCCAGTGAGAAGAGCTTATATTAGTTAACGTAATGTAATATATCGCATATATAATTATACATTAACCTATCAAATCAACACTTGATCCAACAATCCGGCTATATTACATATAACCGACTAATATAGCATGTACCATTTCATCGAATCAACACTTGATCCGATGACCCGGATATATCACATATACCCGGCCGATATCACATATCGCGGGAATAGAATACGGTATCTCATATCGTATTATTCTCGGTCCCGCGTATATCACATAAGTTCTCCTACTCCGTTTTGCCTGAGCTAGGAAACCTATGTGTAGGACTCTAAAGAATCGTCAATACGCCGGCAGTAGGTGATGATCATATCAAACACCCACATGCTGCAAGCGGTCAGGTAAACGTAACAGCCACCCAGGTATTGAGCGATCAGAAAATCAACAAGCAAGCCTGTACATTCTCCTGTGAATCCAATCAGTAACACTACCGTACAGTCCGATCTCTTCGTCTGATATGTCGCATATCAAGTCTAGGGGTGGTAAACGTCAGACCCCATTAACCGATAAGTCGTGTCAATGTGAGGCTCATAACGGGTCGAGAAACTACTAATAACTCTTACCAGTAGCACTCCATATCATCCCTGGCCAGGGACTTCCAGTTATAGTCAATCGAACACAGCAAAACATCAACTCCGTATACCGGGAGAGACGAAACCCCTCCTATCGCTCATTGCCTCCATGTGATTCGGGACTGTACCCAAAAGCCACCGTTTTGCACGCCCACTTGGACGTGGTAAGATGGAAATCAAAGCACAGTGGGAATCACATAAGACACTTTGACGATCTCGGGTCTACAGACTAATCTGTACCAGTGTCACCGGAGAACTGCTATCTGACGATAGGTATAATACCATCTAAGAGTTCTCGGCGAGTCCGTTCAGTGTACCCAGTCTCCACTGAGCACCCGTACACCGTCTTTGATGTCAAACACCGATGGATATGGGATCATCCATCGCCCATCATATGGGTCAAGATGCGTATACGCTAGTCTACTCTGGAATATCGATGCCCTGTCTCGATACTCCCTCGACTAGGAACAGTTATAGGATGTACTCGTTGACTACCATGGCCCCACTACTATGATCTCATCATAGTCCTCGTAGCCAAGTATATATCCTAAGGGCTTTATCAACATGTGAGAGCAAGACAGTAAACCAATACAAGTCAACATGTTAAGACAAAGTGAAACCAAATAGCATACTATCATGTCGAGCAAGAAAGTCCTATCTATATATTCCAAGCATCCACTATAATATACATCATTTGTACAACAATGGCCTCTAGGGCATATATATATATAACAAAGAACTCTTCTTTATTCATCATTCACTCAAAAGCTCACTACAATATCAATGGAGAATAGATGAAGAGGAAGAGGAAGTTACAAGTTATTATCCTAAATGCTAATACAAGAAAAGCATCCTTTACTTGGCTTGAAACTGGCTATTTATAGGCAGATACAAGAAACCCTAGGGCTAAAATCTAAGCCCAAATGAAGTTACAAAACTACCCCCGAAATCCGATCCATCACTGAGTTGACTCGGCCGCGGAACCGCCGCATAAGTGCCACATTGGCCACGGTTCCGCGGCCCTTTGGGTGAATTGCAGTGTCATTTTTTCTGGGGTTTTCCATGTTATTGTTCTTCTCTGTTTAGTACACTTGGTTTCTCAGAATCTCTTCATTATTCTCCCAGATTCTCAACAGTCCAAAAAATTGAAAAGAATGTGGAATTTTTCCTCGATCTTCTTGAGCTCCGCGTTATAAACTTGGTTCTTGAGCTACCTCCTTATGCTTTGTGCATGAATGACCTTTGATTAACATTTTTTCCCTAGAACTGGTAGGCGGCATATGACGAATGGTGAGCGGAGACCCGTATTATTATCTGTTGTTGGCAGTTGTCCCGAATTTGTCGCGACTATTCTTGATTTTTATTGTTTAGAGCTGAGAACCTGTAACCTGCAATTATTTAGCAAACACGGATCAAGAGTACGTACCTATATGCAATGCGATAAAGAATGAGCGGTAAAAAAGTGCAAAATTCTGATATGAACAAGGTCAAAGCCTATGACTGTCACATCAAAAATAGATGATCTATCTCCGCTATATTTGCTTTAGTCTATAAATAGACATAAGCTACTTGCCCACTATGCTTCCGTTGCTCCCACTGACTACAACAACCCTTTGGCAGAGTCATATACACGTGCATTTCTAAAGCTAGTTTAGAACGACGCTATACTCATCCTCCTACCGGGTCTCATAGCCTAGAACAACAGCAATGGCAAGTCTGGGTAAACAAGAACCTCCCTGTCACCTTCTCTGAGAAGACCGAAGTACCTCTCGGGTGCCCGAGGTTACCCACCATATCTGCGGAGTGGCTAATGGAATGTCAATACCAATTTAATCTTTATGTTCTATTAAATTTTCAGTAATCGTTTGTGGTTCTGGAATCACTTCCAGTTCTACCATACTCCTACATATATTTTCTGAAAAGAATCCATTTTACTAAAACTGTGGCGAGTGAAGAACAATATATCTATTTATCATCCAGATGGTAGAAAGTTAACCATCGACATAGCCCGTGATAACCCACAAACAGCCATTACTGAAACGTGCCTTAAGTTTATCCAGAGTCTGGTTTTAAGCATAAGCCGGACAACTCCATATACTTTAACATCGTTAAGATATGAACCATTCTATATACAATATAGAAACAGAGACACTAATTTAATTGGAACCAGATTCAAATCATGCAGCTGTTTCCAGTGCATGTCAACTAAGTGGAATGAGGCCAAGAAACATTACTCATCTAAGAGTACATCCACATATGAGAAACCTGAAAGTGAAGCAAGTTCTCAAAACCATTACTATCAACGGAATACCTAGCACAAGTATCTACATTTTCGATCACCTTGAAGAATCCCGATACTTGCAACATGTGGTTCTCTACTTTATTCATATACCTATAACTTCTCAAAATTTGGACCTTGTATTTCAATGAAACACATATCTAAAAACTAGAGAAGTCACAAGTAAACAGAATATAATACGAGTACCAACCCCTTTGTCCTAGTAGACACTGGACAACATACAATACATTGTATAAGTCCCCTGAGTTAAATAACTCATACCCTGTGCGTCGTAGATTGAAAACTGTACTATGGTTAAGAAGAATTACACCGTTGTTGAATGCTCCTTACCTAACCATCAACTGATATAGGTAAATGTCATGGACATAATTTCATAAAGTTATATCTCACTTTATAAAATAAACGTGCAGATATATCAGTTTGAAATTGGTGCGTAACAATCAGATATTCAAAACCAAATATTTGTCGTCAGGAAAAACCCAGGTGATTTCCTCAAATATCACCAATTACAACGAATTCCGATATAATGAGGATATAATCACCTAATTCCCAATATTCTACTCCCACTCATCATCTGTAACATTATACAGATGTGAGAATCAAATTTGGTAAATACATACCATGGAGTAACAATCTAATTGGGAAATCAGTTTTCAATTAACAACTCACAGTGAAACTAAAACATGAAAATATTTCGAAAGGGTATCCGGGTATTCCTAGTAATGCCTCTTCCACTATCCACATTCATGATTGTAACCGTATATTTCCTTGCCATCGCTCCAATCCCTTTATTTGTCTTTACTCATTACCTTTTGTACACCACACTTAGGCTAATTGATTTTATTCCTTCCCTGCATTTCGGCACTAGCCTAAGGTTTGGAAGAAGATTATCCAATAAGCGTAATAGGTGTACCCTCCTAATCCTAGGAGCCTTCGCAACCTGAGAGAATGTAAAAATAAAGGACAACCCGAATACTCCTATTCGATTTCTTCTGAACCGGAATCCATCCTCGAACTGGAACAAGTTCCTTCGAGTTCGTATGTAACTATACGATGGCTTATCCAATAAAAGTGGATCTTTGTAGTGATACGGAATGTTCCGGAGAATGAAAAGGTGAAGTAGGAGTGGCAATGATATACGTGGTTTCGTCGTGAATGATAGCAGTCGCAATTTACTTTGCCCTATTTCTAATCCATTTATTTGTCTTTACTTATTACCTTCTTTGCACCACACTTAGGCTAATCGGTTTTCTTCCTTCCCTACCGTTCGGCACTAGCCTATGGTTTGGAAGAAGACTATCCAATAAGCGTAATAGTCTCCTAAATACCAGGAGCTCTCGCAACATGAGAGAAGGTAAAGGGAAAAGACAACTGAATAGCCCTATTCTATTTCTCCAGAACCGGAAACCATCCTCGAATCTGAAACGAGTTTCTTCGAGTTCGTATGTAACTATACGATGGTCATATCCAATAAATGTGGATCTTCATAGTGATACGGAATGTTCCGGAGAAATGCAAAGGGTAAATGTAGGAGTGGCAATGATATATGCAACTATGACAATTCAAAAACCAATGTAATTTAAGAAGGTTCGGTTAACTTGGTTCATGATTTTTAGTTTAGGGTCGGGCCATGGTCGCTGCCAAAGAGAAAGAGAGAGAAAAGAAACACTCAGCTGTTAGTGATATATGCCCTAGAGGCCATTATTGTATCATAGCGGATTGTATATTACTTAATGGGAGCTTGGGATATACACGGATATAGTAACAGTCTTTCTCAAAATGGTAGTATGCTACCTGGTTTGTTTCTACCTCAATATGTGCATGTGTTTTCTTAGCATATCGCTTATACATATTGGTAGAGCCCTTAGGATCTTTGCTTGATTACCAGCATTGTGATGGCAGTCACGCTAGTGGGGGCTGGGTAGTCTATAAGAACATCCTATACAGGTCCCTAGTCGTAGGATTATCGAGACAGGGCATCGATACTCTACAGTAGACTAGTGTATACGCTTCTCATCCCAGCAGGGGAGATGGTCTGCCCCACAGCCATCAGTACGTCATACTGGAGATAGTATGCAGGTGCTCATTAGGTTATGAGTACACTGGACAGGACTCGTCGGGAACTGTTGGTAGGTATTATACCTGTAGTCGGGTAGCAGTTCCCAGGTGACATGAGTGCAGCTTAGTCCGTCGAGTTGACACTGCTACTTCGCCTCGAGTGTGTTCCCACTGTACTTTGATTACTACCCTACCACGGCTTAAAGGAGTCATGCAAACAGGTAGTAGTTAGGTGCAGTCCCGAAGCACTTGGAGGCAGTGGCGGTTAGATAGGATTTGTCTCTCCCGGTATTGGGGTTTGATATCGCGCTGTGTTTGGAAGGCCATTACACAAAGTCCTTGGCCAAGGCAAGCGAGATTTACTGGTTGGTATTCCAGTAGTTTCTCAGGGTGTATTGGGCTATTCTCCGACACGACTTATTGTGCTATTAAGGGTCTGACGATTACTGCCTCTAGGCCCGATATGCGACACTCTTAGACGAACAGACCGGACCGTACAAAGATTGTCACATTCAGGCTCAGTAGGAGTTCAGATGAGTTAGCTCATCGGCCTTCTAATCGACATCTACCTGGGGACCGTTACGTGCATCTAGTACCGCTTGCGGCCTGTGGTTAAACCCACTGCCAGCATAGTGTCGAGTCTTTAGAGTCCCACATGGAGAGTTTCCCTACACCGGGCAAAAGGTGTAGAGGCCGTATGGTTTTACGGCAGGGCTTCTATCACTTACGTATACTTGTGCACGTATGATGATCGGGCGGATAATACTAGTCGGCTTTGGTTTAAGCCGGATCCTAGTATTATATTGATGGATCAGTTTCGTCTCTTTGTATTCGTGTTTCTCGGAACACGGATGAGGGTATGTATATACGGATGAGAGGGGCATAGAAGGAGACACATCATTAGGGTTTTGATAATTGACTTGATTAAAACAATTATGAGGTGGAGGAAAGTATTTGTTATTTTTGTAAATGATAATTGAGGCATGGCTACTTGGTTTGACCACTTGACTTGGTTTGACTCTTTGACTTAGATATTTCTTGTGAGATATTTTTGTGGCACTAGATATTTCTTTGGTGAGATATTTTCTTGCCATGCTTATAGTCAAATCAAGTGAACCATCTCATTTTTTGATGATTATCAAAAACCATTTCTCTTTCCTCAAGTGAACTCTTTTCTTTTTCCTCTCAACTAAAAACCCTAAAAGCTCTCATGTGTTGAGAATCCTAGGGTTCCAAGAGACAAAAGCACTCCATCTTCACACTCTACACCCTTTAGGACTTCTAGTTTAGCGAACTAGAAGCCGTAGTTACCTCGGATTTGAGGTAGGAGCTCGGACTATAGACTCTCGGGTGGATCGTCTTTGACTCGAGGAGGCCGTCGAGGTTGCTACGATCCGTTATGATCCTTGGAGACTACGGCGAGTGGAGGACAGCGATGAAGACCCGAAGGACTTGAATCGTGAGGTATAACTTCGTATCATAGTAGTTAAACCTTATGTAGTTTGCTAGCTATGGTTTATGTTCGATCCTTGGTTCTAGTCGGTGATGCGAAGCCCATAAAAATCATTTTTTGCAATTTCCGCCTCCCCGCGAACACGTGGGGTGCGCGACATCGACTTACAGTGGTATCAGAACCACTCATAAACTCTAAATAGCTTGTGGCGATGTTAGAATTCCGCTGTTTTTGTCACGCAAAAACTGCCGACAAAAACAGTTTTCAAAAATGAAGTTTTGAGTTGTTTGCACACCCAGCGGGCTCACGGTTTGAACCGAGAAGCCGCGGAGTGAAGCGTGCGCACCCCGGGGACACCCCGGGGGGACCAATGGCCGGGACCACTGTAACATTTCAAAAAAATAAAATATTATTTTTGGGAATTTTTATAATTAAATAATATTATATTGAATATTTTAATAAGGCGGTATAATTAAATACCGATAAATTTGGGAAAATTAGGAAAATTATGAAAATTACTGAAATGAGGGTGCTTTATATGATTTATGCAAATTATAAGTTTTTATGATCTATTTATTCACTATTTAGTGCTAATCGCGATTAAATATCGCCAATCGCGCATTAAGCTTGTTTTGTGCAAAACATGCACCATGTTATTTTACACTTGTTACATTTTTAACATGGCTTTTCTCATTTATCATGCATGGTTCTAATTTAAAGAGAAAAGAAAAGAAAATATAAAAAAAGAAAAGAAAAGAAAAGAAAATGGAATAAACAATAAGGTATGGGTGAGAGAGAGAGAGGTGAGGGTCAACCTTGGACCATATCTCTTTGTTCCCTTCACCATCTTCCTCATTCTCTCTTCTCTCTTCAGCTCCATGGCAGTACCTCCATCCCCCTCCACTTCTTCACCTGAAAACACCTCAAAACTACACCAAAACATCATCCCCACTTGACAAAAAGCATGCACGAGCTCACAAGCTACACTTTGGACCAAGAAAGTTTGCATTTTGGTGCTCTAGGGGATTCATGAGTGCCAAGTGAGGTAATTTCTGAACTATTAGCATAGTATTTCCATTTCTGGGTCGTGACAAAGTTGGTATCAGAGCGCTAGGTTAACCTTGGTTCGAGTCTATGTTTGACTATGCGGAGCCTAGGGCGTTTAGATATATACGAAATCTAGGCTTGACCTTACGGAACGTAGACTTAGTCGAGGGGGTATTAGACCCGAACTTTCGTCGTGTAGGTTGACCTTGGTTGATGGATTGGGTGACTTAAGGAGAGTGACGTACCGTGTGTATGTTCCACGGCATACTTACGATACGCTACTCCGCTTAAGAAACCTTAGGATGTACATTTCCTTGCACCGTATTATATTCATTCATGATCTATCCTCATCGATATCGGTTATGGTTTTGCTGCCACGATTATACGGGCAGAGAAAGATACGGCTAGAGTTGCGGTCTGCATGAGCTCGTCACGGACGAGGAATGACCAGGGCGTGATTCCAGGGATATACGATTTGCATAGATGCGTCGTTTTTTTGTGTTTTCGCGCCTTGAGCGTTTGATGGATCGCTTTTACGAGATTTCTCGGACGTGCAGATCAGCACCAGAGGATTGAGCCACTGATAGAGGACAGCCAGAATGTGATGAACATTGATGTATCGCTTATTCATGATGATTGAGGCACTATTTAGCGTGCAGACGAATGAGCCAGTTGCTGCTGCGAATGACGAGATATCGCCCCAGATGTTGGAGCAATTGCAGTACGAGTTATAATCAGAGATATGATAGATGGTCGCTAGTCACATGAGGATGAATGACTAGGACATACGGTTCGTTCGCTTACCTCGATGCGAGGCCATCAGATTGATTGATTCCAGCTTGAGAAGACTTCACACGGATACGTTGGGAGTCGATAGAGACGATCGAATGTCAGAAACCCATTTTCCAAGTTTAAAGTATTTGAAGAAAACATGCAAGTAATTCTACGGACCCTCTAGAAGAATGAAACCCTAACTCGACATAATGACCATGTGAAAGCCTTTGAACCTTCGGGTTTGCGGCAGTTCCGCGGTGCCATTAATGAGGCTTGGGTTTGCCTTTCTACGGTTGGTCCATAGGTGTTGTGGCATGTACTCGATATTATTAAACTGTACTCAAGATGTTGATCTCTTGGGGAATTATGAGGTTTTTGATGTATCGATAGAATGGTTCGACATCTTTCGGATATCATATGATGGGATGCATTTCTTGGGAGACTCCAGATACGAGTATAGCCGTTGGAGCACAGTCCATGCAGCCACGATGATACAGACGAGTGGAACCAGAGATTCGTGCGAAATGCTGACGAGCTGTTGATACTCCCCGTCGAGATTAGAGTTCTGATATGTGTACTGAGGCGTTGGGATGCGGCCAGTTCCCGAGGAAATGTTGTGCTGAAAACGCAGATGTCCAGAAAACGAGAAAGAATTACGCAAGAGTACCAGCCTCCGTACCTTCGGCATAAGCGAGATTGCAAGAGACCTTGAGCATGATCCTTCCAGGACACTGCTGCAATAAGATTTGCACCGAGGATCAGATGTGTGACGTGTATTCAAAGGGCCAGAGGCCGACGCCAGTGACGTGCTGCTTTACGAGTGGTCATACTAATTGGCCAAGGGATGACTAGAGAAGTGTCAGAGCGGAATCGTTTTCGTTAGCACAATTGACCGAGACGACGAGCCGATGGATTGCGAGATTGGTAATCCACAGTGAAAATGAGGACCCAGAGACAGAGGACGCCAGACCGTGAGTAGGAGGCAGGCGGATGTTCTTGCTCTGCCAGTTTTGGGCGCACCGACATTTTTCGACATTGTAGGAGGTGTACCTCGATGTCATTTATTGCGATTTGCGTTTATGATCCGAGTATCACGCTTATATCGCTTGGATTTGTGTTTTGATGATTGAGTTTCATGATATTGTTTTCGTGCACCATGGTTGCACCTACTGGGTATTTATATTTTGTGCATAGTTATTACATTGGGATATGCTTTATACACCATAGTGTTGATTTATGATTTGTGCACAGTTATTTCCCTTAGTATCGTTTTGTGCCTTGGCTGCACATGTTTGTGATTTCATGGATTTTATACAGTTGGGTTGATTTTGTGCATTGATATGTATTTTGTGCACCACTGTTGCACCTGACTCCGGTTTGATGTCATTTGAGATATTGATTTTGATTTCATGCCTAGGGCATGCATATGATTTGACTTATGCTTTCGGCATAGATTTCGTGCACTTTTAGTGTTGTGATTAGATTTTGTGCACGCGGTTGCACATGGTTATAAGATTATATACCACGGTATACAGGATTTGGATTTGAAATGTATTGTATACCGTCGATTTTGATTGTGATACACGATATTTGTTTTTTGCACCTTGTGCACCTGATTGGATTCTTCCGCATATTTGACGTGCATGGAATGGATTTTGCGCATGTTCGGCGCTTGATATTGGATTTCATGATTTCGTGCATGTTGGATGCACATTTTATTCGTGCATGATGGATGCACCTGATTTGGATTTTCGCGCATGTTGGGCACATGATATGAGATGCGATTTTGGTGCACACCAGATACACTAAATCGGGATTCCTTGTGCATATCCGATGCACCTGATATTGCTGTCAGGCACACCGTTGCCTCTGACAGGTGTTTCGTGCACACCCGTTGCACTTATATGTTGTTTCTGTGCACATGTATGGCACATTCATGGATTTTGATTTTCGTGCGCACCAGACGCACGCGGCATTCTTATGTACATTTTGGGATTAATTTTGGAGCAGTACGTTTTTATGATATTTACTATTTGTTTCGTACTGAGCAGGACTAGTCAGAGGACAGTACCTAAATATATTTTGCATGCATTGTGATCATCTCATAAAACTGCTATTTATTACCACTCATTCGTTATCTATTTTGCTATATTTCGGTACTATTAATCAGTGTCTTCTCAGTTAATACTGTTTACAGGTATTCGTGAAACAATACTGAAAACGTACCCAAAAACACGGATACAACATTTGGGAGCCGACACTACAAAGCTGACCAGAAAACCTACCGATGTCCCATGAGCTCTTTTGGAAATAATACATGTGTACACACTTTTTGTATAAAATTGGTCCAACACACAAAGGTGCACATGGCTAGGGGCAGCCAAGATGGGATGAGTTGAGCAAAAGAGCATTTCTTGGTGTGATGTGTATTAAATGAGCATTTAATGCTAAAAATCTTGATGTGATTCAAAGCATCTTGTTCCCTCCAAAAATCTGATGACAAACCAGGTTAAATTAAACCAAGCAAACAACACCAGAGGGATCTATGAGAGCTGATATGACCCCACACCAGACCCGAGCCCCTATGGCCGGATTATGGCCGGCGGCCACCCCACGAAATCTGGCGAGGCCGGTCCCCCATGCTCCAGTGGGCCCCATTTTCTTTTTGTCTCTCCCTTGCTGCCTAGTCACCTTATTTTTATTGTTTGTTTAATCTATTTTGGAACCTATAAATACCAGGGCAGTGGGCAAGTTAGAGGGCACTACTTTTTGTGAGAGAAAAGAATTGTGAGATTGTAATTGTTGCTTCTAGTGAGTTTAGTGTGAAATCCTTGTCTGTCTTTCTCTGGTCTTGCAACTTCTTTTGAGCTTGCAAGATTATATTTTGGCATTTGATTTCACTTGTCTTGTACTTGAAACCGTTTGTAATCAAGCTTTATTTTATATAAAGTATTTCTTGTATATCTTCTCTTCTTCTTTTTTCTTTTTATTGTCAATTAATTATATGATGTGTGAGTAGTTGTTTTCTAGGCTATGGTGAGGTAGGTTGTGGAATGACTTTACTTCCAACCCCTCCCTTTTGATTTTTGCATTTTACATCTTCTTTTCTTAATATGCAATTTTATTATGTTTTGCTTGATATGGTATATCGTTTTCAATGGTTGCAAATCAACCTAAACGTATATCCTATTCTTTCTTTACATTTCATTATTGCTATATTATGAATGGAAATTGAAATGAATACGGAATTTTGTTAAGTGTCGCATTTCGCTAGATAGAATATATAGCACAATTGCATATATTCTATACTTGCTAACCTCACTTAACTAGCTCCATATGCATTTCATTCTCTTCTTCAAGTTTTTAGTTTCCATTCTACTCAATCTTGATATCGTATTCTATTCCGAAGCATGTTCGGATAGATGCAGTATGCTTTTGCAATTCTAATGGAAACTGAACACTTGAAGCTCGGATCAAAATGGAACGTTGGAGGTAAATGTCTTATTTCACTAATACCAAACCATTAGCCTAAGTTTTCCTTAAAACCTTTCTTCTTGTAATGACCCCAAAATCTTTATACATTTGTATTATCCCTCTTCAATAATATACCGTATTTATTTGTACTTGGTATTTTCCTTTTTCTATTAAATTTATTATTATTTTATTCCTCAATCTATTATGTATTTTTCTGTGTACAATTTATTTTTCTTATATTTAAGTTTTTAACTTCTCATTCTTATTTTTTCTTTCATAAATATTTAACCCAAATCCATCATTCTTATTCTTTACAGCCCATTTGGAAAGCCCACTTTCTTTTTAAGCAACAGCTTATTCTCTACAGTCCATCTGGAAAGCCCACTTTCTTTTTAAACAACAACATATATTTAATTCTAATTAAATATGTGCATGAACAACCTTATAGCTCATTGGTTAAGTCTTTGCATTGTTATTCCATAAGTCACATGTTCAAATCCTTATTCTTGAAATTATTTTTATCATTTTTTTTATTCTTCTCATAACCTAAAAATGAGATCTTTCATTTCCAAAATGAATGGTGGCCTTTCATTTCTCTTTTAATTCTCATATTAAATGCATATATTATTATTCACCATTACACCATCTTTATTTGTCCTCCTCTATCTTTTCATTCCTCACATTTTTTATCTCTCACTTCTCCCTCTTCATCTAGAGTCCAAGAAAAAGAACATGAAGAAATCTTCAGGAAGGTCTCGCTAGTAATGCGAGGCTATCGGCGGATAGACAAGCCCGGTGATAATACTGGCTTGTGTATGTAAGTCCCTTCTCTCTTTCCATCCCTCCATCTCTTTCTTTTTCTCTTTATATTTCTCTTGTTTTATATTGCCATGAAAAACTTCCCTTGACATATCATAGTTCCTAAATATATAATTAAATGGATACATATATAAATAATGAACACACATATATAGTTTGTAAAGTCTTTTTCATTACTCTCAATTCACATATTAAGATTTCATAGTGACCAATTAGGATTGGATGTTTGTTGTTTTATTTTAAATCACTTTATTTAAATTTTGTAAAAAAAAATGAAGTTACGAATAAATACCATGGTTTTCTCATTTCTTACATATGACATATCAATAACTTTTGTTTTGAAATAATTTTTATAAATTAAATTTTAATTCTGAAAATTTCAGGAAATTTACATATGATAGAATATATTATTTTGTACACGCTGTAAAAGTTTTATATCGAACCTCATAACGGTTTAAGAATTACATCGTTTTTATTCACTGATCGTAAAACAGAAAACTGCAGTTATCGGTCAAGTTCTAGGACACATAACTTTGTATACCGTTTTCCAAATTGAGCAAACTCAGTTGTTTTTGATATCTACATCGAATGATCTAGATTTTATTAGTTTTATAGTTTTATTGAAAACCCATCTAAGATAAAGAAAACTGCGTTATAATATTAAGTGACGGATCTGGACAGAATCTGTCCTGATTCGCACACTGTTTTTAAATTAGACATAACTCAAACTCCCGATGTCCGTTCGTGACAAAATTTTGATGTGTAGATGCACAATTGATAGAAATATAATTTTATGTATACTTTATTACTTATAAATGCATGAAACACCCCGATATAGGCTTTGCAATACAATATATAGTTGTTGTCCAGAAATATGAATTTCTGTTTTAAACGCTGATATTAAAAAGATCATAACTAGAGCTTCAGAAATCCAAATCATATTAATCTTGGTGTTTTGGATAATTACTTCAAAATACCTACAATTTTCTCATAATCTTCGTAACTTGAAACCTGATGGAAATTAACTCAAACCGCGTTTTAAAAATATGTGACGGTGCCGAACAGATTCTGATCTGTTTTGCGCAACGATACGAAAACAGATATATCTCTCAAACCGGTAGTCGTATTTAGGTAAAACTGGAACTCACGCATGCAAAACACTTAGATCCATATTTTCGTTTATGTTCCGCATTCGTTTGACTTGATTAATTAGTCATACATAATATTTCTTTATAACATTGTTTTTGGTAGTTACTCGTATAATATACTTGACTCATTTCATGCTATTCGAACATGTATACATATTTATCTTGATCATTAAATTGTTTTATGTACATAAATACGATAATTAAATATTTGAGTTGTATTTTGAAAACCATACAAAAGTATTTTTACATAAAAAACCCCTTCAAGTTCTATAAATTACCCTATGGATCCTAGTAAACATAGGTTTAAGCGGGACCAATCTCTTGAGCCTCAGGGAGCCAGAGAAGTGGGTGCTTGCCTATCTAAGGTAGAAAAATTAATAAAAATAATCAGGACTTCAATTTACTTTGCTGATTTTCTGAATCAGTTTGAGTCTCAGTATAATCTGACTTGAATATGATTTAAGTACAATCTACAATCTTCAATATTACAATTCAACATGAATCCATGAATCCAATTATCAATCTATAAAACTTGATTGAACCGAACCATGGATATACATTTCATTTACATGGTTCTCCAGTTATTCCATTTACATGATTCTACGGTTACATCCGTTTACTAATATCATGGTTTCGGTCAGTCAATCAATTATACAATCAATACAATTTACAAGACAAATAATACAATCAAAACACTACGGGGTTTAAGGGGTAGATTGGTACGGAAGGTGTTAAAAGTGACACGAGACGGTAAGATTAAGACACCTAACCTATATTCCGTTGTTGTTGTACCGTGGCCCAACGGTTCCTTGAGTTCTTGATAGCTTAGTCTCCGGGGCAAGTGAGACTCCTCTTATATACACTGGCATCCTTCTGTACCAAGCTACAAACAACAGCGTTAACACTAAATACAATAATATAATAATATAATACAACTGTAAAAGCTACTCTCTTACTCTCTGTCTATTCTATTTCTCCTCTTATCTTTGGGACTTACCGAGCGACCTGTTCGCTGACGACATTCTATTTCTTTCTTCTTTGAATGTCGTCAGGTGATTTGGAACCGTCAGAGATCGAGCCAATTGCAGAAGAATTGGATCAGTACAGCGAAGAACCTGAGCTCTAGACATTGTGCATTTTCTTTTCAGTACCTTTAATTTCCTGTCATGCCATTGTTTAGGCATTGCTTTTATTTTAGTTGTATTTCTTTTTCATGCATTGTACAAAAGAATGTTAATAAATAAAGTTGCTGTTTTTATTATACCTTGTCTCTTGTGTATATTTTTTTTATTGCTTAGCTACGCTTAGCGTATTTGCTTCTGAGTAAATACGTAGCGGACCAGTCGCGTCCCTTTCGCCTATACCGGGAAGCGGGGCGTGACACTTCTTTTAAAATCTTGCAAATTGTGACAAACTCATCATCCAACCTTTTCTTATAACTCAAATTGATGCCGTGATACCCACTCCCTGTGGTTCGACTCGTACTTGCCGTCTTGCTTCAACGCACCGTGCACCTGCGGTATTTTAAAACTCGATTCTCACCTCGTGCACCCTTTTAATCAAACGAAACCTACGTATCTTAATAACGACATAACTTAACATATAGCACGACAACGTGAGCTTTGAACAAGTTTTTGGCACCGTTGCCGGGGAGTGGCAACATCACTAAGCATTTTGAGTTATCTTTGTAGATAAACTCCAAAACAAACCAAAACAAAAATTCCTTGTTACATTGTATATCCTATTCTACATTGTGCTCTCTGTTTTGAAAACCTGCTATCCTTCTGTGAGAAATTTAAAGAATTAAATAAAACCAACAGGAAAAATAATTACCCTAGAGAACCCACAACCAATACGAGCACCTAATTCCTAAGACCGACCGGCCACCTATTGCAAAATTCCGGCGTAGCCGGCCCCTTTGGAGTATTTTGAAATTTTCTGGTTGTGGTATCTCCAGTGCACTATTGGTACTCTGTTGGTATTGTTTAATTTTTGTAATTTTTATTGTGCAGGTAATTGGCCACATATACCGCTTTTCGTACCAAAATCACCATTTTTGCGACATTTTCATATTCTAGGAATTTACGGATAGCGATGGTGCAAGAAAAAGGGTGCGCTCAAAACTAAGGCGATAACGGAACACGGTGCCAAAGATCCGGGTAGATTGACCGGCACAAGCGAACTTTTCAACCCACGCAGATTCAAGTCAACGGGGGTTTCTTAACCCAAAAATCCAACGGTACGTATTCCTTAAACACCTTCTCAAAATCCCGACGCGTCCACTACTCTATCTTTGCAGGATTCTTTGCAAGCACATTGCCAAAAAAGAACTAACCTGTATTTTTTGCAGCGCCGCATTTGAACATAAACTAAAAAATGATTGTTTGATGCTTTGAACAACTTTTTCATTATATTGCGCATTGCATACCTTTAATACGGAATTAAAGGTAAAAAACCCCCAACAAGATACGGTAAGGGATTTCATCCCCCTTCTCCGTGTCCCACAAACCACAAAGAACAAGCTTTTTTCACACCCTTATTAAATTTAAAAGAAATTAGACTTTCAGCCCTAAGGACTTCGCGCTCACTAGGAAAAGTTAAGTGTATTTCGAACACCGCCCATCGGTACATTGTTCAAGAAGTGTCTAGGAAAGTGAGAAGGCGCAATCGCCAAAAGAGAGAAGGTTTTGTAAATAAGGAACCTCGCAAAAGCGAGGGAAAACCTCCCTTCCTCTTTGCACTTACCTGGCTTCTCGATCAGTCTAACTTGGGCCCGTTTCGCAGTACATTTTTACTTCACAAAGCAAGTTTTTTGAACAGGTCTAGTTGACCTAGGTAACCCTAGACTGATTAGGTGTGTGCAGTGTATCTTGTTTGTATTCTTGTTACACCTTTTTGTGTTTTTTTTTGTTGTGAATATTTTTGTAAGCACACCTTTTCTTCCATTTCCTCAGTCTTTCCTTACCACTTCCGGATAGTGCATGTCAGCTTGGACTAGAGATTCACAATCTCGATTAGTCCGGTTTGTACCTGTGTCTTCTGATTCTTCTATACCTTCTGATTCTTCGGAACCTTCCGAGACCTTCTTTCCTTCTGCCTCATCGGAGCCGTCCGATTCCACACCTTCACTTTCTTCTCCTACACCACCAACAATGACGGAGCAAACGATCGTAGAGCAACAGGAGGCGGCATTACATGACAGATATTACCCACACCGTTCATCCCTTCCTTCATGCATAGTGTTGCATACCATTGCGGCAAACAACTATGAGATCAAGCCGCAATTCATACCACTACTCCCCAAATTCCACGGACTCAAGTCTAAAGATGCTTACCTGTTAATCAGTGAATTTGAAGGAGTATGTGCGATGATGAAGATTCATGGAGTGGGAGAGGATGTCGTTAAGCTCAAATTCATTCCCTTTGCGCTTAAGGATAATGCGAAAAGTTGGTTAAACAGTTTGCCAGCTAGATCAATCACGACTTGGGATGACTTTGTGAAGGTTTTTCTAAAAAAAATTTACCCTATTCATAAAACCGTGCGAATTCGCAATGAACTCCACAATTTCAAACAAAAAGAGGGTGAAATATTTTGAAAATGCTTAGAGAGGTTTAAAGACATCTTGATCAAGTGTCCCCATCACGGGTTAGAACAGTGGAGGTTATGTCAGATTTTCTATGAAGGGTTAGACTCCAGTTCCCGAATGATGCTAGAATCCATGTGCCAGTGCAAATTCCTGAGCTATGGTGCTAAGGACGCTTGAAACTTTTTAGAGGAACTGGCTGACAAGACCATCCAATGGGAGAGTGTGAGTGAGAAACCATCTGTGAGTAGGAGCGGTGCACACATAGTTGACACCTCTATAGCTGCTGAAGACAAAATCGCCGCTCTTGTACGGCGAATGGAAGCTTTAAAGGGCAAAAATTCACCACTACCAGTCAATCAAATTTCTCCGACTTTGTGCGCTAACTGTCAGCATCCTAGCCACATAATGGAAGAATGTACGTTTCTCGTTGGATCCGAGGGACCTGAAAACGTTAATGCGCTGTATTAAAACCAGCGTCCCGGGAACGACCCCTTCGCACCGATATACAACCCTGGTTGGAAGAATCATCCCAATTTTGCTTGGAATCAGGCCCCCTTTCAAAACAACAATTCAAACTCGCCTTTCCAGCAATTTCAAAATTCAAATTTTCAAAACCAAAAATTGGGATACTCAACCAACCAGCCCCAGCAACCCCAACAGCCGAATCAGCACAACCCAACCTTTGCACCCCCTGGGTTCGCCCAAGACGACAAGAGGGTGACATCCATTGAAAAAGGGTTGGAAGCTTCGATTAAAACTTCTGCGCAGACTTCATCTAGTTTGGATAACTTTATGTAAACATCCGGTCAATTGCATAGCGCGAACACTCAAGCGATAGCCAGATTAGAAATCCAAATCAGTCAACTGGCTGCAGCAGTTAATGAACGTGAGAAGGGAACATTTCCCTCTCAGCCCGAGATGAACCTAAGAGAGCAGAGAAACAACAACGCTCATGTTGTTAAGACGAACAATATTGAAAATGCGGACGCCGTCACCGTCCTCAGGTCAGGACGAACGTTTGAAAACAAGGTTGTCAACCCCAACAACTCATCCAAACGTGTGGTTGTCAGTTTACCAGTGCGTATTTCATCTTCTGCTCCTCATTATGATCCATCCTCATCTTCATCACCTTCTTCTTCTTCTTCTCCTTCTGCTTATTCGTCGTCGTCTGCTGCACATCCTTCAAAGCAACTTGAGAATTCGCCACACGACCACACTGATGATCCAGCAAGAACATTCCCGTCTTCTGCACCTATTCCATCTGCAGCTTCTCCAAACTCAGTGTTTGGACCTAAGGCTCCCTATCTTAATAGGTTGAAATCAAAGAAGCCTTCTGCAAGCATGAAAAAGGTGTTAGAGGTTTTTAAACGCTGTGAGGTCAACATTCCTTTGTTGGACGTCGTCCAACATGTTCCGGCATACGCAAAATTTCTGAAGGACTTGTGTACCCAAAAACGACGCACAAACGTCCCCAAAACTGTCTTCTTGGCCGCCACTCTGAGCGATGTTTTGTCCAAGTCCATTCCTGTGAAATATAAGGACCCAGGCTGTCCTACTATTTCTTGCACCATTAGGGACAAACAAATTAACTGGGCCTTGTTAGACTTAGGGGCAAGTGTGAACCTCCTCCCCTACTCAATTTACAAACAACTCGGATTGGAAGAACTCAAGCCGACCAGAGTGACTCTGCAACTGGCAGATCGTTCAATAAAAGGAGAAATTGATGATGTTCTAATCAAGGTCGGGGAATTCATATTCCCTGTAGACTTCATTGTGTTGGAGACTGAGCCCGTCACCAATCCCAGCGGTCAAATTCCAGTCATACTGGGACAGCCTTTCCTAGCCACATCCAACGCGTTGATAAACTGTCGTAATGGGTCCATGAAACATTCTTTTAGGAACATGACAGTGGACCTCAACATTTTCACGCTAGGAAACCAGGCGGGTGAGAAACACGATGATACTTTTGAAGTCAACGCTGTATACGATATGTCTGAGGAGGGGACATTTGACTTCAAAAATGAGTGTCTGGACGAGACTTTTGAAGAACTGTTTTCTGAGGATCTTCTTTTCCTTGAGAAGCTAAATCCTGAACAGGCGTCCTACGCACATTGGGGGCCCCAATTTGAACATCTTCGCAATGAACCGGACCCTGAAGTGCGACCATCTATGGAGGAGCCACTGAAACTTGACCTTAAAGTTCTTCCTGACCACCTCAAGCATGCGTACTTGGGAAATGATGAAACGTTTCCAGTAATAATTGCAACCGACCTTGCGCCTGAGCAAGAGTCGGTCCTCATGGATGTTCTGAGAAAGAACATGGAAGCGATTGGGTGGTCAATGGTTGATATCAAAGGAATCAGCCCTGCTATCTACCAGCACAGAATCCATATGACTGATGATTCCAAACCCTTCAAGGATCCTCAACGCCGGCTTAACCCGGTAATGAAAGAAGCGGTAAGGAATGAAATGCTGAAGTGTCTGGACAATGGGATCATCTATCCCATATCTGATAGCAAATGGGTAAGCCCCATTCACGTAGTACCAAAGAAATCGGGACTCACAGTCATCACGAATGAAGAAAATGAGCTAATCCAAACCCGCACAAAAACGGGATGGAGAGTCTGTATCGATTACAGAAAGCTCAATGCAGCAACTCGTAAGGATCATTTCCCGCTGCCCTTCATTGATCAAATGCTTGAACGCTTAGCCGGACATGCCTACTACTGTTTTTTAGATGGGTATTCCGACTACAATCAAATCCCGATTGATCCGAATGATCAGGACAAAACAACCTTCACTTATCCTTTTGGTACCTTCACCTACCGCCGCATGCCCTTTGGGCTGTGCAATGCACCCGCAAAATTTCAGCGGTGCATGATAAGCATCTTCTCTGATATAGTAGAGCGATTTTTAGAGATTTTCATGGATGATTTCTCCGTCTATGGAGATTCATTTTCTGAGTGTTTGAGGCATCTGGAGCTAGTAATGCTACGATGTAGAGAAAAACACCTCACACTCAACTGGGAGAAGTGTCATTTTATGGTCAAACATGGCATCGTGTTAGGCCATATCATTTCTGAAAAAGGAATTGAAGTCGATAGGGCAAAAATCGACGTTATCTCAAGCCTCCCACCTCCACGGACTGTCTGTGACATTAAGGCATTCTTAGGCCACGCCGGGTTTTACAGGCGTTTCATCAAGGATTTTAGCAAACTGGCTAGACCCTTGACTTCTTTGCTGGCCAAAGAAACCCTTTGATTTCAACTCTGAGTGCCTTCACGCGTTCAAGCTTCTGAAGTCGGAACTCACTTCTGCTCCGATATTAAGCGCACCAGACTGGAGCGAACCCTTTGAACTAATGTGCGACGCTTCTGACTTTGCAATATGAGCTGTCTTAGGACAACAATTTGAAAAGAAGCCGCATGTTATCCATTATGCGAGCAGGACGTTGAATGACGCACAGCTAAATTACACCACCACTGAAAAAGAACTCTTAGCTGTTGTGTTCGCACTTGAGAAATTCTGTCCCTACTTGATCGGAACCCACGTCACTATTTACACAGATCATTCTGCGCTTAAGCACCTCTTTGCAAAAAAGGATGCCAAGGCCAGATTGATATGTTGGATCCTCCTTCTTCAGGAATTTGACTTAACCATTAAAGATAAGAAGGGGACCGACAATGTTGTAGCCGATCACCTGTCTCGCATACAAAATGCACCAAATGAGGAAATTCCAATCAATGAGCATTTTCCGGACGAACAACTTCTCTCCGTATCAAGCGAACCATGGTTCGCTGATATCGTGAACTTTCTAGTCACTGGAGAAACACCATCTTTTTGGCCGAATCAGGAAAAGTATAAATTTCTCTCCCAGGTCAAATTCTTTTACTGGGATGAACCATACCTGTTCAAATACTGTCCTGATCAGATCATTAGACGGTGCATCTCTAACTCTGAGACAAGAAGTGTTTTGTCCTTCTGCCATGACCAAGCCTGCGGGGGCCATTTCGAACCCAGAAAAACAGCTGAAAAGGTTTTGCAGAGTGGCTTCTACTGGCCGACGCTTTTCAATGATGCTTTCGAATACTGCAAAACCTGCAACCGATGCCAACATATGGGTAAGATTGGAAAACGGAATCAAATGTCCCTACAGTCCATTCTGATTGTAGAAATTTTTGATGTCTGGGGCATTGATGTCATGGGGCCATTCCCAAACTCTTTTGGGAATTTGTACATTTTGCTGGTTGTGGACTATATGTCCAAATGGGTGGAGACCATCCCTTGTCGAAGCAACGACAACAAGGTTGTCGTAAAATTTTTGAAAGAAAACATCTTTTCACGGTTTGGTACGCCTCGCACCATCATTAGTGATAATGGGAAGCATTTTTGCAACCGATCTTTTGAATCACTAATGAAGAAGTATTCCATCAGCCACAAATTGTCAACGCCCTATCATCCTCAAACTTGCGGTCAGGTTGAAGTCTCCAACAGAAAAATTAAACAGATTTTGGAAAAGACTGTCAGCAATAACTGCAAGGATTGGCGTTGAAGTTGAGTGACGCGCTCTGGGCATTCCGCACAGCCTTCAAAACGAACCTAGGTATGTCCCCATACCGACTCATCTTTGGAAAGGCGTGTCACTTGCCTGTTTAACTAGAGCACCGTGCGTTCTAGGCGATCAAACAGCTCAATGTCAACCTAGAAAACGCCGGTAAGGAAAGAAGACTTCAACTGAACGAACTTGACGAGATACGCAATGATGCGTACGAGAATGCCAAACTTACAAGGACAAAACATAGGTTTTTCATAACAAGGCGATTCTCCGAAAGACATTCACCATGGGGCAAAAGGTTCTGCTCTATGACTCCCGACTTCATTTGTTTCCTGGAAAGTTAAAACCACGCTGGACAGGTCCATTTTTTGTGCGCACCGTCTTTCCACACGGTGCTGTTAAGATTGAAGATCAGCAATCGGGCAATACTTTCAAAGTCAATGGCCAACGTCTCAAGCCATTCTTAGAATTGCCTGCAGAAACCGAGGAGCTCATTTTTTTACACGAGCCGCGTTATGTTGATTAAATCCCTTCCCCTACAATTTTGTATTTACAAATTGTTTTCCTTTTCCTTCAAAAATTTTGTTGACTCTGGTATATAGCATAACAATGAGGACATTGTCAAGTTCAAGTTTGGGGGTGTGCTTGGTAAGCATTCCTCCTTCACAGTCATTTGTATATTCTGCATGTATATATTCTGCATTTGCATTTAAAAAAAACCTAAAAAAATCGAAAAAATATAAAAACTTTGTCGTCAAGTGAGCTAATAGGGTAACTTAAATTTTTTCCGAAAGTTTGGTTGATACATTAGAAATAACTAAATCCTAGGAATAGGAATTGAAAACCCTAAAAATAACCCTCCAGCTGTTTAAACTTGGTAAATATACGTCCTTACAGTTTTTTGGGAAATAGGTAATCTTGAGTTCAGTTCTTTAGTTAAGTCAAGATGAAGGGTGAGTATTGAAGCTTTACTGAAAGATAAGTCTGAAAAATAGTTTCTGTTCTTGAGTCCAAATTTAGAAAGTATATACCCCTACAAATTGCACATACACGCACCTTGAAACATGGATAGTATAGGATACCTAGAAATACTCTTGCCTGAAAGTCCGGTATGAAAGAAAAATCGGTATTTAAAGCTAAACACCAAAAAAAAGAGCATCATAGAAAAATATATCCGGTCTTGAAAAGAAAAACAAAAATAAATAAAGTCAAGACCTGGAGACTGTTATTTGCGCTTTAAGCTCATACATTCAGTAATCGGTTGTTAGTGCCTCAAGAAGCATTAATAATCGCATGAAAGATGTGTGAGCAAAACCACCATCCATTAATGAAAAGAAGTAGTATTAGGTATTAAGGCAAGGGTACTATAGCTTGAATTGAATTTTTAAGTGTAGGGGTGCAAAATTTACACACACGTAGGGGCATACAATCGATATTTGGAGGAAAGATAAAAACGAAGAATAAGACTTATGTTTTCTGTAAAGTTGATAAAAATTCTTGATTTGAGACCGCACTTTTAGAAGGAAAACTCAGGGGATACCAACATTTTTCTAAACTATAAATACGTATAGGATCTGGGGATAAATAGATAGGAGGTGTGAACATAAGGGTTGAATATTTCTTACTTAGGATAATAGAAACTCTAACGTAGATACTAAGCTGTAGGAGTAGAATTGACGTTAACTTATGAAACTAGCTTGACTGGATTTTGCGGGTGTAATCCGCTGAAAACCCTCAGGAGACAACACTCTTCCTACTAAGGACACCTAGAGCTTTAACGGCTTGTCGCACGTGCTCAGTGCAATCGCGTTCCCTGCGAAAGTGAGGTTAGGATTTTCGTATTGCTCGGGATGAGCAATAGATAAGTTTGGGGGTATTTGATCATCTCATAAAACTGCATTTTATTACCACTCATTCGTTATCTATTTTGCTATATTTCGGTACTATTAATCAGTGTCTGCTCAGTTAATACAGTTTACAGGTATTCGTGATACAACACTGAAAATATACCCAAAAACATGGATACGACATTTGGGAGCCGACACTATAAAGCAGACCGGAAAACCTACCGATGTCCCGTGAGCTCATTTGGAAATAATACATGTGTACACACTTTTTGTGTAAAATTCGTCCCACACACAAAGGTGCACATGGCTAGGGACAGCCATGATGGGATGAGTTGAGCAAAAGAGCATTTCTTGGTGTGATGTGCATTAAATGAGCGTTTAATGCTAAAGATCTTGATGTGATTCAAAGCATCTTGTTCCCTCCAAAAATCTGAATACAAACCTGGTTAAATTAAACCAAGCAAACAATACCAGAGGGATCTATGAGAGCTGATATGACCCCACACCAGACCCGAGCCCCTATGGCCGGATTATGGCCAGCGGCCACCCCACAAAATCCGGCGAGGCCGGTCCCTCATGCTCCAGTGGGCCCCATTTTCTTTTTGTCTCACCCTTGCTTCCTAGTCACCTTATTTTTATTGCTTGTTTAATCTGTTTTGGAACCTATAAATACCAGGGCAGTAGGAAAGTTAGAGGGCACTACTTTTTGTGCGAGAAAAGAATTGTGAGATTGTAATTGTTGCTTCTAGTGAGTTTAGTGTGAAATCCTTGTCTTTCTCTGGTCTTGCAACTTCTTTTGAGCTTGCAAGATTAGATTTTGGCATTTGATTTCACTTGTCTTGTACTTGGAACCGTTTGTAATCAAGCTTCATTTTATTTAAAGTATTTCTTGTATATTTTCTCTTCTTCTCTTTTCTTTTTATTGTCAATTAATTATTTGATGTGTGAGTAGTTGTTTTCTATGCTATAGTGAGGTAGGTTGTGGAATGACTTTACTTTCAACCCCTCCCTTTTGATTCTTGAATTTAACATCTTCTTTTCTTAATATGCAATTTTATTATGTTTTGCTTGATATGGTATATCGTTTTCAATGGTTGCAAATCAACCTAAACTGTCACGACCCGAAAGTACGGAACGCGACTGGCACTTAGATTACGAGACGTCTAAAGGCGTACCGTAACCTAAGTCAGCCAAAGCCCAGAAGAATCTAAACCAAATCAAAAGAGAGTGAAGGAAAACCTTAAATGAAAACGGTTTTGAAATCAATTAAGTTGCATAAAATCCCTTTTCATAACATCAAAAATTTCCGAAAATTTCGGCAGAGTCTCCCCTGTATTTTCTATCCCCCAAAATGGGTACAACAAAATAATAAACCTGTAATCATAAAATGGCATCCCCAAGCGGGAGCTAGCTCTTCGCCCAAGGCGGATCACAACCACATGCAATATAATAGCAATATCAAGAAAAGAGCATAAAAGAAACGCAAAATATCAGAAAACACATCGCCGGCTCAAGTGAGCTCGACCCAAAAGAAACCACAAATGTACAACCTCTCAGTCTCACCACTAGGTCACATATACAATATAAAGTGGTAGATGGAGAATACTAGATACAATGATAAAGCAAAAGATATAAAATATGCTCGCAACCCATCTACGGGCGATGTCGCGAGTCTGCACAAAAGGAGCTGATGATAAGATAGCCGCCACTACAAGAGTGACGGGTCCGACCTGCAAGACACTGTGGCACAACGGGGGTGAGTTGCCAGCTCGTGAGTAAATATAACATCTAATAAGGCAATCGTAAGAATGCACGTAATGCGGAACAACATGTATGTCCATATGTGATATAATATCTCTAGTATGCATGAACATGTATGCAATGTCTTTTCTAACTCTTTAAGTGTTTTAAATGTTAAGGTTACTGCATTCTTAACTTTTAGAAAATGAATATATGTACAATAGCTAAGTATCATCAAGAAATCATCTGAAAACCCGTGTCAAGCATCGACACCAAATAGGAATCATATCTGTCTCAATATCGGGCTCCGTCAGACCGGATCGGCCCATATCATAAATCTCACGACAACGGTCGGTATCCTCCGGATATCCGCCGCGCCAGACATCACCGGTAGGTAGTCTTCCCCTGCCAGGCTCATCGTCTACAACTCGATCTTCTTGCCCCGGGGTACCATACCGGGCCCACCATGTACCCGAGACGGTTCATCCACTCCTCGAATCGGGTCTCGAAATCCAACAGAAAACATGAAAACTCATGGTGGACGACACATACATCACGAGAAAACAGCAACTTTGTTTTGAAAATGATAAATATAAGGTTTTGTTAAATTCTTGCGGTTTTCCCCAAAAATCCAGAAATCGCAGAAAAACTGAAATCATCAAGAAAATCATAGTGTCCACATGTTATATATGATAAATGTCTATGATATCAATGTATATGATGTGAATTTTGGCTAGAGTTCTATGTAAATATGATGATGATGCGAGATATATGCATGCGATGCAGTTTCATATATCAAGTATGAATGCAGGTGACGATATTAAGATAAACAGGTTCTATCGTGCACGTGGCATGTCAATTACCAAAGGCGTGTGTGTCACATGAATAGTGCGCGTGCAACAGATGCCAATGGTAATGGTGTTCGTGCCCTACGAAGTGTTATCGCATATGTGCATATGAATATCCATGCAATCTAGCATATTATTAACTATAAGGGTATGCAATATCAATGAAGGGGGTAAGCTAACTAACAACATGAATCTTACAAGAGTTAAGGAAATCCTAACTAGGGGGCGCCTCGCGCCATCCAGACGATTCCCCCATAGATGAATACATCTACTCACCAGAAATCCCCGCTAATCTGATCCGGCCACCGCTTTGCCTTTTCGCGCCGTGTCCGATGTTTCCCCGACCGATCCTATATTTGCACAATATCAAGCATAAGATTACAAAACCTAACACAATGCAAGTCACAACATAAAATTATCAACGCTCTCGAATTAATCATAGCATGCACTCAGTGCGCGGAAAAACGCACGAAAATCGCTAACCTTTAACTAAAATCGTCATTTCGGGGAAATCGACAAAACTACAACCCGACTAGAAGAAACCCCGCGTTCGTGCATTCTAATAATCCTATACGAAGCTAATAATATTGCTAACCTAACGCAAATTGAACGCATTCTATTTTTCGTAAAAATCTAGCAAGCAAATTCAACGCCGATTCAATGCAAACACCGAAATTTAACGATTTAGCGAGCATATAAATACACCATTAACCACTACAACCAATTAGAAACCCAAAGCCCTAATTTAATCCTAACAACTATGCTTCAAACCCTAGTTTTAAAATCAATCCTTCTCTTGATTTTTCCTAAACAACATTTACCACTAAACTAATATTTAGAATTTCAATTCTACCATAATTAAACCACAAGTTAACAAAAAGATTAGAATTTTCACCTCTCAAGATTGAACCCTAGCTTGATCAAGTCACCAAGAAGCCTCCTTTCATCTAGTTTTTGAACCAATTTGGGTAGAAGAGAGAGTGGTTTAGGGTTTGGCCTTGAATGGAGATGGAAAAATGTGAATTTTTATTGATTTTTAGCAAGAAAAAGAAGCAAGAATGAAGTGGGAAGTGGGGAAATTCTGCAGAATTGGGGTCGGCTGCAGCAAGAGGAGGAGGTGGGGAAATTTTGTAGAAGTTTCTAGGTCAACAAAACATCATATGATATCATTTAATGCATTTCCAATCAACTTTTTACAAAAAAACCCTTATTTAACATCATTTTTCATTAAATTTCCCACCAAAAAAACTAAAAGTTTGGAAGCCATGATATAATTTTATTAACACCATATTTTAGCTTATAAAGACTCCTAATTATGAAATTTACCTAATTAAATTTGTATTTATCCCTAATTTAATATATTTAAAAAGGCTTAAAATAATTAAAAAAATAATTAATTACGAATTTTTTTTTATTTAACTAGAAAATTATAAGTGAAATTTTAGTGACAAAATTATAGTAATATCTTATTTAAATTTTGTATAATTAGTTCTACAATGAAAAATATCAATTTTGACTTTTTACAGAAAAAGCCGAAAAATTAGCCGATTACCGAAAAACTGCCTAAACGATTTTCGAAGGGTTACATAAACGTATATCCTATTCTTTCTTTACATTTCATTATTGCTATATTATGAATGGAAATTGAAATGAATACGGAATTTTGTTAAGTATCGCATTTCGCATGATAGAATATATAGCACAATTGCATATATTCTATACTTGCTAACCTCACTTAACTAGCTCCATATGCATTTCATTCTCTTCTTCAAATTTTTAGTTTCCATTCTACTCAATCTTGATATCGTATTCTATTCCGAAGCATGTTCGGATAGATGAGGTATGCTTTTGCAATTCTAATGGAAACTGAACACTTGAAGCTCGGATCAAAATGGAACGTTGGAGATAAATGTCTTATTTCGCTAATACCAAACCATTAGCCTAAGTTTTCCTTAAAACCTTTCTTCTTTTAAAATCTTTCAAATTGTGACAAACTCATCATCCAACCTTTGCTTATAACTCAAATTGATGTCGTGATACCCACTCCTTGTGGTTCGACCCGTACTTGCTGGCTTGCTTCAACGCACCGTGCACTTGCGGTATTTTAAAACTCGAGTCTCACCTCGTGCACCCTTTTCAACAAACGAAACCTACGTATCTTAATAAACACATAACTTAACATAAATCATGACAATGTGAGCTTTGAACACATTGATAGTTATCGAAGGGATTTCCAAAAAGGTAGCTATAGTCTCAGTATTTACCTACGTGTTTGAGATGAAACGAAACATTTTATAAAGGGAACCCTTCTAGATTATTTCATAAATGGCGGGATGTACATATTAAACAAAGGATAAGTATATATATAGTTATTTTCTTACAATAGACGTCCGCCACTGTGCCGCGATACGCGCATCGCACATCAACATGAAAGGTTTGGCATGCATTTCCTTCAGATGTTTACATGTATAGTGTTGATTTATATCATATTGGATTTGACATTTGTGTCTTCACCATGACTCCGATGATTGCGGGATGATTGACGGAGTTTTGATTTTATGTTATCGGCTCATTTTTCATGCACATGTATTGCGCTACGATGTGTTTTATGTATTGATGATTTCGGAGCTCCGACGACTTGGATTTTTTACTGAAATGTTTTAGTATTTGAGGGGTTTAAATTTAAATTCGGGGACCGAATTTCTTTAAGAGGTGAAGATTGTAACATTTCAAAAAAATAAAATATTATTTTTGGGAATTTTTATAATTAAATAATATTATATTGAATATTTTAATAAAGCGGTATAATTAAATACCAATAAATTTGGGGAAAATTTGGAAAATTATGGAAATTACTGAAATGAGGGTGCTTTATATGATTTATGCAAATTATAAGTTTTTATGATTTATTTATTCACTATTTAGTGCTAATCGCGATTAAATATCGCTAATCGCTCATTAAGCTTGTTTTGTGCAAAACATGCACCATGTTATTTTACACTTGTTACATTTTTAACATGGCTTTTCTCATTTATCATGCATGGTTATAATTTAAAGAGAAAAGAAAAGAAAAGATAACAAAAGAAAAGAAAAGAAAAGAAAATGGAATAAACAATAAGGTATGGGTGGGAGAGAGAGAGAGGTGAGGGTCAACTTTGGACCATATCTCTTTGTTCCCTTCACCCTCTTCCTCATTCTCTCTTCTCTCTTTAGCTCCATGGCAGCACCTCCATCCCTCTCCACTTCTTCACCTCAAAACTGTTAGTGTATATGCCCTAGGGGCTGTAAGTCCACGTTGCCCACCCCGGTGCTTACGGGGAGGCGGAAACGGTATAAAAAATTCGATTTTTACAACACTAGGCAACATGGACTATACTAAAGGAGGATCTTTGCTAAACATAAACTAACAACAAAGCTAAAGGAATTAGCTACTCGGTTAAAGGGGTTATACCCAGGTCTTGAAGTCCTTCTCTTCTTGCTCATTGGAGTGGGATGAACGGGTTCTCCTCGTCGCCTTCTCTTGCCGAAGAAAGATCCACCCGAGGGCCTCTACCTTTGGCTCCAACCTTAAACTAGAAGTAACTAAGGTGCTTGGTGTGCTAAACCTAGAACCTTAGAAAGAGTAGAGAGTAATTTTGAAGGTTTTATCTCAAGCTCAATGGTTCTCAACTCAAGAGAGGGGAGAGCTTTGAGAGAGAGGAAGAGGATGAGAGAGAATGAGAATGATAGAATGAGAAGATAATGACAACCTTCTCACATATATGTGTGAATAATGATAATTAAAAAATTAGCTAAAGATAATTGTGATGGTTAACTTGAAATGACCATTATCATTTCACATTAATTACTTTTGCAAGAATCAAAGAGCATCTTTCATATGAAATGATGATGGTCAATATGTCAACATAGGTCAACAGGTCAACCATAGTCAAATGGTCAACAACCCTAACCATAACACAATTATAATTAACTAATATTAATAATCATATTTCACACATAAACATTAGGGTTAAGAAAAAGACAATGGTCATCAACCCTAATGAAAGTCCTCTGCCTCTGCCTTAGTCAACTGTGCATACACACCCGTATCCGTGTTGCGAGGAACACGAATACAATGAGATAAAACCAATCCCAAATCATATACTAGGATCTGGCTTAAAGCAAAGCCCGCTAGTATAAGCTGTCCGGACGCCAAATGTGCACAAGTGCGCGGATGTGAACGAACCCCGTCGCAAAACCATGCGACCTCTACTCGTTTTGCCTAAAGGCTAATAACCCTCTGTGTGGGACTCTGAAGACTCGACACTATGCTGGCAGTGGGTTTAACCACAGACCGCAAGCGGCACTAGCTGTACGTAACGGTCCCCAGGTAGATGCCGATAAGAAGATTGACGAGGTAAACCCATCTGAACTCCTACTGAGCCTGAATGTGACAGTCTCCGTACAGTCCGGTCTGTTTGTCTAAGAGTATCGCATGGCGGGCTTAGGGGGGCGGTAAACGTCAGTCCCCTAGCGGTACAAGTCGTGTCGGAGTGTAGTCCAGAACACCCTGAGATAACACTGGAAACCTACCAATCTATCTCGTTTGTCCTGGCCAGGGACTTTGTGTAATGGCTCTCCTAGACACAGCGCGATATCAACCCCCAATACCGGGAGAGACGAATCCTGTCTAACCGTCACTGCCTCCAAGTGCTTCGGGACTGCACCCAACTGCTACCTGTTTGCACGACTCCATTGAGCCGTGGTAGGGTAGCAATCTAAGAACAGTGGGAACACATTCGAGGCGAAGTGACAGTGTCAAGTCAACGGACTAAGCTGTACTCATGTCACCTGGGAACTGATAACTGACGATAGGTATAATACCAACCAACAGTTCCCGACGAGTCCTGTCCAGTGTACTCGTAACCTAACGAGCACCCGCATACTATCTCAAGTACGACATGCTGACGGCTGTGGGACAGACCGTCTCCCAAGATGGGATGAGAAGCGCATACGCTAGTCTACTCCGGAGTATCGATGCCCTGTCTCGATAGTCCTATGACTAGGGACCTGCATAAGGATGTGCTTGTGGATTACCCAGCCCCCACTAGTGTGACTGCCATCACAACGCTGGTAATCAAGCAAAGATCCTAAGGGCTCTACTATTGTGTAAAGGCGATATGCTATAAGAAACACATGTACACATTAAAGTAGAAACAAACCAAGTAGCATACTACTATTTTGAGCAAGATTGTCTATACAAGGTGAATATCCCAAGCTTCCATCAAGTAATATACAGTAATGGCCTCTAGGGCATATACACTAACACCATTATTGTATCATACTAGCGTGTATATTTCTTAATGGAAGCTTGGTATATTCACAGTTATATTAACAGTCTTGCTAAACATGGTAGTATGCTACTTGGTTTATATCTATCTTAATATGTGTGTATGTATTGATAGAGCCCTTAGGATCTTGCTTGACTACCAGCGTTGTGATGGCAGTCACACTAGTGGGGGCTGGGTAGTCTACAAGCACATCCTTTTTCAGGTCCTTAGTCGTAGGATTATCGAGACAGGGCATCGATAGTCCGGAGTAGACTAGTGTGTACGCTTCTCATCCCAGTTGGGGAGATGGTCTGTCACTCAGCCATCAGTACGTCGTATTGGAGATAGTATACATGTGCTCGTTGGGTTACGGGTACACCGGACAGGACTCCCAGGGAACTGTTGGTTGGTATTATACCCGTCGTCAGTTAACAGTTCACAGGTGACATGAGTACAGCATAGTCCGCAGACTTGACACTGCTGCTTCGCCTCGAGTGTGTTCCCACTGTTCTTAGATTGCTACCCTACCACGGCTCAAAGGAGTCATGCAAACAGGTAGCAGTTGGATGCAGTCCCGAAGCACTTGGAGGCAGTGGCGGTTAGACAGGATTCGTCTCTCCCGGTATTGGGAGTTGATATCGCGCTGTGTATGGAGAGCCATTACGCAAAGTCCCTGGCTAGGGCAAGCGAGATTTACTGGTAGGTTTTCCAGTAGCTTCTCAAGGTGTAATGGGCTTCACTCCGACACGACTTATACCACTTTTAGGGGCTGACGCTTGCCGCCCCCTAGGCCCGATATGCAATAGTCATAGACGAACAGATCGGACTGTACGGAGATTGTCACATCAGGCTCAGTAGGAGTTCGTATGGGTTGCCTCATCGGCCTTCTTATCGACATCTACCTGGGGACCGTTACGTACAGCTAGTGCCGCTTGCGGTCTGTGGTTAAACCCATTTCCAGCGTAGTAGTCGAGTTTTTAGAGTCCCACACAGAGAGTTTTCCTGCTTCGGGCGAAACGATATAGAGGTCGTATGGTTTTACGACAGGGTTCGGACACATACGTGTTTTTACGCACGTACGATGTTCGGACAATTTATACTAGCAGGCTCTAGTTTAAGCCAGATTCTTGTATTGGATTATTAGATTTATACAGTCTCAGTTTTTCCGTGTTTTCACGGATAGGAGGGGCGCTCTCGTAATTACTCGAGAAGCTTCTAGAAGGTTGATGAGGTGGAGGGCTTAGTTGTAAAATGCATTAAATGGTTTTATGACTCATGGAGATGATTCATAAAGAGAGTTAATGAAGCATTAATGCTTTTAATGACTCACTAGATGATTCATTATGTATTAAATGAAGCATGAAGATATTTGTGCAAAGATATTTTTGTGCAAGATATATTATGCTTCATATATTTACACAAATGAGTCAATTTCCATTTCATTATCATTCTCACCTTCTCTCTCCTCAAGCTCTCTATCTTCAAACCCTAACCCTAACCTCTCATGTGTTTAGATCAAGGGTTAGCAAGACTAATTGATCCCTAATCCTATTCTATATCCTCTAGGTTTTTTTGATTAGCACTCTTAGTTACCTAGTTACCTCAAGTTAGAAGTCAAGCTTGGAGTAGTAGCTCTTGGGTGGATCTTCTATCACAAAGAGGAGGCCGACGAGGAGGTGGTCAATGAGAATAAGAAGGACTTGGTTCACTTGGTATAATCTTCTTTCATAGTAGCTAATCCCTCCTATGATGTTGTTAGTTAGGGTTTAGCAAAGATCCGTAAGTTAGTCGATGTTTGTTTTAAACAAAATGATTGTTTTACCTATTCCGCATCCCCGCAACTCGTGGGGTGTCTAACGTCGACTTATCGTGGTATCAGAGCCTCGCTAAACCATAACTAACTTGTTAGCTAAGTCGTTAGAAATTCGATCGCGAAACGAACCGGAAAAAACATCATTTTCACATAGTTTCTGTCGTTTTTAAAACCGGGTCTAAAAATTTTTCAGGGACCCTTAAAAATACAAGCAGGGAAATATAAGGTTACTGGAGAAATTTGGGGTCTTAACTCGTGCAAACCGCCGCGGAACCGCGGCCGATCCAAAGCGATCCGCCGCGGATCCGCGACCGAGTTGGGGCCGAGTCAGCCCAAAATTCCCCTGTAACTCTTCTGTGTTGATGTTGTACTTTCTGGAATGTTTTGTTTCTACTCAGGTGTCAGGTGCACAGAGAAATATTTGGAGTAGAATCATTTGTGTTTGCTTGATCGAAATTCTAAGATGTTTGGCTAACATGATTATATCTGTGATTTGTTTAATGTGTTCGTAAACCTCCCCTAACTGCTAGTATGTCGGTTAGCAGGGGGTTGCACATTTCTGTAATGGTTTGTGTTTGTGGACTTGTTGGATTGTCGTGAATGGATAACCGGGGATGTGAGACAAGTGTTTCTTTCATTCAAATGTAATTTGTAAATTGTTGTAATATTCTTTTGTGGGGCACATCCGAGCTGAGGTTGTAGCCACCGTTGTATTATTTCATTTACTAATTTTTGCTCCTAGGATAGACCCAAGATGGGGTGCACAAACTACCGGGTACTTTGAAGTGTTTAGTGGCCTACTCATATTGTTGAGGGAGACCGCTTCACTTCGGGTACTTGGCGGGTAGTTTGCCTTACCCGTAGGGGTCTAGGGTGGGGCTTTGGCTATTCATCGCGACTGTGTAATCCGTCTTTCTTTGCAGGCCCAAAAGAAATGCTGATTCGTAGAAAATCCAATATGTTCATCTGTGATCTGGAATGCCTATTATTGCGTCTGACGAATATACAATATCTATATATGATAGCTATTAGACGTCACTTATGTTTTACACCCGTGCTAGCCCAGCCCCCGCTTTGTCGTTAGTTAAGTAACCTAAAGGGTGAATGACGGGACCCAGTGGCGAATGCGGATGGCATAAGAGGACGTCGTATTTTTGTTGTTTTCTGCAATGATAGGTTAATTGATGGGACACATTATATTAATGCAAAGAAAATAAACCAAAGTTGAATCGTTGGAACAGTTTAAAAGAAACCACTCGGTTATTTTAAAACAGAGGATATTTTTAAATTGCGGAGCTTTAACCACTCCTTTTAAAAAGCTATCAGGTTCCTTCGATCATATCAAGTTCACTACGTTCACGGTTTCACCAAAACCATTCGTAGCCCTCCGTCATTTCATTTGGGTATTCAGTAGTATTCAAGCTATGTATTTTGACCAACGCCAAAGCATAGTGTTTGGTAGCTCCTGGGTATTCATTTGTTGCATAGATAGATGAGTTAGTTTGGGGCAGTCGTATTATCAATTGGCCAACGTCAGGGATATGTACGGATGGGTTCAAATTAACAAGATAATGATGGGTAGAACTTGACATGTGACTTATGACATTTTGACCAACGCCAGGTCATAAGAGCATGGGGCAGAAATCCATATCGGGAATTTATAAAGAAACTGAAATTTTCAAAGAGATGCATACTATTTGGAGTGTGATAATTTTGGTAGGATTCCTTCAGCTTTATCATACGATGATATTTGGATCCCGAACCTACTGTGAGTATCCGCTACTCATCAGGAGATTCGTCACTTAACGATCAATGCTATAAACCAAGTAGGTGTCGAGAAAGGTGTCAGCGGGGTTACGCCCCCAGAGAAAAGAGCTTATTTAATTAAGGAACTTCGCGAAAGCGTTGGAAAACCTCCCTTGAAGTACCGACACCGGCCTGGCTGAACGGTTAAGCAAGTATTGTATAGTGAGAATAGTCCTGACTAGTTCTTCCTTTTTGGTTTGAGGAGGGATTCGAGAAACAGTGGGAGCCATCCAGTTTAGATAAACTTAAAACCACTCTAAACTTGCAAGAGCATCATGCTAAATTGTTCTCTCTATCTCTCATTACAGCGACCCAAAACATGACAAGCCTTAAGTTACTATTAGAAAAAAATATATTGACAGGGCCAAACTATAAAGATTGGTTCCGCAATGTTAAGATGGCTTTGACTTATGACAAATTAGGGTATGTCCTTACTGCTAAGGCACCTGCTGTCCCTGGTCCAGATTCCAGTATTGCGGATAAGGAAATCCACAAGACCTGGGAGTTAGATTGCGCGAAGGACAAATGCATCGTGCTTGCCTCTATTAATAATGAACATCAGAGGAGGCACGAGGATATGGATCTTGAATCCATATTTCTCCACACAAAAGAACTGTATGGAGAGCAATCTCGTATAGCTAGATACGAGACCTCGAAAAACTTGTTTCAGTCGAGGCTGGCTGTCGGATCATCTGTAGGAGAACATGTCCTAAAGATGATTGGCTATATAGAAGAGCTCGCGGACCTCGGGACGACTTTGGAGAACGAGCTCTATACAGACTTGATTCTTCAGTCCCTTCCTTCCACCTATGGTCAGTTTATTCTGAATTTCAACATTCAAAGAAAAGAAGTTGAACTTCCAGAACTCCTTAACATGTTTAGGAGTGCAGAGGGCACCTTGCAGAAGGCAAGGGAAACACCCGCTATGTTTGTTCGCGGTGCTTCATCTTCCGGGTCCAAGGCAAGGGCCAAAGGAAGGAAGATGAAGGCCGCTACCAAACCTAGAGGAGGTGTTGGTAAGGTGGGAGTTAAGGGAAAGGCAAAGGCAAAGGTTGTGGTGCCAGTAGTGGCAAAGGACGAGTGCTTCCACTGTCGTAGGAAAGGCCATTGGAATAAAGATTGCAAAGCTTGGAATACCAAGAAGAAGGAACCGAAGCAAGCCGTGGTTTCGACTTCAGGTGTGTTTGTAATTGAAAATTATCTGTCAATCAACTCTACTTCCTGGGTATTGGATACCGGATCAGGATTCATATATGCAATTCATTGCAGGCAGTGAAAAACCGTAGAGAGCTGAAGGTTGGTGATATGACCCTCCAGGTTGCTAACGGAGCTAGCGTGGGTACTGTGTCCGTAGGGGATTATCACCTAGGATTGACGAGTGGACATATTTTGGTTTTGCGCAACTGTTTTTGTGTACCTAGTTTAACGTGTAATATCATATCAGTATCGTTGTTATCAAAAGAAGGTTATGATTTCACGTTTGTAAGTGATGTTGTTAACATCCACCTTTATCATGGTTTGATTGGGTCCGGTACACTAGATAACGGTATATACGTGCTAAACCAATTACAGATTTTCAATGTCCAGAACACACTAAAAAGAAAGTCTCCAGATATAAATAAGGCTTTCTTATGGCATTGTAGACTGGGTCAAATCAATGAGACAAGGTTAACTAAGTTACATAGAGAAGGATATTTGGATCCGTTCGAATATCAATCTTATGCAACTTTTCAATCATGTCTCAAAGGAAAGATGACAAAGACTCCATTCACTGGACATGGAGTAAGAGCGAGCGAGCTCTTAGGACTCATACACAGCGATGTATGTAGTCCAATGTATACACATGCAAGAGGTGATTTTTTATATTTCATTACTTCTACGGATGATTACTCTAGGTACGGATTCATTTTCTTGATGAAACATAAATCCGAGGTCTTTGAGAAATTCCAAGAATATAAGAATGAAGTAGAAAACCAAACCGGCAAAAGTATCAAGACACTGAGATCTGATCGAGGTGGTGAATACTTAAGTGCCGAGTTCCTAGGTTACCTAAAAGAGAAAGGAATTCTCTCTCAGCTTACTCCTCCATACACTCCACAGCATAACGGTGTATCGGAGAAACGGAACCGAACCCTATTAGATATGGTATGTTCCATGATGAGTAATGCTGAGTTACCGCGATCTTTCTGGGGTTATGCGCTAGAATCAACAGCATAACTTTTGAACAGGGCTCCTACCAAGACTGTGCCTACCATGCCATATCAGATGTGGAGTGGGAAGAAACCCTATCTTCAGTATCTAAAGATATGGGGATGTCCAGCTTTTGTTAAAAAGCAGCATGCAGACAAACTCGAGGCACGATCCGTACAGAGTAAGTTTGTGGGATATCCAAAGAACTCCAAGGGGTATTTCTTCTATTACGCAGAGGAACAAAAGGTTTTTGTTTCTCGTAATGCCCATTTTTTAGAACATCTGTTTTTAGAAAAGGAAACAAGTGGGAGCGCAGTAGAACTGGAAGAAATTCCAGAACCACAAACTACTACTGAAAGTTTGGTAGAACCAGTAGTTCAAGAAGAACAGGACATTCCCGCACTGTCACGACCCGAATATTTCAACTCGTGACCGGCACTTCACCACGCAACGTCTACAGGCGTAACGCGACTAAGTAAGCCGAACCCAGAAATCAAAACCATTTAAAAGTAGTGAGTGTTGAAAACATTCAATTAAAACATTTAGAAAACCTTAAATAGTTCAATAAAGTTCTTTTTAAAGTTAAATTATCCTTATAATAATTTTGGCAGCATTTCCTTTGTACAAGTAACCCCGAAAATCGGGTATAAAACAGGATATAAGTGAAAATGATACATAATGAAATAAAGCATCCCCAAATGGGAGCAATCACGCCCAACGGCGGAAACCATCACCACAAGAGTAATATACGACGCCGTAGCGAAGAATGAGCAATAAGTAAACATCACAGAATAATAAACTGCATATATACAGTCGGCTCCCACGAGCTCGACACTAGAATACAAATTATATACATCATCGTCCTCACACCGTCTCTAAGTCAAGTACATAAATGGTATATGGAGAATACTAGATACAAAAGTGTGTACAATAAAAGTAACCAGATACCACAACCCACATAATAGCAAAATAGCTCTCGCACTAGCTGTAGTGGCATCTATAGCCAAAAGATGCAAAAAGGCAGCCTGCCGCGACTACTCTGAGGGGAAACCTGCAAATACTGTGGCACAACGGGGGTGAGTTTCCAACTCGTGAATAGAGATAACATATAAAGGTAATCGCGAGCATGCACGTACTGTGCTACTCTATCATATGCCAGCAGGTAAACCTATATGCGACAAGCAGTAGGTGCAATAATCATGCAAATGCTCTGTCAGGAAAAATAACTACAGGATGAGATACATGATAATCAATGCTGAGCATGGGATAAACAACATCTACACGGAATATCAATCGTGGAAAATAATCAGTGCCCAAAGCTGCACCCAAATCCCAAATAAACTCAGGCACCGGCACTCTCCTCGACCCTCAAATCCTGTAAATTTCTGAGAATCATGAGTGCCCAACATCGGCACTCAAAATATCATAAAATACTCGTGCCGATCATCGACACGCAAATCCCTATATATCGGGCTCCGTAAGTCCGGATCAGCCCACGGGCTCCGTCTGCGGTATCGGCCCTCGGCCCCGGCAGTACAGATCATCCCGCATCCATCTCTCGAATCTGGTCAGTATCCTCCGGATAACCGCCTGGTCCAACCAATCATCGGTAGGTACTCGCCCACCTCCAGGCTCAATCGGCAAAGTCCATCGATCATCTTGCCGAGGGGAACCATACCGGGTCCACCACGAACCCGCAAACGGATCATCCAACTCCTCGAATCGGGTTTCAAGCACACGTCTCAGCACCGAGAAAACGCGTGGTGGAGTACCAAAATATCATATCACGAGGAACCGGGTTTTCAAATAGTGCATCTTTTCTTAAATAACTCCACGATCCTCAAAACCAGAAATCACATGAAAATCCAACGCCAATGAGTAAATCAAATGCGATGTACTATGTACATCAAGCCATAATATAGGTGCAAGGGAGATACCTCTTTCTAAAATAGTTCAGTTTTCAAAGACATCAGGCGGCTCCCAATCTCTATGAAAATCATATCAAATCATAGGTGAAAGGAACTACAGTGTAATGATCATGGCAGTTCTACAGTGAGTGAGTCATGGCAATTACTAACGGTGTGTGTGTAACATGCAGATTAGTGTTCGTGCAGCATAAACCGTTAGTAATAGTGCAGTGTTCTATCAATTCTAAGTTTACAATTATATAGCAGGGAATGCAGTATGCAACAACAGTATCCATGAACAGTCAATGTAGGTAAATGCAATATATAGCTATAAGGTCCTATCAGCCCTGACGCATAACGCCATGCGGGCGATATCCCCGTAGATGTTAAATCTACTCACTGTAGTCTCGCGCTAAGTGTAGCCGACGACTTGTTTCCCCTTCTTCGCCGCGTCCGTCTCACTCGCCTGCGAACCTAGAATTACACAATATATCACACATAAGCTCAAATCTACAAAAACGCGATATTAAGGTCAAACTAGAAACCCGCGTCGCAAACCAAGCGCGTGTGTGCGTGATACCCTAAAACGTGTGATTACGCGCCTGAAGCTAACGCGACGCGTCGCGATACGCGGAAACCCCAAACCCACACACGTATCACGTGTGTCGCGAAGATTTAAAATACGAGAAATAGGTTTTTAACTCCAGATTTTTATACAGAATTGATATTACAAAAATATATATACCATAAAACCCCACGTAGTAGCAGACACCAATCACCCCAAACCCCAACCCAAAACACCGCCATCTGGCCGCAATTTGCGGCCAGAATGCATATTTCGGCGGCCTGGGTAGGGAAAAGGACTCCCTGGTCTTGTGTGTGCATTCTATACCCCTATACATGCTACAGTAAATCCAATTTTATTCTGAAACACCCCGGGTAGAAGCAGATTTAACAGAGCCCAAATTCAAGTTAAAAAACCACATTTTGCACTAAAAAGATACATTAGGGTATATCTGTGAAATCTGAAACAAACCCAAGTCTAAAACCACACTAATATCACATTACCAAGTTAATCAAGCCATAAAAAGCTAATTTTTAACATAACCTCACTAAAACCCTTATATAGCACAAAACATGTATAAAAATGTGATATTTTGCTAAAACACAACAAGTTATGAAATGGGATGTTAAATATGAGTGTAATACCTTCAAAAGTCTTTAGAAAAACCCACAAGTTCCAGTTCAAGCCTCAAGTATGCAGACTTGCCACCAAACACCTCAAATGAGCCATTAAACCAAGGTTTTGTGAAGGAAAAAGGTTAGATTTGTGTAGGGTTTTGTGTAGAGATCAAAGAGGAGTGAAAAGAGAAGAGAAAAGATGAAGAAAAGCTAGGGTTTTCTGCAACTCTTCTGCAGAAATTCAGAAATGGGAGAAGAGAGTGAGAAGAGAGGAGGAATGTCAACCAAGAAGTCAAATTTCCCCACCTACCCACCATACCTCCATTTGCTTTTAAATTTGAATTCTAAAAAGGGTTTTACTTGATTAAAAATGGGTGGGGGATTAAATACAACCATACTAGAAAATGAAAAGGGTTAACATGATAACACTTTCTAACCAAAGTCACCAAAATGTGCTAAGTGTGCATGTGTGCACTTAACACAAAAATTCACACTTAGGGTAAACCCGGCTAAAAATAATTAATAACCCTATAAATATATATAAATATATATATAAACACTTCACAACACAATTATCACTAGCCAAGAAGGAAAAATAAGATAACCGTTTTTATGAGAAAAAAAACACGTACACTTGCTAATTAACGCAAAAACATCCTAAACGAATTTCAAGGCGTTACAATCTACCCCCTTAAAGTAATTCGGTCCCCGAATTTAAAAATCTAACCAGACGTACCTTTGAAAAGATGGGGATACCTCTTCCTCATCTCGCTCTCAGTCTCCCAAGTGACCTCCTCGCTGCTCGGACCACGCCAAAGTACCTTGACGGATGGTATCTCTTTCGACCTCAATTTCTTCACTTGTCGATCCAAGATCATCACCGGCTGCTCTGCATAGGAAAGGTCGGGCTCAAGCTGGATCGTAGGGTGCTGAATCGCATGCGAAGGATCATGAAGATATCTGCGGAGCATCGAAACGTGAAATACGGGGTGCACGTCTGGAAAACTGGCCGGAAAGGCTAAACGATACACAACCGCACCAACACGCTCGAGGATCTCGAAGGGGCCCACATATCTGGGACTAAGCTTCCCCTTCTTCCCAAATCTCATCACACCTTTCATTGGGGAGACACTCAAGAAAACATGATCACCAACAGAAAACTCAAGTCTGCTCCGACGACGGTCCGCATAAGATCTCTGCCTACTCTGGGCTGCTCTCATCCTATCACGAATCAACTGGATCTTCGCGGTCGTCTCCTCAACAATCTGTGGCCCTAAGATACTGCTCTCACTGAGCTCTGTCCAACAGGTGGGCGATCTGCATCTCCTCCCATAAAGAGCCTCAAACGGTGCCATCTGAATGGTCTCCTGGTAGCTATTGTTATAGGAGAACTCTACTAAGGGTAAATGATGATACCAGCTACCTCTGAAGTCTAATACGCATGATCTGAGCATGTCCTCGAGAGTCTGAATAGTCCGCTCTGACTGTCCATCGGTCTGCGGATGAAATGCTGTGCTAAAACTCAAGCGAGTGCCCAAAGCCTCCTGAAGCCTCTGCCATAGTCGGCTGGTAAACTGGGTGCCTCTGTCGGACACGATACATGTCGGAACTCCGTGCAGTCGTACAATCTCATCAATGTAAATCTGGGCATACTGAGCAAATCCGAAAGTCGTCTTCACTGGTAGGAAGTGAGCCACTTTCGTCAAACGATCCACGATCACCCAGATGGAGTCATACCCTCGACTAGTCCTGGGTAGACCCGCAATGAAGTCCATAGAAATCTGTTCCTATTTCCACTCCGGAATGGGCAACGGCTGTAGCTCTCCCGCGGGCCTCTGATGCTCAGCCTTGACTTGCTGACAAGTCAGGCATCTCGACACGAAATCTGCGATGTCCCTCTTCATCTCTTCCCACCAGTAAACATCTCTCATATCGTGGTATATCTTGGTGGAACCTGGATGAACACTGTACACCAATCGATGTGCCTCCTCGAGAATCTCACGCCGCAGTCCTTCAGCATATGGTACACACAGTCTAGTCCCTAATCGTAGTATCCCCTGATCATCGATCATGAACTCGGAAAATCTGCCCTGCCCTATCTGTGTCATGATCTCTGAACACCGGTCATCACTGTGCTGTGCCTCATGTATACGGTCGAGCAACTGTGGGCATGCATGAACATGCGCAATCTGTCCTCCTATCGGCGTAAACTCGAACTGTACCAGGCTGTCGCATAGAATCTGCCAATCTACCGACGACTGCCGCTGCACTGCGCTCAAACAAGATAGACTACCCCCGGGCCTCCTGCTCAAAGCATCCGCCACTATATTAGCCCTGCCCGGGTGGTACAAGATCTCGTAATCGTAATCCTTCACTAACTCCATCCATCGGCGTTGTCTAAGGTTCAGGTCTCGTTGCTGAAATATATACTTTAAGCTCTTGTGATCAGTGAATATCTGGCACCACTCGCCATATAGGTAATGTCGCCAAATCTTAAGTGCAAAGACCACCGCAGCCATCTCTAAATCGTGAGTGGGGTAGTTCTATTCATGTTTCTTCAATTGCTGCGAAGCATACGCGATCACCCTGTCATGCTGCATCAATACGCACCTTAGCCCCACTAGAGAAGCATCACAATAAACCACAGATCCGCCTGATCCTGAAGGCAATGATAATACTGGCGTCGTAGTCAGTAGAGCCCGTAGCTGCTGAAAACTGTGCTCACACTCCTCCGTCCAAACAAAAGGAACTCCATTCCGGGTCAACCCGGTCAAAGGTGTAGCAATACGGGAGAAGTCCTGCACAAATCGCCTATAGTAGCCGGTCATCCCTAAAAAGCTGCGAATCTCCGTAACTGATGTGGGTCTGGGCCAACTCCGAACGGCCTCGATCTTCCTCGGGTCTACACATATACCGTCTCGTGAAATCACATACCCCAAGAAGTCTACGCTGTCCAGCCAGAAAGCACACTTGGAGAATTTGGCGAAAAGCTGATGCTCACTCAAGGACTGCAGTGTAATCCGCAGGTGCTGCTTGTTCATATCAGATTTTTGCATTTTCATACCGCCCAATTTTTGTCACATTGCATATCGGTAGATACTCTTGAGACGTGTTTGCTATTCAATTGCAGGATACAGGTTCTCGGTTCTAAAACGGTGAAATTCATGGAAAACACAACAAAATCCGGGTTCCTGCCAACCACTGAGAAAACACGGTCTCCGCTCGTCATCCGTATGTTGCCAGATACCAGTTTAGGAAGACAAAATGTCAAATCAATGTCACCTTCATGCACAAGGCTCAATGGTAGCACAAAATCCAAGAGATCTATGTGGAGCTCGAGGCAATCATGACAAAATCTTGACAAAAAGTCCACCTTTCCCTCAACAGAAATTCTGGAAAAATCGGGGAGCCAAATTGAGAAAATACATATGCCAGAATAATGTACAAAGCAAACCAGGGAAGCCCAAGAAAGATGAAAGCCCAATTCGACCATAAGGCCGCGGATCCGCGGCAAAAGGTGGGCCCAGGCCGCGGATCTGCGACCGTTTAGGCGCCAAGCCTGCACATTTTTGGGGGGTGTTTTGGTCTTTTAGTGTGTGGTCTGGTGGTTGCCCTAGGGTTTCATTCTCTGGCCTATAAATAGCCCAGAACTTTGTGAAGGAAGGGGTCCAATTCTTGTATTTCTTTTTGCCAAGTTTTAGTGTGTTTCTTCTTCCTCTTCTCACCTCTTCTCCATTAAACTTGTAGTGAGCTTTTGAGTGAAGAGTGATGAATAAAGAAGAACCATTTATTATCATGCTTGTCTCTTTACTTTTGTTATAATTGTTGTAACTTTAAATTCGTTAAGTAGTTGTTGTTATTTCCTTGTTGTTTCTTTCTTCTCCTTTTTTCTTTATCCTTACATACGACAATGATACTTACGCTCGATCCTCGCCAAGGTGAGGTCACAAATAGTTAGTCGTATTCTCCTAATCTCCTTCTTTCTATCTTCCTCCTTTGTTTTGTTTTGTTTTTCCTTATCATGAAGTGTGAGTAGTTTTATACTTGTTAGGGTAGGATAAGGGAAGTTTGAGAGAAGGAAATCTCTCTCACTCTTTTCTTGCCCAACAACTTAAATCGACTCCCGTTAATTGAACCACAATCCGCTCCTTACGGCACCCTATCCTACATGATAGCGGTGATTCCGTAGTGAGACCGGTTGTGGTTGAATTAACCGGAGGTTATGGATAAGAGCCAAGAACGGAGGGACAAGCACCAAAAGGAAGGACTATGCGTTGGAAAGCCTAGCTTATACTCGCAAGTTCCTTTCTAGTTGTGCTAATCCCCGTTGTTGCCGATTACCGTAACACCGATATTAAGAGGGGCAACGAAAGATGTGGAGACTCCTAACTCAAACTAACCTAATCCTAACCCTAACAAGCTCTCTTTAAATATCAACTCAACACTTAGTTAATCACAAACAAAATCTGAACAACCAGACTTAACTCGTTAAAACACATTGAAAAAGACTCCCATCTCCCTACGGACGACCCGTACTCAACCGGCTAGCTACAAGCGAAACCGTCTTGATTGCGGTATTTAAACTAGAACTTGAACTCGCACATATCCTAACAATCAAATGGCGTCGTTGCCGGGGAGACGGTAGTTTATTTCCTTGTGTAATTTCGGGTTAATTTGTAAGTATAAAAAAAACACAAAAAAATACATTCTTTGTAAAGAAACCATCTTGTTATTCTTGATTAGTTTTTGTGCAAGTGTGCAGGAAATACGAAGCTCAAGATCGACGCCAAAGACGTTGGAAATACGGAGTTCAAGTACAGTGCCAAAGACGTGGGAAGATAGACCCACATTTTCGCGGCTACACCGCGACGGACAAAACGAAGCATCCGGTCTACTGTACAAATCTGGAGCAAATACAGTGAGCAAATCAAGATTCAGTACATCCAGACAAGTAGTAGACAACCACAGGAGCACACCCAGAAAGTTTTGAAGCCCAATCTCTCCACATAGCCGCGGATCCGCGGCCATTGCATGTGTTTGGCCGCGGAAACGCGGCCACTTGGTGGCTTCAGAGCCCCAAAATTTCTCTGTGAGTCTCTCTGCCCTCTCCACTCCTCTGAACTCCACTGAACTGTGTTTTCTGCAGCCTTCTTTGCGCAAATTCTTCTCCCCCTTCCAATAAACTGTTTTTGTGCAGGATTCTTTGCGCCGCAAATAAAAATTGTTTGCAGTTGATTTGTTACTGTTTTGCATTCTTTAATACGGACTTAAGGGGCTTGAAACCAATCCAGATTGGGTGGGGATTTCATCACCCTTCCCAGGACCCCAAAAATCACTAAAGCATATGCATTGTCCATTGTAAATTAAAAAAATACTAAACTTCAGCCCTAAGGACTTCGCGCTCAGTAGGAGAAGATAAACCGTGTTTAGAACCTAGCTTAACCGTATATTGATTACGGGGTGTCTAGGAAAGTGTTAAAGGCGCAACCGCCGAAAGAGAAAGGGTTATTTAATTAAGGAACTTCGCGAAAGCGTTGGACAACCTTCCCTTATCTCTGCACTTACCTGGCCCCGTGATCGGTGTATTTTTAAGCCTGTTTCTCGACACTGTTTAACTTCGAAAATCAAGTTCAGGAGCAGGTCTAGTAGACCAAGGTTACCCTAGATCTAGGTGTGATTGTGCATAGCTTGTTTGTGATTGCTTAAGCCGTATTTCCGTACATACTCTTGTAAAAATCTTTCTAAAAAAAAAAAAGAAAAAAAATCAAAAAACTTTTATAAAAACTTGCCCTTTTGTCGCCAAATCCATTTTCACCCACCACCCATCGCCTTTCTCCATTGACGTTTTCTTACCCTCACCTTCTTCGCTTTGACTATACTAAACTCGTTTAGTGTATGTCCGCTTGGACTCGGGACACTAGCGCCCGTCTAGTCCGCGTTACGTTAGTCGCGACCGACTACGCGATCGACTCCGAAGTCGATACTCCGTCCACTCCTCTTTCACCCCTTCCTTTGCCGGCCAACTCCGACGTTGACCGGAATTCTGTTCATACATCTTCACCTTCACCTTCACCAACCTCTTCTTCCGCGATGTCGGGATTTAATCCGAACATCTCTTTGACCACCGCTGGATTGGCTCCACCTCCTACGGAGACCAATCTTCCACCACCTCCGCCTGTTGTAGCGCCGCAGCGAATCGCGCTCCAGGATCGTTTCTACCCCACCCGTTCTGCACTTCCCACCTGCCTTTCTCTTCCTCCGGCCAATGGGGAAAACTTTGAAATTAAGCCCCATTTCATCAACATGCTTCCACGTTTTCATGGGCTTGAATCTGAAGATGCCTATATCTTCATCAACAAATTTCAAAACGTCTGTGCCATGATGAAAACCACCCAGCTGTCGGACGATGCTATACGTCTACGGGTCATTCCGTTCACTTTATGCGATCTCGCTGAAAAATGGCTGTATAGCACCGCTTCCCACTCAATCACTAGCTGGGACGAGTTTGTTAAAGCGTTTCTGAAAAAATTCTATCCGAATCATAAGACCGCAAGGATTCGAAATGAAATCAACCAATTCTCCCAGCTTCCTTCTGAACCCTTCTGGAAGTGCTTTGACCGATACAAAGACCTTCTTGTTCAGTGTCCTCACCACGGTATAGAGAAATGGAAACTCTGCCAAACCTTATACGAGGGACTGAACCCAGCAACGAAGCAGTTGCTGGAAACCATCTGTCAGGGCCACTTCCTATCGAAATCTGACGAGGAAGCGTGGCAGTTCTTTGACTACCTTGCGGAGCAAACGCTACAGTGGGAGAGCACCAGACCGACTTCTTCTTCTTCTTTTACCTCCACTTCTACCGGTCAGTCTAGGGTAGGAATTCACCAGCTTGATGTCTCTATTGCGATGAGAGCTGAAATGGCTGCAATAACAAAAAAGCTTGAAGCAATAGAGAGCAAATTTTCTTCTCCTACTCTTGCCCCTGTTCTCCCTCTTCGTACCATCTGCGCTTGTTGTTCCGATCCTTCTCACTTGACCGAAGAGTGTCCTTACAATCCACCATCGCAAGGACAGGATCAGGTTAATGCATTCCAGCAAAGACCGAGGAATGATCCATACTCTTTCACCTACAATCCCGGTTGGAGGAACCACCCCAATTTCGCCTGGAATCAGAATCAGAATCAATTCCAAGGCAACAATTTCCAAAGGGCCCCTTCGCCGCAACAACAAGCGCAACAACAAACTCAGTATCAGCAGCCCTTCCAACCCCAACCTTACCAAAACCAGACGAACAACTTTGCACCCAACAACTCTTTTCCACCAAACAACTTTGTTCCGTCAAACAACGATAAGGTTTCCTCGCTCGAGCGAAGTCTGAAGGCGTTTGTTAAACAATCGACTCAATCCACCGCCAACATCCAGTCTTCGATTCAATTTTTAGTGCAACACACTGTCGCACACGGGCAAAGCATCAAGACCATTGAGGCCCAGATTGCACAGCTGAACGCGGCCTTGAGCGAGCGAGAGAAGGGGAAGCTCCCGTCCCAGCCACTTCCAAATCCCGGTCACCCACATAATGCACATGTTGCTCTTGAACAACAAAACCATAATGTGAGTGCCGTGACCACACTGAGATCGGGAAGGATGCTGCAAAATAACATTGGCAAGCGAATCAACGATGACGCCCCGGCCGCCGCTTCTTCTTCTTCTTCTTCTTCTTCTTCGCCTTCTGAGCTTATTCTCCGTTCTTCAACAGGCTCTCCTTCCTCTTCTTCTGCTCTGAACGGACCCACTTCTCACTCCACGAAAACACCTATTCTGGGATCCATTCCAACTCTAAAATCTCCTCCTCCAGCATTAGACTCAACCAATTTTCAAAATGTTCCATTTCCAAACCGGTTGAGGTCTAACAAACAAAATCCACAAATGGAGAAGATTCTGGAGTTATTCAAGCAGGTTAACATTAACATTCCTCTTTTAGATGATGTCCAACAAGTCCCGTCCTACGCAAAAATCTTAAAGGACTTGTGCACGAAAAAGAGGAAGTCTCAGGTACCCAAGAAAGTTTTCTTGGCTAGTGCTGTGAGTGATGCCCTTACCCAATCTTTACCACAAAAACGGAAGGACCCTGGCTGTCCTACGATTTCAATTACCATTGGGGATAAGAACATCAACCGCGCACTATTAGATCTTGGTGCCAGTGTTAACCTGCTCCCTTATTCAGTATACGAGCAATTAGGCGTCGGAGAGTTGAAACCCACACACTGCACTCTCCAAATGGCCGACCGATCGATCACCCATCCTAGGGGTGAGCTAGAGGATGTGTTAATAAAAGTCGGGGACTTCATATTCCCCGTTGACTTCATTGTCTTAGATACACAGCCTGTAGCTAACCCCCGGAATCAAATTCCGGTGATACTCGGTCGCCCATTTCTCGCAACCTCAAATGCTGTGATCAATTGTCGCAATGGTTCAATGAACCTCTCTTTTGGAAATATGACGATTGAACTCAACATTTTTAGGTTAGGGAATCAGCCCGCCGAACCTAATGCTCATATACTGGACGTCTGCTCGATCCAGGAGATCACACCAGAAGAGTGTGAATTCGAGGAGTTTCCGTTTGACCACGATAATCTTGACGCCACTAGTGCGTTTCTCTTCGAATCTGCTGCTGTTTCTGCGCCCGATAACGAATACGAGTGTTTCACGTTCTCGAACGATCTTAGCCGCGCACAACCCGAGTTCGAATCTTTCGACTTTCCGGATGAGTTACCTGAACCATCCGACTCGGTTGCCTACACTCGTTTTGAACCTTTGCTGGAATCCTTTGAGTTCGAGACCTTTGCACCAGTCTTGCCTTCCATCATTTCACCTCCAACGCTCGAACTCAAGCCGTTGCCGTCTCACCTTAAGTATGCTTACTTAGGTGAGAACGAGACCCTCCCTGTCATCATTTCGGCTTCTCTAGCTCCCGAGCAAGAGAAAGCCCTTCTCGCGGTCTTGCACAGCAACAGGCAAGCTTTTGTCTGGTCCATGGCGGACATCAAGGGGATTAGTCCCCTCATCGTTGAGCATCACATTCATCTGATGGATGATGCCAAACCAGCCCGGGATCCACAAAGACGTCTTAATCCAGTCATGAAGGAGGCTGTGAAGAAGGAGATCGTCAAATGTCTAGATAGTGGTATCATTTACCCTATCTCTGATAGCCAGTGGGTTAGCCCCATTCATGTTGTCCCCAAGAAGTCGGGCATCACGGTCATAACCAACGAGGCGAATGAGTTAATCCCTACTCGCACACAAACTGGGTGGCGAGTTTGCATTGATTACAGAAAACTCAACGCCGCTACGCGGAAAGACCACTTTCCGCTACCCTTCATTGACCAGATGCTTGAACGATTGGCCGGACATGAGTACTATTGCTTTCTAGATGGCTACTCTGGCTACAATCAAATTCCCATCGCCGAAAAAGACCAGGACAAGACCACTTTCACTTGTCCTTTCGGCACGTTTGCATATCGACGCATGCCCTTTGGGTTATGCAATGCGCCCGCTACCTTCCAGCGGTGTATGATGGGAATTTTTTCGGACATGGTGGAAAATTTTTTGGAGATTTTCATGGATGACTTCTCCATCTTCGGCGACTCCTTTGACGAGTGTTTGCTGCATCTTGACGCTGTCCTTACCCGATGTAAGGACAAGAATCTCACTTTGAACTGGGAGAAATGCCACTTCATGGTGCGCGAAGGTATTGTCTTAGGACATATCATCTCGCAAAATGGCATAGAGGTTGACAAAGCAAAGATTGAGGTCATTTCCAATCTGCCTCCTCCCCGATGCGTCAGAGATATCCGAGCCTTCCTTGGCCATGCCGGTTTCTATAGACGGTTTATCAAGGACTTTAGCAAGATTGCTAGGACCTTGACGCTTTTGCTGGCCAAGGACACGCCTTTCGACTTCAACTCGAGCTGTGTGACTGCATTCGAGTCACTGAAACGCTCACTCACTTCTGCTCCCGTTCTTTCTTCACCTGACTGGACGCACCCATTCGAGATTATGTGCGATGCATCCGACTTTGCCATCGGTGCTGTCCTTGGACAGCACATCAACAAGATGCCGCATGTAATCTATTACGCAAGCCGAACCCTGAACGACGCCCAACTCAACTATACAACAACTGAGAAGGAATTCTTAGCTGTTGTATTTGCTTTAGAAAAGTTCAGGCCCTACCTCATCGGCTCTCCAGTCATTGTCTACACCGACCATTCAGCTCTGCGCCATCTTTTTGCGAAGAAAGATGCCAAATCTCGGTTAATACGTTGGATCCTCTTGCTCCAAGAGTTTGACCTTGTCATTAAGGACAAACGGGGATGTGAAAACGTAGTTGCCGACCATCTCTCACGACTTCCTTCTTCGCCTTCGCTTCCAATTCCTATTAACGACGTTTTCCCGGATGAACAACTCTTGACAGTATCGTGCGAACCCTGGTTCGCAGATATTGTGAACTATTTAGCCACGGGATTGCTACCGACCGAATGGTCGAGTCAGGACAGACTTCGCTTCTTATCCCAAGTAAAACACTTTTACTGGGACGAACCCTACTTGTTCAAGTACTGTCCCGAACAGATTATTCGTCGGTGTGTCCCTGATGAGGAATTCAAGAGTGTGCTGTCATTTTGCCACGATCAAGCGTGTGGCGGACATTTTGGGCCCAGAAAGACAGCTGAGAAGATCTTGCAATGTGGTTTCTACTGGCCACAACTCTTCAAAGACGCTAATGACTATTGCAAGACTTGCTCCCGGTGCCAACACTTGGACCGGATATCCCGGATGAACGAGATGCCGCTCCAACCGATCTTGGTTGTGGAGATTTTCGATGTGTGGGGGATAGACTTCATGGGGCCGTTTCCCAGCTCTTTTGGGAACTTGTACATACTTCTAGCTGTTGATTACGTCTCTAAATGGGTCGAGGCTGTGCCCAGCCGGACTAACGACAACAAGGTTGTCGTTAAGTTCCTTAAAGAAAACATTTTCTCCCGGTTTGGGCACCCCCGAGCGATCATTAGCGACAATGGAAGTCATTTCTGCAATAGGACTTTCGAGGCCTTGATGCGGAAATACTCCATTAATCATAAGCTTTCTACGCCCTACCACCCCCAAACCTGCGGGCAGGCCGAAGTTTCAAATCGGCAAATCAAGCAGATATTGGAGAAGACGGTTTCCAAGAACCGTAAGGATTGGTCTCTGAAACTCACTGATGCCCTTTGGGCATTTAGAACTGCTTATAAGACCGACCTTGGCATGTCTCCCTATGGGCTTGTGTACGGAAAAGCCTGCCACCTACCTGTCGAAATCGAGCATCGCGCATTTTGGGCGATAAAGGAGCTGAATCTGTCTTTGGAGGACGCGGGCAGCCATCGGAAGCTGCAGCTGAACGAACTGAACGAGCTTAGGGATGAGGCTTACGACAACGCGGTCGTCGTTAAGAATCGAACGAAGGTGTTTCATGATAAACACCTTTTGCGCAAAACCTTCGTACCTGGTCAGCAGGTACTGCTTTACGACACCCGACTTCACTTCCATCCTGGAAAGCTCAGATCTCGCTGGAAAGGGCCGTATTTTGTGCGTAATGTGTGTCCGCAGGGCGCTCTGGATTTAGAAAATCCAAAGGACGGTTCACTCTTCAAGGTAAATGGACACCGATGCAAACCGTACCTTAGCGCCGAACCAACAGAGGAGCTCCTGTTCTTACAGGAGCCGGTTTACCCTGAATGATCTTCCTCTGCCTACCTCCAAACTTCGGTTATCCAGCCAAGAACAGTGGACACTGTTCCAAATAAGTTTGGGGGTATGTACAAACCATTTTGTATATATTCTTTTTCTTTTCTTTAAAAACAAAAACAAATAAAAATTTGTGTATCACTAACCGACAATTTTGAACCTTCCAACTTCTCTCTTCATGCAACGACAGTGAGGACACTGTCCAGTTTAAGTTTGGGGGTACGCTCGGTACGCATTTCTTACCTTCGCATTCATATGTATATTTTGCATCTGCATATTAATATCCATAAAATCCATAAAAATTTGAAAATTTTCTAAAAAAATATAAAAACTTTTTTGTCAAGTTAGCTTGTGAAAGAACTCTGATTCAACATTCGACGGGTTTTGTTTGAAAAAATAGGAATAACTAAATCTTATGTTTGGATTTTGAAAACCTGAAAGATAACTCTCCTTTGAAGTTAACTATAGCTGATATACGTCTTTACATCACACTACACGTGTCGTAAGATTTTGGGAATTAGATGACAAGTCTTTCATGTTTAAACTTTTAAACAGATAAATGATTTTCTGAGGATCAAATAGGTTTGTTCTGAAATAAGTAATGTCAAGAATAGTTTATGAAGTAAAGCGAATATGAAGGAATGTTATTGATGCCGTAATTGGAGCTAAGCCTGAAAAATAACCCATCTAAAACTTGATTGGAATGATTACACACCAAACACACTAAACACGTCTTTTATCAAAAAAAGAAATATTTGAACTGCCGGTTATATCTCCGTTCGTATTAAATCATCTGATTTTCACGACAAACTGTCTTTTGTTTTTGGACCTAGGTAACTTGAGTAATTAAGTCCGCTGGGGTGTTTTTACACCTAATGCCCTAAAACCAACTGGTTTGGGTGCATTGGCCCAAAGCTCGCTAAGAAGCCTAGAAAGTCCAGTTTAAAACAAAGTCAAGCAAGTGTTCTCTCCGAGTTAAAATTCCTAACGGTTCTTTGTGTGAGAATAATCTTGATAAAAGACAGGCTTTTATAAAAAAAATTTTAACGGAGATATGAAGGTTTTACTCTTTGATAAAGACTATTGCACATTCACAGAGATGTGTATGAAATGAAAACAAGAAAAAGGTGGAGTGAAAAATACGACTTAGTTTCCTGTTAAGGAAGATAGAAATTCTGAAGTTGAAACCTTACTGGAAAACGAAACTTGAAAAATGCTTAACTCTTTACAAAACTTATGTGATCCTTTTAAAATTGTTATCTGGGCTTTATTGTGCGACATGATGACTTTAATCGACCTTTCGGGAACTTAACGACACTATACGCACTGCACGTAAAGACATATAAAATCTGTAGTTAAATAAGAAGCGAGGTGTGAAAAATAAAGGTTCGATGATCTAGACTTAGGATTATAGAATTGTTATTTTCTAAAACAAAACTTTAGGGTTTGAAGCTTAGTTATTTTACAAAACCAACTTGATCGGATTTTGTGGGTAGTATCCGCTGAAAACCCTCATGAGACAACACTCCTCCTACTAGGGACACCTAGAGGTTTAACGGCTTGTTGCACATGCTCAGTGCAATCGCGTTCCCTGCGAAAGTGAGGTTAGGAAATTTTTTTGTGAATAAATGGGCTTTGCTCGGGACGAGCAAATGATAAGTTTGGGGGTATTTGTTCAGATCAGATTTTTGCATTTTCATACCGCCCAATTTTTGTCACATTGCATATCGGTAGATACTCTTGAGCCGTGTTTGCTAGTCAATTGCAGGATACAGGTTCTCGGTTCTAAAACGGTAAAATTCATGGAAAACACAACAAAATCCGGGTTCCTGCCAACCACTGAGAAAACACGGTCTCCGCTCGTCATCCGTATGTTGCCAGATACCAGTTTAGGAAGACAAAATGTCAAATCAATGTCACCTTCATGCACAAGGCTCAATGGTAGCACAAAATCCAAGAGATCTACGCGGAGCTCTAGGCAATCATGACAAAATCTTGACAAAAAGTCCACCTTTCCCTCAACAGAAATTCTGGAAAAATCGGGGAGCCAAATTGAGAAAATACATATGCCAGAATAATGTACAAAGCAAACCAGGGAAGCCCAAGAAAGATGAAAGCCCAATTCGACCATAAGGCCGCGGATCCGCGGCAAAAGGTGGGCCCCGGGCCGCGGATCCGCGGCCGTTTAGGCGCCAAGCCTGCACATTTTTGGGGGGTGTTTTGGTCTTTTAGTGTGTGGTCTGGTGGTTGCCCTAGGGTTTCATTCTCTGGCCTATAAATAGCCCAGAACTTTGTGAAGGAAGGGGTCCAATTCTTGTATTTCTTTTTGCCAAGTTTTAGTGTGTTTCTTCTTCCTCTTCTCACCTCTTCTCCATTAAACTTGTAGTGAGCTTTTGAGTGAAGAGTGATGAATAAAGAAGAACCATTTATTATCATGCTTGTCTCTTTACTTTTGTTATAATTGTTGTAACTTTAAATTCGTTAAGTAGTTGTTGTTATTTTCTTGTTGTTTCTTTCTTCTCCTTTTTTCTTTATCCTTACATACGACAATGATACTTACGCTCGATCCTCGCCAAGGTGAGGTCGCAAATAGTTAGTCGTATTCTCCTAATCTCCTTCTTTCTATCTTCCTCCTTTGTTTTGTTTTGTTTTTCCTTATCATGAAGTGTGAGTAGTTTTATACTTGTTAGTGTAGGATAAGGGAAGTTTGAGAGAAGGAAATCTCTCTCACTCTTTTCTTGCCCAACAACTTAAATCGACTCCCGTTAATTGAACCACAATCCGCTCCTTACGGCACCCTATCCTACATGATAGCGGTGATTCCGTAGTGAGACCGGTTGTGGTTGAATTAACCGGAGGTTATGGATAAGAGCCAAGAACGGAGGGACAAGCACCAAAATGAAGGACTATGCGTTGGAAAGCCTAGCTTATACTCGCAAGTTCCTTTCTAGTCGTGCTAATCCCCATTGTTGCCGATTACCGTAACACCGATATTAAGAGGGGCAACGAAAGATGTGGAGACTCCTAACTCAAACTAACCTAATCCTAACCCTAACAAGCTCTCTTTAAATATCAACTCAACACTTAGTTAATCACAAACAAAATCTGAACAACCGGACTTAACTCGTTAAAACACATTGAAAAAGACTCCCATCTCCCTGCGGACGACCCGTACTCAACCGGCTAGCTACAAGCGAAACCGTCTTGATTGCGGTATTTAAACTAGAACTTGAACACGCACATATCCTAACAATCACTGCTCGTGCTCCTCACTACTCCGGAAATACACTAAGATATCGTCAATGAATACTATGATGAACAGATCAAGATACGGCCGGAAAATACGGCTCATCAAGTCCATAAATGCTGCTGGCGCATTGGTGAGTCCGAACGACATCACCAGAAACTCGTAATGGCCGTAGCGCGTGTGGAAAGCTGTCCTAGGAATGTCCTTCTGTCAAACCCGCAGCTGATGGTAGCCTAATCGCAAATCGATCCTCGAAAAGTATCTTGCCCCCTGAAGCTGGTCGAACAAATCGTCGATACGTGGCAAAGGATATTTGTTCCGCACTGTAACCCTGTTCAGCTGGCGGTAGTCGATACACAGACACAAACTGTCGTCCTTCTTCTTGACGAACAGGACTGGAGCACCCCAAGGAGAAACACTGGGTCGAATAAGTCCCTTGTCCAGCAAATCTTGTAACTGACCCTTCAATTCTCGAAGTTCCACCAGGGCCATCCGATAAGGCGGTATAGAAATAGGCCCCGTACCAGGAACCAAATCAAGACAGAAAGAAATGTCGCGCTCGGGCAGGTGGCCCCGGAAGCTCGTCAGGGAACACATCAGGGAACTCGCAAATAACCGGAACCTGATCAAGAGGAACCTCTGTAGCTCTAGTATCGCAAACATAGGCGAGAAATCCCTGACATCCCTTCCTCAAAAGCTGTCCAGCGCGAAAAGAAGAAATCACACTGTGAGGGGTGGCACCACGGTCCCCCAACACAACAAAAACTGACTCGCCACGAAAATAAAATCTAACTGTCTTCTCATGGCAGTCCACAGAAGCATAGCACGTGGCTAACCAATCCATGCCTAAAAGAACGTCGAAGTCCAACATCTCAAGTAGGATCAAGTCGACAGGCAACTCTCTCTCGCCAATACAGACGGTGCAGGATCGGAACACATGCCTAGTAACAAACGACTCCCCCACAGGAGTGGTCACAACAGCGGCTGATCAAGCAAACCTGACTCTCTACCCAAACTCGGCACAAAGTGTGTGGATACGTACGAGTGCGTGGATCCGGGATCGAACAACACGTGTGCATCAACAGAACATACTGGAAGGATACCTGAGACCACCACATTGGACGCCTGCGCATCCTGATGCGTCAAAGCAAAAACTCACGCCTGTCCTCTACCTGTGACTGACTGCCCTCTGCCTCGGTCACCCCGTCCTCTCTGAGCAACTCCTCCACGCCTACGACCTCTCTGTGTATGAGTCTGACGCGGAGCAACAATAGGTACAACAGGCAATGCCTTCTGGGGTGGTGAAGGTGGTAAGGTGACGTGCGGTGCTGCTGTCTCCCTCCGGTGTATCTCAGGACAATCTCTAACGAGGTGAAGTAGACTGCCGCATCTATAGCAACCTCGCGTCGACTGCTGACTCTCCCGTGGATACAAACTAAACATCTGACCTCGTCCCGAATCTCTGCCACTCCTCGTAGCTGAACGATACCTGTCGCGACGTCTGAATGTCTGTCTCCGTGATGATATACCAGTACGAACTCTCTTCGGCTCTGGAACTACCGAAGTCTCAGCAAGGCGCTCCTCGACTAATAGGGCTGCGTCTACCGCTGCTGCATATGTCTCGTAATGCTGCGTGCTAATCACAAGGAACAGTGGTGTAAGCAAGCCTCGGACAAATCTCTTGACTCGCAACTCCTCAGTAGCTACTGAATACGGGGCATAAACTGATAGCTCTATGAACAGCACATCATACTCTGCCACTGACATCTCCGGAGTCTGGCTTAAGGACTCGAACCTGCATGCTCTAGCATCTCTGACGCTCAGTGGAAGAAAGCGGGCAAGGAATAGCGCCACGAAGTCTGTCCAGGTCATAGGAGGAAGACCTGCTGCTCTGCCCTTCTCGACTGATTCGCACCATTTCTGCGCAAGACCTTCCAGGCGAAAGCTCGCGAACTTAACCCATCTCGCATCTGCGCATCTGAGGGAATGACATATCCGAGCCATCTTATCAATGAAAGACTGTGGGTCCTCGGCTGCATCGGTGCCTGTGAAGACCGGAGGCTTCAGCCTCATAAACTCTAATTGCGATACGGAGATGACCTCTGTAGCTGTAGGGACAACTGCATGTGCTGTGGGTATCACCGCGGTCTCTGCAACGGGTGGAACTACCTCTGGTCGCTGCGCTCGAAGTGTCTCAACTAGAGATCCCATCATCTGGCGCATCTCCTCCATACTGGATCCCACCGTATGGCGCATCTCCTGCATACCAGCCCCTAACATGGCGATCTGATCTGTCACGGGAGGAACAGTCTGCTCGGGCACAACCGGTGTACTACCCGGATCAATCCTCGTCTCGGACGAATCAACTCGAATCTCGGCCCTCGCGGCCGCTCTCTGCGCCCTCGTAGTCTTTGGCGGCATAATGGCTGAAAGGAAAAGTAGGATTCAATAAGGATACGGAAATTGAATCGCAAGAATGTATATACTCAAGAAGGAATTTAAATCAATAAGTCCTAAGGTCGCCTTGGCGGAGTACCGTGTCGTGAGTATGCCGCGGAACATGCGCACGCTACGCCACTCTGCTTCAGCTACCTACTCCATCATACCAGGGTCATCCTACACTCCGAAAGGTAAAACCTACGCTCTGATACCAACTTTGTCACGACCCGAATATTTCGACTCGTGACCGTCACTTAACCACGCAACGTCTACAGGCGTAACGCGACTAAGTAAGCCGAACCCAGAAATAAAAACCATTTAAAAGTAGTGAGTGTTGAAAACATTCAATTAAAACATTTAGAAAACCTTAAATAGTTCAATAAAGTTCTTTTTAAAGTTAAATTATCCTTATAATAATTTTGGCAGCATTTCCTTTGTACAAGTAACCCCGAAAATCGGGTATAAAACAGGATATAAGTGAAAATGATACATAATGAAATAAAGCATCCCCAAATGGGAGCAATCACGCCCAACGGCGGAAACCATCACCACAAGAGTAATATACGACGCCGTAGCGAAGAATGAGCAATAAGTAAACATCACAGAATAATAAACTGCATATATACAGTCGGCTCCCATGAGCTCGACACTAGAATACAAATAATATACATCATCGTCCTCACACCGTCTCTAAGTCAAGTACATAAATGGTATATGGAGAATACTAGATACAAAAGTGTGTACAATAAAAGTAACCAGATACCACAACCCACCTAATAGCAAAATAGCTCTCGCACCAGCTGTGGTGGTATCTGTAGCCAAAAGATGCAAAAAGGCAGCCTGCCGCGACTACTCTGAGGGGAAACCTGCAAATACTGTGGCACAACGGGGGTGAGTTTCCAACTCGTGAATAGAGATAACATATAAAGGTAATCGCGAGCATGCACGTACTGCGCTACTCTATCATATGCCAGCAGGTAAATCTATATGCGACAAGCAGTAGGTGCAATAATCATGCAAATGCTCTGTCAGGCAAAATAACTACAGGATGAGATACATGATAATCAATGCTGAGCATGGGATAAACAACATCTACACGGAATATCAATCGTGGAAGATAATCGGTGCCCAAAGCTGCACCCAAATCCCAAATAAACTCAGGCGCCGGCACTCTCCTCGGCCCTCAATCCTGTAAATCTCTGAGAATCACGAGTGCCCAACATCGGCACTCAAAATATCATAAAATACACGTGCCCAGCATCGACACGCAAATCCCCATATATCGGGCTCCGTAAGTCCGGATCAGCCCACGGGCTCTGTCTGCGGTATCGGCCCTCGGCCCCGGCAGTACGGATCATCCCGCATCCATCTCTCGACTCTGGTCAGTATCCTCAGGATAACCGCCAGGTCCAACCAATCACCGGTAGGTACTCGCCCACCTCCAGGCTCAATCGGCAAAGTCCATCGATCATCTTGCCGAGGGGAACCATACCGGGTCCACCACGAACCCGCAAACGGATCATCTAACTCATCGAATCGGGTTTCAAGCACACGTCTCAGCAACGAGAAAACGCGTGGTGGACGCACCAAAATATCATATCACGAGGAACCGAGTTTTCAAATAGTGCATCTTTTCTTAAATAACTCCACGGTCCTCAAAAACCAGAAATCACATGAAAATCCAACACCAATGAGTAAATCAAATGCGATGGACTATGTACATCAAGCTATAATATTGGAGCAAGGGAGATACCGCTTTCTAAAATAGTTCTGTTTTCAAAGACATCAGGCGGCTTCCCAACCTCTATGAAAATCCTATCAAATCATAGGTGAAAGGAACTACAGTATAATGATTATGGCAGTTCTACAGTGAGTGAGTCATGGAAATTACTAACGGTGTGTGTGTAACATGCAGATTAGTGTTCGTGCAGCATAAACCGTTAGTAATAGTGCAGTGTTCTATCAATTCTAAGTTTACAATTATATAGCAGGGAATGCAGTATGCAACAACAGTATCCATGAACAGTCAATGTAGGTAAATGCAATATATAGCTATAAGGTCCTATCAGCCCTGACGCATAACGTCATGCGGGCGATATCCCCGTAGATGTTAAATCTACTCACTGTAGTCTCGCGCTAAGTGTAGCCGACGACTTGTTTCCCCTTCTTCGCCGTGTCCATCTCACTCGCCTGCGAACCTAGAATTACACAATATATCACACATAAGGTCAAATCTACAAAACACGATATTAAGTTCAAACTAGAATCCCGCGTCGCAAACCAAGCGCGCGTGTGCGCGATACGCTAAAACGTGTGATTACGCGCCTGAAGCTAACCCGACGCGTCGCGATACGCGGAAACCCCAAACCCACACACGTATCACGTGTGTCGCGAAGATTTAAATTACGAGAAATAGGTTTTTAACTCCAGATTTTTATACAGAATTGATATTACAAAAATATATATACCATAAACCCCCACGTAGTAGCAGACACCAATCACCCCAAACCCCAACCCAAAACACCCCCATCTGGCCGCAATTTGCGGCCAGAATGCATATTTCGGCGGCCTGGGTAGGGAGAGGGACTCCCAGGTTTTGTGTGTGCATTCTATACCCCTATACATGCTACAGTAAATCCAATTTTATTCTGAAACACCCCGGGTAGAAGCAGATTTAACAGAGCCCAAATTCAAGTTAAAAAACCACATTTTGCACTAAAAAGATACATTAGGGTATATCTGTGAAATCTGAAACAAACCCAAGTCTAAAACCACACTAATATCACATTACCAAGTTAATCAAGCCATAAAAAGCTAATTTTTAACATAACCTCACGAAAACCCCTTATATAGCACAAAACATGCATAAAAATGTGATATTTTTCTAAAACACAACAAGTTATGAAATGGGATGTTAAATATGAGTGTAATACCTTCAAAAGTCTTTAGAAAAACCCACAAGTTCCAGTTCAAGCCTCAAGTATGCAGACTTGCCACCAAACACCTCAAATGAGCCATTAAACCAAGGTTTTGTGAAGGAAAAAAGTTAGGTTTGTGTAGGGTTTTGTGTAGAGATCAAAGAGGAGTGAAAAGAGAAGAGAAAAGATGAAGAAAAGCTAGGGTTTTCTGCAGCTCTTCTGCAGAAATTCAGAAATGGCAGAAGAGAGAGAGAAGAAAGGAGGAATGTCAACCAAGAAGTCAAATTTCCCCACCTACCCACCATACCTCCATTTCCTTTTAAATTTGAATTATAAAAAGGGTTTTACTTGATTAAAAATGGGTGGGGGATTAAATAAAACCATACTAGAAAATGAAAAGGGTTAACATGATAACACTTTCTAACCAAAGTCACCAAAATGTGCTAAGTGTGCATGTGTGCACTTAACACAAAAATTCACACTTAGGGTAAACCCGGCAAAAAATAATTAATAACCCTATAAATATATATAAATATATATATAAACACTTCACAACACAATTATCACTAGCCAAGAAGGAAAAATAAGATATCCGTTTTTATGAAAAAAAAAACACGCACACTTGCTAATTAACGCAAAAACATCCTAAACGAATTTCAAGGCATTACACGCACCCCTCCCCAGGAGTAGTAGGCCGTCTCATCCGCCTGAGAGATACTACGGTTTTCTCATAGATGGGGATAGAGAGGATTGCATCATTGATGATGATGAACCTACTAGCTTCCAGCAGGCCATCCAGAGCGGTGACTAGGTAATATGGCTGGATGCAATGCGGACCGAGATGGAGTCCATGTACACCAACAAAGTATGGACTTTGGACTTCGCTCCACATGGGGTAAAACCCATAGGATGCAAATGGATCTTCAAGAAAAAGATTGGTGTAGATGGACAGGTGGAAACCTATAAGGCTAGACTTGTTGCAAAGGGTTTTCGTCAAAGACCTGGTTTGGACTATGACGAAACTTTTTCTCCAGTGGCTATGCTCAAATCCATTCGAGTCCTTCTTGCTATTGCCACCTTCTATGATTATGATATCTGGCAGATGGACGTAAAGACAACTTTTCTAAACGGTAATTTAGAAGAGTGCGTGTATATGGATCAGCCAGAAGGTTTCAATCAGAGTGGGAGCAGCGGGAAAGTGTGCAAGTTGCTTAAGTCCATTTATGGACTAAAGCAGGCATCGCGGAGTTGGAACATCTATTTTGATGAAACGGTCAAAGAATATGACTTTATCAAAAATCCAGATGAACCATGTATATATAGTAAAATTGTAGCACGAACTGTCGTATTCCTCGTCTTGTACGTGGATGACATTCTATTGATAGGAAATGACACTCCTATGCTACAATCTGTCAAAGGATTCTTATCACACAGGTTCTCCATGAAAGACCTGGGTGATGCCTCTTACATTCTGGGGATCCGGATCTATCGTGATAGATCCAAGAAGATGTTGGGACTATCGCAGTCCAGGTATATCAACACTATACTGAAAAGATTCAGTATGGAAGATTCTAAGCGCGGTAATTTACCGGCTTGTCACGGAATCACCCTATCCAAAGAGATGTCTCCCAAGACTGATTTGGAAAGGGATCGCATGTCAGTTATACCCTACGCTTCTGCGGTAGGCTCTATAATGTATGCGATGTTGTGCACCGGACCCGATATAGCTTACGCACTGAGCATGGTAAGCAGGTATCAGTCAGACCTAGGGGAGAAGCACTGGATAGCAGTAAAGAACATTCTCAAGTACCTGAGAAGGACTAAGGAGATGTTCTTGGTTTACGGTGGAAAAGACCTCAATATAGAGGCCTTTGCTGATTCCAGCTTCCAGAGTGACAAGGATGACTCCAAGTCCATGTCACGTTATGTCTTTACCCTCAATGGAGGGGCGGTGTGCTGGAAGAGTTCCAAGCAGGACACCGTTGCTGACACGACGATGGAAGCGGAGTATATCGCTACTTGCGATGCCGCAAAAGAAGCAGTCTGGATGAAGAAGTTCCTAACAGAACTTCAGGTGGATCCTACCATTGTTGATCTAATACCGCTGTATTGAAGCAACAACGGAGCTATAGCTTTAGCGAAGGAACCCAGGTCCCATCAGAAGCCCAGACACATCTTAAGGCGGTATCACCTGATCAGGGAGATCATAGATCGCCGGGAGATCGAGGTCCGGAGAGTTGCTACAGAGGAGAACACTGCTGATCCATTCACAAAGGCCTTACCTCTGATTCAGTTCGAGAGGCTACTCGAGATGATTGGTCTTTGATACGCCAGTACATGGCCCTAGTGCAAGTGGGATATTGTTAGTGTATATGCCCAAGGGGCCATTATTGTATCATACTAGCTTGTATATTACTTAATGGAAGATTGGTATATTCACAGTTATATTAATAGTCTTACTAAACATGGTAGTATGCTACTTGGTTTATATCTATCTTAATATGTGTGTACGTATTGATAGAGCCCTTAGGATCTTGCTTGACTACCAGCATTGTGATAGCAGTCACACTAGTGTGGGCTGGGTAGTCTACAAGCACATCCTTTTTCAAGTCCTTAGTTGTAGGATTATCGAGACTGGGCATCGATAGTCCGGAGTAGACTAGTGTGTACGCTTCTCATCCCAGTTGGGGAGATGGTCTGTCCCACAGCCATCAGTACGTCGTACTGGAGATAGTATACAGGTGATCGTTGGGTTACAGGTACGCCGGACAGGACTCGCAGGGAACTGTTGGTTGGTATTATACCCGTCGTCAGTTAACAGTTCCCAGGTGACATGAGTATAGCATAGTCCGCAGACTTGACACAGCTGCTTCGCCTCGAGTGTGTTCCCACTGTTCTTAGATTGCTACCCTACCACGGCTCAAAGGAGTCGTGCAAACAGGTAGCAGTTGGGTGCAGTTCGAAGCACTTGGAGGCAGTGGCGGTTAGACAGGATTCGTCTCTCCCGGTATTGGGAGTTGATATCGCGCTGTGTCTGGAGAGCGATTACGCAAAGTCCCTGGCCAGGGCAAGCGATATTTACTGGTAGGTTTTCCAGTAGCTTCTCAAGGTGTAATAGGCTTCACTCCGACACGACTTATACCTCTTTTAGGAGACTGACGCTTGTCGCCCCCTAGGCCCGATATGCGATAGTCATAGACGAACAGACCGGACTGTACGGAGATTGTCACATCAGGCTCAGTAGGAGTTCGGATGGGTTTCCTTATCGGCCTTCTTATCGACATCTACCTGGGGACCATTACGTACAGCTAGTGCCGCTTGCGGTCTGTGGTTAAACCCACTGCCATCGTAGTAGTCGAATCTTTAGAGTCCCGCACAGAGAGTTTCCCTGCTTCGGGCGAAACGATATAGAGGTCGTATGGTTTTTCGACAGGATTCGGACACATACGTGTTTTTACGCACGTACGATGTTCGGACAGTTTATACTAGCAGGCTTTGGTTTAAGCCGGATTCTAGTATTGGATTATTAGATTTATACAGTCTCAGTTTTTCCGTGTTTTCACGGATAGGAGGGGCGTTGTCGTAATTACCCGAGAAGCTTCTAGAAGGTTGATGAGGTGGAGGGCTTAGGTGTAAAATGGATTAAATGGTTTTGTGACTCATGGAGATGATTTATCAAGAGAGTTAATGAAGCATTAATGCTTTTAATGACTCACTAGATGATTCATTATGTATTAAATGAAGCATGAAGATAATTGTGTAAAGATATTTTTGTGCAAGATATATTATGCTTCATATATATACACAAATGAGTCAATTTCCATTTCATTATCATTCTCACCTTCTCTCTCCTCAAGCTTTCTCTCTTTAAACCCTAACCTTAACCTCTCATATGTTGAGATCAAGGGTTAGCAAGACTAATTGATCCCTAATCCTATTCTATATCCTCTAGGTTGCTTTGATTAGCACTCTTAGTTACCTAGTTACCTCAAGTTAGAGGTCAAGCTTGGAGTGGTAGCTTTCGGGTGGATCTTCTATCACAAAGAGGAGGCCGACGAGGAGGTGGTCAACGAGAACAAGAAGGACTTGGTTCATTAGGTATAATCTTCTTTCATAGTAGCTAATCCCTCCTATGATGTTGTTAGTTAGGGTTTGGCAAAGATCCGTAAGTTAGTCGATGTTTGTTTTAAACAAAATGATTGTTTTACCTATTCCGCCTCCCCGCAACTCGTGGGGTGTCTAACGTCGACTTACAAAAACATCTCAAAACAACACCAAAATATCATCCCCACTTCACAAAAACCATGCACGAGCTCACAAGCTACACTTTGGACCAAGAAAGTTTGCATTTTGGTGCTCTAGGGGATTCATGAGTGCCAAGTGAGGTAATTTCTGAACCATTAGCATAGTATTTCCATTTCTTTTACATCCATGATTGATTAGAACCGATTTAGTGATGTTTGGTGAGGTTTGGAAATTTCAAGTTAGGGTTTGAGAAATCCTTGAGTTGTGAAGTGCAATTGAGTGTAGTAGTGACCTTAAAACCCCTTTAGTGATATCATATTAGACTAAAACCAGAGACTTAACCCCTAAATACGAACTTTGAAATTCTGCATATACGGGAATTGTGGAAATTGTGATGGTTTTTGGTTATCTGCTAACACTCGGGGACCTGAAAATTTGTTTAGCATACACAATGATACATGCAGGCACCCAGGAAGCATTACCCAAGACCCCAACCCCTAACCCTCTACCCAGGCCGCAGAAATATTCCCTCCAGCCGCAATTTGCGGCCAGACCTGTTGCATTATGGTTCGTGTTTGTTCTGTAGCTCCATCTCCCATAAACTAGACCCTTTACACATGAAAAATTGGCTAATTTGACCTAGGACAAAATCTGGGACCATTTTCAAGAGTTGCTGTTTTGATTCGGGGTTTCGTTTCTCGTATTTTGAATTCTGGACTTTTGTATCCGTGTTTTACCTCGATCACTTGATGTTTGTACGACGATATCGAGGGTTAGTGGTGGTTTTGAAGGCGTGGTCCATAGGTTCTAACCTATAGGCCTTAGCATGTCGTTTTGGTTTTCCGATGTGATTTTAATACGCATTTGTGATTGTGTTATATGTGTAGGTAGCCCCCCCAATGTGGATATCAAGACGTTGAAGAAGAAGATGGCGACATCGGCATCGGCACGCAAGATGCAAAGTGAGTAGATATATATCTACGGGGGAAGTCGGGTGGATGACGTATAGCACCTCCGCTGTTCGTAGTATAGTTATGATATATATGTCTATATATGTGATTCATGATACATGGTTGTTTATCAAGATATGATTATGTGTTCGTGTTTAGTTTAGAGTTATTAGAAGTAAACTAGCATAGCTTCTTAGTCGTGAACCCTAGAATAAGGCTTACACCCACACACACACACATTTACTTTTTACCTGTGCGTATATGGGGATATGTATATATATTTATATATATATACACACACACACACACACGGGTATGGGACTATGTATATATATATACGTATACATATACATGGATGATGAGGATAGTACTTGGGATCGGAGATGAGTCGATGAGATTTGGGCTTGAGGCCATGAGATCGGTGATGTGACATGGTTCGTATTTGAGATACGACATTATATGTTTAGCGGGTCCTTTAGGCGTGGTGTTTTTCATACACGCGCATGAATATATAGATGGTATCTGTTTGTACTAGACTTAGATCAGTACCCTAGTTCATAAGATATGATGATAAGGATACCAGATAAATGATGAGATGAATGTGATATTTGACCCGTACCCAGATTGGGATGCCGTAGGACGGATTTACGTACGAGCTATATATTGACGATAGATCCGCACTCTTGACTCAAGAATGTCATATTGTATATTGTATCGTATGTGATACTATTGAGGTGGGATCACCGACTATTATATTTATATATATCGACTCAGATTTAGGTGGTTTTCCCTTACCCTTTCGGTTAGACTGTTCGTTTAGTCCTGTAGTTTATTTGTAGATGTTAGACTAGACTAGAGTCATACCTATTTCAAAACTAACGAATTGTGAGTATTTTAAAGACAGACCAAGGGATTCTACGGATATTTTCAAAAGACGCATCTTTTCTTAAAAACACCGTAGCCCTTATTTTTCTAAACACCATGTTTCGTCTTATTTCAAATGGCAAAACTGTATGACATTTATATATTGATGTAGATTCTTCACTGTTGTGTTTATTATTCATTTTCCGCATATTCTTGCTATTCGCATCGCGTTGCACGGTTAAATGTGTTTATTGTTATATTAAACCCATGCTGTCAGGACACCACCACCATTATCGATGATGCGTATGTTCCACATACACTTACTTGCCGGCTCACACACATCATCATCGGTAATTGCCATGTCACGTACACTTTAGAGAATATTATTTCATTGACATAGCTTGTTAGCTGATAGTTTCGACATGATATTAGTGTACTTGCTTTATATGCCAGTTTAGACATTGCACTTATTACTTGCAAATTCATGCATATTATTATTCACTGTTATGCAGTATTATGGAGTTTTATGCCGATATTCACTGTTTACTTACTATCGATTCTTGGATTTCGGATTTTCATGAGATTCCTGGATTTGGGGGAAAACCGCAAGAATATATATAAACTTCTCTCTCTCTCTCTTTTTAAAATGCAAGTTGTGTTTTTCTCGTGATGTATGAGTCGTCCACCATGAGTTTTCATGATAACTGTTAGATTTCGAGACCCGTTTCGAGGAGTAGTATGAACCGTCTCGGGTACATGGTGGACCCGGTATGGTACCCCGGGGCGAGAGTGATTTCATGGAGGATGATGAGCCTGGCAGGGGCAGACTGCCTACCGGTGATTGTTTGGCATGGAGGATATCCGGAGGATACCGTCCGTGGTCGTGTGATTTGATGAAATGGGTCGATCCGGACTGACGGAGCCCGAGGTATCGACACTGTGATATTAAGATATTGGGATTTATGTTTCGTGTCGATGCTAGACACTGATTATGTTGATTTCATTGATGATACCTTGTATTATATAAACAGAAATCTCACTAAAACAAGAAAACAGTTCTTCATTTACATGTATTCTATTTTCATTTCATTTCATTACATTCATACCTCGTACATATGATATATTGCTACCTGAGGCACTGACACGAGCATATGGGATTACACTTATGTATAGCTGTTACCCTTGCCACCTTTTCATGCTTCAGACATTATCATTTGAGGATTATATATATTTGATCGTATTGACCTAGGATGAGTCATACATACGATTTCTGCTCGGTGATGTTTTCTACTCACGAGTTAGCAACTCACCCCCGTTGTACCACAGTTTCTTGCAGGTTTTGCCGTACAGGTTTCGTTACGGCTTTGCTGACACACTGCTTCCATTCCGGGTGATTTTCTTTGGTAGGTGAGTTCACTTGTATCATGACTACCATTGTATTTTATTTTATCCATTGTATCTAGTAAACTCCATCAACCAGACATGTATATTTATTTCAGACTTAGAGACCAGAGTTGTATTATTCCTTCGACCTTAGAGTCGCGCGTTGTATTATTATGGTTTTCACTGATGTTTTGAGTTTCCTTTTGAGTTTTGATCCTCGCCCTTAGGCGTTGTATATTATTGCTTGTGTGGTTGTGGCCGTCGATTGACGAAGAGTTAGCTCCCGTTTGGGGATGCCTTTTATCATTCATGTATATATTTATCATGTTGTACCCCGTTTGGGGCCAGTATTTACAAAGGAAACTCTGCCGAAATTTTCAGAAAAGACTTGATGTTTTTAAAGCGTATAATTCGGCTTATTTTAATAAAACACTTTCTTTAAAATGGTTTAGATTTCTGGGGTTTTTGCTTACTTGAATTAGATGGAGCCCTATAGACTTCATATGATTCAAGTGCCAGTCACGTGCCATTTCCGGGTCGTGACAACCACCCCCCAAGACCACCACAAGGTGGCCTTGGGGGCTGGTGACCCGAGAGCACCAAGAATTGGTTCTCTCGGGTCTGCCTCCCCTTGGGGGCTGGAGATGGGTACCCTCCCCCGAGGCCACCCGTTCGATAGTTTATTTCATTTCTTCGCCTCCGCGAAGATTCGGGCGGGTTCCGATTTCGTTTCGACTCCCGGATTGGCTCAAAACGATCGGTTTTGGAACTTTAGCTCACTGGGTTTTCATGTCTTGGATAATTGGTTAAATTTTCTAATTGCGCGCGGAATTCTAATGTCGTAGTTACTTTACAAGCTTTGTGTTGTATATATGTGTTTGGAAACGTCGACTAATTGCTATACGTCGATTAGTCGTGGTTGCACATATATATGATGATGTTATGTTGGTTTGTGTATATCAACTTGTTGGATCGTCGTGGATGAATAGCCGGGAATGTGAGATGAGGGTTTTCATTCTTTCATTCGATGTAAATTTTTAAAGTGATGTAATATTATTTTTGCGGGGCACATCCGTGTTGAGGTTGTAGCCACCGTTGTATTATTTCTTTTACTATTTTTGCTCCTAGGATAGACCCAAGGTGGGGTGCACAAACTACCGGATTCTTGAAGTGCCGAGTGGCCTACTCACTTTGTTGAGGGAGGTTGCTTCACTTCGGGAATTTGGCGGGTAGTTTGCCGCACCCGTAGGGGTCTAGGGTGGGGTTTGGCTATTCATCACGACACTGGAATCCGTCTTTCGTTACAGGCTCAAACGAAACGCGGAATTCCTAGTATATCCAATGTGTTCATATGGGATCTGGAATGTCTATCATTGTGTATGACGAATGGATATTATTATATATATATTATATACTATACGTTGCTTATGTTTTGCATCCGCGCTAGTCCAGCTCCCGCTCTGTCGTTAGTTAAGTAACCTAACGGGTGATGACGGGGCCCCGTGGAGAATGCGGATGGCATAAGCATACGTTGTATTTTCGTTGTTTTCTGCAATGGTAGGTTAATTGATGGGACTGCATTAAATTAATGCAAAGCAAACAAACCAAAGCTGAATCGTTGGAACAAATTTTAAAACCACTCGGTTATTTTAGAACAGGAGACTTTTAACTGCGGAGCTTAAACCACTCCTTTTAAAAGCTATCAGGTTCCTTCGATTATATCAAGTTCACTACGTTCACGGTTTCGCCAAAAACCATTCTTAGCCTTCTGTCATTTCAGTTGAACATTCAGTAGTATTCAAGCTATGTATTTTGACCTTCGCTAATGCATAGTGTTTGGTAGCTGCTGGATATTCATCTGTAGAATAGATAGATGCGTTGGTTTGGGACAGTCGTACTACTATTTTGTCCTTCATCAAGGGTATGTGCGGGTGGGTTCAAATTAACCTGGACAATGACGGGTAGAACTTGACACGTGACTTATGATATGTTGGCCTTCGTCAAGGTCATAAGAGCATGGGGAAAAAATCCACATCGGGAGTTTCTAAAGAAACTGAAACTTGATAGTGCTGCATACCATTTGGAGTTTGATAAAGTTGGTAGGATTCCTTCAGCATTATCACACAATGATATTTGGATCCCGATCCTACTTTGAGTATCCTCTACTTCTCAGGAGATTCTTCACTTAACGATCAATGCTATAAACCAAGTAGGTGTCTAGAACTGTGTTAGCGGGGCTACGCCTCCAGGGAAAAGAGGTTTTTTTAAGGAACTTCACGAAAGCGTCGTAAAACCTCCCTCGAAGTACCGACACTAGCCTGGCTGAAAAGTTAAGCAAGTATTGTGCGGTAAAATTAATCCTGACTAACTCTTCTTTTATGGTTTGAGGAAGGATTCGAGAAATAGTGGGAGCCATCCTATTTAGATAAATTAAAAACCAATCTAAACCTGCAAGAGCATCATGCTGAGTGTTTTCTTCTCTCTCTCCTAATTGCAGTGACCAGGTGACCAGATTAGGTTACAGATAGATAATAAAATGACTGAGTTATACTATAATGACTGGAAAAGGTTTGTCCAGATGTCCATACCTATGACAAGTTGGACCACCTCATTACTACTCAAGACCCACCGTCCCAGGTCCAGTTTCCACCATCGCGGATAAGGATATCCGTAAGAAAAGGGAAAAGGATAGTGTGAATGCCAAGTGCCTCGTGTTGGCTTCAGTTGATGGTGTATACAAGAGGCAGCACGAGAATATGGACCTAGTTTCCATCTTCCTCCATAACAATGTTTTATATGGAGAGCAATCTCGTATCGCAAGATATGATACCTCGAAGGAATTGCTTTAAGCGAGTTTGGATGTAAGATCAACTGTAGAGGACCACATCCCTATAATGATTAGCTATATTAAAAATCTCACGCACCTGGAGACCACGTTGGAGAACGAGTCATATGCTGACTTGATTCTACAGTCCCTACCTCATACTTATGCCCAGAGGAAGAAAGTTATACTTCCAGTTGAGGGCACCCTGAAGAAAACCAGGGAGACACCCGCCCTGCTTATTGGGGAATCTTCCTCTTCTGGATCTAAGGCGGATGCCAAGGGTGAGAAGAAGAAGACCTCCACAAAGCCGATAAGAGGTGTCGGTAAGGTAGAAGAAAAGGGAAGGGCAAAACTTTCGGGGTTAACAGTAGGGAAGGAGGGATGTTTTGTCACGACCCAAAATTTAGGCACGTGACCGACACTTAAACCACGTGACGTCAACAGGCGTAACGCAATTTAAGTGAGCCGAAAACCCAGAAATCTAAACCATCAAAAGTAGTAAGTGATAAAAACATTGTTAAAACATTTGTAAATCTTAAGTAAAAATCTTAAAGCTTAAGTTTATTTTCTTAAAAATTTCGGCAGCACCTCCTTTGTAAAACTAGCCCCGAAACGGGTACAAATATAGGATATAAATAAAGTATCCCCAAACGGGAGCAAATCACGCCCAAAGGCGGAAACAACCACCACAAGCATATATACGACGCCGTAGCGAAGAATTAGACAATAAAAAGTGAAAACAGCATAAAGAGATAAAACTGCATAAGAATGGCCGGCTCACACGAGCACGACACCCAGAGTCACAAAATATACAATATCGATCCTCACAAACTCGTCTCTAAGTCAATACATAGAAATGGTAGGTGGAGAATACTAGATACAATGATATGTACAATAGATGAAGTCGGATAACCGCAAACCTACTTATACCAAACGGCCTCACAACCAAACGTAGCGGTATCCGCAAAATAGAGATAATAAGGAGCCCTGCCATGACTACTCTGAGGGTCAAGCCTGCAAAACACTGTGGCACAACGGGGGTGAGTTGCCAACTCGCGAATAGTAAGTGACATCATACAGATAATCGCGGGTATGCACGAACAACGATAATCTATCACAAGCAATCTGATAGCATAAATATGGCAATATGGATATGCAACAATCATGATCAAGGTACACTATCGGGGTACTACTACTACTACATGAACAATGCATATCTAATAAATACTGAGTATGGGATAAAACATATCATCATCAATGAATCATCATCGTGGAAAAACCCGGTGTCCATCAACGACACCCCAAATCCCAATACCTCAGGCACCGTCACTCTGATCAGCCCTCATATCCTGTAAATCTCATGGAACCTGAGTGCCCAACATCAGCACTCGAAAACATCATGAAATCTCGTGTCCAACATCGACATGTAAATCCACATAACTCGGGCTCCGTCAGTTCGGATCGGCCGACGGGCTCCGTTAGTCCGGATTGGCCCATATCCATCTCACGACTCCGGTCGGTATCCTCCGGATAACCGCCAGGTCCAACCAATCACCGGTAGGTAGTGCTCTCTCTGCCAGGCTCATTGTCTACACCAAAAAAATCATTTCTTGCCTCGGGGTACCATACCGGGTCCACCATGTACCCACAGACGGTGCCTACCGCTCTTCGAATCGGATTTCTAACACAAGTCTCAGAACCGAGAAAACTCATAATGGACGCACCGAAATATCATATCAAGAGAAACCGGTTTTTCAAAACAATGCATATTTTCTTGAAATATCCCTGCGGTTCTCAAATCCATAAATCACATGAAATCTGTATCTCAATGTGTAAATCCATGAAATATGATGTATGCAACATAGAACAGTAATATGCACATATCAAGGGAAACCCGCTCTTTTAAATGAATCCAGTTTTTAAATATATCACGCGGTTCCTAATTTCTCCAAAATCAAATGCAACATCATATAAAGGTGTACATGTAGCTATAGCAAGGTATGGGTGTATACATGTAAGTATGTATGCATGATGCATTTCATATGCGCAATAGAACAAGAATCAACATCTCAATGTCAATAACGAATACCATACCACATATGTGTAAAGGTTGTGCGTGTCATGGCAATTACCGACGGTGTGGGTGTAGCATATAATTTAGTGCTCGTGCAACATGAACCATCAGTAATGGTGCAGTATCCACAAGGTACTAAGTCAAGGCACAACAAGAAATGGTATGCAATGATGCTCATGCACAATCAACATATATGCATATAAACATGCGGCTATAATATCATATCCAGCCCTGACGCTTAACACCATATGGGCGATTTCCCCGTAGATGTTAAATCTACTCACCGATAATCTCGAGCTAAGTAAATCCAACCACCTGCTTTCCATTCTTCGCAGTGTCCGAAGTCCCCGCCTGCGATCCTATTAACACACAACACAATAACGCATAGATTTAGCAAACTACCTAATAATAAACGAACACAACGCCAAATAACGAATCGGTCCCCTTAAACTACGAAAGGGTTCGCTTAGCGGCTAACATGTGTAGAGACATTATCAAAAATAAATCCACGACTGCAAGCTACCCAAAACACTTAAACTACGTCGGATCAATCGTATCGCACTTTGCCAAAACACCTAAAATTAGCTAAGTGGTCCCAGATTTTGCATACCGTCAATAAATAAAAATCTAGCAGTACCAAACACCTAGGATAGAACACAGACAGCTACCCACAAAACCATAATCCCCCAGTCTCCCAAAAGTCCGAGCTCGCCGGAATTTCTTCAGTTGTCGCCGGCCAAAACAGGTTGGATTGGGTTCGAGTTTCAGGTAAACACTTAAGGTCTATAACACTATACTACTACATTGCTAGATTTTACATAATCCTATCGTGGTGATAGCAGATCACAGAGACCACAATATGTCACTAAAAATACGATATATGCATAAAATTATATCTTTAGTGCTCTAAACAACAATCACTAGGCAACACAACATTATAAATACCTAATTAACAATTAGGGATCACTACCTTTCCACACTTGATCAAAAATCCTAGCTTTCCATGCTCCAAGTCATCTTAGTGGCTTAACTTGACTTTATGAAGGGTTTTAGTGAAGTTTAGTGGCGATTAGTGAGGATTTAGCTTTGGTTTAGTGAAGAACAAGATGAGTGTTCAGTTGATGGAAGTGGAGAAGGAAAATAATTGAGGATGGGTAATTGAATAAGTGAAGGGTCAGAGGGGGTGAGTGTAGGGTGAGTGTTTTTCCTTACACTTACTCTCACTCTCTCCTCATTAAATGCAAGCCATGCTTGCCCCATGCTCATCATTCCCATTGTCAACTCTCCCTCTCCCTCTCTTTCTCAAGTCAACCCAATTCAAACCCCTTTTTATTTTTAAAACTAAATAATTTAGATACTTGCATATAATAAAATGACATGACATTAAGTTAGGGTGACATGGCTACTTAAGCATGGTTAACACCAATTAACCTTAGGTTAACATGCACAAGTGTGTGCAAGCCCAAAATAAATAATAATAAAATATTAATTATTTTTTATAAAATATGTGAAAACTATTTTGGTTAACTTTTTACTAAAAACCCCCATTATCGCTTAATTAACACTAATCGCATTCTAAGGTGTTACATATTCTTATTGTCACGGGAAAGGGCATTGGAAGAATGGATGCAGGGCTTGGAAAGCCAGAATACAGGATCCGAAGCACGTTGTGGCTTCGACTTCGGGTGTGTTTGTAATTGAAAACAGTCTGTCAATTAACTCTACTTCCTGGATACAAGATACCGGATCAGGATCTCATATCTGTAATTTATTACAGGCTTTGAGAAACCGTAGAGTTCTCAGGGCAGGTGATATGACGCTCAGGGTTGCTAACGGAATGAGCATGGACGCTGTATCCGTAGGGTATATCATCTAGAATTGACATTGTAGGGTTACGACAGCGCCCCGGCCATCAATCCGTGGCCAAACGCGGAACAAAAACTTTTAAAACCCGGCGCTAACAGAACCCTAATCGACAGATCGTACCATAAACCCTATACTAGTTAAATGAAAAGAGTTTGGAGAGGTTATACCGATCGATCCGTGTCCTTCGGGCTTCAACCTCTGTCCCAAGCTGCTCGCGGCTGCCTCGTTGAAGTTCGCTCTCCGTTCTCCCTCGTCGAAGACGATCCACGTCGAGGATTAGTAATACGGGCTCCCGCTTCAAAACCGAAGCAACTCGAGCATCCAATTTGCTAGCCTAGATACCCAAGATGAAGTAGAGAGAGTGTGTGATCATTTTGTCTCAATACACCCTAGGATTCTCAACTCATGAGATGGAATGGGTGGAGGTTGAAGAAGAAGCCATGTGAAGAAAGATGTGAGCTCAAGAATTTTGGCCAAGTGAAGAAAATTGTCTCTGTTGTTTTCTTTGAGTGAGTTGTGAGATATAATGTTGGCAACTAAAGAAAATCAATCACACCAAGATATCTGCCAATTTCCCCTCAAATATCTCACAACACACACCAAGAACCATCAATGCACCATGAATCACACATGACCCAACACCATGAGTCACAAATTGTACATGCCACATTCAATACTTAAGGCCAAGACTTGAACTCACAATTTCAATCAAATAAACATTAATCCAAATGTTTAATCAAAAAGAGAATGGTAACTTCTAAAGTAAACGTGTAACGAATTACAAGAATACCCCTCATCCGTATATACATACCTGCATCCGTATTCCGACTGAATACGAATACAACAAGACGAAAATAATCCAACAATATAATACTAGGATCCGACTTAAACCAAAGCCCACTAGTATTATCCGTCCGATCATGATCCGTGCACAAGTGCACGAATATGATCAAATCGTGCCATAAAACCATACGGCCTCTACAACGTTTCGCCCTAACCAGGGAAACCCTCTATATGGGACTCTAAAGACTCGTCAATACGCTGGCAGTGGGTTTAACCACAAGAATGTCAGTGGCACTAGCTGTACGTAACGGCTACCCAGGTATTGACCGAAAGGGAGGCCGACGAGCAAACTCATCCTGAAACCCTACTGAGCCTGACAGTGAAAATATCCGTACAGTCCGGTCCGTTCGTCTATGAGTATCACATATCGAGTCTAAGGGGGGTGGATAAAGTCAGACCCCTAATAACTTGACATTTAGTGTCGGCATGAAACCTATCACCAACTGAGAAACTACCGATCCTAGATCGGTAATTCTCGTCTACCCCAGCCGAGAATTTCTGGTGATAGCCATCCGTGCACAACACGACATCAACCCCCAATACCGGGAGAGACGAATTCCCTGACGATCCGCTCACTGCCTCCATGTGGCTCGGGACTGTACCCAACTAAAACCTGTTTGCACGACTCCTTTGAGCCGTGGTAGGGTAGTAATCAAAGCACAGTGGGAACTCACACGAGACAAATGACGATCTCAGGTCGATAGACTAACCTGTACACATGTCACCAGGGAACTGCTATCTGACAATAGGTATAATACCAACTAGCATGTTCCCGGCGAGTCCGTCCGGTGTACTCATAACCCAGTGAGCACATGTATACATCTTAGGTGAACCAACTAACACCAAGGGCTTGTGAGACCGGCCACCGCCACTCGTCAGGGTCTTGATCCGTATACACTATTCTACTCTTGGAGTATCGATGCCCAGTCTTGAAACTCCCACCACTAGGGACACTTTAAGGATGTGCTTATAGACCAGCCAACTCTCACGTATATGATTGCCATCATACTGCTGGTAGTCAAGCATGAATCCTATGGGCTCTATCAACATGTAATAGTGATCAGTAATGTCACCTGAAGCATGTACACGATGATAAAGACAAACCAGATAGCATACTATCATCTCGAGTAAGACTGTTCTACCGGTATAGGTCATCCCTCAATCATTGCAATCACGCGCCTGCGATCCAATAATTGACTTGAGGGCACTATAGCCAACAATCTCCCACTTGCACTTAAGCCTAATTATTGCGGTGTCGCATACTCACTGCCCGTATGATACCGAACACCCAATTTCTCTACTAATCAGTTTCACAAAGCTCGTTTGTAAAACTATTGCGTTCGAGAAATAGCCTCAGTGAGTGGATCCGCTCCAATGTTTCTTTCTATGTCTCTATTTATCTTAAGTTCGTGGAGAAAGCCATCTCCCGAAATGAGCAATACCTGTCTTACAATATGCCTGGATATCTGATGGGACCCAGTTCACAAATGAACTCCAAATCTAGTAAACTTCTTAGACTGTATCGTCAACTGAATTTAATCAGTATCCTGCGCCATGCCTCCCTCAGTATCCGCTTGGACCACCTGTCCAAACAACTGCCCCTCGTCAAGAGGGAAAAACTATAACTCTGACAGTCACTCGGTCATCCAGGTCACCTTGGAAGCCTGGAATGATAACTGTCTCCCGAAGGAGGCTGTCGTTATCAAATCCCTAGAACATCCACTTATGTTCATAAACTGCTCCCGAACGTTTCTCCAGGATTGGATTAATATATACACTTATTGCATCTAACAACATCTGGTGTGGTACTTGACATCTCATGATTGACTCAATTGCCGAAGCAAGTGATATGCCAATCATGCACATCCCTCTCCCCTTTAGTCTGTACGACACCTTTAGAGAGGGTGACTCCATCACCTGCAGGTACACTACCATGCCAGGAGTCGTCCATTCTAAAAACACCTTTAGAATACTGTCTAAGTACCCGGATCGGGAAACTACCAAAATATAGATCTAAAACCATAGATCCAGTTACCAGAATGCCTAATATGATATCCATATCCTATGTGGAGAAACCACTGTGTGACAACCACAGTATAACTGATCGTAGTATAGGAATTTCACTTCCTATAAAGTGTATGTCATCCAAATACCAGGATATCACACCCTACTACCTTCTTACCAAATCCATCTCTTATTCTGATGAAGTCAAATCCTATGACTGTCACATCAAAAATAGATGATCTATTTCCTCTATATTTGCTTTAGTCTATAAATAGACATAAGCTACTTGTCCCTATGCTTCCGCTGCTCCCACTGACTACAACATCCCTCTGGCAGAGTCATATACACGTGCACTTCTAAAGATAGTTTAAAACGACGCTATACTCATCCTCCTGCCGGGTCTCATAGTCTAGAACAGTAGTAATGGCAAGTTTGGGTAAACAAGAACCTCCATGTCATGGTATTTAAGGATACCGAAGTACCTCTTGGGTGCCTGAGGTTACCTACCATATCCGCGGAGTGGCTAATAGAATGTCAAACCCGATTGAATCTTTAGGTTCTATTAAATTTTCAGTAATCGTTTGTGGTTCTGGAATCACTTCCAGTTCTACCATACTCCCACTACTGTTTTCTGAAAAAGTCCATTTTACTAAAACTGTGGCGAGTCATGAACAATATCACTATTGATCTTCCAGATGGTAGAAAGTTACCCCTCGTCATAGCCCGGGATAACCCTCAAACTGCCATTACAGAAATGTGCCTTGAGTTATCCAGAGTCTGGTTTTAAGCATAAGCCGGACAACTCCATATACCTTAACATCGTTAAGATATGAACCATTCTATATACAATATAGAAACAGAGGAACTGATTTAATTGGAACCAGATTCAAATCATGCAGCTGTTTCCAGTGCATGTCAACTAAATGGAGAGAGGCCGATCAGCATTACTCAACTTAGGAGTGCATCCAGATATGAGTAACCTGAAAGAGAAGCATGTTCTCAAAACCATTACTATCAACTGAATACCAAACACAAGTATCTACATCTTCGATTACCTTGAAGAATCCTGATACTTGCAACACATGGTTCTCTACTTTATTCTTGTACGTATAACTTCTCAAAACTTGGACCTTGCATTTCTACGAAATACTTGTCTAAAACTGGAGAAGTCACAAGTAAACAGAATGTAGTACGAGTACCAACCCCTCTGTCCTAATGGACACTGGACAACATACAATACTTTGTATAAGTCCCCTGAGTTGAATAACTCAAACATTGTGCGTCGTAGGTTGAAAACTGTACTATGGTTAAGAAGAATTACACCGCTGTTTAATGCTCCTTACCCAATCATCAACTGATATAGGTAAATGTCATGGACATAATTTCAAAAAGTTATATCTCACTTTATAAAATAAACGTACAGATATATCAGTTTGAAATTGGTGCATAACAATCAGATATTCAAAACCAAATATTTGCCATCAGGCAAAACCCAGGTGATTTCCTCAAATATCACCAATTACAACGAATTCCGATATAACGAGGATATAATCACCTAATTCCTAATAACTTACTCTCACTCATCATCTGTAAAACCATACAGATGTGAGAATCAAACCTGGTAAATACATACCCTGGAGTAAGGATCTAATTGGGAAATCAGTTTTCAATTAATAACGCACAGTGAAACTGAAACATGAAAATGTTTCGAAGGGGTAGCCGGGTATTCCTAGTAATGCCTCTTCCATTATCCATATTCCTGACTGTAACCGTATATTTCTTTGACATCTCTCCAAATCCCTTTATTTGTCTTTGCTCATTACCTTCTTTACACCACCCTTAGGCTAAATGGTTTTCCTCCTTCCCTACCGTTCGGCACCAGCCTATGGTTTAGAAGAAGACAATCCAATAAGCGTAATAGGTGTACTCTCCTAATCCTAGGAGTACTCGCAACTTGAGAGAAGGTGAAGACAAAAGACAACTGAATAAACCTTATTTTATTTCTCCTGAACCAGAATCCATCCTCGAACTGGAACAAGTTCCTTCGAGTTCGTATATAACTATACGATGGATTATCCAATAAATGTGGATCTTCGTGGTGATACGGGGTGTTCTGGAGAAATGCAAAGGTGAAGTAGAAGTGGAGATGAAATACGTGGTTTCATCATGAATGATAGCAGTCGCAATTTACTTTGCTCTCTTTCTAATCCCATTATCTGTCTTTATTTATTACCTTCAGTACACCACAATTAGGCTAATTGGTTTTCTTCCTTCCCCACCTTTTGGCACCTGCCTATGGTATGGAAGAAGACTATTCAATAAGCGCAATAGGTGTACCCTCTCCTAATCATAGCCGCCCTCACAACTTGAGAGAAGGTAAAAAGGAATAGACAACTAAAAATTCTTATTCATTTTCTCCAGAACCGGAAACCATTCTCGAATCTGAAACAAGTTTCTTCGAGTTCGTATGTAACTATACAATGGCCATATCCAATAAATGTGGATCTTCGTAGTGATACGGAATGTTCCGGAGATAAGCAAAGGGTAAAAGAAGGAGTGGCAATGATGTATTCAACTCAGACAATCCAAAAGTCAGTGTGTTTTAAGAAGGTTCGGTTAACTTGGTTAATGAGTTCTAGTCTAGGGTCAGGACATGGTTGTTGCCAAAGAGAGAGAGAAAAGAAACGCTCAGCGTGCACTCTAACCTTGATCAGAGTGGTCAATCACTTTATCTAATCAGGATGTATCCCACTGTATTATCAAATTCTCCTCCAAAACTGAAAGAAGAATTAGTCGGGATCATCTAAAATCACCTGAGGAGTAAACCAACTCATCAGTGGGAATCGGGATCCAACTATCATCGCATTATAACCTGATGGAATCCACTCAAGTTATCACACTCCAGAAGGTATGCGCATATCTGGCAAGTTTCCTGTATGTTTGAAACTCCCGATGTGATTTTTACCCCATACTCTTATGACCTTGACGAAGGCCAACATATCATAAGTCACATGTCAAGTTCTACCCGTCATTATCCAGGTTAATTTGAACCCACCCGTACATACCCTTGACGAAGGCCAAAATAGTAGTTCGACTGTCCCAAACCAACGCATCTATCGATGCAACAGAAAACTAACAAGTAGCTACCATACACTATGCCATGACGAAGGCCAACAAACATAGCATGGATACTAAGTGCTACCCGTCTGAAATGACGGAGGGCTACGAATGGTTTTTGGCGAAAAACCTTTAAAGTAATGAACTTGATATCGTTGAAGGAACCGGATAGCTTTTTACAAATATATAGTGGCGAAAACCTTTGCTAAAGAGGTCACTCCCGGTGAAGGGATCTCGGCTCTTTCCTCGTCGAATGAGGTGCAGGGTATTTCCACTGAATACCTCGATGCAAAGCAAAAAGTAATCGACTATAGTGAAGTTATTACCCTGACGCAAACTTCTGCCCAAGAAGTCACTCCCGGTGAGGGGATCTCGGCTCTTGCCTTGTTGAATGAGGTGTTGGATATTCATAACCGAATACCGCTGTGCAAAACAAAAGAAAACGTCCTTATGATAACAGCTTTTAAAAATTGTTCCAACAACATCGAATAGGTCTATTTTCCTTGCATTGATCTGGATCAACGCAGTCCCATCAATTAATCACACCACAAAAGAACGAAAATATGATGTATGTATATGCCATCCGCATTCGTCACTGGGTCCCGTCATCACCCGTTAGGTTACTTAACTAACGACAGAGCGGGGACTCGACTAGTGCGGGTGAAAAACATCTACAAATATATATAACAATATATAATAATCGCTCCAGACGTGATAAATGCAACATCACAGATAAGCAATAAGCATCACAGAACAATACAGATAATCTGGGAGCCCGGGATTTCCATTGAGCCGCAAGTGAAACCCGACGTTCCCTTGGTCGTGTGGATAGCCTGTGTAATGAAAACCTAAACCCCTACGAGCACGGCAAGTTATCCGCCAAAACCAGAAGCGAGGCAGCCCCCTTCATCAAAGTGAATGGGCCACCCAGCACTTCACGGAATCCGGTAACTTGAGCACCCCTCCTTGGGTCAACCTGTACCCCCTACGAGTGCGGCGAATAGCCCGCCGATTCTAGAGTGAGGCCCCCTTGTTCTCAACGCCATGAGATGCGGACCCATTTCCCTCCAGAACCCGTCTATCCATGCACTCCATCGCGGGGTAATCCTACTACAGAAAATAAAATATGTACAACGGTGATATCGACCTTAACCCGGTCGTGCCCCAAACAAATAATATACAAACAGGAAATGATGGCAGTCCACATGTCGGACGCTCGCCCCGCGATATCAAATGTACAAATAAAACTGAACTGTACTATCATTGCAACCAAGATATCCACCACGATGAATCCGCAACAACACAGCATAACACAGAACATCAAGGTGAATGTCACGTTCACAAACCCGTCTAAAAGAACTATAGCAATTAGACAAGCTGTACCGCTCTAATGACATTAACGGTCGCAGATAGTAATGCATGTACTGAAAAACTTTAAACAATGTTAGAAATATCGACTTCGAAATAACCCCGAATAGCCCCAAACAACTAGATAAAACCATATCAAAACTGGGTTAAACTAGCAAAACCACTGAACCAATATTCCAGAGATCAGACCATACCCAAAATATCAAACCCCAATTTCCTACTTTGGCCGGCCGGCTCGAAATTTGTGCATATGTGCTCAGGTCAAATAGGGTGGAAGTGGCTCGTATTTGGGGTACAGTCTAGTGGTCACTTAAATAGTCTTCTGCTGTTGCTAAAATATTTTTAGAATACTCGGAAAAAATTGACAGAGAATGGAATATGGATTGATGTTGATTTGAGTTATTTCGGTTTCGATACATTAACATCGTCTAAACAACTAGTATGCGGTTAATGGGTTGACTCTGATACCATGTAGGGTTACGGCAGCGCCCCAGCCATCAATCCGTGGCCAAACACGGAACAAAAACTTTTAAAACCCGGTGCAAACGGAACCCTAATCGACGGATCATACCATTAACCCTATACTAGTTAAATGAAAAGAGTTTGGAGAGGTTATACTGATCGATCAGTGTCCTTCGGTCTTCAACTTCTGTCCCAAGCTGCTCGCGGCTGCCTCGATGATGTTCGCTCTCCGGTCTCCCTCGTCGAAAATGATCCACATCGAAGATTAGTAATACGGGCTCCCGCTTCAAAACCGAAGCAACTCGAGCATCCAGTTTTCTAGCCTAGATACCCAAGATGAAGTAGAGAGAGTGTGTGATCATTTTGTCTCAATACACCCAAGGATTCTCAACTCATGAGATGGAATGGGTGGAGGTTGAAGAAAAAGCCATGTGAAGAAAGATGTGAGCTCAAGAATTTTGGCCAAGTGAAGAAAATTGCCTCTGTTGTTTTCTTTGAGTGAGTTGTGAGATATAAGGTTGCCAACTAAAGAAAATCAATCACACCAAAATATATGCCACTTTCCTCTCAAATATCTCACAATACACACCAAGAACCATCAATGCATCATGAATCACACAAGACCCAACACCATGAGTCACAAATTGCACATTCCACATTCGATGCTCAAGGCCAAGACTTGAACTCACAATTTCCATCAAATAAACATTAATCCAAATGTTTAATCAAAAAGAGAATGGCAACTTCTAAAGTAAACGTGTAACGAATTACAAGAATACCCATCATCCGTATATACATAACTGCATCCGTATTCCGACTGAATACGAATATAATCGCCCACTAGTATTATCCGCCCGATCATGATCCGTGCACAAGTGCACGAATATGATCGAACCCTACCATAAAACCATACGGCCTTTACAACGTTTTGCCGTAACCAGGGAAACCCTCTGCATGGGACTCTAAAGACTCGTCAATACGCTGGCAGTGGGTTTAACCACAAGCACGTCAGTGGCACTAGCTGTACGTAACGGCTATCCAGGTATTGAGCGAAAGGGAGGCCAACGAGCAAACTCATCCTGAAACCCTACTGAGCCTGACAGTGACAATATCCATACAGTCTGGTCCGTTCGTCTATGAGTATCGCATATCGAGTCTAAGGGGTTGGATAAAGTCAGACCCCTAATAACTTGACATTTAGTGTCGGAATGAAACCTATCACCAACTGAGAAACTACCGATCCTAGATCGGTAATTCTCGTCTACCCCGGCCGGGGATTTCTGGTGATGGCCGTCCGTGCACAACGCGACATCAACCCTCAATACCGGGAGAGACGAATCCCCTGACGATCCGATCACTGCCTCCATGTCGCTCGGGACTGTACCCAACTAAAACCTGTTTGCACGACTCCTTTGAGCCGTGGTAGGGTAGTAATCAAAGCACAGTGGGAACTCACACGAGACAAATGACGATCTCAGGTCGATAGACTAACCTGTACACATGTCACCTGGGAACAGCTATCTGACAATAGGTATAATACCAACTAGCATGTTCCCAGCGAATCCGTCCGGTGTACTCATAACCCAAGGAGCACCTATATACATCTTAGGTGAACCAACTGACACCAATGGCTTGTGAGACCGGCCACCGCCCCTCGTCGGGGTCTCGATCCGTATACACTAGTCTACTCTTGGAGTATCGATGCCCAGTCTCGAAACTCCCACCACTAGGGACACTTTAAGGATGTGCTTATAGACCACCCAACTCTCACGTATATGATCGCCATCATACTGCCGGTAGTCAAGCATGAATCCTATGGGTTCTATCAACATGCAATAGTGATATGTAATGTCACCTGAAGCAAGTACACGATGATAAAGACAAACTAGATAGCATACTATCATCTCGAGTAAGACTGTTCTACCGGTATAGGTCCTCCCTCAATCATTGCAATCATATGCCTGCGATACAATAATTGACTTGAGGGCACTATAGCCAACAGACATGTGGGTAGATATTGATTCTACGTAACTGTTTGTGTGTACCAAGTCTAGTATGTAAGCGATGTGCTCCACATCCGCCTAAATCATAGTTTGATTGGGTCAGGTACACTAGAGGACAATATATATTGAATCAAGCTCAGGTTTTCAAACGTCCAGAACACACTTAAAAGAAAGTCTCCTGAATTAAATAAAAATTTCTTATGGCATTGTAGACAGGGTCACATCAATGAAACGCGGTTGTCGAAATTACATAGAGAAGGATATTTGGATCTGTTCGAATATCAGTCTTATGCAACTTGTCAATCTTGTCTCATAGGAAAGATGACAAAGACTCCATTCAATGGACACGGAGTAAAAGCAAGCGAGCTCTTGGAACTCATACACAGCGACGTGTGTAGTCCAATATCTACAGATGCACGAAGTGGTTATTCCTATTTAATTACTTTTACGGATAATTTCTCTAGGTTAGGACATGTCTTCTTGTGAAAGCATAAATCCGAACCCTTTGAAAAATTCCGGGAATATAAGAATGAAGTGGAAAAATAAATAAGCAAAAGTATCAAGACACTGAGATCTGATCGACGTAGTGAATAATTAAATTGCCGAGTTCCTGGATTACCTAAAAGTGAATAGAATTCTCTCTCAGCTTACTCCTCCATACACACCATAACACAACGGTGTATAGGAAAGGCGGAACAGAACCCTATTGGATATTGTTCGTTCAATGATGAGTAAGGCTGAGTTGCCGCGATCCTTCTAAAGTTATACACTAGAATCAGCTGCATATCTTTTGAATAAGGTTTCTACCAAGACTGTGCCTACCACACCATATTAGATGTGGAGTGGGAAAAAACCCTATCTTCAGTATCTGGAGATATAGGGATGTCCAGCTTTTGTTGAAAAGCAGTATACGGACAAGCTAGAGGCACGCTCAGTACTGTATAGGTTTGTGGAATATCCAAAGAACTCCAGGGGTATCTTTCCTATTACGCAGAGGAACAAAACGTTTTTGTTCCTCGTCATGCCCACTTTTTAGAAACTCATTTTTTTGGTCAAAGGAAATAGTGGGAGCGCAATAAAACTGGAAGAAATTCCAGAACCACAAACTATTACTGAAATTATGGTGGAACTAGAGGTTTCAAAAGAACCGGACATCCCTACGCCAATCCGCAGGACCAGTAGGCAGTCTCATTCGCCTGAGAGATAGTACGGTTTTCTCATAGACGGGGATTGAGAGGATTGCATCATGAGCCAACTAGCTTCCGGTAAGCCATTCAGAGCGGTGACTCGGTAAAATGGCTGTGCGGACCAAAATGGAGTCCATGTACACCAACAAAGTATGCACTTTGAACATTGCTCCAGAAGGAGTAAAACCCATAGGATGCAAATGGATCTTCAGAAAGAAGATTGGTGTAGGTGGATAGGTTGAAACCTATAAAGCTAGACTTGTTGTAAAAAGTTTTCGCCAAAGACCTGGTTTGGACCAGGATGAAACCTTTTCTCCAGTATCTATGCTCAAATCCATTCGGATCCTTCTTGACATTGCTGCCTTCCAAGATATTGAGATCCGACAAATGGACGTAGAGACAGCTTTTCTAAATGGTAACATGGAAGAGTGTGTCTATATGGATTAGCCAGAGGGGTTTCAATCAGAGTGGGAGCAGCGGGACAGTGTGCAAGTTGCTTAAGTCCATTTATGGACTAAAGCAGGTATCGCGGAGTTGGAATATCTGTTTTTTTATCGAGACAGTCAAAGAATTCGACTTTATCAAAAATCCAGATGAACCATGCATTTATAGTAAGATTGTAGCAAGAACTGTGGAATTCCTCGTTGAGTACGTGGATGACATTCTCTTGATAGGAAATGACATTCCTATGCTACAATCAGTCAAATGATTCTTGTCACAGAGGTTCTCCATGAAAGACCTGGGTGATACCAACTACATTCTGGGGATCCAGATCTATCGTGATAAATCAAAGAGGATGGTAGGACTTTCACAGTCAAGGTACAACAACACCATACTGAAAATATTTAGTATGGAAGATTCAAAGCACGGTAGTCTACCGGCTTGTCACGGAATCACTCTCTCCAAAGAGATGTCTCCAAAGACTGATTTGGAAAGGGCTCGTATCACATCTATACCCTACGCTTATGCGGTAGGCTCTATAATGTATGCGATGTTGTGTACCAAACCAGATGTAGCTTACGCACTGAGCGTGGTAAGCCGGTATCAGTCAAACCCAGGAGAGAAGCACTAGGAAGCAGTAAAGAACATTCTCAAGTACCTGAGAAGGACTAAGGAGATGTTCTTTGTGTATGGCGGAAAATGACTTCCAGATCGAGGCCTTTACTAACTCCAGCTTCCAGAGTGATAAGAATGACTCCAAGTCTATGTCAGGTTATGGCTTTACCCTCAAAGCAGGGGTGGTCTGTTGGAAGAGCTCCAAGCAGGACACTGTTGCAAACTCGACGATGGAAATGGAGTAGTTCGCTGCATGAGACGCCGCAAAAGAGGCAGTCTGGATGAGGAAGTTCTTAATTGAACTTCAGGTGGTTCCTTCCATTGTTGGTCTAATACTTTAGTATTGTGACAACATATGGCGCTATAGCTTTAGGGAAGGAACCCAGGTCCCATCAGAGATCCAGACATATCTTAAGGCGGTACCACCTGATCAGGGAGATCGTTGATCCCAAGGAGATCGAGGCGAGGAGAGTAAATACGGAAAAAAACACTGCAGATCCACTCACAGAGGCCATCCCTCAGACAGTGTTCGAGAGGCTATTCGAGATCTTCGGTCTGCGATATGCCAGTATATGGCCTTAGTGCAAGTGGGAGATTGTTAGTGATATATTCCCTAAAGGCTATTATTGTATCATACTGGATTATATATTACTTAATGGGAGCTTGGGATATACACGAATATAGTAAGAGTCTTGCTCAAAATGGTAGTATGCTACCTGGTTTATTTCTACCTCAATATGTGCATGTGTTTTCTTAGTATATCGCTTATACATATTGGTAGAGCCCTTAGGATCTTTGCTTGATTACCAGCGTTATGATGGCAGTCACACTAGTGAGGGTTGGGTAGTCTATAAGCACATCCTATTCAGGTCCCTAGTCGTAGGATTATCGAGACAGGGCATCGATACTCCACAGTAGACTAGTGTATAGGCTTCTCATTCCAGCAGGGGAGATGGTCTATCCCACAGCCATCAGTACGTCGTACTGGAGATTGTATGCAGGTGCTCGTTAGGTTATGAGTACACTGGACAGGACTCGTCGGAAACTGTTTGTGGGTATTATACCTGTCGTCGAGAAGCAGTTCTCATGTGACATGAGTGCAACTTAGTCCGTCGACTTGACACTGCTACTTCGCCTCGAGTGTGTTCCCACTGTACTTTGATTACTACCCTACCACGGCTCAAAAGAGTCGTGCAAACAGGTTGTAGTTGGGTGCAGTCCCGAAGCACTTGGAGGTAGCGGCGGTTAGATAGGATTCGTCTCTCCCGGTATTGGGGGTTGATATTGCGCTGTGTTCGGAAGGTCATTACACAAAGTCCTTGGCCAAGGCAAGCAAGATTTACTAGTAGGTATTCCAGAAATTTCTAAGAGTGTATTGGGCTATTCTCCGACATGACTTATTGCGCTATTAGGGGTCTGACGATTACTGCCCCCTAGGCCCGATATGCGATACTCTTAGACGAACAGACCGGACCGTACAGAGATTGTCACATTCAGGCTCAGTAGGAGTTCGGATGAGTTAGCTCATCGGCCTTCTTATCGACATCTACCTGGGGACCATTATGTGCAGCTAGTACCGCTTGCGGCCTGTGGTTAAACCCACTGCCAGCGTAGTGTCGAGTCTTTAGAGTCCCACATAGAGAGTTTCCCTGGACCGGGCAAAAGGTGTAGAGGCCGTATGGTTTTACGCCAGGGCTTCGATCATTTACGTATACTTGTGCACGTATGATGATCAGGCGGATAGTACTAGTGGGCTTTGGTTTAAGCCGGATCCTAGTATTATATTGATGGATCAGTTTCGTCTCTTTGTATTCGTGTTTCTCGGAACACGGATGCGGGTATGTATATACGGATGATAGGGGCATAGAAGGAGACACCTCATTAGGGTTTTGACTATTGACTTGATTAAACCAATTATGAGGTGGATGAAAGTATTTGTTATTTTTGTAAATGATAATTGAGGCATGGCTACTTGGTTTGACCACTTGACTTGGTTTGGCTCTTTGACTTAGATATTTTTTGTGAGATATTTTTGTGGCACTAGATATTTCTTCGGTGAGATATTTTCTTACCATGCTTGTAGTCAAATCAGGTGAGCCATCTCGTTTTTTGATGATTATCAAAAACCATTTCTCTTTCCACAAGTGAACTCTCTTCTTCTTCCTCTCAACTAAAAACCCTAAAAGCTCTCCTGTGTTGAGAATCCTAGGGATCCTGTAACGTTTTAGAAATCGTTTTGCGAATTTTCCGTTTTTAGGGTAAAATTGTCGGTGTTTTCTCTTTTAACCCGATTGTGATCAAACTTCCGTAGAAACTTGCCGGCACCTAGTTTAGCTAAAATAAAGCTAGTGCGCGAGCTTTGGGGGTCTATGGGATGTTTTGGTTCACATAGAATTTTTCCCTAATAAAATATTATTTTAATACTTTATTTGTGCTCTTTATTTATGATAATTACTTTTTATGTTGGTTAATTACTACAAATGGGATTCTATGCTAAGTTAATCACTAGAATTATGTTTAGAACCTTCTCTCCAAAATATCTTGATTTTTGATGGAATTAAATGATTTTTTTAAAAAGAACAGATAATGAAGACTTTAAGTTTTTGTTTTATTATGTAATTATTTTAATTTCCTTCTAGAAAATTCCACACACCACCACAAAAGCCTTAGCTTCTTCCTTGGCCGAAACCACTTCAATCCTTGCTGCCCTTGTTCATTTCTGCTTCATTTCTTTTCATTTTACTTCAAAAAAATGATGAAAATTCCAAATAAATTCAAATATAATCCAAAACCTTCATCCTTCTTCTTCAATCATGCTTGGATCTTCATTCTAGTGGGGATTTTGGAGGCTAAAGTTTGGTTTTATTCTTGTTTCAAGTAGTGTTCTTGAAGGTATAAAGCCTTAACTCTAATCTTTTTTTGTTGCTTAATACATTTAATTAGCTTAATTAGATGTTTAATTTAAGCTTTTAAATTCATATTTAGAAATTCAAGATATCCTTTTGATAATCAAGTTAGGATTTTGATTAGTGAAATGGTTAATTAATATGTTGAGCTTGATGAAAACTTAATCAAGTTTCCAATTTGTTAAATGATATTTTCCTAATCGGATAATTAAGCTAATTAACAAATTTAACTTTTGCTAATCCTAATTAGTGAAATCTAAAATTTTAGTAAAGGTATAAGTGGTTTAACCTTACTATTTGAACTTGTTTGTAAGTTCTAGTTTTGGTAAAACTTGTAGTTTTGTGCTAAAATGATAAATACTGCTTACTAGATTTACGGATATTTTAGGCGTGGGTTTCTTTTGACGTTGCGACGTTATGTATATTGATTCCATGCTACATCTCGTGTTGTGAATGTACGATCGGTACGATCAGAGACTAGACTTGGTAGTTGTGTCGCTTTGCGTTCCTAGCTAGGGTCGAGCCGATGTCGTTCATGTCTTTGTGTAGTTTTTACTCTTGAGTTTGTTTCGTAGTGTCGCTACGCGCGTTAGCCACTAAACGGATACTCGGGGGTATGTTTGGAGTTGGTGCGTCGGTCAAACGTAATTATACGTATTTTTGGTCGATTGTTTATATACACTTGTTTTATTGTTATATGTGTTCAGGATCGCAGGCGGGGACTTCGGGCGCTGCGAACATGGGAAAGCGAGTGGTAGGCTTTACTTAGCCAGGAGTGTTGGTGAGTAGATTTAACATCTACAGGGGAATCGCCCGCATGGCGTTATGCGTCTGGGCTAGAGATGACTTGACTTGTCGCATATTCTATTTCATATATAGAGTTGCGCATACACCTTATTACTTAGTTAATTGTTGTGCTTGGACTAGTATCCTTAGGACACTGCACCATTATTGACGGCTCATTTTCCACGGACACTGATTGTATGCCACACACACCGTCAATAATTTCCATGTCACGCACAACACACTTATAGATATGATATTGTTTGGTTAGGGACATTGTGACATTGATTCATATTCCTTATTGCATATGACATATAGCATACATGTATACCTACATGCTTACACATATGCCCTGACATGCTTACATGCTAGTTACCCATATACCTATATGGTAGTGTACCATTAGTGATAGGTATATATACACATATGAGACATAGCTACATGTACATCTGGCATACATACATACATATACCTGGAAGATATGATGGATAGGTATAGACACATACCTTGCTACAGCTACTTTGACATCATACATACTTACATATGGACACACATATCTTGCTATACCGACATAGTTGCTCATACCTTGTTATAGCTACATGTTCACCTGTATATGATGTTGCATCTGATTTCGGGGAAATCAGGAACCGCGTGATATATTTAATAACTTATTATGGTTAAATAGCGGTTTTCCTTTATATGCTCATATTATTGTTTCATACTGCATATGTTACATTCTTGGATTTCATATGATGTTCTCTGATATTGTTACTCCTAAGTATATATAACAGTGGAGTGGGACGCTGTTATATATGCCTATATACATATATTAGTGGAATAGGACGCTAATATATGTGTATTGATTCATGCATTTATACTTATTCATTACTTGATGTTTTCTGGATTTGAGGACTGTGGTGGTTTCATGAAATTATGCAAGTATTCTTATTCTTACTTGATATTTGGATGCAGCCACTATGAGATTTGTTTTAATACCGATACGGGGATCGAGAGTGTCGTTGTTGGGCACTTAAGATTCGAAGGACATATAATACCGATACGGGATCGAGAGTGTCGGTGTTAGGCACTTAAGATTCGAAAGACGTATAATACCGATACGGGATCGAGAGTGTCGGTGTTTGGCACTTAAGATTCGAAGGACGTATAACACCTATACGGGATCGAGAGTGTCGGTGTTTGGCACTTAAGATTCGAAGGATGTATAAATATGTTTTGGATCATAAGTGTCGGTGTTTGGCACTTAGGATTCGCTGTTTTGGATCATTTAGGATTCGCTGAGACTTACAGGATATATGAAATTTATTTGATATTGGACACTTAAGATATACGGGATTTACTTGATAATTGGATACAGGATATATATGAGATTGACTTGATATTGTACATTCAGGATATACGAGATTTACTTGATATTGTACATTCAGGATTTATGAGACTTACATGATATGAGAGCCAATTTGGGGGCTGATCTGAGGAAATTGGGATTTGGATTGTCTTGATGGACTTTGGTCCTACCACGATGTCAGGATTCCGTGAAAATGACATGTTTCATTCCATACTTCGCATTTATTTTATATGCATTGCTTCATGTATTAGTTGTACCTGCTAGAGTACCTTTCATGACTGTTGCATATATACATTGTCATATCATTCCTTCATGTATTAGGTGTACCTGATATAGTACCTTACATGACTGTTGCATACAGATTGTCATATTATTGCTTCATGTAATAGATATACCTGCTAGAGTACCTTTCATGCCTGTTGCATACATATGACCATTTATTGCTATCAGCTTGCGTATGTTAGATTCGCGCTATACGTGCATACATGCGATTACCTACATATGTTATTTACTATTCACGAGTTGGTAACTCACCCCCGTTGTGCCACAGTGTTTGCAGGTGTTTCCCCAGGGCAGTCGCGGCAGGCTTTTCATCTCTCGTATCATCTTTTGCTGCAGATACCGCTTAGGTTGACTATGCACGGTTTTGCTATAGATGGGTTTTGCGGCTATGTAACGTTTTAGAAATCGTTATGCGAATTTTTCCGTTTTAGGGTTAAATTGTCTGTATTTTCCGTTTTAAACCGACTGTGTTCAAACGACCATATAGACTTGCCAGCACCTAATTTAGCTAAAATAAAGCTAGTGCGCAAGTTTTGGGGGTATATGGGACGTTTTGGTTCAATTTGATTTTTCCCAATTTTAATATTATTTTAATGCGGTATTCACATTTTGGGAAATTTCTCTTTAGTGATCTTTTCTTCAGTTATTCTTGAGTAAACCAAACCCACATAATATCTAGATTCATTGTGTGGACAGGGGATTTAAGTTTAAAGTTAAAGAAAAGAAATGAAAAGAAAATGAGGTGGCATGTGCATGCATGTGTGTGAATGCATTTATGTGCATTTATCACTTGAATTGCTAGGAAATTCCACACAAAACCCTCCCCTTCCTCTCTTGGCCGAGATCCATCCTCCCCCTTCTGCTCTTGATCAAATCCTACTCCTTTTTCATCAATTCTAGCACAATAAATCCTCAAAATTCCTAAATATATCACAAAAAATTCTAAATGTCTTGGTTTTTGCTCTTGGATCACTTGGAGCTAGGAAAGCTTGGAGCTTGTGAGCAAAATTGATAGGTATAATCCCTAATCTGTTAAAATGAAGTTTTTATGATGTGTAGTTCGTTGGATATTGATTAGAACACTTTAAGTATTGATTGGTGCAATATCGGGTTTTTTAGTGTCTTTTAAAGCCTCTGTGAACTGCTGTGACCTGGGATTTTTACAGAAAAATCAAACAAATTTATAGTGATGTACTAGTGACCCAGGAGCACCACCTGAGACACAAGGACCATCCCACCGGCCTCGGCCGATGACCCTAAGAAAAATTCCGGCGACGCCGGGTTTGTAGGATGGTGCTAGGGTTAGGCTTTTGTAGGTAGTTGTCTGCTGTTGGTTAGGGGTGTTTGGTACTGTTTACTTTTTTAGTAATTGCAGTATGCAAAATCTGGGATCGTTTACCTATAATCTAGTGTTTTGAGTTCGCGTGTTACGTGTTGCAACACGAATCGTGATCTTGTGCAGCTGCTGTACTTGGGTAGGTTTTGTGGTATCGTTATGCACGTTAGCCACTAGACGTACACTCGCGAGTTAGTTTAGTGTTGGTGCGTTATTTAATACGTAGTTTTACATTATGTTGGTCAATTTCTGAGATGTTTGCACTATTTCTTGTGTTTGTGGAAATATAGCGTCGCAAGCGGGGACTTCGGACGCTGCGAACAAGGGGAAGCAGGTGGTCGGATTTTCATAGTTGGAGACCTTTGGTGAGTAGATTTAACATCTATAGGGAAATCGCCCGTATGACGTTATGCGTCGGGGCGGATATGATATGATAGCTGCATGTATTTGCATATTAGTTAATTATATATGAATGTCATTGCATAGCATTATCTGTTGTACTTGACTCGTACCTTTAGATATAACACATTACTGACGGTTCATGTTGCACGAGCACTAAATTGTATGCTACACCCACACCGTCTGTAATTGCCTTGACACGCACAAACCACCCACATACGTGATATGGTAGTGGATAGGGGTAGTGGAGGTAGTAACTCTTATTCCTTTGTGCATATTCCTTTGTGCATAGGAGATATTGTTGACACCTACATACGTGTTATTGTGTTTGACATGGATAGTTAAGATAACAACTCTTAATCCATTTCACGTATACCTTATTATAGCTACTTGTACATCTTGCATACATATTGACATGTACACCCACATAGTTTATTACAGTTACATGTATATCATGCACTCATATTGACATGTAAACCCGCATATTTTCGCTATAGTTGTATGTACCCCAAGTGGTATTGTTTTGATATGTGATATTGAGTAGTTGATCATTGCGCTTATGAAATGCATCATACATACATGCTTACATGTAGATACTTAAACCTTGCTACACTTACATGTACACCATATATGATGCTGCACTTGTTTTTCGGAGGATTTTGGGAACCGTAAGATTTATTTTAAAGCTGGATTCATTTAAAAGAGCGGTTTTCCCTTTATATGCTCATATTGATGTTTTATGTTGCATATATCAGTTTTATATGGATTTTACGCATTGAGAAATGGATTTCATATGATTTATGGATTTGAGAACCGTGGGGGTATTTTCAAGAAACTATGTATTGTTTGAAAACCCGGTTTCTCTTGATATGATATTTGATGCGTCCACCATGAGATTTCTCGGTTCAGAGATTTGTGATATATACCCGATGCGAGGAGTGAGTGGGCCGTGTGCGGGTACATGGTGGGGCCCGGTATAGTTCCCCTCGGCAAGATGTTCGTGGTACAGACGATGAGTCTGGAAGGTGGGCAAGTACCTACCGGTGACTGTATTTAGACTCGGCGGTTATCGTGGGGATACCGACCGGAGTGATGTACGACATATCGTCAGGGCCAGTCGTGGTGACAGCGCCTGAGTTTTGAGAATTTACGTGTCGATACTAGACACGGGTTTCATGATGTTTCGAGTGTCGGTGTTAGACACTCAGGTTTTCATGATTTTTACGTATCGTCGGTGGACATACAGGGTTGATATCCTCATACTTATATACATATATATATATACACATAGGGATATGTTTTCATGATTTTTAGGGTGTCGATGTGTGACACTCAGGTTCCATGAGACTTACAGGATGTGAGGGCCGATCTGTGGATGCGGTGCCTGAGGATTTGGGATTTGATGTGTCAGTGAGGGACACTGGTGTTTTTCCATGCAGATGATTTTGCATGAGATTTTATTGTATCATCCCACACACTCAGGATTATTGTTGTTATGCATTGTTTCATGTAGTTGTAGTGCCCTGATGATGTACCTTTACATGATTGTTGCATATTCACTTATCATACTTATGCTATCGGATTACATATGATAGATAGATCGCTGTTCGTGCATACTTGCGATTACAGTATGATGTTATTTACTATTCACGATTTGGCAACTCACCCCCGTTGTGCTACAGTGTTTTGCAGGACTTACCCTCAGAGTAGTCGCGGCAGGGCGTCTTATTATCTCTACTTTTGCGGATACCGCTACGTTAGGCAGTGAGGCCTTTGCTTTTTAGGTGGGTTTGCGGTTAACTGCTTGTACATTGTATATCTTTTTGTTGGATCTAGTATTCTCCATCTACCACTGTTTGTATATGACTTAGAGACGACTTGTGAGGATTCAGTGTTGTATTATTTTGGTGACTTTGGGTGTCGTGCTCGTGGGAGCCGGTTATGTTGGAAAGTTTACTGCTTATTGCAGTCTTTACTTTGTTATTTCTTCGCTTCGGCGTCGTATACTTGTTGTGGTGATTGTCTCCGCCGTTGGGCGTGATTTTGCTCCCATTTGGGATGCTTTATATATTATCTGTGTTGTACCCGTTTTCGGGGCTAGTTTTTATAAAGGAGGTGCTGCCGAAATTTTCAAGAAAGAAAACTAGAGTTAAAGATTTTACTTGTGATTATTTCCAAATGTTAAAACTATTTTTTTCTCCGTTGATCCAGATTTGGGTGGTTTAGATTTCTGGGTTTCGGCTTACTTGAGTTGCGTATGCCTGTAGACGTTACGCAGTTTAAGTGCCGGTTACGGGCCAAATTTTTGGTCGTGACAAAGTTAGTATTAGAGCGCTAGGTTTTAGTTTTCGGAGTGTAGGATTACCTTGGTATGATGGAGTAGGTAGCTTAAGCAGAGTGACGTAGCGTGTGCATGTTCCGCGGCATACTTATGACTTGGTACTCCGCCTAAGTGACTTAGGACTTATCGGTTGATATTCCTCCGTGATAATATACATCTTTGTGATTCGATTCCTGTTCCTTATCGAATCTTGTTTCAATTTCCAGCCTATATGCCGCCGAAGACTATGAGGGTACAGAGAGCGGCCGCGAGGGCCGAGGTTAGAGTTGACTCGTCAGAGGCGAGGAATGACCAGGGCAGTACGCCTGTTGTACCGGAGCATATTGCTATGATTGGAGCTGGTATGCAGGATCTGCGCCAGATAGTGTGGACTTTAGTAGAGACCATTCGAGCGCAGGGGCAGGCAGTTGTTCTACCCGTTGCCGGGACCACGATGGTACCTATGGTTCCGGTAGTCGCAGTTACAACTCCGGAGGTTATTACCGTGTCACTGACAGATTTTATGAGGCTGAGGGCTCCGGTGTTTACTGGCACAGATGTTACTGAGGATCCACATTCGTTCATCGACCGGATGGCCAGGATTTGTCATTCACTCCGATGCTCCGATGAGAGATGGGTGGAGTTTGCCAGTTTTCGTCTGGAGGGTCTGGCACAGAAGTGGTGTGAGTCTTTAGAGAAGGGCAGAGCCGCGGGTCTTGCTCCTATGACCTGTGCTGAGTTTGTGACGTAGTTTCTTGCCCGTTTTCTTCCACCGAGCGTCAGGGATGCGCGAGCGCACAAATTTGAGTCGTTGCGTCAGACTCCGGGGATGGCGGTGTATAAGTATGATGTACTGTTTACTAAGCTGTCTGTGTATGCTCCGTACCTGGTGGCGACTGAGGAGATGAGGGTGAAGAGGTTTGTTCGAGGCCTACTTACCCAGTTGTTCCTAGCCATCAGCATTGCGACACATATGCGGCTGCTGTGGATGCAGCCCTATTGGTGGAGGAGCGTCTATCTGAGTCATTGGTTGTTCCGGAACCGAAGAGGGCTCGTACGGGTATAGCGGCCAGGAGGCAGAGGTTTAGATTCCGAGACAGAGTTCGATCAGACGCTGGGGGTAGAAAAGACATGGGACGTGGCCAGTTATTCAGTACTTTTTCCTAAGAGGGTCAGCCGTCAACACGTGGGTGTTTTGGATGTGGCAGTTTACAGCACCTAGTGAGAGATTGTACCGTGGTGCGTCAGAGAGGGCCAGCAGTACCCCAGGTTACCTTACCACCTTCTCCGCCTCAGAGAGCGTTGCCTCTTATTCCTGTTGTTGCGCCATGTCAGACTCCTGTTCAAAGAGGTCATGGTTTGTACTGAGAGGTCGAGGTGGCGGAGGCAGAGGACAGCCAGTAGCCGGTAGAGGGCAGGCACGGGTTTTTGCCTTGACTCACCAGGACGCTCAGACGTCAAATGCTGTTGTTTCAGGTACCCTTTCTGTATGTTCTTTTGATGCACATGTTCTTTTTGATCCGGGATCTACGCATTCGTATGTTTCTACGCACTTCATGCTAAGGTTAGGCCGAGAGTCGTGTTTGCTGGATCAGCCGCTTGTCGTGACTACTCCTGTGGGAGAGTCGTTTGTTGTGCGACACGTGTTCCGATCGTGTGATGTCTGTTTAGGAGACAGAGATCTGTTCGTCGACTTGATCCTTCTTGAGATGTTGGACTTCGACGTTCTGTTGGGCATGGACTGGTTAGCTACTTGCTATGCGTCCGTAGACTGCCGCGAGAAGACATTTAGATTTTGTTTTCCCGGCGAGTCAGTGTTTGTTGTGCAGGGGGACAGTGGTGCCGCCCCTCACAGTTTGATTTCTGTCCTGTGCGCTAGTCGGCTTTTGAGGAGGGGATGTCGGGGATTCTTGGCTTTCATTCATGATACTGGAGCCGCAGTGGAGTCGTTGGACCAAGTTTCTACCATGCGAGAGTTTCCCGATGTCTTTCTCGATGAGTTGCCTGGGTTGCCTCCAGAGCGCGATATTGAGTTCTGCATTGATCTGATTCCTGGCACAGAGCCTATTTCCATACCACCTTATCGGATGGCTCCGGCAGAGCTTAGAGAGCTTAAAGATCAATTGCAAGAGTTGCTTGATTTGGGACTTGTGCGTCCGTGTGTTTCGCCGTGGGGAGCTCCTGTTCTGTTCGTCAAGAAGAAGGACGGCAGTTTGAGGCTATAAGTAGATTATCGTCAGTTGAACCGAGTTACGGTGCGAAACAGGTATCCTTTACCCCGCATTGACGATTTATTTGATCAGCTCCAGGGTGCGAAACATTTTTCTAAGATTGATTTGCGTTCGGGTTATCATCAGTTGCGGGTTCAGAATGATGACATTCCAAAAACTGCTTTTCGTACGCGTTATGGGCACTATGAGTTTTTGGTGATGTCGTTCGGACTCACCAATGCGCCAGCAGCGTTCATGGATATGATGAACCGGATTTTCAGGCCGTTCCTCGACCAGTTTATTATAGTGTTTATTGATGACATACTGGTCTACTTTAGGAGTCGTGAGGAGCATGAGCAACATTTGAGGATTACCTTGCAGATATTGAGAGAGCACTAGCTGTATGCTAAATTCTCAAAGTGCGCATTTTGGCTTGATAGTGTTGACTTCCTGGGTCATGTGGTGACTGGTGATGGTATTCTTGTAGACCCAAGGAAGATAGAGGCTGTAGAGCTTTGGCCCAGACCTGTATTGGTGACTGGCGTCCGCAGCTTTTTGGGCTTAGCTGGTTATTATCGCCGTTTTGAGCAGGATTTCTCGAGTATCGCTGCACCACTGACTGGACTGACCCGGAAGGGAGTTCCTTTTCTCTGGACTGATGCGTGCGAGCAGAGCTTTCAGCAGTTGAAGACTTGGTTGACGACAGCACCAGTTCTTTCTTTACCTTCTGGATCAGGCGTCTATATTGTTTATTGTGATGCTTCTCGAGTGGGGCTCGGCTGTGTTTTGATGCAGCATGATAGAGTGATTGCGTATTATTCTAGGCAGCTGAAGAAGCACGAGCGGAATTACCCCACTCACCATCTTGAGATGGCCGCGGTGGTCTTTGCGTTGAAGATTTGGAGACACTACTTGTACGGGGAGTCGTGTCAGATCTTCACGGATCACAAGAGCTTGAAGTATATCTTCCAGCAGCGGGATCTGAACCTGAGACAGCGCCGATGGATGGATCTAGTGAAGGATTATGATTGTGAGATCCTTTAGCACCCGGGCAAGGCGAATGTGGCGGCTGATGCTTTGAGTCGTAGGCCCGGGGTAGCTTGTCCCAGTTGAGCGCAGTTCAGTGTCAGTCGTCTGTAGATTGGCAGCTCTTGTGTGATGGTAGAGTGCAGTTCGAGTTCACCTCCGCTGGGGGACAGTTTGCTCATGTCCGCTCCCGTCCACTATTGTTTGATCGTATTCGTGAGGCGCAACCCAGTGATACCCGTTTGTCAGAGATTCTTGAGCTTGTTCGACATGGTACAGTTTCGGAGTTCATGATTGATGACCAGGGTGTGCTACGATGCGGGACTCGCTTGTGTGTACCAGATGCTGATGGGTTGAGACGCGAGATCCTAGAGCAGGCACATCAGTCGGCCTTTAGCTTTCATCCAGGTTCCACCAAGATTTACCGTGATTTGAGAGACTTTTACTGGTGGGAAGGGATGAAACGCGATATTTCGGACTTCGTTTCAAGGTGCCTGACTTGTCAGCAAGTCAAGGCTGAGCATCAGAGACCGGCTGGAGAGTTGCAGCTTTTACCCGTTCCGGAGTGGAAATGGGAGCAGATTTCCATGGACTTCATTGTGGGTCTACCGAGGACCAGTAGAGGGTATGACTCCATTTGGGTGATTATTGACCGGTTGACGAAAGCGTCTCACTTCCTTCCAGTGAAGGCCACTTTCGGTTATGCTCAGTTGTATATAGATGAGATTGTGCGTTTGCACGGTGTTCCCACATGCATTGTATCCGACAGAGGCACCGAGTTTACTAGCCGTCTTTGGCAGAAGCTTCAGGAAGCTCTGGGTACCCGGTTGAGTTTTAGAACCGCTTTTCATCCGCAGACCGATGGTCAGTCGGAGCAGACTATTCAGACTCTGGAGGATATACTCCGTGCATGTGTGCTTGATTTTGGTGGCTGTTGGGATCGTTACTTGGCGTTAATTGAGTTCTCCTACAACAACAGCTTTCAGGAGACTATTCAGATGGCATCTTTTGAAGCTTTATATGGTAGGAAGTGTCGATCGCCAGTCTGCTGGACCGAACTCAGCGAGAGTAGAGTTTTGGGACCCCAGCTAGTTCAGGAGACCACGGAAAAGATCCAGCTGATTCAGGATAGGATGAGAGCAGCCCAGTGCAGGCAAAAGTCTTATGCCGACCGTCGTCGTCGCAGACTTGAGTTCGCAGTGGGGGATCATGTATTCCTGAGGATTTCTCCGATGAAGGACGTTATGCGATTTGGGAAGAGGGGGAAGCTCAATCCCAGATTTATAGGTCCTTTCGAGATCCTTGAGCGAGTGGGTTCTGTTGCTTATCGTTTGGCGCTCCCGCCCAGTTTTCCGGATGTTCACCCTGTTTTCCATGTGTCGATGCTTCGTAGATACCTTCATGATCCTTCTCACATGATTCAGCACGAGACCGTTCAGCTTGAGCGCGATCTTTCGTTCACCGAGCAGCCGGTAGTTATTTTGGATCGGCAAGTGAAGAAACTTCGGTCAAGGGTCTTACCGTCCGTGAAGGTTCTATGGCGTAGCCCTACTTGTGAGGAGATCACTTGGGAGACCGAGAGCGAGATGCGGAAGAAATTCCCTCATCTCTTTGAAGGTACGCTTAGTATGAAATTTTAATTCGGGGACCGAATTTCTATAAGGGGGGAGATTGTAACGTTTTAGAAATCGTTATGCGAATTTTTCCGTTTTAGGGTTAAATTGTCGGTATTTTTCGTTTTAAACCGACTGTGTTCAAACGGCCATATAGACTTGCCAGTACCTAATTTAGCTAAAATAAAGCTAGTGCGCAAGCTTTGGGGGTATATGGGACGTTTTGGTTCAATTTGATTTTTCCCAATTTTAATATTATTTTAATGTGGTATTCACATTTTGGGAAATTTCTCTTTAGTGATCTTTTCTTCAATTATTCTTGAGTAAACCAACCCCACATAATATCTAGATTCAATGTGTGGACTAGGGATTTAAGTTTAAACTTAAAGAAATGAAATGAAAAGAAAATGAGGTGGCACGTGCAGGCATGTGTGTGTGAATGCATTTATGTGCATTTATCACTTGAATTGCTAGGAAATTCCACACAAAACCATCCCCTTCCTCGCTTGGCCGAGCTCCATCCTCCCCCTTCTGCTCTTGATCAAATCCTTCTCCTTTTTCATCAATTCTAGCACAATAAATCCTCAAAATTCCCAAATATATCACAAAAAATTCTAAAAGTCTTGGTTTTTGCTCTTGGATCACTTGGAGCTAAGAAAGCTTGGAGCTTGTGAGCAAATTTGATAGGTATAATAATCCTAATCTATTAAAATGAAGTTTTTATGATGTGTAGTTCTTTGGATATTGATTAGAACACTTTAAGTAACGATTGGTGCAATATCGGGTTTTTTAGTGTCTTTTAGAGCCTCTAAGAACTGCTGTGACCTGGGATTTTTACAGAAAAATAAAACAAATTTATAGTGATGTACTAGTGACCCTAGAGCACCACCTGAGAAACGAGGACCACCCTACCGGCCTCGGCCGGCGACCCTAGGCAAAATTCCGGCGACGCCGGCTTTATAGGATGGTGCTGGGGTTAGGCTTTTGTGGGTAGTTGTCTGCTGTTGGTTAGGGGTGTTTGGTACTGTTTACTTTTTTAGTAATTGCAGTATGCAAAATCTGGGATCGTTTACCTATAATCTAGTGTTTTGAGTCTGCGTGTTACGTGTTGCGACACGAATCGTGATCTTGTGCAGCTGCTGTACTTGGGTAGGTTTTGTGGTATCGTTACGCACGTTAGCTACTAGACGTACACTCGCGAGTTAGTTTAGTGTTGGTGCGTTATTTAATACGTAGTTTTACGTTATATTGGTCGATTTCTAAGATGTTTGCACTATTTCTTGTGTTTGTGGAAATATAGCGTCGCAAGCGGGGACTTCGGACGCTGCGAACAAGGGGAAGCAGGTGGTCGGATTTTCATAGCTGGAGACCTTTGGTGAGTAGATTTAACATCTACGGGGAAATCGCCTGTATGGCGTTATGCGTCGGGGCGGATATGATATGATAGCTGCATGTATTTCCATATTAGTTAATTATATATGAATGTCATTGCATAGCATTATCTGATGTCCTTGACTCGTACCTTTAGATATAACACATTACTGACGGTTCATGTTGCACGAGCACTAAATTTTATGCTACACCCACACCGTCTGTAATTGCCTTGACACGCACAAACCACCTACATACGTGATATGGTATTGGATAGGGGTAGTGGAGATAGTAACTCTTATTCCTTTGTGCATAGGAGATATTGTTGACACCTACATACGTGTTATTGTGTTTGACATGGATAGTTAAGATAGCAACTCTTAATCCATTTCACGTATACCTTACTATAGCTACTTGTACATCTTGCATACATATTGACATGTACACCCACATAGTTTATTATAGTTACATGTATATCATGCACTCATATTGACATGTACACCCGCATATTTTCGCTATAGTTGTATGTACCCCAAGTGGTATTGTTTTGATATGTGATATTGAGTTGTTGATCATTGCGCTTATGAAATGCATCATACATACTTGCTTACATGTAGATACTTAAACCTTGCTACACTTACATGTACACCATATATGATGCTGCACTTGTTTTTCGGAGGATTTTGGGAACCGCAAGATTTAGTTTAAAGCTAGATTCATTTAAAAGAGCGGTTTTCCCTTTATATGCTCATATTGATGTTTTATTTTGCATATATCAGTTTTATATGGATTTTACACATTGAGATATTGATTTCATATGATTTATGGATTTGAGAACCGTGGGGATATTTTCAAGAAACTATGTATTGTTTGAAAACCCGGTTTCTCTTGATATGATATTTGATGCGTCCACCATGAGATTTCTCGGTTCTGAGATTTGTGATATATACCCGATGCGAGGAGTGAGTGGGCCGTGTGCGGGTACATGGTGGGGCCCGGTACGGTTCCCGTCGGCAAGATGTTCGTGGTACAGATGATGAGCCTGGAAGGTAGGCAAGTACCTACCGGTGACTGTATTTGGACTCGGCGGTTATCATGGGGATACCGACCGGAGTGATGTACGACATATCGTCAGGGCCAGTAGTGGTGACAGCGCCTGAGTTATGAGGATTTACGTGTCGATGCCAGACACGAGTTTCATGATGTTTCGAGTGTCGGTGTTAGACACTCAGGTTTTCATGATTTTTACGTATCGTCGGTGGACATACGGGGTTGATATCCTCATACTTATATACATATATATATACACATAGGGATATGTTTTCATGATATTTCGGGTGTCGATGTGTGACACTCAGGTTCCATGAGACTTACAGGATGTGAGGGCCGATCTGTGGATGCGGTGCCTGAGGATTTGGGATTTTATGTGTCAGTGAGGGACACTGGTGTTTTTCCATGCTGATGATTTTGCATGAGATTTTATTGTATCATCCCACACACTCAGGATTATTGTTGTTATGCATTGTTTCATGTAGTTGTAGTGCCCTGATGATGTACATTTACATGATTGTTGCATATTCACTTATCATACTTATGCTATCGGATTACATGTGATAGATAGATCGTTGTCCGTGCATACTTGCGATTACAGTATGATGTTATTTACTATTCACGAGTTGGCAACTCACCCCCGTTGTGCCACAGTGTTTTGCAGGACTTACCCTCAGAGTAGTCGCGGCAGGGCGTCTAATCATCTCTACTTTTGCGGATACCGCTACGTTAGGCAGTGAGGCCTTTGCTTTTAGGTGGGTTTGCGGTTAACTGCTTGTACATTGTATATCTTTTTGTTGGATCTAGTATTCTCCATCTACCACTGTTTGTATATGACTTAGAGACGACTTGTAAGGATTCAGTGTAGTATTATTTTGGTGACTTTGGGTGTCGTGCTCGTGGGAGCCGGTTATGTTGGAAAGTTTACTGCTTATTGCAGTCTTTCCTTTGTTATTTCTTCGCTTCGGCGCCGTATACTTGTTATGGTGATTGTCTCCGCCGTTGGGCGTGATTTTGCTCCCATTTGGGATGCTTTATATATTATCTGTGTTGTACCCATTTTCGGGGCTAGTTTTTACAAAGGTGGTGGTGGCGAAATTTTCAAGAAAGAAATTAGAGATTTTACTTGTGATTTTTTCCAAATGTTAAAACTTTGTTTTTCTCCGTTGATCCAGATTTGGGTCGTTTAGATTTCTGGGTTTCGGCTTACTTGAGTTGCATACGCCTGTAGACGTTACGTAGTTTAAGTGCCGGTTACGGGCCAAATTTTGGGTCGTGACAGGCTATCAGTTGTTGTTTATTGTTATCTTGTACCTCGTACTCCCCATCTACCATTATCTTGTATTACATAGAGACTTGATGTGAGGACGATATTGTATATTTTGTGACTTGGAGGTCTTTTATGCAGTTTTACTTCTATCGTATTTTATTTCTTCGCTACGGCATCGTATATCTGTGGTGGAGGTTGTTTTCCGCCGTTGGGCGTGGATTTGCTCCCGTTGGGGATGCTTTACATATATTTATGGTGTACCCATTTTTGGGTTTGGTTTTTACAAAGGAGGTGCTGCCAAAATTTTAAAGGAAGAAAAGTTGGACTTTAAAGAATTTGGGTTGAGATTTCAAAAGTTTTGAAAATGCTATTATCACTTTCTTACTACTTTTAATGGTTTAGATTTCTGGGTTTTTGGCCTTCTTAAATTGCGTTACGCCTGTAGACGTTGCATAGTTTAAGGGTCGTCACGTGCCAATTTCGGGTCGTGACAAAGTTGGTATCAGAGCGCTAGGTTTTACCTTTCGGAGTGTAGTATGACCTTGGTATGATGGAGTAGGTAGCTTAAGCAAAGTAACGTAGCGTGTGTATGTTCCACGGCATACTCACGATCACAGTACTCCGCCTAAAGTGACCTAAGTACAAATTGCTTGAAATTCCTTCCTTGATGATACATATCCTTGTGATTCGATTTCCATGTTCATATCGAATCCTATTTCCATTTATACCCTTATGCCGCCGGTGACTGTGGGGACTCAGAGTGCTGCAGCGAGGGCCGAGGTCAGAGTTGACTCGTGTGGAACGAGGATTGACCAGGATGGCACGCTCGTTGCATAGGAGCAGATGGATCCACCTTCGATAGATCGTATCGCTAGGTTTGAGGCAGAGATGCAGGACTTGCGCCAGACGATGAGGTCTTTGGTTAAGGCCAGTAGAGCGCGGCGACAGGAGATTGCCATCCCTGTTACCCAGTTGTTCCTTGCGATCAGCACACAGCATAGCGTTACGTATACGGCACCAGTGGATGCAGCCATAGTTGACGAAGCACGTCTTCCAAAGACTTTGGGAGTTCCGGATCAGAGGAGGGCTCGTGCAGGTGTGCCAGCCCAGAGCCAGAGGTTCAGTCGTCGAGACAGATTTCGTGACCGTCGCGGGAGTAGCGGAGGCTTAGGACGAGGTGAGTCGTGTTATCTAGATCAGCCGTTTGTTGTGTTAACTTCTGTCAGCGATTCTTTTGTTGCGCGACACGTATTTCGGTCGTGTGCTAATCAGATAGGAGATAGAGATTCGTCCGTCAGTTTGATCCTTCTAGAGATGTTGGATTTGACGTTCTCCTGGGCACGTGTCATGCCCCGCTTCCCAGAGTACGCTAAGATAGGCACGTGACATAGCCAACCATGCTACTTGTGGATAAGAAATATCCTTCCACAGTCACATTACGGCTGTAGAGATATCAAGAACAAGAAAGTAAACTAAACTATCTAGTACATGTCCATGAGCCAGAATAAATGAGTCAAGAAAAGATAATATGCGGAAGCAAAAGATCCAATAAATAAAACACCTGGAAAGTAAAACTGCATACCAACAGGATCCTCACCGCTCGGTCTAACAGCGGCAATACTCCTGATCAGTCGGCAACAAAGGTAGAGGATCTGGGCCATGCAAAACCCAGACGTCAGCACGTCATAACATCAAGCAATAATATATAAACATGGTAGCAAGACATGCAAGTATAATTATAAAAGGTAAAGCAGGTGTAACAGCAATATAAATCAGGGCAGTGAGAGGTAGTGTGCAGTGAGTAATTTAAACTGGTCTATTGGGTTAACTACTCTCAAGTCTTTGAAATCAATTTTATGAATCATCGATGTTACTCAATAGTATCCCGTGCGTGCCCGGGATCACGGTGAAGATTCTCGGGCTGAAACCGAGACATGCCGCTAGGCACTAAAAGGAAAAGGGGTAATGATGAATGATGTCTGCAGCAGCATCCCAAGGCTGGCCTAGCCTCTAAAAAGGTAGTGGATAACGATGGATGATGTTAGCAGCATCATCCCAAGGCTGGCCTAGCCTCTAAAACTGATCAGTAGAGGTAGCAAACTGTCGAGTTACAAGTCAGGTTTCATCATTGACTTCCCCATACCCCCAAGTTATATGTGCTCAAGTCTGGTATTAAATAATCTGGACCTAATGCCAACATAGGATCAGGCAGGTACAGGTTTGTCTGGATAGACAACAGGAACTGTCCGTAAGGACAACAGGTCAGGTTTGTTGGCATTAGTCACAAGATCAGGTAATAGGTAAAGCATGGTACATCAGGTCAAGTCAAGTAATGTATATAGGTGTCATGTCATGTCAAGAGTTGAAAGGTACCATGTCGTGTCAAGTAAAAGGTGCAACAAGTCATGTCAGGGTGCACAAGATGTCATATGGGTGCTCATAATCAACTAACGTAAGCATGGGTATACAGAACAAGTATGGGTACTAATAGAACAATAAACTGGAACATATAATATGATATGCAAATAGGTACAGATTAAACTATATGGATGTACGATTATCGATTATAGTTATGGTTATGGTTCCAACATTAAGTATCATACACATAAATGAATAGGGAATATTAAAATCACATTAACATGCATTAAATGACCTAGTGATGCAATTATATAAAATGAAGGTTAATTGGATGCAAACGGGTGTCCGATGGGGTAGAAACTATTTAAAGGTACTGTGGGCTATGCAGATAATTATTATGTGATTTAAACACGTATGAGGGTACTATGTATAGTAAACTAAAATGCAACTGGTATGTTTCAAGTTTTGAATCTAAAAAGATATAAACGGAACATCAAACTGTTAAATTGGAACACATAACTTTAGATTCGATCTATAGGTTTAATATTCAAATAAATAGTTATAAAATCATATAGATAGCATGTAGCAAGTTTTACTTGCCTGGAGATTATGCGGACACGCAAACATGAATGGAGAGAAAACGGAACTTGATCTCATCTCAAGACAATGTACAGCTCGGGTAGAGTTCCAAATTGGCTCGGGGATCAACATAAGAGCTCGGCTATGTTGAAGAAAGCTAGTGTGTTGCTGTGATGAGGGATCTCGGATCCGGTCGAGTAGGTGCAGCGACGACAATCTGAGGGTGCTCGAGTTCCAACGGAGTTAAGAGTTGTGGTTGAATATGAGAAGTGCTTGGTGATGGTAACTTGGAGCTGAAGCGATGGTCGAGAGGGTTGAAGTTGGTGATGCTGCCCAGTGATGGAGTCAAGGTCGATGGTTTGCAGTCGACGGTGAGATGGGTGCGGTGATGGTGTTGGCCATGGTGGCTCAGGTGTTGTCGAAGAGGGAGATCGGAGAAAGAGAAAGCGCAGGGGAGTTGGGTTTGAAGGTTGAAAGGTTTAGAGTTATTGGAGATGAGGCTTAGTGATGGTGGTCGTTGCAGCAGTCGAAGGAGGCGAAGGGTTTGGGTTCGGTCACGAGTGAGGGCGGCGGCGGCGACCTCGGGAAGATGAAGATGTAGACGAGGGCGTGGAGACGAGGGAGAAGTAGTGACGGCGATAGCGAGGTAGGCGAGGGGACGGCGGAAGCTAGGGTTAGAGGTGATGGGTTTCGTTTTTAAAAAAGAAAAGAGAATGTGTGTAGAAGAAGAAATATATAGAGGGGAGAGAGAAAGAGAGAGATACGAAAGAGAGAGAGAGAGAGAGAATCGACAGGAGAGAGAGAGTGGAACAGTGACGAGAGAGAATTTTGGTTTTTTTTGCGGAGAGAGAAAGAGAGAAGAGAGAGAGATAGAGAGCTGTGGAGAAGAGAGAGAAAGGGAAGGGAAAGAGAGAGAGCTCGTGGGGCCCAGTGAAAGAAGAAGGGGATTTCTGATTGGCTCATGGGATGAAAATGGGTTAACAAAAACATTCATAAAAGATTTTAATGGTTTAAGGAATATTTTTTTAGCTGTATGAACATCTTTCAGCTGTTAAAAAATTGTGAACGAATTTTTAAAGAAATTTAAAAATAATTAGAATTTGGCGGAATACAAAATATTTCAGAATTGCGCACGGGTCGGGTCCAAAATTTTGGATTTGAAATATGAAAATTATTTGTAAGTTCCAAAATTTAAAATGGAAGATTATGTAACAGAAATGCATACCCCCAAGAACGGACGCACGTACGTGCGCGTAGCCATCCAAACACGTCTGTTTCACTGAACGGGACGAGAACAAGATGCGCGGATGCTACCACGGGGTTAGGGGTATCATGCAGGCTATGAAAAGAAATTTTAAATTATTTTTCGTGACTTAAAAATGTTATATGGTAAAAGATGCCATGCCAGATAAAATGCCAGTATGCGATAAAGTTGAAATTGCACAAGTCTACATAACAAGTCTGGGTGATTCATAAATCTGAATCAAACAAGTTTCAAGCAAGCGGGTCAGGTCAAATGCAATGTAAAATGTAAAATACCATTCACACACAAACACGATAAATAAATAAAATACCCCAGACAAATACATACGGAAACTGGACTAGGTATAAATGAACTCGGGTGTTACATTATACCCAACTAAAAAAGAATTTCGTCCTCGAAATTCCAAGAACAAGAAAGGATAAACAATCAACACACTACAAGAATAGATGTGGAAACTTCTGTCGGATTTCATCTTCTCGTTCCCAAGTTGATTCTCCATGCAAGCGATTTCCCCAAGAAACAAGCACAAGAGGGATAACTCTGTTCTTAAGAACCATTTCCCTTCGATCCACAATCAACATTGGTCGCTCCACAACAGTCAAAACATCACGTACAGTCAGCTCCGAATGATCCAACACATGTGTTTCATCTCGAACATACTCACGGAGTTGAGATACATGAAACATGTCATGAACATTCTCCAAGGATTTCGGTATCGCCAAACGGTATGCTACTTCCCCAACACGCTCAAAATATCGAAAGGCCCAACGAATCGAGGACTAAGCTTTTCCTCGACTTCGAAAATGAATCACCCCTCTAGTCGGTGATATCCTCAAGCATAGCAATTTACCAACGGCGAACTCTGGATGTCTGCTCGATATACCTGCCCAACTCTTTTGTCGGTCTTATGCGGCTTTTGTATGATTCCGGATAGTATTAACATTCTCAACTGTCTGCACGATCAAATCCGGTCCCAACAATCTTCGTTCTCCAATATCGTCCCAACAAACAGGTGAACGACACTTGCGACCATATAAATCTTCGAATGGAGCCATCTGAATAGTCGCCTCGAAACTGTTATTGTAAGAAAACTCTACTAAGTGTAGCTGATCCTCCCATGAACCCTTGAAGTCTAACACGCAAGCTCTCAACATGTCTTCAAGAGTTTGGATCGTTCTCTCCGACTGGCCATCTGTTTGAGGATGATGAGCTGTGCTAAACTTCAATCGAGTCCCCAAACTTTCCTGTAAGCTCCTCCAAAAGTGTGATAAGAAACGAGTGTCACGGTCGGACACGATGCTCGCCGGTACTCCATGCAATCTTACAGTCCCCTGCATGTACCGTTCTGCCAACGCTTCTTTTGATTGACCAACTCGAAATGGGATGAAATGAGCTGCCTTGGTCAATCGATCAACAATCACCCAAACTACATTGTTGCCTTTTGGACTCCGCGGTAGAGCCGTCACGAAATCCATGGTTATATGTTCCCACTTCCATTGAGGAATCGGAAGTGGTTGCAATAAACCAGCAACCCGTTGATGTTCAGCCTTAACTTACTGACACACCAAGCACTTTGACATAAAGCAGGCAATCTCCCGTTTCATGCCTTCCTACCAGAAATGCTGTCGTAGATCTCGGTACATCTTCGTGCCTCCTGGATGTACGAAATATGCTGAACTGTGCGCCTCCTTCATAAGTTCTTCATGAATGTCCCCTTTCGGCACACACAAACGGCTACCATAACGCAACGAACCATCTTCATGAATCAACAAGTCCGTTCGAAGTCCAGCTTCAACCTGTTCTCGAAACCTTTGCAATCTTGGGTCCTGTGGCTGTGCTGCTTTAACAATCTCGATCAATGACGACTGTACCTGCAGCTGCATCAACTTTCCCGAAGAATGCGGTAGCACAACTTCCAAATCGAATCTCCGAAGGTCTTCAATAAGTTCCTTCTGTGCAGTCAACATCTGAATTGCTGGCAACCGACTAAGCGCATCCGGCACAACATTAACTTTCCCCGGATGGTATTCAAGATCAAGATCCTAGTCAGCCATCAGCTCCAACCATCTACGCTACCTCATATTAAGCTCCTTTTGTGTGAACACATACTCCAGGCTTTTGTGATCGGTGAATACTTCGACCCTTTCGCCAAATAAATAGTGTCTCCAAATCTTCAAAGCGAACATCACAGCTGCTAGCTCCAAGTTAGGAGTTGGGAAATTCTTCTCATGGGTATTCAACCGTCTCGATGCGTAAGCTATAACCTCCCCATGCTGCATCAAAACACATCCTAATCCTTTCCCAGATGCGTCGTTGTGAAACACCAATTCTCCGGAACCGTCTGGTACGGTCAAATAAGAGCGGTTATCCATCCTGGCTTCAATGCCTTAAAAGCTGACGCACACTTATCCGTCCACACAAATGGTACTCCCTTGCACGTAAGCTTGGTCAAAGGCTCAGCCAACGAGCAAAATTCTCCATGAACCTTCTGTAATATCCGACAAGTCCAAGAAAGCTTCTTATCTCCGCAACATTCTTCGGAGTCGGCCAATCTCGAACTGCTGTAATCTTTCGGGATCAACGGCAATTCCATCTCCAGCCACAACGTGCCCCAAAACTTCACTTGTTCAAGCCAAAACTCGCACTTGTTCATCTTTGCATACAATTTTCTTTCCTCAATGTCTGCGATGCGATCTTGAAATGTTCTGCATGCTCTTCAATACTCTTCGAGTAGAACAGAATATCATCAATGAACACCACTATAAACTGGTCCAAGAATGATGAAAAGATTCGGTTCATCAAGTCCATGAATATTGCCGGTGCATTCGTTACTCCGAAGGGCATCACTAAGTACTCGTAATGTCCATACCGAGTTCTGAATATAGTCTTGCAAATATGCTCTGACTTAACTCGGACCAGATGATGTCCGGATCGCAAATCAAGCTTCGAGAAAACCTTCGCGCCAGTGAGCTGCTCAAATAATTCACCCACGTGAGGGATCGGGTACTTGTTCTTAATAGTCACCCGGTTTAATTCTCGATAATCGAGGCGCATCCTCCTTGTGACATTATCTTCTTTACTAGAAGAACTGGAGCTCCCCAAGGTGAGTTACTGCTGCGAATCCAACCCTTCTCAAGTAATTGTTAGTGTATATGCCCTAGAGGCCATTACTGTATCATACTAGTATGTATATTACTTGATGGAAGCTTGGGATATTCACAGTTGTACAGACAATCTTGCTCAATATAGTAGTATGCTACTTGGTTTGTCTCTGCTTTAATGTGTACTTGTGTGTTTATTTATTATATCACATATACGCATTAGTAGAGCCCTTTGGATCTTTGCTTGATTACCGGCGTTGTGATGGCGATCACACTCGTGGGGGCAGGGTAATCTACAAGCACATCCTTATACACGTCCCTAGTCGTGGGAGTACCGAGATAGGGCATCGATACTCCGGAGTAGACTAGCGTATGCGCTTCTCATCCCAGCACAGGAGACGGTCTGTCCCACAGCCGTCGGTACGTCGTACTTGAGATAGTATGCGGGTGCTCGTTGGGTTACGAGTACACTGGACAGGACTCGTCGGGAACTGATGGTTGGTATTATACCTATCGTCAGTTATCAGTTCCCAGGTGACATGAGTACAGCTTAGTCCGCTGACTTGACACTGTCACTTCGCCTCGAGTGTGTTCCCACTGTTCTTTGATTGCTACCCTACCACGGCTCTACTGAGTCGTGCAAACAGGTAGTAGTTGGGAGCAGTCCCGAAGCACTTGGAGGCAGTGACGGTTAGACAGGATTCGTCTCTCCCGGTATTGGGGGTTGACATCGAGCTGTGTCTAGGAGAGCCATTACACAAGTAGTCCCTGGCCAGGGAAAGCGAGATGTACTGGTAGGTTCCAGTGTTATCTCAGGGTGTTCTGGGCTTCACTCCGACACGACTTGTACCGCTATTAGGGGTCTGACGCTTGCCGCCCCCCTAGGCCCGACATGCGATGTATCAGACGAACAGACCGGACTGTACGGAGATTGTCACATACAGACTCAGTAGGAGTTCGGATGGGTTTACCTCATCGGCCTTCTTATCGACATCTACCTGGGGATCGTTACGTACAGCTAGTGCCGCTTGCGGTCTGTGGTTAAACCCACTGCCAGCGTAGTGTCGAGTCTTTAGAGTCCCACACAGAGGGTTTCCCTGCACTGAGCGAAACGTGTAGAGGCCGTATGGTTTTACGGCAGGGCTGCGATCACTTACGTACACTTGTGTGCGTATGATGTTCGGGGAGGCAGTACTAGTGGGCTTTGGTTTAAGCCAGATCCTAGTATTGCACGGATGGATTTGTTTTGTCTTCTGTGCATCCGCATTCTACGGAATACGGATGCAGGTGTGTATGCACAGTTTTTCGGAGCGATGAAGGAGGAGGTGCCTCATTAGGGTTTTGGCAGTTGGTTCGGCCAAAACCGTTATGTGGCAAGCTCATTAGGGTTTTGACAGTTGATTCGGTCAAAACCATTTTGAGGCTGACTCATTAGGGTTTTGACATTTCATTTGGTCAAAACCATTATGAGCCGGGGACATTATTTACTAATCCTTTCATTGATAATTATGTTATGGCTAATTACATTGACCATTTGACCATCTTGACTTTATTGACTATTTGACCAAAGTTGACTTGGATCTTCTTGAAAGATCTAAAGTATTCTTTGGTTTTCTTTTTCTTTTGTTATGATAATGATCATGTCATTTGTAGCCATCACCTTTATCTTGATGGGATTAGTAATGATAATGTTTTTGCATTATTGCAACCATGGTTGGGTTTTCTCTGGGTTAAGCTTTTCATTTGCTCATTCTCATTCTCTCTCTTGAAATAAGAAGCTCCATGGTGGCTAGAAAACTCCTTTTTCTTCCTCCTCTTGATTTCTCCTTTGATCTCATGTGTTGAGAGAAAAAGGATTCCACTTGACAAACACATCCATACATCTCCTCTACACATCCTAGGGCTTCTAGATTAGCAATCTCCTTGCCCTAGTTACCTCGGCTTGAGGTGGAGCTCGGTGTACATCTCTCGGGTGGATCGTCTTCGACTCAAGGAGGCCGCGGAGGTGACCGAAGTCCGGATCAACCATTGAGTAAGCAAAGAGAAGAACAACAAGAAGAGAAGAACAACAAGAAGAGAAGGAGTTCAAGTTGAGGTATAACCCCTAACCGAGTAGATACATCTCATGTTAGGATGCTAGTGTATTGTTTAGCAAAGATCCGGCATTTACGGTCCATGTTACAAAGTTTAGAAAAAATTTTGTTTTACCGTTTCCGCAACCCCGAAAGTACCGGGAGAGGTAACGTGGACCTAACAGTGGTATCAGAGCCAGGTTAAACATAAACTAGCTTGGTAGTGAAGTGTATCGAAGTTCGAAACGGAAAAATCGAAAAAACCAAGTTACGAAAACCTGAGTTTCTGTTAAAATTTTTCTGGTCAAAACAAAATTTGTCATACTCCAAAAATCATCTCAGGGTTTTTAAAAGAAAGCCACCAAAAACGAGCCAACAACTCGACCAAAGCGCCGCGTTTCCGCGGCAATAGCAAGCTATTGCCGCGGAACCGCGGCCATCTTGGTGAGTTGTTGGGTCTGTTTTGGTGCAGTGTATTTCTGACTTGGATTTAGGATTTTTAAGATGGTTTATATGTGCCCAGATTTTCCCGAATAGAAATTTGTTTTTGGGGGCCTATAAATCCGTATTTTTCCGAACTTCAATATACTTTGACTATAAAGGTTATATCTGTGATGTTCTTATGTATTGAACGTCGGCTAATCGCTATATGTCGATTAGTCGGGGTTATACATATCTGTGATCTGTGATTGTTGTTGATGGTTTGTGTATATGAACTCGTTGGATTGTCGCGGATGAATAGCCGGGGTGGATGTGAGATGAGAGTTTCTTTTTCTTTCTTTCATGTAATAAATATGTAAATTGATGTAATATTATTTGTTTGGCCGCACAACCGGGTCGGGGTTGTAGCCATCATTGTATAATTCTTTTTACTGTTTTTGCTCCTAGGATAGACCCATGGAGGGGGTGCACAAACTACCGGGTATCTCGAAGTGCCGAGTGGCCTACTCACGGCGATGAGGGAGGTTGCTTCGCTTCGGGTACTTGGCGGGTAGTTTGCCGCACCCGTAGGGGTCTTGGGTGGGGTTTTGGCTATTCATCGCGACCGTGTAATCCGCTTTTCGTTGCAGGCTCGAACGAATCGCGGGTTCCTAGTATATCCAAAGTGTTCATCTGTGATCTGGATTGGCTGTCATTGCAGTATATCTATATATAATAACTATTTAGGCGTTGCTTATGTTTTACAGCCGCGCTAGCCCAACCCCCGCTCTGTCGTTAGTTAAGTAACCTAACGGGTGATGACGGGGCCCAGTGGCGAATGCGAATGGCATAAGCGTACGTCATATTTTGGTTGTTTTCTGCAATGGTAGGATTTAAATGATGGGACGCATTAAAAGAACTAATGCAAGAAAATAAACCTAAAAGACGTTGTTGGAACAATTTTTCAAAAAAAAGCTGTTATTGCAAGGACGTTCATTTTTGTTTTGCATCGCGGTATTCGGTTGTGAATGCCCAGCACCTCAGTCGACGAGGCAAGGGCCGAGATCCCTTCATCGGGAGTGACCCCTTGGACAAAAGTTTGCGTCAGGGTAATAACTTCACTATAGTCGATTATTCTTGCTTTGCATCGAGGTATTCAGTTTGGAATATCCTGCACCTCATTCGACGAGGAAAGAGCCGAGATCCCTTCACAGGGAGTGACCTCTTTAGCAAAAGTTTTCGCCACTATATTTTCAAAAAGGATTACCAGGTTCCTTCAACGATATCAAGTTCATTACGTTAACGGGTTTTTCGCCAAAAACCCAGCCGTAGCCCTCCGTCATTTCTTACAGGTAACACTTAGTATTCGTGCTGCGTTTGTTGACTCCGTCAAGGCGTAGTGTACGGTAGCTAAGTGCTGCTTGTTTGTATCGGTATATGGGATTGATTAGGACAGTCGTATAGCCTTGTTGACTCCGTCAAGGGTTATGCGGGTGGGTTTAATGCAATCCAGATAATGACAGGTTGAACTTGACTAGGACTCTTTGATTTGTTGACTCCGTCAAGATCACTTGGGTCCTAGGGGCAAAAACCACATCGGGAGTTTCAAAAGTACTGAAACTTGCAGATTTAGCATACCTTCTGGAGTGTGGTGACTAGAGTGGATTCCATCTAGGTTATCACACAATGACAGTTGGATCCCGATCCCACTGATGAGTTGGATTACTCTCGGGAGATTATTTCACTTAACGATCAATGCTATAAACCTAGTAGGTGTCTAGAAAGGTGTTAGCGGGGCTACGCCTCCAGGGAAAAGAGGTTCTTGAATTAAGGAACTTCGCGAAAGCATTGGAAAACCTCCCTCGAAGTACCGACACTAGCCTGGCTGAAAGGTTAAGCAAGTATTGTGACGTGAATTAAAACCCGGCTAGTTCTTCTTTTAAAAGGGTTTTAAGAAGAATTTGAGGAAACGGTGGGAGACATCCTGGTTAGATAAACTAATAAACCAATCTAATCTTGCAAGAGCATACGCTGAGTGTTTCTTTTCTCTCTCTCCAGGCAGCAACCTTTTCACGCCCTAATCAAGATAATAAAATGTATCGCTTGACCGATCCGAATTCTTATTCGGGACTGGGGAAAGTTGGTTCAGCTCTAACTCGTGACAACAGTCATGAGTGTGAGAATGGGAAAGGGGATTGTATGGATTTCCAGGATACCCAGTTGAAGAAGAAGCATGGTTTTGCATCTACTTCAGGTGTTCTTGTAATTGAGAACTGTTTTACGGTCAGCCCTACCTCCTGGGTACTTGATACCGGATCGGGATCTCATATCTGTAATTTATTGCAGGGACTGAGAAAAAGTAGGAAAGTTGCACCCGGTGATATGTCGCTCAGAGTAGCGAACGGAGCACAAGTTAATGCGGCAGCCGTCGGTGAATATCACCTAGTATTGCCAAATGGCAAGACTATGATTTTGAACGATTGCTACTATGTACCCTCCATGGTTTGCAACATCATATCAGTTTCTTTACTCGATAAAGATGGATATAACTTTGTTCTTGAAAAGAATATCATGAACATTTACCTTCATAAGGTACTGGTTGCAGAGGGTACACTGTGTAATGGTATCTACGTTCTAAATCAGAATACAGTTCTCAATATACAAAACACACGCAAGAGGAAGAATTCAGATACGAATGAATCCTACTTATGGCATTATAGACTTGGTCATATCGGAGAGAAAAGACTAAGTAAGTTGCATAAAGATGGATTCTTGAATGCGTTCGAGTTTTCATCTTATGAAACTTGTCAGTCTTGTCTCAAAGGGAAGATGACCAAATCTCCGTTCATCGGACATGGAGAAAGAGCAACAGAGCTCTTGGAACTCATACACAGTGATGTGTGTGGTCCGATGTCTATACATGCAAGGGGTGGGTTCTCCTACTTCATCACATTCACTGACGATCTCTCTAGGTTCGGATATGTGTATCTAATGAAACACAAATCTGAAGCTTTTGAGAAATTCAAGGAATTCAGAAAGGAAGTAGAGAACCAGATTGGTAAAAGTATCAAGATCCTCCGGTCTGATAGAGGAGGGGAGTACTTAAGCACGGAATTCCTAGATTTCTTAAAAGAGAATGGTATTCTCTCTCAGCTTACTCCTCCTTATACACCACAGCACAACGGTGTATCGGAGCGGAGGAATCGTACCCTATTGGATATGGTTCGCTCCATAATGAGTAGTGCTGAGTTACCTCTTTCATTCTGGGGACATGCGCTTCAGACAGCGGCATACCTATTGAATTATGTTCCATCCAAATCAGTGCCTAAGACCCCATATGAAATATGGAGTGGAAGAAATCCGTATCTTAAGCGATTTAAGATATGGGGTTGTCCGGCCTATGTGAAAACACAGAAACCGGACATGCTAGAGGCACGGTCAGTTCTGTGTAAATTTGTGGGATATCCTAAAGACTCACTAGGATATTTGTTCTACCACACTGAGGAACAGAAGGTGTTTGTATCTCGCCACACTACTTTTTTAGAAAGGGAGTTTCTTGCAAAAGAAACTAGTGGGAGTTCGGTAGAACTGGAAGAAATTCAGCGACCACAAAATGTAACTGAAAATTTGGAGGAACCGCTAGATTCAATAACCCCAAACGAACCTCAGCCACTCCGCAGATCTGGTTGGATTTCTCATCCGCCCGAGAGATACTACGGTTTTCTCATAGACGGGGATCGAGAGGATTGCATCTTGGAAGAAGATGACCCTACCAGTTTCAGGCAGGCCATTATCAGTAGGGACTCTGATAAGTGGCAGGAAGTAATGCAATCCGAAATGGAGTCCATGTACGCCAATAAAGTGTGGACCTTGGATATTGCTCCACCTGGGGTAAAACCCGTTGGATGCAAAGCAAAACAAAACTGTAGCTACCTTTTTTATAAAGTTTTGATTCTATAACATCTTTTAGGTTTTTTTTCTTTTTATTAATCTCATTAATAAAAATCCCATCAGCTTATGCTTCCTAAGTATCACAGATAAATACGACGTACACGTATGCCATCCGCATTCGCCTCGATGTCCCCTCGTGTACCGTTAGGTTAGGTAACTAACGACAGAGCAGGGCAGGGCTAGTGCGGGTGTAAAACATAAGTAACGTCTATATAATATATCATATATACTATATACTGTATCCATCACAACATATCAAATGATCACATCACAGATATCGCAGCAGAAACATAGATATAATGTGGGATATACTAGGACGTCCGTATTTAGTATTTAGCCAACAATAGAAAATACGGATTCCACAGTCGCGATGAATAGCCAAGCCCACACCCTGGACCCCTACGAGAGCGGCAAGCGACCCTACCAATTCTGGAGTTTAGGAGACCCGGTCTCGACTCCTCGAGATGGCCTCCCACTGAACCCCAGAACCCGGTCACCTGTGCTCCCCTCCTTGGGTCCATTCTAATGCGGAAAAGTAAATAATATACAACACTGGTGGCATCAACCTAAACCTGGAAGTGCCCCAAATAGAGGAATATTACATTACATTTGAATTTACATGAATGAAAATATAAAACTCTCATCTCACATAAAACCCCCGGCTATTCAATCGCGACAATCCTGCACATCATATCTCAGCAACACATAATATCTCATATCATCAACGAAAGTAAGTATGCATACATCGATCGTCGTCGATGTATAGCAACGACAACCGGCAATACAACTACATACTACACTTACGGTCACAGAAAAGAAAGTGTAAAACTACAATATTTGGAATCCACAATCACTTTAGACATCGTAAATCCGAAATATCACATACTTCGTATTTCATGCCTAACACAATGAATTCCACATATTGTATCACATTCCAGATAAATAGACAGTATTAAACTTTTCGAACAGATAATCAAATACCTAAAATTTCCTAAAGTGCTCAACACTTGAGTGGAGTTCAAACAATCCCAAAATATGTCACAGTACCAGTGATCCAGCCGTAGAAGGGTCAAGCCAACGCCTCACATGTGGCACGCCGTACTGCCCCAAACCCGAAGGTTCAAAAAGCAATTCAAGACGGTCACATAATCGAGTTAAGGTTTGTTGTCTTCTAGAGGGTCCACCGTGTTACTTGCAAATTTTTCCGAAAGATTTAAACTCGAGAAAAGATTCAACACTTGAAAATTTTTTGTGTCGGGAAAAAGTGAGTTAATGATATCCGTTCGAACTTTTTAACAGTATCTAAATATCCGGAAAAACAATAACGAATTTAAAATTCCCGATCGAATCGACGATTACAAATAAACCCCAGAATACTCAACACTTGAGTCAGATTAAAAATACCCATAAAATAGTAAACACAGAGACAAGAATTACTGTGCACAAAACTGTACCTTATACTCTTACCCTGCCGCGGAACCGCCGCGAATGGTGGGTAATTGCCGCGGTTCCGCGGCCATGTTGTGGAATTGGGGGCACGTATTTCACCATAATTCTTATATTATCCTGCTGAAATTTTTAGGTATTTTTAATTCTGGAAAAACCTAGATTTTAAAAAATGTACAGAGAAGGGTTTGAAATGTCGTATACGGGTTCGATCGGGGTTTTAACTTCGTTAACACATCGCCTAATGCTCTAGCTAGGCTCTGATACCACTGTAGGGTTCCTAGGCACACTTGTGAAGGTTCATAAAGCATCAAACATGCCCGAATAAAATTTTACATGTGCCGAACAACCCAAAGACGGGATCTTTGCTAGATTATTAGGGTTTAGCATGCAAGATAACATCTTTTAGACTAAGTGTGAGGGATTACAACCTTTGTAGTCCGCTCCTTCGCTTCACAAGCTCCGAGTAGAAGTCCTTTCGCCGCGATCCACGATCTCCCGGACTCAAGAGAGGCTCCACGACTCGAACGATCCATACTAGCTTGAAGTGTTCCAATTCTCCGATGATCTACGTCGAAGTTGCTATAACCCAAGCTTTCTCACTCTAAAGAGATGAACACCCTAATCTAATGGGCTATATTAGATGAGGATGATGGAGTAGTATTTATGCTATCTTTTTATTTCACTTTCTCACAAGAAATCATCACAAAAGAATTAACTAGTGAGCTCTCTCTCAAAACTCAAGAGAGAAGAAGATGAAAAATGAATGAAAAATCATCCTTTTGTGATGAATAGTTGTCAAGTGTATATGATTGATTATCTAACCATGGTCAAGGATGATAGGATAAAAGTTGTAGAGAATAAACTAGAGTTAGGGTTTAGTTAGGTTAAGGATAAGTATCAACCATAATATCTTAACCAAGACAAAATAGAATCCTTCTAGAATGAACAAGAAGAAGCTAACCCTAATCAAACCCTAATCCCTTTTTATCATCCTTAAACATGTTTTATAATAAATCATATTATGTCACAATAATATATATCACATATATATATTATATTTGCAACAATAGAAAATAATACATTGAACATATATCGCATATATATCAATGTATTAATCCGGTGAGAAAATGAAATAATAAAGCGAGCCAATATTAGATAATGTAATACAATATATCATTATACATTAAATCATCGAATCAACACTTGATCCAACGATCCGGCTATATCGAATATAACCGGCTAATATATCATGTATCGATTCATCGAATCAACACTTGATCCGATGTCTCGATTCATATCTAAATATCTCGAGAATATAATACGGTATCTCATATCGCATTATCCTCGGTCCTGCACATATCACATATGTGCCTCTACTCCATTTTGCCTGAGCCAAGAAACCTCTGTGTAGGACTCTAAAGAATCGTCAATACGCCGGTAGCAGGTGATGATCATATCAAACACCCACAAGCTGCAAGCGGTCAGCTAAACGTAACAGTCATCCAGGTATTGAGCGATCAGAAGATCAACAAGCTAGCCTGTCCGTTCTCCTGTGAATCCAATCAGTAACACTCCCGTACAGTCCGGTCTGTTCGTCTGATATGTCGCATATCAAGTCTAGGGTTGGAATACGTCAGACCCCAGTAACCGATAAGTCGTGTCGATGTGAGGCTCATAACAGGTCGAGAAACTACTAGTAACACTTACCAGTATATCTCTATATCAGCCCTGGCCAGGGACTTCCAGTTATAGCCAATCGAACACAGCACAACATCAACTCCTTATACCGGGAGGGACGAATCCCCTCCTATCGTTCATTGCCTCCATGTGATTCGGGACTGTACCCAAAAGCCACCATTTTGCATGCCCTCTTGGACGTGGTAAGGTGGAAGTCAAAGAAAAGTAGGAATCACACAAGACTCCATGACGATCTCGGGTCTACAGACTACCCTGTACCAGTGTCACCGGAGAACTGCCATCTGACGTGTGGTATATCACCATCTGGGAGTTCTCGGAGAGTCCGTCCAGTGTACCTAGTCTCCACTGAGCACCCGTACACCTTCTCTGATGTCAAACACCGATGGATATGGGATCATCCATCTCCCATCATATGGGTCAAGATGCGTATACGCTAGTCTACTCTGGTGTATCGATGCCCTGTCTCGATATACCCTCGACTAGGAACATTTATAGGATGTACTCATCGACTACCGTGGCCCCACTAGTATGATCTCATCATAATCCCAGTAGTCGAGTACAGATCCTAAGGGCTTTATCAACATGTGAGAGAAAGACAGTAAACCAATACAAGTCAACATGTTAAGATAAAGAGAAACCAAATAGCATACTATCATGACGAGCAAGAAAGTCCTCTCTGTATATATCCAAGCATCTATCATAATATACATCATATGTACAACAATGGCCTCTAGGGCATATACATAACTAACAGTTAAAACTCCGATCGAACCCAAACCGACAAAACAAAACCCCTCTCTGGATATTTTTCAAAAATGCGATTTTTTTCTAATTAAAAATACCTAAAAAATTCAGCAGGGAAATATAAGAATTGTTGTGAAAAACGAGCACCCAACACTTCCAAACCGCCGCGGAACCGCGGCCGTACCGTGCTTGGGCCGAGGATCCGCGGTCGTACAGGGGATATTGGTACTTTATTTTGCACAGTAATTCATTTTTCTGTGATTTATATTTTATGGGTATTTTTATTCTGACTCAAGTGTTGAGTATTCTGGGGTTTATTTTGTAATTGCAGATTCGATCGGAATATTTAAATTCGTTATTTTTTTTCCGGATATTTAGAATCTGTTAAAATGTTCGAACGGATATCATTAACTCATTTTTTCCCGACACGAAAAATTTTCAAGTGTTGAATCTTTTCTCGAGTTTAAATCTTTCGCAAATGCGTGCAAGTTTTGTGGTGGACCCTCTAGAAGACAACAAACCTTAACTCGATTATGTGACCGTCTTGAACTGCCTTTTGAACCTTCGGGTTTGGGGCAGTACGGCGTGCCACATGTGAGGCGTTGGCTTGACCCTTCTACGGCTGGACCGCTACTACTGTGACACATTCCAGATTATTTGAACTCAGCTCAAGTGTTGAGCAATTTAGGAAATTTTGGGTATTTGATTATCTGTTCGAAAAGTTTAATACTGTCTTTTTATCTGGAATGTGATACAATATGTGGAATTCATAGAGTTAGGCATGAAATGCGAAGTATGTGATATTTCGGATTTACGATGTCTAAAGTGATTGTGGATTCCAAATATTGTAGTTTTACACTTTCTTTTCTTTGACCGTAAGTGTAGTATGTAGTGGTATTGCCGATTGTCGTTGCTATACATCAACGACGATCGGTGTATGCATACTTACTTACGTTGATGATATGAGATATTATGTGTTGCTGAGATATGATGTGCAGGATTGTCGCAATTGAATAGCCGGGGGTTTTATGTGAGATGAGAGTTTTATATTTTCATTCATGTAAATTCAAATGTAATGTAATATTCTTTTATTTGGGGCACTTCCGGGTTGAGGTTGATGCCACCAGTGTTGTGTATTATTTACTTTTCCACATTAGGATGGAAGCAAGAAGGGGAGCACAGGTGACCGGGTTCTGGGGTTCAGTGGGAGGCCATCTAGAGGAGTCGGGACCGGGTCTCCTAAACTCCAGAATTGGTAGGGTCGCTTGCCGCTCTCGTAGGGGTCCAGGGTGTGGGCTTGGCTATTCATCGCGACTGTGGAATCCGTATTTTCTATTGTTGGCTAAATACTAAATACGGACGTCCTAGTATATCCCACATTATATCTATGTTTCTGCTGCGATATCTGTGATGTGATCATTTGATATGTTGTGATGGATACAGTATATAGTATATATGATATATTATATAGACGTTACTTATGTTTTACACCCGCACTAGCCCTGCCCTGCTCTGTCGTTAGTTACCTAACCTAACGGTGCACGAGGGGACATCGAGGCGAATGCGGATGGCATAAGTGTACGTCGTATTTATCTGTAATGCTTAGGAAGCATAAGCTGATGGGATTTTTATTAATGAGATTAATAAAAAGAAAAGAAACCTAAAAGATGTTGTAGAATCAAAACTTTATAAAAAGGGTAGCTACAGTTTTGCTTTGCATAGTGGTATATATGATATACCCTGCACCTTATTCGATGAGGAAAGAGCCGAGATCCCTTCACCGGGAGTGACCTCTTTAGCGAAACTGACAGATGCTACAAAACTCGGTTTGTCTTTTGATTGCTTTTAGAGTTTTGCTTTGCATAGTGATATATATGTTATATCCTGCACCTTATGTTAGTGTTTATGCCCTAGAAGGCCATTACTGTATCATACTAGTTTGTATATTACTTAATGGAAGCTTGGGATATTCACATGTATATAACAGTCTTGCTAAACATGGTAGTATGCTACTTGGTTTTTCTATCTTAATATGTGAGTGTACGTATTGATAGAGCTCTTAGGATCTTGCTTGACTACCAGCGTTGTGATGGCAGTCACACTAGTGGGGGCTGGGTAGTCTACAAGCACATCCTTATTCAGGTCCCTGGTCGTTGGATTATCGAGACAGAGCATCGATACTCCGGAGTAGACTAGTGTGTACGCTTCTCATCCCAGTTGGGGAGATGGTCTGTCCCACAGCCGTCAGTACGTCGTACTGGAGATAGTATACAGGTGCTCGTTGGGTTACGGGTACACCGGACAGGACTCACAGGGAACTGTTGGTTGGTTTTATACCAGTCGTCAGTGAACAGTTCCCAGGTGACATGAGTACAGCATAGTCCGCAGACTTGACACTGCTACTTCGCCTCGAGTGTGTCCCACTGTTCTTAGATTGCTACCCTACCACGGCTCAAAGGAGTCGTGCAAAAAGGTAGCAGTTGGGTGCAGTCCCGAGCACTTGGAGGCAGTGGCGGTTAGACAGGATTCGTCTCTCCCGGTATTGGGAGTCGATATCGCGCTGTGTCAGAGAGCCATTACGCAAAGGCCCTGGCCAGGGCAAGCGAGATTTGCTGGTAGGTTCCAGTAGTTTCTCAGGGTGTAATGGGCTTTCCTCCGACACGACTTATACCGCTATTAGGGGACTGACGCTTGCCGCCCCCTAGGCACGATATGCGATAGTCTTAGACGAACGGACCGGACTGTATGGAGATTGTCACATCAGACTCAGTAGGAGTTCGGATGGGTTCCCTCATCGGCCTTCTTATCGACATCTACCTGGGGACCGTTACGTACAGCTAGTGCCGCTTGTGGTCTGTGGTTAAACCCACTGCCAGCGTAGTAGTCGAGTCTCTAGAGTCCCACACAGAGAGTTTCCCTACTCCAGGCGAAAAGATATAGAGGTCGTATGGTTTTACGACAAGGGTTCGGACGCATACGTGTGTTTACGCACGTACGACTTTCGGACAGTTTTTACCAGTCGGCTTTGGTTTAAGCCAGTTACTGGTATCCGGTTATTGGATTTACACAGTCTAAAGTTTTTCCGTATTTTTGCGGAAAGGAGGGGCGTTCTCGTAATTGTGCGAGAAGCTTCTAGAAGGTGGTGACTAAGGAGGTTAAGGTGGCATATAGAATGATTGTGATTAGTGAGTCACCTTGATGATTCATACATGTCTTTTGTCATTATAATGAATCATCACTAGATATTATCAAGCATGGTTGTTAAATTGTGATTTATTCTTTTCTTGATAAAAACAATATGCTTGATATATATCATCTTCTCTCACTATTCTCAATTCATTATTATCATCATCTTCTCTCTCCTCAAGCTCTCCCTCTTCAAAGACTAATCCTCCCCTCTCATGAGTTGAGTACAAGGATTAGTAAGACTAATTAATCCATAACCCTCTCTATATTACACCTAGCTTCTTTGATTAGCACTTAAAGAAGTTTAGTTGCCTCAAGTTTAGAGGCTAAGCTTGGAGTAAAGCTCTCGGGTGGATCATCTACTACAAAGAGAAGGCCGAGGAGGACAAGGTGATCGTAAAGACGAAGGACTTGGTTCGATAGGTATAATCCCTAAGCATAGTAGTTTAGAACAACTTTATGTTTGGTTAGTTATCGTTTAGCTTCGATTCAAGCGGTTAGTCGATGTTTGTTCACTAAACAAGTTCGTTTTTGAAAATTCCGCCTCCCCACAAGTATTGGGGTGTAGTACATCGACTTACAGTGGTATCAGAGCCTCGCTAAACAATAAATAACTTAATTGCAAATTTGTACGAATTTCGAACGGAAAAAACGAAACCGGAAAACCCCGAACTGTCAAGTTTCTGTCGAAATTTAAATGAAGTCCAAAAATTTTTCAGGTAAGTTCAGAAAGCTTGAAAAGACACCAGAAGAACACCCAAGAAATTTGGGGTCCTGAATCGGCAACGCGGCCACGGAACCGCGGCGGATCGCACCGATCCGCCGCGCTTCCGCCGCCGAGTTGCCGAGTCAGGAACCCAAATTTCCTGTGTTGCTTCTCTGTGAAATTTGGGATTTTCTGGAATATTTAATATTTGCTCAGGTTTCAGTTTTACAGAACAGTATTGGAGCAAAATTAATGGTGTTTAATCGATCGAAATTGTACAGTATTTGCATATTGGATTATATCTGCGATTGTATAATGTGTTCGTAAACCTCCCCTAACTGCTAGTATGTCAGTTGGCAGGGGGTTGCACATTTCTGAAATGGATTTTATCTGTTTGTGCATATGAACTGTATTGGACTGTTGTGGTGTATAGCCGGGGTTATGTGATGGGTTATCATTTAATTCATTTGATGTAAATGTAATTTGTTGTAATATTATTTTGCGGGGCACATCCAGGTTGCGGTTGTAGCCACCGTTGTATTATTTCATTTTACTGTTTCTGCTCCTAGGACTGACCCAAGGTGGGGTACACAAACTGCCGGGCGGTTAGTTTGCCGTACCCGTAGGGGTCGAGGGTGGGGTAATGGCTATTCATCACAACTGTGTTATCCGTCCTTTCTTGCAGGCTCAAAAGAAATACGGATTACTTGCAAATCCAATTAAGTTCATCTGTGTTCTGGAATGAATATCATTGCGTCAGACGAATGTAAAATATCTATATATATATGATAGCTATTTAGACGTCACTTATGTTTTTCACCCGCGCTAGCCCAGCCCCTGCTCTGTCGTTAGTTAAGTAACCTAACGGGTAATGACGGGACCCCATGGTGAATGCGGATGGCATAAGAGGACGTTGTATTTTCGTTGTTTTCTGCAATGATAGGTTAATGATGGGACGCATTATCTATAATGCAAAGAAAATAAACCAAAGTTTTAATCGTTGGAACAATTTAAAAGAAACCACTCGGTTAATTTTAAAACAGATATTTTTAAATGCGGAGCCTTAACCACTCCTTTTAAAAGCTATCAGGTTCCTTCGGTTATATCAAGTTCACTACGTTCACGGTTTCGCCAAAACCAGTCGTAGCCCTCCGTCATTTCTTATGGATGGTCAGTAGTATTCAAGCTATGCTTGTTGGCTTTCGTCAAGGCATAGTGTTTGGTAGCTGCTGGGGTATTCATTTGTTGCATAGATAGATGAGTTGGTTTGGGACAGTCGTATAACCTTGTTGGCTTTCGTCAAGGGTATATACGGGTGGGTTCAAATTAACAAGATAATGATGGGCAGAACTTGACATGTGTTTTATGATTTGTTGGCTTTCGTCAAGGTCATAAGAACATGGGGCAAAAATAAATATCGGGAATTTCTAAAGAACCTGAAATTTGCAAAGAGATGCATACCATTTGGAGTTTGATGAATGTTGGTAGCATTCCTACAGCATTATCAGACGATGATATTTGGATCCCGATCCTACTGTCAGTATATGCTACTTATCAGGATATTCGTCACTTAACGATCAATGCTATAAACCTAGTAGGTGTCCAGAAAGGTGTCTGCGGGGTTACGCCCCCAGAGAAAAGAGGTTATTTAATTAAGGAACTTCGCGAAAGCGTTGGAAAACCTCCCTCGAAGTATCGACACTGGCCTGGCTGAACGGTTAAGCAAGTATTGTACAGTGAGAATAGTCCTGGGTAATTCTTCTTTTATGGTTTGAGGAAGGATTCGAAAAACAGTGGGAGCCATCCAGTTTAGATAAATTAAAAACCAATCTAAACTTGCAAGAGCATCATGCTAAAGTGTTTTCTTCTCTCTCTCTCATTGCAGCGACCTTGTGACCATGACTAGGTTACATCTAGATAACAAGTTGACTGAATCTAACTTATATGACTGGCAAAGGTCTGTCCAGATGACCATTGCCTATGACAAGCTGGACCACCCTATTACTACTCAAGATCCCACCGTCCCAGGTCCAGTTTCCACCGCCGCGGATATGGATATCCGTCAGACAAAGGAAAAGAATAAAGCGAAAGCCAAGTGCCTCGTGTTGGCTTCAGTTGATGGTATATACCAGAAGCAGCACGAGAAGATGGACTCTGTTTCCATCTTTCTCCATAACAAAGATTTATATGGAGAGCAATCTCATATCGCAGGATATGAGGCCTCGAACGAATTTATTCAAGCGAGGTCGGCTGACGGGTCATCTGTAAAGGACGACGTCCTTACGATGACTAGCTATATTGATGAGCTCAAAGACCTGGAGACCACGTTGGGAAACAGGTCATATACTGACTTATTTCCACAGTCCCTACCCTCTACTTTCACCCTGAAAGAAACCAGGGAGACACAAGTTCTGCTTAATAGGGGACCTTCTTCTTCTTCATCCAAGGCGAAAGCAAAGGGTGAAAAGAAGAAGACCTCTACAAAGCCGATATACGGTGTCAGCAAAGTAGGAGGAAAGGGAAAAGAAAAAGTTTCGGGACTTGGTAAAGGTAAGGAGGGACATTCCTATTGTTGTGGGAATGGACATTGGCAGAAGGATTGCAGGGCTTTGGAAGCCAGTAGCCAGGATACGAAGCATGTTGTGGCTTCAGCCTCAAGTGTGTTTGTAATTGAGAACTGTTTGTCAATTAACTCTACTTCCTGGGTACTTGATACCGGAGCAGGATCTCATATCTGTAATTCGTTACATGCTTTGAGAAACCGTAAAGTTATAAGGATAGGTGATTTGTCTCTCAGAGTTGCAAACGGAATGAGCGTGGACGCTGAATCCGTGGGAGAATATCGCCTAGGTTTGACAAGTGGGCAGATATTGATTCTACGTAACTGTCTGTATGTACCTAGTTTGACTTGTAATATCATATCAGTGTCCTCACTTTCAAGAGAGGGATATGACTTTACATTCGTAAGCGATGTAGTTCACATCCACCTAAATCAAGTTCTGATTGGGTCCGGTACATTAGATGACGGTATATACGTATTAAATCAAGCTCAGGTTTTCAATGTCCAGAACACACTTAAAAGAAAGTCTCCAGAAGTGAATCAGGCTTTCTTATGGCATTATAGACTAGGTCACATCAATGAAACACGGTTAACGAAGTTACATAGAGAAGGATATTTGAATCCGTTCGAATATCAATCTTATGCCACTTGTGAATCTTGTCTCATGGGAAAGATGACAAAGACTCCGTTTTCTGGACACGGAGTAAGAGCGAGCGAGCTCTTAGGACTCGTACACAGTGACATGTGCGGTCCAATGTCTACACATGCGCGGGGTGGTTATTCCTACTTCATTACTTTTACGGATGATTTCTCTAGGTATGGACATATCTTCTTGATGAAGCATAAATCCGAGGCCTTTGAGAAATTCCAAGAATACAAGAATGAAGTGGAAAACCAAACAGGCAAAAGTATTAAAACACTGAGATCTGATCGAGGTGGTGAATACTTAAGTGCCGAGTTCCTGGGTTACTTAAAAGAGAAAGGAATTCTCTCTCAGCTTACTCCTCCATACACACCACAACACAATGGTGTATCGGAAAGAAGGAATCGAACCCTATTAGATATGGTTCGTTCCATGATGAGTAAGGCTGAGTTACCGCGATCATTCTGGGGTTATGCGCTAGAATCAGCGGCATATCTTTTGAACAAGGTTCCAACCAAGACTGTGCCTACCACGCCATATCAGATGTGGAGTGGGAAGAAACCCAATCTTCAGTACCTGAAGACATGGGGATGTCCAGCTTTTGTAAAAAAGCAGCATCCGGAAAAGCTCGAGGCACGCTCAGTAGAGTGTAAGTTTGTGGGATATCCAAAGAATTCAATGGGATATTGCTTCTACTACGCAGAGGAACAAAAGGTTTTTGTTTCTCGTCATGCCCGCTTCTTAGAAACTGAATTTTTAGAAAATCAGAAGAGTGGGAGCGCAGTTGAACTGGAAGAAATTCCAGAACCACAAGCTGTTACTGAAAGTTTGGTGGAACAAGAAGTTTCAGAAGAAAGGGACATACCAGCGCCTATCCGCAGAAGTAGTAGGCAGTCTCATCCGCCCGAGAGATACTACGGTTTTCTCATAGACGGGGATAGAGAAGATTGCGTCATTGATAATGATGACCCTACTAGCTTCCAGCAAGCCATTAAGAGCGGTGACTCGGTAAAATGGCTGGATGCAATGCGGACCGAAATGGAGTCCATGTACACTAACAAAGTATGGACTTTGGACACTGCTCCAGATGGGGTGAAACCCGTAGGATGCAAGTGGATCTTCAGAAAGAAGATTGGTGTAGATGGACAGGTTGAAACCTATAAGGCTAGACTTGTTGCAAAGGGTTTCCGTCAAAGACCTGGTTTGGACTATAACGAAACCTTTTCTCCAGTGGCTATGATGAAATCCATTCGGGTCCTTCTTGCTATTGCTGCCTTCCATGATTATGAAATCTGGCAGATGGACGTAAAGACGGCTTTTCTGAAGGGAAATTTAGAAGAGTGCGTCTATATGGATCAGCCAGAGGGATTCATTCAGAGTGGGAGCAGCGGTAAAGTATGCAAGCTGCTTAAATCCATTTATGGACTAAAGCAGGCATCGCGGAGTTGGAACATCTGTTTTGATGATACTGTCAAAGAATTTGACTTTATCAAAAATCCAGATGAACCATGCATATACAGTAAGATTGTAGGGAGAGTTGTTGTATTCCTCGTCTTGTACGTGGATGACATTCTCCTAATAGGAAATGATATTCCTATGCTACAGTCAGTCAAAAGATTCTTGTCACAGAAATTCTCCATGAAGGACCTGGGTGATGCCACCTACATTCTGGGGATCCAGATCTATCGTGATAGATCAAAAAGGATGTTGGGACTTTCACAGTCCAGGTACATAGACACCATATTGAAAAGATTCAGTATGGAAGATTCAAAGCGCGGTAACCTACCGGCTTGTAACGGAATCACCCTCTCCAAAGAGATGTCTCCCAAGACTGATTTGGAAAGGGAACGCATGTCGATTATACCCTACGCTTCTGCGGTAGGCTCTATAATGTATGCGATGTTATGTACCAGACCAGATGTAGCATACGCATTGAGCGTTGTAAGCCGGTATCAGGCAAACCTAGGGGAGAATCACTGGATAGCAGTAAAGAACATTCTCAAGTACCTGAGAAGGACTAAGGAGATGTTCTTGGTTTACGGCGGAAAGGACCTCAAGATGGAGGCCTATGCTGATTCCGGCTTCCAGAGTGACAAGGATGACTCCAAGTCCATGTCGGGTTATGTCTTTACCCTCAATGGAGGGGCGGTCTGTTGGAAGAGTTCCAAGCAGGACACCGTTGCTGACTCAACGATGGAAGCGGAGTACATAGCTGCTTGCGATGCCGCAAAAGAAGCTGTCTGGATGAAGAAGTTCCTAACAGAACTTCAGGTGGTTCCTACCATAGTTGATCCAATACCTCTGTATTGCGACAACAACGGAGCTATAGCTTTAGCGAAGGAACCAAGGTCCCATCAGAAGTCCAGACACATCTTAAGGCGGTATCACCTGATCAGGGAGATCGTAGATCGCCGGGAGATCGAGGTAAAGAGAGTAAATACAGAGGATAACAGTGCTGATCCATTCACTAAGGCCCTACCTCAGATTCAGTTCGAGAGGCTACTTGAGATCATCGGTCTTCGATATGCCGGTACATGGCCCTAGTGCAAGTGGGAGATTGTTAGTGTTTATGCCCTAGAAGGCCATTACTGTATCATACTAGTTTGTATATTACTTAATGGAAGCTTGGGATATTCACATGTATATAACAGTCTTGCTAAACATGGTAGTATGCTACTTGGTTTTTCTATCTTAATATGTGAGTGTACGTATTGATAGAGCTCTTAGGATCTTGCTTGACTACCAGCGTTGTAATGGAAGTCACACTTGTGGGGGCTGGGTAGTCTACAAGCACATCCTTATTCAGGTCCCTGGTCGTTGGATTATCGAGACAGAGCATCGATACTCCGGAGTAGACTAGTGTGTACGCTTCTCATCCCAGTTGGGGAGATGGTCTGTCCCACAGCCGTCAGTACGTCGTACTGGAGATAGTATACAGGTGCTCGTTGGGTTACGGGTACACCGGACAGGACTCACAGGGAACAGTTGGTTGGTTTTATACCAGTCGTCAGTGAACAGTTCCCAGGTGACATGAGTACAGCATAGTCCGCAGACTTGACACTGCTACTTCGCCTCGAGTGTGTCCCACTGTTCTTAGATTGCTACCCTACCACGGCTCAAAGGAGTCGTGCAAACAGGTAGCAGTTGGGTGCAGTCCCGAGCACTTGGAGGCAGTGGCGGTTAGACTTGATTCGTCTCTCCCGGTATTGGGAGTCGATAGCGCGCTGTGTCAGAGAGCCATTACGCAAAGTCCCTGGCCAGGGCAAGCGAGATTTGCTGGTAGGTTCCAGTAGTTTCTCAAGGTGTAATGGGCTTCCCTCCGACACGACTTATACCGCTATTAGGGGACTGACGCTTGCCGCCCCCTAGGCACGATATGCGATAGTCTTGGACGAACGGACCGGACTGTATGGAGATTGTCACATCAGACTCAGTAGGAGTTCGGATGGGTTCCCTCATCGGCCTTCTTATCGACATCTACCTGGGGACCATTACGTACAGCTAGTGCCGCTTGCGGTCTGTGGTTAAACCCACTGCCAGCCTAGTAGTCGTGTCTCTAGAGTCCCACACAGAGAGTTTCCCTACTCCAGGCGAAAAGATATAGAGGTCGTATGGTTTTACGACAAGGGTTCGGACGCATAAGTGTGTTTACGCACATACGACTTTCGGACAGTTTTTACCAGTCGGCTTTGGTTTAAGCCAGTTACTGGTATCCGGTTATTTGATTTACACAGTCTATAGTTTTTCCGTATTTTTGCGGAAAGGAGGGGCGTTCTCGTAATTGTGCGAGAAGCTTCTAGAAGGTGGTGACTAAGGAGGTTAAGGTAGCATATAGAATGATTGTGATTAGTGAGTCACCTAGATGATTCATACATTTCTTTTGTCATTATAATGAATCATCACTAGATATTATCAAGCATGGTTGTTAAATTGTGATTTATTCATTTCTTGATAAAAACAATATGCTTGATATATATCATCTTCTCTCACTATTCTCAATTCATTATTATCATCATCTTCTCTCTCCTCAAGCTCTCCCTCTTCAAAGACTAATCCTCCCCTCTCATGAGTTGAGTACAAGGATTAGTAAGACTAATTAATCCATAACCCTCTCTATATTACACCTAGCTTCTTTGATTAGCACTTAAAGAAGTTTAGTTGCCTCAAGTTTAGAGGCTAAGCTTGGAGTAAAGCTCTCGGGTGGATCATCTACTACAAAGAGAAGGCCGAGGAGGACGAGGTGATCGTAAAGACGAAGGACTTGGTTCGATAGGTATAATCCCTAAGCATAGTAGTTTAGAACAACTTTATGTTTGGTTAGTTATCGTTTAGCTTCGATTCAAGCGGTTAGTCGATGTTTGTTCACTAAACAAGTTCGTTTTTGAAAATTCCGCCTCCCCACAAGTATTGGGGTGTAGTACATCGACTTACACCTTATTCGATGAGGAAAGAGCCGAGATCCCTTCACCGGGAGTAACCTCTTTAGCAAAACTAATGAAAGTCTCAAAAACACTCCATTTCAAAATTTCACATGATTCTACGACGATATCAAGTTCATTATGCTCATGGTTTTCAAAAAAACCTGCGTAGCCCTCCCTCATTTCAGATAAGTACTACTTAGTATTCGTGCTTCGGTAGTTTGGCCTCCGTCAAGGCGTAGTGTACGGTAGCTAACTAGTACTTATCTGCTAGCATATGATGCGATTGGATTAGGGTATTCGTACGGCGTAGTTTGGCCTCCGTCAAGGGTCGTACGGGTGGGTTTAATTCAATCAAGAAATGACGGGTTGAACTTGACTAGCGCCCTATGGGTAGTTTGGCCTCCGTCAAGGTCATGGGACGCTAGGGGTAAAAGCATTATCGGGAATTTCAAGTATTGAAATTTGCAAAGAGATTGCATACCTCCTATGAGATAGTTTGATCCCGATACCCACTGCGAGTAAGAGTTACTACTGGGAGATTTTTACACAGGACAATTAGCCGATCAAGTAGATGTCTAGAAAAGTGTTAACGGGGTTACGCCTCTGGGAAAACGAGGTTTACTTTAATTAGGTCCGTGCGAAAGCACAGGGAACCTCCCTGAAGTACCGACACTGATCTGGATGAAAGATTGACAAAATTGTAGGGTGTAATTAATCCCGGCTAATCTTACCTTTTAGGGTTTGAAGGTAGATTTGATAAAAACAATGGGAGACATCCTGATTAGATAAGATAATAACCAATCTAATCTTGCAAGAGCATACGCTAAAGTGTTTTCTTCTCTCTCTCTCCAGGTAGCGACCATGTCAGGCCATAATCAAGAATCTACAAAAGGAAACTTGGTGTAGATGGGCAGGTGGAAACCTATAAAGCTAGACTCGTTGCAAAAGGTTTTCGTCAAAGACCTGGTTTGGACTATGATGAAACTTTTTCTCCGGTGGCTATGCTCAAATCCATTCGGATCCTACTTGCCTTTGCTGCCTTCCATGGCTATGAAATCTGGCAGATGGATGTTAAAACGGCTTTCCTAAACGGTTGTTTGGAAGAGTGCGTTTACATGGATCAACCAGAAGGTTTCGTAGACAGTGGGACCAGCGGAAAGGTGTGCAAGTTGCTTAAATCCATTTATGGATTAAAGCAGGCATCGCGGAGCTGGAACATCTGTTTTGATGAGGCAATCAAGGAATTTGATTTCATCAAGAACGAAGATGAACCCTGTGTTTATAAGAAGATTGTAGGACGAACTGTCGTATTCCTAGTCTTGTACGTGGACGACATTCTTTTGATAGGAAATGATGTTCCTATGCTACAATCGGTCAAGCTATTTTTGTCACAAAGGTTCTCCATGAAGGACCTGGGTGATGCCTCGTACATTCTGGGGATCAAGATCCATAGAGATAGATCCAAGAGACTATTGGGACTTTCGCAGTCCAGGTACATAGAGACCGTACTAAAGAGATTTAGTATGGAGGGTTCCAAGCGCGGTAACATACCCGCATTGCACGGAATTACCCTCTCCAAGAAGATGTCTCCTAAGACTGACGAGGAGAGGGTTCGCATGAGCACTATACCCTACGCTTCGGCGGTAGGATCTATAATGTATGCGATGCTATGTACAAGACCACATGTAGCTTACGCGTTGAGCGCGGTAAACAGGTATCAGTCAGACCCAGGGGAGGACCACTGGACAACAGTGAAGAACATTCTCAAGTACCTGAGAAAGACTAAGGAGATGTTCCTGGTTTACGGTAATGGAGACCTCAGGGTCGAGTCCTTTGCCGATTCAAGCTTCCAGAGTGACAAAGATGACAACAAGTCTGTCTCGGGTTTTGTGTTTACCCTCAACGGAGGGGCGGTATGTTTGAGGAGTTCCAAGCAGGATACCGTCGCAGACTCGACGATGGAGGCTGAATACATTGCTGCAAGCGATGCCGCAAAAGAGGCGGTCTGGATGAAGAAGTTCATTAGTGAACTTCAGGTGGTTCCGTCCATTGTTGACCCAATACCTTTGTATTGCGATAACAATGGGGCTATAGCTTTAGCGAAGGAACCAAGGTCCCATCAGAAATCCAGGCACATCTTAAGGCGGTATCACCTGATCAGGAAGATCATTGATCGCCAGGAGATCGAGGTGCGGAGAGTGGACACAAAGGACAACACAGTGGACCCATTCACGAAGGCCTTACCCCAGACTCAGTTCGAGCGGCTGATCGAGATGATAGGTCTTCGATACGCCAGTACATGGCCTTAGTGCAAGTGGGAGATTGTTAGTGTATATGCCCTAGAGGCCATTACTGTATCATACTAGTATGTATATTACTTGATGGAAGCTTAGGATATTCACAGTTGTACAGACAATCTTGCTCAATATAGTAGTATGCTACTTGGTTTGTCTCTGCTTTAATGTGTACTTGTGTGTTTATTTATTATATCACATATACGCATTAGTAGAGCCCTTTGGATCTTTGCTTGATTACCGGCGTTGTGATGGAGATCACACTCGTGGGGGCAGGGTAATCTACAAGCACATCCTTATACACGTCCCTTGTCGTGGGAGTACCGAGATAGGGCATCGATACTCCGGAGTAGACTAGCGTATGCGCTTCTCATCCCAGCACGGGAGACGGTCTGTCCCACAGCCGTCGGTACGTCGTACTTGAGATAGTATGCGGGTGCTCGTTGGGTTACGAGTACACTGGACAGGACTCGTCGGGAACTGATGGTTGGTATTATACCTATCGTCAGTTATCAGTTCCCAGGTGACATGAGTACAGCTTAGTCCGCTGACTTGACACTGTCACTTCGCCTCGAGTGTATTCCCACTGTTCTTTGATTGCTACCCTACCACGGCTCTACTGAGTCGTGCAAACAGGTAGTAGTTGGGAGTAGTCCCGAAGCACTTGGAGGCAGTGACGGTTAGACAGGATTCGTCTCTCCCGGTATTGGGGGTTGACATCGCGCTGTGTCTAGGAGAGCCATTACACAAGTAGTCCCTGGCCAGGGCAAGCGAGATGTACTGGTAGGTTCCAGTGTTATCTCAGGGTGTTCTGGGCTTCACTCCGACACGACTTGTACCGCTATTAGGGTCTGACGCTTGCCGCCCCCTAGGCCCGACATGCGATGTATCAGACGAACAGACCGGACTGTACGGAGATTGTCACATACAGACTCAGTAGGAGTTCGGATGGGTTTACCTCATCGGCCTTCTTATCGACATCTACATGGGGATCGTTACGTACAGCTAGTGCCGCTTGCGGTCTATGGTTAAAACCACTGCCAGCGTAGTGTCGAGTCTTTAGAGTCCCACACAGAGAGTTTCCGTGCACTGAGCGAAACGTGTAGAGGCCGTATGGTTTTATGGCAGGGCTGCGATCATTTACGTACACTTGTGTGCGTATGATGTTCGGGCAGGCAGTACTAGTGGGATTTGGTTTAAGCCAGATCGTAGTATTGCACGGATGGATTTGTTTTGTCTTCTGTGCATCCGCATTCTACGGAATACGGATGCAGGTGTGTATGCACAGTTTTTCGGAGCGATGAAGGAGGAGGTGCCTCATTAGGGTTTTGGCAGTTGGTTCGGCCAAAACCGTTATGTGGCAAGCTCATTAGGGTTTTGACAGTTGATTCGGTCAAAACCATTTTGAGGCGGACTCATTAGGGTTTTGACATTTCGTTTGGTCAAAACCATTATGAGCCGGGGACATTATTTACTAATCCTTTCATTGATAATTATGTTATGGCTAATTACATTGACCATTTGACCATCTTGACTTTATTGACTATTTGACCAAAGTTGACTTGGATCTTCTTGAAAGATCTAAAGTATTCTTTGGTTTTCTTTTTCTTTTGTTATGATAATGGTCATGTCATTTGTAGCCATCACCTTTATCTTGATGGGATTAGTAATGATAATGTTTTTGCATTATTGCAACCATGGTTGGGTTTTCTCTGGGTTAAGCTTTTCATTTGCTCATTCTCATTCTCTCTCTTGAAATGAGAAGCTCCATGGTTGCTAGAAAACTCCTTCTTCTTCCTCCTCTTGATTTCTCCTTTGATCTCATGTGTTGAGAGAAAAAGGATTCCACTTGACAAACACATCCATACATCTCCTCTACACATCCTAGGGCTTCTAGATTAGCAATCTCCTTGCCCTAGTTACCTCGGCTTGAGGTGGAGCTCGGTGTACATCTCTCGGGTGGATCGTCTTCGACTCAAGGAGGCCGCGGAGGTGACCGAAGTCCGGATCAACCATTGAGCAAGCAAAGAGAAGAACAACAAGAAGAGAAGGAGTTCAAGTTGAGGTATAACCCCTAACCGAGTAGATACATCTCATGTTAGGATGCTAGTGTATTGTTTAGCAAAGATCCGGCTTTTACGGTCCATGTTACAAAGTTTAGAAAAAATTTTGTTTTACCGTTTCCGCAACCCCGAAAGTACCGGGAGAGGTAACGTGGACCTAACAGTAATTCAACAACCTGCTTCTTGACTTCTTCCAACACTACTGGTGCCATTGGATAATACGCCTTTGAGATTGGCGATGCACCAGGAACAAGATTAATCGTAAACTCCACATCTCGTTTTGGCGATAAACCCGAGGTGTCTTCGAACACATCCAAGAATTCTCGAACTATAGCCGGCGCTTCTTTCTTATCAACTTCCATCGACGAAAGAACGTTGTTTGTCGGCCTAGCCCTAAACTCGACTGGCCCGACAGAACTGCTTCCTCCAGCAAAACAAGCTTCGGATGTCCGGGAATCTGGAGAATCACTTTCCTTTCCTTATAATCAATATGAGCGTGGAAAGTGCCACGAAAATCCATTCCCAAGACAACAACAAACAAGGGATGCACCAGGATTGAATAATCCTAATGCGGGGAAAAGCAAGAACATGTAAGATACCGAGATGACTTCATCCGAAGTCAAGATACTGAAGAGGATTAAGCACGGTAAACATGATTCAAGCTGGTGATAAAAGAATAACTGGTAAGCAATGAAACCAAGAGAAGCAAGGTAATATAATGATCATGAAACAAGGAAATGAATCAAAACTAGAATTCCAAGTTACTTAAATAGAGTACCGCATTGTAACCATGCTGCAGTTCATGGATACAATTACATAACTCCACTCAAGTCGCCCAAATCTTAGTATCAGAATCAAACAACAGGGAGAAACAATAGAGAACCAAAAAGGTTTCAAGTCGAGATGCAAAGTGTTTTGCATACCGTCAAGACAAAGGATAAGAGAAAGATATGATTCAAGAATCACGATAACAAGGTGGCAGGACATGTTCCTAATCACGAGTATTCTGATTCATGTATTGGGTCCAATACCCAACTACAAAAAGAATCAAACTCGATTAACCTATATCATATGGCTCTGATACCAAAGAACCATGTCACGCCCCGCTTCCCAGAGTACGCTAAGATAGGCACATGACATAGCCAACCATGCTACCTGTGGATAAGAAATATCCTTCCACAGTCACATTACGGCTGTAGAGATATCAAGAACAAGAAAGTAAACTAAACTATCTAGTACATGTCCATGAGCCAGAATAAATGAGTCAAGAAAAGATAATATGCGGAAGCAAAAGATCCAATAAATAAAACACCTGGAAAGTAAAACTGCATACCAACAGGATTCTCACCGCTCGGTCTAACAGCGGCAATACTCCTGATCAGTCGGCAACAAAGGTAGAGGATCTGTGCCATGCAAAACCCAGACGTCAGCGCGTTATAACATCAAGCAGTAATATATAAACAGGGTAGCAAGACATGCAAGTATAATTATAAAAGGTAAAGCAGCTGTAACAGCAATATAAATCAGGGTAGTGAAAGGTAGTGTGCAGTAAGTAATCTAAACTGGTCTATTGGGTTAACTACTCTCAAGTCATTGAAATCAATTTTATGAATCATCGATGTAACTCAATAGTATCCCGTGCGTGCCCGGGATCACGGTGAAGATTCTTGGGCTGAAACCGAGACATGCCGCTAGGCACTAAAAGGAAAAGGGGCAATGATGAATGATGTCTACAGCATCATCCCAAGGATGGCCTAGCCTCTAAAAAGGTAGTGGATAACGATGGATGATGTCAGCAGCATCATCCCAAGGCTGGCCTAGCCTCTAAAACTGATCTGTAAAGGTAGCAAACTGTCGAGTTACAGATCAGGTTTCATCATTGATTTCCCCATACCCCCAAGTTATATGTGCTCAAGTCAGGTAATAAATAATCTGGAGCTAATGCCAACACAGGATCAGGCAGGTACGGGTTTGTCTGGTTTGACAACAAGAACTGTCCGTAAGGACAACAGGTCAAGTTTGTTGGCATTAGTCACAAGATCAGGTAATAGGTAAAGCATGGTATATCAGGTCAGGTCAAGTATGTAAGTGCACGGCGGCGCCCCGGCCGTCAATCCGACGCCGGAATGCGGAAGCGGTGAAAAACTTTAATTTTGCGGACTTAGCAAACCGGCACCACCGCGCACTAAACACCCGGATCGTAACCATTAAACTAGATCTAGCTAACTACAAGATGGGGAAGAGAAGTATACCGACAGATCCGAGTCCTCCGGTCTTCTCGTCGTCATCCCGACCTCCTGCGGAATGTCCCGTCTCCTCCTCGTCGCCGGAAGTGCACCACGTCGCCTACATCGTTTACGGGCTCCCACCTCAATGCCGAGGCAACTCGGGCACGAAGCCGGCTACTCGACGTGCCCAAGATATGCTGTAGAATATCTAGTAGAACTTGTGTCTCATTTGGGGTTCATGGAGGTGCCATTTTAGTGGAGGGATGATACAAGAATTTTGTGGAGGAACTTGGGGATTTTTCTATCAACTAGAGAGCAAAAATCCCCACTACAAAATGGGCAACCCCTCCTCCATGCTTGGCCGGCCATAACTAGAGGAGGAGAGAATGAGACGGGTGTGAAAGAGAGGAGTGTATGTATCAAAAGATAATCAATCTCATAATGCAAGAGAGAGAGGGAAAAAGACTATCATGCATAAGCATGATAACAAGCTAAAACCAACACTCCACCTCTACCATCATCAAGCATGATGACTTCAAAAAGTCAAGCCATCATGAAGAAGTCAAGTCAAAAGGTATGGTGCAACCATGATGAAGTCAAAAAGTCAAGTGATCATGACATGGCAATAAGCAAAAGACCCCCTCCACAAATGCTTATTTGCAACAATGCAAATAAGCCCTCCTCCACCAATCTTCGGCCAATGAACGGAACAATGGAAATCGGCCGAAACGGAAAGCAAACTGGCAACTCCATAAAACTGGTCCCGTAATAAATTACAGGAAAACCCCAATACTGTGCATACACACCCGCATCTGTATTTCGACCGAAATACAAATGCAATGAGACAAAGTCTACGCTGTACTATAGTAGGATCCGGCTTATACCAAAACCGGCTAGTAATATCCGTTCGATCCTGATCCGTGCAATACCGCACGTATCTGATCGAACCCTGCCATATAACCATACGGCCTATAGTACAAACTGTCCGATCCTGATCCGTGCAATACCGCACGTATCTGATCGGACCTTGCCATATCTCCATACGGCCTCTACAACCTTTCGCCCGAAAGCTGAGTAACTGAATGTGGGGGACTCTAAAGACTCGTCAACACCTTGGTTGTGGATTTAACCACTAGCACGTCAGAGGTATAAGCCAATACGTAACGGGCTACCAGGTATTGACTAAAAGGGACGTCCGTGAGCAAACTCAGCCCGACAACCCTACTGAGCCTGTCAGTGACAATATCCGTACAGTCCGGTCCGTTCGTCTATGAGCATCGCATGGCGGGCCTAGGGGGTTGGTAAAAGTCAGACCCCCAAAAGCGGTACAAGTCGTGTCGGAGTGTAGCCCAGAACACCCTGAGATACTACTGGAATACCTACCAGTAAATCTCCTTGCCTCGGCCGAAGGCTTCGTGTAATGGCTCTCCTAGACACAGCACGACCTCACCCCCAATACCGGGAAAGACGAACCCCTGAAGATACGCTCACTGCCTCCATGTGGCTCGGGACTGTACCCAACTAAAACCTGTTTGCACGACTCCTTTGAGCCGTGGTAGGGTAGTAATCAAAGTACAGTGGGAACTCACACAAGACAAATGACGATCCCCAGGTCGATGAACTAACCTGCACACATGTCACCAGGGAACTGCCATCTGACGTCTGGTATATGACCAACTGGCATGTTCCCGGCGAGTCCTGTTCGGTGTACTCATAACCCAATGAGCACCTGTATACATCTTAGGTGATCCAACTGACACCAGTGGCTTGTGAGACCGGCCACCGCCCCTCGTCGGGGTCTCGACTGTATACACTAGTCTACTATGGAGTATCGATGCCATGTCTCGAAACTCACACGACTAGGGACCATTTCAGGATATGCTTATAGACTCCCAGCTCCCACTTATATGATCGCCCTCATACTGCTGGTGGTCAAGCAAGAATCCTAGGGGCTCTATCAACGTGTAATAGCGACTTGTCAGGTCACCTAAAGCAGTACACGATGATAAAGGTAAACCAGATAGCATACTATCATCTCGAGTAAGACTGTCCTACCGGGATAGGTCCTCCATCAATCATTGCAATCACGTACCTGTGATCCAATAATTGACTCTGAGGGCACTATCTCCAACAATCTCCCACTTGCACTCAAGGCTAATTATTGCGTTGTCGCATACTCACAGCCCGTGTGATACCGACACCCAACTCCTCTACTAGTCAGTCTCACAAAGCTCGTTTACGAAACTATTGCGTTCGAGGAATAGCCTCAGTGAGTGGATCCGCCTTGATGTCTCTTTCTATGTCTCTCTATATCTCAAGTTCGCGGAGAAAACCATCTCCCGAAATGAGCAATACCTGTCTTAGAATGTGTCTGGATGTCTGATGGGACATAGCTCATAAATGAGCTCCAAATCCAAACTTCTTAGACTGTATCGTCAACTGAACTTAATCAGTATCCTGCGCCATGCCTCCCTCAATATTGCTTTGGATCACCTGTCCAAAATACTGCCCCTCATCAGAAGGAAAACTATAACTCTGAAAACCTCCTTGTCGTCCATGTCACCTTGGAAGCCTGGAATGATAACTGTCTCCCGAATGAGGCTGTCGTTATCATATCCCTAGAACATCCACTTATGTTCTATAACTGCTTCCGACTGTTTCTCCAGGATTGGGTCAATGTCAACTTATTGCATCTGGTGCAAGAACAACATCTGGTGTGGTACTTGACATCTCATGATTGACTCAATTGCCTAAGCAAAGTGATCTGTCAATCATGCACATCCCTCTCTACTTTAGTCTGTAAGACACCTTTAGAGAGGGTGACTCCATCACCTACAGGTACACTACCGTGCCAGGAGTCGTCCATTCTAAATACTCTTAGAATGCTGTCAAGTACCCTGATTGGGAAACCACCCAAATCTAGATCTAAAACCATAGATATAGTAACCAGTATGTCTGATATAAAATCCATTTCCTTTGTGGAGAAACCACTGTGTGACGACCAAAGTATAACCGATCGTAGTATAGGAGTTTCTTTTCCTATTCTGTGTATGTCATCCAAATACCAGGATATCACACCCTACTACCTTCTCAACAGATCCATCCCCTATTCTGATGAAGTCAAACCCATGACTGTCACGTCAGAAATAGATGATCTATCTCCGCTACATCTGCTTTAGTCTATAAATAGACATAAGCTACCTGTCCACCAATGCTTCCGCTGCTCCCACTGACTACGACAACCCTCTGGCAGAGTCATATACACGTACACTTCTAAAACAAGTTTAGAACGACGCTATACTCATCCTCCCGCCGGGTCTCACAGTCTGGAACAACAGCAATGGCAAGTGTGGTAAACAAGAACTTCCCTGTCACCGTCCTTGAGGCTACCGTAGTACCTATCGGGTGCCTGAAGTTACCCACCGTATCTGCGGAGTGGCCAATGGAATGTCAATCCAGATTGAATCTTTAGGTTCCTTATCAAATCTTCAGTAATCGTTTGTGGTTCTGGAATCACTTCCAGTTCTACCATACTCCCACTACTATTTTCTGAAAAAATCCATTTTTAATAAAACTGTGGCGAGTCTAGAACAATATCTCTATTGTTCACCCAAATGGTAGAAAGTCAACCCTCGTCATAGCCTGGGTCAACCCACAAACAGCCATTACAGAAACGTGCCTTGAGTTGTCCAATGTCTGGTTTTAAGCATAAACCGGACAACTCCCCGTACCTTAACAATGTTAAGATATGAACTGTACTATATCCAATATAGAACCAGAGGCACTGATTTAATTGAACCAGATTCAAATCATGCAGCTGTCCCCAGTGCATGTCAACAAAATGGAAGGAGGCCGATCAGCGTTACTCAACTTAGGAATGCTTCCAATTATGAATAACCTGAAAGAGAAGCAATTTCTCTTTATCATTACTATCAACTGAATACCATACACAAGTATCTACATCTTCTATTACTTTGAAGAATCCCGATACTTGCGATACCTGGTTCTCTACTTTATTCAAATACCTATAACTTCTCAAAAATTCGGACCCTGTGTTTCGAAGAAACACCTGTCTAAAAGCTAGAGAAGTCACAAGTAAACCGAATATAGTACGAGGACCAACCCCTCTGTCCTGATGGACCCTGGACAACATACAATACTCTGTATAAGTCCCTTGAGTCTGAAAACTCATTCACTGTGTGTCGTAGGTTGAAAACTGTACTTATGGTTAAGAAGAATTACACCGCTGTTTAATGCTCCTTACCTAACCATCCACTGATATAGGTAAATGTCATAGACATAATTTCAGAAAGGTATATCTCACTCTATGAAAATAGACGTACAGATATATCAATTTGAAATTGGTGCATAAAAGCGGATATTCAAAACCAAATATTTGCCGACCGGCAAACAGCCCAGGTGATTTCCTCAAATATCACCGATTACAATGAATCCCGATATAATGAGGATGATCACCCAATTCCCAATTACTTACTCCCACTCATCATCTGTAAAACCATACAGATGTGAGAATCATACTTGGTAAATGCATAACCTGGAGCAAGTGTCTAACTGGGAAATCAGTTTTCTTTTAACAGTGCACAGTGAGACTGAAACATTGAAATGTTTTGATGGGGTATCCCGGTATTCCTAGTAATGCCTCTTCCATTATCCAGATTCATAACTGTAACCGTGTAATTCCTTGCCACCTCTCCAAATCCCTTCATATGTCTTTAGTCATTACCTTCTGCACACCCTTTTAGGCCAAATGGTTTTCTTCCTTCCCTACCGTTCGGCACCAGCCTATGGTTTGGAAGAAGACTATCCAATAGGCATAATGGGTGTACTGTCCTAATCCTAGGAATACTCGCAATGCGAGAGAAGGTGAAGATAAAAGACACCTGAATAAATCTTATTCCTATTTCTCCTGAACCAGAATCCATCCCCGAACTGGAACAAGTTCCTTTCGAGTTCGTATATAACCATACGATGGAGTATCCAATAAACTGTGGATCTTCGTAGTGATACGGAGTGTTCTGGAGAAATACAAAGGTGATTTAGGATTGGCGAAGGAATACTTGGTTTGGTCGTGAATATCTGTTGCAATTTACTTTGCCCTCTTACTAATCCCTTGCTTTGTCTTAACTTAATACCTTCTGTACACCGTTTAGGCTAATTGGCTTTCTTCCTTCCCTACCGGTCGGCACCAGCCTATGGTTTGGAAGAAGACTATCCAATTTGCGTAATAGGTGTACTACTCCTAAACCAAGGAGTACTCGCAACCTGAGAGAGGGTGAAAAGAAAAGACAACTGAATAGTCCTATCCGTTTTCTCCAGAACCGGAAACCATCCTCGAATAAATCCCTTCGAGTTCGTATCTTACCATACGATGGTTTTGTCCAATGGAAGTGGACGTTCGTAGTAGTACGGGGTGTCCTGGAGAAAAGGGAAAAAGTAGGAGTGGCAATGAGGTTTGCAACTCTTGACAATCCAAAAGCCAGTGTTAAGAAGGTTCGGTCAACTTGGTCACTGAGTCAAAGTCTTAGGGTCGGGTCAATGGTCGCTGCCAAAGAGAGAGAGAAAAGAAACACTCAGCGTGCACTCTAACCAAGATCAGAATGGTTACCAATTTATCTAATCTGGAAACTTCCCACTGTACCGTCAAATTCTCCTCCAAACCTAAAAGAAGAATTAGTCGAGGTCACCCGAGGAGTAAACTAACTCATCAGTGGGAATCGGGATCCAACTATCATCGCATGATAACGTGACGGAATCCGCTCACGGTATCACACTCCAGAAGGTATGCGCATATCTGGCAAGTTTCAGTTCTTTTGAAACTCCCGATGTGATTTCTGCCCCATGCTCTTATGACCTTGACTAAGGCCAACAAATCATAAGTCACATGTCAAGTTCTACCCGTCATTATCCAGGTTGATTTGAACCCACCCGTACAAGCCCTTGACTAAGGCCAACAAGGCTATACGACTGTCCCAAACCAACGCATCTATCTATACAGCATATGAACACCCAACAGCTACCAAACACTGTGCCTTGACTAAGGCCAACAAACACAGCTTGAATACTATTGACTACCCATATGAAACGACGGAGGGCTACGAATGGTTTCTGGCGAAAACCTTTAACGTAATGAACTTGATATCGTTGAAGGAACGAATAGCTTTTTGAAAATATAGTGACGAAAACCGTTGCTAAAGAGGTCACTCCCGGTGAAGGGATCTCGGCTCTTTCCTCGTAGAATGGGGTGCAGGATATTCCAACTGAATACCACGGTGCAAAGCAAAAGTAATCGGCTATAGTGAAGTTAATGCCCTGGCGCAAACCTTTTGTCCAAGGGGTCACTCCCGGTGAAGGGATCTCGGCCCTTGCCTCGTCGACTGAGGAGCAGGATATTCCAACTGAATATCACGATGCAAAACAAAAGTAAACGTCCTTGCAATAACAGCTTTTTGAAAAAGTGTTCCAACAACATCAGATTAGGTTTGTTTTTTTTTTAACTTGCATTGATCCGAATCAATGCAGTCCCATCAATTGATCACACCAAAAAGAACGAAAATATACTGATGTACGTATATGCCATCCGCATTCACCACTGGGTCCCGTCATTACCCTTTAGGTTAGCTAACTAACGACAGAGCGGGGACTGGACTAGCGCGGATGTAAAACATATACAACATCTACTAATATATATACCAATATATTATATTTCGCTCAAGGCGTGAAAAGAAATGCAACATCACAGAGAATGAACAGCAACACAGAAACAATACAGATATCTGGGATCCCCGGGTTTCACAGAGCCACTGCTGAAACCCGACGTTCCCCTGGTCGTGTGGATAGCCTGCGCAATGAAATCCTAGACCCCTACGGGCGCGGCAAGTCACCCGCCAAAACCTGAAGCGAGGCAGCCCCCTTCAGTACCGTGAATGGACCACCCTGCACTTCACGGAATCCGGCAACTTGGGCACCCCTCCTGGGTCAACCTGTACCCCCTACGAGTGCGGCGAATAGCCCGCCAATCCTAGAGTGAAGCCCCCTCCGTCTCAATGCCATGAGATGCAGGCTTGTTGCCCTCCAGAACCCGGCTATCCGTGCACCCCTCCACGGGGTAATCCTAGTACAGAAAGTAAAATATACATACACCGGGTACAACGACCGCAACCTGGCCGTGCCCCAAAATAATAATACAAACTGGCAGTGATGGCAGTCCACATGTCGGACGCTCGCCCCGCAATATCAAATGTACATAATACAACCACATCTGTACTAGCATTGCATCCAGGCTATCCCCCACGACCGATCCGCAACATCACAGCAAAAACAGAACATCAACGTGAAAGTCACGTTCGCAAATCCGTCTAACCGGGCTATAGCAGTTAGACCGGATTTACCGATCGAGTGACATTCACGGTCGCAGATATAATGTAAATACTGTGAAAAATGTGTTTAAAATTTTCCGATTGACCAAAAATTAACAAGTGGGCCCCCAATCAAAACTGTAGCACTCACAGAAAACCTGGGCCCAATTTTAACATTCCAAAACCCATATTTTAAACCCAGAAAGCCTCTGTAAAAAATTGGTGCAGTGATCTCCACATTGTGCGGCGGAAGAGCGGCGGAATGGGGGTATGTGCGGCGGTTCCGCGCTCCCACTGTGGATTCACTTCATCGAAATTTTACAGAGTTCTTAGATTTTCCAGTACATCAATATTTTACAACCTGAAAAATTTTTCGAGACCAAAATATTTCAACAGAAACTGATGCTAATAAAAATGTAGTTTTGGAGTTTTGGTCGATCGGAAAAGCAAAAACACATCAAACGAAAGCTAGACGAAGTTAATGGCGAGGCTCTGATACCACTGTAAGTGCACGGCGGCGCCCCGGCCGTCAATCCGACGCCGGAATGCGGAAGCGGTGAAAAACTTTAATTTTGCGGACTTAGCAAACCGGCACCACCGCACACTAAACACCCGGATCGTAACCATTAAACTAGATCTAGCTAACTACAAGATGGGGAAGAGAAGTATACCGACAGATCCGAGTCCTCCGGTCTTCTCGTCGTAGTCCCGACCTCCTGCGGAATGTCCCGTCTCCTTCTCGTCGCCGGAAGTGCACCACGTCGCCTACATCGTTTACAGGCTCCCACCTCAATGCCGAGGCAACTCGGGCACGAAGCCGGCTACTCGACGTGCCCAAGATATGCTGTAGAATATCTAGTAGAACTTGTGTCTCATTTGGGGTTCATGGAGGTGCCATTTTAGTGGAGGGATGATACAAGAATTTTGTGGAGGAACTTGGGGATTTTTCTATCAACTAGAGAGCAAAAATCCCCACTACAAAATGGGCAACCCCTCCTCCATGCTTGGCCGGCCATAACTAGAGGAAGAGAGAATGAGAGGGGTGTGAGAGAGAGGAGTGTATGTATCAAAAGATAATCAATCTCATAATGCAAGAGAGAGAGGGAAAAAGACTATCATGCATAAGCATGATAACAAGCTAAAACCAACACTCCACCTCTACCATCATCAAGCATGATGACTTCAAAAAGTCAAGCCATCATGAAGAAGTCAAGTCAAAAGGTATGGTGCAACCATGATGAAGTCAAAAAGTCAAGTGATCATGACATGGCAATAAGCAAAAGACCCCCTCCACAAATGCTTATTTGCAACAATGCAAATAAGCCCTCCTCCACCAATCTTCGGCCAATGAACGGAACAATGGAAATCGGCCGAAACGGAAAGCAAACTGGCAACTCCATAAAACTGGTCCCGTAATAAATTACAGGAAAACCCCAATACTGTGCATACACACCCGCATCTGTATTTCGACCGAAATACAAATGCAATGAGACAAAGTCTACGCTGTACTATAGTAGGATCCGGCTTATACCAAAACCGGCTAGTAATATCCGTTCGATCCTGATCCGTGCAATACCGCACGTATCTGATCGAACCCTGCCATATAACCATACGGCCTATAGTACAAACTGTCCGATCCTGATCCGTGCAATACCGCACGTATCTGATCGGACCTTGCCATATCTCCATACGGCCTCTACAACCTTTCGCCCGAAAGCTGAGTAACTGAATGTGGGGGACTCTAAAGACTCGTCAACACCTTGGTTGTGGATTTAACCACTAGCACGTCAGAGGTATAAGCCAATACGTAACGGGCTACCAGGTATTGACTAAAAGGGACGTCCGTGAGCGAACTCAGCCCGACAACCCTACTGAGCCTGTCAGTGACAATATCCGTACAGTCCGGTCCGTTCGTCTATGAGCATCGCATGGCGGGCCTAGGAGGTTGGTAAAAGTCAGACCCCCAAAAGCGGTACAAGTCGTGTCGGAGTGTAGCCCAGAACACCCTGAGATACTACTGGAATACCTACCAGTAAATCTCCTTGCCTCGGCCGAGGGCTTCGTGTAATGGCTCTCCTAGACACAGCACGACCTCACCCCCAATACCGGGAGAGACGAACCCCTGAAGATACGCTCACTGCCTCCATGTGGCTCGGGACTGTACCCAACTAAAACCTGTTTGCACGACTCCTTTGAGCCGTGGTAGGGTAGTAATCAAAGTACAGTGGGAACTCACACAAGACAAATGACGATCCCCAGGTCGATGAACTAACCTGCACACATGTCACCAGGGAACTGCCATCTGACGTCTGGTATATGACCAACTGGCATGTTCCCGGCGAGTCATGTCCAGTGTACTCATAACCCAATGAGCACCTGTATACATCTTAGGTGATCCAACTGACACCAGTGGCTTGTGAGACCGGCCACCGCCCCTCGTCGGGGTCTCGACTGTATACACTAGTCTACTATGGAGTATCGATGCCCTGTCTCGAAACTCACACGACTAGGGACCATTTCAGGATATGCTTATAGACTCCCAGCTCCCACTTATATGATCGCCCTCATACTGCTGGTGGTCAAGCAAGAATCCTAGGGGCTCTATCAACGTGTAATAGCGACTTGTCAGGTCACCTAAAGCAGTACACGATGATAAAGGTAAACCAGATAGCATACTATCATCTCGAGTAAGACTGTCCTACCGGGATAGGTCCTCCATCAATCATTGCAATCACGTACCTGTGATCCAATAATTGACTCTGAGGGCACTATCTCCAACAAAGTAATGTATATAGGTGTCATGTCATGTCAAGAGTTGAAAGGTACCATGTCGTGTTAAGTAAAAGGTGCAACAAGTCATGTCAGGGTGCACAAGATGTCATATGGGTGCTCATAATCAACTAACGTAAGCATGGGTATACAAAACAAGTATGGGTACTAATAGAACAATAAACTGGAACATGTAATATGATATGCAAATAGGTACAGATTAAACTATATGGATGTACGGTTATCGATTAGAGTTTGGGTTATGGTTCCAACATTAAGTATAATACACTTAAATGAATAGGGAATATTAAAATCACATTAACATGCATTAAATGACCTAGTGATGCAATTATATAAAATGAAGGTTAATTGGATGCAAACGGGTGTCCGATAGGGTAGAAACTATTTAAAGGTACTGTGGGCTATGCAGATAATTATAATGTGATTTAAACACGTATGAGGGTACTATGTATAGTAAAATAAAATGCAACTGGTATGTTTCAAGTTTTGAATCTAAAAAGATATAAACGGAATATCGAACTGTTAAATTGGAACACATAACTTTAGATTCGATCTATAGGTTTAATATTCAAATAAATAGTTATAAAATCATATAGATAGCATGTAACAAGTTTTACTTGCCTGGAGATAATGCGAACACACAAACATGAATGGAGAGAAAACGGAACTTGATCTCATCTCAAGACAATCTACAGCTCGGGTAGAGTTCCAAATTGGCTCGGGGATCAACAAAAGAGCTCGGCTATGTTGAAGAAAGCTAGTGTGTTGCTGTGATGAGGGATCTCGGATCCGGTCGAGTAGGTGCAGCGACGAAAATCTGAGGGTGCTCGAGTTCCAACGGAGTTAAGAGTTGTGGTTGAATATGAGAAGTGCTTGGTGATGGTAACTTGGAGCTGAAGCGATGGTCGAGAGGGTTGAAGTTGGTGATGCTGCCCAGTGATGGAGTCAAGGTCGATGGTTTGCAGTCGACGGTGAGATGGGTGCGGTGATGGTGATGGCCATGGTGGCTCAGGTGCTGTCGAAGAGGGAGATCGGAGAAAGAGAAAGCGCAGAGGAGTTGGGTTTGAAGGTTGAAAGGTTTAGAGTTGTTGGAGATGAGGCTTAGTGATGGTGGTCGTTGCAGCGGTTGAAGGAGGCGAAGGGTTTGGGTTCGGTCACGAGTGAGGGTGGCGGCGGAGACCTCGGGAAGATGAAGATGAAAACGAGAGCGTTGAGACGAGGGAGAAGTAGTGACGGCGACGGCGAGGTAGGCGAGGGGACGGCAGCAGCTAGGGTTAGAGGTGATGGGTTTCGTTTTTAAAAAAGAAAAGAGAACGTGTGAAGAAGAAGAAATATATAGAGGGGAGAGAGAAAGAGAGAGATACGAAAGAGAGAGAGAGAGAATCGAGAAGAGTGTAACGTTTTGAAAATCGTTTCGTTGAAATTTCGAAAAAATCGGTAAAATAAGGGAGTTTTCTGTAAAAAGTCAAGATACAAATATCTTATTATAAAAATTAAATATACATATTCTATCTATGTAATTGCTATTATTTGGTGTTTATTGAGCCGCTGGTGAAATTTCAAATTTTCTGGAAAAAAATATTATTTTATTATTATTTTAAGTCGTCACTAATACATTTAATTAGGGAAAATTACAAATTGGAATGAGTTGAAACAAATTTTGTGCATCATAAAACATTAAATAAAATTTTATCATGTGGTTTTTGGAACGAAATCATTTGCCAAAACGGTTTAGAAATTATTGAAGAAAAAATGCCTTTTTTTAGCGTAATTGGATATTTGGGGTATTGTATTTATCATTTTTCATCACCCCACACCCGTACCCACACCCACACACCCCCACTTACTCCTCCCCATGGTTGAATTTAGCACCCACCATAATTTTTCCCCACTTGATTTCAAAGGAAAAGAAATGAAAGAAAAGAAAAGAAAATGGGTGAATTAGGTGGACTTTGACTTTTCTTTGACCTTGACTTTGCCCCACTTTCTTTACCTCCCTCTCTCTCCTCCCCCACTCCCAATTCCAGCCGAAATTCCCCTCCCCTACTGCAGCAACAGCCCCCCCTCAATTTCCCTTCTCTTTTCTCTTCAAACTTCATCAAAAATTGCCCCAAAATCCTTCAAAAAAATCCCAAAACCCAAATCCGACTCCTACCCATTTTAGCTTAGCCCGTATAGCATGGATCCTTGTGAAAAGAGAGCATTTTGGGAGGCCATGGATGCTTGTGGACCTTCATATATTTTTGGGTATAATTCTAAAACTTTTTGCTTAAATTGTTACTTGTTTCTTAAAGCTAATTTAAATTAAGTGTTAACTTGGATATGTGAGCTTAATTGCAAGTTTTGGATTTCAAGTTAGGGTTTGTTGTGGAAATGAGTTGTGTTTGATTGTGCATGGTTTAGTGAAGTGGTTTAACATAATTAGTTTTGTAGAAAACTAATCTAGTTGTTAATTACAAGTTGTTACTTGAAAAATTGTGTTAATTTGCTAATTGCTTACTAGGTTTTTGAAATTTGTTAAATTCTTGGGATTAAAAATGTGATTAGGGTTTTCTTGGCTTCATTAACTTTATTAAGTGTGGTTTAATGCTTTGGATCATGCAAATCTAAGCTAGATTGTAGTTTGTGCATTTTTGCTTTGAAATTTTTAAAAAAGGGTATTTTTGTAAACTAGAATATTAGGATTTTTGGAATTTAATGAGATTAAATTCCGGAAATTGTTTATACGACTTATTTAAGATATTTAATAAATATATTGGCCGCTACATTCATTTAAACATCGTGTTTTGTACAAAAACGGCGAATTGTGCTTGCTAGATTTTCGGAAAAATGACTTTTTAAGTGAAAATGGGGTTTTTGTGAGTTTTAACCTAGTTTATATTAAAATTAGTGTTCGTGAATGTGCAAATGAGTGTGATTGTATTTTTCTCGATGGTTTGACGTTTGTACATCGACATCAAGGGTTGGTTTTACTATTCTTGAATGCGTAGGCGATAGGTTTGGACCTATGCGTGATACGCGTGCCGATTTGATTTTCGTATGCCGTTTCGATCTCGAATTTAGTTTTAATGCGATATGGTGCGTTATGATATGTAGGTACCCCCACGTGGACTTCGAGACGACAAGCAAACGCGTGGCGACGTCGGCACCGGCGAGCGAGGACCAGGTGAGTAGATTTATATCTACGGGGAGAAGTCGGGTGGATGGCGTATAGCACCCCCGCAGTTCGTGGTGATGTATACGAATACGTATACACACACATATATATATTTTGACTATAATTTGTTTGATATTATCGATGATATAGATATTTGGTGTTCTTGGATGATTTAGTGTCGCGAAACCCTAGAGTAGTGGTCGCACCACACATGCACACACACACCCATACTTGCATACTTTCTTCTTTCATTTGTGTTTACGGGATTATATAGTTATGTGTTCACATGGATATGGGACTATGTGTTCACATACGGATTGAGGATGATAGTACTTGGGATTTATGATGAGTCGATGAGATTTGATTTGAGGCCGTGAGATCGGTGATATAGCAGGGTTCGTATCTTAGATACGACATGACGTTGTAGCGGGTCCTTGACGTAGTGTTTCACACACGTCCATGCATACGTAGGCGGTATCAGTATGGTACTAGACGTAGATCAGTACCCCGATCATGATATTTTATAAAGAGGATACCAGGTGAATAGCATGATGAATGTGATATTGACCCGTACCCAGATTGGGATGCCGTACGACGGATTTACGTACGAGCTATATTGATGATTGATCCGCACTCTTGACTTGGGATGCCTGATTATAGATATGGTATCGGATATGATATTATTGAGGCGAGATCACCGACTATACATATACAGGTATGTATATGTATCGACTCAGATGATAGGCGGTTTCCTTACCTGTAGTTCAGCTTGTAGTTCAGCCGTATAGTTTAGTGTAGTTGTTAGATTAGATTAGACTTCTTACCTATTTCAAAAACTAACGAATCGTGGGCATTTTTAAAGACAGCTCAAGGGAATCTACGGATATTTCAAAAACGACGTATCTCTTCATAAAAAAAACACCGTAGCCCCTATTTTCAAAACCCCATGATTCGTGTTATTTCAAAAGGCACCATTTGTAGGACTTATATTAGATTATTGCAGATTAGTTATCGTTGTGTCTAGTATTCAGCTCCCGCACATTATTGTTGTTCGCTCTGCCTCGCATATTTATTTTTCTGCATATTCCATTATTGATATCATGCTGTTAGGACACCAGCACCATTACCGATGATGCGTATGTACCACGTACACCTACTTGCCGGCTCACACACATCTTCATCGGTAATTGCTATGTCACGTACACTTTAGAGAATATAATTGCTTGACTTAGATTGTTAGTTAGTAGTGTTGACATGATATTAGAGTACTCCCCTTATATGCCATATTAAACATTGTAGTTATTACCTACCACTTCATGCATACTGTTATTCAGTTGTTCATGCCTAGTTCATTATCATTGACATATGCACTTGTGATGATTTCTTGAGATTTATGATATTTCTGGATTTCGGGGAAAGCCGCAAAATTTACAACTTATGATCTTTTAAAATATAAAATGTTGCGGTTTTCTAGTGATGTAAAGTGTCGTCCACCATGAGTTTGCTGTGGTTTTGGAGATCCGTGTCGAGGAGTGGAGGAACCGTCACGGGTAAATGGTGGGCCCGATATGGTACCCCGGGGCAAGAGGAATGTGGTGTTGACGTTGAGCCTGGCTGGGGAGCACTACCTACCGGTGATATTACCCGACGCGTCGGATATCCGGAGGATACCGTCGTGGTCTTGAGATGGATGGTAGGGGCCGGTCTGGACTGACGGCGCCCTAGATATTGAGATTGAGATATTGATATTTCGAGACAGTGAGATTTATGTTTTGTGTCGATGCTAGACACTGTTGATACTGATTTTAATTATGATACCTCAGTTTAAAATACGAAGGAAATCTCACTAATTTATGAAAACAGTTTCTTCATTTACATGTATTCTGTTTTCATGCATTCATACCTCATTCATATGATATATTGCTACCTGAGGCACTGACACGGGCACATGAGTTTACACTCGGGTTACATATTTACCCTAGCCATTGTTATAGGCTGCATGTTATATATATTGGAGGATATATTATGATCATTGACCTAGAATTGCGTTATTTATGCGATTTCTGTGCGTAGATGTTTTTCTATTCACGAGTTGGCAACTCACCCCCGTTGTGCCCCAGTTTCTTGCAGGTTGCCGTACAGGTTCATTACGGCTTTGCGGGCATAGTTTCATTCGGGTGATTTGCTAGTAGGTGGGTTTACTTGTATCATACCCCCATTATTTATCTTGTATATCATTATTCTGTTGTATCTAGAATTCCATCAACCAAACATGTATTTATTGAGATAGAGACCAGTGTTGGTTATTCTTTCGACCTTAGAGTCGCTCGTTATTTTTCTGGTGGTTTTGAGTTTCCTTTTGGGTTTTGATCCTCGCCGTTGGCGTTGTATATTATATTGTTTTTGTGATTGTGACCGTCGATTGACGAAGAGCTAGCTCCCGCTTGGGGATGCCCTTTTCTTGATTTCGTATACTATTCCTGTTGTATCCCGTTTGGGGGCCAGTATTTACAAAGGAGACTCTGCCGAAATTTTCAGTAAAATTTTGATGTTTTAAAAACCGCATAATTCGGCTTATGCTATTGAAATTACTTGCTTTAAGTTGTTTTTCCTGCACTCTACTATTTTCTTGGTTTGGATTTCTGGGTTTTCGGTTTACTTAGATTACGTACGCCTCGAGACGTTCGTAGTTTAAGTGCCGGTCATGTTCCGTACTTTCGGGTCGTGACAAAGTTGGTATCAGAGTGTTAGGTTTTAACCTTGGGAGCGTAGGATGACCCTTGGTTGATGGAATAGGTGACTAAAGTAGAGTGACGTACCGTGGGTATGTTCCGCGGCATATTTACGATACGCTACTCCACTTAAGGAGCCTTAGGATGTACATTTCTTTGTTCAGTATTATGTTCTTTCCGATCTAGCCTCATCGGTACCTGTTTGGTTTTGCTGCCACGATTACCGGCAGGGAGAGCTACGGCTAGAGTTGCGGTCAGCACGACCTCGGCACGAACGAGGACTGACCAGGGCATGATTCCGGCGACACCCGATTGTGGAGAGGTGTCTTTTGACTGTGTTTCCGCGCCACGAGCGTTTGGCGGATCGCCTTTATGAGGTTACTCGGATGTGCTGATCGATATTAGAGGATTGAGCCAGTGATAGAGGCCAGCCAGATCTTGATGACCGTTGGTGTGTTGCTTATTCATGATGATCGAGGCACTGTTCAGCGTGCAGACGAGCGAGCCAGATATTGCCGCGAACGATGAGGTATTACCCCAGATGCTGGAGTTAGTGCAGAACGAGTTGTACTAAGAGATGATAGAAGGTCGCTAGTCATCGTAGATGAATGACTAGGACATGTGAATCGTTCGCCTAACCCGATGCGAGGTCATCAGATAGATTGATTCCAGCTAGAGACGACTTCACGCGGAGACGTTGGGAGTCGACAGAGACGATCGAATGTCAGAAACCTATTATTCCAAGTTTAAAGTAGTCGGAAAGACATGCAGGCAATTCTATGGTCCCTCTAGAAGAATGAAACCCTAACTCGACTTAATGACCGTGTGAAAGCCTTTGAACCTTCGGGTTTGCGGCAGTTCTACGGCGCCATTAGTGAGGCTTGGGTTTGCCCTTCTACGGCTGGACCACCGATGCTGTGGTATGTACTCGATACTATTAAACTGTGCCCAAGAGGTTGAGCTCTTGGGGGATTCTGAGGTTTTGACGACTCGATCGGATGGCTCGACTTAATTCGGATGCTAGGTGGTGAGATGCATTCTTGGGGGACTCCAGATACGAGGATAGCCGTTGGAGCTCAGTCCGTGCAGCCGCGACGAGATGAGTCCAAAGCAGACGACATTAGAGAAAAGTGGAGTAAGAGGTTCGCACCAGATCTAGATGAGATGACGTTCCACTCCGCCGACATCAGAGAGGCGATGCGCATGCCGAGGCATGGTACTTGGACTTACCTTCCAGAAGGAGTCGCGATGAGTATGCAATCGTTCCAGAGCAAGATGCAGATATAGGAAAGGACAACGACTTCCGGACAGTTGGCAGAGATGAGACATGGAAGAGACCGTGAGCAGGATTCCTTCCAGGACACTGCTGCAATGATACTTGCACCCAGGATCAGATGTGTCACGTACATTCAGAGAGCCAGAGGCCGACGCCAGTGATATGCTGTCTTACGAGTGGTCGCGATGATTGACCAAGAGATGACCAGAGAAGTGCCATAACGGAATCGTCCCCGTTAGCACACCTGACAGGGCCGATGAGCCGATGGACCGAAAGATTGGTAATTCACAGTGAAGACCTTGACCCAGGAGTGGTCATGGTTACGCACACCAGCAGGACAGAGTTCATGATCATCGACGAGACGTCCCACTAGTGACCACGACAGTTGGCCGAGATTCTTAGAGGATGCACTTGAGCGGTACTATTCCGCCATTATTGATTACGATGTTTTGGGTGATTTATTCGTATGATTTGATTTTGATGATTGAGGATTTACGACCTTTGCACAGTGTTGCACTTGATATCGTTTTCGTGCTTTAGTTTCACATGTTTGTGATATTACGGTTTTAAACAGTTGAGTTGGTTTTGTGCGTATGCATGCACACGATTTCGTTCCTGCACTCGGTATAGTTTATATATGCTTGCAGTGCAGTGATACGCCTTATGAGCACTTAGATGCACTGGACTTCGATTTCGATTATGATACTCGATATTTGTTTTGTGCACCTTGTGCACCTGATTGATTTTGCGCACGTTCGGCGCTTGATATTGGATTTCATGATTTCGTGGGCGATGGATGCACCTGATTTGGATTTTCGCGCATGTTGAGCGCATGTCTTGAGATGCGATTTTGGTGCACACCAGATGCACTAAATTGAGATTTTTCGTGCATGTCAGATGCACCTGATTTTGCTGTCAGGCACACATGTTGCCTACGACAGATGTTTCGTGCACACCCGATGCACTTAGATGTTGTTTCTGTGCGCATGTATGGCACATTCATGGATTTTGATTTCCGTGCGCACCAGACGCACATAGCATTCATGTGCATATTTTGGGGATTGATTTCGTATAGAGCAGTACGTTTTTACGATATTGCTATGTGTTTTCGTACTGAGCAGGACTAGTCAGAGGACAGTACCTGAATATATTTTGCATGCATTGATAGTTATTGAAGGGATTTCCAAAAAAAAAAAGCGAGCTATAGCCTCAGTATTTACCTACGTGTCTGATATGATACGAAATGTTTAAAACAAGGAGACCCTTCTAAATTGTTTCCAAAACGGCGGAACGTACATTTCAAACAAAGGTATATATGTATATAGTTATTTCCTTATGTTAGACGTCCGCCACTATGCAGTGTTATACGCGTGCACAGCGACATAAAGAGATTTGGCATGCATTTCCTTCAGATACTTACATATATAGATTCGATATTTACATGTATAGTTTCGAGTTATGTCATATTGGTTTTGATTTGGATTTGGCGTTGATGTCTTCTCCATGACTCCGATGATTGCGGGATGCTTGACGGAGTTTTGATTTGAGTTATATGCTCATTTTTCAAGCGCATGCGCTACGCTACGATTTGTCTTATGTATTTACAATTTCGGAGCCCCGACGACTTGATGGTTTTTCTTAAATGTTTTAGTATTTGGGGGAGTTTGAATTTAAATTCGGGGACCGAATTTCTCTAAGGGGGGAAGATTGTAACGTTTTGAAAATCGTTTCGGTGAAATTTCGAAAAAATCGGTAAAATAAGGAAGTTTTCTGTAAAAAGTCAAAATACAAATATCTTATTATAAAAATTAAATATACATATTCTAGCTATGTAATTGCTATTATTTGGTGTTTATTGAGCCGCTGGTGAAATTTCAAATTTTCTGAAAAAAAATATTATTTTATTATTATTTTAAGCCGTCACTAATACATTTAATTAGGGAAAATTATAAATTGGAATGAGTTGAAACAAATTTTGTGCATCATAAAACATTAAATAAAATTTTATCATGTGGTTTTTGGAACAAAATCATTTGCCAAAACGGTTTAGAAATTATTGAAGAAAAAAGGCCTTTTTTTAGCGTAAATGGATATTTGGGGTATTGTATTTATCATTTTTCATCACCCCACACCCGTACCCACACCCACACACCCCCACTTACTCCTCCCCATGGCTGAATTTAGCACCCACCATAATTTTTCCCCACTTGATTTCAAAGGAAAAGAAATGAAAGAAAAGAAAAGAAAATGGGTGAATTAGGTGGACTTTGACTTTTCTTTGACCTTGACTTTGCCCCACTTTCTTTACCTCCCTCTCTCTCCTCCCCCACTCCCAATTCCAGCCGAAATTTCCCTCCCCTACTGCAGCAACAGCCCCCCTTCAATTTCCCTTCTCTTTTCTCTTCAAACTTCATCAAAAATTGCCCCAAAATCCTTCAAAAAAATCCCAAAACCCAAATCCGACTCCTACCCATTTTAGCTTAGCCCGTATAGCATGGATCCTTGTGAAAAGAGAGCATTTTGGGAGGCCATGGATGCTTGTGGACCTTCATATATTTTTGGGTATAATTCTAAAACTTTTTGCTTAAATTGTTACTTGTTTCTTAAAGCTAATTTAAATTAAGTGTTAACTTGGATATGTGAGCTTAATTGCAAGTTTTGGATTTCAAGTTAGGGTTTGTTGTGGAAATGAGTTGTGTTTGATTGTGCATGGTTTAGTGAAGTGGTTTAACATAATTAGTTTTGTAGAAAACTAATCTAGTTGTTAATTACAAGTTGTTACTTGAAAAATTGTGTTAATTTGCTAATTGCTTACTAGGTTTTTGAAATTTGTTAAATTCTTGGGATTAAAAATGTGATTAGGGTTTTCTTGGCTTCATTAACTTTATTAAGTGTGGTTTAATGCTTTGGATCATGCAAATCTAAGCTAGATTGTAGTTTGTGCATTTTTGCTTTGAAATTTTTAAAAAAGGGTATTTTTGTAAACTAGAATATTAGGATTTTTGGAATTTAATGAGATTAAATTCCGGAAATTGTTTATACGACTTATTTAAGATATTTAATAAATATATTGGCCGCTACATTCATTTAAACATCATGTTTTGTACAAAAACGGCGAATTGTGCTTGCTAGATTTTCGGAAAAATGACTTTTTAAGTGAAAATGGGGTTTTTGTGAGTTTTAACCTAGTTTATATTAAAATTAGTGTTCGTGAATGTGCAAATGAGTGTGATTGGATTTTTCTCGATGGTTTGACGTTTGTACATCGATATCGAGGGTTGGTTTTACTATTCTTGAATGCGTAGGCGATAGGTTTGGACCTATGCGTGATACGCGTGCCGATTTGATTTTCGTATGCCGTTTCGATCTCGAATTTAGTTTTAATGCGATATGGTGCGTTATGATATGTAGGTACCCCCACGTGGACTTCGAGACGACAAGCAAACGCGTGGCGACGTCGGCACCGGCGAGCAAGGACCAGGTGAGTAGATTTATATCTACGGGGAGAAGTCGGGTGGATGGCGTATAGCACCCCCGCAGTTCGTGGTGATGTATACGAATACGTATACACACATATATATATATATTTTGACTATAATTTGTTTGATATTATCGATGATATAGATATTTGGTGTTCTTGGATGATTTAGTGTCGCGAAACCCTAGAGTAGTGGTCGCACCACACATGCACACACACACCCATACTTGCATACATTCTTCTTTCATTTGTGCTTACGGGATTATATAGTTATGTGTTCACATGGATATGGGACTATGTGTTCACATACGGATTGAGGATGATAGTACTTGGGATTTATGATGAGTCGATGATATTTGATTTGAGGCCGTGAGATCGGTGATATAGCAGGGTTCGTATCTTAGATACGACATGACGTTGTAGCGGGTCCTTGACGTAGTGTTTCACACACGTCCATGCATACGTAGGCGGTATCAGTATGGTACTAGACGTAGATCAGTACCCCGATCATGATATTTTATAAAGAGGATACCAGGTGAATAGCATGATGAATGTGATATTGACCCGTACCCAGATTGGGATGCCGTACGACGGATTTACGTACGAGCTATATTGATGATTGATCCGCACTCTTGACTTGGGATGCCTGATTATAGATATGGTATCGGATATGATATTATTGAGGCGAGATCACCGACTATACATATACAGGTATGTATATGTATCGACTCAGATGATAGGCGGTTTCCTTACCTGTAGTTCAGCTTGTAGTTCAGTCGTATAGTTTAGTGTAGTTGTTAGATTAGATTAGACTTCTTACCTATTTCAAAAACTAACGAATCGTGGGCATTTTTAAAGACAGCTCAAGGGAATCTACGGATATTTCAAAAACGACGTATCTCTTCATAAAAAAAAACACCGTAGCCCCTATTTTCAAAACCCCATGATTCGTGTTATTTCAAAAGGCACAATTTGTAGGACTTATTAGATTATTGCAGATTAGTTATCGTTGTGTCTAGTATTCAGCTACCGCACATTATTACTGTTCGCTCTGCCTCGCATATTTATTTTTCTGCATATTCCATTATTGATATCATGCTGTTAGGACACCAGCACCATTACCGATGATGCGTATGTACCACGTACACCTACTTGCCGGCTCACACACATCTTCATCGGTAATTGCCATGTCACGTACACTTTAGAGAATATAATTGCTTGACTTAGATTGTTAGTTAGTAGTGTTGACATGATATTAGAGTACTCCCCTTAAATGCCATATTAGATATTGTAGTTATTACCTACCACTTCATGCATACTGTTATTCAGTTGTTCATGCCTAGTTCATTATCATTGACATATGCACTTGTGATGATTTCTTGAGATTTATGATATTTCTGGATTTCGGGGAAAGCCGCAAAATTTACAACTTATGATCTTTTAAAATATAAAATGTTGCGGTTTTCTAGTGATGTAAAGTTTCGTCCACCATGAGTTTGCTGTGGTTTTGGAGATCCGTGTCGAGGAGTGGAGGAACCGTCACGGGTACATGGTGGGCCCGGTATGGTACCCCGGGGCAAGAGGAATGTGGTGTTGACGTTGAGCCTGGCTGGGGAGCACTACCTACCGGTGATATTACCCGACGCGTCGGATATCCGGAGGATACCGTCGTGGTCTTGAGATGGATGGTAGGGGCCGGTCTGGACTGACGGCGCCCTAGATATTGAGATTGAGATATTGATATTTCGAGACAGTGAGATTTATGTTTTGTGTCGATGCTAGACACTGTTGATGCTGATTTTAATTATGATACCTCAGTTTAAAATACGAAGGAAATCTCACTAATTTATGAAAACAGTTTCTTCGTTTACATGTATTCTGTTTTCATGCATTCATACCTCATTCATATGATATATTGCTACCTGAGGCACTGACACGGGCACATGAGTTTACACTCGGGTTAGATATTTACCCTAACAATTGTTATAGGCTGCATGTTATATATATTGGAGGATATATTATGATCATTGACCTAGGATTGCGTTATTTATGCGATTTCTGTGCGTAGATGTTTTTCTATTCACGAGTTGGCAACTCACCCCCGTTGTGCCCCAGTTTCTTGCAGGTTGCCGTACAGGTTCATTACGGCTTTGCGGGCATAGTTTCATTCGGGTGATTTGCTAGTAGGTGGGTTTACTTGTATCATACCCCCATTATTTATCTTGTATATCATTATTCTGTTGTATCTAGAATTCCATCAACCAAACATGTATTTATTGAGATAGAGACCAGTGTTGGTTATTCTTTCGACCTTAGAGTCGCTCGTTATTTTTCTGGTGGTTTTGAGTTTCCTTTTGGGTTTTGATCGTCGCCGTTGGCATTGTATATTATATTGTTTGTGTGGTTGTGACCGTCGATTGACGAAGAGCTAGCTCCCGCTTGGGGATGCCCTTTTCTTGATTTCGTATACTATTCATGTTGTATCCCGTTTGGGGGCCAGTATTTATAAAGGAGACTCTGCCGAAATTTTCAGTAAAATTTTGATGTTTTAAAAACCGCATAATTCGGCTTATGCTATTGAAATTACTTGCTTTAAGTTGTTTTTCCTGCACTCTACTATTTTCTTGGTTTGGATTTCTGGGTTTTCGGTTTACTTAGATTACGTACGCCTCGAGACGTTCGTAGTTTAAGTGCCGGTCATGTTCCGTACTTTCGGGTCGTGACAAAGAGAGAGAGAGAGAGAGGAACAATGACGAGAGAGAATTTTGGTTTTTTCTGCGGAGAGAGAACGAGAGAATAGAGAGAAGAGAGAGAGAAAGAGAGCTGTGGAGAAGAGAGAGAAAGAGATGGGAAAGAGAGAGAGCTCGTGGGGCCTAGTGAAAGGTGAAGGGGATTTCTGATTGGCTCGTGAGATGAAAATGGGTTAACAAAAAAATTCATAAAAGATTTTAATGGTTTAAGGAATATTTTGTTAGATGTATGAACTTCTTTCAGCTGTTAAAAAAATGTGAACGAATTTTTAAAGAAATTTAAAAATAATTAGAATTTGGCGGAATACAAAATATTTCAGAATTGCGTCCGGGTCGGGTCCAAAATTTTGGATTTGAAATATGAAAATTATTTGTAAGTTCCAAAATTTAAAATGGAAGATTATGTAACAGAAATACATACCCCCAAGAACGGACGCACGTACGTGCGCGTAGCTATCCAAACACGTCTGTTTCACTGAACGGGACGAGAACAAGATGCGAGGATGCTACCACGGGGTTAGGGGGTATCATGCAGGCTATGAAAAGAAATTTTAAATTATTTTTCGTGACTTAAAAATGTTATATGGTAAAAGATGTCATGCCAGATAAAATGCCAGTATGCGATAAAGTTGAAATTGCACAAGTCTACATAACAAGTCAGGGTGATTCATAAATATGAATCAAACAAGTTTCAAGCAAGCGGGTCAGGTCGAATGAAATGTAAAATTTAAAATACCATTCGCACCCAAACATGATAAATAAATAAAATACCATAGACAAATACATACGGAAACTGGACTGGGTATAAATGAACTCGGGTGTTACAGCACGGACTGGTTAGCTACGTGCCAGGCAGCTGTGGACTGCCGCGAGAAAAAAATCAGGTTTTGTTTTCCCGGCGAGTCAGTTCTCGTTGTGCAGGGGGACAATGGTGCCGCCTCTCACTGCTTGAATTCAACCTTTTTCGCTAGTCGGCTTTTGAGGAGAGGATGTCGAGGATTCTTGGCTTTCGTTAGGGATGCTGCAGCCACAGTGGATTGTTGGACCGGGTTCCTATTGTGTGAGAGTTTTCCGACGTGTTTCAGATGAGCCGGCAGAGTTTAGGGAGCTTGAGGATCTGCTGCAGAGTTGCTAGATAGGTGGGACTTGTACGTCCAAGTGTTTCGCTTTGGGAAGCTCCTATTCTGTTCGTCAGGGAGGAAGACGGCAGTTTGAGGTTGTGTGTTGATTGATCGTCAATTGAACCGAGTTACGGTGCGGATAGGTATCCTTTACCTTGTATTGACGATTTGTTCGACTTGCTCCAGAGTGCGAGACATTTTCTATGTTTGTTCGGGATCAGGTCATCATTGGTTGCAGGTTCGGAGTGATGGCATTTCAGAGTGATGGCATTCCGAAGGCTGCTTTTGTGCGTGCTACGGGCAGTATGTGTTTTGGTGGTGTCGTTGGACTCACCAATGCCCTAGTAGCATTCATGGATGTGATGGACCAGGTTTCTTCAGGCCGTTCCTCGACCAGTCGATTGTTGTGTTTTGATGACATTCTGGTCTATTCCAATGTGTCGTGAGGAACTTGAGCAGCACTTGAGGATTTGTTTTGCAGACGTTGGGAGAGCCCTAACGGTTTGCTAAATTCTCGGAGTGTTCTTTCAGGCTTGATTGTGTTGACTTCTTAAGGTCATGTGGTTACGGGAGACGGTTTTCGTACGGACCCGAGGGAGATCAAGGCCGTACAGCTTTGGCCCAGACTTGTAGCAGGGACAGTGGTTTGCAGCTTTTTGGGTTTAGCCGGTTTTTACCGTCGTTTCGTGCAGGATTGCTTATGTAGCGCTGCACCGTTGACCGGATTGACCAGGAAGGGAGATCCTTTTCTTAGACTGAGGCATGCGTACGGAGTTTTCAGCAGTTGAAGACTCGGGTGACGACTGCACCAGATCTACCTTTGCTTCTGGATCGGGCGACTTTGTTGTTTACTGTGATGTTTCGCGAGTGAGGCTCAATTGTGTACTGATGTGGCACTATAGAGTTATTGTCACGACCCGAAAGTACGGAACATGACCTGCACTTAGACTACGAAACGTCTCGATGCGTACGTACTCTAAGTAAGCCGAAAACCCAGAAATCCAAACCAAGAGAGTAGTAGAGTGTAGGAAAACCATTTTTAAATCAAGTAGTTTGCAACATATGCCGAAGTATGCATTTAAAATCCTAAGTCTTTTCAAAAAAAATTCGGCAGAGTCTCCTTTGTAAAAACAGACCCTAAACGGGTACAAAACCTGAATAAGCATATACATATATTGAAAAATGCATCCCCAAGCGGGAGCTAGCTCTTCGTCAATCGACGGTCACAACCACACAAGCAATAAGATATACAACGCCGAAGGGCGACGATCAAAACTCAAAAGAAAACTCAAATTAACATGAAAACCGTAATACTGCTACGCGCGACTCTAAGGTCGAAATAATACATCACTAGTGTCTAAGTCTGAAACAATATACAAGTTTTGGTTGATGGAATTTCTAGATACAATGAATAATACATGTACAATGGTGATTCTGATGCAAAAGAACCCACCTACCAAAAGCAATTCACCTGCAAGGAAGCAGTGTGCCAGAAATGCCGCTAAGGAACCTGTACGGCAAAACCTGCAAGAACTGTGGCACAACGGGGGTAAGTTGCCAACACATGAATAGAAAATATCTACAAGCAGAAACCGAATGCAAGACATAATCCTAGGTCAATACGATCAGTATAATATAAACCTCAAGAGTAAGTCTGAAGCATGATAAGGTGGCAATGTAACATCTAAACATGTAGGTAGTGTCAAGTGCTCGTACCAGTGCCTCAGGTAAAATCATGTCATAATATAAGGTATGTCTGCATGAAGTAAATATGATAAGGTATCAAATGGATATCAATACACATATATTAGCATCCCATTCCACTAATATTGGTGTAAGGGTATATATAACAGCGCCCTCATACCCTGTTATATATACAAATGAAGTATGATCAATGAAATCAAGGTCTGTACGTGATCAATGTCTGTATATATGTGGATCCCGTCCACCTGTCACCCAATGACAACAAGCATCATGCATGTAAATACCGTAAAGCATATGCATGGAAATATCAGGATGTAATCAAATCATGGAACCTGAGTGCCTAGCATCGACACTCGAAAACATCATGAAACCTGTGCCCAGCATCGGCACGTATATCCTCGTCTATCAGGTGCTGTCACCAAGACTGGCCCTGATAGGTACGTATCATACGCTATCTCGAAAACCCGAGTGCCCAGCTTCGACCCTCGAATTTCTACGTATCCATACGTACATACTCCGGTCGGTATCCCCATGATAACCGCCGAGTCCAAATACTATCACCGGTAGGTACTGCTCCCCTGCCAGGCTCACCGTCCAATATACACGAGTCTTCTTGCCCGGGGGTACCTTACCGGGTCTACCATTTACCCGCAGACGGTGCCTAACGCTCCTCGAATCGGGTTTCATATGCCACTCTCAGAACCGAGAAAACACATGGTGGACGCACTGAAATATCATATCAAGGGAAACCGGGTTTTAAAGACAATACATATTGAAATAGCCACGGTTCCCAAATCCAGAAATATCATGGAAACAACATATCTCAATGCGTACAATCAGAAAGCATGATGTATGCGACATATAAAAGAATGTAACCATATCAATATATCATGCAACAAGGAATAATGATATGCACATATTGGGGAAAGCCGCTCTTTTAAAATGAATCAGTTTTAAAGAGTATCTTGCGGTTCCCAAATCTAGAAATATCATCTATGTATGTGGAAACATGTATGTGTACAAGTATGAGTATACAGTAAGTATGTGCACAAATATAAGTGTACAATGAGTATGTGTACAAGTATGCTATGCAAGGATCGTATCCTGAATGCAACAGTACTATAGTGTAGTGACATGGCAATTATCGATGATGAAGTGTGTGAGCCGGCAAGAAAGTGTACGTGGAACATACGCATCATCGATAATGGTGCTGGTGTCCTAACAGCATGATGGTAATATAGCAATAACCCATGAAATGCAATGCGAATAGTACTGAAAATGCGGAATCGAATAAATCAACGCAATAGTAAGGAATCTGCATCCATATGTAGATATCATGCAGTTATGCCATTTGAAATAAGACGAATCAGGATTTTTAGTAAAATAAGGGCTACGGTGTTTTGAAGAAAGATACGTCTTTGAAAATACCCGTAGAATCCCTTTACATGTCTTAAGATATTCCTGATTCGTAGCTTTGAAATAGGTATGACTCGAGTCTAGTCTAACATCTACTATGCAAATTACAGATCTAAGTATCAAGTCAATCGGGAAGGGTATGGAAACCACCTAAATCTGAGTCGATATGTACGTATAGTAGTCGGTGATCCCGCCTCTGTAGTATCGCGCACGATACAGTATATCATATGACATCCTCAAGTCATGAGTGCGGATCAATCATCAATATATAGCTCGTACGGTAAATCGTCGTACGGCATCCCCAATAGCTGGGTACGGGTCAATATCACATTCCTCTCATCAAATATCAGGTATCATTATCACCACATTACATAATCTGGGGTACTGATCTAAGTCAAGTACAACTGATACCATCTATATGCTGCGTGTGTAAGCACACGTCCAAAGGCCCGCTAGAGATTACATGTCGTATCTCAAATACGAATCATATCATGTCACCGATCTCGCGGCACAAAACCCAATATCATCGACTCATCTCTAAAGTCATCCACTATCCATCAACGCAGTGCAATTATAATGAATATGCAAGGGTGTACGTATAGGTGCAAATCTATTCTAGGGTTTGCGACTATGAGCTACACTAGTTGCTTCTAACCCTAAACTATCCATAATACACCTAACACAATATCCCCGACACACTATAACTATCAAATATAATGTGTGTGTGTATATATATATATATATATCAACTACGGACTGCGGAGGTGCTATACACCATCCACCCGACTTCCTCCTGTAGATATAATCTACTCACCTTGCGTCTTCATTTATCGACGTCGCCCCGCGCTTGCTTGTCGTCCCGAAATCTTCATGGGGTACGTACACATCAAGTGTTAGTGTATATGCCCTAGAGGCCATTACTGTAACATACTAGTTTGTATATTACTTAATGGAAGCTTGGGATATTCACCTTGTATAAACAATCTTGCTCAATATAGTAGTATGCTACTTGGTTTGTTTCTACTTCAATGTGTACATGTGTTTATTTTAGTATATCACCTATACACATTAGTGGAGCCCTTAGGATCTTTTCTTGATTACCAGCGTTGTGATGGCAGTCACACAAGTGGGGGCTGGGTAATCTATAACCACATCCTTATGCAGGTCCCTAGTCGTAGGACTATCGAGACAGGGAATCGATACTCCGGAGTAGACTAGCGTATGCGCTTCTCATCCCAGTGTGGGAGATGGTCTATCCCACAGCCATCAGTACGTCGTACTGGAGATAGTATGCGGGTGCTCGTTGGGTTACGAGTACACTGGACAGGACTCGTCGGGAACTATTGGTTGGTACTATACCTATCGTCAGTTATCAGTTCCCAGGTGAATGAGTACAGCTTAGTCCGCTGACTTGACACTGTCACTTCGCCTCGAGTGTGTTCCCACTGTACTTAGATTACTACCCTACCACGGCTCAAAGGAGTCGTGCAAACAGGTAGTAGTTGGGTGCAGTCCCGAAGCACTTGGAGGCAGTGACGGTTAGACAGGATTCGTCTCTCCCGGTATTGGGGGTTGACATCGCGCTGTGTCTAGGAGAGCCATTACACGAGTAGTCCCTGGCCAGGGCAAGCGAGATATACTGGTAGGTTTCCAGTGTTATCTCAGGGTGTTCTGGGCTTCACTCCGACACGACTTGTACCGCTATTGGGGGACTGACGTTCACCGCCCCCAAGGCCCGCCATGCGATGTATCAGACGAGCAGACCGGACTGTATGGAGATTGTCACATTCAGGCTCAGTAGGAGTTCAGATGGGTTTCACCTCATCAGTCTTCTTGTCGGCATCTACCTGGGGACCATTACGCACAGCTAGTGCCTCTTGCGGTCTGTCGTTAAACCCACTGCCAGCGTAGTGTCGAGTCTTTAGAGTCCCACACAGAAAGCTATTCGCCTTTAGGCAAAAGAGTAGAGGTCGCATGGTTTTGCGACAGGTCGCATGGTTTTGCGGCAGGGTTCGGTCACATCCGTGCACTTGTGCACGTTTAGTGTCCGGACAGTTAACACTAGCGGGCTTTGGTTTAAGCCAGATCCTAGTGTACATTTTGGGATTGATTTTATCTCGTATGTATTCGTGTTCCTCGGAACGCGGATGCGGGTGTGTATGCACAGTTGACGGAGAGACAGAGGCAGAGGATTCTCATTAGGGTTGCTGACTGTTGACTGTTGACCATTGACTTCTTGCTAAACCCTAATGAGAATATGATATATGATTAACAATAATATTAATTAAGTATTATGGTGACATGATTGTTGAGGGGTTGACTTTATTGACTTGTTGACTTTGTTGACCGGTTGACTAGGTTGGATTAGTTGACCATCATGATGACAATGGCTATCATTTCATGCCAAAGACTTTTTGCTTGCTTGTTCTCTTGTGAAAAATGAGTGCATGAAATGATATGGCTATTGTAGCTTAAACCATCACATAATACTTGATTGCTGTGTTTTGTTATGATGGCTTTGGATTATGAGAGCCAAGAGAGAAAAGTCTTTCTCATTCTATCATTTTCATTCTCTCTCTTGTTCTTGAGCTCTCATCTTCTTCCTCTTGCTCTCCCTCTCTCTAGTCTATGGTTCACTTGTCTCATGTGTTGAGAAGCAAGAACCATAGAGAAAAATCTCAACACACTCTTCTCTACTCACTCTAGTTCACAAGGTTTACCAAACCGAGTGAACTAGTTTCTTCAAAGTTCGAAGAAGAAGCCAAAGGTAGAAGCTTTCGGGTGGATCGATCTTCGGCGGAAGGAGACGATGGGGTGAAGCCGATCCGTACACCATCGAGGTTTGAAGACGAAGGAGTTCAAGAAAGAAAGGTATAACCCCCTAACCGAGTAGTTAACAACTCATAGTTAGGTTGTTAGTTAGATGTTTAACAAAGATCCGGTTTTGAGTCCATGTTACCGCCTCTAGAAAATTGTTTTTCACCAAATTCCGCATGCCTGAAAGTACCGGGAGAGGTAGCATGGACTTACAGTGGTATCAGAGCCTAGTTAAACACTACCTAACATGTTAGCATAATAACTAGAAATTCGATCGGAGAAAAAGTCACGAAATACACCCAAAAATCTAACTTGCTGTCAATTTTTTTAAGTCTGTAAAAATAATAAATCATGCTTTAAAAATTGACTCAAGGTTTTTTAAAGATACTGTAGAAAAACGATGCAGAGATTCCATCAAACCGCCGCGGAAACGCGGCAATAGCTTGCTATTGCCGCGGTTCCGCGGCCATCTTGGCTCTTCTCTGGATCGTCTTTGCTGCAGTATATTCAGTGGGGTATTTTGGGAATTTTGGTATATGTTTTTTCAGCCCAGATTTTCCAGAAAGAAAATTTTGTTTTTAGGGCTTTAAAAACCGTATTTTGATCGAACTTCTAAAGACTTAAGCTGACGGGTTTTTATCTGTGACGTGATATTTGTATTGAACGTCTGCTAATCGCTATATGTCGATTAGTGGGGGTTATACAAATCTGTGATCTGTAATGTTATTGGTTTGTGTATATGAATTCATTGGATTGTCGTGGGTGAATAGCCGGGGGTTGTGAGACGAGAGTTTTCTTTTCTTTCAATTCATGTAAATTTGTAAATTGATGTAATAATTATTTGTATGGCCGCACAACCGGGTCGGGATTGTAGCCGTCATTGTATAATTTCTTTTTACTGTTTTTTCTCCTAGGATAGACCCATGGAGGGAGTGCACAAACTACCGGGTATCCCAAAGTGCCGAGTGGCCTACTCACAGAGTTGAGGGAGGTTGCTTCGCTTCGGGTACTTGGCGGGTAGTTTGCCGCACCCGTAGGGGTCTTGGGTGGGGTATTGGCTATTCACCGCGACCATGTAATCTGCTTTTCGTTACAGGCTCGTACGAATTGCGGGTTCCTATTATATCCAATATGTTCATCAGTGATCTGAAATGGCTATCGTTGCAACATATCTATATATGATATTATTTAGGGGTTGCTTATGTTTTACAGCCGCGCTAGCCCAGCCCCCGCTCTGTCGTTAGTTAAGTAACCTAACGGGTAATGACGGGGCCCCGTGGCGAATGCGAATGGCATAAGCGTACGTCATATTTTGGTTGTTTTCTGCAATGGTAGGATTAAATGATGGGACGCATTAAAAGAACTAATGCAAGAATAACACACATTAAAAGAACTAATGCAAGAAAATAAACCAAGTAAAAGTTGTTGGAACACTTTCGAAAAACCACTCGGTTCTTTTCAAAACCAACTTTTAAATGCGGAGCTTGAGCCACTCCTTTTAAAAGCTATCTCGTTCCATCGATTATATCAAGTTCACTACGTTCACTGTTTTGCCAAAACCATTCGTAGCCCTCCGTCGTTTCACATGAATGGTCAATAGTATTCAAGCTATGTTTGTTGGCCAAAGTCAAGGCATAGTGATTGGTAGGTATTGGGTATTCATGTGCAGCATAGATAGATGCATTGGTTTGGAACAGTCGTACTGCCTTGTTGGCCAAAGTCAAGGGTAGGTACGGGTGGATTCAAATTAACCTGGAGAACGACGGGTAGAACTTGACATGTGACTTATGATTTGTTGGCCAAAGTCAAGGTCATAAGAGCATGGGGCAAAAATCCACATCGGGAGTTTCATAAGTACTGAAACTTGCTAGCGTTGCATACCATTTGGAGTGTGATGATTATGGTAGGATTCCTTCAGTTTTGTCACGCGATGATATTTGGATCCCGATCCTACTGTGAGTATATGCTACTCCTCGGAAAATTTCTCACTTAACGATCAATGCTATAAACCAAGTAGGTGTCTAGAAAGGTGTTAGCGGGGCTACGCCCCCAGGGAAAAGAGGTTCTTAAATTAAGGAACTTCGCGAAAGCGTTGGAAAACCTCCCTCGAAGTACCGACACTAGCTTGGCTGAACGGTTAAGCAAGAATTGTACGGTGAGATTGATCCTGACTAATTCTTCCTTTTTGGTTTGAAGAGGGATTCGAGAAACAGTGGGAGCCATCCTGTTTAGACAAACTAAAAACCACTCTAAACTTGCAAGAGCATCATGCTGAGTGTTTCTTCTCTCTTTCCTAATTGCAGCGACCAATCGACATGACTGGATTTAAGTTACTTCTAGATAAAAACATACTGACAGGGCCAAACTACAAAGATTGGCTCAGGAATGTCAAAATGGCAATCACTTACGACAAGCTGGGGTATCTGCTTACCACCAAAGCTCCCCCTGTCCCAGGTCCCACCTCCAGCGTCGCGGATAAGGAAATCCGTAAGACTTGGGAGATTGATTGCGCGAAGGCCAGGTGCCTCGTGCTTGCCTCTATGGACAACGAACATCAGAGGAGGCACGAAAATATGGACCTCGAATCCATATTTCTCCATACAAAAGAATTGTATGGAGAGCAGTCTCGTATCGCAAGATACGAAGTGTCGAAGAAGTTATTTTCGGCAAGGTTGGCCGTCGGATCATCGGTAGCGGAATACGTGCTTAAGATGATTGGCTACATAGAAGAGCTCGCGGACCTTGGGACCACGTTGGAGAATGAGCTCTATACGGACTTGATTCTCCAGTCTCTTCCTTCCACTTACGCCCAGTTTATCCTGAACTTCAACTTACAAGAAAAGGAAGTTGAACTTTCAGAACTCCTCAACATGCTGAGGAGCGCAGAGGGCACCCTACAGAAAGGTAGGGAAACATCCACTTTGTTTGTAGGAGGATCTTCCTCTTCTAGGTCCAAGGCGAAAGCCAAGGGAAAGAAGAAGAAAGCCCCCGCCAAACCAAGGGGCGGTGTTAGTAAAGTGGATACGAAGAGAAAAGCAAAAGCAACAAAGAAAGCGGGGCAGCTTGTGGATAAAGAAGAATGCTTCTATTGTCATAAGAAGGGACACTAGAAGAATGATTGCAGGGCTTGGAAGGCCAGAACACAGGATCTGAAGCAGGTTGCGGCTTCAGCTTCAGGTGTGTATGTTATTGATAACTATCTTTCAATAAACTCTACTTCCTGGGTATTGGATATCGGATCAGGATCTCATATCTGTAATTCTTTGCAGGCGTTGAGAAATCGTAGGTTTTTGAAGGCAGGTGACATGACCCTCAAAGTTGCAAACGGAGCTAGCATGGATGCTAAGGCCGTGGGGGACTATCACCTGGGAATGTCAGATGGACATGTTTTGGTTTTGCGTAATTGTTTTTTTGTACCCAACGCAACTTGTAATATCATTTCTGTATCTTTAGTTTCTAAAGAAGGTTATGAATTTGCGTTTGTAAGTAATGTTGTAAACATTCACCTTAATCAAGTTCTGATTGGGTCAGGTACTTTGAGCAATGGTATATACGTATTAAATCAACCACAGATTTTCAATGTCCAGAATACACACTAAAGAAAGTCTCCAGAAATCAATCAGACTTTCTTATGGCATTGTAGACTGGGTTACATCAATGAGAGAAGGTTGACTAAGTTACATACAGAAGGATATTTAGATCCGTTCGAATATCAATCGTATGCCACTTGTCAATCCTGTCTCAAAGGAAAGATGACAAAGACTCCGTTCACTGGACACGGAGTATGAGCGAGCGAGCTCTTGGGACTCGTACACAGCGACGTGTGCGGTCCAATGTCTACACATGCGCGAAGCGGTTATTCTTACTTCATTACTTTTACGGATGACTTTTCAAGGTATGGTTATGTCTTCTTAATTAAACATAAGTCCGAAGCCTTTGGAAAATTCCAGGAATATAAGAATGAAGTAGAAAAACAAACCGGCAAAAGTATCAAGATTCTAAGATCGGATCGAGGTGGTGAATACTTGAGTGCCGAGTTCCTGGACTATTTGAAAGAGAACGGAATTCTCTTTCAGCTTACTCCTCCATACACTCCGCAACATAACGATGTATCGGAGAGACGGAACCGAACCCTATTGGATATGGTACGGTCCATGATGAGTAACGCTGAGTTACCGCGATCATTCTGGGGGTATGCGCTAGAATCTGCTGCATACCTTTTGAACCGAGTTCCCACTAAGACTGTGCCTACCACACCATATGAGATGTGGTGTGGGAAGAGGCCCCATCTTAATCACATTAAGACATGGGGATGTCCAGCTTTTGTTAAAAAGCAGCATGCGGACAAACTCGAGGCACGCTCAGTACAGTGCAAGTTCGTGGGATATCCAAAGAACTCCAAGGGATATTTCTTCTACTGCGAAGAGGAACAAAAGGTTTTTGTTTCTCGTCATGCCTACTTCTTGGAAACTGAGTTTTTGGAAAACCAGATAAGTGGGAGTGCAGTAGAACTGGAAGAAATTCCAGAACCACAGACTATTACTGAAAGCTTAGTGGAACCAGAGGGTTCAAAAGAACAGGACATTCCTACGCCGCTCCGCAGGAGTAGTAGGCAGTCTCATCCGCCCGAGAGATACTACGGTTTTCTCATAGACGGGGATAGAGAGGATTGCATCATTGATTATGATGAGCCTACTAGCTTCCAGCAGGCCGTTCAGAGCGTTGACTCGGTAAAATGGCTGGATGCAATGCGGACCGAAATGGAGTCCATGTACACCAACAAAGTATGGACGTTGGACGTTGCTCCAGACGGGGTAAAACCCGTAGAATGCAAGTGGATCTTCAAAAGGAAGATTGGTGTAGATGGACAGGTTGAGACCTATAAAGCTAGACTGGTTGCAAAGGGTTTTCGTCAAAGACCTGGTTTGGACTATGACGAGACCTTTTCTCCAGTAGCTATGCTGAAATCCATTCGGATCCTTCTTGCCATTGCTGCCTTCCACGATTATGAGATTTGGCATATGGACGTAAAGACCGCTTTTCTAAATGGAAATTTAGAGGAGTGTGTTTATATGGACCAGCCAGAGGGTTTCATTCAGAGTGGGGGCAGCGGAAAGGTGTGCAAGTTGCTTAAGTCCATCTATGGACTAAAGCAGGCATCGCGGAGTTGGAACATCTGTTTTGATGAGACGGTCAAGGAATTTGGCTTTATCAAAAATCCAAATGAGCCATGCATCTATAGTAGATTTGTAGCGAGAACTGTAGTATTCCTCGTTTTATACGTAGATGACATTCTCTTAATAGGAAATGACATTCCTATGCTACAATCTGTCAAGGGGTTCTTGTCACACAGGTTCTCCATGAAAGACCTGGGTGATGCCTCATACATTCTGGGGATCCGGATCTATCGTGACAGATCCAAGAGGATACTGGGACTCTCACAGTCCAGGTACATCGACACCATACTGAAAAGATTCAGTATGGAAGATTCCAAGCGCGGTAATCTACCGACTTGTCACGGGATCACCCTCTCCAAAGAGATGTCTCCCAAGACTGATTTGGAAAGGGATCGCATGTCTATTATACCCTACGCTTCTGCGGTAGGCTCTATAATGTATGCGATGTTGTGTACCAGACCAGATGTAGCTTATGCACTGAGTGTGGTAAGCCGCTATCAGTCAAACCCTGGGGAGAAACATTGGATAGCAGTAAAGAACATTCTCAAGTACCTGAGAAGGACTAAGGAGATGTTCTTGGTGTATGGCGGAAAAGACCTCCATATCGAGGCCTTTGCTGACTCTAGCTTCCTAAGTGACAAGGATGATTCCAAGTCCATGTCGGGTTATGTCTTTACCCTCAATGGAGGGGCGGTGTGTTGGAAGAGTTCCAAACAGGAAACCGTTGCTGACTCGACGATGGAAGCGGAGTATATCGCTGCTGCAGATGCCGCAAAAGAAGCTGTCTGGGTAAGGAAGTTCTTAACTGAACTTCAGGTGGTTCCGTCCATTGTTGATCCAATACCTCTGTATTGCGACAACAACGGGGCTATAGCTTTAGCGAAGAAACCAAGGTCCCATCAGAAGTCCAGACACATCTTGAGGCGGTATCACCTGATCAGGGAGATCGTGGGTCGCCAGGAGATCGAGGTTCGGAGAGTTTCTACAGAAGACAACACTGCTGATCCACTCACAAAGGCCTTGCCCCAGACTCAGTTCGAGCGGCTGATCGAGATGATAGGTCTTCGATACGCCAGTACATGGCCTTAGTGCAAGTGGGAGATTGTTAGTGTATATGCCCTAGAGGCCATTACTGTAACATACTAGTTTGTATATTACTTAATGGAAGCTTGGGATATTCACCTTGTATAAACAATCTTGCTCAATATAGTAGTATGCTACTTGGTTTGTTTCTACTTCAATGTGTACATGTGCTTATTTTAGTATATCACCTATACACATTAGTGGAGCCCTTAGGATCTTTGCTTGATTACCAGCGTTGTGATGGCAGTCACACTAGTGGGGGCTGGTAATCTATAAGCACATCCTTATGCAGGTCCCTAGTCGTAGGACTATCGAGACAGGGCATCGATACTCCGGAGTAGACTAGGGCATGCGCTTCTCATCCCAGTATGGGAGATGGTCTATCCCACAGCCATCAGTACGTCGTACTGGAGATAGTATGCGGGTGCTCGTTGGGTTACGAGTACACTGGACAGGACTCGTCGGGAACTATTGGTTGGTACTATACCTATCGTCAGTTATCAGTTCCCAGGTGACATGAGTACAGCTTAGTCCGCTGACTGACACTGTCACTTCGCCTCGAGTGTGTTCCCACTGTACTTAGATTACTACCCTACCACGGCTCAAAGGAGTCGTGCAAACAGGTAGTAGTTGGGTGCAGTCCCGAAGCACTTGGAGGCAGTGACGGTTAGACAGGATTCGTCTCTCCCAGTATTGGGGGTTGACATCACGCTGTGTCGAGGAGAGCCATTATACGAGTAGTCCCTGGCCAGGGCAAGCGAGATATACTGGTAGGTTTCTAGTGTTATCTCAGGGTGTTCTGGGCTACACTCCGACACGACTTGTACCGCTATTGGGGGACTGACGTTTACCGCCTCCTAGGCCCGCCATGTGATGTATCAGACGAACAGACCGGACTGTATGGAGATTGTCACATTCAGGCTCAGTAGGAGTTCAGATGGGTTTCACCTCGTCAGTCTTCTTGTCGGCATCTACCTGGGGACCGTTACGCACAGCTAGTACCGCTTGCGGTCTGTGGTTAAACCCACTGCCAGCGTAGTGTCGAGTCTTTAGAGTCCCACACAGAAAGCTATTCGCCTTTAGGCAAAAGAGTAGAGGTCGCATGGTTTTGCGACAGGTCGCATGGTTTTGCGGCAGGGTTCGGTCACATCCATGCACTTGTGCACGTTTAGTGTCCGGACAGTTAACACTAGCGGGCTTTGGTTTAAGCCAGATCCTAGTGTATGTTTTGGGATTGATTTTATCTCGTAAGTATTCGTGTTCCTCGGAACGCGGATGCGGGTGTGTATGCACAGTTGACGGAGAGACAGAGGCAGAGGATTCTCATTAGGGTTGCTGACTTTTGACTGTTGACCATTGACTTCTTGCTAAACCCTAATGAGAATATGATATATGATTAACAATAATATTAATTAAGTATTATGGTGACATGGTTGTTGAGGGGTTGACTTTGTTGACTTGTTGACTTTGTTGACCGGTTGACTAGGTTGGACTAGTTGACCATCATGATGACAATGGCTATCATTTTATGGCAAAGACTTTTTGCTTGCTTGTTCTCTTGTGAAAAATGAGTGCATGAAATGATATGGCTATTGTAGCTTAAACCATCACATAATACTTGATTGCTATGTTTTGTTATGATAGCTTTGGATTATGAGAGCGAAGAGAGAAAAGTCTTTCTCATTCTATCATTTTCATTCTCTCTCTTGTTCTTGAGCTCTCATCTTCTTCCTCTTGCTCTCCCTCTCTCTAGTCTATGGTTCACTTGTTTCATGTGTTGAGAAGCAAGAACCATAGAGAAAAATCCCAACACACTCTTCTCTACTCACTCTAGTTCACAAGGTTTAGCAAACCGAGTGAACTAGTTTCTTCAAAGTTCGAAGAAGAAGCCAATGGTAGAAGCTTTTGGGTGGATTGATCTTCGGCGCAAGGAGACGACGGGGTGAAGCCGATCCGTACACCATCGAGGTTTGAAGACGAAGGAGTTCAAGAAAGAAAGGTATAACTCCCGAACCCAGTAGTTAACAACTCATAGTTTGGTTGTTAGTTAGATGTTTAACAAAGATCCGGTTTTGAGTCCATGTTACCGCCTCTAAAAAATTGTTTTTCACCAAATTCCGCAAGCCCGAAAGTTCCGGGAGAGGTAGCATGGACTTACATCAAGGTATCGCAATTCCGCATTAAAACCAAACCAAAGCTAAAACGGCACACGAAACCTAAAACGATACGATAAGGGGCCTATAGGTTAGAACCTACGAGCACGCCTTCAAAACCATCAATCAATCCTCGATATCGTCGTACAAACGCCAAGTATTCGAGGTAAAACGCAATACACAAATTCAGAATTAAAAAATACGGAATATGGAAACACGAATCCAAAACAGCAACTAAGGAAATAGGCTCCAGATTTCACCCTAGGTCAAACTAGACAAATCTATACATACCAGGGGTCTAATCTATGCATGTAGGAGCTACAGAACCAAAACGAGCAAGTTTGGTGCAGGTATGGCCGCAAATTGCGGCCAATGGGAATAAATTGGCGGCCTGGAAATAGAAGTGGGGGCTGGGGTCTTGGGTGGTGGTTCCTACGTGCCTGCACTGTTAGTGTTTATGCCCTAGAAGGCCATTACTGTATCATACTAGCTTGTATATTACTTAATGGAAGCTTGGGATATTCACATGTATATAACAGTCTTGCTAAACATGGTAGTATGCTACTTGGTTTTTTCTATCTTAATATGTGAGTGTACGTATTGATAGAGCTCTTAGGATCTTGCTTGGCTACCAGCGTTGTGATGGCAGTCACACTAGTGGGGGCTGGGTAGTCTACAAGCACATCCTTATTCAGGTCCCTGGTCGTTGGATTATCGAGACAGAGCATCGATACTCCGGAGTAGACTAGTGTGTACGCTTCTCATCCCAGTTGGGGAGATGGTCTGTCCCACAGCCATCAGTACGTCGTACTGGAGATAGTATACAGGTGCTCGTTAGGTTACGGGTACACCGGACAGGACTCACAGGGAACTGTTGGTTGGTTTGATACCAGTCGTCAGTGAACAGTTCCCAGGTGACATGAGTACAGCGTAGTCCGCAGACTTGACACTGCTACTTCGCCTCGAGTGTGTCCCACTGTTCTTAGATTGCTACCCTACCACGGCTCTATGGAGTCGTGCAAACAGGTAGCAGTTGGGTGCAGTCCCGAGCACTTGGAGGCAGTGGCGGTTAGACAGGATTCGTCCCTCCCGGTATTGGGAGTAGATATCGTGCTGTGTCAGAGAGCCATTACGCAAAGTCCCTGGCCAGGGCAAGCGAGATTTGCTGGTAGGTTCCAGCAGTTTCTCAGGGTGTAATGGGCTTCACTCCGACACGACTTATACCGCTATTAGGGGACTGACGCTTGCCGCCCCCCTAGGCCCGATATGCGATAGTCATGGACGAACGGACCGGACTGTATGGAGATTGTCACATCAGACTCAGTAGGAGTTCGGATGGGTTTACTCATCGGCCTTCTTATCGACAACTACCTGGGGACCGTTACGTACAGCTAGTGCCGCTTGCGGTCTGTGGTTAAACCCACTGCCAGCGTAGTAGTCGAGTCTCTAGAGTCCCACACAGAGAGTTTCCTACTCCAGGCGAAACGATATAGAGGTTGCATGGTTTTGCGACAAAGGGTTCGGACGCATACGTGCGTTTACGTGCGTACGACTTTCGGACAGTTTTTACCAGTCGGCTTTGGTTTAAGCCAGTTACTGGTATCCGGTTATTGGATTTTTACAGTCTAAAGTTTTTCCGTATTTTTACGGATCGGAGGGGCGTTCTCGTAATTACTCGAGAAGCTTCTAGAAGATGTGACTAAGGAGGTTTGTTTTGGAAAGAGAGTGAGTCATAGTGGTGATTCATTCACTTCATTAATGCACATTTATTGCTTAATGACTCATGTTAATGAATCATCACAAGATATTTTGTGAAGCATGCTTATTCATTTCTTTTATTCATTTGTTGAAAATAAGAATGCTTCATAATATTATGATACACTCTCTCTCTTCTATCATTATCATATCTCACATTCTCTCTCCTCAAGCTCTCATCTTCAAACCCTAATCCTTAATCCTCATGTGTTGAGATCAAAGGATTAGTTAGACTAAACAATCCATAACCTTCACTCTTTATCATCCTATCATCTTTGATTAGCAATCAAAGTTGATTAGTTACCTCAAGTTAGAGGTTTAGCTTGGAGTTTCGCTCTCGGGTGGATCGTCTACTACCTAGAGAAGGTCGAGGAGAACGAAGGAGGACGTAAAGAAGAAGGACCGGTTCATTAGGTATAATCCCTAATCACTTATGAAAAGAAACTCATAGAATACGGTTTTTTAGAGTTTAGCTTCGATTCAAGCGGTTAGTCGATGTTCGTTGTTTAAACTTGATAAGTTTTTGTAATTTCCGCCTCCCCATAAGTACTGGGGTGTACTACATCGACTTACAGTGGTATCAGAGCCTCGCTAAACACTAAATAACTTAATCGCAAATTTGTACGAATTTCGAACGAAAAAACGAACCCGGAAAACCCTAGTTCTGTTAAGTTTCTGTCGAACCTAAAATGAAGTCCTAAAATTTTTCTGATGTGTTCAGAGAGCTTGACATGAGTACAGGAGAACACCCAAGAAATTCGAACCCATGATTCGACTAAAGCGCCGCGGAAGCGCCGCGGATCCCACCGATCCGCCGCGCTTCCGCGGCCGAGTTGCCGAGTCATGGGCTCAATTTTTTTGGGTGGGTCCCCTGTGAAATTTGGTGTTTTCTGGAATATTTAATTATTGCTCAGGTTACTGTTTAACAGAGCAGATTTTGGAGCAATTTTGAAGTTGTTTATTCGATCGAAAAATACAGTATTTGCGTATTGGATTATATCTGTGATTGTTTGATGTGTTCGTAAACCTTCCCCAACTGCTAGTATGTCGGTTGGCAGGGGGTTGCACATTTCTGAAATGGTTATATCTGTTTGTGCATATAAACTGTATTGGAATGTTGTGGTGTATAGCCGGGGTTAACAATGGTTTATTGATTTATTCATTTGTTGTAAATGTAATTTGTTGTAATATTATTTTCGCGGGGCACTTCCAGGTTGCGGTCGTAGCCACCGTTGTATTATTTCATTTTACTGTTTTTGCTCCTAGGACTGACCCAAGGTGGGGTACACAGACTGCCGGGTGGGTAGTTTGCCGTACCCGTAGGGGTCGAGGGTGGGGTAAACGGCTATTCATCACAACTCTGTAATCTGTCTTTTCTTGCAGGCTCAAAAGAAATACAGATTGCTTGCAAATCCAATATTGTTTATCTGTGTTCTGGAATGAATATCATTGCGTCAGACGAATGTAAAATATCTATATTTATTATAGCTATTTAGACGTCACTTATGTTTTACACCCGCGCTAGCCCAGCCCCCGCTCTGTCGTTAGTTAAGTAACCTAACGGGTGATGACGGGACCCCGTGGCGAATGCGGATGGCATAAGAGGACGTTATATTTTCGTTGTTTTCTGCAATGATAGGTTAATGATGGGACGCATTATCTATAATGCAAAGTAAAACAAACCAAAGTTTCAATCGTTGGAACAATTTAAAAGAAACCACTCGGTTATTTTTAAAACAGATATTTTTAAATGCGGAGCTTTAACCACTCCTTTTAAAAGCTATCAGGTTCCTTCGGTTATATCAAGTTCACTACGTTCACGGTTTCGCCAAAACCAGTCGTAGCCCTCCGTCATTTCTTATGAATGGTCAGTAGTATTCAAGCTATGTTTGTTTGGCCCTTAGTCAAGACATAGTGTTTGGTAGCTGCTGGGGTATTCATTTGTTGCATAGATAGATGAGTTGGTTTGGGACAGTCGTATTACTTTGTTTGGCCCTTAGTCAAGAGTATACGGATGGGTTCAAATCAACATGATAATGATGGGCAGAACTTGACATGTGACTTATGATTTGTTGGCCCTTAGTCAAGATCATAAGAGCATGGGGCAAAAACATATATCGGGAATTTCTAAAGAAACTGAAATTTGCAAAGAGATGCATACCATTTGGAGTTTGATGAATGTTGGTAGGATTCCTTCAACATTATCATACGATGATATTTGGATCCCGATCCTACTGTGAGTATATGCTACTTATCAGGATATTCGTCGCTTAACGATCAATGCTATAAACCTAGTAGGTGTCCAGAAAAGTGTCAGCGGGGTTACGCCCCCAGAGAAAAGAGGTTATTTAATTAAGGAACTTCGCGAAAGCGTTGGAAAACCTCCCTCGAAGTATCGACACCGGCCTGGCTGAACGGTTAAGCAAGAATTGTACGGTGGGAATAGTCTTGGCTAATTCTTCTTTTATGGTTTGAGGAAGGATTCGAGAAACAGTGGGAGCCATCCAGTTTAGATAAACTAAAAACCACTCTAAACTTGCAAGAGCATCATGCTAAAGAGTTTTCTTCTCTCTCTCCTAATTGCAGCGACCCTGAAAATGACTGGACTTAAGTTACTTTTAGAGAAAAATATACTGACGGGGCCAAACTATAAAGATTGGCTGCGGAATGTCAAGATGGCTTTGACCTATGACAAACTGGGGTACGTCCTCACCGCTACAGCACCTGCTGCCCTTGGTCCCAAATCCAGCAATGCGGATAAGGAAATCCGTAAAACCTGGGATTTAGATTGCGCGAGAGCCAAGTGCATCGTGCTTGCCTCGATGAACAATGAACATCAGAGGAGGCACGAGGATATGTCCCTTGATGGCATATTTCTCCATACAAAGGAACTTTATGGAGAGCAATCTCGTATAGCAAGATACGAGACCTCTAAGAAACTATTTCGAGCGAGGTTGGCTGTCGGGTCATCGGTAGGTGAACATGTCCTACAGATGATCGGCTATATTGAAGAGCTCGCGGACCTTGGAACGACTTTGGATAATGAGCTCTATACAGACCTTGTTCTCCAGTCCCTTCCTCCCACCTACGCCCAGTTTATCCTCAACTTCAATCTTCAAGGAAAAGAAGTTGAACTTGCGGAACTCCTGAACATGTTAAGGAGTGCAGAGGGCACCTTGCAGAAGGCAAGGGAAACACCCGCTATGTTTGTTGGCGGTTCATCTTCTTCCGGGTCCAAGGCTAGGGCCAAAGGAAGGAAGAAGAAGGCCGCACCCAGACCTAGAGGAGGTGTTAGTAAGGTGGGAAAGAAGGGAAAGAAAAAGTTTACAGCACCGGTAGTTGGCCTGGATGAGTGCTTCCATTGTCACAGGAAAGGGCACTGGAAGAAGGATTGCAAGGCGTGGAACGCCAAGAACCAGGAACCGAAGCAAGCTGTGGCTTCGACTTCAGGTGTGTTTGTAATTGAGAATTGTCTGTCGATCAACTCTACTTCCTGGGTATTGGATACCGGGTCAGGATCTCATATTTGCAATTCATTGCAGGCACTGAGAAACCGTAGAGTGCTGAAGGAAGGTGATATGATCCTCAGGGTTGCTAACGGAGCTAGCGTGGGAGCTGCGTCCGTCGGGGATTATCACCTAGGATTGACGAGTGGACACATTTTGGTTTTACATAACTGTTATTTTGTACCCAGCTTAACGTGTAATATCATATCAGTTTCCTTGTTATCAAATAAAGGTTATGATTTCACGTTTGTAAGAGATGTTGTCAACATCCACCTTAATCATGGTTTGATTGGGTCTGGTACTCTAAATAACGGCATATATGTGTTAAACCAACTCCAAATTTTCAATGTCCAGAACACACTAAAAAGAAAGTCTCCAGATTTAAATAAAGCTTTCTTATGGCATTGTAGACTGGGTCACATCAATGAGAGAAGGTTGACTAAGTTGCATAGAGAAGGATATTTGGACACGTTCGAATATCAAACTTATGACACTTGTCAATCTTGTCTCAAAGGAAAGATGACAAAGACTCCATTCACTGGACAAGGAGTAAGAGCGAGCGAGCTCTTAGGACTCATACACAGCGATGTATGCGGTCCAATGTCTACTCATGCGAGAGGTGGTTATTCCTACTTCATTACTTTTACAGATGATTTCTCTAGGTATGGATATGTTTTCTTAATGAAGCATAAATCAGAGGCCTTTGAGAAATTCCTGGAATTCAAGAATGAAGCGGAAAACCAAACAGGCAAAAGTATTAAGACACTAAGATCTGATCGAGGTGGAGAATACTTAAGTGCCGAGTTCCTAGGTTACCTAAAAGAGAAAGGAATTCTCTCTCAGCTTACTCCTCCATACACTCCACAGCACAACGGTGTATCGGAGAGACGGAATCGAACCCTATTGGATATGGTACGATCCATGATGAGTAATACTGAGTTACCGCGATCTTTCTGGGGTTATGCGCTAGAATCAGCGGCATATCTTTTGAACCAGGTTCCAACCAAGACTGTGCCTACCACACCATATCAGATGTGGAGTGGGAAGAAACCCTGTCTAAAACATTTTAGGACATGGGGGTGTCCAGCTTTTGTAAAAAAGCAGCATGTGGACAAGCTCGAGGCACGCTCAGTACTGTGTAAGCTTGTGGGATATCCAAAGAACTCCAAGGGATATTATTTCTATTACGCAGAGGAACAAAAGGTTTTTGTTTCTCGTCATGCCCACTTCTTAGAAACTGAATTTTTAGAAAATCAGAAGAGTGGGAGCGAAGTAGAACTGGAAGAAATTCCAGAACCACAAGCTGTTACTGAAAGTTTGGTAGAACCAGAGGTTCAAGAAGAACAGAACATTCCCGCACCCCTCCGCAGGAGTAGTAGGCCGTCTCGTCCGCCTGAGAGATACTACGGTTTTCTCATAGATGGGGATAGAGAGGATTGCATCATAGATGATGATGAACCTACTGACTTCAGGCAGGCCATCCAGAGCGGCGACTCGGTACGATGGCTAGATGCAATGCGGACCGAAATGGAGTCCATGTACACCAACAAAGTATGGACTTTGGACTTTGCTCCAGATGGGGTAAAACCCATAGGATGCAAATGGATCTTCAAGAAAAAGATTGGTGTAGATGGACAGGTGGAAACCTATAAGGCTAGACTTGTTGCAAAGGGTTTTCGTCAAAGACCTGGTTTGGACTATGACGAAACCTTTTCTCCAGTGGCTATGCTCAAATCCATTCGGGTCCTTCTTGCTATTGCTGCCTTCCATGATTATGAAATCTGGCAGATGGACGTAAAGACGGCTTTTCTGAATGGAAATTTAGAAGAGAGCGTCTATATGGATCAGCCAGAGGGTTTCAATCAGAGTGGGAGCAGCGGGAAAGTATGCAAGCTGCTTAAGTCCATTTACGGACTAAAGCAGGCATCGCGGAGTTGGAACATCTGTTTTGATGAGACAGTCAAAGAATATGACTTTATCAAAAATCCAGATGAACCGTGCATATATAGTAAAGTTGTGGCCAGAAGTGTCGTATTCCTCGTCTTGTACGTGGATGACATTCTATTGATAGGAAATGACATTCCTATGCTACAATCTGTCAAAGGATTCTTGTCACACAGGTTCTCCATGAAAGACCTGGGTGATGCCTCTTACATTCTGGGGATCCGGATCTATCGTGATAGATCCAAGAGGATGTTGGGACTTTCGCAGTCCAGGTATATCGACACTGTACTGAAAAGATTCAGTATGGAAGATTCTAAGCGCGGTAATCTACCGGCTTGTCACGGAATCACCCTCTCCAAAGAGATGTCTCCCAAGACTGATTTGGAAAGGGAACGCATGTCTATTATACCCTACGCTTCTGCGGTAGGCTCTATAATGTATGCGATGTTGTGTACCAGACCAGATGTAGCTTACGCACTGAGCGTGGTAAGCCGGTATCAGTCAGACCCAGGGGAGAAACACTGGATAGCAGTAAAGAACATTCTCAAGTACCTGAGGAGGACTAAGGAGATGTTCTTGGTTTACGGCGGAAAAGACCTCAGGTTAGAGGCCTTTGCTGATTCCGGCTTCCAGAGTGATAAGGACGATTCCAAGTCCATGTCGGGTTATGTCTTTACCCTCAATGGAGGGGCGGTGTGCTGGAAGAGCTCCAAGCAGGACACCGTTGCTGACTCGACGATGGAAGCGGAGTATATAGCTGCTTGCGATGCCGCAAAAGAAGCAGTCTGGATGAAGAAGTTCCTAACAGAACTTCAGGTGGTTCCTACCATAGTTGATCCAATACCTCTGTATTGCGACAACAACGGAGCTATAGCTTTAGCGAAGGAACCAAGGTCCCATCAGAAGTCCAGACACATCTTGAGGCGGTATCACCTGATCAGGGAGATCATTGATCGTCAGGAGATCGAGGTTCGGAGAGTTGCTTCAGAAGAGAACATTGCTGATCCATTCACGAAGGCCCTTCCTCAGATTCAGTTCGAGAGGCTGCTCGAGATCATTGGTCTGCGATATGCCAGTACATGGCCCTAGTGCAAGTGGGAGATTGTTAGTGTTTATGCCCTAGAAGGCCATTACTGTATCATACTAGCTTGTATATTACTTAATGGAAGCTTGGGATATTCACATGTATATAACAGTCTTGCTAAACATGGTAGTATGCTACTTGGTTTTTTCTATCTTAATATGTGAGTGTACGTATTGATAGAGCTCTTAGGATCTTGCTTGGCTACCAGCGTTGTGATGGCAGTCACACTAGTGGGGGCTGGGTAGTCTACAAGCACATCCTTATTCAGGTCCCTGGTCGTTGGATTATCGAGACAGAGCATCGATACTCCGGAGTAGACTAGTGTGTACGCTTCTCATCCCAGTTGGGGAGATGGTCTGTCCCACAGCCATCAGTACGTCGTACTGGAGATAGTATACAGGTGCTCGTTAGGTTACGGGTACACCGGACAGGACTCACAGGGAACTGTTGGTTGGTTTGATACCAGTCGTCAGTGAACAGTTCCCAGGTGACATGAGTACAGCGTAGTCCGCAGACTTGACACTGCTACTTCGCCTCGAGTGTGTCCCACTGTTCTTAGATTGCTACCCTACCACGGCTCTATGGAGTCGTGCAAACAGGTAGCAGTTGGGTGCAGTCCCGAGCACTTAGAGGCAGTGGCGGTTAGACAGGATTCGTCCCTCCCGGTATTGGGAGTAGATATCGTGCTGTGTCAGAGAGCCATTACGCAAAGTCCCTGGCCAGGGCAAGCGAGATTTGCTGGTAGGTTCCAGCAGTTTCTCAGGGTGTAATGGGCTTCACTCCGACACGACTTATACCGCTATTAGGGGACTGACGCTTGCCGCCCCCCTAGGCCCGATATGCGATAGTCATGGACGAACGGACCGGACTGTATGGAGATTGTCACATCAGACTCAGTAGGAGTTCGGATGGGTTTACTCATCGGCCTTCTTATCGACAACTACCTGGGGACCGTTACGTACAGCTAGTGCCGCTTGCGGTCTGTGGTTAAACCCACTGCCAGCGTAGTAGTCGAGTCTCTAGAGTCCCACACAGAGAGTTTCCTACTCCAGGCGAAACGATATAGAGGTTGCATGGTTTTGCGACAGAGGGTTCGGACGCATACGTGCGTTTACGCGCGTACGACTTTCGGACAGTTTTTACCAGTCGGCTTTGGTTTAAGCCAGTTACTGGTATCCGGTTATTGGATTTTTACAGTCTAAAGTTTTTCCGTATTTTTACGGATCGGAGGGGCGTTCTCGTAATTACTCGAGAAGCTTCTAGAAGATGTGACTAAGGAGGTTTGTTTTGGAAAGAGAGTGAGTCATAGTGGTGATTCATTCACTTCATTAATGCACATTTATTGCTTAATGACTCATGTTAATGAATCATCACAAGATATTTTGTGAAGCATGCTTATTCATTTCTTTTATTCATTTGTTGAAAATAAGAATGCTTCATAATATTATGATACACTCTCTCTCTTCTATCATTATCATATCTCACATTCTCTCTCCTCAAGCTCTCATCTTCAAACCCTAATCCTTAATCCTCATGTGTTGAGATCAAAGGATTAGTTAGACTAAACAATCCATAACCTTCACTCTTTATCATCCTATCATCTTTGATTAGCAATCAAAGTTGATTAGTTACCTCAAGTTAGAGGTTTAGCTTGGAGTTTCGCTCTCGGGTGGATCGTCTACTACCTAGAGAAGGTCGAGGAGAACGAAGGAGGACGTAAAGAAGAAGGACCGGTTCATTAGGTATAATCCCTAATCACTTATGAAAAGAAACTCATAGAATACGGTTTTTTAGAGTTTAGCTTCGATTCAAGCGGTTAGTCGATGTTCGTTGTTTAAACTTGATAAGTTTTTGTAATTTCCGCCTCCCCATAAGTACTGGGGTGTACTACATCGACTTACATGCACATCTCACTGTCAACTCAGATTTATTTTTAAAAGTCTCGGGTGAAAGCAGATTCCCAAATACAACTCCAGATTTACATTTTCCCCCGATATCGATTCGCTAAATCCGTATTCTGGGTTTTATCTTCAGGTTTGGTCCAAAGTAACATGCCACCAGGGTTTCTAAGGTCATCAAAATCCTCAATTTCACATTTGGTTCAGATCTAACCTAAACCCTAACTAGAAGCTTCAAAAGTCCATCAAATGACACCATATCGACACGAAACTAGCATGGATGCATAAGGGAAATGAAATACTAATCTAGGGTGCAGAAATTACCTTCTTTGGAAACTCAAGAAAATTCTTGAGTTGCTCAAAGTCCTCAAGATCAGCTCTTGCTTAGTCCGTCGTGTAGCTATTGAGCTTGGGAGCAACTTTTGTGAAATGGGGATAGGGTTTTGATTAGGTTTTAATGGTGGATCTAGGTTGAAGAGGGAGGAGGAAGAAGAGGGAGGGGCTGGAGCAGCAGCTCATGAGGGAAGGGAGAGAGAAAATAAAATGGGAAATGATGGGGCAAGGGTGAAACAAGGTAAAAGCAACCTTCTCTCTCTCTCTCATCATCATGCTTCACTTTTTCTTTTCTTTTCCCTTTTCTTTTATCTCCCCTCACACAAGGTAAATCCTAAGCAACCATACCCCAAAACATGTAACAAGTGTGGAAAAATGATAAGTGCACATTTTTGCACAAAAATACTAAAAATCCAATTAGCGATTTTTAATCGCGATTAACATTAAAATAGCATATAATTAACCATAAAAGCTTAAAAATGACTTAATTCCATAAAATACATTATTTTAGAATTTTCCAAAATTTTTCCATAATTTTTCCCATTTATCGATATTTAATTATAAATTTAATATTAAAATAATCAATGAAATAATATTAAATTATAAAAAAATTCCCAAAAATAATATATTTTTTTTTTGAAATGTTACAATCTTTCCCCCTTAAAAAAAATTCGGTCCCCGAATTTAAATTTAAACCCCCAAATACTAAAACATTTCAGTAAAAATCCAAATTGTTGGGGTTCCGAAAACATCTATACATAAATCGCATCATAGCGCAATGCATGCGCATAAGTAATGAGCAGATAGCTCAAAATCAAAACTCCGTCAAGCATCCCGCAATCATCGGAGTCTTGATAAAGACACAATGTCAAATTCAAAACAAAACTAATATGGTATATATCAAAATTATACATGTATATATGAAATCTGTATATGTAAATAACTAAAGTAAATACATGCAAAAGTATGCGGGTACTGTCCTCTGACTAGTCCCGCTCAGCATGAAAACACATATCAAATATCATAAAACGTAATGCTCCATAAGGAATAAATCTCAAAATGTATATATGAATATCCGGTGCGTCTGGTGCGCACGGAAATCAAAATCCATGAATGTGCCATACATGTGCACAGAGACAACATCAAGGTGCAACAGGTGTGCACGGAGCATCTGTCATAGGCAACGTGTGTGCCTGACAACAAAATCAGGTGCTTCCGACATGCACGAAAAATCTCGATTTAGTGCATCTGGTGTGCACCAAAATCGCATCTCATAATACGCGCCCAACGTGCGCGAAAATCCAAATCCGGTATATCGCAGTTTATAAGTTCACAATCATATGCATCAGTGTGCGCAAATCAAATCAAAACACTAAAGGTGCATGAAAACTATGCTGGAAGCGTAAATCAAATCACTGCATAAAATAGGCATAAAATCACAACCAATACCTCAACGTAATAACTATGCGAAAAATATAAATACCCAGTAGGTGCAACCATGGTGCATAAAAACAAATATCATGAAACTCAGCCATCAATACTAAATCATGAAAACAGAACGCCCAAAATACCGAAATCCAAAGTGACGGATTCGTGATAATCGAATCACAAAATCACAAATCATAAGTACCGTCGTCGGTAGTCCCTCCTTCAAAGTCGAGAAGGTGTCGGTGCATCCAATGCAAGCAGCGCAAGATATCTACTTGCCTCTTGCTCACGGTCTGGCGTCCTCTGTCTCTGGGTCCTTATCTTCTCTGTGGATTACCAATCTCACAATCAATCGACTCATCGGCCCTGTCAGGTGTGCTAACGGGGATGATTTCGTTCTGGCACTTCTCTGGTCATCTCTCGGTCAATCCTCACGACCACTCGTAAAGCAGCATGTCATGGGCGTCGGCCTCTGACTCTCTGAATGCACATCACACATCTGATCCTGGGTGCAAACATCATTGCAGCAGTGTCCTGGAAGGAATCCTGCTCAAGGTCTCTTCCGATCTTGCCTATGCCGGTCTGTACAGAGGTTGGTACGCTTGCATAATCTCTTCTCGCTCAATGGACATCTGTGTCCTCAGCACAGCATTTCTCGGAAACTGGTCGCATCCCAACGCCTCTGTAAGCATATCAGGCTTTGGTCTCGACGGGAAGTAATGACAGCTCGTCAGCGTCTCGTACGAACCTCTTGTTCCGCTTGTCTGTATCATCGTCCACATCGATGTCACGTCTTTATCTGCGCACTGCAACGTTCTCGGCTACGGTCAATCCGAAGTCTCTCGCATGGACTCGAAATCGCGCACTCTGTAGCTTCATCATTCGGTAGAAGATGTGTGGCCGAACAGGTCCTTAGGAACGTGTCCCAACCATCGGAGGAATACTCAATGCTCGTCCGTCCTCGATCAACTCGCAACGCATCTGGTAAGGTCCTTTATCCGAACCTGGTCCACTATCTCGTCGACGATGCCGAACTCTGGCCTGCTGGGTATACGCAATATGACCACTCCTGGGTCCAGGTCTTCTCGTATCATATTCCAGAAAGGTCCTGTCGAGGTCTCTCTCTCAATCCTCATTCTTGCCGAATTTCCCAGAAGTCATCATCCATTGCTGAAGCTAATTCTTATCCCGGAACGGTTGCATATTCGTCGCAATTCCTTCTGGAAGGTATGTCCATATACAACGCCTCTGCGTGCGTATCGTATCTCTGATGTCAGCGGAGGGGAACATCATCTCTTCGAAATCTCTAGCGAACTCTTTTCTTCACTCTGCTTCAATGTCGACTGATTCGGACTCGTCTCATCAAGGCTGCATGGACTGCGCTCCAACGGCTATACTCGTATCTGGAGTCTCCCAAGCAATGTGTCCCATCACATGATATCCGAATGATGTCGAATCATTCGATCGACTCGTCAGAACCTCATAATCCCCCAAGAGATCAACATCTTGAGTACATTTTAATAGTATCGAGTACATGCCACAACGTCGGTGGTCCAGCCGTAGAAGAGCAAACCCAAGCCTCACTAATGGCGCCGCGGAACTGCCGTAAACCCTAAGGTTCAAAGGCTTTCACACGGTCATTAAGTCGAGTTAGGGTTTCATTCTTCTAGAGGGTCCATAGAATCGCCTGCATATCTTTCTGAATACTTTAAACTTGGAATAATAGGTTTCCGACATTCGATCGTCTCTGTCGACTCTCAACGTCTCCGCGTGAAGTCGTCTCTAGCTGGAAGCAATCTATCTGATGACCTCGCATCGGGGTAAGCGAACGAACCACATGTCCTAGTCAGTCATCCTCGGTGACTAGCGACTCACTACCATATCTCTAAGTATATACTCATACTGCAGTAGCTCCAATCATCTGGGTGACATCTCGTCATTTGCAGCAACAACTGGCTCATTCGTCTATACGCTAAACAGCGCCTCAATCGTCCTGGATAAGTGATATATCGATGGTCATTACATCCTGGCTGGCCTATAGCAGTAGCCTGATCCTCTGGTACCAATCGACACGTCCATGAAAACTCGTGAAAGCGATCTATCAAACGTTCATGGCGCGTAAACACAATAAGACGACGCCTCTATGCAATCGTACGTCTCTGGAATCACGCCCTGGTCAGTCCTCGTCTGCGACGAGCTCATGCTGACGCAACTCTAGCCGTAGCTCTCTCTGCCCGTGCAATCGTGGCAGCAAAATCAGAACCAGTATTGATGAAGATAGATCATGAATGAATATAATACTGAGCAAGGAAATGTACATCCTAAGGCTCCTTAAGTGGAGTAGCGTACCGTAAGTATGTCGCGGAATATACCCACTGTACGTCACTCTACTTTAGTCACCTATTCCATCAACCAAGGGTCATCCTACGCTCCGAAGGTAAAACTTAACGCTTTGATACCAACTTTGTCACGACCCGAAAGTACGGAACATGACCGGCACTTAGACTACGAAACGTCTCGAGGCGTACATACTCTAAGTAAGCCGAAAACCCAGAAATCCAAACCAAGAGAGTAGTAGAGTGTAGGAAAACCATTTTTAAATCAAGTAGTTTGCAACATATGCCGAAGTATGCATTTAAAATCCCAAGTCTTTTCAAAAAAAATTAGGCAGAGTCTCCTTTGTAAAAACAGACCCCAAACGGGTACAAAACCTGAATAAGCATATACAAATATTGAATAATGCATCCCCAAGTAGGAGCTAGCTCTTCGTCAATCGACGGTCACAACCACACAAGCAATAAGATATACAACACCGAAGGGCGAGGATCAAAACTCAAAAGAAAACTCAAATTAACATGAAAACCGTAATACTGCTACGCGCGACTCTAAGGTCGAAATAATACATCACTAGTGTCTAAGTCTGAAACAATATACAAGTTTTGGTTGATGGAATTTCTAGATACAATGAATAATACATGTACAATGGTGGTTCTGATGCAAAAGAACCCACCTACCAAAAGCAAATCACCCGCAAGGAAGCAGTATGCCAGAAATACCGCTAAGGAACGTGTACGGCAAAACCTGCAAGAGCTGTGGCACAACGGGGGTGAGTTGCCAACTCGTGAATAGAAAATATCTACAAGCAGAAACCGAATGCAAGACATAATCCTAGGTCAATACGATCAGTATAATATAAACCTCAAGAGTAAGTCTGAAGCATGATAAGGTGGCAATGTAACATCTAAACATGTAGGTAGTGTCAAGTGCTCGTACCAGTGCCTCAGGTAAAAACATGTCATAATATAAGGTATGTCTGCATGAAGTAAATATGATAAGGTATCAAATGGATATCAATACACATATATTAGCGTCCCATTCCACTAATATTGGTGTAAGGGTATATATAACAGCGCCCTCATACCCTGTTATATATACAAATGAAGTATGATCAATGAAATCAAGGTCTGTATGTGATCAATATCTGTATATATGTGGATCCCGTCCACCTGTCACTCAATGACAACAAGCATCATGCATGTAAATACCGTAAAGCATATGCATGGAAATATGAGGATGTAATCAAATCATGGAACCTGAGTACCTAGCATCGACACTCGAAAACATCATGAAACCTGTGCCCAGCATCGGCACGTAAATCCTCGTCTATCAGGCGCTGTCACCAAGACTGGCCCTGATAGGTACGTATCATACGCTATCTCGAAAACCCGAGTGCCCAGCTTCGACCCTCGAATTTCGACGTATCCATACGTACATACTCCGGTCGGTATCCCCATGATAACCGCCGAGTCCAAATACTATCACCGGTAGGTACTGCTCCCCTGCCAGGCTCACCGTCCAACATACATGAGTCTTCTTGCCCCGGGGTACCTTACCGGGTGCACCATGTACCCGCAGACGGTGCCTACCGCTCCTCGAATCGGGTTTCATATGCCACTCTCAGAACCGAGAAAACACATGGTGGACGCACTGAAATATCATATCAAGGGAAACCGGGTTTTAATGACAATACATATTGAAATAGCCACGGTTCCCAAATCCAGAAATATCATGGAAACAACATATCTCAATGCGTACAATCAGAAAGCATGATGTATGCGACATATAAAAGAATGTAACCATATCAATATATCATGCAACAAGGAATAGTGATATGCACATATTGGGGAAAGCCGCTCTTTTAAAATGAATCAGTTTTAAAGAGTATCTTGCGGTTCCCAAATCTAGAAATATCATCTATGTATGTGGAAACATGTATGTATACAAGTATGAGTATACAGTAAGTATGTGCACAAATATAAGTGTACAATGAGTATGTGTACAAGTATGCCATGCAAGGATCGTATCCTGAATGCAACAGTACTATAGTGTAGTGACATGGCAATTATCGATGATGAAGTGTGTGAGCCGGCAAGCAAGTGTACGTGGAACATACGCATCATCGATAATAGTGTTGGTGTCCTAACAGCATGATGGTAATATAGCAATAAACCATGAAATGCAATGCGAATAGTACTGAAAATGCGGAATCGAATAAATCAACGCAATAGTAAGGAATCTACATCCATATGTAGATATCATGCAGTTATGCCATTTGAAATAAGACGAATCAGGATTTTTAGTAAAATAAGGGCTACAGTGTTTTTAAGAAAGATACGTCTTTGAAAATACCTGTAGAATCCCTTTACTTGTCTTAAGATATTCCTGATTCGTAGCTTTGAAATAGGTATGACTCGAGTGTAAGCCCGCGGCGGCACCCCGGCCGTCGATCCGACGCCGGAAACGCGGAAACAAAAAACTTTGCAAATTAGCAAACCGGCACCACCGCGCACTTTTCACCCGGATCAGGCCATTAACCTAGCAAACTAGCAAACAAGAAAAGAGTAGAGAAGTTATACCAAGCGATCTGTGTCCTTCGGTCTTCGTCTCCACTCCGATCTCCTGCGGAATCTCCGTCCGTCAACTTCTCGTCGGAAAGGGCACCACGTAGCCGGAATCTTTTACGGGCTCCCACCTGATGACCGAGGCAACTCGGGCGCGAAGTTGGCTAGCCGACGCGTCCAAGGCTTGCTATAGAATTGTGTAGTGGGTTGTCTCTTGGGGTTGTCAAGAAGTTGCCATGGATGGAGGGATCAAGAAAGAACTTTGGAGAGTAGTGAGGGTTTTGAAGCAAACCAAAAATGAGATGATGATTTTTCCACCCTCACTAAATGATCCTCTCTCCTTCAAATGAAGTGGCCGGCCCTCTCTAGGAAATGGGTGTGGGTTTTGAAGCAAACCAAAAATGAGATGATGATTTTTCCACCTTCACTAAATGATCCTCTCTCCCTCAAATAAAGTGGCCGGCCCTCTATAGGAAATGGGTGTGGGTTTTGAAGCAAACCAAAAATGAGATGATGATTTTTCCACCCTCACTAAATGATCCTCTCTCCCTCAAATGAAGTGGCCGGCCCTCTCTAGGAAATGGGTGTGGGTTGTCTTTCAAATAATGCAAGGAAGGAATATATGAACATGAGAAAAGAAAAAGCCACATCCATTTCAAATCAAAGCTCATCATAATGAAAGCAAAGGAAAAGACCAAAAAAGGATCTCATGATGAATAAACAATCATGATGCCACAAATAAGCAAGAAAACCCCTCCACCTTTGTTATTTGCAAATGTGCAAATAACCTCCTCCATCGAAAGTCCGGCCGTGAAGGAACAAAGGAAAACCGGCCGGAACGGAATGCAAACTGGCAACTTCAGAAAACTGATCCCGTAATAAATTACAGGAAAACCCCGCTACTGCAAATACATTCCCGCATTTGTATTCCCACTGAACACAAATGCAAAGAGACAAAACTACACTATCAAATACTAGGATCCGGCTTAAGCCAAAGCCGGCTAGTAAAAACCGTCTGATCACGATCCGTGCAATACCGCACGTATCTGATCGAACCCTGCCATATCTCCATACAGCCTCTACAGCGTTTCGCCCGAAACCTGAGTAACTGTGTGTGGTGGACTCTAAAGACTCGTCAATACTATGGCTGTGGATTTAACCACTAGTACGTCAGAGGTATAAGCCAATACATGACGGGCTACCAGGTATTGACCAAAAGGGATGTCGATGAGCGAACTCATCCTGACACCCTACTGAGCCTGTCAGTGACAATATCCGTACAGTCCGGTCCGTTCGTCTATGAGTATCGCATGGCGGGCCTAGGGGGTTGGTAAAAGTCAGACCCCCAAAAGCGGTACAAATCGTGTCGGAGTGCAGCCCATAACACCCTGAGATACTACTGGAATACCTACCAGTAAATCTCCTGCCTTGGCCAAGGACTTTTCATGTTCTGGCTCTCCTAGACACAGCGCGACCTCACCCCCAATATCGGGAGAGACGAACCCCTGCAGATCCGCTCAGTGCCTCCATGTGGCTCGGGACTGTACCCAACTAAAACTTGTTTGCACGACTCCTTTGAGCCGTGGTAGGGTAGTAATCAAAGCACAGTGGGAACTCACACGAGACAAATGACGATCTCAGGTCGATGAACTAACCTGTACACATGTCACCAGGGAACTGCTATCTGACGTCTGGTATAATCCCAACTAGCAGGTTCCCGGCGAGTCCTGTCCGGTGTACTCATAATCCAATGAGCACCTGTATACATCTTAGGTGAACCAACTGACACCAGTGGCTTGTGAGACCGGCCACCGCCCCTCGTCGGGGTCTCGACTGTATACACTAGTCTACTCTGGAGAATCGATGCCCTGTCTCGAAACTCCCATGACTAGGGACCTTTTAAGGATGTGCTTATAGACTCCAGCTCTCACTTATATGATCGCCCTCATACTGCGGGTAGTCAAGCAAGAATCCTAGGGGCTCTATCAACGTGCAATAGCGACTCGTAAGGTCACCTAAAGCAGTACACGATGATAAAGGTAAACCAGATAGCATACTATCATCTCGAGTAAGACTGTCCTACTGGGACAGGTCCTCCCCTCAATCATTGCAATCACGTGCCTGTGATCCAATAATTGACTCTGAGGGCACTATCTCCAACAATCTCCCACTTGCACTCAAGGCTAATTATTGCGATGTCGCATACTCACAGCCCGTGTGATACCGAACACCCAACTCCTCTACTAGTCAGTCTCACAAAGCTCGTTTGCGAAACTATTGCGTTCGAGGAATAGCCTCGGTGAATGGATCCGCTCTGGTGTTTCTTTCTATGTCTCTCTATATCTCAAGTTCGTGGAGAAAGCCATCTCCCGAAATGAGCAATACCTGTCTTAGAATGTCTGGATGTCTGATGAGACCTAGCTCATAAGTGAACTCCAAATCCAAACTTCTTAGACTGTATCGTCAACTGAACTTAATCAGTTTCCTGCGCCATGCCTTCCCTCAGTATCTACCTGGACCATCTGTCCAAAATACTGCCCCTCGTCAGAGGGAAAACTATAACTCTGACAGCCACTCTGCCATCCAGGTCACCATGGAAGCCTGGAATGATAACCGTCTCCTAAAGGAGGCAGCCGTTATCATATCCCTAGAACATTTACTTATGTTCTAAAACTGCTTCCGACTGTTTCTCCAGGATTGGATCAATATCAACTTATTGCACCTACTGCAAGAACAACATCTGGTGTGGTACTTGACATCTCATGATTGACTCAATTGCCTAAGCAAGTGATCTGCCAATCATGCGTATCCCTCTCCCCTTTAGTCTGTAAGACACCTTTAGAGAGGGTGACTCCATTACCTGCAGGTACACCACCATGCCAGGAGTCGTCCATTCTAAATACTCATAGAATGCTGTCAAAGTACCCAGATTGGGAAACCACCCAAATCTAGATCTAAAACCATAGATCTAGTGACCAGAATGTCTGATATAATATCCAAGTCCTATGTGGAGAAACCACTGTGTGACGACCAAAGTATAACCGATCGTAGTATAGGAATATCACTTCCTACTCTGTGTAAGTCATCAAATATCAGGACATCACACCCTACTACCTTCTTAACAGATCCATCCCCTATTCTGATGAAGTCAAACCTATGACTGTCACATCAGAAACAGATGATCTATCTCCGCTATATCTGCTTTAGTCTATAAATAGACATAAGCCTGATGTCCACCAATGCTTCCGCTGCTCCCACTGATTACGACAACCCTCTGGCAGAGTCATATATACGTACGCTTCTAAAACCAGTTTAGAACGACGCTATACTCATCCTCCTGCCGGGTCTCATAGTCTGGAACAACAGCAATGGCAAGTCTGGGTAAACAAGAACCTCTCTGCCACCGTCCTTGAGTATACCGAAGTACCTCTCGGGTGCCTGAGGTTACCCACCTTATCTGCGGAGTGGCTAATAGAATGTCAAACCAGATTGAATCTTTAGGTTCTTATCAAATCTTCAGTAATCGTTTGCGGTTCTGGAATCTCTTCCAGTTCTACCATACTCCCACAACTGTTTTCTGAAAAAATCCATTTTATTAAAACTGTGGCGAGTCAAGAACAATATCACTATTGATCTTACAGATGGTAGAATATCAACCCTCTGCATAGCCCGGGTCAACCCACAAACAGCCATTACAGAAACGTGCCTTGAGTTATCCAGAGTCTGGTTTTAAGCATAAACCGGACAACTCCCCGTACCTTAACATCGTTAAGATATGAACTGTTCTATATCCAATATAGAAACAGAGGCACTGATTTAATTGAACCAGATTCAAATCATGCAGCTGTCTCTAGTGCATGTCAACTAAATGGAAGGAGGCCGATCATCGTTACTCAACTTAGGAATATTTCCAATTATGAGTAACCTGAAAGAGAAGCAAGTTCTCTTAATCACTACTATCAACTGAATACCATGTACAAGTATCTACATCTTCGATCACTTTGAAGAATCCCGATGCTTGCAACACCTGGTTCTCTACTTTATTCTTATACCTATAACTTCTCAAAACTTCGACCCTGTGTTTCTACGAAACACCTGTCTAAGAACTAGAGAAGTCATAAGTAAACAGAATATAGTACGAGGACCAACCCCTCTGTCCTCATGGACACTGGACAATATACAATACTCTGTATAAGTCCCCTGAGTCGAATGACTCATTCACTGTGTGTCGTAGGTTGAAAACTGTACTTATGGTTAAGAAGAATTACACCGCTGTTCAATTCTCCTTACCTAACCATCCACTGATATAGGTAAATGTCAAAGACATAATTTCAAAAAGTATATCTCACTCTATAAAAATAGACGTACAGATATATCAATTTGAAATTGGTGCACAACAACGGATATTCAAAACCAAATATTTGCCGACCGGCAAACAACACAGGTGGCTTCCTCAAATATCACCAATTCCAACGAATCCCGATATAATGAGGATGGTCACCTAATTCCCAATAACTTACTCCCACTCATCATCTGTAAAACCATGCAGATGTGAGACTCATACCTGGTAAATACATACCCTGGAGCAAGTGTCTAATTGGGAAATCAGTTTTCTATTTACAGTACACAGTGAAACTGAAACATTGAAATGTTTCGATAGGGTATCCTGGTATTCCTAGTAATGCCTCTTCCATTATCCAGATTCACAACTATAACCGTATAATTCTTTGCCACTTCTCCAAATCCCTTTATATGTCTTTAGTCATTACCTTCTGTACACCCCTTTAAGCCAAATGGTTTTCTTCCTTCCCTACCGTTCGGCACCAGCCTATGGTTTGGAAGAAGACTATCCAATAAGCATAAAGGGTGTACCGTCCTAATCCTAGGAGCACTCGCAACGCGAGAGAATATGAAGATAAAAGACACCTGAATGTACTTTATTCCTATTTCTCCTGAACCAGGATTCATCCCCGAACTGGAACAAGTTCCTTTCGAGTTCGTATATAACCATACGATGGATTATCCAATAAACTGGGATCTTCGTAGTGATACGGAGTGTCCTTGATAAATACAAAGGTGATTTAGGATTGGCGAAGAAATACTTGGTTTGGTCGTGAATAGCAGTCACACTTTACTTTGCCCTCTTACTAATCCCTTGCTTTGTCTTAACTTGATACCTTCTGTACACCGTTTAGGCTAACTGGTTTTCTTCATTCCCTACCGGTCGGCACCTGCCTATGGTTTGGAAGAAGACTATCTAATTTGCGTAATAGGTGTACTATCTCCTAAGCCAAGGAGTATCGCAATCTAAGAAAGAAGGTAAAAGGAAAAGACAACTGAATAGTCATATTCGTTTTCTCCAGAACCAGAAACCATCCTCGAATTCCTTCGAGTTCGTATATAACCATACGATGGTTTTGTCCAATGGAAGTGGACGTTCGTAGTAATACGGGGTGTCCTGGAGAAAAGGGTAAAAGTAGGAGTGGCAATGAGGTTTGCAACTCTGACAATCCAAAAGCCAGTGTTTAGAAGGTTCGGTCAACTTAGTCACTGGGTCATAGTCTAGGTTCGGGTCAATGGTCGCTGTCAAAGAGAGAGAGAAAAGAAACACTCAGCGTGCACTCTAACCTAGATCAGAATAGTTATCACTTTATCTAATCTGGAAACCTCCCACTGTAACGTCAAGTTCTTCCCCAAACCTGAAAGAAGAATTAGCCGGGATCACCCGAGGAGTAAACCAACTCATCAGTGGGAATCGGGATCCAACTATCATCGCATGATAACGTGACGGAATCCGCTCACGCTATCATACTCCATAAGGTATGCGCATATCTGGCAAGTTTCAGTTCTTTTGAAACTCCCGATGTGGATTTCTACCCCATGCTCTTATGACCTTGGCGTGAGGTCAAAATATCATAAGTCACATGTCAAGTTCTACCCATCATTATCCAGGTTAATTTGAACCGACCCGTACATACCTTGACGTAGGCCAAAATAGTAGTACGACTGTCCCAAACCAACGCATCTATCTATGCTACAGATAAATATCCGGCAGCTACCAATCACTATGCCTTGGTGTGAGGTCAAAATACATAGCTTGAATACTACCGAATATTTAACTGAAATGATGGAGGGCTACGAATGGTTTCTGGCGAAAACCTTTAACGTAATGAACTTGATATCGTTGAAGGAACTGATAGCTTTTAAAAATATAGTGACGAAAACCTTTGCTAAAGAGGTCACTCCCGGTGAAGGGATCTCGGCTCTTTCCCCGTAGAATGAGGTGCAGGATATTCCAACTGAATACCATGATGCAAAGCAAAAGTAAACGGCTATAGTGAAGTTATTGCCCTGACGCAAACTTCTGTCCAAGGGGTCACTCCCGGTGAAGGGATCTCGACCCTTGCCTCGTCGACTGAGGAGCAGGATATTCCAACTGAATACCACGATGCAAAACAAAAGAGAATGCCCTTGCAATAACAGCTTTTTGAAAAGTGTTCCAACAACATCAGAATAGGTTTGTTTATCTTGCATTGATCCGAATCAACGCAGTCCCATCAATTGATCACACCACAAAGAACGAAAATATACTGACGTACATATATGCCATCCGCATTCGCCACTGGGTCCCGTCATCACCCGTTAGGTTAGCTAACTAAAGACAGAGCGGGGACTGGACTAGCGCGGATGAAAAACATATACAACATCTACTAGTATATATACAATATATAATTTTCGCTCAAGGCGTGATAAAAATGCAGCAACACAGAAATGTATAGCAACACAGATCAAAACAGATATCTGGGATCCCCGGGTTTCACAGAGCCGCTGCTGAAACCCGACGTTCCCCTAGTCGTGTGGATAGCCTGTGCAATGAAATCCTAGACCCCTACGGGCGCGGCAAGTTACCCGCCAAAACCTGAAGCGAGGCAGCCCCTTTCAGCAACGTGAATGGACCACCCAGCACTTCACGGAATCCAGTAACTTGGGCACCCCTCCTGGGTCAACCTGTACCCCCTACGAGTGCGGCGAATAGCCCGCCAATTCTAGAGTGAAGCCCCCTCCGTCTCAACGCCATGAGATGCTGTCCCGTTGCCTTCTAGAACCAGGCTATCCGTGCACCCCTCCACGGGGTAATCCTAGTACAGAAAGTAAAATATACATACAACGGGGTACATCGACCGCAACCTGGTCGTGCCCCAAAATAATAATACAATCAGGCAGTGACGGCAGTCCACATGTCGGACGCTCGCCCAACAATATCAAATGTACATATAAAACAAAACTGTACTAATACTGCAACCAGGCTATCCCCCACGACCGATCCGCAACAACACAGCATAACACAGAACATCAACGTGAATGTCACGTTCGCAAATCCGTCTAAAAGGGCTATAGCAGATAGACTGGATTTACCGATCGAGTGACATTCACGGTCACAGATATAATGTAAATACTGTGAACTAGCATGTTTAAAATATTCGATCGAACAAATTTATCAAAGTGGGCCCCAAGCAGTACTGTAGCACTTACAGAAAATCTGGGCCCAAAAAGAATGTTCCAAAACCCCTATTTCCAAGTCTAAAGCCTACTGGGAAATTTTGGTGCAGTGAGGACACCTTACCACCGCGAAACCGCGGTCAAACCAGGGGTTTGGCCGCGTTTCCGCGGCCGTACTAAGAGATCACTGCATCAAATTTCACCAGAATTCTTAGAATTTCATGCTTGTGTTTCTGCAATGACCTGAAAAATTTTTAGAGCAGAAAAAATTTCGACAGAAACATGAAGCATAGGAAAATACGGTTTTTGGGGATTTTTGTTCGATCGAGTTATAAACACACTAGAGCAAGCTAGGCATGGTTAATGGCGTGGCTCTGATACCATTGTAAGCCCGCGACGGCGCCCCGGCCGTCGATCCAACGCCGGAAATGCGGAAACAAAAAACTTTGCAAACTAGCAAACCGGCACCACCGTGCACTTTTCACCCGGATCGGGCCATTAACCTAGCAAACTGGCAAACAAGAAAAGAGTAGAGAAGTTATACCAAGCGATCCGTGTCCTTCGGTCTTCGTCTCCACTCCGATCTCCTGCGGAATCTCCGTCCGTCAACTTCTCGTTGGAAAGGGCACCATGTAGCCGGAATCTTTTACGGGCTCCCACCTCATGACCGAGGCAACTCGGGCGCGAAGTTGGCTAGCCGACGCGTCCAAGGCTTGCTATAGAATAGTGTAGTGGGTTGTCTCTTGGGGTTGTCAAGAAGTTGCCATGGATGGAGGGATCAAGAAAGATCTTTGGAGAGTAGTGAGGGTTTTGAAGCAAACCAAAAATGAGATGATGATTTTTCCACCCTCACTAAATGATCCTCTCTCCCTCAAATGAAGTGGCCGGCCCTCTCTAGGAAATGGGTGTGGGTTTTGAAGCAAACCAAAAATGAGATGATTTTTCCACCCTCACTAAATGATCCTCTCTCCCTCAAATGAAGTGGTCGGCCCTCTCTAGGAAATGGGTGTGGGTTTTGAAGCAAACCAAAAATAAGATGATGATTTTTCCACCCTCACTAAATGATCCTCTCTCCCTCAAATGAAGTGGCCGGCCCTCTCTAGGAAATGGGTGTGGGTTGTCTTTCAAATAATGCAAGGAAGGAATATATGAACATGAGAAAAGAAAAGGCCACATCCATTTCAAATCAAAGCTCATCATAATGAAAGCAAAGGAAAAGACCAAAAAAGGATCTCATGATGAATAAACAATCATGATGCCACAAATAAGCAAGAAAACCCCTCCACCATTGTTATTTGCAAATGTGCAAATAACCCCCTCCATCGAAAGTCCGGCCGTGAAGGAACAAAGGAAAACCGGCCGGAACGGAATGCAAACTGGCAACTTCAGAAAATTGATCCCGTAATAAATTACAGGAAAATCCCGCTACTGCAAATACATGCCCGCATTTGTATTCCCACTGAACACAAATGCAAAGAGACAAAACTAGACTATCAAATACTAGGATCCGGCTTAAACCAAAGCCGGCTTGTAAAAACCGTCCGATCACGATCCGTGCAATACCGCACGTATCTGATCGAACTCTGCCATATCTCCATACGGCCTCTACAGCGTTTCGCCCGAAACCTGAGTAACTGTGTGTGGTGGACTCTAAAGACTCGTCAATACTATGGCTGTGGATTTAACCACTAGTACGTCAGAGGTATAAGCCAATACATGACGGGTTACCAGGTATTGACCAAAAGGGACGTCGATGAGCGAACTCATCCTGACACCCTACTGAGCCTGTCAGTGACAATATCCGTACAGTCCGGTCCGTTCGTCTATGAGTATCGCATGGCAGGCCTAGGGGGTTGGTAAAAGTCAGAACCCCAAAAGCGGTACAAATCGTGTCGGAGTGCAGCCCAGAACACCCTGAGATACTACTGGAATACCTACCAGTAAATCTCCTGCCTTGGCCAAGGAATTTTCATGTTCTGGCTCTCCTAGACACAGCGCGACCTCACCCCCAATACCGGGAGAGACGAACCCCTGCAGATCCGCTAACTGCCTCCATGTGGCTCGGGACTGTACCCAACTAAAACCTGTTTGCACGACTCCTTTGTGCCGTGGTAGGGTAGTAATCAAAGCACAGTGGGAACTCACACGAGACAAATGACGATCTCAGGTCGATGAACTAACCTGTACACATGTCACCAGGGAACTGCTATCTGACGTCTGGTATAATCCCAACTAGCAGGTTCCCGGCGAGTCCTGTCCGGTGTACTCATAACCCAATGAGCACCTGTATACATCTTAGGTGAACCAACTGACACCAGTGGCTTGTGAGACCGGCCACCGCCCCTCGTCGGGGTCTCGACTGTATACACTAGTCTACTCTGGAGAATCAATGCCCTGTCTCGAAACTCCCACGACTAGGGACCTTTTAAGGATGTGCTTATAGACTCCAGCTCTCACTTATATGATCGCCCTCATACTGCGGGTAGTCAAGCAAGAATCCTAGGGGCTCTATCAACGTGCAATAGCGACTCGTAAGGTCACCTAAAGCAGTACACGATGATAAAGGTAAACCAGATAGCATACTATCATCTCGAGTAAGACTGACCTACTGGGACAGGTCCTCCCCTCAATCATTGCAATCACGTGCCTGTGATCCAATAATTGACTCTGAGGGCACTATCTCCAACATCGAGTCTAGTCTAACATCTACTATGTAAACTACAGATCTAAGTATCAAGTCAATCGGGAAGGGTATGGAAACCACCTAAATCTGAGTCGATATGTACGTATAGTAGTCGGTGATCCCGCCTCAGTAGTATCGCGCACGATACAGTATATCATATGACATCCTCAAGTCATGAGTGCGGATCAATCATCAATATATAGCTCGTACGGTAAATCGTCGTACGGCATCCCCAATAGCTGGGTACGGGTCAATATCACATTCCTCTCATCAAATATCAGGTATCATTATCATCACATCACATAATCTGGGGTACTGATCTTAGTCTAGTACAACTGATACCATCTATATGCTGTGTGTGTAAGCACACGTCCAAAGGCCCGCTAGAGATTACATGTCGTATCCCAAATATGAATCACATCATGTCACCGATCTCGCGGCACAAAACCCAATATCATCGACTCATCTCCAAAGTCATCCACTATCCATCAACACAGTGCATGTATAATGAATATGCAAGGGTGTACGTGTAGGTGAAAATCTATTCTAGGGTTCGCGACTATGAGCTACACTAGTTGCTTCTAACCCTAAACTATCCATAATACACCTAACACAATATCCCCGACACACTAGAACTATCAAATATAATGTATATATATATATCAACTACGGACTGCGGGGGTGCTATACGCCATCCACCCGACTTCCCCCTGTAGATATAATCTACTCACCTTGCGTCTTCTTTTGTCGACGTCGCCCCGCGCTTGCTTGTCGTCCTGAAATCTTCATGGGGTACCTACACATCAAGGTATCGCAATTGCACATTAAAACCAAACCAAAGCTAAAACGGCACACGAAACCCAAAACGATACAATAAGGGGCCTATAGGTTAGAACCTACGGGCACGCCTTCAAAACCATCAATCAATCCTCGATATCGTCGTACAAACGCCAAGTATTCGAGGTAAAACGCAATACACAAATTCAGAATTAAAAAATACGGAATACGGAAACACGAATCCAAAACAGCAACTAAGGAAATAGGCTCCAGATTTCACCCTAGGTCAAACTAGACAAATCTATACATACCAGGGGTCTAATCTATGCTTGTAGGAGCTACAGAACCAAAACGAGCAAGTTTGGTGCAGGTATGGCCGCAAATTGCGGCCAATGGGAATAAATTGGCGGCCTAGAAATAGAAGTGGGGGCTGGGGTCTTGGGTGGTGGTTCCTAGGTGCCTGCACATCTCACTGTCAACTCGGTTTTATTTTGAAAAGTCTCGGGTGATAGCAGATTCCCAAATACAACTCCAGATTTACATTTTTCCCCGATATCGATTCGCTAAATCCGTATTCTGGGTTTTATCTTCAGGTTTGGTCCAAAGTAACATCCCACCAGGGTTTCTAAGGTCATCAAAATCCTCAATTTCACATTTGGTTCAGATCTAACCTAAACCCTAACTAGAAGCTTCAAAAGTCCATCAAATGACACCATATCGACACGAAACTAGCATGGATGCACAAGGGAAATGAAATACTAATCTAGGGTGCAGAAATTACCTTCTTTGGCAACTCAAGAAAATTCTTGAGTTGCTCAAAGTCCTCAAGATTAGCTCTTGCTTAGTCCGTCGTGTAGCTATTGAGCTTTGGAGCAACTTTTGTGAAATAGGGATAGGGTTTTGATTAGGTTTTAATGGTAGATCTAGGTTGAAGAGGGAGGAGGAAGAAGAGGGAGGGGCTGGAGCAGCAACTCATGAGGGAAGGGAGAGAGAAAATAAAATGGGAAATGATGGGGCAAGGGACAAACAAGGTAAAAGCAACCTTCTCTCTCTCTCTCATCATCATGCTTCACCTTTTCTTTTCTTTTATCTCCCCTCACACAAGGTAAACCCTAAGCAACCATACCCCAAAACATGTAACAAGTGTGGAAAAATGATATGTGCACATTTTTACACAAAAATGCTAAAAATCCAATTAGCGATTTTTAATCGCGATTAACACTAAAATAGCATAAAATTAACCATAAAAGCTTAAAAATGACTTAATTCCATAAAATACATTATTTTAGAATTTTCCAAAATTTTTCCATAATATTTCCCATTTATCGATATTTAATTAAAAATTTAATATTAAAATAATCAATAAAATAATATTAAATTATAAAAAAATTCCCAAAAATAATATTTTATTATTATTTTTTTTGAAATGTTACAGTTATCTCTTAGGCTTCCCGACAGTTGGAGGAAGTACGAGCTGGATATCCCACTCATCATCTGAAGATGACCGAGGTGGTTTTGCGTTGAAAATTGGGGACACTACTTGTGTGGAAAGTCGTGCCAGATTTTCACGGACCACCAGAGCTTTGTGTACATCTTCCTGCAGCGGGGTTTGATTGTTGAGACGGTCTTCTGCAGATTTACAGTTTTTGTGCAATCGTGGAGTATAGCTTAAGTTCGCCTCTGTTGAGGGGACAGCTTGCTCATGTCCGCGCCCGTCCACCTGAATTGTTCGTGAGGCACAGCCCGCCGATGCTCGTTTGTCTGAGATTCTAAGTATGTTCGGCTGGGTAAAGATTCGGAGTTCTGATTTGTGACCAGGGTGTGCTACGTTACGGACTCGTTGGTGTGTACCTGATACTGATAGGTAGAGACGCAAGGTCCCAGAGCAGGCACATCGTGTTAGTTATATGTATGCCCTAGAGGCCATTACTGTACATAGGAGGTATATTGTAGTGGATGCTGGGACATATATAGGGAGGACTTTCTTGCTCGACATGATAGTATGCTATCTGGTTACTCTCTACCTTAACGTGTATACTGATTGTCTCTCTGTTACATGTTGGTAAAGCCCTTAGGATGTGTACTTGACTACCTAGACTATGATGCGGATCATACTAGTGGGGACATGGTAGTCTATAAGTACATCCTTCAAGGTCCCTAGTCGTGGGTGTATCGAGATGGGGCATCGATATACCAGAGTAGACTAGCGTATACCTTCTCGACCCATACAGATGGGCGATGGATGATCCCATATCCATTGGTGTTTGACATCAGAGATGATATACGGGTGCTCAGTGGAGACTGGGTACACTGGACGGACTCGCTGAGAACTCCCAGATGGTATTATACCTTATGTCAGATGGCAGTTCTCTGGTGACACTGGTACAGGTTAGTCTGTTGACCCGAGATCGTCATAGAGTCCTGTGTGATTCCCACCGTGCTTTGATTTCCACCTTACCACGTCCAAGAGGGAGTGCAAAATGGTGGCTTTTGGGTACAGTCCCGAATCACATGGAGGCAATGAGCAATAGGAGGGGATTCGTCTCTCCCGGTATAGGGAGTTGATGTTGCGCTGTGTTCGATTGGCTATAACCGGAAATCCCTGGCCAGGGTTGCTGAGATTTACTGGTAAGTGTTACCAGTAGTTTCTCGAACTGTTATAGACCTCATATCGACACGACTTATCGAGCTATTGGGGTCTAACGTTTACCACCCCTAGGCGAGATATGCGACATATAAGATGAACAGACCGGACTGTAAGGTAAGTGTTACTGGTTGGATTCACAGGAGTGTGAGCGGGCTTGCTCGTCGATCTTCTGATCGCTCAATACCCGGGTGGCCGTTACGTTTAGCAGACCGCTTGCGGCTTGTGGGTGTTTGATATGATCATCACCTGCTGCCGGCATATTGACGAGTCTTTAGAGTCCTACACAGAGGTTTCCTGGCTCAAGCGAAACGAAATAGGAGCGCATATGAGATATGTGCGGGACCGAGAATAATGCGTGTATGTGATACCGTATTCTATTCTCGCGATGAATGTATCAATTGGTTGTATGCGATATAACCTAGTTATCGAATCAAGGATTGATTCGATAAGCCAATACATTGGATATTAGTCGGTTATATGCGATATGACCAGATCGTTAAATCAAGTATTGATTTAATGATTTAATGCATAATTATATATTTGATATATTACTTTGCATTAACTAGTATTTGTTCACTTTAAATGGATTTTCAAACTTGAATTACACAAGTTGTATATGTGATATACTTTTGTGCACTTGTTTGTATCATGTTTGATGATACATGCAAACTTGGGTTTGTGTAAAGAATTAACCATGGTTATGTTAATGATTAGGGTTTTGATTTAGTCACTTATTTATTTATCTATTTATTTTGGAAAAAGAAAACAAAATGGTTGCTTTCAAACATGAAGCTTCTTGATGCTTCATGCATCTTTGACTACGTGACCATTCTTGTCTTCTTCTCCTAACCCTAACCATTCAACTAACCTTAGTTAATTCTCTACACTAAACCATGGTTGAATATATGATAAGTATCATTTTATTTTCTATACACTTATCATATTCTTTCTTCTTCTTCTTGTTCATCAACAAGAAGAAAAGCTTGCCTCCATCAATGGCAACTTGAGAAAAAGAGTGAGAAATCCAATTCTAAAGTGAACCCACTTCCTATTTCTTCATCCTCTACCACTTGCCAAGTAGTATAGGGTGTTTTCTTCACAAGTTTCATGACTTGGTGAAGTTGGAGCTTGATCTTGTGTTGGCTCGACGTAGATCATCTTCGGCATCGAAGTCGACGACCTAGCCCGCCCATTTCTCCGATGAAGCCGATGCTAGAGCCCGTGATCCGATGATCGCAGCGAGGGGAATTCATCACGGAGCTATGGAGGTGGAGGACCGGATCTACAAAGGTTGTATTTCCGTTCACTTCTTAGTAAAGTTGTTTACTACATGCTTGCATCGCCTTACATCTAGTTAACGATCCGTATTAGGGTTTGTAAGCACATGAATTTTTTTGAAATTGGCATGGTTGATGCCTTGTGAGACCTCATTAGTGTGCCTAGGAACCCTACAGTGGTATCAGAGCTTAGCTAGAGCCTTAGGCGATGCGTAGACGGAGTTAGAAGTCCGATCGAACCGAAACCCTAACTCCAAAATGCTCTCTGGACATTTTCTAAATACTCGGTTTTTTCCAGATTAAAAATGCTTAAAAAATTCAGTAGGAAATTCTAAGAATTACGGTGCAAAAACGAGCAAATGATACTCCCAAAGAGCGGAGGAACCGCGGCAGAAGCATAGCTTCTGCGGCGGTTCCGCGGCCAATATGTCTCTTCAGTCAACTATTGTTGCACAGTAACATCTCTATTTTAATGCTGAGTTTTCTGGGAATTTTTAATATTTACTCAAGAGTTGAGTTTTCTGGGTTGTATTGGGAGTTCGTAGATTCGATCGGATTATCAAACTTTATCTATGTGTTTTCCGGATAATTTGTTGAATATGTTAAAAAGTTCGACCATATGTTAAAAAGTTCGACCGGATATAAATACCCAATTTTTCCCCTGTCGGGAAATTTCCAAGTGTTGGATCTTTCCGTGGTTTAACAACGTTCTAAGTAGTGCAAGTAACGCGATGGACCCTCTAGAAGACAACAAACCTTAACTCGATTATGTGACCGTCTTGAACTGCCCTTTGAACCTTCGGGTTTGGGGCAGTACGGCGTGCCACATGTGAGGCGTTGGTTTGACCCTTCTACGGCTGGACCATTGGTACTGAGGCATGAACTGGATGTTTTTTAAACCTATTTCATGTGTTGATTTGTTTCGGGAAAACTTGGGTGTTTGAATGTTCGATCGGAAAGTTTAACATTTTCTATTTTTCTGGAATGGGATACAATATTTGGAATCCACAAGCAGTTATGCGATAACTGATTTGAATGTTATAAACATAGCACTTTAGTCTCACTTGATCGGTTGCCACGGAATTTTGATGCGATCAAAAGTCCGTCGCAATCACGTAGCGTACGCGGATACTCACCGGATAAACTTAGTAGACAGCTACACCCCATATCCCCGACCAAGTGACTGTAGGAGAACCCCGTCGCCGAAAGCATCCGTTCGGGTGCTCGCGGCAGCGGTGTTCCGCCTTGGTGCACTTCGTCGACGGTATCGGGGGTGCGGCCGTCTACTGAAGTTTGCGACGAGCATTCGATCAGGATGTCGGGAATCTTGTTGAATTGCCCGACTTGATATTGAAAAGAGTTTTCGATAATGAGACTAAAATACGGGGTTTATAATTGTTAGGCATGCGATGTCTAAGGAATTCATATGGTCAGGCATGCGATGTCTGAGGAGGTTGCAGATTCCAACTGTTGTAGTTTTACACTTTCTTTTCTGTGACCGTAAGTGTAATATGTGATATCGCCGGTTTCGTTGCTATATGTCAACAACAATTGGGATGGGCATATTTACTTACGTTGTTGACATGTGATGTTATGTGTTGCTGGATATGTTATATTGGATCGTCGTGTTTGAATAGCCGGGGGTTTTTATGTGAGATGAGTGTTTTTCATTTTCATTCATGTAAAAACTTGTATGTAATATTCTTTTATTGGGGCACTTCCAGGTTACGGAAGATGTCACCCTTTGTATATTATTTACTTTTCCGCACTAGGATAGACCCAAGGAGGAGGGCACAAGTAACCGGGTTCTGGAGTCCAGAGGGAGACCAACTCGAGGAGTCGAGTCCGGGTCTCCTAACTCTAGAATTGGTAGGGTTGCTTGCCGCTCTCGTAGGGGTCTAGGGGTGTGGGTTTGGCTATTCATCGCGACCGTGGAATCCGTGTTTTATACTGGCTCGTATTGAAAACACGGACGTCCTAGTATATCCAATATTTCATATGATTCTTCTGCTGCGATATCTGTGATGTGATCATTTGATATGTTCTGTGATAAATACTGTATATAGTATATATGATATATTATATAGACGTTACTTATGTTTTGCACTCGCTCTAGCCCTGCCCCGCTCTGTCGTTAGTTATCTAACCTAGCGGTGCACGAGGGGACATCGAGGCGAATGCGGATGGCATAAGTGTACGTCGTATTTATCTGTGATGTTTAGGTAACTTAAATGATGGGACTTCATTAATGTGATTAATGAAAGAAAAGAAACCTAAGATGTTGTGGAATAGAATTTCAAAAATAAAACAGGTAACTACAGTTCTTGCTTTGCATCGAGGTGTTCCTTGTAGAACATCCTGCACCTTATTCGATAAGGAAAGGACCGAGATCCCTTCACCGGGAGTGACTCCTTTAGTAATAACTGGCAGATGCTACAACCCACGGTTTGTCTTTTGATTGCTCCTATAGTTTCTGCTTTGCACAGTGATATATATGATATATCCCGCACCTTATTCGACGAGGAAAGGGCCGACGATCCCTTCACCGGGAGTGACCCCTTTAGCAAAACTAGAAAAGCCTAAAAAATACTCCATTTTAAAATCATTTGATTCTACAACGATATCAAGTTCATTACGCAATAGGTTTTAAGAAAAACCTGTCGTAGCCCTCCGTCATTTCAGATAAGTTGTATATAGTATTCGTGCTACATTTGTTGGCTTTCGTCAAGGTGTAGTGTGCGGTAGCTATATGCTGCTTATCTGCTGCATACGATGCGATTGGATTAGGGTAGTCGTGCGGCTTTGTTGGCTTTCGTCAAGGGTCGTGCGGGTGGGTTTAATTCAATCAAGAAATGTTCGGGTTGAACTTGACTAGCGGGCTATGGTTTGTTGGCTTTCGTCAAGGTCATAGCACGTTAGGGGAAAAATTATCGGGAATTTCAAGTGTTGAAATTTGCAATGAGATTGCATACCTTCTATGAGATAGCTGGATCCCGATACCCGCTGCGAGTAATTGTTACTCCTGGGAGAGTTTTACACATTACAATTAGCCGATCAAGTAGGTGTCTAGAAAGGTGTTAACGAGGTTACGCCTCTGGGAAAACGAGGTTTACATTAATTAGGTCCGTGCGAAAGCACGGGGCACCTCCCTCAAAGTACCGACACTGGCCTGGCTGAAAGATTGGCGAACTTGTAGCGTGTAATTAATCCCGGCTAGTCTTTCCTTTTAGGGTTTGAAGGAAGATTTGATAAAAACAGTGGGAGCCATCCTGATTAGATAAAATAATAACCAATCTGATCTTGCAAGAGCATACGCTGAGTGTTTTCTTCTTTCTCTCTCCTGGTAGCGACCATATCACGCCTTAACCAAGATAATATTACGGATATATTGACCGAACCCACTTGTTATACTGAGCTGGGGAACGTTGGTCCCGCTCCAACTTATAATTGTTATAAGACAGAGCAGGAAATTGGGGAATACCAGATTTCCCATGCCGCCCAAACGAAGAAAGTACATATGATGCATCTTCTTCGGGTGTGTTAGTTACATAGAACTGTTTCTCAGTGTCCTTTACGTCCTGGGTATATGATACCGGATCAGGATCCCGCATATGTAATATGTTACATAGGCTACAGATAGGTAAAGAACTGAGAACGGGTGATAAGTTTCATGAGGCAGAAAACGGGGCAAGAGTTGCAGCCAAGTCTGTCGATCACTGTCACCCTGTATTACCAATACATTGATTCTGAACGAATGTTATTAGATACCGAACCTGATATACAAAATCATATCAGTCTCTTTATTAGTAAAGAAATGATAAAATTTTGTATTGATGGATAATGTTTTGAACATTTCCTATATCAAAAGTTGATCGGTTCAGGCACGTTATCTAAAAGCATTGATGTTCTAAATCAAACTACAGTTCCTAGTATACAGAATACACACAAGAGGAAGAGTTCAGAAATGAATGAATCCTTCTTGAGGCATTGTAGACTAGGTCTTATTAATGCGACCCGACTGGATGAAGTTACATTTAGATGCATATTTAAATTAGTTTGAATTTACATCTTGTGAAACTTGCCAGTCATGTCACAAAGATAAGATGACCACAGCTCCGTTTACTAGAAACATAGAAAGAGTTAGTGAACTCTTGGGACTGATACATGATGATGTATGTAAGGTCCCCTGTATACACATGCCAGGACCGGTTCTTTGTACTTCATTACATTCTCTGATAATCTCTCGAGATTCAGACATATGTTCCTGTTGAAACACAAGTCCGAACCTTTTGAGAAATTCACAGAATATAAGTTAGAAGTAGAGAACCAAAATACGGGTATAAGTATTATGTCCTTTGATGTGATCGAGGAGGAGAATACTTGTGCATGGAATTCCTGGACTATTCTAATGGAGAATGAGATTCTCTCTCAGCATTACTCCTCCGTATACACCATAGCACGATGGTATATCGGGACGGAGCAATCACACCCTATGTGATAAGGTGTGCTCTATGATGAGTACTACTGAGTTACCTATTTCCTTTTGGGAGTTATGCACTTATGAAGTTGCATACCTATTGAATAGGGTCCCGATCAAATCAGTTGCCTACCACTTCATATGTGATATGGAAAGGGAAGAGCCCATATCTTAAAATAGTTAAGATTTGAGGTTGTCCGGCCTTTGTCTAAAAGCAAAATCCGGACAAGCTCGAGGCAACGTCTGTTATGTAGAACTGGAAATGTTCCAGCTATACAAACTGCAGCTGATGATTTGACAGAACCAAAGGATTCAGTAGATTCCAACGAACCTCAGCCTCTCCGCCGATCTAGTAAGGTTCCTCACCCACCTGAGAGTTACTTCGGTTTCTCTATGACAGTGGGAGCGGGGATTTCATCATGAGATGATGACCTAACCAGTTTCGAGCTGGCCATCAAGAGTAGGGACTCTGTAAGAATGGCTGGATGCTTAGCAATCTGAGATGGAATCCATGTACACCAGCAAAGTATGGACTTTGGCTGCTATATCTGAAGGGTTAAATCCCCATCAGGAGCAAGTATATCTTGAGAAGATTACTTGGTGTAGATGGAAAAGTTGAGACTTTCAAAGCTAGACTTGTTAAAGGTTTTCGTCATCGACCAGGCATGGATAATGATGAAACCTTTTTCCAGTGGCTATGCTTAAGTCTATCCAGATCCTACTTGCCACGGCTACATACCATGGCTACGATATCTGGTGGTTGGGTGCCATGACTGCTTTTCTAAATAATGATTTAGAAGAGAACGTCTATAAGAACACAACCAGAGGGCTTCGTAAACAGTGGGAGCAGCGGAAACGCGTGCAAGATGTTTTATTTGATAAAGCAGGCATCGCGGAGTTGGAACGTCTGTTTTGATGTAGTAGTCAAAGAGTTTGACTTCATCAAAATGGTAGATGAACCTTGTATATACAAAAAGGTAGTAGGGAGTATGGTGGTGATCCTCGTAGAGTACGTGGATGACATACTCTTGATAAGAAAGCAGTTTCCTATGCTACGCTCGGTCAATCTCCGCTTATCAAAATGATTCTCCATATAGGATCAAAGTGATACCTCCTAAATCCTGGATTTTGGATCTATGAGATAGATCTAATTGGATATTAGGATACTCACTAGTTGTAGTGAGATGGTATCAATCGATCCTGGGGAGAATCACTGGAAAGGTTCGAGGGTGATAAATACGACTGAATGTCAGTCACATGTATTGTCTTTACCCTCAGTAAAGGGACGGTATGTTGGAAGAGTTCCAAGCTAGATACCGTGGCATACTAGACGATAAAGGCTGGATACATCGCTACTTAAGATGCTACCAAAAAGGCAGTCTGGATGTATTTTTGTTCATGAGATGAACTTAGTTCCTCCCATTGTGTGACAATGGAGTTGTGGCTTATGCCAAGGAACGCCTGTCCTATCAGTGATCCAGACGTATTCTGAGGCAGCATCACCTGATCATGGAGATAGTTGATCTCTAGGATGATCGAGGTTAGGAGAGCAGACTCAGAGGATAACACGGCGGATCCACTCACGAAGGCCTATTCCCAGAGAGAGACTTTTATGGGATGGTTGAGTATGAGATAATACAACCACTGCTACAGATGGCCCTAGTGCAAGTGGGAGATTGTTAGTTATATGTAAGCTCTAGAGGCCATTACTGTACATAGGATGTATATTGTAGTGGATGCTGGGACATATATAGGGAGGACTTTCTTGCTCGACATGATAGTATGCTATCTGGTTACTCTTTACCTTAACGTGTATATTGATTGTCTCTCTGTTACATGTTGGTAAAGCCCTTAGGATGTGTACTTGACTACCTAGACTATGATGCGGATCATACTAGTGGGGACATGATAGTCTATAAGTACATCCTTCAAGGTCCCTAGTCGTGGGTGTATCGAGATGGGGCATCGATATACCAGAGTAGACTAGCGTATACCTTCTCGACCCATACAGATGGGCGATGGATGATCCCATATCCATTGGTGTTTGACATCAGAGATGATATACGGGTGCTCAGTGGAGACTGGGTACACTGGACGGACTCGCTGAGAACTCCCATATGGTATTATACCTTACGTCAGATGGCAGTTCTCTGGTGACACTGGTACAGGTTAGTCTGTTGACCCGAGATCGTCATAGAGTCTTGTGTGATTCCCACTGTGCTTTGATTTCCACCTTACCACGTCCAAGAAGGCGTGCAAAATGGTGGCTTTTGGGTACAGTCCCGAATCACATGGAGGCAATGAGCGATAGGAGGTGATTCGTCTCTCCCGGTATAGGGAGTTGATGTTGCACTGTGTTCGATTGGCTATAACCGGAAATCCCTGGCCAGGGTTGCTAAGATTTACTGGTAAGTGTTACCAGTAGTTTCTCGAACTGTTATAGACCTCATATCGACACGACTTATCGAGCTATTGGGGTCTGACGTTTACCACCCCTAGTCGAGATATGCGACATATAAGATGAACAGACCGGACTGTACGGTAAGTGTTACTGGTTGGATTCACAGGAGTGTGAGCGGGCTTGCTCGTCGATCTTCTGATCGCTCAATACCCGGATGGCCGTTACGTTTAGCAGACCTCTTGCGGCTTGTGGGTGTTTGATATGATCATCACCTGCTGCCGGCGTATTGACGAGTCTTTAGAGTCCTACACAGAGCTTTCCTGGCTCAATCGAAACGAAATAGGAGCGCATATGAGATATGTGCGGGACCGAGAATAATGCGTGTATGTGATACCGTATTCTATTCTCGCGATGAATGTATCAATTGGTTGTATGCGATATAACCTAGTTATCGAATCAAGGATTGATTCGATAAGCCGATACATTGGATATTAGTTGGTTATATGCGATATGACCGGATCGTTAAATCAAGTATTGATTTAATGATTTAATGTATAATTATATATTTGATATATTACTTTGCATTAACTAGTATTTGTTCACTTTAATTGGATTTTCTCACTTGAATTACACAAGTTGTATATGTGATATACTTTTGTGCACTTGTTTGTATCATGTTTGATGATACATGCAAACTTGGGTTTGTTTAAAGAATTAACCATGGTTATGTTAATGATTAGGGTTTTGATTTACTCACTTATTTATTTATCTATTTATTTTGGAAAAAGAAAACAAAATGGTTGCTTTCAAACATGAAGCTTCTTGATGCTTCATGCATCTTTGACTAAGTGACCATTCTTGTCTTCTTCTCCTAACCCTAACCATTCAACTAACCTTAGTTAATTCTCTACACTAAACCATGGTTGAATATATGATAAGTATCATTTTATTTTCTATACACTTATCATATTCTTTCTTCTTCTTCTTCTTCATCAACAAGAAGAAAAGCTTGCCTCCATCAATGGCAACTTGAGAAAAAGAGTGAGAAATCCAATTCTAAAGTGAACCCACTTCCTATTTCTTCATCCTCTACCACTTGCCAAGTAGTATAGGGTGTTTTCTTCACAAGTTTCATGACTTGGTGAAGTTGGAGCTTGATCTTGTGTTGCCTCGACGTAGATCATCTTCGGCATCGAAGTCAACGACCTAGCCCGCCCATTTCTCCGATGAAGCCGACGGTAGAGCCCGGGATCCGATGATCGCAGCGAGGGGAATTCATCATGGAGCTATGGAGGTGGAGGACCGGATCTACAAAGGTTGTATTTCCGTTCACTTCTTAGTAAAGTTGTTTACTACATGCTTGCATCGCCTTACATCTAGTTAACGATCCGTATTAGGGTTTGTAAGCACATGAATTTTTTTGAAATTGGCATGGTTGATGCCTTGTGAGACCTCATTAGTGTGCCTAGGAACCCTACACATCGGTCAGCTTTCTGTGTTCATCCAAGTGCCACCAAGATGTAACGTGACTTGAGAGTTAGTTACGGTGGGCACGGATGGAGAGTGAAGTTTCAGATTTCGTTTCGAGGTGTCTAACTTGTTGCGTGCTTGGTTGAGCAGTTGAGACCGGCTGGAGAGTTGCAAGCTTTAACCGTTCCAGAGAGGTAATGGGAGCAGATCTCCATGAATTTCGTTGTGGTGTCTACCAAGGTTTAGACAGGGTATGACTCCGTTTGGGTGTTTGTTGTCCGGTTATGCTCAGTTTTCTCAGTTGTTCTTTGTTAAGTTTGTGCGTTGCACGGAGTTCCTTCATGTGTTGTATCCAATAGAGTCACCTTGTTCGCTTGCCGTTTTGGGCAGAAGCTTCAGGAAGCCTGGGGTACTGGTTGAGCTTTAGCTCCGCTTTTCCATCCGTAGGACGAGGGTTTGTGAGAGCGTACTATACAGACTCTGGAGGATATGCTTGTGCGTACGTACTAAGTATTTTTTGGTTGTGGGATCGTCACTTGTCATTGATGTGGTTCTCCTTCGATAGCGGTTATCAGGAGACATTCCAATTGGCAACCTATCTGGCCTTGTGTGGTAGGTTGTGTCGATCGCCAGTCTGTTTTACTAACTCTGTGAGTTTAGGATTTTTGGACCCCAGCTAGTCCAGAGATGTCGGAGAATATCCAGTTGGTTCAGGTCAGGATGAGAGTAGCCCAGTGCAGACAGAAGTCTTATGTCGGCCGTGGTGGTCGCAGACTTGAGTTCGCAGTGGGAGATCATGTATTCCTATGGATTTTTCCGATGAATGGCGTGTTGAGTTTTGGGAAGTTTAGTTCCAAAATTGTAGGTCCTTTTGAGATCCTTGAAGTGAGTTAGTACCGTTTCCTATAATATGGCACTTCCGTCCAGATTTTTGAGTATTCACCCAGTATTCCTTGTGTCGATACTCCGCAATTACCTTCATGACCTTTTTCACATGATTCAGCATCAGACCATTTAGCTTGGATGCGATCTTTCATTCACCAGCAGCCGATGGTTATAGTGGATCAGCAGGTGGATGAACTTCGGTCAAGGTTCTTGCCATCTGTGAGGGTTCTTTGGCGTAGCCGTATGGTGAGGTGATCACTTGGGAGGCTGCCAGCGAGATTTGGGAGTTTTGTACTCATCTCTTTGAAGGTACGCTTAGTGAGAATTTTAAATTTGGGGACCGAATTTCTTTAAGGGGGGAAGATTGTAACGTTTTAGAAATCGTTTTGCGAATTTTCCGTTTTTAGGGTAAAATTGTCGGTGTTTTCCCTTTTATCCCGATTGTGATCAAACTTCCATAGAAACTTGCCGGCACCTAGTTTAGCTAAAATAAAGCTAGCGCACGAGTTTTGGGGGTCTATGGGAAGTTTTGGTTCACATAGAATTTTTTCCTAATAAAATATTATTTTAATGCTTTATTTGTGTACTTTATTTGTGGTAATTACTTTTTATGTGGGTTAATTACTACAAATGGGATTCTATGCTAAATTAATCACTAGAATTATGTTTAGAACCTTCTCTCCAAAATATCTAGATTTTTGGTGGAATTAAATGATTTTTTTAAAAAGAAAAGATAATGAAGACTTTAAGCTTTTGTTTTATTATGTATTATTGTAATTTCCTTCTAGAAAATTCCACACACCACCACAAAAGACCTAGCTTCTTCCTTGGCCGAAACCACTTCAATCCTTGCTTCCCTTGTTCATTTTTGCTTCATTTCTTCTCATTTTACTTCAAAAAAATGATGAAAATCCAAATAAATTCATAGAAATTCAAATATAATCCAAAACCTTCATCCTTCTTCTTCAATCATGCTTGGATCTTCATTCTAGTGGGGATTTTGGAGGCTAAAGTTTGGTTTTATTCTTGTTTCAAGTGGTGTTCTTGAAGGTATAAAACTATAACTCTAATCTCTTTTTGTTGCTTAATACATTTAATTAGCTTAATTAGATGTTTAATTTAAGCTTTTAAATTCATATTTAGAAATTCAAGATATCTTTTTGATAATCAAGTTAGGATTTTGATTAGTGAAATGGTTAATTAATATGTTGAGCTTGATGAAAACTTAATCAAGTTGCCAATTTGTTAAATGATATTTTTCTAATCGGATAATTAAGCTAATTAACAAACTTAACGTTTGCTAATCCTAATTAGTGAAATCTAAAATTTTAGTAAAGGTATAAGTGGTTTAACCTTGCTATTTGAAGATGTTTGTAAGTTCTAGTTTTGGTAAAACTTGTAGTTTTGTGCTAAAATGATAAATACTGCTTACTAGATTTACTGATATTTTAGGCATGGGTTTCTTTTGACGTTGCGACGTTATGTATATTGATTCCACGCTATATCTTGTGTTGTGAATGTGCGATCGGTACGATCAGAGTCTAGACTTGGTAGTTGTGTCGCTTTGCGTTCCTAGCTAGGGTCGTGCCGATGTCGTTCGTATCATTGTGTTGCTTTTACTCTTGAGTTTGTTTCATAGTGTCGCTACGCGCGTTAGCCACTAAACGGACACTCGGGGGTATGTTTGGAGTTGGTGCGTCGGTCAAACGTAGTTATACGTATTTTTGGTCGATTACTTATATACACTTACTGTAAGTCCACGTTACCCACCCCGGTGCTTACGGGGAGGAGGAATACGTAAAAAACGGTTTTTTAACACAAGGTAACATGGACTAGAAGTAGAGGATCTTTGCTAAACAAAAACTAACAAACTAACTACAAGTTTTAGCTACTCGGTTAAATGGTTATACCTAGGTCTGGAACTCCTTCTGTTCTTGTTGTGGTCCTCCTTATTGCTTGCTCCTTGGAGTGGTGTAGACGGCTCCTCCTCGTCGTCTTCTCTTTGTCGAAGAAAGATCCACCCGAAGGCCTCTACCTTGAGCTCCTACCTCAACCAAGTAGTAACTAGAGTGCTTGGCTTGCTAAACTAAGAACCCTAGAAAGAGTAGAGAGAAGTTTTGATGGTTTTATCTCACAAGCTCATGGTCTCAACACATGAGAGATGAGAGCTTTGAGAGAGGAAGAGGAAAAGCGAAGCATGAGAGAGAAAGAGCAAGAGAGAATTAGCTAGAATAATACCACCATGCTCTCATATGAGAATAATGATAATAATAATAATAATAATAAGTAAAGAAAATTGTGATGGTTAGTTTGGAATGACCATTATCATTTCACATTAAATGTATATTGCAAGAAACAAGAAGCATCTTGCAAATGAAATGATCATGGTCAAATGGTCAACAAAAGTCAACCAGACAACCAAAGGCAAAAGGTCAACAAAAGTCAAATGGTCAACCTAACCATGGCACAATTATCCTTAATTAATATCATTAATCATATTTATCATTCTCATTAGGGTTTAGAAAAAGTCAATGGTCAATAACCCTAATGAGATTCCTCTGCCTATGTCTACTGTGCATACACACCCGCATCCGTGTTCCGAGGAACACGAATACAATGAGACAAAACCAATCCCAAAACAAATACTAGGATCTGGCTTAAACCACAGCCTGCTAGTAATAACTTCCCGGACACCAAACGTGCACAAGTGCGCGGATGTGAACGAACCCCGTCGCAAAACCATGCGACCTCTACTCTGTTTTGCCCAAAGGCGAATAACCCTCTGTGTGGGACTCTAAAGACTCGACACTATGCTGGCAGTGGGTTTAACCACAGGCCGCAAGCAGTACTAGCTGTACGTAACGGTCCCCAGGTAGATGCCGATAAGAAGACTGATGAGGTGAACCCATCCGAACTCTAACTGAGCCTGAATGTGACAATCTCCGTACAGTCCGGTCTGTTCGTCTGAGAATATCGCATGGCGGGCCTAGGGGGCGGTAAACGTCAGTCTCCTAATAGCGGTACAAGTCGTGTCGGACTGTAGCCCAGAACACCCTGAGAAAACACTGGAAACGCTACCAGTATATCTCGCTTGCCCTGGCCAGGGACTTTGTGTAATGGCTCTCCTAGACACAGCGCGATATCAACTCCCAATACCGGGAGAGACGAATCCTGTCTAACTGTCACTGCCTCCAAGTGTTTCGGGACTGCACCCAACTACTACCTGTTTGCACGACTCATTTGAGCCGTGGTAGGGTAGTAATCTAAGAACAGTGGGAACACACTCGAGGCGAAGTGACAGTGTCAAGTCAACGGAATAAGCTGTACTCATTTCACCTGGGAACTGATAACTGACGATAGGTATAATACCAACCAACAGTTCCCAGCGAGTCCTGTCCAGTGTACTCGTAACCTAACGAGCACCCGCATACTATCTCCAGTACAACGTACTTATGGCTGTGGGACAGGCCATCTCCCCTGCTGGGATGAGAAGCGCATACGCTAGTCTACTCCGGAGTATCGATGCCCCGTCTCGATAATCCTACGACTAGGGACCTGTATAAGGATGTGCTTGTAGATTACCCAGCCCCCACTAGTGTGACTGCCATCACAACACTGGTAATCAAGCAAAGATCCTAAGGGCTCCACTAATATGTATAGGCGATATGCTAAAAGAAACACATGCACACATTAAAATAGAAAAAAACCAAGTAGCATACTACCATTTTGAGCAAGATTGTCTATACAACTGTGAATATCCCAAGCTTCCATTAAGTAATATACAAACTAGTATGATACAGTAATGGCCTCTAGGGCATATACACTAACACTTGCTTTATTGTTATATGTGTTCAGGATCGCAGGCGGGGACTTCGGGCGCTGCGAATAGGGGAAAGCGAGTGGTAGGCTTTACTTAGCCATGATCGTTAGTGAGTAGATTTAACATCTACAGGGGAATCGCCCGCATGGCGTTATGCGTCTGGGCTATAGCTGACTTGACTTGTCGTATATTCTATTTCATATATAGAGTTGCGAATACACTTTATTGTTTAGTTATTTGTTGTGCTTGGACTAGTACCCTTAGGACAATGCACCATTATTGACGGCTCATGTTGCACGAGCACTGATTGTATGCTACACACACCGTCAATAATTGCCATGTCAAGCACAACAAACTTATAGATATGATATTTTTTTGGTTAGGGACATTGTGACATTGATTCATATTCCTTATTGCATATGACATATAGCATACATGTATACCTACATGCTTACACATATGCCCTGACATGCTTACATGCTAGTTACCCATATACCTATATGGTAGTGTACCATTAGTGATAGGTATATACACATATGAGACATAGCTACATGTACATCTGGCATACATACATACATATACCTGGAAGATATTATGGATAGGTATAGACACATACCTTGCTACAGCTACTTTGACATCATACTTACTTACATATGGACACACATATCTTGCTATACCGACATGGTTGTGCATACCTTGTTATAGTTACATGTTCACCTGTATATGATATTGCATCTGATTTCGGGGAAATCAGGAACCGCGTGATATATTTAATAACTTGTTGCAGTTAAATAGCGGTTTTCCTTTATATGCTCATATTACTGTTTCATGCTGCATATGTTACATTCTTGGATTTCATATGATGTTCTCTGATATTGTTACTCCTAAGTATATATAACAGTAGAGTGGGACGCTGTTATATATGCCTATATACATATATTAGTGGAATGGGACGCTAATATATGTGTATTGATTCATGCATTTATACTTATTCATTACTTGATATTTTCTGGATTTGAGGACTGTTGTGGGTTCATGAAATTATGCAAGTATTCTTATTCTTACTTGATATTTGGATGCATCCACTATGAGATTTGTTTTAATACCGATACGGGGATCGAGAGTGTCGTTGTTGGGCAATTAAGATTCGAAGGACGTATAATACCGATACGAGATCGAGAGTGCCGGTGTTTGGCACTTACGATTCGAAGGACGTATAATACCGATACGGGATCGAGAGTATTGGTGTTTAGCACTTAAGATTCGAAGGACGTATAATACCAATACGGGATCAAGAGAGTCAGTGTTTGGCACTTAAGATTCGAAGAACGTATAAATATGTTTTGGATCATAAGTGTCGGTGTTTGGCACTTAGGATTCGCTGTTTTGGATCATTTAGGATTCGCTGAGACTTACAGAATATATGAAATTTACTTGATATTGGGCACTTAGGATATACGAGATTTACTTGATAATTGGATACACGATATATATGAGATTGACTTGATATTGTACATTCAGGATATACGAGATTTACTTGATATTGTACATTCAGGATTTATGAGACTTACATGATATGAGAGCCAATTTGGCGGCTGATTTGAGGAAATTGGGATTTGGATTGTCTTGATGGACTTTGGTCCTACCACGATATCAGGATTCCGTGGAAATGACATGTTTCATCCTATACTTTGCATTTATTTTATATGCATTGCTTTATGTATTAGTTGTACCTGCTAGAATACCTTTCATGACTGTTGCATATATACATTGTCATATCTTTGCTTCATGTATTATTTGTACCTGATATAGTACCTTACATGACTGTTGCATACATATTGTCTAATTATTTCTTCATATATTAGATGTACCTGCTAGAGTACCTTTCATGACTGTTGCATACATATGACCATTTATTGCTATCAGCTTACGTATGTTAGATTTGCGCTGTACGTGCATACTTGCGATTACCTGCATATGTTATTTACTATTCATGAGTTGGCAACTCACCCCCGTTGTGCCACAGTGTTTGCAGGTGCTTCCCCAGGGCAGTCGCGGCTGGCTTTTTATCTCTCGTATCATCTTTTGCTGCAGATACCGCTTCGGCTGATTGTGCACGGTTTTGCTATAGGTGGGTTTTGCGGCTATCAGTTGTTGTTTATTGTTATCTTTTACCTCGTACTCTCCATCTACCATTATCTTGTATTACTTAGAGACTTAATGTGAGGACGATATTGTATATTTTGTGACTTGGAGGTCTTTTATGCAGTTTTACTTCTATCGTCTTTTATTTCTTCGCTACGGCGTCGTATATCTGTGGTGGTGGTTGTTTTTTGCCGTTGGGTATTGATTTGCTCCCGTTGGGGATGCTTTACTTATATTTATGTTGTACCCATTTTTGGGGTTGGTTTTTACAAAGGAGGTGCTGCCAAAATTTTAAAGGAAGAAAAGTTGGACTTTAAAGAATTTGGGTTGAGATTTCAAAGGTTTTGAAAATGCTATTATCACTTTCTTACTACTTTTCATGGTTTAGATTTCTGGGTTTTTGGCCTTCTTAAATTGCGTTACGCCTGTAGACGTTGCGTAGTTTAAGGGCCGTCCCATGCCAATTTCGGGTCGTGACAGTTCCAAGAGACAAAGCACTCCATCTTCACACTCTAAACCCTCTATAACTTCTAGTTTAGCGAACTAGAAGCCGTAGTTACCTCGGATTTGAGGTAGGAACTCGGACTATAGACTCTCGGATGGATCGTCTTTGACTCGAGGAGGCCGTCGAGGTTGCACCGATCCGTTACGATCCTTGGAGCCGACGACGAGTGGAGGACAGTGATGAAGACCCGAAGGACTTGAATCGTGAGGTATAACTTCGTATCATAGTAGTTAAACCTAATGTAGTTTGCTAGCTATGGTTTATGTGTTGGATATAGTGCCCTCAAAGTCAATTATTGGATCGCAGGTACGTGATTGCAATGATTAAGGAAGGACCTATACCGATATGACAGTCTTGCTCGAGATGATAATATGCTATCTGGTTTGTCTTTATCATCGTATACATGCTTTAGTTCGCTATTGCATGTTGATAGAGCCCATAGGATTCTTGCTTGACCACCAGCAGTATGATGGCGATCATATACGTTGGAGCTGGGGTCTGTAAGCACATCCTTAAAGTGTCCCTAGTCGTGGGAGTTTTGAGATATGGCATCGATACTACAGAGTAACTAGTGTATACAGTCGAGACCCCGACGAGGGGCGATGGCCGGTCTCACAAGCCATCAGTGTCAGTAGGATCACCTAAGATGTATACAGGTGCTCATTAGGTTATGAGTACACCGGACAGGACTCGCCGGGAACATGCTAGTTGGTATTATACATATTGTCAGATAGCAGTTCCCTGGTGACATGTGTACAGGTTAGTTCATCGTCCCGAGGTCGTCATTTCCTCTCTGAAAGTCAAGAAAGGAGAACTGGCCCTGGCCCTAGCTTATCCTGTCTCGTGTGAGTTCCCACTGTGCTTTGATTTCTACCCTACCACGGCTCAAAGGAGTCGTGCAAACAGGTCTTTTTTGGGTACAGTCCCGAGCCACATGGAGGCAAGTGAGCGGATCGGCAGGGGATTCGTCTCTCCCGGTATTGGGGGTGAGATCGCGCTGTGTCTAGGAGAGCCATTACACAAAGCCCTCGGCCGAGGCAGGAGATTTACTGGTAGGTACTCCAGTAGTATCTCAGGGTGTTCTGGGCCACTCTCTAACACCACTTATACCGCTAATGGGGGTCTGACGTTACCAGCCCCTAGGCCGATATGCGATACTCATAGACGAACGGACCGGACTGTATGTATATTGTCACTGTTAGGCTCAGTAGGGTTTATGGATGAGTTCGCTCGTCAGCTTCCCTTTCAATCAATACATAGGCAACCGTTACGTACAGCCAGTACCTCTGACGTGCTAGTGGTTATACCCATTTCCAGTGTGTTGATGAGTCATTAGAGTCCCCCACAGACACATTCCCAAGTTCGGGCGAAACGTTGTAGAGGCCGTATGGTTTTATGGCAAGGTTCGGAAAATGCACGTGCGTTTTCGCACGTGTCATATTTCGGGCAGATAATACTGGTCGGCTTTGGCTTAAGCCGGATCCGAGTATTATACTGCGTAGATATAATATCTTTGTCTCAGTTGCATTTGTATTCGGTTGTAATACAAATACGGGTATGTTTATACTGTTACGGGGTTATCCTGAAATTCGTTTCAGGATCGCTTTTGGAAGTTGCCAGTTTCCAGTTTTCTATCGCCCGTCTTTAACGTTCGGTTAAAGAAGGATTTATCTTTTCTTGAGATGAGTGTGGAAGCTTCTAGATGATGACTAGGATGGTGAGGTGCTAAGTGACTCATTAGTGCATTTAATGATTCATTTAATGCAAGGGTGACTAGGTTAATGACTAGGTTTATGTTCATTGGTTTGCTTTTAATGTGTTCATACAAGGTGTATTATGAATCATCCTTTCTCATTTATTGTTTGTAGGGTTCCTAGGCACACTTAAGAGGTTCTACAAGGCATCAACCATGCCAAATTCAAATTTTCCGGTGCCGAGAAACCCTAAACTAGATCGTTAACTAGAGATTAGGCGAAACAACAAGCAAGCAAACTACTTTGCTACTAAGTGAATGGAAATACAACCTTTGTAGATCCGGTCCTCCACTTCTAGAGCTCTGTGTTGACGTCCCTCCGCTGCGATCATCGGATCCCGGACTCTAGAGATGGTTTCGTCGGAGAAATGATCGGGCTAGGTCATTGACTTCGAGGCCGAAGATGATCTACGTCGGGGAGACTCAAACTCAAGCTATTCCTTCACTTGGTCAAAAACTTTGTGAAGAGAACACCCTATACTACACGGCAAGTAATAGAGGATGAAGAAATAGGAATTGGGTTCACTTTAGAATTGGATTTCTCACTCTTTTTCTCATGGCACCATTGGAGCTAGCAAGCTTTTGTGAGCTTGATGAAGGAGAAGAAAAAGAAAAGAATTATTTGAATAATTATCCAAATGAACCTTATCCTTTTAATCATGGCACCATGGTTGAGTTAAGCCCTCATTCTTAACACTTGTAGAGAATTAACCAAAGCATTAGGTTAAGGGTTGGGTTAACTAATATCTTGAACAAATGACAAAAGAGTTGACTTTGTCAATGTTTATCAAGATTCATGAAGCTTGATAACTTTGACCCAAGTCTTACTCTTTTGTTATTTGTTAGGAAAATAGTAAACCCTAATTTAACCTTGATTTGGTTCATGTCTCATAAACACAACTTGTTTGTATCATCAAGCATGATACAAACATGTACACTTGCATATATCACATATAAACAATGTGCACATTCAAGTGAGAAAATCAATCTTAAATGAACCAATACATGTTAATGTAAAGTAATATATCAAATATATAATTATACATTAAATCATTAAATCATTAAATCAACATTTGATTTAACGATCCGGTCATATCGCATATAACCGACTAATATCATATAGTAACAACTTATCGAATCAACACTTGATCCGATAACCCGGCTGTAACATTTCAGGAAAATAAAATATTATTTTGGGAAAATTCTGGACAAAAAATCATGGAAATTCTAAAATATGTTTAATGTAGGGTTTTTGGTAAAAGTTTACCAAAATTGGTTTCTGATGATTTATTTGGTTTTATGAATATTTTATCGGATTTTTATCTGGACTGCACACACTTGTGCATGATAGCTTGGGTGAAGTCTAGGGTTACCATGTTAAGATGACCATGGTAGGTTGAATCAATTGGTTAAGATTAGGGTTAGTTGACCTTGTGTATGTGTGAGAGAAAGAGAGAGAGAGCCATGTTGGTTGTGCCATGATCCATTCCACTTCACAAACCCCTTGTGCTCTTTTACTCCCTCTCACACATCAGCCTAATATCCAACTTCAGCCAACATCAACAGCTGAAACAACACTCGAGCCAACCTTACACCAGACCTAACACCTTAGCCCAATACCTATACACTCACATCAGCCCCCATGTCAACACTTCAGCCCCCATATCAACACATCAGCCCCAAATCTCTGACATCAGCAGCTATATCAGCCATCTTCAGCAGCTACATCAGCTACTGCTGTGAAAAGCAGCCACAGCAGCAACCATCCTTTCAAAACCACACCAATACTCCAACCCACACAACACATACCAGCCTTTAACACCATGGCTTAACACCACAAACCAATACCCCAACCTGAAACAACAACAGCAGTAGCTGCTGCACACAGCCAAAAGAAAAGCAAAGGAGAATTGCAAGCAGCAGCAGCTGGAACCAACAGCAACAGCAACCTAACACCATAAACACACCAACACAACTACATCCACAACAGCCCAGCACTGCATCAGCACACAGAAACAGCAGCAGCAGCAGCCTGATGCAGCAACAACTCAGCATCAGCAACTGGAGTAAATGGAGCAACTCCACAGCAGCAGCAACCCCTCCTCTTTCTTCCCTTCTCCTTCATCTAAAGTTTCTTGAGGTATAACCTTGCAATCTAACTCCCTTCGTGTTAAGTTATAATTGTATAGCTGAAAGTTAGTGTTATTGTGTGGTTTAGTGCTAGTTTAGGAAAATTTGAGTGAGACTTGACCAAGTGTTGGTTTTGAAGGTTGGTATAACCTTATTAGGTGTGTTTGAGACCAGTTTAACCAAGATTTGTTCCAGATTCCAGCAAAATACCAGATTTGTTATACTTGGCATAATTTAGTGATTTTGTCGACTTTTGGACCTTTCTGGAAACTGCTATCAACCCGGACCTCCTAAAATAAAATTGATTTGTCAGTAGGCTGTGCAGGAACCCTGGAACCATCGCCCAAAACCCTAGCCCCAACCTCCATTTTCTGGCCGCAGTTTTATTCCTTCTGGCCGCAATTCGCGGCCAGAGCAGGAGGGAATTGCCTCGTTTTTCGTGCACAGCCCTATTTCTTGTAAACTTGACCCTGGGTATGTCTAGTTTTGACTGATTCCAGTTAGTGTAGAATCTGGGTTGATTTACTCGAGTTGGCGCATGATTTACGACTTGTTTTCGTATGGATTTTTGGTATTCAATGATTCGTTTCTGTCGGGTGGCGTTTGAACGCCAACGGCAGCAGGTTGTTGGTCGTGTTTGCACGCAAGGCTACAGGTTTTTACCTTTGAGCGTAGCGCGCACCATTTTGGTTTCCGACATGATTTTCCTGTGTTTTAGCGTGTGATATCCTTATAGGTACCCCACGTGGCGTCGGAGTGTTAGAGATGCAAATGGAGACATCGGTACCGGCATGCATAAAGAAAGGTGAGTAGATTTATATCTACGGGGAGAAGTCGGGTGGATGGCGTATAGCACCCCCGCAATTCGTCGTGATGTATACAGATGCATATACACATTTACAAATATTATATGTCATTTGGGATCAATAATAATGTTAAAATGGATATTGGTGTGTTGGATTGATAAAGGTTACGAAACTTTAGGTAGTGGGTGCACTACATATACATATTCACACATACATACTTGCATACATCCTTATTACATATGTGGTTATGGGATTCTTATAGATATGTGTTCACGTGGGTATGGAACTATGTGTTCACATACGGATTTGAGGATGATACTTGGGATTGAGATGAGTCAATGAGAGTTGATCTGAGATTATGATATCGGTGATTGGCAGGATTCGTACTTGATAGACGTCCCGATATGATAGCGGGTATTGGATGATAATGCCATAGGAATAGTGATATATATAAAATGATCGACAGGTGATTATGATACGAGATAGGATATGATATGATATGAGATGACAAGATATTTATGATAGGCCGCCTTGGGCGTTGTTTACTCCTTGAGATGATATGTGCTGACGATAGCGATTCATACGAGACTGTTGATCAGTAGTCAGATCATGATGATAGTGATGATGTTGGCTTTGTACTAGACGTAGGTCAGTACCCAGATTATGATATTTGATATAGAGAATACTAGATGAAAGATATGACGAATGTGATATTAACCCGTACCCAGATTTGGGGATGCCGTACGACGGATTTACGTACGAGCTGTAATTTGATGTTTGATCCGCACTCTTGATTTGGGAATAACCGATTATAGCAATATGGTATCGGATGTGATATTATCGAGGCGGGATCACCGACTATATGTATATATATGTATCGACTCAGAGGTTAGGCGGTTTCCCTGACCTACTGATAGCTTTAGCTCAGCCTTATAGTGGTGTAGCTATAAGACTCTTATGACATTAGATGCAGTTTAATTATCCTGGTATTTGGTATTCAGCTCCCGCATATTATTATTGTTGTTCTGCATCGCATACTTATTGTGATTCATATTCTATTGTTGACATCATGCTGTTAGGACACCAGCACTATTACCGATGATGCGTATGTACCACGTAACTTACTTGCCAGTTCACACACATCTTCATCGGTAATTGCCATGTCACTACACAGTAGTATTATTGCTGCAGGACATGACCCTTGTATGTGCATACTATTATTCCATATTGCATGATATACTGTTATACTTGCACTTCATTGATATGTCACATACATCATGTTTTCTGATTATGTGCATTGAGATATGTTGTTCTATGATATTTCTGGATTTGGGAACCGTGGGTATTTCAAAGAGATTATGTAATTGTTGTAAAAACCCGGTTACTCCTGATATGATATTTCAGTACGTCCACCATGTGTTTTCTCGATGCTGAGAGCGACATGTGAAACCCTATTCGAGGAGGCGGATGAGGCCGATTGCGGGTACATGGTGGGCCCGGTCCGGTACCCCGGGGCAAGAAGATCGGAGAAGATGGCGTTGAGCCTGGCAGGGGAGCACTACCGACCGGTGATTTTACCTGACACGTCGAATATCCGGAGGATACCGTCGTGGTCTTGAGATTGTTGGTAGGGGCCGGTCTGGATTGACGGCGCCCTAGATGGTGAGACTTATCAGAGATATTGAGATTGAGGTTATGTTTCGTGCAGATGCTGGGCACAGGTTTCATGATGTGTTTTCATGATTTGACTATATCCTCATATTTACATACATGATGCTTATTGTCATTGGGTGATACGTGGACGGGATCCACCTATATACAGACATTGATCATATACAGACTTGATTACATTGATCATAGTTTTCATGCATTCATACATCATTCATATGATACATTGCTACCTGAGGCACTGACATTGACACGGGTACATGGGATTACATTTGGGTTAGATAGCTACCCTAGTCATGGTTATAGAATGCTGGTTATATATTTGAGGATTATATTATGATCGTATGACCTAGGATTGCGTCATACATGCGATTTTCTGTTCGTAGATGTTTTCTATTCACGAGTTGGCAACTCACCCCCATTGTGCCCCAGTTTCTTGCAGGTGCTGCCGTACGGGTTCCACTACGGCTTTGCAGGCACAGCTTCTTCAGGTGACTTGCTAGTAGGTGGGTTATTTGTATCATACCCATCATTATACTTTGTATATTATATTTCAGTTGTATCTAGAAGTTCCATCAACCAAATATGTACTTATTTGAGATAAAGACCAGTATTGATCATTCTTTCGACCTTAAGAGTCGCACGTTATATTTCTCTGGGTTTCATGCTGTTGGGTTCCCTTTTCTGTTGTGATCCTCGCCTTTCGGCGTTGTATTTTATGTTGCAAGATGGTTGATTACATATGGTTTTTCCTTCACTCCACTACTTTTCTTGGTTTGGATTTCTGGGCTCGTCTTACTTAGAGCACGTACGCCTTGAGACGTTCGCAGCCTAAGTGCCGGTCATGTTCCGTACTTTCAGGCCGTGACAAAGTTGGTATCAAAGCATTAGGTTTTACCTTCGGAGCATAGGATGACACTTGGTTGATGGAACAGGTGACTAAAGTAGAGTGACGTACCATGGGTATGTCCTCGACATATTTACGACACGCCACTCCACTTAAGAAGCCTTAGGATGTACATTTCCTTGTCCAGTATTACATTCCTTCCTGATCTAGCCTCATTGGTTCCTGTTATGGTTTTGTTGCCACGATTACGGGCAGGTTGAGCTACGACTAGAATTGCGGTCAGCATGAGCTCGTTACGAACGAGGACTGACCGAGGCGTAATTTCGGGTGGCACACGATTGTAGAGATGTGCCTTTTTACTGTGTTTCGCGCCACGAGCGTGGATGGATTATTGTATGAGATTACTCGGACGTGCGGATTGGCACCAGAGGGTTGAGCCACTGATAGAGGCCAGCCAGATTTTGATGACCGTTGATGTATGGCTTATTCATGATGACTGAGGCACAGTTCAGCGTGCAGACGAGTGGGCTAGTTATTGCTGCGAACGACGAGATATCGCCCCAGATGTCGGAGCTATTGCGGTACGAGTATACTAAGAGATGATAGAAGGTCGCTAGTCCCCGATGATGAATGACTAGGACGTGTGGTTTGTTCGCTACCCCGATGCGAGGTCATCAGATAGATGGATTCCAGCTGAGACGACTTCACGCGGAGACGTTGAGAATCGACAGAGACGATCGGATGTCAGAAACCTATTATTCCAAGTTTAAAGTATTCGGGAAGACAGGCAGGCAATTCTATGGTCCCTCTAGAAGAATGAAACCCTAACTCAACATAATGACCGTGTGAAAGCCTTTGAACCTTAGGGTTTACGGCAGTTCTGCGGCGCCATTAGTGAGGCTTTGGTTTGCCCTTCTACGGCTGGACCACCGATGCTGTGGTATGTACTCAATACTATTATACTGTACCCAAGATGTTGAGCTCTTGGGGGATTATGAGGTCTTGATAAATTGATCGGATAGCTCGACTTAGTTCGGATGCTAGATGGTGAGATACACTTCTTGGGAGACTCCAGATACGAGGATAGCCGTTGGAGCTCAGTCCATGCATCCACGACGAGACGAGTCCGGAGCAGTCGAAATTAGAGGAAAATGGAGTAAGAGGTTCGTACAAGACCTGGATAAGATGACGTTCCACTCCACCGACACCAGAGATACAATACGCATGCCGAGGCATTGTACTGAATATACCTTCCAAAAGGAGACGTGATGAGTATGCAGTCGTTTCGGAGCAGAAACAGATATAGTAAAGGACGATGACTCCCGGACAATTGGCAGAGACGAGATTTGGAAGCGACCTTGAGCAGGATTCCTTCCAGGATACTGCTGCAATGATATTTGCACCCAGGATCAGATGTATCACGTGCATTCGGAGAGCCAGAGGCCGTCGCCAGTGACATACTGCTTTGCGAGTGGTCGTGATGATTGACCGAGAGATGACCAGAGAAGTGCCAAAGCGGAATCGTCCCCGTTAGCATGTCTGACAGGGCCAATGAGCCTATGGATCGTGAGATTGGTAATTCACAGAGAAGACTTGGACCCAGGAGTGGTCATGTTACGCACACCAGCAGGCCAGAGTTCAGGATCGTCGACGAGACATGCTATGAGTGATCACGACAGTTGGCCAGAGATTCTTAGAGGATGTGCTTGAGCGGAACTATTCCGCCATACTTGATTTTGGTATTTTGGACGATTTATTCGCATGAGTTGATTTTGATGATTGAGGGTTTACGATTTTCGCACAGTTGTTGCACTTGATATCGTTTTCGTGCCTTGGTTTCACATGTTGTGATTTTATGGGTTTTATACATTGAGTTGATTTTGTGCGTATGCACGCACACGATTTGGTTTTTGCACTCTGTATAGTTACATATGCTTGCAGTGCAGTGCCGTATGTTTGTGCACTTAGATGCACTGGACTTCGATTTCGAGGGTGATGCTCGATATTTGTTTTGTGCATCTTATGCACCTGATGGGATTGGCGCGTGTTCGGCGCTTGATATTGGATTTCATGGTTTCGTGCATAATGGATGCACCGGATTTGGATTTTTAGCGCATGTTGGGCGCAGGATATGAGATGCGATTTGGTGCATACCAGATGCGCTAAATCGATATTTTTCGTGCATGACAGATGCACCCGATTTTGCTGTCAGGCACACACGTTGCCTATGACTGATGTTGTGTGCACACCCGTTGCACCTTGATGTCGTTTTGTGCACTTGCTTGGCACATGTATGGATTTTGATTTCCGTGCGTGCCGGACGCACAAGGTTTTCATATGCATTTTTGGGACTGATTTCTTATGGAGCGGTATATTTTTTTTATGTTGATGTGATTTGTTTTCATACTGAGCAGGACTAGTCAGAGGACAGTGCCTGGATATATTTTGCATGCACTGATAGATTTCAAAGGGATTTCCAAAATCGAGCTATAGTCTCATTTTTTACATACGTGTCCGATATGACACGAAAAGTTTAAAACGAGGGAACCCTTCTAAGTTATTTTCAAAACGGCGGATCGTACATACTAAACAAAAGATATATACGTATATGACTATTTTCTTATAGAGACGTCCGCCACTGTGCAGTGTTATGCGCATTGCACCTCGATTTAAGGGATTTGTCATGCATTCCCTTCAAGATATTTACATGTACGGATTTGGTTTTTACATGTATAGTTCTGATTTCTAGCATATCGGTTTTGCCTTGGATTTGGCATTCGTGTTTCACCTTGACTCCAATGATTGCGAGATGCTTGACAGAGTTTTATTTTCGAGTTATCTGCTCGTTACGCATGCGCATGTATTGCGCTACGATGCGTTCTATGGATTGATGATTTCGGAGCCCCGTTGACTTGGACATTTTATTGAAATATTTTAGAAATTGGGGGTTTAAATTTAAATTCGGGGACCGAATTACTTTAAGGGGGGAAGACTGTAACATTTCCGGAAAATATAATATTATTTTGGGAAAATTCTGGACAAAAAATCATGGAAATTCTAAAATATGTTTAATGTAGGGTTTTTGGTAAAAGTTTACCAAAATTGGTTTCTGATGATTTATCTGGTTTTATGAATATTTTATCGGATTTTTATCTGGACTGCACACACTTATGCATGATAGCTTGGGTGAAGTCTAGGGTTACCATGTTAAGATGACCATGGTAGGTTGAACCGATTGGTTAAGATTAGGGTTAGTTGACCTTGTGTGTGTGTGAGAGAAAGAGAGAGAGAGCCATGTTGGTTGTGCCATGATCCATTCCACTTCACAAACCCCTTGTGCTCTTTTACTCCCTCTCACACATCAGCCCAATATCCAACTTCAGCCAACATAAGCAGCTGAAACAACACTCCAGCCAACGCTACACCAGCCCTAACACCTTAGCCCAATACCTATACACTCACATCAGCCCCCATATCAACACTTCAGCCCCCATATGAACACATTAGCCCCAAATCTCTCACATCAGCAGATATATAAGCCACCTTCAGCAGCTACATCAGCTACTGCTGTGAAAAACAGCCATAGCAGCAACCATCCTTTCAAAACTACACCAATACTCCAACCCACACAACACATACCAGCCTTTAACACCATGGCTTAACACCACAAACCAATACCCCAACCTGAAACAACAACAGCAGTAGCTGCTGCACACAGCCAAAAGAAAAGCAAAGGAAAATTACAAGCAGCAGCAGCTGAAACCAACAGCAACAGCAACCCAACACCATAAACACACCAACACAACTACATCCACAACAGCCCAGCACTGCATCAGCACACAGAAACAGCAGCGGCAGCAGCCTGATGCAGCAACAACTCAGCATCAGCAACTGGAACAAATGGAGCAGCTCCACAGCAGCAACAACCCCTCATCTTTCTTCCCTTCTCCTTCATCTAAAGTCTCTTGAGGTATAACCTTGCAATCTAACTCCCTTCGTGTTAAGTTATAGTTGTATAGCTGAAAGTTAGTTTTATTGTGTGGTTTAGTGCTGGGTTTAGGTAAATTTGGGTGAGACTTGACCAAGTGTTGGTTTTGATGGTTGGTATAACCTTATTAGGTGTGTTTGAGACCAGTTTAACCAAGATTTTTTCCAGATTCTAGCAAAATACCAGATTTGTTATACTTGGCGTAATTTAGCGATTTTGTCGACTTTTGGACCTTTCTGGAAACTGCTATCAACCCGGACCTCTTAAAATAAAATTGACTTGTCAGTAGGCTGTGCAGGCACCTTGGAACCATCACCCAAAACCCTAGCCCCAACCTCCATTTTCTGGCCGCAGTTTTATTCCTTCTGGCCGCATTTTGCGGCCAGAGCAGGAGGGAATTGCCTCGTTTTGCGTGCACAGCCCTATTTCATGTAAACTTGACCCTGGGTATGTCTAGTTTTGACTGATTCCGGTTAGGGTAGAATCTAGGTTGATTTACTCGAGTTGGCGCATGATTTACGACTTGTTTTCGTATGGATTTTTGGTATTCAATGATTCGTTTCTGTCGGGTGGCGTTTGAACGCCAACGGCAGCAGGTTGTTGGCCGTGTTTGCACGCAAGGCTACAGGTTTTTACCTATGAGCGTAGCTCGCACCATTTTGGTTTCCGACATGATTTTCCAATGTTTTAGTGTGTGATATCCTTATAGGTACCCCACGTGGCGTCGGAGCGTTGGAGATGCAAATGGAGACATCGGTTCCGGCACGCAAAAAGAAAGGTGAGTAGATTTATATCTACGGGGAGAAGTCGGGTGGATGGCGTATAGCACCCCCGCAATTCGTCGTGATGTATACGGATGCGTATACACATTTACAAATATTATATGTCATTTAGGATCAATAATAATGTTAAAATGGATATTGGTGTGTTGGATTGATAAAGGTTACGAAACTTTAGGTAGTGGGTGCACTACACATACATATTCACACATACATACTAGCATACATCCTTATTACATATGTGGTTATGGGATTCTTATAGATATGTGTTCACGTGGGTATGGGACTATGTGTTCACATACGGATTTGAGGATGATACTTGGGATTGAGATGAGTCAATGAGAGTTGATATGAGATTATGATATCGTTGATTGGCAGGATTCGTACTTGATATACGTCCCGATATGATAGCGGGTCTTGGATGATAATGCCATAGGAATAGTGCTATATATAAAATGATCGACATGTGATTATGCTACGAGATAGGATATGATATGATATGAGATGACAAGATATTTATGATAGGCCGCCATGGGCGTTGTTTACTCCTTGAGATGATACGTGCTGATGATAGCGATTCATACGAGACTGTTGATCATTAGTCAGATCATGATGATTGTGATGATGTTAGCTTTGTACTAGATGTAGGTCAGTACCTAGATTATGATATTTGATATGGAGAATACTAGATGAATGATATGACGAATGTGATATTGACCCGTACCCATATTTGCGGATGTCGTACGACGGATTTACGTACGAGCTGTAATTTGATGTTTGATCCGCACTTTTGACTTGGGAATAACCGATTATAGCAATATGGTATCGGATGTGATATTATCGAGGCGAGATCACCGACTATATGTATATATATGTATCGACTCAGAGGTTAGGCGGTTTCCCTTACCTACTGATAGCTTTAGCTCAGCCTTATAGTAGTGTAGCTATATGACTCTTATGACATTAGATGCAGTTTAGTTATCCTGGTATTTGGTATTCAGCTCCCGCATATTATTATTGTTGTTCTGCATCGCATACTTATTGTGATTCATATTCTATTGTTGACATCATGCTGTTAGGACACCAGCACCATTACCGATGATGCGGATGTACCACGTACACTTACTTGCCAGTTCACACACATCTTCATCGGTAATTGCCATGTCACTACACAGTAGTATTATTGCTGCAGGATATGACCCTTGTATGTGCATACTATTATTCCATGTTGCATGATATACTGTTATACTTGCACTTCATTGATATGTCACATACATCATGTTTTCTGATTATGCGTATTGAGATATGTTGTTCTATGATATTTCTGGATTTGGGAACCGTGGGTATTTCAAAGAGATTATGTAATTGTTGTAAAAACCCGGTTACCCCTGATATGATATTTCAGTGCGTCCACCATGTGTTTTCTCGGTGCTGAGAGCGACATGTGAAACCCGATTCGAGGAGGCGGATGAGGCCGATTGCGGGTACATGGTGGGCCCGGTGCGGTACACCGGGGCAAAAAGATCGCAAGAGATGGCGTTGAGCCTGGCAGGGGAGCACTACCGACCGGTGATTTTACCCGACACGTCGGATATCCGGAGGATACCGTCGTGGTCTTGAGATTGTTGGTAGGGGCCGGTCTGGATTGACGGCGCCCTAGATGGTGAGACTTATCAGAGATATTGAGATATTGAGATTGAGGCTATGTTTCGTGCCGATGCTGGGCATAGGTTTCATGATGTGTTTTCATGATTTCACTATATCCTCATATTTACATACATGATGCTTATTGTCATTGGGTGATACGTGGACGGGATCCACCTATATACAGACATTGATCACATACTGACTTGATTACATTGATCATACTTTTCATGCATTCATACATCATTCATATGATACGTTGCTACCTGAGGCACTGACATTGACACGGGTAAATGGGATTACATTTGGGTTAGATAGCTACCCTAGTCATGGTTATAGAATGCTGGTTATATATTTGAGGATTATATTATGATCGTATGACCTAGGATTGCGTCATACATGCGATTTTCTGTTCGTAGATGTTTTCTATTCATGAGTTGGCAACTCACCCCCGTTGTGCCCCTGTTTCTTGCAGGTGCTGCCGTACGGGTTCCACTACGACTTTGCGGGCACAGCTTCTTCAGGTGACTTGCTAGTAGGTGTGTTATTTGTATCATACCCATCATTATACTTTGTATATTATGTTTCAGTTGTATCTAGAAGTTCCATCAACCAAACATGTACTTATTTGAGATAAAGACCGGTATTGATCATTCTTTCGACCTTAAGAGTCGCACGTTATATTTCTCTGGGTTTCATGCTGTTGAGTTCCCTTTTCTGTTGTGATCCTCACCTTTAGGCGTTGTATTTTATGTTGCAAGCCGGTTGATTACATATGGTTTTTCCTTTACTTCACTATTTTACGTTTCTGGGCTCGGCTTACTTAGAGCACGTACGCCTTGAGACGTTCGCAGCCTAAGTGCCGGTCATGTTCCGTACTTTCGGGTCGTGACACCGGCTATATGGCATACAACCGATCAATGTCACAAATCGCGAGAATATAATATAGTATCACATACTGGTATTATTCTCGGTCCCGCACATATCTCATATGCGCTCCTATTTCATTTTGCTTGAGCCAGGAAACCCATGTGTAGGACTCTAAAGACTCGTCAATACGTCGGCAGTAGGTGATGATCATATCAAACACCCACAAGCCGCAAGCGGTCTGCCAAACGTAACGGCCACCCGGGTATTGAGCGATCAGAAGTTCAACGAGCAAGCCCGCTCACACTCCTGTGAATCCAATCAGTAACACTACCGTACAGTCCGGTCTGTTCGTCTGATATGTCGCATATCTCGCTTAGGGGTGGTAAACGTCAGACCCCAATAACTCGATAAGTCGTGTCGATATGAGGCTCATAACGGGTCGAGAAACTACTGGTAACACTTACCAGAAAATCCCTAAAACAGCCTTGGCCAAGGACTTCCTGTTATAGCCAATCGAACACAGCGCAACATCAACTCCCTATACCGGGAGAGACGAAACCCCTCCTATCGCTCATTGCCTCCATGTGATTCGGGACTGTACGCAAAAACCACCGTTTTGCACGCCCTCTTGGACGTGGTAAGGTGGAAATCAAAGCACAGTGGGAATCACACAAGACTCTATGACGATCTCGGGTATACAGACTAACCTGTACCAGTGTCACCAGAGAACTGCCATCTGACGTAAGGTATAATACCATCTGGGAGTTCTCGGCGAGTACGTCCAGTGTACCCAGTCTCCACTGAGCACCCGTATATCATCTCTGATGTCAAACACCAATGGATATGGGATCATCCATCGCCTATCTATATGGGTCGAGAAGCTACACGCTAGTCTACTCTGGTATATCGATGCCCCGTCTCGATACACCCACGACTAGGAACTTTGAAGGATGTACTTATGGACTACCATGTCCCTACTAGTATGATCCGCATCATAGTCCAGGTAGTCAAGTACACATCCTATGGGCTTTACCAACATGTAACAGAGAGACAATCAATGTACACGTTAAGGTAAAGAGTAACCAGATAGCATACTATCATATCGAGCAAGAAAGTCATCCCTATATATGTCCAAGCATCCACTACAATATACATCCTATGTATAGTAATGGACTCTAGGGCATACATATAACTAACAATCTCCCACTTGCACTAGGGCCATCTGATAGCAGTGGTTGTAGTATCTCATACACAACCATCCCATAAAAGTCTCTCTCTGGGTAAAGGCTTTTGTGAGTGGATCCGCCGTGTTGTCCTCTGAGTCTACTCTCCTAACCTCGATCCCCTGGAGATCAACCATCTCCATGATCAGGTGACACTGCCTAAGAATATGTCTGGATCACTGATGGGACGGGCATTCCTTGGCATAAGCCATAACTCCATTGTCATACAATGGAAGGAACAAAGTTCATTTCATGAACTAATATATCTCCAGACTTCCTCTTTGGTAGCATCTTTGGTAGCGATGTATCCAGCCTTTATCGTCTAGTATGCCACGATATCTAGCTTGGAACTCTTCCAACATACCGTTCCTTTACTGAGGGTAAAGACAATGCCGGTGACTGACATTCAGTCGTCCTTATCACCCTGGAACCTTTCCAGTGATTCTCCCCAGGATCAATTGATACCATCTCACTACAACTAGTGAGTATCCTAACATCCAATTAGATCTATCTCATAGATCCAAAACTCAGGATTTAGTAGGTATCATTTTGATCCTATATGGAGAATCCTTGTGATAAGCGGAGATTGACCGAGCGTAGCATAGGAAACTTCTTCCCTATCAAGAGTATGTCATCCACGTACTCTACGAGGATCACCAATATACTCCCTACTACCTTTTTGTATATACAAGGTTCATCTACCATTTTGATGATGTCAAACTCTTTGACTAATCTCATCAAAACAGATGTTCCAACTCCGCGATGCCTGCTTTATCACTTAAAACATCTTGGACATGTTTCCGCTGCTCCCACTGTCTATGAAGCCCTCTGACTGTGTACTTACAGACTCTCTCTTCTAAAACATCATTTAGAAAAGCAGTCATGACACCCAACCGCCAGATATCGTAGTCATGGTATGTAGCCGTGGCAAATAGGATCTGGATGGACTTAAGCACAATTACTTAGAAAAGGTTTCATTATAATCCATACCCGGTCAATGATGCAAACCTTTAACAAGTCTATCTTTGAAAGTCTTAACTTTTCCATGTACACCAAGTAATCTTCTCAAGATATACTTGCTCCTGATGTGGATTTAACCCCTTAGATAAAGCAACCAAAGTCCATACTTTGTTGGGGTATAAGGATTCCATCTCAGATCGATAAGCATCCAGCCATTCTTACAGAGTCCTACTACTGATGGCCAGCCCGAAACTAGTTGGGTCATCATCTCATGATGCAATCCTTGCTCCCACTGTCATAGAGAAACCGAAGTATCTCTCAGGTGGGTGAGGAACCCTGCTAGATCGGCGGAGAGGCTGAGGTTCGTTGGTGGCTATTGAATCCTTTGGTTCTACCAAATCATCAGGTGCAGTTTGTATAGCTGGAACTGTTTCCAGTTCCACCTCATGACCAATAATTTCTTCACAAGAAATTCCTTTTCACAAAGGTGGCATGCTGAGAAACAAAACATTTTTGTTCCTCGGTTAGGTAGAAGATATTCCCTTGCGAATGCTTGGGATATCCAACAAAGTTCCACAGAACTGACTTTGCCTCGAGCTTGTCCGGATTATGCTTTTAGACATAGGCTGGACAACCCCAAATCTTAACAGACTTAAGAGATTGGCTCTTCCCTTTCCATATCTCATATGAAATGGTAGGCATCTGATTTGATCGGAACCCTATTCAATAGGTATGCAACTTCATAAGTGCATAACTCCCTAAAAGGAAATAGGAAACTCAGTAGTACTCATCATAGAGCACACCATATCACATAGGTTGCTATTGCTCCGCCCCGATATACCATCGTGCTATGGTGTATACGGAGGAGTAATGCTGAGAAAGAATCTTATTCTTAGAATAGTCCAGGAATCCCGTGCTCAAGTATTCTCCTCCCTGATCACATCAAAGGACATAATACTTATACCCGTTGTTGGTTCTCTACTTCTAACTTATATTCTGTGAATATCTCAAAAGCTTCGGACTTGTGTTTCAATAGGAAAATATGTCTGAATCTCGAGAGATCATCAGAGAATTTAATGAAGTACAAAGAACCGGTCTTGGCATTTGTAGACAGGGGACCTTCATACATCAATATGTATCATCCCAAGAGTTTACTAACTCTTTCTCTGTTTCCATTAAACAGAGCTATAGTCATCTTATCTTTGTGACATGACTAGCAAGTTTCATAAGATGTAAATTCAAACTGATTTAAAAATGCATCTTAATGTAACTTAGCTAGTCGGGTCGCATTGATATGACCTAGTCTATAATGCCTCAAGAAGGATTCGTTCATTTCTGAACTCTTCCTCTTGTGTGTGTTCTGTATACTAAGAACTGTAGTTTGATTTAGAACGTTAATGCTTTTAGATATCGTGCTTGAACCGATCAACTCTTGATTTAGGAAATGTTCAAAAGATTATCCAACAATACAAAATTATATCCTTCTTTACTAATAAAGAGACTGATATGATTTTGTATATCAGGTTCGGTATCTAATAACATTTGTTCAGAATCATTGTATTCTGGTAATACAGGGTGACAGTGACCAACAGACTTGGCTGCAACACTTGCACCGTTTTCTGCCTCATGAAACTTATCACCCGTTCTCAGTTCTTTACCTTTCTGTAGCCCATGTAATATATTACATATGCGGGATCCTGATCCGGTATCTCATACCCAGGACGTAAAGGACACTGAGAAACAGTTCTCTGTAATGAACACACCCAAAGATGATGCATCGGTATGCACTTTCTTTGTTTGGGCGGCACGGGAATTCTGGTAATCCCCAATTTCCTTCTCTGTCTTATAACAATTACAAGTTGGAGCGGGACCAACGTTCCCTAGCTCAGTATAACTAGCGGGTTCGGTCAAAATATCCATTTTATTATCTTGATTAAGGCGTGACATGGTCGCTACCAGGAGAGAGAGAGAAGAAAACACTCTGCGTGCGCTCTTACAAGATCAGATTGGTTATTATTTTATCTAATCAGGATGCCTCCCACTGTTTTTATCAAATCTTCCTTCAAACCCTAAAAGGAAAGACTAGCCGGGATTAATTATACGCTACAAGTTCGCCAATCTTTCAGCCAGGCCAGTGTCGGTACTTTGAGGGAGGTTCCCCGTGCTTTCGCACGGACCTAATTACAATAAACCTCATTTTCCCAGAGGCGTAACCCCGTTGACACCTTTCTAGACACCTACTTGATCGGCTAATTGTAATGTGTAAAACTCTCCCCGGAGTAACAATTACTCGCAGTGGGTATCGGGATCCAACTATCTCATAGAAGATATGCAATCTCATTGCAAATTTCAACACATGAAATTCCCGATAATATTTTGCCCCAAGCGATCTATGACCTTGACTGAGTCAACAAACCATAGACCGCAAGTAAAGTTCAACCCGTCATTTCTCGATTGAATTAAACCCACCCGCACGACCCTTGACTGAGTCAACAAGGTCGCACGACTACCCTAATCCAATCGCATCATATGCATTGCAGATAAGCACTAATCAGCTACCGCACACTACGCCTTGACTAAGTCAACAAACGTAGCACGAATACTAACTATTACTTATCTGAAATGACGGAGGGCTACGACAGGTTTTTAAGAAAACCCTTTGCGTAATGAACTTTATATCGTTGTAGAATCAAATGATTTTAAAATGGAGTGTTTTTTAGGCTTTTCTAGTTTTGCTAAAGGGGTCACTCCCGGTGAAGGGATCGTCGGCCCTTTCCTCGTCGAATGAGGTGCAGGATATATCATATACATCACTGTGCAAAGCAAGAACTAGAGAAGGAATCAAAAGATAAACCAAGGGTTGTAGCATCTGCCAGTTATTGCTAAAGGAGTCACTCCCGGTGAAGGGATCTCGGTCCTTTCCTTATCGAATAAGGTGCAGGATGTTCTACAAGGAACACCGCGATGCATAAGAAAGAACTGTAGCTACCTGTTTTTGAAAATTCGATTCCACAACATCATTAGGTTTCTTTTATTTCATTAATCATATTAATGAAGTCCCATCATTTAAGTTACCTAAACATCACAGATAAATACGACGTACACTTATGCCATCCGCATTCGCCTCGATGTCCCCTCGTGCACCGTTAGGTTAGGTAACTAACGGCAGAGCGGGGCAGGGCTAGCGCGGGTGTAAAACATAAGTAACGCCTATATAATATATCATATATACTATATACAGTATTTATCACAACATATCAAATGATCACATCACAGATATCGCAGCAGAAGAAACATATGAAACATTGGATATACTAGGACGTCCGTGTTTTCAATACGAACCTGTATAAAACAAAGATTCCACGGTCGCGATGAATAGCCCAACCCACACCCTAGACCCCTACGAGAGCGGCAAGCAACCCTACCAATTCTAGAGTTAGGAGACCCGGAATCGACTCCTCGAGTTGGTCTCCCACTGGACTCTAGAACCCGGTTACTTGTGCTCTCCTCCTTGGGTCTATCCTAGTGCGGAAAAGTAAATAATATACAAATGGTGACATCTTCCGCAACCAGGAAGTGCCCCAATAAAATAATATTACATACAATTAATTTTACATGAATGAAAATGAAAAACACTCATCTCACATAAAAAAAACCCCGGCTATTCAGAACGCGACGATCCAATATAACATATCCAGCAACACATAACATCACATGTCATCAACGTAAGTAAATGTGCGCATCCCAATTATCGTTGACATATAGCAACGAAACCGGCTATATCACATATTACACTTACGGTCGCAGAAAAGAAAGTGTAAAACTACAACAGTTGGAATCCGCAACCTCCTTAGACATCGCATGCCTAACAGTTATAAACCCCGCATTTTAGTCTCTATATCGAAAACACTTTTCAATATCTAGTCTGGCAATTCAACAAGATTCCCGATAAACTGATCGAATGTTCGTCGTAAACTTTAGTAGACGGCCGCACCCCCGGATGCCGTCGACGAAGTGCACTAAGGCGGAACACCGTTGCCGCGAGCACCTGAACGGATGCTTTTGGCGACGGAGTTCTCCAACAGTCACTTGGTCGGGGCTATGGGGCATGGCTGTCTATTAAGTTTACCCGGCAAGTATCCGCGTACGCTACGTGATTGCGACGGACTTTTGATCGCATCAAAATTTCGTGGCAACCGATCAAGTGAGACTAAAGTGCTATGTTTATAACATTCATTTTAGTTATCTCATAACTACTTGTGGATTCCAAATATTGTATCACATTCCAGATAAATAGAAAATGTTAAACTTTCCGATCGAACAATCAAACACCCAAGTTTTCCCGAAACAGCTCAACACATGAAATAAGTTTAAAAAAACATTCACTTCATGCCACAGTACCAACGGTCCAGCCGTAGAAGGGTCAAGCCAACGCCTCACATGTGGCACGCCGTACTCCCCCAAACCCTAAGGTTCAAAGGGCAGTTCAAGACGGTCACATAATCGAGTTAAGGTTTTTTGTCTTCTAGAGGGTCCATCGCGTTACTTGCACTACTTAGAACGTTCTCAAACTACGGAAAAATCCAACACTTGGAAATTTCCCGGCAGGGGAAAAATTGGGTATTTATATCCGGTCGAACTTTTTAACATATTCTAAAATTACCCGGAAAAACATATAGACGCAGTTAAAGTTTCCGATCGAATCATCGAACTCCCAATACAACCCAGAAAACTCAACACTTGAGTATAAGTTAAAATTACCCAGAAAACACAGGAATCAGTATAGGACATTACTGTGCAAATCACGTGCCAAGAATCACCTTTATGGCCGCGGAACCTCCGCACATGCTAGGGTGGGGCCGCGGTTCCGCGGCGCTTTGGTTGACTTGGGCTCACGTGCTTCACAGTAACTCTTATAATACCCTGCTGTATTTTTTGGATATTTTTAATTTGGAAAAATCCACATTTTCAGAAAATGTACAGAGAAGGGTTTTGGATTAGGGTTTCGGGTTCGATCGGACTTCTAACATCGTCTACGCATCGCCTAAAGCTCTAGCTAGGCTCTGATACCACTGTAGGGTTCCTAGGCACACTCAAAAGGTTCCACAAGGCAACAACCATGCCAAATTCAAATTTTCCGGTGCCGAGAAACCCTAAACTAGATCGTTAACTAGAGATTAGGCGAAACAACAAGCAAGCAAACTACTTTGCTACTAAGTGAATGGAAATACAACCTTTGTAGATCCGGTCCTCCACTTCTAGAGCTCCTTGTTGACGTCCCTCCGCTGCGATCATCGGATCCCGGACTCTAGCGATGGTTTCATCGGAGAAATGATCGGGCTAGGTCATTGACTTCGAGGCCGAAGATGATCTACGTCGGGGAGACTCAAACTCAAGCTATTCCTTCACTTGGTCAAAAACTTTGTGAAGAGAACACCCTATACTACATGGCAAGTAGTAGAGGATGAAGAAATAGGAAGTGGGTTCACTTTAGAATTGGATTTCTCACACTTTTTCTCATGGCACCATTGGAGCTAACAAGCTTTTGTAAGCTTGATGAAGGAGAAGAAGAAGAAAAGAATTATATGAATAATTATCCAAATGAACCTTATCCTTTTAATCATGGCACCATGGTTGAGTTAAGCCCTCATGCTTAACTCTTATAGAGAATTAACCAAAGCATTAGGTTAAGGGTTGGGTTAACTAATATCTTGAACAAATGACAAAAGAGTTGACTTTGTCAATGTTTATCAAGCTTCATGAAGCTTAATAACTTTGACCCAAGTCTTACTCTTTTGTTATTTGTTAGGAAAATATTAAACCCTAATTTAACCTTGATTTGGTTCAAGTCTCATACACACAACTTGTTTGTATCATCAAGCATGATACAAACATGTACACTTGCATATATCACATATAAACAATGTGCACATTCAAGTGAGAAAATCAATCTTAAATGAACCAATGCTAGTTAATGTAAAGTAATATATCAAATATATAATTATAAATTAAATCATTAAATCATTAAATCAACACTTGATTTAACGATCCGGTCATATCGCATATAACCGACTAATATCATATAGTAACAACTTATCGAATCAACACTTGATCCGATAACCAGGCTATATCGCATACAACCGATCAATGTCACAAATCGTGAGAATATAATATAGTATCACATATTGGTATTATTCTCGGTCCCGCACATATCTCATATGTGCTCCTATTTCGTTTCGCTTGACCCAGGAAACCCCTGTGTAGGACTCTAAAGACTCGTCAATACGCCGGCAGTACGTGATGATCATATCAAACACCCACAAGCCGCAAGCGGTCTGCCAAACGTAACGGCCACCCGGGTATTGAGCGATCAGAAGATCAACGAGCAAGCCCGCTCACACTCCTGTGAATCCAATCAGTAACACTACAGTACAGTCCGGTCTGTTCCTCTGATATGTCGCATATCTTGCCTAGGGGTGGTAAACGTCAGACCCCAATAACTCGATAAGTCGTGTCGATATGAGGCTCATAACGGGTCGAGAAACAACAGGTAACACTTACCAGTAAATCCCTAAAACAGCCTTGGCCAAGGACTTCCTGTTATAGCTAATTGAACACAGCGCAACATCAACTCCCTATATCGGGAGAGACGAAACCCCTCCTATCGCTCATTGCCTCCATGTGATTCGGGACTGTACCCAAAAACCACCGTTTTGCACGCCCTCTTGGACGTGGTAAGGTGAAAATCAAAGCACAGTGGGAATCATACAAGACTCTATGATGATCTCGGGTATACAGACTAACCTGTACCAGTGTCACCAGAGAACTGCCATCTGACGTAAGGTATAATACCATCTGGGAGTTCTCGGCGAGTCCGTCCAGTGTACCCAGTCTCCACTGAGCACCCATATATCATCTCTGATGTCAAACAACAATGGATATGGGATCATCCATCGCCTATCTATATGGGTCGAGAAGCTATACGCTAGTCTACTCTGGTATATCGATGCCCCGTCTCGATACACCCACGACTAGGGACTTTGATGGATGTACTTATGGACTACCATGTCCCCACTAGTATGATCCGCATCATAGTCCAGGTAGTCAAGTACACATCCTAAAAGCTTTACCAACATGTAACAGAGAGACAATCAATATACACGTTAAGGTAAAGAGTAACCAAATAGCATACTATCATATCAAGCAAGAAAGTCATCCCTATATATGTCCAAGCATCCACTACAATATACATCCTATGTATAGTAATGGCCTCTAGGGTATACATATAACTAACAATCTCCCACTTGCACTAGGGCCATCTGATCGCAGTGGTTGTAGTATCTCATACACAACCATCCCATAAAAGTCTCTCTCTGGGTAAAGGCTTTTGTGAGTGGATCCGCCGTGTTGTCCTCTGAGTCTACTCTCCTAACCTCGATCCTCTGGAGATCAACCATCTCTATGATCAGGTGACACTGCCTAAGAATATGTCTGGATCACTGATGGGACGGGCATTCCTTGGCATAAGCCACAACTCCATTGTCATAAAATGGAAGGAACAAAGTTCATTTCATGAACTAATATATACCTAGACTTCCTCTTTGGTAGCATCTTTGATAGCGATGTATCCAGCCTTTATCGTCTAGTATGCCACGATATCTAGCTTGGAACTCTTCCAACATACCGTTCCTTTACTGAGGGTAAAGACAATGCCTGTGACTGACATTCAGTCGTCCTTATCACCGTGGAACCTTTCCAGTGATTCTCCCCAGGATCAATTGATACCATCTCACTACAACTAGTGAGTATCCTAACATCCAATTAGATCTATCTCATAGATCCAAAACTCAGGATTTAGTAGGTATCATTTTGATCCTATATGGAGAATCCTTGTGATAAGCGGAGATTGACCGAGCGTAGCATAGGAAACTTCTTTCCTATCAAGAGTATGTCATCCACGTACTCTACGAGGATCACCAGTATACTCCCTACTACCTTTTTGTATATACAAGGTCATCTACCATTTTGATGATGTCAAACTCTTTGACTAATCTCATCAAAACAGATGTTCCAACTCCGCGATGCCTGCTTTATCACTTAAAACATCTTGGACACGTTTCCGCTGCTCCCACTGTCTACGAAGCCCTCTGACTGTGTACTTACAGACTCTCTCTTCTAAAACATCATTTAGAAAAGCAGTCATGACACCCAACCGCCAGATATCGTAGTCATGGTATGTAGCCGTGGCAAGTAGGATCTGGATGGACTTAAGCACAGTTACTTAGAAAAGGTTTCATTATAATCCATACCTGGTCAATGATGCAAACCTTTAACAAGTATATCTTTGAAAGTCTTAACTTTTCCATGTACACCAAGTAATCTTCTCAAGATATACTTGCTCCTGATGTGGATTTAACCCCTCAGATAAAGCAACCAAAGTCCATACTTTGTTGGTGTATAAGGATTCCACCTCAGATCGATAAGCATCCAGCCATTCTTACAGAGTCCTACTACTGATGGCCAGCCCGAAACTAGTTGGGTCATCATCTCATGATGCAATCCTTGCTCCCACTGTCATAGAGAAACCGAAGTATCTCTCAGGTGGGTGAGGAACCCTGCTAGATCGGCGGAGAGGCTGAGGTTCGTTGGTGGCTATTGAATCCTTTGGTTCTACCAAATCATCAGGTGCAGTTTGTATAGCTGGAACTGTTTCCAGTTCCACCTCATGACCAATAATTTCTTCATAAGCAATTCCCTTTCACAAAGGTGGCATGCTGAGAAACAAAACATTTTTGTTCCTCGGTTAGGTAGAAGATATTCCCTTGCGAATGCTTGGGATATCCAACAAACTTCCACAGAACTGACTTTGCCTCGAGCTTGTCCGGATTATTCTTTTAGACATAAGCTAGACAACCCCAAATCTTAACAGACTTAAGAGATGGGCTCTTCCCTTTCCATATCTCATATGAAATGGTAGGCATCTGATTTATCGGAACCCTATTCAATAGGTATGCAACTTCATAAGTGCATAACTCCCTAAAAGGAAATAGGAAACTCAGTAGTACTCATCATAGAGCACACCATATCACATAGGGTGCTATTGCTCCGCCCCGATATACCATCGTGCTATGGTGTATACGGAGGAGTAAAGCTGAGAGAGAATCTTATTCTTAGAATAGTCCAGGAATCCCATGCTCAAGTATTCTCCTCTCTGATCACATCAAAGGACATAATACTTATACCCGTTGTTGGTTCTCTACTTCTAACTTATATTCTGTGAATATTTCAAAAGCTTCGGACTTGTGTTTCAATAGGAACATATGTCTGAATCTCGAGAGATCATCAGAGAATTTAATGATGTACAAAGAACCGTTGTAAAAGGTTTTGTTCCCCATTTGGCTTCTGTTAGACATCCGGGTCGCTACCGTGGACTTACAGTGGTATCAAAGCCTCACCATTAAGCTTTACTAACTTGTGCTAACGCGTTTAAAACATCGATCGAACGGATTTTCGAAAACCGCAAATTCCAAGTCTAAAGTTTATGTCGATTTTAAAAGGGGTCTAAAAATAATTTTACATATCACAGAAAACAGTGCAGGCTTTTCTAAGAATTCTGGGAAAATTAGGGCACGTGATCCCTCATTAACACCGCGGAACCGCGGCCGTTTTGTGGGAACAATGCTCCAAGTTTTTTCCAGAGAACTTAACATTGGAAATTGTGGGTTTTGGTACTATTCTTTTGGGCCCAGATTTTATTACTGTATAGCAGATGTTCGTGGGGCCCACTTCGGGAAGTTTTGTCAATCGAAATTTTAAACTTGTTAGTATGCAGTATTTACATTATATCTCCGACCGGGAATGCCATTCGAGCGGTAAATTGCGTCTAATTGCTATAGCTCTTTTAGACGGATTTGCGAACGTGACATTCGCGTTGATGTTCTGTGTTGTGCTGTAATGTTGCAGATTTGTCGTGGTGGATAGCAGTGTGCAATGGTAGTGCAGTTTGGATTTATTTGTACTTTTTTTATTGCGGGGCGAGCGTCCAACATGTGGACTGCCGTTGCTGCATGTTTGTATAATATTCTTTTTGGGGCAAGACCGGGCAGAGGTCGATGTACCCGTTGTACATATTTTTTATTTCTGTACTAGGTTTACCCCGAGACGGAGTGCACGGATAGCCGGGTTCTGGAGGGCAACAGGTCCGTATCTCATGGCTTTGAGAGGCAGAGGGGCCTTACTCTAGAATTGGCAGACTGTTCGCCGCACTCGTAGGGGGTACAGGTTGACCCAAGGAGGGGTGCTCAAGTTACCGGATTCCGTGAAGTGTCGGGTGGTCCATTCACTTTGCTGTAGGGGGCTGCCTCGCTTCAGGTTTTGGCGGGTAACTTGCCGCACCCGTAGGGGTCTAGGTTTCATTGCACGGGCTATCCACACGACCAGGGGAACGTCGGGTTTCAGTAGCGGCTCTGTGAAACCCGGGGATCCCAGATTATCTGTATTGTTCTGTGATGCTTATTGCTTTTCTGTAATGTTGCATATTATCACTCCTGGAGCGATTATTGTATATTGGTATATATACTATTAGATGTTGTATATGTTTTACACCCGCGCTAGTCCAGCCCCCGCTCTGTCGTTAGTTAAGTAACCTAACGGGTGATGACGGGACCCAGTGACGAATGCGGATGGCATATACGTACATTTTATTTTTCGTTCTTTTCTGGTGTGATTAGATGATGGGACTGTGTTGATTCTGATCAATGAAAGGATAAAACAAACCTATATTTGATGTTGTTGGAACCAGTTTTAAAACGTGTTATTACAAAGACGTTTCCTTTTGCTTTGCACAGTGATATTCAGTTAGAATATCCTGCACCTCATTCGACGAGGCAAAGGCCGAGATCCCTTCACTGGGAGTGACCCCTTGGGCAGAAGTTTACGTCAGGGTAATAACTACACTATAGTCGATTACAAGTTGTTTTGCATAGCGGTATTCAGTTAGAATATCCTGCACCTCATTCCACGAGGAAAGAGCCGAGATCCCTTCACCGGGAGTGACCTCTTTAGCAAAAGGTTTTCGCTACTATATTTTTATAAAAAGCTATCAGGTTCCTTCAACAAAATCAAGTTCATTACGTTAAAGGTTTTTTGCCAAAAACCAGCCGTAGCCCTCCGTCATTTCTTATGGATAGTCAGTAGTATTCAAGCTATGTTTGTTGGCCAAAGTCAAGGCATAGTGCTTGGTAGCTGCTGAATATTCATCTGCTGCATAGATAGATGCGTTGGTTTGGGACAGTCGTTCTGCCTTGTTGGCCAAAGTCAAGGGCATGTGCGGGTGGGTTCAAATTAACCTGGATAATGACGGGTAGAACTTGACATGTGACTTATGATTTGTTGGCCAAAGTCAAGGTCATAAGAGCATGAGGCAAAAATCATATCGGGAGTTTCAAACATACAGGAAACTTGCTAGGCATGCGCATACCTTCTGGAGTATGATAACTTGAGTGGCTTCCATCAAGTTATCATGCGATGATAGTTGGATCCCGATTCTCACTGATGAGTTGGTTTACTCTTCGGGTGATCTCGACTAATTCTTCTTTCAGGTTTGGAGGAGAATTTGAGATTACAGTGGGAGGTTTCCTGATTAGATAAAATGATAACCATTCTGATCTAGGTTAGAGTGCACGCAGAGTGTTTCTTTTATCTATCTCTCTCTCTTTGGCAGCGACCTTTTGATCGACCCTAGACTATGACTAAGTGACAGAGTTGACCGAACCTTCTTAAAATACTGGCTTTTGAATAGTCTATAGTTGCATAAGTCATTGCCACTCCTTCTTTTACCCTTTGCATTTCTCAGAACACCCCGTATTATTACGGATATCCACTTCCATTGGATAGATCCATCGTATGGTTATATACGAACTCGGAGGGACTTCTTCGAGGATGGATCCAGGTTCAAGAGAAATAGAATTGGTTTATTCAGTTGTCTTTTATTATCACCTTCTCTCAGGTTGCGAGGGCTCCTTAGTTTAGGAGAGTACACCTATTACGCTTATTGGATAGTTTTATTCCAAACCATAGGCAGGTGCCGAATGGTAGGGAATGAAGAAAACCAATTCGCCTAAGTAGGGTGTGCAGAAGGTAATATGTAAAGACAAAATAAAGGGATTAGAAAGAGGGCAAAGTAAATTGTGACTGTTATCATTCACGACCAAACCGCATACTTCACCGCCACTCCTATTTCACCTTTGCTTTTTTCCCAGTTCGGGAGAAAAAGAATAAGGTATTATTCAGTTGTCTTTTATCATCACCTTCTCTCGAGTTACGAGTACTCCTTGGTTTAGGAGGGTACGCCTATTATGCTTACTGGATAGTCTTCTTCCAAACCATAGGCTGGTGCCGAACGGTAGGGAAGAAAGAAAACCATTTAGCCTAACGAAGGTGTACAGAAGGTAACGACTAAAGACAAATAAAGGGATTTGGAGAGATGGCAAAGAAATATACGGTTACAGTCATAAATTGGATCATGGAAAAGGCATTACTAAGAATACCAGGATACCCCTACGAAATATTTTCATGTTTCAGTTTCACTGTGCATTGTTAAAGGAAAACTGATTTCCCGATTAGATACTTACTCCAGGGTATGTATTTACTAGGTATGATTCTCACATCTGTATGGTTTTACAGATGATGAGTGGGAGTAGGTTATTGGAAATAAGGTGATCATCCTCATTATATCGGAATTCGTTGTAATTGGTGATATTTGAGGAAGTCGCCTGGGTTTTCACCGGACGGCATGTATTTGGTTTTGAGTATCCGTTGTTGTGCACCAATTTCAAAATGATATATCTGTACGTTTATTTTTATAAAGTGAGATATAACTTTTTGAAATTATGTCCGTGACATTTACCTATATCAGTTGACGATTGGGTAAGGAGCATTGAACAACGGAGTAGTTCTTAACCATAAGTACAGTTTTCAACCTACGATGCACAGGTTTCGAGTTATTTAACTCAGCGGACTTATACAGAGTATTGTATGTTGTCCAGTGTCCATCAGGACAAAGGGGTTGGTCCTCGTACTATGTTCTGTTTACTTATGACTTCTCTAGTTATTAGATAAGTGTTTCGTAGAAATACAAGGTCTAAGTTTTGAGAAGTTATGGGTATAAGAGTAAAGTAGAGAACCAGGTATCGCAAGTATCGGGATTCTTCAAAGAGATCGAAGATGTAGATTCTTGTGATTGGTATTCAGTTGATAGTAATGGTTTTGAGAAACTTGTTTCTCTTTCGGGTTACTCATAATTGGATATATTCCTAAGTTGAGTAATGCTGAGTAGCCACTCTGCATTAAGTTGATATGCACTGGAGACAGCTGCATGGTTTGAATCTGGTTCCAATTAAATTAGTGCCTCTATTTCTATATTGTATATAGAATGGTTCATATCTTAACGATGTTAAGGTACGGGGAGTTGTCCAGCTTATGCTTAAAACCAGAAACTGGATAACTCAAGGCACGTTTTTGTACTGGCAGTTTGTGGGTTGACCCTGGCTTTGACGAGGGTTGATCTTCTACCATCTGGAAGATCAATAGTGATATTGTTCTTGACTCGCCATAGTTTTAGTAAAATGGATTTTTTCAGAAAACAGTAGTGGGAGTATGGTAGAACTGGAAGTGATTCCAGAACCGCAAACGATTACAGAAAATTTAATAGGACCTATATATTCAATCAGGTTTGATATTCCAATAGCCACTCCGCAGATATGGTGGGTAACCTCAGACACCCGAGAGGTACTCCGGTAGCCTCAAGGACGGTGACAGGGAGGTTTTTGTTTACCCAGACTTGACACTACTGTTGTTCCAGACTATGAGACCCGGCAAGAGGATAAGTATAGCGTCGTTCTAAACTAGCTTTAGAAGTGTACGTAGATATTATTCTGCCAGAGGGTTGTCGTTGTCAGTGGGAGCAGCGGAAGCATAGTGGGCAAGTAGCTTATGTCTATTTATAGACTTGAGCAGATATAGCGAAGATAAGATCATCTATTTTTGATGTGAAAGTCATGGGTTTGACTTCATCAGAATAGGGGATGGATCTGTTAAGAAGGTAGTAAGGTGTGATGTCCTGGTATTTGGATGACATACACAGAGTAGGAAGTAAAATTCCTATACTACGATCGGTTGTACTGTGGTAGTCACACAGTTGTTTCTCCACAAAGGATATGGATATAATATCTGACATTCTGGTTACTAGATCTAGGTTTTAGATCTAGATTTGGGTAGTTTCCTAATGTGGGTACTTTGACAATATTCTAATAGTATTTTAGAATAGTTGACTCCTGGCATGGTAGTGTACCTACAGGTGATGGAGTCACCCTCTCTAAAGGTGTCTTACAGACTAAACGGGAGAGGGATGTGCATGATTGGCAGATCACTTGCTTAGGCAATTGAGTCAATCATGATATGTCAAGTACCACACCAGATGTTGTTTTTTGCACTAGATGCGATAAGTTTATATTAATCCAATCCTGGAGAAACATAAGGAAGCAATTTTCGAACATAAGTGCATGTTCTACGGATTTGATGACAACAGCCTCCTACGGGAAACATTTATCATTCCAGGCTTCCAAGGTGACATGGATGACACAGTGATTGTCAGAGTTATAGTTTTCCCTCTGACTAGGGACAGTTTTATGGACAGGTGGTCCAAGAGGATACTGTGGGAGGCATGGTGCTGGATACTGATTAGGTTCAGTTATCAATAAAGTCTAAGAAGTTTGAATTTGGAGTTCATTTATGTACTAGGTCCCATCAGATATTCAGACATATTCTAAGACAGGAATTACTCGATTCGGGAGATGGCTTACTCCGCGAACTTGAGATTAAGAGAGACCTAGAAAGAAACATCAGGGCAGATCCACTTACTGAGGCTATTTCTCGAACACAAGAGTTTTACAAACTAGTTTTGTGAAACTGATTAGTAGAGGAGTTGGATGTTCGGTATCATACGGGCCGTGAGTATGCGACATCGCAATAATTAGCCTTAAGTGCAAGTGGGAGATTGTTGGATATAGTGCCCTCAAAGTCAATTATTGGATCGCAGGTACGTGATTGTAATGATTAAGGAAGGACCTATACCGATATGACAGTCCTGCTCGAGATGATAGTATGCTATCTGGTTTGTCTTTATCATCGTATACATGCTTTAGTTCGCTATTGCATGTTGATAGAGCCCATAGGATTCTTGCTTGACTACCAGAAGTATGATGGCGATCATATACGTGGGAGCTGGGGTCTGTAAGCACATCCTTAAAGTGTCCCTAGTCGTAGGAGTTTCGAGACAGGGCATCGATACTCCAGAGTAGACTAGTGTATACAGTCGAGACCCCGACGAGGGGCGATGGCCGGTCTCACAAATCATTGGTGTCAGTAGAATCACCTAAGATGTATACAGGTGCTCATTAGGTTATGAGTACACCGGACAGGACTCGCCGAGAACATGCTAGTTGGTATTATACATATCGTCAGATAGCAGTTCCCTGGTGACATGTGTACAGGTTAGTTCATCGACCTGAGGTCGTCATTTGTCTCGTGTGAGTTCCCACTGTGCTTTGATTTCTACCCTACCATGGCTCAAAGGAGTCGTGCAAACTGGTCTTTTTTGGGTACAGTCCTGAGCCACATGGAGGCAAGTGAGCGGATCGGCAGAGGATTCGTCTCTCCCGGTATTGGGGGTGAGATCGCGCTGTGTCTAGGAGAACCATTACACAAAGCCCTCGGCCGAGGCAGGAGATTTACTGGTCGGTACTCCAGTGGTATCTCTGGGTGTTCTGGGGCACTCTCTGACACGACTTATACCGCTAATGGGGGTCTGACGTTACCAGCCCCTAGGCTGATATGCGATACTCATAGACGAACGGACCGGACTGTATGTATATTGTCACTGTTAGGCTCAGTAGGGTTTATGGATGAGTTCGCTCGTCTGTTTCCCTTCCAATCAATACATAGGCAACCGTTATGTACAGCCAGTACCTCTGACGTGCTAGTGGTTATACCCAGTGCCAGTGTGTTGATGAGTCATTAGAGTCCCCCACGGACACTTTCCCAAGTTCGAGCAAAATGTTGTAGAGGCCGTATGGTTTTATGGCAAGGTTCGGAAAAGGCATGTGCGTTTTCGGACGTGTCATATGTAGGGTGTTTTTCGTCACCCCATTGAGATGGGAATACGCGCGCGCTTGTCAGGCGTATACTACAGATTCCCCCTGCCTAGGGTAGGCAGGGGTTTATTGATTGTGGGGATCCAAATCTACGGCAGCCGCGGACTAAGCTGCCGTTAATTACCCCTCGCCTTTGGGGCGAGGGAACCTCCGATTAATGGGTTAAAATGGTCATGCGAACTCAATGTGCTGTTGGAGATAGTGCCCTCAGATTCAATTATTCGATCACAGGCACATGATTACAATGATTGATAGAGGACCTATCCCGATAGGACAGTCTTACTCGAGATGATAGTATGCTATCTGGTTTACCTTTATCATCGTGTACTGTTTTAGGTGACCTGACAAGTTGCTATTACACGTTGATAGAGCCCCTAGGATTCTTGCTTGACCACCAGCAGTATGAGGGCGATCATATAAGTGGGAGCTGGGGTCTATAAGCATATCCTTAAATGGTCCCTAGTCGTGTGAGTTTCGAGACAGGGCATCGATACTCCAGAGTAGACTAGTGTATACAGTCGAGACCCCGACGAGGGGCGGTGGCCGGTCTCACAAGCCACTGGTGTCAGTTGGATCACCTAAGATGTATACAGGTGCTCATTGGGTTATGAGTACACCGGACAGGACTCGCCGGGAACATGCTAGTTGGTCATATACCAGACGTCAGATGGCAGTTCCCTGGTGACATGTGTGCAGGTTAGTTCATCGACCTGGGGATCGTCATTTGTCTTGTGTGAGTTCGCACTCTACTTTGATTACTACCCTACCACGGCTCAAAGGAGTCGTGCAAACAGGTTTTAGTTGGGTACAGTCCCGAGCCACATGGAGGCAGTGAGCGTATCTTCAGGGGTTCGTCTCTCCCGGTATTGGGGGTGAGGTCGCGCTGTGTCTAGGAGAGCCATTACACGAAGCCCTCGGCCGAGGCAAGGAGATTTACTAGTAGGTATTCCAGTAGTATCTCAGGGTGTTCTGGGCTACACTCCGACACGACTTGTACCGCTTTTGGGGGTCTGACTTTTACCAACCCCCTAGGCCCGCCATGCGATGCTCATAGATGAACGGACCGGACTGTACGGATATTGTCACTGACAGGCTCAGTAGGGTTGTCGGGCTGAGTTCGCTCACAGACGTCCCTTTTGGTCAATACCTGGTAGCCCGTTACGTATTGGCTTATACCTCTGACGTGCTAGTGGTTAAATCCACAACCAAGGTGTTGATGAGTCTTTAGAGTCCCCCGCATTCAGTTACTCAGTTTTCGGGCGAAAGGTTGTAGAGGCCGTATGGAGATATGGCAAGGTCCGATCAGATACGTGCAGTATTGCACGGATCAGGATCGGACAGTTTGTACTATAGGCCGTATGGGTATATGGCAGGGTTCGATCAGATACGTGCGGTATTGCACGAATCAGGATCGAACGGATATTACTAGCCGGCTTTGGTTTAAGCCGGATCCTAGTATAGTACAGTGGAGATTTTGTCTCATTGCATTTGTATTTCGGTCGAAATACAGATGCGGGTGTGTATGCACAGTATCGGGGTTTTCCTGTAATTTATTACGGGACCAGTTTTCTGGAGTTGCCAGTTTGCTTTCCGTTTCGGCCGATTTCCATTGTTCCGTTCATTGGCCGAAGATTGGTGGAGGAGGGCTTATTTGCATTGTTGCAAATAAGCAATTGTGGAAGGAGGTATTTGCATTTATTTGTATGATGATGGTTTCATGATGGAGCCCATCCTTTGACTCTTTCTTTTCCATCATGGCTTGACTTTGTTAACAATCATGGTTGTTGATGATTGTTGGTTGAGTGTTGGGATTGTTGTTGATGATGGGAGGGGATATGGTTGTTGAGTGAGGACTTTTCTAAGTGATCATTTTATTCCATATGATAAACATTCCTCTCTCTCTCTTGCTTGATTGATATGGTCACCCCCCTTGACTTTTCCCTCTCTCTTTTTTTGATACATGGGCCGGCCATTCCCTTAGGGGAGGTGGGGGATTTCATTTTGATGTGTGGCAATTTTTGGTTCTCTTGATGCTCCAAAAATCACACAAGAAGACTCTCCAAAATTCCAAGTTCTTTTTCCTCCACCACAAAGGCAATTCCACAACCCCAAAGTGAGACATGGTTCTTCACACATTCTACAGCAAATCTTGGGCACGTCGACTTGCCAGCTTCGTGCCCGAGTTGCCTCGGCATTGAGGTGGGAGCCCGTAAAAGAAGTAGGCGATGTGGTGCACTTCCGGCGACGAGGAGGAGACGGGACATTCCGCAGGAGATCGGGACGACGACGAGAAGACCGGAGGACTCGGATATGTCGGTATATCTCTCTTCCCTTTCTTGTAGATAGCTAGGACTAGTTAGTGGTTCGATCCGGGTATTAGTGCGCGGCGGTTTGCCAGTTCAAGTAAAATTAAAGTTTATCACCGCTTCCGCATTTGGCCGTCGGATTGACGGCCTGGGCGCCGCCGTGCACTTACAGTGGTATCAGAGCCTCGCCATTAACTTAGTCTAGGTTGGTTTAATGTGTTTTGCATTTCCGATCGACCAAAACTCCAAAATCTACATTTTTGTTAGCATCAGTTTCTGTTGAAATTTTTTGGTCTCGAAAAAATTTTCAGGTTGTAAAATATTGATGTACTGGAAAATCTAAGAGCTCTGTAAAAATTCGATGAAGTGACTCCACAGTGGGAGCGCGGAACCGCCGCAAATACCCCCTTCCCGCCGCTGTTCCGCCGCGCACTGTGGAGTTCCCTGCACCAAATTTCTACAGTGTCTATCTGGGGTTAAAATTGGGGTTTTGGAATATTAATATTGGGCCCAGAATTTCTTGATGTGCTACAGTAGTACTTGGGGGCCCACTTGTTAAAATTTGATTGATCGGATATTTTAAACACATTATTTCACAGTATTTACATTATATCTGCGACCGTGAATGTCACTCGATCGGTAAATCCGGTCTAACTGCTATAGCCCGGTTAGACGGATTTGCGAACGTGACTTTCACGTTGATGTTCTGTTTTTGCGGTGATGTTGCGGATCGGTCGTGGGGATAGCCTGGATGCAATGCTAGTACAGTTGTGGTTGTATTATGTACATTTGATATTGCGGGGCGAGCGTCCGACATGTGGACTGCCGTCACTGCCTGATTGTATTATTATTTTGGGGCACGGCCAGGTTGCGGTCGATGCACCCGTTGTATGTATATTTTACTTTCTGTACTAGGATTACCCCGCGGAGGGGTGCACGGATAGCCGGGTTCCAGAGGGCAACGGGCCCACATCTCATGGCATTGAGACGGAGGGGGCCTCACTCTAGGATTGGCGGGCTATTCGCCGCACTCGTAGGGGGTACAGGTTGACCCAGGAGGGGTGCCCAAGTTACCGGATTCCGTGAAGTGCTGGGTGGTCCATTCACGGTACTGAAAGGTGCTGCCTCGCTTCAGGTTTTGGCGGGTGACTTGCCGTGCCCGTAGGGGTCTAGGATTTCATTGCACAGGCTATCCACACGACCAGGGGAACGTCGGGTTTCAGCAGTGGCTCTGTGAAACCCGGGGATCCCAGATATCTGTATTGTTCTGTGATGCTGTACATTTCTGTGATGTTGCATTTCTTATCACGCCTTGAGCGAAATATAATATATTGGTATATATATTAGTAGATGTTGTATATGTTTTACATCCGCGCTAGTCCAGTCCCCGCTCTGTCGTTAGTTAGCTAACCTAACGGGTAATGACGGGACCCAGTGGCGAATGCGGATGGCATACACGTACATCAGTATATTTTCGTTCTTTGTGGTGTGATCAATTGATGGGACTGCATTGATTCAGATCAATGCAAGTTAAAAACAAACCTAATCTGATGTTGTTGGAACACTTTTCAAAAAGCTGTTATTGCAAGGACGTTCACTTTTGTTTTGCATCGTGGTATTCAGTTGGAATATCCTGCTCCTCAGTCGATGAGGCAAGGGCCGAGATCCCTTCACCGGGAGTGACCCCTTGGACAGAAGTTTGCGTCAGGGCATTAACTTCACTATAGCCGATTACTTTTGCTTTGCATCGTGGTATTCAGTTGGAATATCCTGCACCCCATTCTACGGGGAAAGAGCCGAGATCCCTTCACCGGGAGTGACCTCTTTAGCAACGGTTTTCGTCACTATATTTTAAAAAGCTATTAGTTCCTTCAACGATATCAAGTTCTTTACGTTAAAGGTTTTCGCCAGAAACCATTCGTAGCCCTCCGTCGTTTCATATGGGTAGTCAATAGTATTCAAGCTGTGTTTGTTGGCCAAAGTCAAGGCACAGTGTTTGGTAGCTGTTGGTTATTCATATGCAGCATAGATAGATGCGTTGGTTTGGAACAGTCGTATAGCCTTGTTGGCCAAAGTTAAGGGCTTGTGCGGGTGGATTCGAATCAACCTGGAGAATGACGGGTAGAACTTGACATGTGACTTATGATTTGTTGGCCAAAGTCAAGGTCATAACAGCATGGGGCAGAAATCATATTGGGAGTTTCAAAAGAACTGAAACTTGCCAGATATGCGCATACCTTCTGGAGTGTGATGATGTGAGCGGATTCCGTCACGTTATCATGCGATGATAGTTGGATCCCGATTCCCACTGATGAGTTGGTATACTCCTCGGGTGATCCCGACTAATTCTTCTTTCAGGTTTGGAGGAGAATTTGACGGTACAGTGGGTGGTTTCCAGATTAGATAAATTGGTAACCATTCTGATCTAGGTTAGAGTGCACGTTGAGTGTTTCTTTTCTCTCTCTCTGGCTGCGACCATTGACCCGACCCTAAGACAATGACTCAGTGACCAAGTTGACCGAACCTTCTTAACACTGGCTTTTGGATTGTCAGAGTTGCAAACCTCATTGCCACTCCTACTTTTACCCTTTTCTCCAGGACACCCCGTATTACTACGAACGTCCACTTCTATTGGACAAAACCATCGTATGGTTATATACGAACTCGAAGGAATTCGAGGATGGTTTCCGGTTCTGGAGAAAACGGATAGGACTATTCAGTTGTCTTTTCTTTTCACCCTCTCTCAGGTTGCGAGTACTCCTTGGTTTAGGAGTAATACACCTATTACGCAAATTGGATAGTCTTCTTCCAAACCATAGGCTGGTGCCGACCGGTAGGGAAGTAAGAAAGCCAATTAGCCTAAACGGTGTACAGAAGGTATTAAGTTAAGACAAAGCAAGGGATTAGTGAGAGGGCAAAGTAAATTGCAACAGATATTCACGACCAAACCAAGTATTCCTTCGCCAATCCTAAATCACCTTTGTATTTCTCCAGAACACTCCGTATCACTATGAAGATCCACAGTTTATTGGATACTCCATCGTATGGTTATATACGAACTCGAAAGGAACTTGTTCCAATTCGGGGATGGATTCTGGTTCAGGAGAAATAGGAATAAGATTTATTCAGGTGTCTTTTATCTTCACCTTCTCTCGCATTGCGAGTGTTCCTAGGATTAGGACAGTACACCCATTATGCTTATTGGATAGTCTTCTTCCAAACCATAGGCTGGTGCCGAACGGTAGGGAAGGAAGAAAACCATTTGGCCTAAAGGGGTGTGCAGAAGGTAATGACTAAAGACATATGAAGGGATTTGGAGAGGTGGCAAAGAATTACACGGTTACAGTTGTGAATCTGGATAATGGAAGAGGCATTACTAGGAATACCAGAATACCCCTACGAAACATTTCAATGTTTCAGTCTCACTGTGTACTGTTAAAGGAAAGCTGATTTCCCGACTAGATACTTACTCCAGGGTATGTATTTACCAGGTATGATTCTCACATCTGTATGGTTTTACAGATGATGAGTGGGAGTAAGTTATTGGGAATTAGGTGATCATCCTCATTGTATCGGGATTCGTTGTAATCGGTGATATTTGAGGAAATCACCTGGGCTGTTTGCCGCTCGGCAAATATTTGGTTTTGAATATCCGTTGTTATGCACCAATTTCAAATCGATATATCTGTACGTCTATTTTCATAGAGTGAGATATACCCTTTTGAAATTATGTCTACGACATTTACCTATATCAGTGGATGGTTAGGTAAGGAGCATTAAACAGCGGTGTAATTCTTCATAACCAAAGGTACAGTTTTCAACCTACGACACACAGTGAATGAGTTATCAGACTCAAGGGACTTATACAGAGTATTGTATGTTGTCCAGGGTCCATCAGGACAGAGGGGTTGGTCCTCGTACTATATTCGGTTTACTTATGACTTCTCTAGTTTTTTGGACAGGTGTTTCTTGGAAACACAGGGTCCGAATTTTGAGAAGTTATAGGTATTTGAATAAAGTAGAGAACCAGGTATTGCAAGTATCGGAATTCTTCAAAGTGATCGAAGATGTAGATACTTGAGTATGGTATTCAGTTGATAGTAATGATTAAAGAGATTTTGCTTCTCTTTCAGGTTACTCATAATTGGAAGCATTCCTAAGTTGAGTAACGCTGATCGACCTCCTTCCATTTAGTTGACATGCACTGGAGACAGCTGCATGATTTGAATCTGGTTCAATTAAATCAGTGCCTCTGGTTCTATATTGGATATAGAACAGTTCATATCTTAACGTTGTTAAGGTACGGGGAGTTGTCCGGCTTATGCTTAAAACCAGACACTGGACAACTCAAGGCACGTTTCTGTAATGGCTGTTTGTGGGTTGACCCAGGCTATGACGCGGGTTGACTTTCTACCATCTGGAAGAACAATAGCAATATTGTTCTAGACTCGCCACAGTTTTATTAAAATTGTTTTTTTTCTCAGAAAACAGTAGTGGGAGTATGGTAGAACTGGAAGTGATTCCAGAACCACAAACGATTACTGAAGATTTGATAAGGAACCTAAAGATTCAATCCGGATTGACATTCCATTTGGCCACTCCGCAGATAAGGTGGGTAACTTCAGGCACCCGAGAGGTACTACGGTAGCCTCAAGGACGGTGACAGGGAAGTTCTTGTTTACCCACAATTACCATTGCTGTTGTTCCAGGCTGCGAGACCCGGCGGGAGGATGAGTATAGCGTCGTTCTGAACTCGCTTCAGAAGTGTACGTGTATATGACTCTGCCAGAGGGTTGTCGTAGTCAGTGGGAGCAGCGGAAGCATTGGTGGACAGGTAGCTTATGTCTATTTATAGACTAAAGCAGATATAGCGGAGATAGATCATCAATTTCTGATGTGACAGTCATAGGTTTGACCTCATCAGAATAGAGGATGGATCTGTTGAGAAGGTAGTAGGGTGTGATGTCATGGTATTTGGATGACATACATAGAGTAGGAAGTGATATTCTTACACTACAATCGGTTATACTTTGGTCGTCACACAGTAGTTTCTCCACAAAGGAAATGGATTTTATATCAGACATACTGTATACTAGATCTATGGTTTTAGATCTAGATTTGGGTGGTTTCCCAATCAGGGTACTTAGACAGCATTCTAAGAGTATTTAGAATGGACGACTCCTGGCACGGTAGTGTACCTGCAGGTAATGGAGTCACCCTCTCTAAAGGTGTCTTACAGACTAAAGGAGAGGGATGTGCATGATTGGCAGACCACTTGCTCACGCAATTGAGTCAATCATGAGATGTCAAGTACCACACCAGATGTTGTTCTTGCACTAGATGCAATAAGTTGACATTGATCCAATCCTGGAGAAACAGTCGGAAGCAGTTTTAGAACATAAGTGGATGTCCTAGGGATATGATAACGACAGCCTCATTCGGGAGACAGTTATCATTCCAGGCTTCCAAGGTGACATGGACGACAAGGAGGTTGTCGGGGTTATAGTTTTCCTTCTGACGAGGGGCAGTATTTTGGATAGGTGGTCCAAGGTAATACTGAGGGTGGCATGGCGCAGGATACTGATTAAGTTCAGTTGACGATACAGTCTAAGAAGTTTGGATTTGGAGTTCATTTATGAGCTAGGTCCAATCAGACATCCAGACACATTCTAAGACAGGTATTGCTCATTTCGGGAGATGGGTTTTCTCCGCGAACATGAGATATAGAGAGACATAGAAAGAGACATCAAGGCGGATCCACTCACTAAGGCTATTCCTCGAACGCAATAGTTTCGCAAGCGAGCTTTGTGAGACTGACTAGTAGAGGAGTTGGGTGTTCGGTATCACACGTGCTGTGAGTATGCGACATCGCAATAATTAGCCTTGAGTGCAAGTGGGAGATTGTTGGAGATAGTGCCCTCAGATTCAATTATTCGATCACAGGCACGTGATTACAATGATTGATAGGGGACCTATCCCGATAGGACAGTCTTACTCGAGATGATAGTATGCTATCTGGTTTACCTTTATCATCGTATACTGTTTTAGGTGACCTGACAAGTTGCTATTACACGTTGATAGAGCCCCTAGGATTCTTTCTTGACCACCAGCAGTATGAGGGCGATCATATAAGTGGGAGCTGGGGTCTATAAGCATATCCTTAAATGGTCCCTAGTCGTGTGAGTTTCGAGACAGGGCATCGATACTCCAGAGTAGACTAGTGTATACAGTCGAGACCGCGACGAGGGGCGGTGGCCGGTCTCACAAGCCACTGGTGTCAGTTGGATCACCTAAGATGTATACTGGTGCTCATTGGGTTATGAGTACACCGGACATGACTCGCCGAGAACATGCTAGTTGGTCATATACCAGACGTCAGATGGCAGTTCCCTGGTAACATGTGTGCAGGTTAGTTCATCGACCTGGGGATCGTAATTTGTCTTGTGTGAGTTCCCACTGTACTTTGATTACTACCCTACCACGGCTCAAAGGAGTCGTGCAAACAGGTTTTAGTTGGGTACAGTCTCGAGCCACATGGAGGCAGTGAGCGTATCTTCAGGGGTTCGTCTCTCCCGGTATTGGGGGTGAGGTCGCGCTGTGTCTAGGAGAGCCATTACACGAAGCCCTCGGCCGAGGCAAGGAGATTTACTGGTAGGTATTCCAGTAGTATCTCAGGGTGTTCTGGGCTACACTCCGACACGACTTGTACCGCTTTTGGGGGTCTGACTTTTACCAACCCCCTAGGACCGCCATGCGATGCTCATAGACGAACGGACCGAACTGTACGGATATTGTCACTGACAGGCTCAGTAGGGTTGTCGGGCTGAGTTCGCTCACAGACGTCCCTTTTGGTCAATACCTGGTAGCCCGTTACGTATTGGCTTATACCTCTGACATGCTAGTGGTTAAATCCACAACCAAGGTGTTGATGAGTCTTTAGAGTCCCCCACATTCAGTTACTCAGTTTTCAGGCGAAAGGTTGTAGAGGCCGTATTGAGATATGGCAAGGTCCGATCAGATACGTGCAGTATTGCACGGATCAGGATCGGACAGTTTGTACTATAGGCCGTATGGGTATATGGCAGGGTTCGATCAGATACGTGCGGTATTGCACGAATCAGGGTCGAACGGATATTACTAGCCGGCTTTGGTTTAAGCCGGATCCTAGTATAGTACAGTGGAGATTTTGTCTCATTGCATTTGTATTTCGGTCGAAATACAGATGCGGGTGTGTATGCACAGTATCGGGGTTTTCCTGTAATTTATTACGGGACCAGTTTTCTGGAGTTGCCAGTTTGCTTTCCGTTTCGGCCGATTTCCATTGTTCCGTTCATTGGCCGAAGATTAGTGGAGGAGGGCTTATTTGCATTGTTGCAAATAAGCAATTGTGGAAGGGGATATTTGCATTTATTTGTATCATGATGGTTTCCTGATGGAGCCTATCCTTTGACTCTTTCTTTTCCATCATTGCTTGACTTTGTTAACAATCATGGTTGTTGATGATTTTTGGTTGAGTGTTGGGATTGTTGTTGATGATGGGAGGTGATATGGTTGTTGAGTGAGGACTTTTCTTAGTGATCATTTTATTCCATATGATAACCATTCCTCTCTCTCTCTCTTGCTTGATTGATATGGTCACCCCCCTTGACTTTTCCCTCTCTCTTTTTTTGATACATGGGCCGGCCATTCCCTTAGGGGAGGTGGGGGATTTCATTTTGATGTGTGGCAATTTTTGGTTCTCTTGATGCTCCAAAAATCACAGAAGAAGACTCTCCAAAATTCCAAGTTCTTTTTCCTCCACCACAAAGGCAATTACACAACCCCAAAGTGAGACATGGTTCTTCACACATTCTACAGCAAATCTTGGGCACGTCGACTAGCCAGCTTCGTGCCCGAGTTGCCTCGGCATTGAGGTGGGATCCCGTAAAAGAAGTAGGCGATGTGGTGCACTTCCGGCGACGAGGAGGAGACGGGACATTCCGCAGGAGATCGGGACGACGACGAGAAGACCGGAGGACTCGGATCTGTCGGTATATCTCTCTTCCCTTTCTTGTAGATAGCTAGGACTAGTTAGTGGTTCGATCCGGGTATTAGTGCGCGGCGGTTTGCCAGTTCAAGTAAAATTAAAGTTTATCACCGCTTCCGCATTTGGCCGTCGGATTGACGGCCGGGGCGCCGCCGTGCACTTACATGTGCAGTATACGTGTGTTGTGTTAATATGTATACATATATGTATATATATATATGTATATATGTATATATATATAAAAGAAAGAGGGGGAAAAGGCATCCAAAAGGATGCGTGGGGGCAGCACTTTGGGCGCTGTGCGCCTAGGTGCTGTGCGCTCAGGCGCTAGAGTGCCACGTGTCGGCACATGGGCGCTCTGCGCTTGAGCACAAGTGCGCCACGTGTCGGCACCGGGGCGACTTGCGCTCGAGCGCTTGCGCTTGAGCGCAAGCGCGCCACGTGTCGGCACCGGGGCGACTTGCGCTCGAGCGCTTGCGCTGGAGCGCCAGCACTCCACGTGTCGGCACCGGGGCGACTTGCGCTCGAGCGCTTGCGCTGGAGCGCAAGCGCGCCACGTGTCTGCACCGGGGCGACTTGCGCTCGAGCGCTTGCGCTCGAGCGCAAGCGCGCCACGTGTCGGCGGGCGACTTGCGCTCGAGCGCTTACGCTGGAGCGCAAGCGCTCCACGTGTCGGCACCGGGGCGACTTGCGCTCGAGCGCAAGCGCGCCACGTGTCGGCACGCGGGCGCTCTGCGCTTGAGCGCCGGCGAGAAAAGGAGACTTTAGCCTAAGAAACAGAAGCTATGCTTCAAAAAGGAAATATTTGTTGTTTTATATATATGGAGTTAAACTCCTAGGATGTTTTGAAGCTGATGAAGGGGGTTCTTCTTCTTCCTCCTGTTGTTTGGCCGGATCTTGAAGATCAAGAAGTAGGAGATTTTAAAAATCACTCCTTTTTAAGATCTGATGGAAGATCTGAGTTCCCCTTTATGGGTTTTGTGGTGGAAAACTACTTAGTTTTGGAAAAGAAAGAGTAAAACTCTTGATTTAATTCAAAGGAATGAGAAGGTTTAGAACCTTGGAGAAGGAGCAGGAGGCACAAAGAACCCTAGTTTTGGGGGGAATGAAAAGTGTTACTTTATTCATCATCCTTTTGCCTTATATAGGCTTACATATTTACATATAGCCCCTTGGGCTTTGCAAAAATGGCATTTTGCCTATCCCATGGCTCATGTGCCATTTCATTTTTGCACATAAGCCATGGGCTTACAAAATATTGGCTTTATGCCCATTTTGCATACATTCATGTATAAAAAATTACATAAAAATTATTTATTACATGATTTTGTCGTTGGCATGGGGAGGCTGGCCGCGGGCTCGACTTGGGCATGGGCCCGCTTGACCTGGGCTTGGGCCCACCTGGCTTGGGGTCGACCATGACTTTGACTCGGTCAACGGGGGTGTAAATTTTTACCCCAACAAAGTGCCCCTCATCAATAAATGCACACCGCACATTTGAGTTGTGTGCATGAAATTGATGGATCTTGAAGCTGAACTTCGAGGTGGAACATTATTCCGGAGGCGAAGCATCATCCCGGGGAGCATGATTCCCGAGGATCGGAGCATCATTCCGATTCGCGGAGCATAATTCCAAGTTCGAAGTATCCCTCGGAGAGCATGATTCCCGGGGATCGGAGCATCATTCCGATTTGTGGAGCATAATTCCAAGGTCGGAGCATCATTCCAAAGAGTCGAAGCATAATTCCGAAGGGCGGAGCATGATTCCAGGGATCGGAGCATCATTCCGAAGGCCGGAGCATCATTCCAAGGATCGGAGCATCGTTCCGAAGGGCGGAGCATGATTCTAAGGATTCGGAGCATCGTTCCGAAGAGCGGAGCATGATTCTAGGGATTCGGAGCATCGTTCCGAAGAGCGGAGCATGATTCCAGGGATCGGAGCATCATTCCGATGAGCGGAGCATCATTCCAGGGGATCGGAGCATCATTCCGAAGAGCGGAGCATCATTCCAATTTGCGGAGCATAATTCCAAGGATCGGAGCATCATTCCGATGAGCGGAGCATGATTCCAGGGGATCGGAGCATCATTCCGATGAGCGGCAGATATTCTGACCGAAGCATAATTTCGATGCAGAGGTTGATTCCCGGGTGAAGCATAATTCCGACGGGGAAGGCATATACTCCGAGGCGAAGCATGATTTCGATACGGGGTACATTCTGAGACGGAGCATGACTCCGGCGCAGAGCTTGTTGGTTGACTTGATCCCGATGCGAAACATAATTTCGACTGGGAAGGCAGGTACACCGAGGCGAAGCATCATTTCGACACGGGGTGCATTATGAGACGAAGCATAATTCCGACGCAGAGCTTGCTGGTTGACTTGATTCCGAGGCGGAGTATGATTCCGACGAGGAGGTCGTTGGTTGATTTAATTCCGAGGCGGAGCATAATTCCGGCAGGGAAGGTAGATATTCCGAGGCGAAGCATGATTTCGACACGGGGTGCATTCTGTGACGGAGCATGATTCCGCCGTAGAGGTTGTTGATTTGATTTGATTTGGGTTGACATCAGCATCGCTACACTAGAATATGGTACCAGGAGCGAATCATCATTTGCCATGAGTGGATTTGAGGATTTCGGTTTTGGTTTGGCATCTGCATTGCTGCACTGGAATAATGCCAGGAGCAACTCATCATTTTCCACGGGAAGACTTGGGAACTGGTTTTTTTGTTTGGCATCAGCATCGCTACACTGGAATATGGTACCAGGAGCGACTCATCATTCGCCATTGGGGTATGGGATTTGGAATTTGGTTGGCGTCTGCATCGCTACACTGGAATATGGTACCAGGAGCGACTCATCATTCCCCACTTGGGGATTGGGGAGCGATGGCTTAGGAGACAGGTTTGGATCCCTATCACCTAAGGCTTTTCAATTTTGTGAGCCGTAAGGGTCTCACAAAGCATTTTCTCCCTATAGGTCGTAAGGATCCCGTAAGTGTATTTTCTCCTTGGGAGTCGTGGGGACTCCCAAGTGTGTCGCTCCTTTGTGAGTCGTAAGGATCTCACGCGGGAATTTTCTCATCACAAAGTCGAGAGGACATTGTTGTAAGCCCGCGGGGGCGCCCCGGCCGTCGATCCGACGCCGGAAACGCGGAAACAAAAACTTTGCAAAAACTTGCAACCGACACCACCGCGCACTTTTCACCCGGATCGGGCCATTAACCTGCTAACTAGCAAACTAAAAGATGGGTGAAGAGTTATACCAAGCAATCCGTGTCCTTCGGTCTTCGTCTCCACTCCGATCTCCTGCGGAATGTTCGTCACCTTCTCGCTCGTCGGAAAAGCACCACGTAGCCGGAATCTTTTACGGGCTCCCACCTCTTGACCGAGGCAACTCGGGCGCGAAGTTGGCTAGCCGACGCGTCCAAGGCTTGCTATAGAATAGTGTAGTAGCCATGTCTCTTTAGGGTTTTAGAAGTTTCCTTTGGTAATGGAGGAATGAAATACTTTTGAAGAGGGTCTTTCCTTTTGTTGCATGAATGAATAATGAGATAGCCAAAAATGAGAACCACAATCATCTCTCTCCCTCACTCTAGTGGCCGGCCCCTCTTCCAAAGAAAGAATGGTGGTGGAAAAAGAATTCTTATCATCATATTAAAAGGCTTGATCAATAATGAATAAAAAGGTATCATTATCAATAGAAAATGGTCACACCAAAATCAAGCTCAAACCCTTTCACTAACCATCACAATAAATGCAAGGATATAGACTAGAAAAGAATCTCATGATTATGAAGCCACACTTATGCAAGAAAGCCCCTCACAAAACGTTATTTGCATAATTGCAAATAACACCCTCCAACGGAAAGTCCGGCCGTGAAGGAACAAAGGAAAACCGGCCGGAACGGAATGCAAACTGGCAACTTCAGAAAACTGATCCCGTAATAAATTACGGGAAAACCCTGCTACTGCATATACATGCCCGCATTTGTATTCCCATTGAACACAAATGCAAAGAGACAAAACTACACTATCTAATACTACGATCCGTCTTAAGCCAAAGCCGGCTAGTAAAAACCATCCGATCACGATCCGTGCAATACCGCACGTATCTGATCGAACCCTGCCATATCTCCATACGGCCTCTACAACGTTTCGCCCGAAACTTGAGTAACGGAGTGTGGTGGACTCTAAAGACTCGTCAATACTATGGCTGTGGATTTAACCACCAGCACGTCAGAGGTATAAGCCAATACGTGACGGGCTACCAGGTATTGACCAAAAGGGACGTCGATGAGCGCACTCATCCTGACACCCTACTGAGCCTGTCAGTGACAATATCCATACAGTCCGGTCCGTTCGTCTATGAGCATCGCATGGCGGGCCTAGGGGGTTGGTAAAAGTCAGACCCCCAAAAGCGGTACAAGTCGTGTCGGAGTGTAGCCCAGAACACCCTGAGATACTACTGGAATACCTACCAGTAAATCTCCTGCCTTGGCCAAGGACTTTTCATGTTCTGGCTTTCCTAGACACAGCGCGACCTCACCCCCAATACCGGGAGAGACGAACCCTGCAAATCCGCTCACTGCCTCCATGTGGCTCGGGACTGTACCCAACTAAAACCTGTTTGCATGACTCCTTTGAGCCGTGGTAGGGTAGTAATCAAAGCACAGTGGGAACTCACACGAGACAAATGACGATCTCAGGTCGATGAACTAACCTGTACACATGTCACCAGGGAACTGCTATCTGACGTCTGGTATAATCCCAACTAGCAGGTTCCTGGCGAGTCCTGTCCGGTGTACTCATAACCCAATGAGCACCTGTATACATCTTAGGTGAACCAACTGACACCAGTGGCTTGTGAGACCGGCCACCGCCCTTCGTCGGGGTCTCGACTGTATACACTAGTCTACTCTGGAGTATCGATGCCCTGTCTCGAAACTCCCACGACTAGGGACCATTTAAGGATGTGCTTATAGACTACCAGCTCCCATGTATATGATCGCCTTCATACTGCCGGTAGTCAAGCAAGAATCCTAGGGGCTCTATCAACGTGCAATAGTGACCTGTAAGGTCACCTAAAGCAGTACACGATGATAACGGTAAACCAGATAGCATACTATCATCTTGAGTAAGACTGTCCTACTGGGACAGGTCCTCCCCTCAATCATTGCAATCACGTGCCTGTGATCCAATAATTGACTCTGAGGGCACTATCTCCAACAATCTCCCACTTGCACTCAAGGCTAATTATTGCGATGTCGCATACTCACAGCCCGTGTGATACCGAACACCCAACTCCTCTACTAGTCTGTCTCACAAAGCTCGTTTGCGAAACTTTTGCGTTCGAGGAATAGCCTCAGTGAGTGGATCCACTCTGACATTTCTTTCTATGTCTCTCTTTATCTCAAGTTCGCGGAGAAAGCCATCTCCCGAAATGAGCAATACCTGTCTTAGAATGTGTCTGGATATCTGATGGGACCTTGCTCATAAGTGAACTCCAAATCCAAACTTCTTAGACTGTATTGTCAACTGCTTAATCAGTATCCTGCGCCATGCCTTCCCTCAGTATCCACCTAGACCACCTGTCCAAAATACTGCCCCTCGTCAGAGGGAAAACTATAACTCTGACAGCCTCTCTGTTATCCAGGTCACCTTGGAAGCCTGGAATGATAACTGTCTCCCGAAGGAGAATGCTGTTATCATATCCCTAGAACATCAACTTATGTTCTAAAACTGCTTCCGATTGTTTCTCCAGGATTGGATGAATATCAACTTATTGCACCTACTGCAAGAACAACATCTGGTGTGGTACTTGACATCTCATGATTGACTCAATTGCCTAAGCAAGTGATCTGTCAATCATGCGCATCCCTCTCCCCTTTAGTCTGTAAGACACCTTTATAGAGGGTGACTCCATCACCTGCAGATACACTACCGTGCCAGGAGTCGTCCATTCTAAATACTCTTAGAATGTTGTCTAAGTACCCTGATTGGGAAACCACCCAAATCTAGATCTAAAACCATAGATCTAGTAACCAGAATGTCTGATATAAGATCCAATTCCTGTCTGGAGAAACCACTGTGTGACAACCAAAGTATAACCGATCGTAGTATAGGAATATCACTTCCTACTCTGTGTATGTCATCATATACCAGGACATCACATCCTACTACCTTCTTAACAGATCCATCCCCTATTCTGATGAAGTCAAACCTATGACTGTCATGTCAGAAATAGATGATCTATCTCCGCTATATCTGCTTCAGTCTATAAATAGACATAAGCCTGATGTCCACCAATGCTTCCGCTGCTCCCACGGACTACGACAACCCTCTGGCAGAGTCATATAGACGTACACTTCTAAAGCTAGTTTAGAACGACGCTATACTCATCCTCCTGCCGGGTCTCACAGTCTGGAACAACAACAATGGCAAGTCTGGGTAAACAAGAACCTCCCTGCCACCGTCCTTGAGCATACCGAAGTACCTCTCGAGCGCCTGAGGTTACCTACTATATCTGCGGAGTGGCCAATGGAATGTCAAACCAGATTGAATCTTTAGGTTCTTATCAAATCTTCTGTAATCGTTTGCGGTTCTGGAATCACTTCCAGTTCTACCATACTCCCACTACTGTTTTCTGAAGAAAAAAAATCCATTTTTAATTAAAACTGTGGCGAGTCAAGAACAATATCACTATTGATCTTCCAGATGGTAGAAAGTCAACCCTCGTCATAGCCCGGGTCAACCCACAAACAGCCATCACAGAAACGTGCCTTGAGTTATCCGGAGTCTAGTTTTAAGCATAAGCCGGACAACTCCCCGTATCTTAACAACGTCAAGATATGAACTGTTCTATATCCAAGAAACAGAGGCACTGATTTAATTGAACCAGATTCAAATCATGCAGCTGTCTCCAGTGCATGTCAACTTAATGGAAGGAGGCCGATCAGCGTTACTCAACTTAGGAATGCTTCAAATTATGAGTAACCTGAAAGAGAAGCAAGTTCTCTTAATCATTACTATCAACTGAATACCATACACAAGTATCTACATCTTCGATCACCTTGAAGAATCCCGATACTTGCAATACCTGGTTCTCTACTTTATTCTTATACCTATAACTTCTCAAAACTTGGACCTTGTGTTTCTACGAAACACCTGTCTAAGAACTAGAGAAGTTATAAGTAAACAGAATATAGTATGAGTACCTACCCCTCTGTCCTAATGGACACTGGACAACATACAATACTCTGTATAAGTCCCTTGAGTCAAATAACTCATTCACTGTGTGTCGTAAGTTGAAAACTGTACTATGGTTATGAAGAATTACACCGCTGTTCAATGCTCTTTACCTAACCATCCACTTATATAGGTAAATGTCATAGACATAATTTCAAAAAGGTATGTCTCACTCTATAAAAATAGACGTACAGATATATCAATTTGAAATTGGTGCATAACAACGGATATTCAAAACCAAATATTTGCCGACCGGCAAACAACCCAGGTGACTTCCTCAAATATCACCGATTACAACGAATCCTGATATAATGAGGATGATCACCCAATTCCCAATAACTTACTCCCACTCATCATCTGTAAAACTATACAGATGTGAGAATTATACCTGGTAAATACATACCCTGGAGCAAGTGTCTAATTGGGAAATCAGTTTTCTTTTAACAGTACACAGTGAAACTGAAATATTGAAATGTTTCGATGGGGTATCCTGGTATTCCTAGTAATGCCTCTTCCATTATCCAGATTCACAACTATAACCGTATAATTCTTTGCCACCTCTCCAAATCCCTTTATATGTCTTTAGTCATTACCTTCTGCATACCCCTTTAGGCCAAATGGTTTTCTTCCTTCCCTACCGTTCGGCACCAGCCTATGGTTTGGAAGAAGACTATCCAATAAGCATAAAGGGTGTACTTTCCTAATCCTAGGAGCACTCGCAACGCGAGAGAAGGTGAAGATAAAAGACACCTGAATGTACTTTATTCCTATTTCTCCTGAACCAGGATCCATCCCCGAACTGGAACAAGTTCCTTTCGAGTTCGTATATAACCATACGATGGATTATCCAATCAACTGGAATCTTCGTAGTGATACGGAGTGTCCTGGAGAAATACAAAGGTGATTTAGGATTGGCGAAGAATACTTGGTTTGGTCGTGAATATTAGTCGCAATTTACTTTGCCCTCTTACTAATCCCTTGCTTTGTCTGAACTTAATACCTTCTGTACACCGTTTAGGCTAATTGGTTTTCTTCATTCCCCACCGTTCGGCACCAGCCTAAGGTTTGGAAGAAGACTATCCAATTTGCGTAATAGGTGTACTATCTCCTAAGCCAAGGAGTACTCGCAATCTGAGAGAGAAGGTAAAAGGAAAAGACAACTGAATAGTCCTATTCGTTTTCTCAAGAACCAGAAACCATCCTCGAATTCCTTCGAGTTCGTATATAACCATACGATGGTTTTGTCCAATGGAAGTGGACGTTCGTAGTAATACGGGGTGTCCTGGAGAAAAGGGTAAAAGTAGGAGTGGTAATGAGGTCTGCAACTCTGACAATCCAAAAGCCAGTGTTTAAGAAGGTTCGGTCAACTTGGTCACTGAGTCATAGTCTGGGGTCGGGTCAATGGTTGCTGCCAAAGAGAGAGAGAAAAGAAACACTCAGCGTGCACTCTAACCTAGATCAGAATGGTTATCACTTTATCTAATCAGGAAACCTCCCACTGTAACGTCAAATTCTTCCCCAAACCTGAAAGAAGAATTAGCCGGGATCACCCGAGGAGTAAACCAACTCATCAGTGGGAATCGGGATCCAACTATCATCGCATGATAACTTGACGGAATCCACTCAAGTCACCACACACCAGAAGGTATGCGCATGCCTGGAAAGTTTCAGTTTCTTTAGAAACTCCCGATGTGGATTTTTGCCCCATGCTCTTATGACCTTGATGAAGGCCAACAAATCATAAGTCACATATCAAGTTCTACCCGTCATTGTCCAGGTTAATTTGAACCCACCCGTACAAGCCCTTGACGAAGGCCAACAAGGCTATACGACTGTCCCAAACCAACGCATCTATCTATGCAGCAGAAAGGCAACAAGCAGCTACCATACACTATGCCTTGACGAAGGCCAACAAATATAGCATGAATACTACGTGCTACCCGTCTGAAACGACGGAGGGCTACGAATGGTTTCTGGCGAAAACCTTTAACGTAAAGAACTTGATATCGTTGAAGGAACTGATATCTTTATAAAAATATAGTTACGAAAACCTTTGCTAAAGAGGTCACTCCCGGTGAAGGGATCTCGGCTCTTTCCCCGTAGAATGAGGTGCAGGATATTCCAACTGAATACCACGATGCAAAGCAAAAGTAAACGGCTATAGTGAAGTTACTGCCCTGACGCAAACTTTTGTCCAAGGGGTCACTCCCGGTGAAGGGATCTCGGCCCTTGCCTCGTCGACTGAGGAGTAGGATATTCCAACTGAATACCACGATGCAAAGCAAAAGAGAACGCCCTTGCAATAACAGCTTTTTGAAAAAGTGTTCCAACAACATCAAATAGGTTTGTTTATCTTGCATTGATCTGAATCAACGCAGTCCCATCAATTGATCACACCACAAAAAGAACGAAAATAATGATGTACGTATATGCCATCCGCATTCGCCACTGGGTCCCGTCATCACCCGTTAGGTTACTTAACTAACGACAGAGCGGGGACTGGACTAGCGCGGATGCAAAACATATACAACATCTACTAGTATATATATAATATATAATTTTCGCTCAAGGCGTGATAAAATGCAACATCACAGAATAATACAGATATCTGGGATCCCCGGGTTTCATAGAGCCGCTGCTGAAACCCGACGTTCCCCTTGGTCGTGTGGATAGCCTGTGCAATGAAAATCCTAGACCCCTACGGGCGCGGCAAGTTACCCGCCAAAACCTGAAGCGAGGCAGCCCCCTTCAGCAACGTGAATGGACCACCCAGCACTTCACGGAATCCGAAAACTTGGGCACCCCTCCTGGGTCAACCTGTACCCCCTACGAGTGCGACGAATAGCCCACCAATTCTAGAGTGAAGCCCCCTCCGTCTCAATGCCATGAGATGCGGGCTCGTTGCCCTCTAGAACCCGGCTATCCGTGCACCCCACCTTGGGGTAATCCTAGTACAGAAAGTAAAATATATATACAACGGGTACATCGACCGCAACCAGGTCGTGCCCCAAAAGAATAATACAAACAGGAAGTGACGGCAGTCCACATGTCGGACGCTCGCCCCGCAATATAAAATGTACATAATACAACAAAACAGTACTACTACTGCAACCAGGCTATCCCCACGACCGATCCGCAACAACACAGCACAATCACAGAACATCAACGTGAATGTCACGTTCGCAAATCCGTCTAACCGGGCTATAGCAGTTAGACAGGATTTACCGATCAAGTGACATTCACGGTCGCAGATATAATGTAAATACTATGAACTAATGTGTTTAAACTTTTCGATCGATCAAATTTATCGAAGTGGGCCCCAAGCATTACTGTAGCACTTAAAGAGAGTCTAGGCCCAAAAAGAATATTCCAAAAACCCCATTTTCAACCCAGGAGCTCACTGCAAAAATTTGGTCCAATGAATAGTAAAAATGGCCGCGGAACTGCCGCAAATACGTGTGTTTGGCCGCGGTTCCGCGGTGGAATAGTGAGATCACGCTACCAAATTTTCACAGAATGCTTAGAATTCTCTGCACATGTCACTTTAATGTACTGAAAAATTTTTGGAGCCAAAATAAATTTCGACAGAAAACTGTACAAATGAAAATGGGTTTTCGGAAAATCCGTTCGATCGAACATGTAAACACACTAGAACAAGCTAGGCAAGGTTAATGGCGTGGCTCTGATACCATTGTAAGCCCGCGGGGGCGCCCCGGCCGTCGATCCGACGCCGGAAACGCGGAAACAAAAACTTTGCAAAAACTTGCAACCGGCACCACCGCGCACTTTTCACCCGGATCGGGCCATTAACCTGCTAACTAGCAAACTAAAAGATGGGTGAAGAGTTATACCAAGCGATCCGTGTCCTTCGGTCTTCGTCTCCACTCTGATCTCCTGCGGAATGTTCGTCACCTTCTCGCTCGTCGGAAAAGCACCACGTAGACGGAATCTTTTACGGGCTCCCACCTCTTGACCGAGGCAACTCGGGCGCGAAGTTGGCTAGCCGACGCGTCCAAGGCTTGCTATAGAATAGTGTAGTAGCCATGTCTCTTTAGGGTTTTAGAAGTTGCCTTTGGTAATGGAGGAATGAAATACTTTTGAAGAGGGTCTTTCCTTTTGTTGCATGAATGAATAATGAGATAGCCAAAAATGAGAACCACAATCATCTCTCTCCCTCACTCTAGTGGTCGGCCCCTCTTCCAAAGAAAGAATGGTGGTGGAAAAAGAATTCTTATCATCATATTAAAAGGCTTGATCAATAATGAATAAAAAGGTATCATTATCAATAGAAAATGGTCATACCAAAATCAAGCTCAAACCCTTTCACTAACCATCACAATAAATGCAAGGATATAGACTTGAAAAGAATCTCATGATTATGAAGCCACACTTATGCAAGAAAGCCCCTCACAAAACGTTATTTGCATAATTGCAAATAACACCCTCCAACGGAAAGTCCGGCCGTGAAGGAACAAAGGAAAACCGGCCGGAACAGAATGCAAACTGGCAACTTCAGAAAACTGATCCCGTAATAAATTACGGAAAAACCCTGCTACTGCATATACATGCCCGCATTTGTATTCTCACTGAACACAAATGCAAAGAGACAAAACTACACTATCTAATACTAGGATCCGGCTTAAGCCAAATCCGGCTAGTAAAATCCGTCCGATCACGATCCGTGCAATACCGCACGTATCTGATCGAACCCTTCCATATCTCCATACGGCCTCTACAGCGTTTCGCCCGAAACTTGAGTAACTGAGTGTGGTGGACTCTAAAGACTCGTCAATACTATGGTTGTGGATTTAACCACCAGCACGTCAGAGGTATAAGCCAATACGTGACGAGCTACCAGGTATTGACCAAAAGGGACGTCGATGAGCGCACTCATCCTGACACCCTACTGAGCCTGTTAGTGACAATATCCGTACAGTCCGGTTCGTTCTTCTATGAGCATCGCATGGCGGGCCTAGGGGGTTGGTAAAAGTCAGACCCCCAAAAGCGGTACAAGTCGTGTCGGAGTGTAGCCCAGAACACCCTGAGATACTACTGGAATACCTACCAGTAAATCTCCTGCCTTGGCCAAGGACTTTTCATGTTCTGGCTCTCCTAGACACAGCGCGACCTCACCCCCAATACCGGGAGAGACGAACCCCTACAGATCCGCTCACTGCCTCCATGTGGCTCGGGACTGTACCCAACTAAAACCTGTTTGCACGACTCCTTTGAGCCGTGGTAGGGTAGTAATCAAAGCACAGTGGGAACTCACACGAGACGAATGATGATCTCAGGTCGATGAACTAACCTGTACACATGTCACCAGGGAACTGCTATCTGACGTCAGGTATAATCCCAACTAGCAGGTTCCCGGCGAGTCCTGTCCGGTGTACTCATAACCCAATGAGCACCTGTATACATCTTAGGTGAACCAACTGACACCCGTGGCTTGTGAGACCGGCCACCGCCCCTCGTCGGGGTCTCGACTGTATACACTAGTCTACTCTGGAGTATCGATGCCATGTCTCGAAACTCCCACGACTAGGGACCATTTAAGGATGTGCTTATAGACTACCAGCTTCCACGTATATGATCGCCCTCATACTGCCGGTAGTCAAGCAAGAATCCTAGGGGCTCTATCAACGTGCAATAGTGACCTGTAAGGTCACCTAAAGCAGTACACGATGATAAAGGTAAACCAGATAGCATACTATCATCTTGAGTAAGACTGTCCTACTGGGACAGGTCCTCCCCTCAATCATTGCAATCACGTGCTTGTGATCCAATAATTGACTCTGAGGGCACTATCTCCAACAATTGTGAGTGCATTTCATCTCTTTCTCACGAGTTTGCGCCCTTTCGGGTTTTCACAAACTCGCCGGCTGTCCTGCTGTTTTTACTCACGGAGCCTTTTCGGGTTTTCATCCGTGCCCATTTTGCTTGTGGACATACCTTTTTTATTTTTATGTTTTTTATTTTTGGAGAGATTGGGATTGTTTTACGCCCGTGGATTGTATACGGTTTTGCAGGATGTATGATCCAGACCGTAGGGCCGTAAAAATTTCGGGACTTTGTTGGCGTCTGCATCGCTGCACTGGAATATGGTACCAGGAGCGACTCATCATTCGCCATTTGGTGTATGGGATTTGGAATTTGGTTGGCGTCTGTATCGCTGCACTGGAATATGATACCAGGAGCGACTCATCATTCGCCACTTGGGGGTATGGTGTTGGAATTTGGTTGGCGTCTGCATCGCTGCACTGGAATATGCTACCAGGAGCGACTCGTCATTCGCCACTTAGGGGTTGGGGAGCGATGGCTTAGGAGACAGGTTTAGATCCCTATCACCTAAGTCTTTTCAATTTTATGGGCCGTGAGGGTCCCATAAAAGCATTTTCTCCTTGCGAGTCGTAAGGATCCCGCAGGTGTATTTTCTCCTTAGGAGTCGTGTGGACTCCCAAGTGTGTTTTTCCTTAATGAGCCGTAAGGATCCCACAAAGGTTTTTTCTCCTCATGTATCGTGAGAACACATAAGTGGGTCTTCTCAATGGAGCATAATTCCAAAGGGGGAGACCAGCCGCGTAACTGGTGATTACGGTGGGGCATGAGTATGATGAGAATTATTTGAGCCCGTGGATTGTATACGACAGTCAATTTGGGGCCTGGTCGTAGGGCAGGACGAATTTTGGAAATTTGAATTTTTGTTGGCGTCTGCATCGCTGTACTGGAATATGGTACCAGGAGCGACTCATCATTCGCCGTTTTTCTTTTCTTTTTCTTTTTTTTTTGCATTTTTTGTTTTACCGCGATTGCTCTATCATTTCAGCTTTTCTTATCGCGAAGGTCGCGATTGCCCCATCATTTCGGCTTTATTTTCATCTTTATTTTACTCGCTGATTTTTATTACGAGTTACCCCATCATTTCGGCTTTTCTTGATTTTCCTTTTATTTACACTTTTTTTTATTTACATTTTTTTTTACATTCCCAGTTTAACGACTCAGAGGTCGACTGTGTTCAGAGAAAGGCAGATGTCTGAGAGAATCGGTTTCATGAAGAACTTCGGTCTCCATTTGTATGAAATTGGCGGTTGCAGCTTGACTGTTTGTTAACACGCCTTTGGACAGTTCTATCTCTCCTTCCTTGTATTGCTTTTCGACCCAATCTTTGAAGACGAAGCAGTCCTCAATGGCATGACCTATCACTCTGTGATAGGGGCAGTATTTGGGGTCGTCGGTCCTATTCGCTTCCTGCGGTCTTTTTGACTCTGGCAGTTGTAGACCGTTCTTCAGGGCGTCTTTGAATATTTTACGGATTTTGTCCCTTCTGAAGGAATAGACCTTATCCAGCTTCTCTTTCAGTGGAGATTCTCCTTCCTCTCCGAACATTGGCTTCCGATGCTGGTTGGCGCTAGGTCCGCTCATCCCTTGCTTATTTCGGTTAGCCGAAGTGTTGAAAGATTCAGAATCATCGGAGTTTCCGCCCTTGCGATTATCGTCCTTCCGATTTCTCCAGGACCTATTGTTATTTTGAGAATCTGAGGAGGACTCCTGTTTTGAGCGCTCCAGCATCTGGACTTTCCTGGTCAGCTCTTGGAAAGTTTTGAGACCCACGATGCATAAAAACGGGGCCATCCAATTGTTGAGATTTCCGACGAGGAGACTGACAGATTGGTCCTGCTCTATCGGCGGTTCGCATTTGACGGAGATATTGCGCCATCGGGTTATAAAATCCGTGCTGCTTTCGTCGCTCTTGGGCTTGGTCCTTACGAGCTCGGTAATGGTAATCTTGTCGCTGACGCTCATGAACCTCTGTCGAAACAGAGACTCCATTTGGACAAAAGTTGTGACGGAGCCATCCGGTATGCTCGCGTACCAGTCGAAAGCAACATCGATCAAGCTATTAACGAACTGGTGGAGGAGAAGCGCATCGTTGCCCCCAGTGTTCCCGCATGAGGATTTGAAGTGGGCGATGTGCTGATTCGCATTTCCCGTCCCATCGAATCTTCCGAATTTAGGGATGACATAGCCGCTAGGAAATTCTACCAGATCATACTGAGCGGGATATGGTCTCCCATTACTTCTGATATCTTTTTGCGCTTCGGCTTCGGCCACCAATGTTTTGACTTTGCTGGCAACCAAATCCAGGATTTGATCTTGAGTTAGCGAGCTACTGTCATCGGTAGCCAAGACATTTCCCGAGATAGGACGCGACTGGTTTTCATGTAGTTCGCCGACTTTTGGATTTGAGGGAATAGGCGTCGGCTGCTTTGGGCCACCATTTCCCGGTTCTCGAGCAGAGCCCTCCGCTTGATTGGGCGGCTGAGAGGCAAGTCGGGCCGTGAGCTGCATCACGACGTTCGTCAAGTCATCGATTTTGGAGTAGAGTTTGTCCATCTCCTTGTCTTTGTTTCTGAGCTGCTTTCGGAGCTCTTGAAGCAGCTCTTGCTCCGCGGTCCTGGGGCGGAAAGTCGGCTCTTCTTCGCTTTCCGAGCCCGACTCCTCATGGACCGAAGGGTCTTTCCGCCTATCGTCCTCATCAAGAGGGTTTTCATCACCCAGCAGAGGCGGATGTTCTTGGGAAGCGGCCACCACATTCAAGCCAGATTGGGTTTGAGATGTGGTAGCCCCGTCCTTTCTCTTGTTGCGCGTGCCCACCACGTAGACAGTGTGGATAACACATTCAGCTATCCCCTCATCTTTGGCGGGGTAACCCTGTTCCTCGAACCTCATGAGGTTCAGCCTGGCAGGAGCCCTAGCCCTTTTGTTGGCTCTATATCTGAGCCTTTTCTCCCTCAGCTTCTCGATTTTGAGGGCTTGGCGGGCATCCGCTACCCGGGAAGCCATTGTGAGTTGATCAGCGGGGAGCTTAGAGAAGACACCCGATCGAGCATTTGTCAGGGGCGCTGCTGGAGCTTGCTCGGGACGCGTTGTAGCTTTGTTGGTGTTGATGGCCTTGCCCCGAGCTGGGGCCAAGGAAATTCGTTCAAATACCGACTTGCGTTTGGGTTGGGGCGCCCTCAAGATCACCACATTAGGTCTCCTGCCTTTCGAGACCGGTTTGTCTGCCACCGGGGCTTGAGGAGCTGGGATGGCGCCAACTGGCATGAACATAATAGAGCCGAATGGTAGCAGCGGCTCCTCCCATTGTCGCCCGAGACTGGCCGGAAGGACCGTCCTAGAGTCTATCCTCATCGTGAAGGAGACGGGAGCTGAGTTCATCATCGAAGACATCGTCGGAAGGTGATTGCTTGAAAATCTGCACGAAAAAGCATTGTTTTAGTATAAATATTGTAAATTGATTGAGTTCGCATGAACGTTTAACCCGAGATATGGGAGGAGAGAATAGTCCCACCGGGCGTGCCAGAATCTGTAGGGTGTTTTTCGTCACCCCATTGAGATAGGAATACGCGCGTGCTTGTCAGGCGTATACTACATATTCCCCTGCCTAGGGTAGGCCGGGGTTTATTGATTGTGGGGATCCAAATCTCCGGCAGCCGCGGACTAAGCTGCCGTTAATTACCCCTCGCCTTTGGGGCGAGGGAACCTCCGATTAACGGGTTAAAATGGTCATGCGAACTCAATGTGCAGTATACGTGTGTTGTGTTAATATGTATACATATATGTATATATATATATATGTATATATGTATATATATATAAAAGAAAGAGGGGGAAAAGGCATCCAAAAGGATGCCTGGGGGCAGCACTTTGGGCGCTGTGCGCTCAGGCGCTAGAGTGCCACGTGTCGGCATATGGGCGCTCTGCGCTTGAGCGCAAGTGCGCCACGTGTCGGCACCGGGGCGACTTGCGCTCGAGCGCTTGCGCTGGAGCGCAAGCGCGCCACGTGTCGGCACCTTGCGCTGGAGCGCCAGCGCTCCACGTGTCGGCACCGGGGCGACTTGCGCTCGAGCGCTTGCGCTGGAGCGCAAGTCGCCCCCGTGCCGACACGTGGCGCACTTGCGCTCCAGCGCAAGCGCTCGAGCGCGAGTCGCCCCCGTGCCGACACGTGTGCGCTCGAGCGCGAGTCACCCCCGTGCCGACACGTGGCGCGCTTGCGCTCAAGCGCAAGCGCGCCACGTGTCGGCACGCGGGCGCTCTGCGCTTGAGCGCCGGCGAGAAAAGGAGGCTTTTAGCCTAAGAAACAGAAGCTATGCTTCAAAAAGGAAATATTTGTTGTTTTATATATATGGAGTTAAACTCCTAGGATGTTTTGAAGCTGATGAAGGGGGTTCTTCTTCTTCCTCCTGTTGTTTGGCCGGATCTTGAAGATCAAGAAGTAGGAGATTTTAAAAATCACTCCTTTTTAAGATCTGATGGAAGATCTGAGTTCCCCTTTGTGGGTTTTGTGGTGGAAAACTACTTAGTTTTGGAAAAAAAAGAGTAAAACTCTTGATTTAATTCAAAGGAATGAGAAGGATTAGAACCTTGGAGAAGGAGCAGGAGGCACAAAGAACCCTAGTTTTGGGGGGAATGAAAAGTGTTACTTTATTCATCATCCTTTTGCCTTATATAGGCTTACATATTTACATATAGCCCCTTGGGCTTTGCAAAAATGGCATTTTGTCTATCCCATGGCTCATGTGCCATTTCATTTTTGCACATAAGCCATTGGCTTACAAAATATTGGCTTTATGCCCATTTTGCATACATTCATGTATAAAAAATTACATAAAAATTATTTATTACATGATTTTGTTGTTGGCATGGGGAGGCTGGCCGCGGGCTCGACTTGGGCATGGGCCCGCTTGACCTGGGCTTGGGCCCACCTGGCTTGGGGTCGACCTTGACTTTGACTCGGTCAACGGGGGTGTAAATTTTTTCCCCAACATCATATTTCTGGCAGATAATATTGGTCGGCTATGGTTTAAGCCGGATCCGAGTATTATACTGTGTAGATATAATATCTTTGTCTCAGTTGCATTTGTATTCGGTCGTAATACAAATGCGGGTATGTTTATACTGTTACAGGGTTATCCTGAAATTCGTTTCAGGATTGCTTTTGGATGTTGCCAGTTTCCAGTTTTCTATCGCCCGTCTTTAACGTTTGGTTAAAGAAGGATTTATTTTTTCTTGAGATGAGTGTGGAAGTTTCTAGATGATGACTAGGATGGTGAGGTGTTAAGTGACTCATTAGTGCATTTAATGATTCATTTAATGCAAGGGTGACTAGGTTAACGACTAGGTTTATGTTCATTGGTTTGCTTTTAATGTGTTCATACAAGGTGTATTATGAATCATCCTTTCTCATTTATTGTTGTGGTCACCCCCCTCTCCTACACTCACCTCCCTCTTCCTATATGATGGCCGGCCCCCTCCCCTCCTCTACACACTCTCTCACTTGTTGATTAAAAAGATTATGATAGTTTGGATTCATGGAAATTAGATAGAATCATTTCTCATTTCACCCGATCCAAAAGGCAACTTCATTAACCGTTCGTCCACAGCTTTGGACGTAACAAGACAAAGTGTTCTACTCATTATCTACATCAATCTTGGTCATCTCTTTTAACAAACTTGATGATCGAGTTGCCTCGGTTCAGAGGCGGGAGCCCGTTTAAAGATCCGTCGACGTGGTGCCACCTGGACGAGAAGACTGGAGATTCAGGAGATCGGAGCAGCCGCAACAAAGCGTGGGATGATGGTTGAAGACCGAAGGACTCGGATCGTTCGGTATAACATTTCTACCCACTTTGTAGTTTGTTAGTTTAGCTTTAATGGCAGATCCGGGTTATAGTACGCGATAGCGCCAGTTGTAAAAGTTTTTGTTCCGCATTTGGCGTCTGTTAGACGGCCGGGGCGCTACCGTGGACTTACATTATGTTCGATCCTTGGTTCTAGTCGGTGTTGCGAAGCCCGTAAAAATCATTTTTTGCAATTTCCGCCTCCCCGCGAACACGTGGGGTTTGCAACATCGACTTACATCAGCATTCACTCTAACCTAAATCAGAATGATTAATCACTTTATCTAATCAGGATGTCTCCCACTGATTCCTCGAATTCTCATCCAAACCCAAAAGAAAATTTTGTCGGGATCATCTAAAATCACCCGAGGAGTAAACCAACTCATCAGTGGGAATCGGGATCCAACTATCATCATATGATAACTTGATGGAAGACACTCAAGTTATCACACTCCAGAAGGTATGCGTATGTCTAGAAAGATTCAGTTTCTTTAGAAACTCCCGATGTGGATTTTCCCCCCATGCTCTTATGACCCTGACGAAGAACAACAAATCATAAGTCGCATGCCAAGTTCTACCCGTCATTGTCCAGATTAATCCAAACCCACCCGTACTCGCCCTTGACGAAGGCCAACAAAGCTGTACGACTATCCTAGATTAATGCAAATCCATGCAACAGAAAAGTAACACATATCTACCATACACTATGCCTTAACGAAGGCCAACAAACATAGCATGAATACTGTTAGTTATATATATGCCCTAGAGGACATTATTGTACATATGATGTATATTATAGTGGATGCTTGGACATATATAGGGAAGACTTTCTTGCTCGACATGATAGTATGCTATCTGGTTGCTCTTTATCTTGACATGTATACTTATTGTCTCTCTGTTACATGTTGATAAAGCCCTTAGGATGTGTACTTGACTACCAGGATTATGATGCAGATTATACTAGTGGGGCCTGGGTAGTCGGTAAGTACATCCCTCAGTTGTTCCTAGTCGTGGGAGTATCGAGACGGCGCATCGATATTCCAAAGTAGACTAGTGTAACTGTAGCGTTTTGAAAATCGTTTCGGTGAAATTTCGGAAAATCGGTAAAATAAGGGGGTTTTCTGTAAAAAGTCAAAATGCAAATATCTTTATTATAAAATTAAATATACATATTCTAGCTATGTAATTACTAGTATTTGGTGTTTATTGACCCACTGGTGAAATTTCAAATTTTCTGAAAAAAATATTATTTTAATATTATTTTAAGCCGGTAAGAAAATACATTAAATTAGCGATAAATACAAATTTAAATGGGCTAATTATAATCTTTAAAATCATGTTAATTAAAATCTAGTTGTAATATAAATTTTTAGTATTTTATTTCAAGTTTTAATGGTTTTTTATTATGGAGAACAAAAAAATAATTAATTTAAGCTAAAACTTGCAATTTTGAGGTTGTGGGGGGTCTTTTTGCATGGAATTCTTTTTGTAATCACTCACACACACCCTCACCCCTCCATGGCCGAGCCCACCTTCAGCAGCCCACTTCTCCCCCTCAAAAATTTCTCCATCTCATTTGTATGGGTGAAATAGAGTGTATAGGTGTAGGTTAAGATTTATTGTTTTGGAGGCTCATTGTATCTTGATTTGAGGGAGGTTGACTTGACCAAATTTGCACAACACCCACACCATTCCCCCCATCTTCCTCTGGCCGAAAATGATCAGCCCTCCCCTCTTGAAAAAAATCCTCACTTCTTCACATCAAAAATCCACAAGAATGCACTCAAAAATCCAAACTAAAACCTTCCAAACTCCTAACTAAGCCTTACCCATTTCTCCTCAACCTATACTAGCATGATTCTTGGAGCAAGTTAGCATTTTGGAAGTCAAGATTTATCAAGCTAGATCTACAAATTGAGGTATAAATCCTAACCCTTTTGTTCAATTGTTGGTTATTGCTTTAATCTAGCTTAATTAGGAAATTAATCTTGGTTCTAATTGCAAGTTTTGGATTTTTCAAAAGGGGGTTGTGAATTAAAATTAGGGTTTTTGTTGTGTAATTATGGTTGCAAGTGTAATTCATCTTATTGTGAAATGAAAAAAAAAACCTAACTAAATCGCTAGTTTGTAAATTGTTAGGTTGAAATTGTGATAATTAAGCTATATTGCTAACTAGGTTTTTGTAAACCATGAATTTGTTTAAGAGAAAAATGTAAGTAGGTTTTTCATGACTTCATTAACATTCTAAAAGGTAGTTTAATGCTTTAGATCATGAAAATCCTAGCTAAATTGTCGTTTGTGCATTTTTGCTATAAATTGTTAAAAAATTTGATGATATTGTAAACTAGAATTTTGGGGTTAATGAAATTTATTGGGATTAAATTATGGAAATTATTTTTATGACTTATTTAAGATATTTAATAAGTATTATGGCCACTAGATTTGTTTAAACATCATGTTCTGTACAAAAACGACGATTTGTGCTTGCTAGATTTTCGGAAAAATGACTTTTTAAGTGAAATTGGGGTTTTGTGAATTTTAACCTATTTTATATCAAAATTAGTGTTCGTGAATGTGCAAATGAGTGTATTTGGGTTTTTCTCGATGGTTTGGCGTTTGTACGCCGACATCGAGGGTTTTTGGGTTGATTTGTGAAAGCAACCATAGGTTTTGACCTATGTGGGATTCGTGCGTCGTTTTGGTCATGAGTTGGATTTTAATGCGATACGGTGCGTTATGATATGTAGGTACCCCATGCGGACTTCGAGACGACAAGCAAGCACGTGGTGACGTCGGCACCGGCGAGCGAGGACCAGGTGAGTAGATTTATATCTACGGGGAGAAGTCGGGTGGATGGCGTATAGCACCCCCGCAGTCCGTGGTGGTGTATACGGATGCGTATACACACCAACAATTATTATATGTTATTTGGAATTAATAACGATGCTTAGGATGGATATTGGTGTGTTGGATTACTTTAGTGTTGCGAACCCTGGGGTAGTGTTACACACACATACAAACATACATACTTGCATACATTCCTATTGATATGTGCTCATGGGCTTCTTTATAGTTATGTGTTCACATGGGTATGGGACTATGTGTTCACATACGGATTGAGGATGATACTTGGGATTGAGCTGAGTCGATGAGATTTGATTTGAGGCCGTGAGATCGGTGATATAGCAGGGTTCGTATCTTAGATACGACATGACGTTGTAGCGGGTCCTTGACGTAGTGTTTCACACACGTCCATGCATACGTAGGCGGTATCAGTATGGTACTAGACGTAGATCAGTACCCCGATCATGATATTTGATAAAGAGGATACCAGGTGAATAGTATGATGAATGTGATATTGACCCATACCCAGATTGGGATGACGTACGACGGATTTACGTACGAGCTATATTGATGATTGATCCGCACTCTTGACTTGGGATGCCTGATTATAGATATGGTATCGGATATGATATTATTGAGGCGGGATCACCGACTATACATATACAGGTATGTATATGTATCGACTCAGATGATAGGCGGTTTCCTTACCTGTAGTTCAGCTTGTTAGTTCAGCCGTATAGTTTAGTGTAGTTGTTAGATTAGATTAGACTTCTTACCTATTTCAAAAGCTAACGAATCGTGGGCATTTTTAAAGACAGCTCAAGGGAATCTACGGATATTTCAAAAACGACGTATCTTTTCATAAAAACACTGTAGCCCCTATTTTCAAAACCCCATGATTCGTGTTATTTCAAAAGGCACCATTCGTAGGACTTATATTAGATTAGTGCAGATTAGTTATCGTTGTGTCTAGTATTCAGCTCCCGCACATTATTGTTGTTCGCTCTGCCTCGCATATTTATTTTGCTGCATATTCCATTATTGATATCATGCTGTTAGGACACCAGCACCATTACCGATGATGCGTATGTACCACGTACACCTACTTGCCGGCTCACACACATCTTCATCGGTAATTGCCATGTCACGTACACTTTAGAGAATATAATTGCTTGACTTAGATTGTTAGCTGGTAGTTTTGACATGATATTATTGTACTTCCCTTATATGCCATATTAGACATTGTGTTTATTACCTACCACTTCATGCATACTGTTATTCAGTTGTTCATGCCTAGTTCATTATCATTGACATATGCACTTGTGATGATTTCTTGAGATTTATGATATTTCTGGATTTCGGGGAAAGCCGCAAAATTTACAACTTATGATCTTTTAAAATATAAAATGTTGCGGTTTTCTAGTGATGTAAAGTGTCGTCCACCATGAGTTTGCTGTGGTTTTGGAGATCCGTGTCGAGGAGTGGAGGAACCGTCACGGGTACATGGTGGGCCCGGTATGGTACCCCGGGGAAAGAGGAATGTGGTGTTGACGTTGAGCCTGGCTGGGGAGCACTACCTACCGGTGATATTACCCGACGCGTCGGATATCCGGAGGATACCGTCGTGGTCTTGAGATGGATGGTAGGGGCCGGTACGGACTGACGGCGCCCTAGATATTGAGCTTGAGACATTGATATTTCGAGACAGTGAGATTTATGTTTTGTGTCGATGCTAGACACTGTTGATACTGATTCCATTATGATACCTCAGTTTAAAAATACGAAGGAAATCTCACTAATTTATGAAAACAGTTTCTTCATTTACATGTATTCTGTTTCATGCATTCATACCTCATTCATATGATATATTGCAACCTGAGGCACTGACACGGGCACATGAAATTATACTCGGGTTAGATATTACCCTAGTCATTGTTATAGGCTGCCTGTTATACTTATATTTAAGGATATATTATGATCATTGACCTAGGTTGCGTTATTTATGCGATTTCTGTGCGTAGATGTTTTTCTATTCACGAGTTGGCAACTCACCCCCGTTGTGCCCCAGTTTCTTGCAGATTTGCCGTACAGGTTTCATTACGACTTGCGGGCTCAGTTTCATTCGGGTGATTTGCTAGTATGTGGGTTTACTTGTATCATACCCCCATTATATATCTTGTATATCATTATTCTGTTGTATCTAGAAGTTCCATCAACCAAACATGTATCTATTGAGATAGAGACCAGTGTTGTTTATTCTTTCGACCTTAGAGTCGCTCGTTATATTTCTGGTGGTTTTGAGTTCCCTTTTGAGTTTTTTATCCTCGCCGTTGGCGTTGTATATTATATTGCTTGTGTGGTTGTGACCGTCGATTGACGAAGAGCTAGCTCCCGCTTCGGGATGCCTTTTTTCTTGATTTCGTATACTATTCATGTTGTATCCCATTTGGGGGCCAGTATTTACAAAGGAGACTCTGCCGAAATTTTCAGTAAATTTTTGATGTTTTAAAAACCGCATAATTCGGCTTATGCTATTGAAATTACTTGCTTTAAGTTGGTTTTTCCTGCACTCTACTACTTTTCTTGGTTTGGATTGCTGGGTTTTCGGTTTACTTAGATTACGTATGCCTCGAGACGTCCGTAGTTTAAGTGCCGGTCATGTTCCGTACTTTCGGGTCGTGACAAAGTTGGTATCAGAGCGTTAGGTTTTAACCTTCGGAGCGTAGGATGACCCTTGGTTGATGGAATAGGTGACTAAAGTAGAGTGACGTACCGTTGGTATGTTCCGCGGCATATTTACGACACGCCACTCCACTTATGAAGCCTTAGGATGTACATTTCCTTGTTCAGTATTATATTCCTTCCTGATCTAGCCTCATCGGTACCAGTTTGGTTTTGCTGCTACGGTTACCGGCAGGGAGAGCTACGGCTAGAGTTGCGGTCAGCACAAGCTCGTCACGAACGAGCACTGACCAGGGTGAAATTCCGGCGACACACGATTGCAGAGATGTGTCTTTTTACTATGTTTCCGCGCCGCGAGCGTTTGGCGGATCGCCTTTATGAGGTTACTCGGATGTGCCGATCGACACTAGAGGATTGAGCCACTGACAGAGGCCAGCCACATTTTGATGACCGTTGGTGTGATGCTTACTCCTGATGATTGAGGCACTGTTCAGCGTGCAGACGAGCGAGCCAGTTGTTGCTGCGAGCGACGAGATATCGCCCCATATGTTGGAACTATGGCGGGGCGAGTTGTACGAATAGATGATAGAAGGTCGCTAGTCACCCGATGATGAATGACTAGGACAGGTGGTTCGTTCGCTTACCCCGATGCGAGGTTATCAGATAGATTGATTCCAGCTAGAGACGACTTCACGCGGAGGCGTTGGGAGTCGACAGAGACGATCGAATGTCAGAAACCTATTTATCCAAGTTTAAAGTAGTCGGAAAGACATGCAGGCAATTCTATGGTCTCTCTAGAAGAATAAAACCCTAACTCGACTTAATGACCGTGTGAAAGCCTTTGAACCTTCGGGTTTGCGGCAGTTCTACGGCGCCATTAGTGAGGCTTGGGTTTGCCCTTCTGCGGCTGGACCACCGATACTGTGGTATGTATTCGATATTATTAAACTGTGCCCAAGAGGTTGAGCTCTTGGGGGATTATGAGGTTTTGACGAATCGATCGAATGGTTCGACTTCAATCGAATGCTAGGTGGTGAGACGCATTCTTGGGAGACTCCATATACGAGGATAGTCGTTGGAGCTCAGTCCATGCAGCCGCGATGAGACGAGTCCAAAGAAGACGACGTTAGAGAAAAGTGGAGTAAGAGGTTCGCACCAGATCTAGATGAGATGATGTTCCACTCCGCCGACATCAGAGAGGCGATGCGCATGCCGAGGCATGGTAATTGGACTTACCATCCAGAAGGAGTCGCGATGAGTATGCAGTCGTTCCAGAGTAAGATGCAGATATAGGAAAGGACAATGACTTCCGGACAGTTGGCAGAGATGAGACATGGAAGAGACCGTGAGCAGGATTCCTTCCAGGACACTGCTGCAATGATACTTGCACCCAGGATCAGATGTGTCACGTACATTCAGAGAGCCAGAGGCCGACGCCAGTGATATGCTGTCTTACGAGTGGTCGCGATGATTGACCAAGAGATGACCAGAGGAGTGCCGGAATGGAATCGTCCCCGTTAGCACACCTGACAGGGCCGATGAGCCGATGGACCGAAAGATTGGTAATTCACAGTGAAGACCTTGACCCAGGAGTGGTCATGGTTACGCACGCCAGCAGGACAGAGTTCATGATCATCGACGAGACGTCCCACTAGTGACCGCGACAGTTGCCGAGATTCTTAGAGGATGCGCTTGAGCAGTACTATTCCGCCATTATTGATTACGATGTTTTGGGTGATTTATTCGTATGATTTGATTTTGATGATCGAGGATTTACGATCTTTGCACAGTGTTGCACTTGATATCGTTTTCGTTCTTTAGTTTCACATGTTTGTGATTTTACGGTTTTAAACAGTTGAGTTGGTTTTATGCGTATGCATGCACACGATTTCGTTCCTGCACTCGGTATAGTTTATATATGCTTGCAGTGCAGTGATACGCCTTTTGTGCACTTAGATGCACTGGACTTCGATTTTGATTGTGATACTCGATATTTGTTTTGTGCACCTTGTGCACCTGATTGCTTTTGCGCACGTTCGGCGCTTGATATTGGATTTCATGATTTTATGCACGATAGATGCACCTGATTTGGATTTTCGCGCATGTTGGGCGCATGTTTTGAAGGGTGATTTTGGTGCACACAAGAGGCACTAAATCGAGATTTTTTTTTCTTCGTGCATGTCAGATGCACCTGATTTTGCTGTCAGGCACACATGTTGCCTACGACAGATGTTTCGTGCACACCTGATGCACTTAGATGTTGTTTCTGTGCGCATGTATGGCACATTCATGGATTTTGATTTCCGTGCGCACCAGACGCACGTAGTATTCATGTGCATATTTTGGGATTGATTTCTTATAGAGCAGTACGTTTTTATGATATTGCTATGTGTTTTCGTTCTGAGCAGGACTAGTCAGAGGACAGTACCTGAATACATTTTGCATGCATTGATAGTTATTGAAGGGATTTCCAAAAAGCGAGCTATAGCCTCAGTATTTACCTACGTGTCTGATATGACACGAAATGTTTAAAACAAGGAGACCCTTCTAAATTGTTTCCAAAACGGCGGAACGTACATTTCAAACAAAGGTATATATGTATATAGTTATTTTCTTATGGTAGACGTCCGCCACTGTGCAGTGTTATACGCGTTGCACAGCGACTTAAAGAGATTTGGCATGCACTTCCTTCAGATACTTACAGATATAGATTCGATATTTACATTTATAGTTTCGAGTTATATCATATTGGTTTTGATTTGGATTTGGCATTGATGTCTTCTCCACGACTCCGATGATCGCGGGATGCTTGACGGAGTTCTGGTTTGAGTTATATACTCATTTTTAAAGCGCATGCGCTGCGCTACGATTTGTTTTATGTATTTACAATTTCGGAGCCTCGACGACTTGATGGTTTTTCTTAGATGTTTTAGTAATTGGGGAGTTTGAATTTAAATTCGGGGACCGAATTTCTTTAAGGGGGGAAGATTGTAGCGTTTTGAAAATCGTTTCGGTGAAATTTCGGAAAATCGGTAAAATAAGGGGGGTTTCTGTAAAAAGTCAAAATGCAAATATCTTTATTATAAAATTAAATATACATATTCTAGCTATGTAATTACTAGTATTTGGTGTTTATTGAGCCACTGGTGAAATTTCAAATTTTCTGAAAAAAATATTGTTTTAATATTATTTTAAGCCGGTAAGAAAATACATTAAATTAGCGATAAATACAAATTTAAATGGGCTAATTATAATCTTTAAAATCATGTTAATTAAAATCTAGTTGTAATATAAATTTTTAGTATTTTATTTCAAGTTTTAATGGGTTTTTATTATGGAGAACAAAAAAATAATTAATTTAAGCTAAAACTTGCAATTTTGAGGTTGTGGGGGGTCTTTTTGCATGGAATTCTTTTTGTAATCACTCACACATAACCCCTCCATGGCCGAGCCCACCTTCAGCAGCCCACTTCTCCCCCTCAAAAATTTCTCCATCTCATTTGTATGGGTGAAATAGAGTGTATAGGTGTAGGTTAAGATGTATTGTTTTGGAGGCTCATTGTACCTTGATTTGAGCGGGGTTGACTTGACCAAATTTGCACAACACCCACACCATTCCCCCCATCTTCCTCTGGCCGAAAATGATCAGCCCTCCCCTCTTGAAAAAAATCCTCACTTCTTCACATCAAAAATCCACAAGAATGCACTCAAAAATCCAAACTAAAACCTTCCAAACTCCTAACTAAGCCTTACCCATTTCTCCTCAACCTATACTAGCATGATTCTTGGAGCAAGTTAGCATTTTGGAAGTCAAGATTTGTCAAGCTAGATCTACAAATTGAGGTATAAATCCTAACCCTTTTGTTCAATTGTTGGTTATTGCTTTAATCTAGCTTAATTAGGAAATTAATCTTGGTTCTAATTGCAAGTTTTGGATTTTTCAAGAGGGGGTTGTGAATTAAAATTAGGGTTTTTGTTGTGTAATTATGGTTGCAAGTGTAATTCATCTTATTGTGAAATGAAAAAAAAAACCTAACTAAATCGCTAGTTTGTAAATTGTTAGGTTGAAATTGTGATAATTAAGCTATATTGCTAACTAGGTTTTTGTAAACCATGAATTTGTTTAAGAGAAAAATGTAAGTAGTGTTTTCATGACTTCATTAACATTCTAAAAGGTAGTTTAATGCTTTAGATCATGAAAATCCTAGCTAAATTGTCGTTTGTGCATTTTTTGTTATAAATTGTTAAAAAATTTGATGATATTGTAAACTAGAATTTTGGGGTTAATGAAATTTATTGGGATTAAATTATGGAAATTGTTTTTATGACTTATTTAAGATATTTAATAAGTATTATGGCCACTAGATTTGTTTAAACATCATGTTCTGTACAAAAACGACGATTTGTGCTTGCTAGATTTTCGGAAAAATGACTTTTTAAGTGAAATTGGGGTTTTGTGAATTTTAACCTATTTTATATCAAAATTAGTGTTCGTGAATGTGCAAATGAGTGTATTTGGGTTTTTCTCGATGGTTTGGCGTTTGTACGCCGACATCGAGGGTTTTTGGGTTGATTTGTGAAAGCAACCATAGGTTTTGACCTATGTGGGATTCGTGCGTCGTTTTGGTCATGAGTTGGATTTTAATGCGATACGGTGCGTTATGATATGTAGGTACCCCATGCGGACTTCGAGACGACAAGCAAGCACGTGGTGACGTCGGCACCGGCGAGCGAGGACCAGGTGAGTAGATTTATATCTACGGGGAGAAGTCGGGTGGATGGCGTATAGCACCCCCGCAGTCCGTGGTGGTGTATACGGATGCGTATACACACCAACAATTATTATATGTTATTTGGGATTAATAACGATGCTTACGATGGATATTGGTGTGTTGGATTACTTTAGTGTTGCGAACCCTGGGGTAGTGTTACACACACATACACACATACATACTTGCATACATTCCTATTGATATGTGCTCATGGGCTTCTTTATAGTTATGTGTTCACATGGGTATGGGACTATGTGTTCACATACGGATTGAGGATGATACTTGGGATTGAGCTGAGTCGATGAGATTTGATTTGAGGCCGTGAGATCGGTGATATAGCAGGGTTCGTATCTTAGATACGACATGACGTTGTAGCGGGTCCTTGACGTAGTGTTTCACACACGTCCATGCATACGTAGGCGGTATCAGTATGGTACTAGACGTAGATCAGTACCCCGGTCATGATATTTGATAAAGAGGATACCAGGTGAATAGTATGAGGAATGTGATATTGACCCGTACCCAGATTGGGATGCCGTACGACGGATTTACGTACGAGCTATATTGATGATTGATCCGCACTCTTGACTTGGGATGCCTGATTATAGATATGGTATCGGATATGATATTATTGAGGCGGGATCACCGACTATACATATACAGGTATGTATATGTATCGACTCAGATGATAGGCGGTTTCCTTACCTGTAGTTCAGCTTGTTAGTTCAGCCGTATAGTTTAGTGTAGTTGTTAGATTAGATTAGACTTCTTACCTATTTCAAAAGCTAACGAATCGTGGGCATTTTTAAAGACAGCGCAAGGGAATCTACGGATATTTCAAAAACGACGTATCTTTTCATAAAAACACTGTAGCCCCTATTTTCAAAACCCCATGATTCGTGTTATTTCAAAAGGCACCATTCGTAGGACTTATATTAGATTAGTGCAGATTAGTTATCGTTGTGTCTAGTATTCAGCTCCCGCACATTATTGCTGTTCGCTCTGCCTCACATATTTATTTTGCTGCATATTCCATTATTGATATCATGTTGTTAGGACACCAGCACCATTACCGATGATGCGTATGTTCCACGTACACCTCTTGCCGGCTCACACACATCTTCATCGGTAATTGCCATGTCACGTACACTTTAGAGAATATAATTGCTTGACTTAGATTGTTAGCTGGTAGTTTTGACATGATATTATTGTACTTCCCTTATATGCCATATTAGACATTGTGGTTATTACCTACCACTTCATGCATACTGTTATTCAGTTGTTCATGCCTAGTTCATTATCATTGACATATGCACTTGTGATGATTTCTTGAGATTTATGATATTTCTGGATTTCGGGGAAAGCCGCAAAATTTACAACTTATGATCTTTTAAAATATAAAATGTTGCGGTTTTCTAGTGATGTAAAGTGTCGTCCACCATGAGTTTGCTGTGGTTTTGGAGATCCGTGTCGAGGAGTGGAGGAACCGTCACGGGTACATGGTGGGCCCGGTATGGTACCCCGGGGCAAGAGGAATGTGGTGTTGACGTTGAGCCTGGCTGGGGAGCACTACCTACCGGTGATATTACCCGACGCGTCGGATATCCGGAGGATACCGTCGTGGTCTTGAGATGGATGGTAGGGGCCGGTCCGGACTGACGGCGCCCTAGATATTGAGCTTGAGACATTGATATTTCGAGACAGTGAGATTTATGTTTTGTGTCGATGCTAGACACTGTTGATACTGATTCCATTATGATACCTCAGTTTAAAAATACGAAGGAAATCTCACTAATTTATGAAAACAGTTTCTTCATTTACATGTATTCTGTTTCATGCATTCATACCTCATTCATATGATATATTGCTACCTGAGGCACTGACACGGGCACATGAAATTATACTCGGGTTAGATATTACCCTAGTCATTGTTATAGGCTGCCTGTTATACTTATATTTAAGGATATATTATGATCATTGACCTAGGTTGCGTTATTTATGCGATTTCTGTGTGTAGATGTTTTTCTATTCACGAGTTGGCAACTCACCCCCGTTGTGCTCCAGTTTCTTGCAGATTTGCCGTACAGGTTTCATTACGGCTTGCGGGCTCAGTTTCATTCGGGTGATTTGCTAGTAGGTGGGTTTACTTGTATCATACCCCCATTATATATCTTGTATATCATTATTCTGTTGTATCTAGAAGTTCAATCAACCAAACATGTATCTATTGAGATAGAGACCAGTGTTGTTTATTCTTTCGACCTTAGAGTCGCTCGTTATATTTCTGGTGGTTTTGAGTTCCCTTTTGAGTTTTTGATCCTCGCCGTTGGCGTTGTATATTATATTGCTTGTGTGGTTGTGACCGTCGATTGACGAAGAGCTAGCTCCCGCTTGGGGATGCCTTTTTTCTTGATTTCGTATACTATTCATGTTGTATCCCATTTGGGGGCCAGTATTTACAAAGGAGACTCTGCCGAAATTTTCAGTAAATTTTTGATGTTTTAAAAACCGCATAATTCGGCTTATGCTATTGAAATTACTTGCTTTAAGTTGGTTTTTCCTGCACTCTACTACTTTTCTTGGTTTGGATTGCTGGGTTTTCGGTTTACTTAGATTACGTACGCCTCGAGACGTTCGTAGTTTAAGTGCCGGTCATGTTCCGTACTTTCGGGTCGTGACAGTAACATTTCAGAAAAATAAAATATTATTTTTAGGAATTTATATAATTGAATAATAAATATTATAAATATTTTATTGTGTGGAAATTAGTTTTAATGATATGGTATAATTATATACCGATAAATTGGAAAATATTTGGAAATTTATATCAATTATTGATTTTTAAAAGAATTTATGAAAATTGGGAATTTTACAATTTCGTATACAATGATTAGTATATAAGTTAGTGTTACTAAACTCGATTAGTATTTAATCTTGCATTGATTGTGTTTTGTGCATATGACATGCACCATATCATATTTGCTAGCATTTGTTACATTTATTCTACCATGACTTTCTCTTTTTTTAATGTAGCATGACTTTGGTTTTAATTTGGAAATGCAAAGGAAATAAAAGATAAGAGAAGAAAAAGGAAAAAGAATAAATAATGAGGTATGGGCAAGAGAGAGAAGAGAGGGTGAGGGGTCTTGTGTTGACCATGGCATTTTCCCCCGCTTCATTTCTCTTCATCATTTTTTCTTCTCCCCATCTCCATGGCTTCCCTCTCACTCCCCCTTCTCTACCTCCTCACCACAAACTCAATCCCACATCAAAACCTTGCTGAACTTCACAAAAAATGTGCACAAGCTCACTACAAGCATGGAAGATCAAGAAAGTTTGGATTTTGAGCACTTGGGGCAACTTAAGAATTTTCTTGAGTTGCCAAATGAGCTATTTCTTTCACCATTAGTGTAGTAATTCTTTTGCTTTAGCATCTATATTAGTTTAGAAGTGATTAAGTGAGGTTCAGTGAGGTTTGAAAATTCCAAGAAGAGGTTAGGGGATTTTATGAGTTGTGAAGTGTAAATTGAGGTTAGTAGAGGCCATACAACCTCTATAGTGTTAGTATTGTGAACTAAAACCAGAGATTTAAACCCAAGACTTAAACTTAGAAACCCCGATATTGGAAATTTATGGGAATTGTGATGATATTTAGAGATCTGCTACGACCCGGGGCACCTGAAAAATATTTAGCGATTACTGAGAGGTGTGCAAGCAACCTAGATGCTAACCCCAAAACCTGAGACCCCGAATCCACTTCCTGGCTGCCAATTATCTCTTTCTGGCCGCAATTTGCGGCCTTGGTACGGTGGAATCTCCTCGTGCTTGGTCCATGGCTCCATTTTAGGTAAATTAGACCTACCACATATGCAGAATTGGCTAATTTCACCTGAAACAAAATCTGGAAGTGTTTTCTTATGTTGCTGCTTGGGTTTTGCGACTATTTATGACTTGGATTTTAGTATTTGGGTTTTGACTCGGTGGTGTGACGTTTGCACGTCAATCTCGAGGGTTGTTTGGTTATTCTTGCATGAGTAGACCATAGGTTTTAACCTATGTGTGATACGTGTGCCGTTTTGGTTTTCATGCGCGATTTCGGTTTATGATACTTGTGTTTGTATGTGTAGGTACTCTCACGTGGACTTCGGATGATAAGGACGAGCACGGAAACATCAACTTCAGCAAGCAAGGATCAAGGTGAGTTGATATACATCTACGGGGGAAGTCGGGTGGATGGCGTATAGCACCCCAGCAGTTTCGTAGTATAGCATACGAATGTGTTATATCTATCTACTTATGTGTTATTATGAGATGTGTATACTTAGTAAGAAATGCTTTAGGTGACTTTGGGTTAGTGTTAGCGTATTTGGAAGTTAATGCCTTAGTTTAGTTTTTAGTCGCGAAACCCTAGAGTATAGTTGTTACACACACATGCACACACATGATATATTTTGGGGTATATGATATATGTATATGTATATGTATATATATATGTGTGTGTGTGTGTGGATGTGTACTATAAATAAATATATATATACATATACGTATACACGTATGATGAGGATAGTGTATGATACTTGGAGGAGAGTCGATATGATTGGGCATGATGCCGTGAGATCGTGATGTGACTTGGGTCGTATTATGAGTTACGACATGATATTATAGTGGGTCGTTGGGCGATGTGATTTTATTCACACGCGGATATATGTTGGATGGTATCGGTATGTAGTACACTTAGATCAGTACCATAGCTCATGATATTATGATGATGATACCAGATAAATAGTGAGTTATATGTGATATTTGATCCGTACCCCGATTTGGGATGCCGTACGATGAATTTTTACCGTACGATGTATAATGATGATGATTGATCCGCACTCTCGACTCGAGAATGTCATATTATATATTTTATCGCACGTGACGCTATTGAGGCGGGATCACTGACTACTAGATATATCCACTCGGACTTAGGTGGATTTCCTTACCCCTTTGGTTAGTCTCTTAGCTTGTCCTGTAGTTTACTTAGTAGATGTTAGATTTGGGCTCGAGTCATACTTATTTTCAAAACTAACGAATCGTGAGTATTTTAAAAACAGGCCAAGGAAAACTATGGATATTTCAAAGGACGTACCTTTTCTTAAAAACACCGTAGCCCCTATTTTCTAAACACCACAATTCGTGCTATTTCAAATACCAAAACTGTATGACTCGTATATATATTGTATATTCTTATATGTTGCGTTTACGATTCATTTTCCGTATATTCTTGCTGTTCATATCGCATTGCATGTTTATACTTGTGATTCCTTTGTTTATTATGAACCCATGTTGTCAGGACACTAGCAACATTACCGATGATGCGTATGTCTACGAACACTTGCTTGCCGGCTCACACACATCATCATCGGTAATTGCCATGACACGTACACTTTAGAACTATTACTTCATTGATATGACCTGCTAGCTGGTAGTTTCAACATATTAATAGTATGCGTGCTTTCATGTGCTTAATTAGACATTTGCATTCTTTACTTAGATATCCATGCATGTGTATTTATCCATTTGCCATGCAATATTATGGGGCTTTATGCCGGTAATGCACCGTTTATTTACTCTCGAGATTTGGGATTTCGGATTTCCATGAATTTCTGGATTTGGAGAAACCGCAAGGATTTTATAAACTTATTATCATTTTAAACATAGAAAATTATGGTTTTCTCATGATATGATTTGAGAGGTGTCCACCATGAGTTTTCTCGGCTCTTGAGCGGTATCATACACCCGATTCGAGGAGGAGGAGGAACCGTCTGCGGGTGCATGGTGGACCCGGTGCGGTATCCCGGGGCAAGATGGTCGCAGATGATAGCATTGAGCCCGACAAGGGAGCACTACCGACCGATTATTTATGACGCGGCGGATATCGGGAGGATACCGACGTAGTCGTGAGATTTGATGATTTGGGCCAGTCCGGATTGCCGGAGCCCGAGATATTGAGACACAGAGATATTGATATTTTATGATATGGGCCAGTCCGGATTGCCGGAGCCCGAGATATTAAGATATTGGGATATACACATTTTTTGTCGATGCTGTAGGTTTCTTTGGCACAACCACAAGGTTTCACATAGCATCAAACATGCTATATTTAAAAATTTAGTGTGCCAAACAACCCTAACCAAGGATCTAACTAGAGTTTTAGGAGCTAAACTAGAAAGTAAACAACTTTACATCTAAGTGATAACGGAATACAACCTTTGTAGACCGGTCCTTCACTTCAATAGCTCCTTGTAGTAGTCCCTTCGCTGCGATCATGGAACTCCCGGACTCTTGCATGGCTTCTCAAGGTGAAAGGAACGATCTTACTTGAAATCTTCGAGTCCGAAGATGATCTACGTCGAGGAGACACTAACTCAAGCTACTACTTCACTAATGAGAGATTAATGAAGCTAACACCCTATACTAAAGTGCTAATCTAGTAGAGGATGATGAAGTAGGAAGTGGGCTCACTTTAGTTTTATTTTTCTCACAATATTTTCTCACTTTGGAAAAAGGTAGCAAGCTTTTTCTCAAGGATGAAGAAGATGATCAAGAGATGAGAATGAACTAATGAGAAGAGAGAATCAACCATGGGTGAGTTTGTATCATATACTAACTCATGTAGAGACATAACCATGGCTAAGTTATAATGGTTAGGTTAATAAATATCTTTAGTAAAACAAAATTAGTGGACAAAGTCAATGCATCCATAAGCTTCTACAAGCTTCGTGCATATGAGCAATTATCCACTAATTTGGATTTACTTTAAATATTTAAACCCTACATTATAATTAGTACAGTGTAAGTCTCATACACCCATGTAGTGTGTACATCAACCATGACACAAAATAAAACACAATTAATATATATAACATATATATTAAGTGTGCACATGTGAGAAAATAAATGCTTAAGTGAGCTAATATTAGTTAATGTAAACTAATATATCAAATATACAATTATACACTAAATTATCAAATCAACACTTGATTTAATAATCCGTCTATATCACATATAACCGACTAATATAATATGTACCATTTTATCGAACCAACACTTGATTCGATAACCCGGCTATATCATATATAACCGACCGATACAAATATCGCGAGAATAGAATACGGTATCTCATACTCGTATTATTCTCGGTCCCGCACATATCACATATGTGCTCCTACTTCATTTTGCCTGAGCCAGTAAAACCTCTATGTAGGACTCTAAAAACTAGTCAATACGCTGGCAGTAGGTGATGATTACATCAAGCACCCACAAGCCGTCAGCGGTACTAGCTGGACGTAACGGCTAACCGGGTATTGAACGATCAAAAGATCAACAAGCAAGCCCGCTCTAGCTCCTGTAAAGCCTGTCAGTAACTCTATCGTACAGTCCGGTCTCCTCGTCTGATATGTCGCATATCAAGTCTAGGGGTGGTAAAAGTCAGACCCCAATAACTCGATAAGTCATGCCGATACGAGGCTCATAACGGGTCGAGAAACTACTGATAACACTTACCAGTAAATCTCTAAATCAGACCTGGCCAGGTACTTCCCTGTTATGGCCAATCGAGCATAGCGCAACATCAACCCCCAATACCGGGAGAGACAAAACCCCTTCTATCGCTCATTGCCTCCATCTGACTCGGGACTGTACCCAAAAACCACCGTTTTGTACATCCTCTTGAATGTGGTAAGGTGGAAATCAAAGCACAGTGGGAATCACACAAGACTCTATGATCTCGGGTCTACAGACTAACTTGTACCAGTGTCACCAGAGAACTGCTATCTGACGTGAGGTATAATACCATCTAGGAGTTCTCGGAAAGTCCGTCCAGTGTACCCTGTCTCCACTGAGCACACGTATACCATCTCTGATGTCAAACACCAATGGATATGGGATCATCCATCGCCCATCTCATGGGTCGAGAAGCGTATACGCTAGTCTACTCTGGTATATCGATGCCCTGTCTCGATACACCCACGACTAGGAACATTAAAGGATGAACTTATGGACTATCATGGCCCCACTAGTATGATCTGCATCACAATCCTGGTAGTCAAGTACACATCCTAAAGGCTTTACCAACTTGTAACCACAAGACAGTATCAAGAGACAAGTATACATTTTAAGATAAAGAGCAACCATATAGCATACTATAATGTCGAGCAAGAAAGTCCTCTCTATATATGTCCAAGCATCCACTATAATATACATCATATGTACAATAATGGCCTCTAGGGCATACATACAACTAACAATCTCCCACTTGCACTAGGGCTAGCTGTTGTAGTATCTCATACCCAACACCCCGAAGAGTCTCTCAAACTGTATCTGGGGAATGGCCTTCATGAGTGGATCCGCTGTGTTGTTCTTCGTGTCAACTCTCCTGACCTCGATCTCCCGGTGATCAACTATCTCCCTGATCAAGTGATACCGCCTCAGAATATGCCTGGATCGCTGATGGGACCTGGGTTCCTTGGCCAAAGCCATCGCTCCATTGTTATCACAATACAAAGGTATTGGATACTCAATGGATGGAACCACTCCAAGTTCAGTTATGAACTTCTTCATCCAGACAGCCTCTTTGGCAGCATCATTGGCAGCGATGTGTTCAGCCTCCATCATCGAGACTGCCAGGGTTTCATGCTTGGAACTCTTCCAGCATACCGCCCCTCCATTGAGGGTAAAGAAAAATCCCGAGTGCGACATAGAGTCGTCCTTATCACTCTGGAAGCTCTAATCGGTAAAGGACTCCACTTGGAGTTCTCCGTTACCATACACCAAGAGCATCTCTTTAGTCCTTCTCAAGTACTTGAGAATGCTCTTCACAGCTATCCAGTGACTCTCTCTAAGATCTTCTTGATACCTACTCACTTCACTTAGTGAGTGTGCTACATCGGGTCTGGTACATAGCATCGCATACATGATAGAGCCTACTACCGAAGCATAGGGTATCCCTTGCATAGGAGCTCTCTCCAAATCAGTCTTGGGAGACATCTCTTTAGAGAGAGTGAGTCCTAAGATCGTGGGTAAAATCCTACGCTTGGATTCTTCCATACCAAACCTCTTTAGTATGGTCTCAATGTACCTGGATTGGGACAATCCCAGTATCCTTTTAGATTTATCTCTATAGATCTTAATCCCCAAAATGTAGGAGGCATCACCTAGATCTTTCATTGAGAATCTTTGTGATAAGAAGAGCTTGACCGATTGCAGTATAGGAATATTATTTCCTATCAAGAGTATGTCATCCACGTACAATACGAGGAAGACAACCTTACTCTCTGCTACCTTCTTGTATATACAAGGTTCATCTATGTTTTTGACGAAATCAAACACTTTGATAACGACATCAAAACAGATGTTCTAACTCCGCGATGCTTGCTTTAACCCATAGATTGATTTAAGCAGCTTGCACACCTTTCCGCTGCTCCCACTGTCTACGAAGGCCTCTGGCTGAGTCATGTACACGCACTCTTCTAAATCACCATTTAGACATGCGGTCTTAACATCCATTTTCCATATTTCGTAGTCATGGTATGCATCGATGGCAAGTAGGATCCGGATGGACTTAAGCATAGCCACTGGAGAAAAGGTTTCGTCATAATCGACACCTGGTCGTTGACGAAAACCCTTTGCAACAAGTCTAGCTTTGAAAGTCTAAACTTTTCCATCTACACCAAATTTCTTCTTAAAGATCCATTTGCTCCCAATGGGTTTTACCCCTTCAGGAGAAACTTCCAAATTCCATACTTTGTTGGTGTGCATGGATTCCATCTCAGATCGCATTGCATCCAGCCACTTCACTGAGTCCCCACTCATGATGGCCTGCTCGAAACTAGTTGGGTCATCATCTTCCATGATGCAATCCTCGCTTCCACCATCAATGAGAAAACCGTAGTATCTCTCAGGTGGATGAGGAACCCTACTAGATCGGCGGAGAGGCTGAGGTTCATTGGGAACTACCGAATCCTTTGGTTCCACCAAATCTTCTGTCGTGGTTTGTATAGCCGGAACCTCTTCCAGTTTTACCTCCTTGCCACTAATTTCCTTTGCAAGAAATTCCTTTTCTAAAAAGGTGGCATGTCGAGAAACAAACACCTTTTGTTCCTTGGGGTGGTAGAAAATATACCCTCGCGAATGTTTGGGATATCCATCAAACTTACACAGAAAAGACCTTGCTTCGAGCTTGTCCGGATTTTGTGTTTTCACATATGCCGGACAACCCCATATCTTAATATAATTAAGATATAGTCTCTTTACTTTCCATATCTCATATGGAGTGGTTGGCACATATTTGGTGGGGACCATATTCAATAGGTCTGCAGCTGTCTCCAGTGTATATCCCCAAAAGGAAATAGGTAACTCAGCAGTGCTCATCATAGAGCGCACCATATCTAATAGGGTGCGATTCCTCCGCTCCGATACACCGTTGTGCTGTGGTGTATATGGAGAAGTAAGCTAAGAGAGGATCCCAATCTCATTTAGATAGTCCCGGAACTCATTGCTCAAGTATTCTCCTCCTCGATCAGATCGAAGGATTTTAATACTTTTACCCGTTTGGTTCTCTACTTCGTGCTTATATTCCTTGAATTTCTTAAAAGCTTCAGACTTGTGTTTCAACAGGAACACATGTCCGAATCTTGAGAGATCTTCAGTGAATGTAATGAAGTATGAGGAACCATTCCTGGTATGTGTAGACATAGAACCACATACATCACTATATATCAGTCCCAAGAGCTCACTAGCTCTTTCTCCGTGTTCTGTAAACGGAGTTTTGGTCATCTTGCCTTTAAGACATGACTGGCAAGTGTCTTAAGATGAAAATTTGAATGGATTCAAATATCTATCCCTATGCAACTTAGCTAGCCGTGTCGCATTGATATGACCTAGTCTACAATGCCACAAGAAGGATTCGTTCATTTCTGAACTCTTCCTCTTGTGTGTGTTTTGTATATTAAGAACTGTAGTTTGATCTAGAACGTATATGCCATTATTTAACGAGCCTGATCCAATCAACTTTTGATTCAGGAAAATGTTCATAACATTATCATGTACTACAAAATTATATCCCTCTTTACTTAATAAAGAAACTGATAAAAGATTGCATATCAGGGTTGGAATGTAATAGCATTCGTTCAAAATCAATGTATTACCATTTAGTAACACAAGGTGATATTCGCCAACTGCTTTGGCTGCAACATTTGCCCCATTCCTTACTCTTACGGAATGATCACCCATTCCCAGTTCTCTACCTTTCCGTAGCCCATGTAACATATTACATATGTGGAATCCTGATACGGTATCTAATACCCAGGACGTAGAGTGAACTGAGAAACAGTTCTCAATAACTAATACACCCGAAGAATACGCCTCAACATGTTTCTTCATCGTTTGGGCGGCGTGGAAATCCGGATATGTCCTTATTCCCTGCTCGGACTTATAACAATTATAAGTTGGAGCGGGACCAAAGTTTTCCTGCTCAGTATAACAAGCGGGTTCGGTCAATACATCCATATTATTATCTTGATTAAGACGTGACATGGTCGCTACCTGGAGAGAGAGAGAGAAGAAAACACTTTAGCGTATGCTCTTGCAAGATCAGATTGGTTATTATTTTATCTAATCAAGATGGCTCCCACTGTTTTTATCAAATCTTCCTTCAAACCCTAAAAGGAAAGACTAGCCGGGATTAATTACACTCTACAATTTCACCAATCTTTCAGCCAGGCCAGTGCCGGTACTTTGAAGGAGGTTCCCCGTGCTTTCGCACGGACCTAATTAAAGTAAACCTCATTTTCCCAGAGGCATAGACCCGTTGACACCTTTCTAGACACCTACTTGATCGGCTAACTGTAAAGTGCAAGACTCTTCCAGGAGTAACACTCACTCGCAGTGGGTATCGGGATCCAACTATCTCATAGAAGGTATGCAATCTCATTGCAAATTTCAACACTTGAAATTCCCGATAATATTTTTCCCCTAGCGTCCTATGACCTTGACGCAGGCCAATAAACCATAGTCCGCTAGTCAAGTTCAACCCGTCATTTCCTGATTGAATTAAACCCACCCGCACGACCCTTAACGTAGGCCAACAAAGTCGCACGACTACCCTAATCCAATCTCATCTTATGTTGCAGATAAGCACTAGTTAGCTACCGCACACTACGCCTTGACGCAGGCCAACAAACGTAGCACGAATACTAAGTAGGACTTATCTGAAATGACGGAGGGCTACGACAGGTTTTTCAGAAAACCTTTTGCGTAATGAACTTGATATCGCTGTAGAATCGAGTGAATTTTGAAAAGGAGTGTTTTTAGGCTTTTACTTGTTTCACTAAAGATGTCATTCCCGGTGAAGGGATCTCGGCTCTTTCCTTATCGAATAAGGTGCAGGATATTTCATAAATACCGCTATGCAAAGCAAAAACTATAAAAGCAATCAAAAGAAAAACCGAGTGTTGTAGCATCTGCTTGTTTCGCTAAAGAGGTCACTCCCGGCGAAGGGATCTCGGCTCTTTCCTTATCGAATAAGGTGATGGATATTCTACAAGGAATACCGCTATGCAAAACAAAAACAAGAGCCACCCTTTTTGAAAATTTGATTCTACAACATCTTTTAGGTTTCTTTTCTTTCATTAATCACATTAATGAAGTCCCATCATTTATGCTTCCTAAGCATCACAGAAGAAACGAAAATACAATGTACGCTTATTCCATCCGCATTCGCCACAGTGTCCCGTTATGCACCGTCAAGTTACTTAACTAACGGCATACCGGGACGGGACTAGCGCGGGTGCAAAAGATAAACAACGTCTACTATATATCTCATATATAATATGTATCCATTCGTCTCAGAATCCACAGTGATCACATCATAGAGCAGTAAAAGAAACATATGAAATATTAGATAAACTAGGAGGTCCGTGTTTTATTTTAAGCCTGTATAAAACACGGATTCCACGGTCGTGATAAATAGCCAAACCCACATCCCTAGACCCCTATGAGAGCGACAAGCAACCCTACCAATTCTAGAGTTAGGAGACCCGGACTCGACTCCTTGAGTTGGTCTCCCACTGGACTCTAGAACCCGGTTACTTGTGCTCCCCTCCTTGGGTCTATCCTAATGCGGAAAAGTAAATAATATACAACAATGGTGACATCATCCTCAACCCGGAAGTACCCCAATAAAAGAATATTACATACAATGAATTTTACATGAATGAAAAATAAAAACCCTCATCTCACATAAAACCCCCGGCTATTCAAAACACGACGATCCAATATACCATATCACAGCAACACATAACATCACATGTCATCAACGTAAGTAAATATGCGTATCCCAATTGTCGTTGACATATAGAAACAAAACCGGCGATACACCACATATTTCACTTATGGTCGCAGAAAAGAAAATATCAAACTACAACATTTGGAATCCATAATAACCATTAGACATTTTAAACCCGAAATATCACATATTACGGATTTCATGCCTAACTATATGAATTCAACATATTGTATCACATTACAGAAAGTTAGACGACGTTAAAATTTTGATCGAATCAACGAATTCCCAAAATTACCAGAGATCTCAACACTTAAGCATTATTAAAAATTCCCAAAAGCATGCTCCAGTACCAATGGACAAACCGTTGAAGCGTCGTCCCTTGCCTCCTTAGTGGCACCGCGAAACCGCCTCCAAAACCAGGTTTTGGCCGCAGTTCCGCGGTCACTAAAGCGAGTTACGGACTCGTTTTTCAAGTGGGTCCATAAAATTACCTGCATGATTTTCTGAGGATTTTTAATGTGAAAAATTCCAACATTTTTAAAAATTTCCAGAAAGTGGGGAATATCGGATTTTCGGACTTCGTTCGAACTTCTAGCTTCGCCTAGACAACTCCTAATGCTCTAGCAAGGCTCTGATACCACTGTAGGTTTCTTTGGCACAACCATAAGGCTTCACAAGGCATCAAACATGCTATATTTAAAAATTTAGTGTGCCAAACAACCCTAACCAAGGATTTAACTAGAGTTTTTGGAGCTAAACTATAATGTAAACAACTTTACATCTAAGTGATAACGGAATACAACCTTTGTAGATCGGTCCTTCACATCAATAGCTCCTTGTAGTGTTCCCTTCGCTGCGATCATGGAACTCTCGGACTCTTGCATGGCTTCTCAAGGTGAAAGGAACGATCTTACTTGAAGTCTTCGAGGCCGAAGATGATCTACGTCGAGGAGACACTAACTCAAGCTACTACTTCACGAATTAGAGATTAGTGAAGCTAACACCCTATACTAAAGTGCTAATCTAGTAGAGGATGATGAAGTAGGAAGTGGGCTCACTTTAGTTTTATTTTTCTCACAATATTATCTCACTTTGGAAAAAGGTAGCAAGCTTTTTCTTAAGGATGAAGAAGATGATCAAGAGATGAGAATGAACTAATGAGGAGAGAGAATCAACCATGGGTGAGTTTGTATCATATACTAACTCATGTAGAGACATAACCATGGCTAAGTTATAATGGTTAGGTTAATAAATATCTTTAGTAAAACAAAATTAGTGGACTAAGTCAATGTATCCATAAGCTTCTACAAGCTTCATGCATGTGAGCAATTATCAACTAATTCGGATTTACTTTAAATATTTAAACTCTACATTATAATTAGTATGGTGTAAATCTTATACACCCATGTAGTGTGTATCATCAACCATGACACAAAATAAAACACAATTAATATATATCACATATATATTAAGTGTGCACATGTGAGAAAATAAATAATTAAGTGAGCTAATATTATTTAATGTAAACTAGTATATCAAATATACAATTATACACTAAATTATCAAATCAACAATTGATTTAATAATCCGGCTATATCACATATAACCGGCTAATATAATATGTACCATCTTATCGAATCAACACTTGATTCGATAACCCGGCTATATCACATATAACCGACCGATACAAATATCGCGAGAATACAATACGGTATCTCATACTCGTATTATTCTCGGTCCCGCACATATCATATATTTGCTCCTACTTCATTTTTCCTGAGCCAGTAAAACCTCTATGTATGACTCTAAAGACTCATCAATACGCCGGCAGTAGGTGATGATCACATCAAGCACCCACAACCCGTCAGCGGTACTAGCTGGACGTAACGGCTACCCGGGTATTGAACGGTCAAAAGATCAACTAGCAAGCCCGCTCTAGCTCCTTTAAAGCCTGTCAGTATCACTAGCGTACAGTCCGGTCTCCTCGTCTGATATGTCGCATATCAAGTCTAGGGGTGGTAAATGTCAGAACCCAATAACTCGATAAGTCATGCCAATACGAGGCTCATAACGGGTCGAGAAACTACTGATAACACTTACCAGTAAATCTCTAAATCAGACCTGGCCAGGGACTTCCCTGTTATGGCCAATCGAGCACAGCGCAACATCAACCCCCAATACCGGGAGAGACGAAACCCCTCCTATCGTTCATTGCCTCCATGTGACTCGGGACTGTACCTAAAAACCACCGTTTTGCACGTCCTCTTGAATATGGTAAGGTGGAAATCAAAGCGCAGTGGGAATCACACAAGACTCTATGACGATCTCGAGTCTACATACTAACCTGTACCAGTGTCACCAGAGAACTGCTATCTGACGTGAGGTATTATACCATTTAGGAGTACTCGGCGAGTCCGTCCAGTGTACCCAGTCTCCACTGAGCACCCGTATACCATCTCTAATATCAAACACCAATGGATATGGGATCATCCATCGCCCATCTCATGGGTCGAGAAGTGTATACGCTAGTCAACTCTGGTATATCGATGCCCTGTCTCGATACACCCACGACTAGGAACATCAAAGGATGAACTTATGGACTACCATGGCCCCACTAGTATGATCTGCATCACAATCCTGGTAGTCAAGTACACATCCTAAGGTCTTTACCAACATGTAACCACAAGACAGTATCAAGAGACAAGTATACATGTTAAGATAAAGAGCTGTTAGTTATATATATTCCCTAGAGGCCATTGTTGTACATATGATATATATTATAGTGGATGCTTGGATATATTTAGAGAGGACTTTCTTCGTCGACACGATAGTATGTTATTTGGTTTCACTTTGTCTTAACATGTTGACTAATATTAGTTTACTGTCTTAATCTCACTTGTTGATAAAGCCTTTAGGATATGTACTCGACTACTTGGACTATGATTAGATCATACTAGTGGGGCCATGGTAGTCAACGAGTACATCTTATAACTGTTCCTAGTCGAGGGAGTATCGAGACAGAGCATCGATACTAGCGTATACGCATCTTGACCCATATGATGGGCGATGGATGATCCCATATCCATTAGTGTTTGACATCAAAGATGTGTACGGGTGCTTATTGGAGACTGGGTACACTGAACGGACTCACTGAGAACTCTTAGATGGTATTATACCAATCGTCAGATAGCAGTTCTCCGGTGACACTGGTACAGGTTAGTCTGTAGACCCGAGATCGTCATAGAGTCTTGTGTGATTCCCACTGTGCTTTGATTTCCACCTTACCACGTCCAAGAGGGCGTGCAAAACGGTGGCTTTTGGGTACAGTCCCTAATCACATGGAGGAAATGAGCGATAGGAGAGGTTTCTTCTCTCCCGGTATAGGGAGTTGATGTTGCGCTGTGTTCGATTGGCTATAACTGGAAGTCCCTGGCCAGGGTGATATGGAGTGTTACTGCTAAGAGTTATCAGTAGTTTCTCAACCCGTTATGAGCCTCACATCGACACGACTTAACGGTTACTAGGGTCTGACGTTTACCACCCCTAGACTTGATATGCGACATATCAGACGAAGAGACCGAACTGTACTGTAGTGTTACTGATTGGATTCACAGGAGAATGTACAGGCATGCTTGTTGATCTTATGATCGCTCAATACCTGGGTGGCTGTTACGTTTAGCTGACCGCTTGCAGCTTCTGGGTGTTTGATATGATCATCACCTACTGTCGGCGTATTGACGATTCTTTAGAGTCCTACACAGAGGTTTCCTGGCTCAGGAAAAACGGAGTAGGAGCACATATGTGATATGTGCGGGACCGAGAATAATACGATATGAGATACCGTATTCTATTCACACGATATGTGATATCGGCCGGGTATATGTGATATAGCCGGGTCATCGGATCAAGTGTTGATTCGATGAAATGGTACATATTATATTAGTCGGTTATATGCAATATAGCTGGATTGTCGGATCAAGTGTTGATTCTATAATTTAATGCATAATTATATATGTGATATATTACATTACGTTAACTAATATAAGCACGCTTTATTGATTCATTTTCACACCGGATAATACATTGATGTATATGCGATATAAGTTAATTGTATTATTTTCTTTTGTTACATTAAATATTGTATATGTGATATATAATATTGTAAAAAGTTAGGGTTACAAATGCAACATGTTTGTTGGGTTTAAACCTAGTTAGGGTTTGGATTAGGGTTAGCATTTGGGTTAGCTTTATGCAAGAGCTTTCATGAAGCTTCATGAAGCTTTGACTTTGTCATTTCTCTTTGGATTTTTGTGGAGTCATTAGTTAACCAAACCCAAACCCTTAACCTATGGTTTATTCTATACAAGGGTTAAGTCTATCATACTTAACCCATGATTGCAATTGTAACCACAAAATAATTCATTATTCATCACAAAAGGTTTCATCTTCTTCTTCCTCCTTGAAAAGCTTACTAGCTTTTGTGTTTGTGATGATATAGTGTGAGAAATTGACAACAAAAGAGAGCTAAATTCCTACTTCATTATCCTCATCTATTCTAGCCACTTAGATTAGGGTGTTCACTTCTCTAATAAGTTGTTTAGTGAAGTGTAAGCTTGGGTTAGAGATTCTTCAAGGCAGACCATCTTAGATCATGAAGACTACAAGCAAGGTGTCTCATTTACCTCATGGAGCCACTCGAGAGTCGAAGTTCATGTTGATCGCAGCGAAGGGACCTCAATACGGAGCTTATGAAGCGAAGGAACGGACTACAAAGGTTGTAATCCCTATCTCTTTAATTCTTTGTATGTGATACAATTTTTGTTACCCTAGTAATTCTAGCAAGATTCATGGTTAGTTAGTTTTGCACCTCTCTAATTTTTAAATTGGCATGAGTGATGCTTCCAAATCCTAGACTAGGTGCAAGGGTAACCCAACATTGGTATCAGAGCCAAACTAGAATTCTAGATACGGTGTTATAACAATTACGAAAACGAAATCCACTCCGAAAAACAGTATTTTGAAACCCCCATTTTTCTCTCTGGAAATTTTGTAAAAAATCCGCTAAATTTTTTTCAAACGACTGCAGAATTTAGTATGGACAAATATAAGCACATGGGTGAAATATGGGGAGGGCCTTGGATTTTGGCCGAGCCCCTAGCCTATAATTCCGGCCAGGCCGGCCCTGGGAGCTCCTCTGCCCCTCGCATTCCATCTGAGGTCTTATGTGTTCAATTTGGGTTTCCTAGTATTGTTTATTTAGTCCAATTTTCATGTGATGATCTGTTTGATCTGGGGCTAATTCGTAGTGCTTCGTAGTCGTATAATTTAACACTGTATTGGTAACCTTGACTGTTTTTAGCAGTTCAATCGAACATCACACACCACATTTTGTACCCCGCTGAAATTTCCAAGTGTTGTAATTTTCCGAAGTTGATTGTTCTCGTTAAATCGTGCAAGTACCCCTATGGACCCCCTAGAAGACTATAATAACCTTAACTCGATTCTATGCCCATAGAACTGCGAGCAAACCTTCAGGTTTGCCGTAGTTCCGTGGTGTCATAGGTGAGGCGTTGGTTAACTCCTTCTAGGCTGGACCTAGATACTGTGGCATGTTTTTGAGTGTTTTGACTTTGCTAAAGTGTTGAGCTAACGGGGGTAATTTGTGAGTGTATGTTGATTCGATCTAAACGTTAAACATCGTCATGATATTCTGTGATTGTGATACAATATGTGGAATTCATATAGTTAGACATGAAATCCGTAATATGTGATATTTCGGGTTTACGATGTCTAAGGAGATTATGGATTCCAAATGTTGTAGTTTTACACTTTCTTTTCTATGACCGTAAGCGTAGTATGTGGGGTATTTCCGACTTCGTTGCTATACATCAACGACAATCGGGATACGCATACTTGCTTACGTTGATGATATGAGATATTATGTGCTGCTGTGATATGTTATATTGAACTGTCGTGTTTTGAATAGCCGGGGGTTTTATGTGAGATGAGGGTTTTTATTTTCATTCATGTAAAATTCATTTGTATGTAATATTCTTTTATTGGGGCACTTCCGGGTTGAGGTTGATGTCACCATTGTATATTATTTACTTTTCCGCATTAGGATAGACCTAAGGAGGGGAGCATAAGTAACCGAGTTCTAGGGTCCAGTGGGAGGCCATCTCGAGGATTCGAGACCGGGTCTCCTAACTCTAGAATTGGCATTGTTACTTGCTGCTCTCATAGGGGTCTAGGGATGTGGGTTTGGTTATTCGTCGCGACAGTGGAATCCGTGTTTTATACAGGCTCGAAATAAAACACGGACCTCCTAGTATATCCAATATTTCATATGATTCTTCTGCTGCTGATATATTGTGATGCGATCATTTTATATGCATGAGATGAATGCTTTATTATTGTATATATGATATATAATAAACGTTGCTTATGTTTGCACCCGCGCTAGACCCGTCCCGGTATGCCGTTAGTTAAGTAACCTGACGGTGGATAACGGAACATTGTGGCGAATGCTGATGGCATAAGCGTACGTTGTATTTTCGTTTCTTCTGTGATGCTTAGGAAGCATAAATGATGGGATTTATTAATGAGATTAATAAAAGAAAAGAAACCTAAAAGATGTTGTAGAATCAAATTTTCAAAAAGGGTAGCTACAGTTTTTGCTTTGCACTGAGGTATATGCGATATACCCTGCACCTTATTCGATGAGGAAAGAGCCGAGATCCCTTCACCGGGAGTGACCTCTTTAGCAAAACTGGCAGATGCTACAAGCTCACGGTTTAGTTTTTGACTGCTTCTATAGTTCTTGCTTTGCACCGCGGTATTTATGAAATATCCTGTACCTTATTCGATAAGAAAAGAGCCGACGATCCCTTCACCGGGAGTGACCTCTTTAGCAAAACTTGAAAAAGCCTCAAAAACACTCCTTTTCAAAATCACTTGTTTCTAAGTTCATTACGCTCATGGTTTTCTGAAAAGCCTGCGTAGCCCTCTGTCATTTCAGATAAGTAATATTTAGTATTCGTGCTGCGGTAGTTTGGCATGCGTCAAGGCGTAGTGTACGGTAGCTGATTACTACTTATCTGTAGCATGTGATGCGATTGGATTAGGGTATTCGTACGTCGTTGTTTGGCATGGGTCAAGGGTCGTACGGATGGGTTTAATTCAATAACGAAATGAACTGGTTGAACTTGACTAGCGGACTATGGGTTGTTTGGCATGCGTCAAGGTCATAGCACGCTAGGGGTAAAAGCATTATCGGGAATTTCAAGCGTTTAAATTTGCAATGAGATTGCATACCTCCTATGAGATAGTTGGATCCCGATACCCACTGCGAGTAAGAGTTACTCCTGGGAGAGTTTTACACAGGACAATTAGCCGATCAAGTAGGTGTCTAGAAAGGTGTTAACGGGGTTATGCCTCTGGGAAAACGAGGTTTATTCTAATTAGGTCCGTGCGAAAGCACGGGGAACCTCCCTCAAAGTACCAACATTGACCTGGCTGAAAGATTGGCGAACTTGTAAAGTGGAATTAATCCCGGCTAGTCTTACCTTTTAGGGTTTTAAGGAAGATTTGATAAAAAACAGTGGGAGCCATCCTGATTAGATAAGATAATAACCAATCTAATCTTGCAAGAGCATACGCTAAAGTGTTTTCTTCTCTCTTTCTCCAGGTAGCGACCCTGTCATGCCTTAATCAAGATAATAATATGGATGTATTGACCGAACCCGCTTATTATACTGAGCAGGGGAACGTTGGACCCGTTTTTTCTTATAATTGTTATAAGACAGAGCAGGGAATATGAGAATATCTGGATTCTCACGCCACCCAAACGAAGAATAAACATGTTGATGCATCTTCTTCGGGTGTGTTTGTTATCGAGAACTGTTTCTCAGTTCACTCTACGTCCTGGGTATTAGATACCGGGTCAGGATCCCATATATGTAATATGTTACATGGGCTACGTAAAGGTAGGGAATTGGGAGAGGGTGATCATTCCATAAGAGTAGGGAATGGTGCAAATGTTGCAGCCAAAGGAGTTGGCGACTATCACCTTGTGTTACCAAATGATAATACATTGGTTCTGAACGAATGCTATTACATTCCGACCCTGATATGCAATCTTATATCAGTTTCTTTATTAAGTAAAGAAGGATATAATTTTGTAGTACAGGATAATGTTATGAACATATTCCTGAATCAAAAGTTGATTGGATCAGGATCGTTAAATAATGGCATATACGTTCTCAATCAAACTACAATACTTAATGTGCAAAACACACATAAGAGGAAGAGTTCAGAAATGAACGAATCCTTCTTGTGGCATTGTAGACTAGGTCATATCAATGCGACACGGCTAGCTAAGTTACATAAGGATGGATATTTGAATCCGTTCGAATTTTCATCTTATGATACTTGCCAGTCATGTCTCAAAGGCAAGATGACCAAAACTCCATTTAGTGGACACGGAGAAAGAGTTACGGAACTCTTAGGACTGATACATAGTGATCTATATGGTCCCATGTCTACACATTCCAGGAACGGTTCTTCCTATTTCATTACATTCACTGACGATCTCTCAAGATACGAACATGTGTTCCTGTTGAAACACAAGTCTGAAGCTTTTGAGAAATTCCGAGAATATAAGAACGAAGTAGAGAACCAAACGGGAAAAAGTATTAAGATCCTTCGATCAGATCGAGGAGGAGAATACTTGAGCAATGATTTTCTGGACTATCTAAAAGAGAATGGGATTCTCTCTCATCTTACTCCTCCCTATGCACCACAGCACAACGGTGTATCGGAGCGGAGGAATCGTACCCAATTAGATATGGTGCGCCCTATGATGAGCACTGCTGAGTTGCCTATTTCCTTCTGGGGGTATGCGCTTGAGACAGCCATAGACCTATTGAATAGAGTTCCCACCAAATCTGTGCCAACCACTCCATATGAGATATGGAAAGGAAATAGACCACATCTTAATTACATTAAGATATGGGGTTGTCCGGCATATGTAAAAACACGCAATCCGGACAAGCTCGAGGCAAGGTCAGTTCTGTGCAAGTTTATTGGATATCCCAAGCATTCGCAAGGATATATCTTCTACCACTCCGAGAAACATAAAGTGTTTGTTTCTCAACATGCCACCTTCTTAGAAAAGGGTTTTCTTATTAAACAAGATAGTGGCAATAAGGTAGAACTGGAAGAAGTTCCAGTAATACAAACTACAATAGAAGATTTGGTGGAACCAGAGGATTCAGTAGTTCCCGACGAACCCCAGCCTCTCCGCCGATCTAGTAGGGTTCCTCATCCTCCTGAGAGATACTATAGTTTTCTCTTAGATGGTGGGAGCGAGGATTGCATCATGGAAGATGATGACCCGACTAGCTTCGAGCAGGCCGTCACGAGTGAGGACTCTGTGAAGTGGCTGGATGCAATGCGATCTGAGATGGAATCCATGCATACCAACAAAGTATGGACTTTGGAAGTTTCTCCTGAAGGGGAAAAACCCATTGGGAGCAAGTGGATCTTTAAGAAGAAACTTGGTGTAGATGGTAAAGTGGAGACTTTCAAAACTAGACTTGTTGCAAAGGGTTTTCGTCAACGTCCAGGTGTGGATTATGATGAAACCTTTTCTCCAGTGGCTATGCTTAAGTCCATCCGGATCTTATTTGCCATTGCTGCATACTATGACTACGAAATCTGGCAAATAGATGTTAAGACCGGCTTTCTTAATGGTGATTTAGAGGAGTGCGTGTACATGACTCAGCCAGAGGGCTTCGTAGATAGTGGGAGCAGCGGAAAGGTGTGCAAGCTGCTTAAATCCATCTACGGGTTAAAGCAGGCATCGCGGAGTTGGAACATCTGCTTTGATGTTATAGTCAAAGAGTTTGACTTCATCAAAAATGTAGATGAACCTTTTATCTATAAGAAGGTTGCAGAGAGTAAGGTTGTCTTCCTCGTATTGTACGTGGATGACATACTCTTGATAGGAAATGATGTTCCTATGCTGCATTCGGTCAAGCTCTTCTTATCACATAGATTCTCAATGAAAGATCTAGGTGATGCCTCCTGCATTTTGGGAATTAAGATCTATAGAGATAGATCTAAACGGATACTGGGATTGTCCCAATCCAAGTACATTGACACCATACTAAAGAGCTTTAGTATGGAAGAATCCAAGCGTGGGAACCAACCCACAATCTCTGGACTCACTCTCTCCAAAGAGATGTCTCCCAAGACTGATTTGGAGAGAGCTCGCATGCAAGGGATACCCTATGCTTCGGCAGTAGGCTCTATCATGTACGCGATGCTGTGTACCAGACCCAATGTAGCATACTCACTAAGTGTAGTGAGTAGGTATCAAGCAGATCAAGGAGAGAATCACTAGACAGCTGTGAAGAACATTCTCAAGTACTTGAGAAGGACTAAAGAGATGTTCTTGGTGTATGGTAACGGAGAACTACAGGTGGAGTCCTTTACTGATTCAAGCTTCCAAAGTGATAAGGACAACTCTAAGTCGCACTCGGGATTTGTCTTTACCCTAAATGAAGGGGCGGTTTGTTGGAAGAGTTCCAAGCAAGAAACCGTGGCAGACTCGACGATGGAGGCCGAATACATCGCTGCCAACGATGCTGCCAAAGAGGCTGTCTGGATGAAGAAGTTCATCACTGGACTTGGTGTGGTTCCATCCATTGAGCATCCAATGCCTTTTGATTGTGATAACAATGGAAATGTGGCTTTGGCCAAGGAACGCAGGTCCCATCAGAAGTCCAGACATATTCTGAAGTGGTATCACCTGATCCGGGAGATAGTTGATCGCCGCGAGATCGAGGTTAGGAGAGTTGATACGAAGGAAAACACTGCGGATCCACTCACGAAGGCCATTCCCCAGATACAATTTGAGAGACTCTTCGGGATGTTGGGTATGAAATACTACAACAGCTGGCTTTAGTGCAAGTGGGAGATTGTTAGTTATATATATGCCCCAGAGGCCATTGTTGTACATATGATGTATATTATAGTGGATGCTTGGATATATATAGAGAAGACTTTCTTGCTCGACATGATAGTATGCTATTTGGTTTCACTTTGTCTTAACATGTTGACTTATATTAGTTTACTGTCATACTCTCACATGTTGATAAAGCCCTTAGGATATGTACTCGACTACTTGGACTATGATGAGATCATACTAGTGGGGCCATGGTAGTCAACGAGTACATCCTATAACTGTTCCTAGTCGAGGGAGTATCAAGACAGGGTATCGATACTCCAGAGTAGACTAGCCTATACGCATCTTGACCCATTTGATGGGCGATGGATGATCCCATATCCATCGGTGTTTGACAGCAAAGATGGTGTACGGGTGCTCAGTGGAGACTGGGTATACTGAACGGACTCGCTGAGAACTCCTAGATGGTATTATACCAATCGTCAGATAGCAGTTCTCCGGTGACACAGGTAAAGGTTCGTCTGTAGACCCGAGATCGTCATAGAGGATTGTGTGATTCCCACTGTGCTTTGATTTCCACCTTACCACGTCCACGAGGGCGTGCGAAACGGTGGCTTTTGGGTACAGTCCCGAATCACATGGAGGCAATGAGCGATAGGAAGGGTTTCGTCTCTCCCGGTATAGGGAGTTGATGTTGCGCTGTGTTCGATTGGCTATAACTGGAAGTCCCTGGCCAGGGCTGATATGAAGTGCTACTGGTAAGAGTTATCAGTAGTTTCTCAACCCGTTATGAGCCTCACATCGACACGACTTATCGGTTACTGGGGTCTGACGTTTACCACCACTAGACTTGATATGCGACATATCAGACGAAGAGACCGGACTGTACGGTAGTGTTACTGATTGGATTCACATGAGAATGTACAGGCTTGCTTGTTGATCTTCTGATCGCTCAATAGCTGGGTGGCTGTTACGTTTAGCTGACCGCTTGCAGCTTGTGGGTGTTTGATATGTTCATCACCTACTGCCGGCGTATTGACGATTCTTTAGAGTCCTACACAGAGGTTTCCTGGCTCAGGCAAAACGGAGTAGGAGCACATATGTGATATGTGCGGGACCGAGAATAATACGATATGAGATACCGTATTTTATTCTCGCGATATGTGATATCGGCCGGGTATATGTGATATAGCCGGGTCGTCGGATCAAGTGTTGATTCGATGAAATGGTACATGTTATATTAGTCGGTTATATGCAATATAGCCGGATTTTCGGATCAAGTGTTGATTCGATAATTTAATGTATAATTATATATGTGATATATTACATTACGTTAACTAATATAAGCTCGCTTTATTGATTCATTTTCTCACCGGATAATACATTGATGTATATGCGATATATGTTAATTGTATTATTTTCTTTTGTTACATTAAATATTGTATATGTGATATATAATATTGTAACAAGTTAGGGTTACAAATGCAACATGTTTGTTGGGTTTAAACCTAGTTAGGGTTTGGATTAGGGTTAGCATTTGGGTTAGCTTTATGCATGAGCTTTCATGAAGCTTCATGAAACTTTGACTTTGTCATTTCTTTTTGGATTTTTGTGGAGTCATTAGTTAACCAAACCTAAACCCTTAACCTATGGTTTATTCTCTACAAGGGTTAAGGCTATCATACTTAACCCATGGTTGCAATTGTAACCACAACAATAATTCATTATTTATCACAAAAGGTTTCATCTTCTTCTTCCTCCTTGTAAAGCTTACTCGCTTTTGTGTTTGTGATGATATAGTATGAGAAATTGAAAACAAAAGAGAGCTAAATTCCTACTTCATCATCCTCATCTATTCTAGCCACTTAGATTAGGGTGTTCACTTCTCTAATAAGTTGTTTAGTGAAGTGTAAGTTTGGGTTAGAGATTCTTCAAGGTAGATCATCTTAGATCATGAAGACTACAAGCAAGTTGTCTCATTTACCTCATGGAGCCACTCGAGAGTCGGAGTTCATGTTGATCGCAGCGAAGGGACCTCAATACGGAGCTTATGAAGCGAAGGAACGGACTACAAAGGTTGTAATCCCTATCTCTTTACTTCTTTGTATGTGATACAATTTTTGTTACCCTAGTAATTCTAGCAAGATTCATGGTTAGTTAGCTTTGCACCTCTCTAATTTTTAAATTGGCATGAGTGATGCTTCCAAACCCTCGACTAGGTGCAAGGGTAACCCAACAAGAGCAATGATTGTTAGGGATTCTGCGTGTTCAAGTTTAGTTAATTACCGCAATCAAGACGGTTTCGCTTGTAGCTAGCCGGTTGAGTACGGGTCGTCCGCAGGGAGATGGGAATCTTTTTCTATGTGTTTTAACGAGTTAAGTCCGAAGGTCCAGATTTTGTTTGTGATTATCTAAGTGGTAAAATGATATGTAAAGAGAGCTTGTTAGGGTTAGGATTAGGTTGGTTTGAGTTAGGAGTCTCCCACTTCTTTCGTTGCCCCTCTTAATATCGGTGTTACGGTAATCGGCAACAACGGGGATTAGCACGACTAGGAAGGAACTTGCGAGTATAAGCTAGGCTTTCCAACGCATAAGTTCTTCCTTTTGGTGCTTGTCCGTCCGTTCTTGGCTCTTAGCCATAACCTCCGGTTAATTCAACCACAACCGGTCTCACTACGGAATCACGCTATCATATAGGATAGGGTGCCGTTAGGAGCGGATTGTGGTTCAATTAACGGGAGTCGATTCAAGATGTTGGGCAAGGAAAGAGTGAGAGAGATTTCCTTCTCTCAAACTTCCCTTATCCTACCCTAACAAGTATGAAACTACTCACACATCATAATGAAAAGAAAATAAAACAAAAGAGGAAGATAGAAAGAAGGAGATTAGAAGATAACAACTAGCTATTTGTGACCTCACCTTGGCAAGGATCAAGCGTAAGCATCATGGTTGTTTTAATGATAAAGGAAAAGAGAAAAGAAAGAAACAACAAGAAATAACAACAACTAAGTTAACAAATTAAAATTACAAGCAATTATAAAAGAACAAGACAAGCATGATAAGTAAAAGAATCTTCTTTATTCATCATTCTTCACTCACAAAGCTCACTACAAGTTTTAATGGAGAAGAGATGAGAAGAGGAAGAAGAAACAAGTATTCTAAACCTAGAAAAATACAAGATTATGTACCCTTTGGCTTCACAAGTTCTGGACTATTTATAGGCAGGAAACTGAAAATATAGGGCAACCACCAGAACACAAATAAAAAGACCAAAGAGCCCCTAAAATCTTTTCTTCTGACAAGCCTAAACGGCCGCGGAACCGCGGCCTAGACCCCCTATTGGCCGCGGTTCCGCGGCCATATAGGAGAGTTAGGCCCTCCGGTTTTCTGTGCTTCCCTGGTCCTTTTTTGTCTGTAGTTTGGCATATGTCTTTTCTGATAATCTTTCCACATTTCTTCCAGAATTTTTGTTGATCAAAAAGATGATTTGATGTGGATCTTTTGCCATGATTGTCTCGAGCTCCGCGTAGATTTCTTGGATCTTGTGTTTCCCTTGAGCCTTGTGCATGAAAATGACATTGATTTGCCATTTTGTCTCTTAAACTGTTGTGTGGAAACAGAAGGATAAAGAGCGGAGATCCGTGTTTTATCTGTGAATGGCAGGAACCCGGGTTTTGTCGTGTTTTTTCATGAATTTCACCGTTCAGAGCCGAGAACCTGTATCCTGCAATTGACTAGCAAACACGGCTCAAGAGTACCTACCGATATGCAATGTGATAAAAATTGGGCGGTATGAAAATGCAAAAATCTGATATGAACAAATACCCCCAAACTTATCATTTTCTCGTCCCGAGCAAACCCAATTTATTCACAAAAAATTTCCTAACCTCACTTTCGCATGGAACGCGATTGCACTGAGCATGTGCAACAAGCCATTAAACCTCTAGGTGTCCCTAGTAGGAGGAGTGTTGTCTCCTGAGGGTTTTCAGCGGATACTACCCACAAAATCCGGTCAAGCTAGTTTTGTAAAATAACTAAGATTCAAACCCTAAAGTTTTGTTTCAGAAAATAACAATTCTATTATCCTAAGTCTAGACTATCAAACCTTTATTTTTCACACCTCGCTTCTTATTTAACTACAGATTTTATATATCTTTACGTGCAGTGCAAATAGTGTCGTTAAGTTTCCAGAAGGATCGATTTAAGTCATCATGTCACACAATAAAGCCCAGATAACAATTTTAAAAGGATCACATAAGTTTTATAAAGAGTTAAGCATTTTTCAAGTTTCGTTTTCTAGTAAAGTTTCAACTTCAGAATTTCTATCTTCCGTAACAGGAAACTAGGTCTTATATTTCACTCCACCTTTTTCTTGTTTTCATTTCATACACACCTCTGTGAACGTGTAATAGTCTTTATCATAGAATAAAACCTTGATATCTCCGTTAAATTTTTTTTATAAAAGCATGTCTTTTATCAAGATTATTCTCACACAAAGAACCGTTAGGAATTTTAACTCGGAGGGAACACTTGCTTGATTTTGTTTTAATCTGGACTTTCTAGGCTTCTTAGCGAGCTTTGGGCCAATGCTCCCAAACCAGTTGGTTTTAGGGCATTAGGTGTAGAAACACCCCAGCGGACTTAATTACTCAAGTTACCTAGGTCCAAAAACAAAAGACAGTTTGGCGTGAAAATCAGATGATTTAATACGAACGGAGATATAACCGGCAGTTCAGTTATTTTTTTTGGATAAAAGACGTGTTTAGTGGGTTTGGTGTGTAATCATTCCAATCAAGTTCCAGATGGGTTATTTTTCAGACTTAGTTCCAATTAAGGCATCAATAACATTCCTTCATATTCACTCACTTCATAAACTATTCTTGATATTACTTATTTCAGAACAAACCTATTTGATCCTCAGAAAATCATTTATTTGTTTAAAAGTTTTTAAACATAAAAGACTTGTCATTTAATTTCCAAAAACTCACGACACGTGGAGTGTGATGTAAAGACGTATATCAGCTATAGTTAACTTCAAAGGAGAGTTATCTTTCAGGTTTTCAAAATCTAAACATAAGATTTAGTTATTCTTATTTTATCAAACAAAATCGTCGAAATGTTGAATTAGAGTCCTCCCGCTAGCTAACTTGACAGAAAAGTTTTTCTGTTTTTAGAAAATTTTCAGATTTTTATGGATTTTAATATGCAGATGCAAAATATACATATGAATGCGAAGGTAAGAAATGCGTACCGAGCGTACCCCCAAACTTAAACTGGACAGTGTCCTCGCTGTCATTGCATGAAGATATCATTTGAAGGGTCAAAATTGTCGGTTAGCGATACACAATTTTTTTTTGTTTTTGTTTTTAAAGATAAGAAAAAGAAAAAGAATATACACAAATATATACAAAATGGTTTATACATACCCCCAAACTTATTTGGAACAGTGTCCACTGTTCTTGGCTGGATAACCGAAGTTTGGAGGTAGGCAGAGGAAGATTATGCAGGGTAAACCGGCTCCTGTAAGAACAGGAGCTCCTCTGTTGGTTTGGCGCTAAGGTACGGTTTGAGTCGGTGTCCGTTCACTTTGAAAAATGAACCGTCCTTTGGATTCTCCAAATCCACAGCGCCCTGCGGATATACATTCCGCACAAAATACGGCCCTTTCCAGCGAGATCTGAGCTTTCCTGGATGGAAGTGAAGTCGGGTGTCGTAAAGCAGTACCTGCTGACCAGGTACGAAGGTTTTGCGCAAAAGGTGTTTATCTTGAAACACCTTCGTTCGATTCTTAACGACAACCGCGTTATCGTAAGCCTCATCCCTAAGCTCGCTCAGTTCGTTCAACCGCAGCTTCCGATGGCTGCCCCCATCTTCGAGAGACATATTCAACTCTTTTATCGCCCAAAATGCGCGATGCTCTATTTCGACAGGTAGGTGGCAGGCTTTTCCGTACACAAGCCGATAGGGAGACATGCCATGGTCGGTCTTATAAGCGGTTCGAAATGCCCAAAGGGCATCAGTGAGTTTCAGCGACCAATCCTTACGGTTCTTGGAAACCGTCTTCTCCAGTATCTGCTTGATTTGCCGATTTGAAACTTCGGCCTGCCCGCAGGTTTGGGGGTGGTAGGGCGTGGATAGCTTATGATTAATGGAATATTTCCGCATCAAGGCCTCGAAAGTCTTGTTGCAGAAATGACTTCCATTGTCGCTAATGATTGCTCGGGGGTGCCCAAACCGGGAGAAAATGTTTTCTTTAAGAAACCTAACGACAACCTTGTTATCGTTAGTCCGGCTTGGCACAGCCTCGACCCATTTAGAGACGTAATCAACAGCGAGAAGGATGTACAAGTTCCCAAAAGAGCTGGGAAACGGCCCCATGAAATCTATCCCCCAAACATCGAAAATCTCCACAACCAAGATTGGTTGGAGCGACATCTCGTTCCTCCGGGATATCCGGCCCATGTGTTGGCACCGGGAGCAAGTCTTGCAATAGTCATGAGCGTCTTTGAAGAGTTGTGGCCAGTAGAAACCACATTGCAAGATCTTCTCAGCTGTCTTTCTGGGGCCAAAATGCCCGCCACATGCTTGATCGTGGCAAAATGACAGCACACTCTTGAATTCCTCGTCAGGGACACACCGACGAATAATCTGGTCGGGACAGTACTTGAACAGATAGGGTTCGTCCCAGTAAAAGTGTTTTACTTGGGATAAGAAGGGAAGTCTGTCCTGACTTGACCATTCAGTCGGTAGTAATCCCGTGGCCAAATAGTTCACAATATCTGCGAACCAGGGTTCGCAAGATACTGTCAAGAGCTGTTCATCCAGGAAAACGTCGTTGATCGGAATTGGAAGCGAAGGCAAAGAAGGAAGTCGTGAGAGATGGTCGGCAACTACGTTTTCACATCCTCGTTTGTCCTTAATGACAAGGTCAAACTCCTGAAGCAAGAGGATCCAACGGATTAACCGAGATTTTGCATCTTTCTTCGCAAAAAGATGGCGCAGAGCAGAATGGTCTGTGTAGACAATGACTGGAAAGCCGATGAGGTAGGGCCTGAACATTTCTAAAGCAAATACAACAGCTAAGAATTCCTTCTCAGTTGTTGTATAATTGAGTTGTGCGTCGTTCAGGGTTCGGCTCGCATAATAGATTACGTGCGGCATCTTGTTAATGTGTTGTCCAAGGACAGCACCAATGGCAAAGTCGGATGCATCGCACATAATCTCAAATGGGTGCGTCCAGTCAGGTGAAGAAAGAACGGGAGCAGAAGTGAGTGTGCGTTTCAATGACTCGAATGCAGTCACACAGCTCGAGTTGAAGTCGAATGGCGTATCCTTGGCCAGCAAAAGAGTCAAGGGCCTAGCAATCTTGCTAAAGTCCTTGATAAACCGTCTATAGAAACCGGCATGGCCAAGGAAGGCTCGGATATCTCTGACGCATCGGGGAGGAGGTAGATTGGAAATGACCTCAATCTTTACTTTGTCAACCTCTATGCCATTTTGCGAGATGATATGTCCTAAGACAATACCTTCGCGCACCATGAAGTGACACTTCTCCCAATTCAAAGTGAAATTCTTGTCCTTACATCGGGTAAGGACAGCGTCAAGATGCAGCAAACACTCGTTGAAGGAATCGCCGAAGATGGAGAAATCATCCACGAAAATCTCCAGAAATTTTTCCACCATGTCTGAGAAGATTCCCATCATACACCGCTGGAAGGTAGCGGGCGCATTGCATAACCCAAAGGGCATGCGACGATATGCAAACGTGCCGAAAGGACAAGTGAATGTGGTCTTGTCCTGGTCTTTTTCGGCGATCGGAATCTGATTATAGCCGGAGTAGCCATCAAGAAAGCAGTAGTACTCATGTCCGGCCAATCGTTCAAGCATCTGGTCAATGAAAGGTAGCGGAAAGTGGTCTTTCCGCGTTGCGGTGTTGAGTTTTCTGTAATCAATGCATACTCGCCACCCAGTTGGGTGCGAGTAGGGATTAACTCGTTCGCTTCGTTGGTTATGACCATGATACCTGATTTCTTGGGGACAACGTTGATGGGGCTAACCCACTGGCTATCAGAGATAGGGTAAATGATACCACTATCTAGACATTTTACGATCTCCTTCTTCACAGCCTCTTTCATGACTGGATTGAGACGTCTTTGTGAATCCCGGGCTGGTTTGGCATCATCCATCAGATGAATGTGATGCTCAACGATAAGGGGACTAATCCCCTTGATGTCCGCCATGGACCAGCCAAAAGCTTGCCTGTTGCTGTGCAAGACCGCAAGAAGGGCTTTCTCTTGCTCTGGAGCTAGAGAAGCCGAGATGATAACCGGGAGGGTCTCGTTCTCACCTAAGTAAGCATACTTAAGGTGAGACGGTAAAGGCTTGAGTTCGAGCGTTGGAGGTGAAACGATGGAAGGCAAGATTGGTGCAGAGGTCTCGAACTCAAAGGACTCCAGCAAAGGTTCAAAACGAGTGTAGGCGACCGAGTTGGATGGTTCAGGTAACTCATCCGGAAATTCGAAAGATTCAAACTCGGGTTGTGCGCGGTTAAGATCGTTCGAGAACGTAAAACACTCGTAGTCGTTGTCGGGCGCAGGAACAGCAGCAGGTTCGAGGAGGAACGCACTAGTGGCGTTAAGAATATCGTGATCAAACAGAAACTCCTCGAATTCACATTCTTCTGGGGTGATCTCCTGGATCGAGCAGACATCCAGTATATGAGCATTAGGTTCGGCGGGCTGATTCCCCAACCTAAAAATGTTGAGTTCAATCGTCATGTTTCCAAAAGAGAGGTTCATCGAACCATTGCGACAATTGATCACAGCATTTGAGGTTGCAAGAAATGGGCGACCAAGTATCACCGGAATTTGATTCCGGGGGTTAGCTACAGGCTGTGTGTCTAATACAATGAAGTCAACGGGGAATATGAAGTCCCCGACTTTTACTAACACATCCTCTAGCTCACCCCTAGGATGGGTGATCGATCGGTCGGCCATTTGGAGAGTGCAGTGTGTGGGTTTCAGCTCTCCGACGCCTAATTGCTCGTATACTGAGTACAGAAGCAGGTTAACACTGGCACCAAGATCTAATAGTACGCGGTTGATGTTCTTATCCCCAATGGTAATTGAAATCGTAGGACAGCCAGGGTCCTTCCGTTTTTGTGGTAAAGATTGGGTAAGGGCATCACTCACAGCACTAGCCAAGAAAACTTTCTTGGGTACCTGAGACTTCCTCTTTTTCGTGCACAAGTCCTTTAAGATTTTCGCGTAGGACGGGACTTGTTGGACAGCATCTAAAAGAGGAATGTTAATGTTAACTTGCTTAAATAACTCCAGATTCTTCTCCATTTGAGGATTTTGTTTATTAGACCTCAACCGGTTTGGAAATGGAACATTTTTAAAATTGGTTGAGTCTAATGCTGGAGGAGGAGATTGTGGAGTTGGAACGGATCCCAGAACAGGTGTTTTCGTGGAGTGAGAAGTGGGTCCGTTCAGAGCAGAAGAAGAAGCAGAAGGAGAGCCTTTTAAAGAATGGAGAATTGGCTCAGAAGACGAAGAAGCAGGAGAAGAAGAAGAAGAAGAAGAAGTAGCAGCGGCCGGGGTGTCATCGTTGATCCATGTGCCAATGTTGTTTTGCAGCATCCTTCCCGATCTCAATGTGGTCACGGCACTCACATTATGATTCTGTTGTTCAAGAGCAACATGTACATTATGTGGGTGACCGGGATTTGGGAGTGGCTGGGACGGGAGCTTCCCCTTCTCTCGCTCGCTTAAGGCCACATTCAGCTGTGCAATCTGGGCCTCGATGGTCTTGATGCTTTTCCCGTGAGCGGCAGTGTGTTGCACTAAGGACTGAATGGAAGACTGGATGTTTGCGGTGGATTGTGTCGATTGTTTAACGAACGCCTCCAGACTTCGTTCCAGCGAGGAAACCTTATCGTTGTTTGACGGAACAAAGTTGTTTGGTTTAAAAGAATTGTTGGGTGCAAAGTTGTTCGTCTGATTTTGGAAAGGTTGGGGTTGGAAGGGCTGCTGAAACTGCTGTTGAGTTTGTTGTTGCGCTTGTTGTTGCGGTGGAGGGGCCCTTTGGAAATTGTTGCCTTGGAATTGATTCTGATTCTGATTCCAGGCGAAATTGGGGTGGTTCCTCCAACCGAGATTGTAGGTGGAAGAGTATGGATCATTCCTCGGTCGTTGCTGGAATGCAGCATTAACCTGATCCTGTCCTTGCGATGGTGGATTGTAAGGACACTCTTCGGTCAAGTGAGAAGGATCGGAACAACAAGCGCAGATGGTACGAAGGGGGAGAACAGGGGCAGGAGCAGGTGAAGAAAATTTGCTCTCTATCGCTTCAAGCTTTCTTGTTATTGCAGCCATTTCAGCTTTCATCGCAATAGAGACATCAAGTTGGTGAATTCCTACCCTAGACTGACCGGTAGAAGTGGAGGTAGAAGAAGAAGAAGTCGGTCTGGTGCTCTCCCATTGTAGCGTTTGCTCTGCAAGGTCGTCAAAGAACTGCCACGCTTCCTCGTCAGATTTCGACAGGAAGTGGCCCTGACAGATGGTTTCCAACAACTGCTTCGTTGCTGGGTTCAGGCCCTCGTATAAGGTTTGGCAAAGTTTCCATTTCTCTATACCATGGTGAGGACACTGAACAAGAAGGTCTTTGTACCGGTCAAAGCACTTCCAGAAGGGTTCAGAAGGAAGCTGAGAGAATTGGTTGATTTCATTTCGAATCCTTGCGGTTTTATGATTCAGATAGAATTTTTTTAGAAACGCTTTAACAAACTCGTCCCAGCTGGTTATGGAGTGGGAAGCGGTGCTATACAGCCATTTTTCAGCAAGATCGCATAAAGTGAACGGAATGACCCGTAGACGTATAGCATCGTCCGACAGCTGGGTGGTTTTCATCATGGCACGGACGTTTTGAAATTTATTGATGAAGATATAGGCATCTTCAGATTCAAGCCCATGAAATCGTGGAAGCATGTTGATGAAGTGGGGCTTAATTTCAAAGTTGTCCCCATTGGCCGGTGGAAGAGAAAGGCAGGTGGGAAGTGCAGAACGGGTGGGATAGAAACGATCCTGGAGCGCGATTCGCTGCGGCGCTACAACAGGCGGTGGTGGTGGGTCATTGGTCTCCGTAGGAGGTGGAGCCAATCCAGGGGTAGTCAAAGAGATGTTCGGATTAAATCCCGACATCGCGGAAGAAGAGGTTGGTGATGGTGAAGGTGAAGATGTATGAACAGAATTCCGGTCAACGTCGGAGTTGGCCGGCAAAGGAAGGGGTGAAAGAGGAGTGGACGGAGTTTCGACGTCTGAGTCGATCGCGTAGTCGGTAGCGACTAACGTAACACGTACTAGGCAGGCGCTAGTGTCCCGAGTCCAAGCGGACATACACTAAACGAGTTTAGTATAGTCAAAGCGGAGAAGATGAGGGTAAGAAAACGTCAATGGAGAAAAACGATGGGTGGAGGGTGAAAAATGGATTTGGCGACAAAGGGCAAGTTTTTATAAAAGTTTTTGATTTTTTCCTTTTTTTTTTATTAGAAAGAGCTTTACAGAAATATGTACGGACTTACGGCTTTAAGCAATCACAAATAAGATATGCACAATCTCACCTAGATCTAGGGTCACCTAGGTCAACTAGACCTGCTCCTAACTGTTCCAGAGGGCTAGAAAAAGGACCTCAAACCGCCTCTTCTCCGTCTAATGCGGCCAGATAAGTGCCAGGTAAGTGGGAGGTTATCCAACGCTTTTGCGAAGTTCCTTAATTAAATAACCACTTGCCTTCGTCACACTTGCCTAGGTACCGCAAAAGTCAGATAGGATAAACGGCCGATGCCTGTAACTAGTCCTCTGTCCTATTGAGTGCGAAGTCCTTAGGGCTGAGTCTAGTATTTTTTAATTTAACAATGGTCAATGCATATGCTTTTTGTGATTTTTGGGGTCTTGGGAAGGGTGATGAAATCCCCACCCAATCTGAATTGGTTTCAAGCCCCTTAAGTCCGTATTAATTAATGCAAAGCGATAACAAATCAACTGCAAACAATTTTTATTTTAGCGCGGCGCAAAGAATCCTGCACAAAAACAGTTTATTGGAAGGGGGAAGAGAGTTTGCGCAAAGAATGCTGCAGAAAACACAATTTATTGGAGTCCAGAGGAGTGGGGAGGAAGCAAGAAAGACTTACAGAGATTTTGAGTCGACAAGGCCACCAAATGGCCGCGGTTCCGCGGCCTAAGCCCACTTTTGCCGCGGTTCCGCGGCAGGAACTGAGACTTGGGCTTCTGGATTTCTGGTGTGAGCTCCTGTGTTTGTACTCTGCTTGTCTGGATTTTCTGAATTTTTATTTGCTCACTGTACCTGCTCCAGATCTTGACAGTAGACCGTTTGTTCCGTTTTGATCCGTCGCGGTGTAGCCGCGAAATGTGGGTCTATCTTCCCACGTCTTTGGCACTGAACTCGAACTCCGTATTATCCTGCACACTTGCACAAAAACTAATCAAGAATAACAAAATGATTTTTTACAAAGTATATATTTTTTTTGTTTTTCGGTTATATTCACAAGTTAACCCGAAATTACACAAAGAAATAAACTACCGTCTCCCCGGCAACGGCGCCATTTGATTGTTAGGGATTCTGCGTGTTCAAGTTTAGTTAATTACCGCAATCAAGACGGTTTCGCTTGTAGCTAGCCGGTTGAGTACGGGTCGTCCGCAGGGAGATGGGAATCTTTTTCTATGTGTTTTAACGAGTTAAGTCCGAAGGTCCAGATTTTGTTTGTGATTATCTAAGTTGTAAAATGATATGTGAAGAGAGCTTGTTAGGGTTAGGATTAGGTTAGTTTGAGTTAGGAGTCTCCCACTTCTTTCGTTGCCCCTCTTAATATCGGTGTTACGGTAATCGGCAACAACGGGGATTAGCACGACTAGGAAGGAACTTGCGAGTATAAGCTAGGCTTTCCAACGCATAAGTTCTTCCTTTTGGTGCTTGTCCGTCCGTTCTTGGCTCTTAGCCATAACCTCTGGTTAATTCAACCACAACCGGTCTCACTACGGAATCACGCTATCATGTAGGATAGGGTGCCGTAAGGAGCGGATTGTGCTTCAATTAACGGGAGTCGATTCAAGATGTTGGGCAAGGAAAGTGTGAGAGAGATTTCCTTCTCTCAAACTTCCCTTATCCTACCCTAACAAGTATGAAACTACTCACACATCATAATGAAAAGAAAACAAAACAAAAGAGGAAGATAGAAAGAAGGAGATTAGAAGATAACAACTAGCTATTTGCGACCTCACCTTGGCAAGGATCAAGCGTAAGCATCATGGTTGTTTTAATGATAAAGGAAAAGAGAAAAGAAAGAAACAACAAGAAATAATAACAACTAAGTTAACAAATTAAAATTACAAGCAATTATAAAAGAACAAGACAAGCATTATAAGTAAAAGAATCTTCTTTATTCATCATTCTTCACTCACAAAGCTCACTACAAGTTTTAATTGAGAAGAGATGAGAAGAGAAAGAAGAAACAAGTATTCTAAACCTAGAAAAATACAAGATTATGCACCCTTTGGCTTCACAAGTTCTGGACTATTTATAGGCAGGAAACTGAAAATATAGGGCAACCACCAGAACACAAATAAAAAGACCAAAGAGCCCCTAAAATCTTTTCTTCTGACAAGCCTAAACGGCCGCGGAACCGCGGCCTAGACCCCCTATTGGCCGCGGTTCCGCGGCCATATAGGAGAGTTAGGCCCTCCGGTTTTCTGTGCTTCCCTGGTCCTTTTTTGTCTGTAGTTTGGCATATGTCTTTTCTGATAATCTTTCCACATTTCTTCCAGAATTTTTGTTGATCAAAAAAATGATTTGATGTGGATCTTTTGCCATGATTGTCTCGAGCTCCGCGTAGATTTCTTGGATCTTGTGTTTCCCTTGAGCCTTGTGCATGAAAATGACATTGATTTGCCATTTTGTCTCTTAAACTGGTGTGTGGAAACAGACGGATAAAGAGCGGAGATCCGTGTTTTATCTGTGAATGGCAGGAACCCGGGTTTTGTCGTGTTTTTTTCATGAATTTCACCATTCAGAGCCGAGAACCTGTATCCTGCAATTGACTAGCAAACACGGCTCAAGAGTACCTACCGATATGCAATTTGATAAAAATTGGGCGGTATGAAAATGCAAAAATCTGATATGAACAAGCAACCAGATAACATACTATCATGTCGAGCAAAAAAGTCCTCTCTCTATATGTCCAAGCATCCACTTAATATACATCATATGTACAATAATGGCCACTAGGGCATACATACAACTAACAGATGCTTGACACGGCTTCTCTGTTGATTTCGTTGATGATACTTCGATTTTTATACAGAAATCTCACTGAGATATGAAAACAGTTTTCTCATTCAGTTGCATTCTGTTTTCATGCATTCATATATCATATATGTATTATGTTGCTACCTGAGGCACTGACACGAGCACTTGGTATTACACTTCTGTTAGATGTTTACCGTGGCCATTATCAGATGTTTCAGGATATATATTATATGGATATTATTGTATGACCTAGGATAGAGTCATACATGCGATTTCTTCTCGGTGATGTTTTCTACTCACGAGTTGGCAACTCACCCCCATTGTGCCACAGTTTCTTGCAGGTTTTGCCGTACAGGTTTTCTTAGCGGCTTTGCTGGCACACTGCTTCCTTCCTGGTGATTGCTTTGGTAGGTGGGTTCACTTGTATCGTGACCACCGTAGTATTTGTATTTACATTCAGTTGTATCTAGTAAACTCCATCAACCAGATTTGTATATTTTATGGACTTAGAAGACCAGTATGTATATTCTTTTGGCCTTAGAGTCGCGCGGTGTATTATCATAGTTTTTCTCTGGTTTTCTTGATGATGATGGTTTTCATTCTGAGTTTTGATCCTCGCCCTTCGGCGTTGTATATTATATTGCATTGCGTGGTTGTCTCCACCGTTTGGCGAAGAGCTAGCTCCCGCTTGGGGATGCCTTTATTCATTATGTATATTATTCATGTTTGTACCCATTTGGGCCCAGTATTTATAAAACATTATCTACGATATGTTTTATGTATGTATGATTTCGGAGCCCCGACGACTTGATCATTTTACTGAAATGTTTTAGTATTTGAGGGGTTTAAATTTAAATTCGGGGACCGAATTTATTTAAGGGGGGAAGACTGTAACATTTCAGAAAAATAAAATATTATTTTTGGGAATTTATATAATTGAATAATAAATATTATGAATATTTTAATGTGTGGAAATTTGTTTTAATGATATGGTATAATTATATACCGATAAATTGGGAAATATTTGGAAATTTATATCAATTATTGATTTTTAAGAGAATTTATGAAAATTGGGAATTTTACAATTTAGTATACAATGATTTGTATATAAGTTAGGGTTACTAAACTCGATTAGTATTTAATCTTGCATTGATTGTGTTTTGTGCATGTGACATGCACCATATCATATTTGCTAGGATTTGTTACATTTATTCTACCATGACTTTCTCTTTTTTTTTAATGTAGCATGACTTTGTTTTTAATTTGGAAATGCAAAGGAAATAAATGATAAGAAAAGAAAACGGAAAAATAATAAACAATGAGGTTTGGGCAAAAGAGAGAAGAGAGGGTGAGGGGTCTTATGTTGACCATGGCATTTCCCCCCACTTCATTTCTCTTCAGCATTTTTCCTTCTCCTCATTGTTAGTGCATATGCCCTAGAGGCCATTACTGTATCATACTAGTATGTATATTACTTGATGGAAGCTTGGGATATTCACAGTTATACAGACAATCTTGCTCAATATAGTAGTATGCTACTTGGTTTGTCTCTGCTTTAATGTGTAAATGTGTGTTTATTTATTATATCACCTATACACATTAGTAGAGCCCTTAGGATCTTTGCTTGATTACCGGCGTTGTGATGGCGATCACACTCGTGGGGGCTGGGTAATCTACAAGCACATCCTTATACACGTCCCTAGTCGTGGGAGTATCGAGATAGGGCATCGATGCTCCGGAGTAGACTAGCGTATGCGCTTCTCATCCCAGCACGGGAGACGGTCTGTCCCACAGCCGTCGGTACGTCGTACTTGAGATAGTATGCGGGTGCTCGTTAGGTTATGAGTACACTGGACAGGACTCGTCGGGAACTGATGGTTGGTATTATACCTATCGTCAGTTATCATTTCCCAGGTGACATGAGTACAGCTTAGTCCGCTGACTTGACACTGTCACTTCGCCTCGAGTGTGTTCCCACTGTTCTTTGATTGCTACCCTACCACGGCTCTACTGAGTCGTGCAAACAGGTAGTAGTTGGGAGCAGTCCCGAAGCACTTGGAGGCAGTGACGGTTAGACAGGATTCGTCTCTCCCGGTATTGGGGGTTGACATCGCGCTGTGTCTAGGAGAGCCATTACACAAGTAGTCCCTGTCCAGGGCAAGCGAGATATACTGGTAGGTTCCAGTGTTATCTCAGGGTGTTTTGGGCTTCACTCCGACACGACTTGTACCGCTATTAGGGGTCTGACGCTTGCCGCCCCCCTAGGCCCGACATGCGATGTATCAGACGAACAGACCGGACTGTACGGAGAATGTCACATTCAGACTCAGTAGGAGTTCAGATGGGTTTTACCTCGTCAGTCTTCTTATCGGCATCTACCTGGGGACCGTTACGCACAGCTAGTGCCGCTTGCGGTCTGTGGTTAAACCCACTGCCAGCGTAGTGTCGAGTCTTTAGAGTCCCACACAGAGGGTATTCGCCTCTGGGCAAAACACAGTAGAGGTCGCATGGTTTTGCGACAGGGTTCGTTCTCATCCGCGCACTTGTGCACGTTTGGAGTCCGGACGGATTATACTAGCAGGCTCTAGTTTGATCCAGATACTGGTATATGTTTTGGGGTTGCTTTTATCTCTCAGTATTCTTGTTCCTCGGAACGAGAATGCAGGTGTGTATGCACAGTTGCTTGAGGCGGAGGATGGGGTCTTTCATTAGGGTTTCGGAACGGGTGCGTATGCACAGTTGACAGTCGTCTTTTTCCAAACCCTAATGGATTTATGAAATATCAATTAATAATAGTATTTAAATGAAATAATGTTATGGTTGATTTTGTTGACTTGTTGACCATGGTTGACTTGTTGACCATGGTTGAATGTTGACCATCATCATTGCTTTGCAAGGATACTCCTTGATTCTAGCTTACATTCATTTAAAGAAGTGATGATGGTGGTCATTCCAAATACAACCATCAACTATTTCATTTTGATTATTATTATTAATTAGATAAATCATTTTCCTTTTGTTATGGTTGCAAGAGGAAAATAGCTCATTCTATCATATTGATTCTCTCTCCTCACTTCATCGCGACCGTGTAATCCGTTTTTCGTTGCAGGCTCGAACGAATCGCGGGTTCCTAGTATATCCAAAGTGTTCATCTGTGATCTGGATTGGCTATCATTGCTGTTATATATAATAACTATTTAGGCGTTGCTTATGTTTTACAGCCGCGCTAGCCCAGCCCCCGCTCTGTCGTTAGTTAAGTAACCTAACGGGTGATGACGGGGCCCCGTGGCGAATGCGAATGGCATAAGCGTACGTCATATTTTGGTTGTTTTCTGCAATGGTAGGATTTAAATGATGGGACGCATTAAAAGAACTAATGCAAGAAAATAAACCTAAAAGACGTTGTTGGAACAATTTTTCAAAAAGATGTTAGTACAAGGACGTTCATTTTTGTTTTGCATCGAGGTATTCGGTTATGAATGCCCAGCACCTCAGTCGATGAGGCAAGGGCCGAGATCCCTTCATCGGGAGTGACCCCTTGGACATAAATTTGCGTCAGGGTAATAACTTCACTATAGTCGATCATTCTTGCTTTGCATCGAGGTATTCGGTTATGAATGCCCAGCACCTCAGTCGACGAGGCAAGGGCCGAGATCCCTTCATCGGGAGTGACCCCTTGGACAAAAATTTGCGTCAGGGTAATAACTTCACTATAGTCGATCATTCTTGCTTTGCATCGAGGTATTCAGTTTGGAATATCCTGCACCTCATTCGACGAGGAAAGAGCCGAGATCCCTTCACCGGGAGTGACCTCTTTAGCAAAAGTTTTCGCCACTATATTTTCAAAAAGGTGTATCACGTTCCTTCAACGATATCAAGTTCATTACGTTAACGGGTTTTCGCCAAAACCCAGTCGTAGCCCTCCGTCGTTTCGGATTAATATTGCTTAGTATTCGTGCTACGTATTTCGTGCTCAGCCGAGGCGTAGTGAACGGTAGCTATGTAATATTTTTCTGTAGGATACAAAGTGATTGGTTAGGACAGTCGTGCGGTCATTTTTGCTCAGTCAAGGACTCGTACGGGTGGGTCTAATGCAGTCAAGATAATGACGGGTTGAACTTGACTAGGATCTTTTGATATGTTGGCTCAGTCAAGGTCACTTGGATCCTAGGGGCAAAAACCACATCGGGAGTTTCAAAAGAACTGAAACTTGCAGATTTAGCATACCTTCTGGAGTGTGGTGACTAGAGTGGATTCCATCTAGGTTATCACACAATGACAGTTGGATCCCGATCCCACTGATGAGTTGGTTTACTCTCGGGAGATTATTTCACTTAACGATCAATGCTATAAACCTAGTAGGTGTCTAGAAAGGTGTTAGCGGGGCTACGCCCCCAGGGAAAAGAGGTTCTTTAATTAAGGAACTTCGCGAAAGCGTTGGAAAACCTCCCTCAAAGTACCGACACTAGCCTGGCTGAAAGGTTAAGCAAGTATTGTGACGTGAATTAAAACCCGGTTAGTTCTTCTTTTAAAAAGGTTTTAAGAAGAATTTGAGGAAACAGTGGGAGACATCCTGGTTAGATAAAATTAATAAACCAATCTAATCTTGCAAGAGCATACGCTGAGTGTTTCTTTTCTCTCTCTCCAGGCAGCAACCTTTTCACGCCCTAATCAAGATAATAAAATGTATCGCTTGACCGATCCGAATTCTTATTCGGGACTGGGGAAAGTTGGTTCAGCTCTAACTTGTGACAACTGTCATGAGTATGAGAATGGGAAAGAGGAAAGTATGGATTTTCAGAATACCCAGTTGAAGAAGAAGCATGGTTTTGCATCTACTTCAGGTGTTCTTGTAATTGAGAACTGTTTTATGGTCAGCCCTACCTCCTAGGTACTTGATACCGGATCAGGATCTCATATCTGTAATTTATTGCAAGGACTGAGAAAAAGTAGGAAAGTTGCACCGGGTGATATGTCGCTCAGAGTAGCGAACGGAGCACAAGTTAATGCGGCAGCCGTCGGTGAATATCACCTAGTATTGCCTAATGGCAAGACTATGATTTTGAACGATTGCTACTATGTACCCTCCATGGTTTGCAACATCATATCAGTTTCTTTACTCGATAAAGATGGATATAACTTTGTTCTTGAAAAGAATATCATGAACATTTACCTTCATAAGGTACTGGTTGCAGAGGGTACACTGTGTAATGGTATCTACGTTCTAAATCAGAATACAGTTCTCAATATACAAAACACACGCAAGAGGAAGAATTCAGATACGAATGAATCCTACTTGTGGCATTGTAGACTTGGTCATATCGGAGAGAAAAGACTGAGTAAGTTGCATAAAGATGGACTCTTGAATGCGTTCGAGTTTTCATCTTATGAAACTTGTCAGTCCTGTCTCAAAGGGAAGATGACCAAATCTCCGTTCACCAGACATGGAGAAAGGGCAGCAGAGCTCTTGGGACTCGTACACAGTGATGTATGCGGTCCGATGTCTATACATGCAAGGGGTGGGTTCTCTTACTTCATCACATTCACTGACGATCTCTCTAGGTTCGGATATGTGTATCTATTGAAACACAAATCTGAAGCTTTTGAGAAATTCAAGGAATTCAGAATGGAAGTAGAGAACCAGACAGGCAACAGTATCAAGATCCTCCGGTCTGACATGGGAGGGGAGTACTTAAGCACGGAATTCCTAGATTACTTAAAAGAGAATGGTATTCTCTCTCAGCTTACTCCTCCTTATACACCACAGCACAACGGTGTATCGGAGCGGAGGAATCGTACCCTATTGGATATGGTTCGCTCCATGATGAGTAGTGCTGAGTTACCTCTTTCATTTTGGGGACATGCGCTGTTGACAGCTGCATATCTATTGAACGATGTTCCGTCTAAATCTGTGCCTAAGACACCGTTCGAGATATGGAATGGTAAGAAGCCGTATCTTAAAGGCATTAAGATATGGGGTTGTCCGGCCTATGTAAAAGTACAAAATCCGGACAAACTTAAGGCACGTTCAGTTCTATGTAAATTTGTGGGATATCCTAAGAACTCCGCAGGATATCTGTTCTACCACACCGAGGAACAGAAGGTGTTTGTATCTCGCCACGCCACTATTTTAGAGTGGCAATTTCTTGCAAAAGAAACAAGTGGGAGTTCGGTAGAACTGGAAGAAATTCAGCGACCACAAAATGAAACTGAAAATTTGACAGAACCTCAGAATTCAATAACCCCAGAAGAACCTTAGCCACTCCGCAGATCTGGTAGGATTTCTCATCCGCCCGAGAGATACTACGGTTTTCTCATTGACGGGGATCGAGAGGATTGCATCTTGGAAGAAGATGACCCTACCAGTTTCAGGCAGGCCATTATCAGTAGGGACTCTGATAAGTGGCAGGAAGCAATGCAATCCGAAATGGAGTCCATGTACGCCAATAAAGTGTGGACCTTGGATATTGCTCCACCTGGGGTAAAACCCGTTGGATGCAAATGGATCTACAAAAGGAAACTTGGTGTAGATGGGCAGGTAGAAACCAATAAAGCTAGACTCGTTGCAAAAGGTTTTCGTCAAAGACCTGGTTTGGACTATGATGAGACTTTTTCTCCGGTGGCTATGCTCAAATCCATTCGGATCTTACTTGCCATTGCTGCCTTCCATGACTATGAAATCTGGCAGATGGATGTTAAGACGGCTTTCCTAAACGGTTGTTTGGAAGAGTGCGTTTACATGGATCAACCAGAAGGTTTCATAGACAGTGGGAGCAGCGGAAGGGTGTGCAAGTTGCTTAAATTCATTTATGGATTAAAGCAGGCATCGCGGAGCTGGAACATCTGTTTTGATGAGGCAATCAAGGAATTTGATTTCATCAAGAACGAAGATGAACCCTGTGTATATAAGAAGATTGTAGGACGAACTGTCGTATTCCTAGTCTTGTACGTGGACGACATTCTTTTGATAGGAAATGATGTTCCTATGCTACAATCGGTCAAGCTATTTTTGTCACAAAGGTTCTCCATGAAGGACCTGGGTGATGCCTCATACATTCTGGGGATCAAGATCTATAGAGATAGATCCAAGAGACTATTGGGACTTTCGCAGTCCAGGTACATAGAGACCGTACTAAAGAGATTTAGTATGGAGGGTTCCAAGCGCGGTAACATACCCGCATTGCACGGAATTACCCTCTCCAAGAAGATGTCTCCTAAGACTGACGAGGAGAGGGTTCGCATGAGCACTATACCCTACGCTTCGGCGGTAGGATCTATAATGTATGCGATGCTATGTACAAGACCAGATATAGCTTACGCGTTGAGCGCGGTAAGCCGGTATCAGTCAGACCCAGGGGAGGACCACTGGACAGCAGTGAAGAACATTCTCAAGTACCTGAGAAGGACTAAGGAGATGTTCCTGGTTTACGGTAATGGAGACCTCAGGGTCGAGTCCTTTACCGATTCAAGCTTCCAGAGTGACAAAGATGACAGCAAGTCTGTCTCGGGTTTTGTATTTACCCTCAACGGAGGGGCGGTATGTTGGAGGAGTTCCAAGCAGGATACCGTCGCAGACTCGACGATGGAGGCTGAATAAATTGCTGCAAGCGATGCCGCAAAAGAGGCAGTCTGGATGAAGAAGTTCATTAGTGAACTTCAGGTGGTTCCGTCCATTGTTGACCCAATACCTTTGTATTGCGATAACAATGGGGCTATAGCTTTAGCGAAGGAACCAAGGTCCCATCAGAAATCCAGGCACATCTTAAGGCGGTATCACCTGATCAGGGAGATCATTGATCGACAGGAGATCGAGGTACGGAGAGTAGACACAAAGGACAACACTGCGGACCCATTCACGAAGGCTTTACCCCAGACTCAGTTCGAGCGGCTGATCGAGATGATAGGTCTTCGATACGCCAGTACATGGCATTAGTGCAAGTGGGAGATTGTTAGTGTATATGCCCTAGAGGCCATTACTGTATCATAGTAGTATGTATATTACTTGATGGAAGCTTGGGATATTCACAGTTGTACAGACAATCTTGCTCAATATAGTAGTATGCTACTTGGTTTGTCTCTGCTTTAATGTGTAAATGTGTGTTTATTTATTATATCACCTATACGCATTAGTAGAGCTCTTAGGATCTTTGCTTGATTACCGGCGTTGTGATGGCGATCACACTCGTGGGGGCTGGGTAATCTACAAGCACATCCTTATACACGTCCCTAGTCGTGGGAGTATCGAGATAGGGCATCGATGCTCCGGAGTAGATTAGCGTATGCGCTTCTCATCCCAGCACGGGAGACGGTCTGTCCCACAGCCGTCGGTACGTCGTACTTGAGATAGTATGCGGGTGCTCGTTAGGTTACGAGTACACTGGACAGGACTCGTCGGGAACTGATGGTTGGTATTATACCTATCGTCAGTTATCAGTTCCCAGGTGACATGAGTACAACTTAGTCCGCTGACTTGACACTGTCACTTCGCCTCGAGTGTGTTCCCACTGTTCTTTGATTGCTACCTTACCACGGCTCTACTGAGTCGTGCAAACAGGTAGTAGTTGGGAGCAGTCCCGAAGCACTTGGAGGCAGTGACGGTTAGACAGGATTCGTCTCTCCCGGTATTGGGGGTTGACATCGCGCTGTGTCTAGGAGAGCCATTACACAAGTAGTCCCTGGCCAGGGCAAGCGAGATATACTGGTAGGTTCCAGTGTTATCTCAGGGTGTTCTAGGCTTCACTCCGACACGACTTGTACCGCTATTAGGGGTCTGACGCTTGCCGCCCCCTAGGCCCGACATGCGATGTATCAGACGAACAGACCGGACTGTACGGAGAATGTCACATTCAGACTCAGTAGGAGTTCAGATGGGTTTTACCTCGTCAGTCTTCTTATCGGCATCTACCTGGGGACCGTTACGCACAGCTAGTGCCGCTTGCGGTCTGTGGTTAAACCCACTGCCAGCGTAGTGTCGAGTCTCTAGAGTCCCACACAGAGGGTATTCGCCTCTGGGCAAAACAGAGTAGAGGTCGCATGGTTTTGCGACAGGGTTCGTTCTCATCCGCGCACTTGTGCACGTTTGGAGTCCGGACGGATTATATTAGCAGGCTCTGGTTTGAGCCAGATACTGGTATATGTTTTGGGGTTGCTTTTATCTCTCAGTATTCTTGTTCCTCGGAACGAGAATGCAGGTGTGTATGCACAGTTGCTTGAGGCGGAGGATGGGGTCTTTCATTAGGGTTTCGGAACGGGTGCGTATGCACAGTTGACAGTCGTCTTTTTCCAAACCCTAATGGATTTATGAAATATCAATTAATAATAGTAATTAATGAAATAATGTTATGGTTGATTTTGTTGACTTGTTGACCATGGTTGACTTGTTGACCATGGTTGAATGTTGACCATCATCATTGCTTTGCAAGGATACTCCTTGATTCTAGCTTACATTCATTTAAAGAAGTGATGATGGTGGTCATTCCAAATACAACCATCAACTATTTCATTTTGATTATTATTATTAATTAGATAAATCATTTTCCTTTTGTTATGGTTGCAAGAGGAAAATAGCTCATTCTATCATATTGATTCTCTCTCCTCACTTCATCTCCTTCTTCCTCAAGCTCAAGGAGAATCCTTCTCATGTGTTGAGAATCCCTCTCCTTGAAAAGAAAACACCCCATAGATACACTCTACTCTCTCTAGGGTTCAAGGTTTAGCAAGCCGGAGATCCTAGTTCACTCTAAGTTCGAGAAAGAGCCCGAAGGTTGAACCCTCAGGTGGATCCATCTTTGACGGAAGAAGGCTACAAGGGAAGAACCATCAACCTCTACTAGGTTTCAAGAAGAAGGAGTTCAAGTTAGGTATAACCACTTTGCCGAGTAGTTAACTCTTCTTTGCAAGTATGCTAGTTTAGTTTAGCTAAGATCCGGCTTTTACGGTCCATGTTACAAAGTTTAGAAAAATTTTGATTTACCGTTTCCGCAACCCCGAAAGTATCGGGAGAGGTAACGTGGACCTAACACTCATCTCCATGGCAGCCCTCTCACTCCCCCTCCTCTACCTCCTCACCACAACCTCAATCCCACATCAAAACCTTGCTTTCACTTCACAAAAAATGTGCACAAGCTCAGTACAAGCATGGGAGATCAAGAAAGTTTGGATTTTGAGCACTTGGGGCAACTCAAGAATTTTCTTGAGTTGCCAAATGAGGTATTTCCATCACCATTAGTGTAGTAATTCTTTTGCTTTAGCATATATATTAGTTTAGAAGTGATTAAATGAGGTTTAGTGAGGTTTGAAAATTCCAAGAAGAGGTTAGGGGATTTTATGAGTTGTGAAGTGTAAATTGAGATTAGTAGATGCCATACAACCCCTGTAGTATTAGTATTGTGAACTAAAACCAGAGATTTAAACCCAAGACTTGAACTTAGAAACCCCGATATCGGAAGTTTGTGGGAATTGTGATGATATTTAGAGATCTGCTACGACCCGGGGCATCTGAAAAATATTTAGCGATTACTGAGAGGTGTGCAGGCAATCTAGAAGCTAACCCCAAAACCTGAGACCCCAAATCCACTTCCTGGCCACCAATTATCTCTTTCTGGCCACAATTTACGTCCTTGGTATGGTGGAATCGCCTCGTGCTTGGTCCATGGCTCCATTTTAAGAAAATTAGACCTACCTCATATGCAGAATTGGCTAATTTCACCTGAAACAAAATCTGGAAGTGTTTTCTTATGTTGTTGCTTGGGTTTTGCGACTATTTGTGACTTGGATTTTAGTATTTGGTTTTTGACTCAGTGGTGTGACGTTTGCACGTCAATCTCGAGGGTTGTTTGGTTATTCTTGCATGAGTAGACCATAGGTTTTAACCTGTGTGTGATACGTGTGCCGTTTTGGTTTTCGTGTGTGATTTTGGTTTACGATACTTTTGTTTGTATGTGTAGGCACCCTCATGCGGACTTCGAATTATAAGGACGAGCACGGCGACATCGACTTCGGCAAGCAAGGATCAAGGTGAGTAGATATACATCTACGGGGGAAGTCGGGTGGATGGCGTATAGCACCCCCGTAGTTTCGTAGTGTAGCATACGAATGTGTTATATCTATATACTTATGTGTTATTATGAGATGTGTATACTTAGTAAGAAATGCTTTAGGTGACTTTGGGTTAGTGTTAGCGTATTTTTAAGTTAATGCCTTAGTTTAGTTTTTAGTCGCGAAACCCTAGAGTATAGTTGTTACACACACACACATGCACACACGTGATATGTTTTAGGGTATATGATATATGTATATATATATGTATGTATGTATGTGGATGTGTACTATATATATATATATACATATATGTATACACGTATGATGAGGATAGTATATGATACTTGGAGGAGAGTCGATATGATTGGGCATGATGCCGTGAGATCGGTGATGTGACTTGGGTCGTATTAAGAGATACGACATGATATTATAGTGGGTCGTTGGGCGATGTGATTTTGTTCACACGCGGATATATGTTGGATGGTATCGGTATTTACTTGACATAGATCAGTACCCTAGCTCATGATATTATGATGATGATACCAGATAAATAGTGAGTTATATGTGATATTTGACCCATACCCCGATTTGGGATGCCGTACGATGGATTTTTACCATACGATGTATAATAATGATGATTGATTCGCACTCTCGACTCAAGGATGTCGTATTATATATTTTATCGTACGTGACGCTATTTAGGCGGGATCACCGACTACTAGATATATCGATTCGGACTTAGGTGGATTTCCTTACCCCTTTGGTTAGTCTCTTAGTGTAACATTTCAGAAAAATAAAATATTATTTTGGGGAATTTTTATAATTTAATAATAATATATTGAATATTTTAATAAGGCGGTATAATTAAATACCGATAAATTGGGAAAAATTTGGAAAATTATGAAAATTACTGAAATGAGGGTGCTTTATATGATTCATGCAAATTATGAAAGTTTAGGATTTATTTGACAATATTTTAGTGCTAATCGCGATTAAATATCGCTAATCGGACTTTAAGCGTGTTTTGGGCACATGTCATTTTTTTTAGCACTTGTTATATTTTCTTCATGGCCTTCTCTTCATTTTTTTAGCATGGTTGTTGAATTTAAATGAGAAGAGAAAAGAATAGAAAAGAAAAGAAATAGAAAATGTTGCATAGTGAATGGTATGGGCAAGAGAGAGAAGGAGAGGGGTTCCTTAACCTTTGACCATTGTCTTCTCTCTTCACTTCCTTCATCATCTTCATCTTTTGTTTTCCTCTCCTCAAGCCCATGGCAGCCCCCTCTCCTCCACCACCTTCACCCCCTCATTTCATCATCAAAACAACCCCAAAAATCCATCCCTACTTCACAAAAAATGTCCATGAGCTCACTAGCTACACTTTGGACCAAGAAAACTTGCATTTTGGACACTTGGGCAACTCAAGAATTTTCTTGAGTTGCCAAATGAGGTAATCCCTTCACAAATAGCATAGTATTTCATTTGCTTAAGCCTATTTTCATGTTTGAAATTGATTTGGCAAAGTTTAATGAACTTTGATATTCCAAGTAGGAATTAGGGTTTGAATTAAATTAAGATAGTGTAATTGAGACTTAATATTGACCTTATACCCCTATGGTGATTGATTGGAGACCTAAACATGAGACTTAATCCCCTATTAGCGAACTTAGAAATCCCCGATATCCGTATTTTTGTGGAATTCTGTACGGAATATGAAATCTGCTATCACCCGGGACACCTGAAAAATATTTAGCGAAGACTTTGAGTCATGCAGGCAACCTAGAAGCTGTTCCCAAGACCCGAGACCATATCTCTTCATTTTGGCCGACTTTTTTCTCTTTTTGGCCGCAATTTACGGCCTTGGTACATTGGAATCATTCCGTGCTTGGTCCATGGCTTCATTTTAGTCAAATTAGACCTACCCCATATGCAGAATTGCCTAATTTCACCTGGAACAAAATCTGGAGCATGTTTTCTAAGTTTCTGAATTCGTTTTGCGGCTTTTAATGAATTTGGATTTGGTATTTCATATTGTGTTTCCATCGTGTGGCATTTGAACGTTAACGACTAGGGTTACTAATCGTGTTTTGCATGCGAGGCTATGGGTTTTGACCTATAAACGATACGCGTGCCGATTTGGTTTTCGTGCGCTATTTCCATTTACGTTGTCTTGTGGTATACATATAGGTACCCTCGAGTGGGTTCGGAGCAACAAGGAGGGGCATGGCGACATCGACATCGGCAAGCAAGAGCAGGTGAGTAGATATATATCTACGGGGGAAGTCGGGTGGATGACGTATAGCACCCCCGCAGTTCGATGTATAGTATGCTATATATATATGATATCTTTTATGTGAGACATGGATATTCAAGATATGGTTATGTGTTCAAGGTTTAGCTTAGGGTAGTTAGAAGTAACTTAGTTTAGCTTTTTAGTCGCGAACCCTAGAATAGTTGTTACACCCATACGCACACACATACTTGCATACATTTATTTTACTTGTGCGTATATGGGGATATGTATACACACACACACACACACACACACACACACACATGGGTATGGGACTATGTGTATGTATATATATATATATATATATATATATATATATATATATATATATATATACACGGATGATGAGGATAGTACTTGGGATTGGAGATGAGTCAATGAGATTGGGCTTGAGGCCGTGAGATCGGTGATGTGACATAGTTCGTATTTGAGATACGACATGATGTTTTAGCGGGTCCTTTGACGTGGTGTTTTCATACACACGCATGCATACATATGTGGTATCAATATTGTACTAGACGTAGATCAGTACCCCGGATCATGATATTTGAATAAAGAGGATACTGGATGAATAATGTGATTGATGTGACATTTGACCCGTGCCCAGATTTGGGAGACCGTACGACGGATTTACCGTACGAGCTATATATTGATGATAGATCCGCACTCTTGACTTGAGGATGTCATATTATAGATATTGGATCGTATGGGATACTTTTGAGGCGGGATCACCGACTGTTATATTTATATATATATATATATATATGTGTGTGTGTGTGTGTGTGTGTGTGTGTGTGTCGACTCAGATGTTAGGCGGTTTCCTTACCTTTCGATCAGCCTGTTTAGTTTAGTCCGGTAGTTTACTTGTAAGTGATAGATTAGACTCGAGTCATACCTATTTCAAAACTAACGAATCGTGAGTATTTTAAAGACGGGACAAGGGATTCTACGGATATTTCAAAGGACGTATCTTTTCTTAAAAACACCGTAGCCCTTATTTTCAAAACACCACGATTCGTGTTATTTCAAATAGCAAAACTGTACGTCTCATACTTAGAAATATGCAGATTCGTTATCATTGTATTTGATATTCAGCTCCCGCATATTATTGCAGTTCGCATCGCATCGCATGCTTATATTGTGTTTTTCATGTGCCATTATTGAGATAATGCTGTCAGGACACCAGCACCATTACCGATGATGCGTTTGTTCCACATACACTTACTTGCCGGCTCACACGCATCATCATCGGTAATTGCCATGCCACGTACACCTTAGAAAATACATTTTCATTGACATAGCTTGATAGCTGATAGTCGCAATGCTAGTTTAAATATTGCATTCATTGCATGATATTAGGTGCATTCATATATTCATTGGTTATGCAGTATTATGGAGATTTATGCCGGTATTCACTGTTTATTGGTATCAGATTATTTTGATGATTTCAGATTTACATGAGATTTCTGGAGTTAGGGGAAAACCGCAAGAATTTAATAAAAGCTTAGTATCGTCATTTTAAAATGTAAATTGCGGTTTTCTCGTGATGTATGAGTCGTCCACCATGAGTTTTCAGGATTTGCTGTTGGATTTTGAGACCCGATTCGAGGAGTTGGATGAACCGTCTCGGGTACATAGTAGGCCCGGTATGGTACCCGGGGGCAAGAAGCTCGAGTTGTATTCGATGAGCCTGGCAGGGGGGCACTACCTACCGGTGATATTATTTGGACTCTTCGGTTATCCGGAGGATACCGGTCGGAGTCATGAGATGGATACAGGCCGATCCGTTCTGCCGGTGCCCGCGGGTCGATCCCGCATATGATACGGATGCCTGAGATATTGATATTTGAGATTTGAGACACTGAGATATTGAGATTTGATGATACAGGTCAGTCCGGGTAGCCGGAGCCTGAGATATTGAGATATTTGGATTTATGTTTTGTGTCGATGCTTGACACGGATTTCTCAGTTGATTTCATTGACGTTACTCGATTTATATACATAAAGATATCTCATTAAAAATAGAAAACAGTTGTCTCACTCATTTCATTACATTACATTCATACCTCATACATATGATATATTGCTACTTGAGGCCCTGACACGAGCACTGGGATTACACTTATGTATAGACGTTTACCCTTGCCACATTTTTATGCTTCAGACTTATCATTTTGAGATTATATATACTTGATCGTATTGACCTAGGATTGTGTCATACATGCGATTTTCTGCTCGGTGATGTTTTCTACTCACGAGTTGGCAACTCACTCTCGTTGTGCCTTAGTTCCTTGCAGGTTTTGCCGTACAGGTTTCGTTGCGGCTTTGCTGGCACACTGTTCCTTCCAGGTGATTGCTTTGGTAGGTGGGTTCTTTTGCATCAGGACCACCATTGTTGATTTATTATTTCAGTTGTATTTAGAAACTCCATCAACCAGACTTGTATATTTGATAGAGATAGAATACCAGTGTATATTCTTTCGACCTTAGAGTCGCGCGTTGTATTATTTTGGTTTTCATGTTGATTTTGTGTTTCTTTTGAGTTTTGATCCTCGCCCTTCGACGTTGTATATTATATTGCTTGCGTGGTTGTGACCGTCGATTGACGAAGAGCTAGCTCCCGCTTGGGGATGCCTTTTTGTGATTTCGTATACTATTCATGTTGTATCCCGTTTGGGGCCAGTATTTACAAAGGAAACTCTGCCGAAATTTTCAAAAATGACTTGATGTTATTAAAACGCATAATTCGACTTATGCTATTAAAACAACTTTCTTTAAATTGGTTTTTCCTTCACTCTACTGCTTCTTTTGGTTTTGATTTCTGGGTTTTGGCTTACTTAGATTACATACGCCTCGAGACGTTTCGTAATTTAAGTGCCAGTCATGCTCAGTACTTTTCGGGTCATAACAAAGTTGGTATCAGAGTGTTAGGTTTTACCTTCGGAGTATAGGATGACCCTTGGTTGATGGAGTAGGTGACACAAGTAGAGTGACGTACCGTGTGTATGTTCCGCGGCATACTTACGATATGATACTCCGCTTAAGAAGCCTTAGGATGTATATTTCCTTGCACAGTATTATATTCATTCCTATGTTCTAGCCTCATCAGTACCAGTTATGGTTTTGTTATCACGGTTGTACGGGCGTGGAGAGCTACGGCTAGAGTTGCGGTCATCACGAGTTCGTCACGGACGAGGACTGACCAGAGCGTGATTCCAGGGACATACGATTGCATAGAGGCGTCGTTTTATTATGTTTTCCCACCATGAGCTTTTGATGGATCGCTGTTATGAGATATCTCGGACTTGCAGATCAGCGCCAGAGGATTGAGCCACTGATAGAGGCCAGCCAGAATGTGATGGCCATTGATGTGTCGCTTGTTCATGATGATCGAGGCACTGTTCAGCGTGCAGACGAATGAGCCAGTTGTTGCTGCGAACGACGAGATATCGTCCCAGATGTTGGAGCTATCGCAGTACGAGTTATACACAGAGATATGATAGACGGCCGCTAGTCATCCGAAGATGAATGACTAGGACATATGGTTCGTTCGCTTACCCCGATGCGAGGTCATCAGATTGATTGATTCCAGCTTGAGGAGGCTTCACACAGATACGTTGGGAGTCGATAGAAACGATCAAATGTCAGAAACCCATTTTTCCAAGTTTAAAGTATTTGAAAAAAAACATGCAAGTAACTCTACGGACCTTCTAGAAGAATGAAACCCTAACTGGACATAATGACCATGTGAAAGCCTTCAAACCTTCGGGTTTGCCGAAGTTCCGCGGTGCCATTAATGAGGCTTGGGTTTGCCCTTCTACGGTTGGTCCATAGGTGTTGTGGCATGTACTCGATATTATTAAACTGTACTGAAGATGTTGATCACTTGGGGGATTATGAGGTTTTGACGAATCGATCGAATGGATCGACATCTTTCGGATATCATGTGATGGGATACATTGCTTGGGAGACTCCAGATACGAGTATAGTCATTGGAGCACAGTCCATGCAGCCACGAGGAGACGAGTCCGAAGCAGTCGACATTAGAAAAAAGAGGAGTAAGAGGTTCGTACGAGATCTTGATGAGATGACGTTCCACTCCGTCGACATTAGAGATGTGACACGCATACATAGGCATTACATATGGATATATTTTCCAGAAGAAGTCGCGATGAGTATGCAGCCGTTCCGGAACAAGAAACAGATTTAGTGAAGGGTGATAACCTCCGGGCAGTTCGGAAGAAACGAGATTGGGAGAGACCTCGACAGTACCTTTCTGGAATACTAAACGAGAAGACCTGGACCTAGGAGCGGTCATATGACGCACACCCAGTAGGCCAGAGTTCGACATCGTCGACGGGACATGTTATGAGTGACCATGACAGTTGGCCAGAGTTCTTTAGAGGATGTGCTAGAGCGGGGATATTTCCGTCACTTTGGATTTCAGTATATTTGGACGTTTATTTGCATGGTTGAGATTTTGTGCACCGCAGTTGCACATGACTTTGATTTGATGTCATTAGAGATGCTGATTTTGATTTCATACCTATGGTAAGCATATCATTTGACTTATGCTTTCGGCATAGTTTTCATGCACTTTTAGTATTTGATTTGCTTTTGTGCACGCCGATGCACAGGATAGTGAGATTTTATACCACGGTATACCTAATTGGGATTTTGATTGAAATATGTTGTATACCGTCGATTTCGATTGTGATATTCGATATTTGTTTTCGTGCACATTGTGCACTTGATTTGGATTCTTGCGCATATTTGATGCGCTTGGATTGGATTTTTGCGCATGTTCGGCGCTTAATATTGGATTTCGTGATTTCGTGCATGTTGGATGCACATGATTTAGATTTTTATTCGTGCATGATGGATGCACCTGATTTGGATTTTCGCGCATGTTGGACGCATGATTGAGATGCGATTTTGGTGCACACCAGATGCACTAAATCGGGATTCTTTATGCATATCAGATGCACCTGATATTGCTGTCAGGCACACCGTTGCCCTTGACAGATGTTTCGTGCACACCCGTTGCACTTAGATATTGTTTCTGTGCACATGTATGGGCACATTCATGGATTTTGATTTCCGTGCGCACCAGACACATGTAGCATTCATATGCACATTTTGGGAATTGATTTCTTATGGAGCAGTACGTTTTTATGATATTACTATTTGTTTTCGTACTGAGCAGGACTCGTCAGAGGACAGTACCTGGATATATTTTGCATGCATTGACAGTTATCGAAGGGATTTCCAAAAAGGGATCTATAGTCTCAGTATTTACCTACGTTTCTGATATGACACGAAGCGTTTAAAACAAGGAAACCCTTCTAAATTGTTTTCAAAATGGCGGGACGTACATTTTTAAACAAAGGATATGTATATATATATATATATATATATATATAGTTATTTTCTTATAATAAACGTCCGCCACTATGCCGTGATATGCTCATCGCACAGCGATTTAAAAACGGTTTGGCATGCATTTCCTTCAGATATTTACATGTATAGATTTGATATTTACATGTATAGTGTTGATGTATATCATGGTTATTTTCGTAATGGATTTGACATTGGTGTCTTCACCATGACTCCGACGATTGCGGGATGCTTGACGGAGTTTTGATTTTGAGTTATCTGCTCATTGTTTATCCGCATGCATTGTACTACGATGTGTTTTGTGCATTTATGATCTCGGGGCCCCGACGACTTGATCTTTTTACTGAAATGTTTTAGAAATTGGAGGAGTTTAAATTTAAATTCGGGGACCGAATTTCTTTAAGGGGGGAAGATTGTAACATTTCAGAAAAATAAAATATTATTTTTGAGAATTTTTATAATTTAATAATAATATATTGAATATTTTAATAAGGCGGTATAACTAAATACCGATAAATTGGGAAAAAATTGGAAAATTATGGAAATTACTGAAATGATGGTTCTTTATACAATTCATGCAAATTATGAAAGTTTATGATTTATTTGACACTATTTTAGTGCTAATCGCGATTAAATATCGCTAATTGGACTTTAAGCATGTTTTGTGCACATGTCATTTTTTTAGCACTTGTTACATTTTCTTCATGGCCTTCTCTTCATTATTTTTAGCATGGTTGTTGAATTTAAATGAGAAGAGAAAAGAATATACACGAAAAGAAATAGAAAATGTTGCATAGTGAATGGTATGGACAAGAGAGAGAAGGAGAGGGGTTCCACGACCTTTGACCATTGTCTTCTCTCTTCACTTCCTTCATCATATTCATCTTTTGTTTTCCACTCCTCGAGCCCATGGCAGTCCCCTCTCCACCACCACCTTCACCCCCTCACTTCATCATCAAAACAACCCCAAAAATCCATCCCCACTTCACAAAAATGTGCATGAGCTCACTAGCTACACTTTGGACCAAGAAAGCTTGCATTTTGGACACTTGGGCAACTCAAGAATTTTCTTGAGTTGCCAAATGAGGTAATCCCTTCACAAATAGCATAGTATTTCATTTTCTTAAGCCTCTCTTCAAGTTTGAAATCGATTTGGCAAAGTTTAGTGAACTTTGATATTCCAAGTAGGAATTAGGGTTTGAATTAAATTGAGCTAGTGTAATTGAGACTTAATATTGACCTTAAACCCCTGTGGTGATTGATTGGAGACCTAAACCTGAGAATTAATCCCCTATTAGCGAACTTAGAAATCACCGATATCCGTATTTTTGTGGAATTCTGTAGGGAATATGAAATCTGCTATCACCTAGGACACCTGAAAAATATTTAGCGAAGACTGTGAGTCATGCAGGCAACCTAGAAGCTGTTCCCAAGACCCGAGACCATATCTCTTCATTTTGGCCGACTTTTTTCTCGATTTGTGCGTATCATCCTTGCGCAGGGGCCATGATAATCTTCTCTGTATCGTTCCAATTTTATCGGATGTCACCATATGTCCTAGTCATTCATCCTCGGATGACTAGCGAACGTCTATCATATCTCTGTGTATAACTCGTACTGCGATAGCTCCAACATCTGGGGCAATATCTCGTCATTCGCAGCAACAACTGGCTCATTAGTCTGCACGCTGAACAGTGCCTCGATCATCATAAACAAGCGACACATCAATGGTCATCACATTGATTGATTCCAGCTTGAGGAGGCTTCACACAGATACGTTGGGAGTCGATAGAGACGATCGAATGTCAGAAACCCATTTTTCCAAGTTTAAAGTATTTGAAACAAAATATGCAAGTAACTCTACGGACCCTCTAGAAGAATGAATCCCTAACTCGACATAATGACCATGTGAAAGCCTTCAAACCTTCGGGTTTGCGGCAGTTCCGCGGTGCCATTAATGAGGCTTGGGTTTGCCTTTCTACGGTTGGTCCATAGGTGTTGTGTCATGTACTCGATATTATTAAACTGTACTCAAGATGTTGATCACTTGGGGGATTATGAGGTTTTGACGAATCGATCGAATGGTTCGACATCTTTCGGATATCATGTGATGGGATGCATTGCTTGGGAGACTCCAGATACGAGTATAGCCGTTGGAGCACAGTCTATGCAGCCACGAGGATACGAGTCCGAAGCAATCGACATTAGAAAAAAGAGGAGTAAGAGGTTCGTACGAGATCTCGATGAGATGACGTTCCACTCCGCCGACATTAGAGATGTGACACGCATACAGATGCATTACATATGAATAAATCTTCCAGAAGGAGTCGCGATGAGTATGCAGCCGTTCCGGAACAAGAAAAAGATTTAGTGAAGGGTGATAACCTCCGGGCAAATAGGCAGAAACGAGATTGGGAGAGACCTCGACGGTACCTTTCTGGAATACTAAACGAGAAGACCTGGACCCAGGAGCGGTCATATGACGCACACCCAGTAGGCCAGAGTTCGACATCGTCGACGAGACATGTTATGAGTGACCATGATAGTTGGCCAGAGTTCTTTAGAGGATGTGCTAGAGCGGGGCTATTTCCGTCACTTTGGATTTCAGTATATTTGGACGGTTTATTTGCATGGTTGAGATTTTGTGCACCACAGTTGCACTTGACTTTGATTTGATGTCATTAGAGATGCTGATTTCGATTTCATACCTATGGTAAGCATATGATTTGACTTATGCTTTCAGCATAGTTGTCATGCACTTTTAGTATTTGATTTGCTTTTGTACACGCCGATACACAGGATGGTGAGATTTTATACCACGGTATACCTGATTGGGATTTTGATTGAAATGTGTTGTATACCGTCGATTTCGATTGTGATACTCGATATTCGTTTTCGTGCACATTGTGCACTTGATTTGGATTCTTGCGCATATTTGACGCGCTTGGATTGGATTTTTGCGCATGTTCGGCGCTTGATATTGGATTTCGTGATTTCGTGCATGTTGGATGCACATGATTTAGATTTTTATTCGTGCATGATGGATGCACCAGATTTGGATTTTCGCTCATGTTGGGTGCATGATTGAGATGTGATTTTGGTGCACACCAGATGCACTAATTCGGGATTCTTTGTGCATATCAGATGCACCAGATATTGCTGTCAGGCACACCGTTGCCCTTGACAGATGTTTCGTGCACACCCGTTGCACTTAGATATTGTTTCTGTGCACATGTATGGCACATTCATGGATTTTGATTTCCATGCGCACCAGACGCACGTAGCATTCATATGCACATTTTGGGAATTGATTTCTTATGGAGCAGTACGTTTTTATGATATTACTATTTGTTTTCGTACTGAGCATGACTAGTCAGAGGACAGTACCTGGATATATTTTGCATGCATTGATAGTTATCGAAGGGATTTCCAAAAAGGGAGCTATAGTCTCAGTATTTACCTACGTGTCTGATATGACACGAAGCGTTTAAAACAAGTAAACCCTTCTAAATAGTTTTCAAAATGGCGGGACGTACATTTTTAAACAAAGGATATGTATATATATATATATATATATATATATATATAGTTATTTTCTTATAATAGACGTCCGCCACTTTGCCGTGATATGCGCTTCGCACAGCGATTTAAAAACGGTTTGGCAAGCATTTCCTTCAGATATTTACATGTATAGATTTGATATTTACATGTATAGTGTTGATGTATATCATGTTGGTTTTCGTATTACATTTGACATTGGTGTCTTCACCATGACTCCGATGATTGCGGGATGCTTGACGGAGTTTTGATTTTGAGTTATCTGCTCATTGTTTTTGCGCATGCATGGCGCTACGATGTGTTTTGTGCATTTATGATCTCGGGACCCCGACGACTTGATATTTTTGCTGAAATGTTTTAGAAATTGGGGGAGTTTAAATTTAAATTCGGAGACCGAATTTCTTTAATGGGGGAAAATTGTAACATTTCATAAAAATAAAATATTATTTTTGGAAATTTTTATAATTTAATAATAATATATTGAATATTTTAATAAGGCGGTATAATTAAATACCGATAAATTGGGAAAAATTTGGAAAATTATTGAAATGAGAGTGCTTTATATGATTCATGCAAATTATGAAATTTTATGATTTATTTGACATTATTTTAGTGCTAATCGCGATTAAATATTGCTAATCGGACTTTAAGCGTGTTTTGGGCACATGTCATTTTTTTAGCACTTGTTACATTTTCTTCATGGCCTTCTCTTCATTATTTTTAGCATGGTTGTTGAATTTAAATGAGAAGAGAAAAGAAAAGAAAAGAAAAGAAATAGAAAATGTTGCATAGTGAATGGTATGGGCAAGAGAGAAGGAGAGGTGTTCCACGACCTTTGACCATTGTCTTCTCTCTTCACTTCCTTCGTCATCTTCATCTTTTGTTTTCCTCTCCTCAAGCCCATGGCAGCCCCCTCTCTTCCACCACCTTCACCCCCTCACTTCATCATCAAAACAACTCCAAAAATCCATCCCCACTTCACAAAAAATGTGCATGAGCTCACTAGCTACACTTTGGACCAAGAAAGCTTGCATTTTGGACACTTGGGCAACTCAAGAATTTTCATGAGTTGCCAAATGAGGTAATCCCTTCACAAATAGCATAGTATTTCATTTTCTTAAGCCTCTCTTCAAGTTTGAAATCGATTTGGCAAAGTTTAGTGAACTTTGATATTCCAAGTGGGAATTAGGGTTTGAATTGAATTGAGATAGTGTAATAAGACTTAATATTGACCTTAAACCCCTGTAGTGATTGATTGGAGACCTAAACCTGAGAATTAATCCCCTATTAGAGAACTTAGAAATCCCCGATATCCGTATTTTTGTGGAATTCTGTAGGGAATATGAAATCTGCTATCACCCGGGACACCTGAAAAATATTTAGCAAAGACTATGAGTCATGCAGGAAACCTAGAAGCTGTTCCCAAGACACGAGACCATATCTCTTCATTTTGGCAGACTTTTTTTTCTCTTTTTGTCCACAATTTACGGCCATGGTACATTGGAATCATTCCGTGCTTGGTCCATGGCTTCATTTTAGTCAAATTAGACCTACCCCATATGCAGAATTGCCTAATTTCACCTGGAACAAAATCTGGAGCATGTTTTCTAAGTTTCTGAATTCGTTTTGTGGCTTTTAATGAATTTGGATTTGGTATTTGATATTGTGTTTCCGTCGTGTGGGGGTTGAACGTCAACGACTAGGGTTACTAATCGTGTTTTGCATGCGAGGCTATGGGTTTTGACCTATGAACGATACGCGTGCCGATTTGGTTTTCGTGCGCTATTTCCATTTACGTTGTCTTGTGGTATACATGTAGGTACCCTCGAGTGGGTTCAGAGCAACAAGGAGGGGCATGGTGACATCGACATCGGCAAGCAAGAGCAGGTGAGTAGATATATATCTACGGGGGAAGTCGGGTGGATGGCGTATAGCACCCCCGCAGTTCGATGTATAGTATGCTATATATATATACTATATATATATATGATATCTTTTATGTGAGACATGGATATTCAAGATATGGTTATGTGTTCATGGTTTAGCTTAGGGTAGTTAGAAGTAACTTAGTTTAGCTTCTTAGTCGCGAACCCTAGAATAGTTGTTACACCCACATGCGCGCACATACTTGCATACATTTATTTTACTTGTGCGTATATGGGGATATGTGTGTGTGTATACACACACACACACACATGGGTATGGGACTATGTATGTGTGTGTGTGTGTGTGTGTGTGTGTGTGTGTATACACACACACATACATAGTCCGATAACCATGTGTGTGTGTGTATACACACACACATACACATGGGTATGGGACTATGTATGTATGTGTGTGTGTGTGCATATATACGTATACATATACACGGATGATGAGGATAGTACTTGGGATTGGAGATTAGTCGATGAGATTGGGCTTGAGGCCGTGAGATCGGTGATGTGACATGGTTCAATTTGAGATACGACATGATGTTTTAGCGGGTCCTTTGACGTGTTGTTTTCATACACACGCATGCATACATATGTGGTATCAGTGTTGTACTAGACGTAGATCAGTACCCCGGACATGATATTTAAATAAAGAGGATACCAGATGAATAATGTGATAGATGTGACATTTGACCCGTACCCAGATTTGGGAGGCCGTATGACAGATTTACCGTACAAGATATATATTGATGATAGATCTACACTCTTGACTTGAGAATGTCACATTATAGATATTGGATCGTATGGGATACTTTTGAGGCGGGATCACCGACTGTTATATTTATTTATATATATATATGTGTGTGTGTGTGTGTGTGTGTGTGTGTGTGTGTGTGTGTATCGACTCAGATGTTAGGCGGTTTCCTTACCTTTCGATTAGCCTGTTTAGTTTAGTCCGGTAGTTTACTTGTTAGTGATAGATTAGACTCGAGTCATACCTATTTCAAAACTAACGAATCGTGAGTATTTTAAAGACAGGACAAGGGATTCTACGGACATTTCAAAGGACGTATTTTTTCTTAAAAACACCGTAGCCCTTATTTTCAAAACACCACGATTCGTGTTATTTCAAATGCCAAAACTATACGAATCATACTTAGAAATATGCAGATTCGTTATCATTGTATTTGTTATTCAGCTCCCGTATATTATTGCAGTTCGCATCGCATCGCATGCTTATATTGTGTTTTTCATGTGCTATTATTGAGATAATGCTTTCAGGACACCAGCACCATTACCGATGATGCGTATGTTCCACATACACTTACTTGCCGGCTCACACACATCATCATCGGTAATTGCCATGCCACGTACACTTTAGAAAATACTTTTTCATTGACATAGCTTGATAGCTGATAGTCGCTATATGTTATAGCTTCCATATGCTAGTTTAAATATTGCATTCATTGCATGATATTAGGTGCATTCATTTATTCATTGGTTATGCAGTATTATGGAGATTTATGCCGGTATTCACTGTTTATTGGTATCAGATTATTTTGATGATTTCGGATTTACATGAGACTTCTGGATTTAGGGGAAAACCGCTAGAATTTAATAAAAGCTTAGTATCATCATTTTAAAATGCAAATTGCGGTTTTCTCGTGATGTATGAGTCGTCCACCATGAGTTTTCAGGATTTGTTGTTGGATTTCGAAACCCGATTCGAGGAGTTGGATGAACCGTCTAGGGTACATGGTGGGCCCGGTATGGTACCTCTGGGCAAGAAGCTCGAGTTGTATTCGATGAGCCTGGGAGGGGAGCACTACCTGCCGGTGATATTATTTGGACTCTTCGGTTATCTGGAGGATACCAGCCGGAGTCATGAGATGGATACAGGCTGATCCGTTCTGCCGGAGCCCGCGGGCCGATCCCGCAGATTATACGGATGCCTGAGATATTGATATTTGAGATTTGAGACACCGAGATATTGAGATTTGATGATACAGGTCAGTCCGGGCAGCCGGAACTTGAGATATTGAGATATTTGGATTTATGTTTTGTCTCGATGCTTGACACGGATTTCTCAGTTGATTTCATTGACGTTACTCGATTTATATACATAAAGATATCTCATTAAAAATAGAAAACAGTTGTCTCACTCATTTCATTACATTACATTCATACCTCATACATATGATATATTGCTATCTGAGGCCCTGACACGAGCACTGGGATTATACTTATGTATAGACGTTTACCCTTTCCACCTTTTTATGCTTCAGACTTATCATTTGAGGTTATATATACTTGATCGTATTGACCTAGGATTGTGTCATATATGCGATTTCTACTCGGTGATGTTTTCTACTCACGAGTTGGCAACTCACCCCCGTTGTGCCACAGTTCCTTGCAGGTTTTGCCGTACAGGTTTCGTTGCGGCTTTGCTGGCACACTGTTCCTTCCGGGTGATTGCTTAGGTAGGTGGGTTCTTTTGCATCAGGACAGCCATTGTTAATTTATTATTTCAGTTGTATCTAGAAACTCCATCAACTAGACTTGTATATTTGATAGAGATAGAATACCAGTGTATATTCTTTCGACCTTAGAGTCGCGCGTTGTATTATTATGGTTTTCATGTTGATTTTGAGTTTCTTTTGAGTTTTGATCCTCGCCCTTCTGCGTTGTATATTATATTTCTTGCGTAGTTGTGACCGTCGATTGACGAAGAGCTAGCTCCCGCTTGGGGATGCCTTTTTTTTTATTTCGTACACTATTCATGTTGTATCCCGTTTGGGGCCAGTATTTACAAAGGAAACTTTGCCGAAATTTTCAGAAATGACTTGATGTTATTAAAACGCATAATTCGGCTTATGCTATTAAAACTACTTGCTTTAAATTGGTTTTTCCTTCACTCTACTGCTTCTTTTGGTTTTGATTTCTGGGGTTTGGCTTACTTAGATTACGTATGCCTCGAGACGTTTCGTAATTTAAGTGCCAGTCACGCTCGGTACTTTTCGGGTCGTGACACTTAGCTTGTCTTGTAGTTTCCTTAGTAGATGTTAGATTTGGGTTCGAGTCATACTTATTTCCAAAACTAACAGATCGTGAGTATTTTAAAAAAAGGCCAAGGGATACTACGGATATTTCAAAGGACGTACATTTTCTTAAAAACACCGTAGCCCTATTTTCTAAACACCACGATCCGTGCTATTTCAAATGCCAAAACTGTATGACTCGTATATATATTGTATATTCTTATATGTTGCGTTTACGATTCATTTTCAGTATATTCTTACTGTTCATATCGCATTGCATGCTTATACTTGTGATTCATTTTTTTATTATGAACCCATGCTCTCAAAACACCGGCACCGTTACCGATGATGCGTATGTCTACGAACACTTGCTTGTCGGCTCACACACATCATCATCGGTAATTGCCATGACACGTACACTTTAGAATTATTACTTCATTGATATGACCTGCTAGCTGGTAGTTTCAACATATTAATAGTATGTGTGCTTTCATGTGCTAAATTAGACATTTGTAATCTTTACTTAGATATCCATGCATGTGTATTTATCCATTTTTCATGCAATATTATGGGGCTTTGTGCCGGTAATGCACTGTTTATTTACTCTCGAGATTTGGGATTTCGGATTTCCATGAGATTTCTGGATTTGGAGAAACCGCAAAGATTTTATAAACTTATTATCATTTTAAAGATAGAAAATTGCGGTTTTCTCGTGATATGATTTGAGAGGTGTCCACCATGAGTTTTCTCGGCTCTTGAGCGGTATCATACACTCGATTCGAGGAGGAGGAGGAACCGTCTGCGGGTGCATGGTGGACCCGGTGCGGTACCCTGAGACAAGATAGTCGCAGATGATAGCGTTGAGCCCGGCAGGGGAGCACTACCGACCGGTTATGTGTGACGCGGCGGATAGCCGGAGGATACCGACGTAGTCGTGAGATTTGATGATTTGGGCCAGTCCGGATTGCCGGAGCACGGGGCCAGTCCGGTGTTAGTTATATGTATGCCCTAGAGGCCATTACTGTACATACGATGTATATTGTAGTGGATGCTTAGACATATATAGGGAAGACTTTCTTGCTCGACATGATAGTATGCTATCTGGTTACACTTTATCTAAACATGTACTCTGATTGTCTCTATGTTACATGTTGATAAAACCCTTAGGATGAGTACTTGACTACCAGGACTATGATGCAGATCATACTAGTGGGGACAGTGTAGTCGCCAAGTACATCCTTCAAATGTTCCTAGTCGTGGGAGTACCGAGACAGGGCATCGATACTCCAGAGTAGACTAGCGTATGCACTTCTTGACCCATATGGTGGGCGATGGATGATCCCATATCCATTGGTGTTTGATATCAGAGAAGGTATACGGGTGCTCAGTGGAGACTGGGTACACTGGACGGACTCGCTGAGAACTCCCAGATGGTATTATACCTCACGTCAGATGGCAGTTCTCTGGTGACACTGGTACAGGTTAGTCTGTAGACCCGAGATCGTCATAGAGTCTTATGTGATTCCCACTGTGCTTTGATTTCCATCATACCACGTCCAAGAGGGCGTGCAAAACGGTGGCTTTTGGGTACAGTCCCGAATCACATGGAGGCAATGAGCGATAGGAGGGGTTTCGTCTCTCCCGGTATAGGGAGTTGATGTTGCGCTGTACTCGATTGGCTATAACTGGAAATCCAAGGCCAGGGTTACTGAGATTTACCAGTAAGTGTTATCAGTAGTTTCTCGAACTGTTATGGACCTCATATCGACACGACTTATCAAGCTACTGGGGTTTAACATTTACCACCCCTAGGCGAGATATGCGACATATCAGACGAAGAGACCGGACTGTACGGGAGTGTTACTGGTTGGATTCACGGGAGAATGTACAGGCTTTCTTGTTGATCTTCTGATTTCTCAATACCTGGGTGGCTGTTACGTTTAGCTGACCGCTTGCAGCTTGTGGGTGTTTGATATGATCATCACCTACTGCCAGCGTATTGACGATTCTTTAGAGTCCTACACAGAGGTTTCCTGGCTCAGGCAAAATGGAGTAGGAGCACATATATGATATGTGCGGGACCGAGAACAATACGTGATTGTGATACCGTATTAGATTATCGTGATATGAGATATCGGCCGGGTATATGTGATATAGCCGGGTCATCGGATCAAGCGTTAATTCGATGAACTGATACAGATTATATTAGTCGGTTATTTGTGAAATAACCGGATTATCGGATCAAGTGTTGATTCGATAATTTAATGTATAATTATATATTTGATATATTAAATTACATTAACTAATATAAGCTCACTTAAAGATTCTTTTTCTCACTCGGGTAATACATTGATATATATATATGATATATGTTAATTGTATTATTTTATTTTGTTACAATAAATATTGTATATGTGATATATAATATTGTAACAAGTTATGATTACTAATGCAACATGATTTGTAGAGATTAAACATGATTAGGGTTTGATTTGGGTTAGCACTTTCATGAAGCTTCTAGAAGTTTTTGTTTTGTTTTAAGCTAAGATATTATGTGTTGATATTTTGGAGATATTTCCTAACCCAACCCAAACCCTTTACCCTAGTTAAATCTCTACAATGGTTAGCCCTTTTGATTATTAACCATGGGCTGCATTTGCAATTATGACAACAATTCATTATTCATCACAAAAGGATTTGATCATCTTCTTCTTCTTTCTTGCTTGATTAAAAGCTTCACTAGTTTTTTCATATGTGATGATTTTGAGTGAGATAAAGAAAACAAATGAGAGCTAAATTCCTATTTCATCATCCTCATCTATTCTTGCCACTTAGATTAGGGTGTTTGCTTTGCTAATACTTGATTAGCAAAGCAAGAGCTTGGGTTTGAGTTTCTTTAAGATAGATCATCTTTGTTATTGAAGATCGGAAGCAAGATTGCATCTTTCCCTTCATGGAGCCTCTCTAGAGTCCGGGTACTCGATGATCGCAGCGAAGGGACCTCAACATGGAGCTTTAGAAGTGAAGGAACGTACTACAAAGGTTGTAATCCCAAACTCTTAGAAGTAAAGTTGTTTACTTGCATGTTTAACCCTAATTATCTAGCAAAGATCCTCGTTTTAGGTTGTTCGGCACGTCTAAATTTTAAATCGAGCATGGTTGATGCCTTGTAGAACCATGTGACACTGCCTAGTAACCCTGCAGTGGTATCAGAGCCAAGCTAGAGCATTAGGCGACGTGTATACGAAGTTAAAAGTCCGATCGAACCCCGAAACATCGTGTTTTACCCCTTATCTGGAAATTTTTTAAAATGTTGATTTTTTTCTGTATTAAAAATACTCAGAAAATTAAGCAGGGAATTATAAGGATTACTGTGAAAAATGAACCTCTAATCCTATCAAGCCGCCGCAGAACTGCGGCAATACCATGCCTTGCACGGCGGTTCCGCGGCCGTCTCTGGGCATTAGGGTTGTATTTTTCACAGTAACATCCGTAGGTATTTTTTCATGCTTCTGGGTGTAAGTCTACGGTAGCGCCCCGGCCGTCTGTCCGAGGCCAAAATGCGGAAACGAAAACTTTTTCAAAACTTGAAACCGGCGCTATCATATACTTTTAATCCGGATCGAACCATTAACCTATAACTAGCAACTAGAGAAAGGTTAGAAAAGCTATACCGATCGATCCGTGTCCTTCGGTCTTTAGCCACCATCCCTAACTCCTCGCGGCATCTCCGATCTCCGGTCTTCTCGTCGGAAAGGTGTAACATTTCAGAAATCGTTTTGCGAATTTTTCTGTTTTAGGGAAAAATAGTCGGTATTTTCCGTTTTAACCCGATTTCGATCAAACTTCCGTAGAAACTTACCGGCACTTTTTTTAGCTAAAATAAAGCTTGTGCGCGAACTTTAGGGGTATTTGGGAGGTTTTGGTTCAGATAGAAATTTTTCTAAATAAAATATTGTTTTAAGCGGTATTTTGTGCACGTAAATCGGGAAATTTCTTCTAAATGAAAATTTTTGGAAATCATCACTACAATTATTTTTAGAACCTTCTTTTTAAATATCTAGATATTTTTAGTGCAAAAGGTTTTTGAATTAAAAAAGAAAAGAAAATGAAAGAAAATGTGTCATTTTTGCATTTAATGAAGCAATTAATGAATTAAACTAGAACTTTCTTCTTCTTTTTTGCACAAAACATCCCCCACACCCTCATGGCCGGCCTCTCTCTCCCCCTTGCTGCCCTTGTTCTTCCTCACTCATTTTTCATCATTTCTTGCACAAATAAATCATGAAAAATCCAAATTAATTCATAGAAATTCAAATAAAATCCAAAACCTTCATTCTTCTTAACAAAAGTTGCTTGGATCTTCATTCTAGTGAGGATTTTGGAGGCTAAAGTTTGGTTTTATTCTTGATTCAAGTGGTGTTCTTGAAGGTATAGAACCCAAACCCTAATCTCTAATTGTTACTTAATACTTTATGCTAGCTTATAAGATATTAGTTTAAGCTTTAAATTTCATGTTTCACAATTCTTGAAATGGTTTTAGAAATTCAAGTTAAGGTTAAAGCCTAATTTAAGTGTTTAATATTTAATTGAAGTGTTAATTTGTGTTTAGGAAAAGCTTAACCTAGTAGAAAATGCTAATTATTGTTAATGAATATTTTGTTTAATTAAGGATTTTTGCTTACTAGGTTTTTGCTAAAACTCATTTTGCAAGTGTTAAAAATATAGAAATGGTTTAGATAGCTTAGTTAAGCTATTTTAAGGTGTTTGTAATCGCTAGATATGCGTTAGCTTGAAACTAGTGCGAAATGTTGCGTAGGTTGTTTACTAGGTTTCGGGGTTTTTCCGACATGGGTTCGATTGGTCGTTGCGAGGTTATATCTATTTTATTCCTCGTAATTGTTTGTGTTGTATTGCGCGATCGGGACGATCGGAGTCTAGACTTGGTGTTTCGTAGTTTAGCGACCCTAGTTAGGGTTTTTGACCGATGTCTTGTGCGTTAGATGCGCAGTGTAATTTTCTGGCCGTTTTCGTTTCTTTTTCTTTTCATCGATATAGGATATTTAGCTTATGTGATGTGTTTGTGAAATTTTAGGTTCGCAGGCGGGGACTTCGGACGCTACGACAAAGAGAAAACAGGTGGTAGGCTTCACTTAGCCAGGAGCGTTTGTGAGTAGATTTAACATCTACAGGGGAATCGCCCGCATGGCGTTATGCGTCTGAGCTAGAAATGACTTGACTTGTCGCATATTCTATTTCATATTTAGAATTGCGCATTCACCCTACTGCTTAGTTATTGTTGTGCTTGGACTAGTATCCTTAAGACACTGCACTATTATTGACGGCTCATGTTGCACGAGCACTGATTGTATGCCACACACACCGTCAAAAATGGCCATGTCACGCACAACCCATTTATAGATATGATATTATTTGGTTAGGGACATTGAGACATTGATTCATATTTCTTTACGCATATGACATATAGCATACCTGTATACCCACATGCTTACACATATGCCTTGACATGCTTACATGCTAGTTACCTGTATACCTATAGGGTATTGTACCATTAGTGATAGGTACATACACACATAATGACATAGCTACATGTATACCTTGCATACATACTTCACTTATACCCGGAGGGTATATTACATCATTACTGATAGGTAGATACACATACCTTGCTATACCTTCATGTTTACACACAAATCTGGTTATAGCTACATGTTTATCTTTACCTGATGTTATTTAGAATTGAAGAAATTAGAAACCGCATATATTTATATTTAACTTGTTGCAGTTAAATAGCGGCTTTTCCTTTATATGCTTACATTACAGTTTTCTGTTGCATATATTATATTCATGGATTTTCGCATTAAGATATGGATTTTGTTAGTTATATGTATGCCCTAGAGGCCATTACTGTACATTGGATGTATATTGTAGTGGATGCTGGGACATATATAGGTATGACTTTCTTGCTCGACATGATAGTATGCTATCTTGTTGCTCTTTATCTTAACATGTATACTTTCAGTCTCTCTGTTACATGTTGATAAAGCCCTTCGGATGTGTACTCGACTTCCAGGACTATGATGTAGATCATACTATTGGGGACTGGGTAGTCCATGAGTACATCCTTCAATGTTCCTAGTTGTGAGAATATCGAGACGGGGCATCGATATTCCAGAGTAGACTAGCGTATATCTTCTCGACCCATGTGATGGGCGATGGATGATCCCATATCCATTGGTGTTTGACATCAGAGATGGTATGCAGGTGCTCAGTGATGACTGGGTACACTGAACGGACTCGCCGAGAACTCCCAGATGGTATTATACCTCACGTCAGATGGCAGTTCTCTGGTGACACTGGTACAGCTTAGTCTGTTGACCCGAGATCATCATAGAGTCTTGTGTGTCTCCCACTGTGCTTTGATTTCCACCCTACCACGGCTCTACTGAGTCGTGCAAAAGGGTGGTTTTTGGGTACAGTCCCGATTCACATGGAGGCAATGAGCGATAGGAGGGGATTCGTCTCTCCCGGTATTGTGGGTTGATGTTGCGTTATGCTCGACTGGCCATAACTGGAAATCCCTGGCCAGGGTTGCTATGAATTGCTGGTAAGAGTTATCAGTAGTTTCACTCTTGTTATGGACCTTACATCGGCATGACTTATCGAGCTACTGGGTTCTGACGTTTACCACCCCTAGGCGAGATATGCGACATATCAGACGATCAGACCGGACTGTACGGTAAGTGTTGCTGGTTGGATTCACAGGAGTGTGAGCGGGCTTGCTCGTTGATCTTCTGATCGCTCAATACCCGGGTGGCCGTTACGTTTAGCAGACTGCTTGCGGCTTGTGGGTGTTTGATATGATCATCACCTGCTGCCGGCGTATTGACGAGTCTTTAGAGTCCTACACAGAGGTTTCCTGGCTCAAGCGAAACGAAATAGGAGCGCATATGAGATTTGTGCGGGGCCGAGAATAATACCAGTATGTGATACTGTATTCTATTCTCGCGATTTGTATCATTGGACGGTTATATAAGATATAGCCGGGTTACCGAATCAAGTGTTGATTCGATACATTGATACACTTGATATTAGTCGGTTATATGCAGTATGACCGGATCATTAAATCAAGTGTTGATTTAATAATTTAATGTATAATTATATATTTGATATATTACTTTACATCAACTAGTATTGGTTCACTTAAGATTATTTTCTCACTTGATTGTGCACATTGTATATATGATATATGTTTGTGCACTAGTTTGTATCATGTTTGATGATACGTGCAAACTTGGGTGTGTGTTTACTTTAAACCATGTTTAGGTTAATGGTTAGGGTTTTAACTTATTTATTTATTTTATTCATTTATTTTTGGCAAGAATAAAATGGTGGCTAACTTTGTTTTACTCTTGAAGCTTCATGAAGCTTTGAAAGTCTTTACCATTTTGTTTCTTTCCTTAACCTAACCATTAAACCTAAAGCCTAGTTTATTCTCTACATGTGTTAACCTCACCCATGGTTGCATTATGATAAGAATCACTTGAATTTTCTTTTTATAATATAATTCTTATCATATTCTTTCTTCTTCTTCTTCTTCTTCTTCTTCAAGAAGAAGAAACCTTACTACCTCCAATGGTGCCATGAGAAAAAGAGTGAGAAATCCAAATCCAAAGTGAACCCACTTCATATTTCTTCATCCTCTACCACTTGCCATGTAGTAGAGTGTGTTATCTTCACAAGTTCTATGACCAAGTGAAGATGGACCTTGATCTTGAGTTGCCTCGACGTAGATCATCTTCGGCATCGAAGTCGACGAGCTAGCCCGATCATTTCTCCGGCGAAACCATCGCCAGAGTCCGGGATCCGATGATCGCAGCGGAGGGATGTCATCACGGAGCTAAAGAAGTGGAGGACCGGATCTACAAAGGTTGTATTTCTATTCACTTAGTAGCAAAGTAGTTTTCTTGCTTGTTTGTTTCGCTTTACCTCTAGTTACGATCTAGTTTATGGTTCTTTGGCACATGGAAATTTTTGAATTGGACATGTTTGATCAGTTGTAGAACCTCATAGGCGTGCCTAGGAACCCAACAGTGGTATCAGAGCCTAGCTAGAGCTTTAGGCGAAGTGTAGACGATGTTAGAAGTCCGATCGAACCCGAAACCCTAATCCAAAACCATTCTCTGTACATTTTTTGAAATCGTGGATTTTTATGAATTAAAAATATGCAGAAAAATCAGCAGGGTTTTCTAAGAAATACTGTGCAGCACGTGCGCCTGAGTCCACTAAAGCGTCGCGGAAACGCGGCACGAGCATGGCTCGTGCGGCGGTTCCGCGGCCATACAGTACCATTATTTTGTGAATTTTGCACAGTAATTTCTTTCTTTAGTTGCTGAGTTTTCTGGGAATTTTTAAATTATACTCAAGAGTTGAGTTTTCTAGGTTGTATTGGGAGTTCGTAGATTCGATCGGATTGTCTAATTTTGTCTATGTGTTTTTCCGGGTAATTTTAGAATATGTTAAAAAGTTCGACCGGATATAAATACCCACTTTTTCCCCTGCCGGGAAATTTCCAATTGTTGGATTTTTCCGTAGTTTAATAACGTTCTAAGTAGTGCAAGTAACTCGATGGACCCTCTAGAAGACAACAAACCTTAACTCGATTATGTGACCGTCTTGAACTGCCCTTTGAACCTTAGGGTTTGGGGCAGTACGGCGTGCCACATGTGAGGCGTTGGCTTGACCCTTCTACGGCTGGACCGTTGGTACTGCGGCATGAAGTGAATGTTTTTAAAACTTATTTCATGTGTTGAGCTGTTTCGGGAAAACTTGGGAGTTTGACTGTTCGATCGAAAAGTTTAACATTTTCCATTTATCTGGAATGTGATACAATATTTGGAATTCACAAGTAGTTATGAGATAACCGATTTGGATGTTATAAATCTAGCACTTTAGTCTTACTTGATCGGTTGCCACGGGATTTTGATGTGATCAAAAGTCTGTCGCAATCACGTAGCGTACGCGGATACTCGCCGGATAAACTTAATAGACAGCTACACCCCTTAGCCCCGACCAAGTGACTGTAGGAGAACCCCGTCGCCGAAAGCATCCGTTCGGGTGCTCGCTGCAGCGGTGTTCCGCCTTAGTGCACTTCGTCGACGGTATCGAGAGTGCGGCCGCCTACTAAAGTTTGCGACGAGCATTCGATCAAAATGCCGGGAATCTTGTTGAATTGCCCGACTTAATATTGAAAAGGGTTTTCGATAAATGAGACTAAAATGCGGGGTTTATAATTGTTAGGCATGCGATGTCTAAGGAATTCATTTGGTTAGGCATGCGATGTCTAAGTAGGTTGCGGATTCCAACTGTTGTAGTTTTACACTTTCTTTTCTGCGACCGTAAGTGTAATATGTGATATCGCCGGTTTCGTTGCTATATGTCAACGACAATTGGGATGCGCATATTTACTTACGTTGATGACATGTGATGTTATGTATTGCTGGATATATTATATTTGATCGTCGTGTTTGAATAGCCGGGGGTTTTTATGTGAGACGAGTGTTTTTCATTTTCATTCATGTAAAAACTTGTATGTAATATTCTTTTATTGGGGCACTTCCAGGTTGCGGATGATGTCACCATTTGTATATTATTTACTTTTCCGCATTAGGATAGACCCAAGGAGGGGAGCACAAGTAACCGGGTTCTAGGGTCCAGTGGAAGACCATCTCGAGGAGTCGAGTCCGGGTCTCCTAACACTAGAATTGGTAGGGTTGCTTGCCGCTCTCGTAGGGGTCTAGGGGTGTGGGATTGGCTATTCATCGCGACCGTGGAATCCGTGTTTTATACTGGCTCGTATTAAAAACACGGACGTCCTAGTATATCCAATATTTCATATGATATTTTCTGCTGCGTTATCTGTGATGTGATCATGTGATATGTTCAGATAGATATTGTATATAGTATATATGATATATTATATAGACGTTGCTTATGTTTTACACCCGCGCTAGCCCTGCCTCGCTCTGGCGTTAGTTACCTAACCTAATGGTGCAGACGGGACAACGAGGCGAATGCGGATGGCATAAGCGTACGTTATATTTATCTGTGATGTTTAGGTGGACTTAAATGATGGGACATTCATTAATGTGATTAATGAAAGAAAATAAACCTAAAAGATCTTGTGGAATCGAATTTCAAAAATAAATCAGGTAGCTACAGTTCTTGCTTTGCATTGCGGTGTTCCTTGTAGAACATCCTGCACCCTATTCGATAAGGAAAGGACCGAGATCCCTTCGCCGGGAGTGACTCCTTTAGCAATAACCGGCAGATGCTACAACCCTCGGTTTGTCTTTTGATTGCTTCTATAGTTTTTGCTTTGCACAGCGGTATATATGATATATCCTGCACCTTATTCGATGAGGAAAGGGCCGACGATCCCTTCATCGAGAGTGACCCCTTTAGCAAAACTAGAAAAGCCTAAAAAACATTCCATTTAAAAAACCATTTGATTCCGCAACGAGATCAAGTTCGAAGCGTTAAAGGTTTTATTAAAAACCATTCGCAACCCTCCGTCATTTTAGGAAGTAGAGTACTTAGTATTCGTGCTGTGTTTGTTGACCATAGTCAAGGCACAGTGTACGGTAGCTAAGTGATGTCTTCCTACACCGCATATGATGCGATTAGTTAGGACAGTCGCGTGACTTTGTTGACCTTAGTTAAGGGTCATGTGGGTGGGTCTAATTAATCACGAAATGACGGGTAGAACTTGACTAGTACTTATGATTTGTTGACCATAGTTAAAGTCAGAAGTGCTAGGGGTAAAAACCTTTATCGGGAGTTTCAAGTGTTGAAATTTGCAATGAGATTGCATACCTTTTATATGATAGTTGGATCCCGATACCCACTACGAGTAATTGTTACTCCTGGGAGAGTTTTGCACTTTGCAATTAGCCGATCAAGTAGGTGTCTAGAAAGGTGTCAACGGGGTTACGCCTCTGGGAAAACGAGGTTTACTTTAATTAGATCCGTGCGAAAGCACGGGGAACCTCCCTCAAAGTACCGACACTGGCCTGGCTGAAAGATTGGCGAACTTGTAGAGTGTAATTAATCCCGACAATCCTTCCTTTTAGGTTTTGAAGGAAGATTTGATAAAAACAGTGGGAGCCATCCTGATTAGATAAAATAAATAACCAATCTAATCTTGCAAGAGCGCATGCAGAGTGTTTTCTTCTCTCTCTCTCCAGGTAGCGACCATATCACGCCTTAATCAAGATAATAATATGGATGTATTGACCGAACCCGCTTGTTATACTGAGCTGGGGAACGTTGGTCCCGCTCCAACTTATAATTGTTATAAGACAGAGCAGGAAATAGGGGAATACCAGAATTCCTATGCCGCCCAAACGAAGAAAGTGCATATGATGCATCTCCTTCGGGTGTGTTCATTATAAAGAACTGCTTCTCAGTGTCCTCTACGTCCTAGGTATTAGATACCGGATCAGGATCCCGCAAATGTAATCCGTTACATAGGGCTACAGAAAGGTAGAGAACTGAGTACGGGTGATAAGTTTCATGAGACAGAAAACGGGGCAAGTGTTGCAGCCAAGTCTGTTGGTCACTGTCACCCTGTATTGCCAATACATTGATTCTGAACAAATGCTATTAGATACCGAACCTGATATACAAAATCATATCAGTCTCTTTATTAGTAAAGAAAGGATATAATTTTGTATTGTTGGATATTGTTTTACACATTTCCTATATCAAAAGTTGATCGGTTCAGGCACGTTATCTAAAAGCATTGACGTTCTAAATCAAACTACAGTTCCTAATATACGGAACACACCAAGAGGAAGAGTTCAGATATGAACGATTCCTTCTTAAGGTATTGTAGACTAGGTCATATCAATGCGACCCGACTAGCTTAAGTTGCATTCTAGATGCATATTTAAATCAGTTTGAATTTACATCTTGTGAAACTTGCCAGTCATGTCATAAAGATTAGATGACCATAGCTCTGTTTATTGGAAACAGAGAAAGATTTAGTGAACTCTTGGGACTGATACATAGTGATGTATGCATGGTCCCCTGTCTACACATGCCAGGACCGGTTCTTTGTACTTCATTACATTCTCTGATGATCTCTCAAGGCTCAGTCATATGTTCCTGTTGAAACATAGGTCCGAAACTTTTGAGATATTCACAGAATATAAGTTAGAAGTGGAGAACCAAAAACCGGGTATAAGTATTATGTCCTATGATAAGATCAGGGAGGAGAATACTTGTGCATGGAATTCTTGGACTATTTTAAAGGAGAATGAGATTCTCTCTCGGTGTTACTCCTCTGAATACACCACAGCACAACGGTGTATCGGGGCGGAGCAATCGCACCATATTAGATATGGTGTGCTCTATGATGAGTACTACTGAGTTACCTATTTCCTTTTGGGGTTGTGCACTTGAGAAGCTGTGCCTACCACTCCATATAAGATATGGTATGGGAAGAACCTATCTCTTAAGTAAGTTAAGATTTGGGGTTGTCCGGCCTATTTCAAAAGCAAAATCCGGACAAGATCGAGGCAAGGTCGGTTCTGTAGAACTGGAAAAGTTCCAGCTATACAAACTACAGCTAATGATTTGACAGAACCAAAGGATTCAATAGTCCCCGACGAACCTCAGCCACCGCCGATCTGGTAAGGGTTCCTCATCCGCCTGAGAGACACTTCGGTTTCTCGATGACAGTGGGAGCGAGGATTGCATCATGAGATGATGACCCAACTAGTTTCAAGCAGGCCATCAAGAGTAGGGACTCTGTAAGAATGGCTGGATGCTTAGCGATCTGAGATGGAATCCATGTACACCAACAAAGTATGGACTTTAGATGCTATATCTGAAGGGTTAAATCCCCATCAAAAGCAAGTATATCTTGAGAAGATTACTTGGTGTAGATGGAAAAGTTGAGACTTTCAAAGCTAGACTTCTTAAAAGGTTTTCGTCATCGACCAGGCGTGGATAATGATGAAACCTTTTCTAGTGGCTGTGCTTAAGTCCATCCGGATCCTACTTGCCACGGCTACATACCATGACTACGATATCTGGCGGTTGGGTGTCATGACTGCTTTTCTAAATATTGATTTAGAAGAGAACGTCTATAATTACACAGCCAGAGGGCTTCGTAAACAGTGGGAGCAGCGGAAACGTGTGTAAGTTGCTTTACAGATTAAAGCAGGCATCGCGGAGTTGGAACGTCTGTTTTGATGTGGTAGTCAAAGTGTTTGACTTCATCAAAATGGTAGACGAACCTTGTATATACAAAAAGGTAGTAGAGAGTAAGGTGGTGATCCTCGTAGAGTACGTGGACAACATACTCTTGATAGGGAAGGAGTTTCCTATACTACACACGGTCAATCTCCTCTTATCACATGGATTCTCTATATAGGATCAAAGTGATACCTCCTAAATCCTGGGTTTTGGATCTATGAGATAGATCTAAATGGATGTTGGGATTCTCACTAGTTGTAGTGAGATGGTATCAGTTGATCCTGGGGAGAATCACTAGAAAGGTTCCAGGGTGATAAGGACGACTGAATGTCAGTCGCAGGCATTGTCTTTTACCCTCAGTGGAGGGACGGTATGTTGGAAGAGTTCCAAGCTAGATACCGTGGCAGACTAGACGATAAAGGCTGGTAATATCGCTATTAAAGATACAACCAAAGAGGCAGTTTGGGTGTATATTTGTTCATGAGATGAACTAGGTTCCTACCATTGTGTGACAATGGAAGTGTGGTTTTGGCCCAGGAACCCTGGTCCCATCAGTGACCCAGACATATTCTGAGGCAGCATCACCTCATCATGGAGATAGTTGATCTCCAGGGTGATCGAGGTTAGGAGAGTAGACTCAGAGGATAACACGGCGGATCCACTCACAAAGGCCTTTTCCCAGAGAGAGACTTATATGGGATGGTTGAGTATTAGATACTACAACCACTGCTACAAATGGCCCTAGTGAAAGTGGGAGATTGTTAGTTATATGTATGCCCTAGAGGCCATTACTGTACATTGGATGTATATTGTAGTGGATGCTGGGACATATATAGGTAAGACTTTCTTGCTCGACAAGATAGTATGCTATCTGGTTGCTCTTTATCTTAACATGTATACTTTCAGTCTCTCTGTTACATGTTGATAAAGCCCTTAGGATGTGTACTCGACTTCCAGGACTATGATGTAGATCATACTAGTGGGGCCTGGGTAGTCCATGAGTACATCCTTTAATGTTCCTAGTTGTGAGAATATTGAGACGGGGCATCAATATTCCAGAGTAGACTAGCGTATATCTTCTCGACCCATGTGATGGGCGATTGATGATCCCATATCCATTGGTGTTTGACATCAGAGATGGTATGCGGGTGCTCAGTGATGACTGGGTACACTGAACGGACTCGCCGAGAACTCCCAGATGGTATTATACCTCACATCAGATGGCAGTTCTCTGGTGACACTGGTACAGCTTAGTCTGTTGACCCGAGATCGTCATAGAGTCTTGTGTGTCTCCCACTGTGCTTTGATTTCCACCCTACCAAGGCTCTACTGAGTCATGCAAACGGGTGGTTTTTGGGTACAGTCTCGATTCACATGGAGGCAATGAGCGATAGGAGGGGTTTCGTCTCTCCCGGTATTGGGGGTTGATGTTGCGCTATGCTCGACTGGCCATAACTGGAAATCCCTGGCCTTGGTTGCTGTGAATTGCTGGTAAGAGTTATCAGTAGTTTCACGCTTGTTATGGACCTTACATCGGCATGACTTATCGAGCTCCTGGGGTCTGACGTTTACCACCCCTAGGCGAGATATGCGACATATCAAACGATCAGACCGGACTGTGCGGTAAGTGTTGCTGGTTGGATTCACAGGAGTGTGAGCGGGCTTGCTCATTGATCTTCTGATCGCTCAATACCTGGGTGGCCATTACGTTTAGCAGACCGCTTGCGGCTTGTGGGTGTTTGATATGATCATCACCTGCTGCCGGCGTATTGACGAGTCTTTATAGTCCTACACAGAGGTTTCCTGGCTCAAGCGAAACGAAATAGGAGCGCATATGAGATATGTGCGGGACCGAGAATAATACCAGTATGTCATACTTTATTCTATTCTCGCGATTTGTATCATTGGACGGTTATATAAGATATAGCCGGGTTACCGTATCAAGTGTTGATTCGATACATTGATACACTTGATATTAGTCGGTTATATGCAGTATGACCGGATCATTAAATCAAGTGTTGATTTAATGATTTAATGTATAATTATATATTTGATATATTACTTTACATCAACTAGTATTGGTTCACTTAAGATTATTTTCTCACTTGATTGTGCACATTGTATATATGATATATGTTTGTGTACTAGTTTGTATCATGTTTGATGATACATGCAAACTTGGGTGTGTGTTTACTTTAAACCATGTTTAGGTTAATGGTTAGGGTTTTAACTTAATTATTTATTTTATTCATTTATTTTTGGCAAGAATAAAATGGTGGCTAACTTTGTTTTACTCTTGAAGCTTCATGAAGCTTTGAAAGTCTTTACCATTTTGTTTCTTTCCTTAACCTAACCATTAAACCTAAACCCTAGTTTATTCTCTACATGTGTTAAACTCACCCATGGTTGCATTATGATAAGAATCACTTGGATTTTCTTTTTATAATATAATTCTTATCATATTCTTTCTTCTTCTTCTTTTTCAAGAAGAAGAAACCTTGCTACCTCCAATGGTGCCATGAGAAAAAGTGTGAGAAATACAAATCCAAAGTGAACCCACTTCCTATTTCTTCATCCTCTACCACTTGCCATGTAGTAGAGTGTGTTATCTTCGCAAGTTATATGACCAAGTGAAGATAGAGCTTGATCTTGAGTTGCCTCGACGTAGATCATTTTCGGCATCGAAGTCGACGACCTAGCCCGATCATTTCTCCGACGAAACCATCGCCAGAGTCCGGGATCCGATGATCGCAGCGGAGGGACGTCATCACGGAGCTAAAGAAGTGGAGGACCGGATCTACAAAGGTTGTATTTCCATTCACTTAGTAGCAAAGTAGTTTGCTAGCTTGTTTGTTTCGCCTTACCTCTAGTTACGATCTAGTTTAGGGTTCTTTGGCACATGGAAAATTTTGAATTGGACATGTTTGATCAGTTGTAGAACCTCATAGGCGTGCCTAGGAACCCTACAGATTTTTCATGATGTTTACTGGATTTGGGGACCGTGGGAGTTCATGAAATTATGCATTATTTGAAAAACCCGGTTTCCCTTGATATGATATTTCAGCAGCCACCATGAGATTTATCGGTTCGGATATATATATACACCACGCGAGGAACGGAGGGGTCCGTGTGCGGGTACATGGTGAGGCCCGGAGGTACCCCGGGGCAAGAATCTCAGTGAGGAGATGAGTTAGTGGGGGAACCATACTTTCCGGTAACATTACCAATGACTCAGCGGTTATCATGTGGATACCGACGGGAGTCATGTACGTATAGATACGTCGAGAGACGAGGGTCAGAGCTAGGCACTCGAGCTTTCGGAATAGCGTATGATACGTACATATCAGGGTGCCAGTCGTGGTGACAGCACCTGATAGACCTGCATTTCTGTGTCGATGCTTGACACATTGGTTTCATGATATTTCTTTTTACTCCTTTGTATATATAACAGAGGTTTAGGCCGCTGTTATATATGCCCTTACACCAATATTAGTGGAATGGGACGCTAATATATGTGTATTGACATTAAATTATATACATCATCATATTTATTCATGCAAATATATTTAGGATGTTAGATTTTTACTTGATAATTTGATTTGGGATATAGGGGATTCATTTGATATTGGATACATGATATTTATGAGATTGCTGATTTGTACATTCAGGATATATGAGATTTATTCGATATTGTACATTCAGGATTTGTGAGACTTGTATGATATGAGAGCCAATTTAGGGGCTGATTTGAGGAATTGGGATTTGGATTTTTCTTGATGGATTGTGATCCTACAACGATGTCAGGATTCCGTGGAAATGACATATTTCATTCTATACTCCACATTTATTGTTTATGCACTGCTTCATGTATTAGTAGTACCTGTTAGAGTACCTTTCATGACTGTTGCATTTACATACCTTTATTTATATGCATTGCTTCATATATTAGTTGTACCTGCTAGTGTACCTTTCATGATTATTGCATTTATATGACTTTTTATTGCTATTAATTGCACATGTTAAATTCACGCTTTACGTGCATACTTGCGATTACCTGCATATGTTATTTACTATTCACGAGTTGGCAACTCACCCCCGTTGTGCCACAGGTGTTACAGAGTGTTCCCCAGAGTAGTCGAGGCTGGCTATTCATCTATCATCTTTTGCTACAGATACCGCATCGGCTCACAGTGTGCTGTTTTGTTCAAGTGGGTTTTGGTGGTTATCTGTATTTGTATTGTATATTCGTTGTATCTTGTACTCTCCATCTACTATTTTCATATTGACTTAGAGACTTGGTGAGGACGATGTTGTATATTATGTTGTGACTTGTTGTCTTTTAAACAGTTTCCTTTCTACCGTCTTCTATTTCTTCGCTACGGCGTCGTATATTTGTTGTGGTGGTTGTTTTCCGCCTTTGGGCGTGGATTTGCTCCCTCTGGGGATGCTTTACTTTATATTTATGTTGTAACCATTGTTGGGGTTGGTTTTTATAAAGGAGGTGCTGCCGAAATTTTCAAGAAAGAAAATTGGACTTAAAGAATTTATACTTGAGATTTTTTTAAAGGTTTAAAAAATGTTTCTTCTCTTTTCTTGTCTTTTAATGGTTTAGATTTCTGGGTTTTGGCATTCATTTACTGCGTTACGCCTGTAGACGTTGCGTAGTATTAGGGCCGTCATGTGCCAATTTCGGGTCATGACAAAGTTGGTATCAGAGCGCTAGGTTTTACCTTTCGGAGTGTAGGATGACCTTGGTAAGATGGAGTAGGTAGCTTAAGCAGAGTAACATAGTGTGTGTATGTCTGCAGCATACTCACGATGCAGTGCTCCGCCTAAAGTGACCTAAGTACAATTTCTTGAAATTCCTTCCTTGATGATTCATATCATTGTGATTCGATTTCCGTGTTCATATCGAATCCTATCCCTATTTATAGCTTTTGCCGCCGATGACTATAGGGATTCAGAGAGGTGCAGCGATGGCCGAGGTCAGAATTGACTCGGGTAGGATGAGGACTGACCAGGATGGCACGCTCGTTGCTCAGGTGCAGACGGATCCGCCTTCGACAGATAGTATCGCTAGGCTTGTGGCAAAGATGCAGGACTTACGCCAGAAGATGAGATCATTAGTTGATGTCGTTCGAGCGCAGCGACATGAGGTTGTCACCCCTGTTACACAGTTGTTCCTTAGGATCAGCATGCAGCAGTCCGTCACCTACTTAGCACCAATGGATGCAGCCCCAGTTGACGAGGCACGTATTCCAGAGACTCTGAGAGTTCCGGAACAGTGGAGGACTCGTACCGGTGTACCAGCCCAGAGACAGGGGCTTAGTCGTCGAGACAGATTTCGTGGCCGCCGTGGGAGTAGCAGAGGCTTTGGACGAGGACAGTCATTCAGCTCTTATCCCCAGGAGGGTCAGCAGCCATCGTATGGATGTTTTCGATGCGGAAGCCTTCAGCACTTCGTCAGGGATTGTTCTTTAGCACTGCGTCAGGATCGTATTCAGAGAGGTCGTGGACGTGGAAGGTTTGCTCAGAGGGGACAGTCTAGCAGAGGATGATTTCAGTCAGTTGCGGGTAGAGGGCAGACACAGAAGTTTGCTTCTACTCATCGGGACGCGCGAGCGTCCAATGCAGAGTTTTCAGGTATCCTTAATTCGTATGTTCTTTTGATGTATTGGTTTGTTTTTCACACTTTGTGCCGTGGTTGGGACGAGGATCGTGTTAGCTAGATCAGTCGTTTGTTGTGTTAACTTCTGTCAGCGATTCTTTTGTTGCGCAACACGTAATTCAGTCATATGCCAATTGGTTAGGAGATTTGTCCGTCACTTTGATCCTTCTAGAGATGTTGGATTTGACGTTCTCCTGGGCACGAACTGGTTAGTTACGTGCTAGGCGTCTGTGGACTACCATGAGAAAACAGCTAGGTTTTGTTTTCCTGGCGAGTCAATTCTTGTTGTGCAGGTGGATAGTTGTGCCGCCTCTCACAGATTGAATTTAGCCTTTTTCACTATTCGGCTTTTGAGGAGATGTCGTGGATTCTTGGCGTTCATTCATGATACAGTAGCCACAGAGGGTTGTTGGACCGGTTTTCTTTCGGGCAAGAGTTTTCCGACGATTTTCCAGAGGAGCTGACGAAGCTTAGGAAGCTTAAGAATCAGCTGTAGAGTTGTTTGTTGGGGAGTTTTGTCCGTCTGAGCGTTTCACTTTTGGAAGCTCCTATTTCTGTTTGTCAAGGAGAAAGACGGCAGTTTGAGGTTGTGTATTGATGGATCGTAAATTGAACCGGCTTACGGGGCGGATAGGTATCCTTTATCTCGCATTGACGATTTCTTCGATCAGCTCCTGTGTGTGAGACATTTTCTAAGTTTGTTTGGGATCAGGTCATCATTGTTGCGGGTTCGGAGTGATGACATTCCGAAGACTGCCTTGTGCGTGCTACGGGCTTTGTGTGTTTTGGTGGTGTCATTGGATTCACCAATGCCCTAGCAGCATTCGTAGATATGATGAACCAGATTTCTTCAGGTCGTTCCTCGACCAGTTATTGTTGTGTTATTGACGACATTCTGGTCTATTCAATGTGTCGTGAGGGACAAGAGTAGCACTTGAGGATTTGTTTTGCAGACATTGGGAGAGCCCCAGCTGTTGCTAGATTCTCGGAGTGTTCCTTCAGGCTTGTTTGTGTTGACTCCTAGGTCTTGTAGTTACGGGAGACGGTTTTCGTATGGTCCCGAGGAAGATCGAGGCCGTGCAGCTTTGGCCCAGGCTTGTATACAGACGGAGGTCCGCAGATTTTTGGGCTTAGCAGGTTTTTACCGCCGTTTCGTGCAGGATTACCTGTGTATCCCTGCACAGTTGACTGGACTGACCGGAAAGGAGGTTCTTTTTCCTTGGACTGAGGCATGTGTGCGGAGTTTTCGGCAGTTGGAGATTCGGTTGACAACTGCACCAGTTCTTTCTTTGCTTTCTGGTTCGGGCGACTTTGTTGTTTAACTGTGATGTTTCGTGAGTGGGGCTCGATTGTGTACTGAGGTGACACTATAGAGTTCTCGCTTTTGCTTCCCGCCAGTGGGAGGAAGTACGAGCAGGATATCCCACTCATGATCTGGAGATGGCCGCGGTGGTCGTGCGTCGAAGATTGGAGACACTACTTGTTCGGAGAGTCGTGTCAGATTTTCATGGACCACCAGCGCTTAATGTACATCTTCCTGCAAAGGGTTTTGATTGTTGAGACAGCGCCGTTGGATGAATCTTATGTAGGATTGTGTTTGTGATATCCTCGTTACCCGTGGCAAGGCGATTATGGTAGCTGATGCTGGAGTCGTAGGCCCGGGGTTAGCTTGTTCCAGCTGTGCGCAGTGTTGAAATAGTTTTCTGCAGATTTACAGTTCTAGTGCGATCGTTGAGTACAGCTTATGTTCGCCTCTACTGAGGGGATAGCTTGCTCATGTCCGCGCCCGACCACTTTTCTTTAATCGCTTTCGCGAGGCACTGCCCGCCGATGCTCGTTCGTCAAAGATTCTTGAGCATACTTGGCTGGGTAATGATTCAGAGTCCTTGATTTGTAACAAGGGTGTGGTAAGTTTAGGGACACGTTTGTGTACCTTATACTATTGGGTAGCGACGTGAAATCCTAGAGCAGGCACATATGTCAACTCTCTGTACTCATTCAAGTTCCACCAGCATTTGACGTGACTTGTGAGATAGTTACGGGTGGGCAGGGATGTAAAGAGAAGTTTCTGATTTCGTTTCGAGGTGTCTGTCATGTTGTGTGTTAAGGTTGAGCATCTGAGACCGGCTGGAGAGTTGCAACCTTTAACCGTTCCGGAGTGGGAATGGGAGCAGGTCTCCATGAATATTCGTTGTGGCGTCTACCCAGGTTTAGTCAGGGCGTGACTCCATTCGGATGCTTGTTGTCCGGTTTTACTCGGTTTGCTTAGTTGTTCTTTGTTAAGTTGTGCGTTGCACGAAGTTCCTTCGAGGGTCGTGTCCAATGAAGGCACCCTGTTCGCTTGCCTTCTTGGGCAGAAGCTTCAGGAAGCCTTGGGTATTGGTTAAGCTTTAGCTCCATCTTTCCATCCGCAGGATGATGGGTTTGTGAGAGCGGGCTATACCAGACTCTGGAGGATATGTTTGTGCGTTCGTGTTGTTGTTGTCGGCAGTTGGGGATCGTCACTCGCCATTGTCAGGATTCTCCTTCGATAGTTGTTATCAGGAGACACTCCAATTGGCAACCTTTAGGTTTAGGGGTTAGGTCGTGTCGATCACCAATCTATTTTTCTGACTCCGCGTTGTTGGATTTTTGGACCCCAGCTAGTCTAGAGACTTCGGAAATGATCCAGTTGTTCAGGTCAGGATGATGACAGTCCTGTGCGGACAGAGATCTTATGCCGACCAGGGTGGTCGCAGGCCTGAGTTTGCAGTGGGAGATCATGTATTCCTATGGATTTTTCGATAAATGACGTATGGAGTTTTGGGAATCTTATCCCAGGATTGTAGGTCCTTTTGAGATCCTTTAAGCGAGTTAGTTCGTTGTCTTTAATTTGGCACTTCCGCCCAGATTATTGAGTTTTCACCCCGCATTCTTTGTGTTGATACTTTGCAATTACCTTCATGATTTTTTCACATGATTCAGCATTAGACCATTTGCTTTGACGCGATCTTTTCGCTGACCGGCAGCCATTGGTGTTAATGGCCTGGCAGGTGGAGAAAGTTCGGTCAAGGGTCTTGCTATCTGTGGAGAGTTTTCTTGGACGTAGCCGTATAGTGAGATGATCACTCGGGAGGCTGCGAGCGAGAATTGGGAGTTTTGTACTATTCTTTATGAAGGTACGCTTTGTGAAAATTTTAATTCGTGGACCGGATTTCTTTAAGGGGGGAATATTGTAACATTTCAGAAATCGTTTTGCGAATTTTTCAGTTTTAGGGCAAAATAGTCGGTATTTTCCGTTTTAACCCGATTTCGATCAAACTTCCGTAGAAACTTACCGGCACTTTTTTTAGCTAAAATAAAGCTTGTGCGCGAACTTTAGGGGTATTTGGGAGGTTTTGGTTCAGATAGAATTTTTCCCAAATAAAATATTATTTTAAGCGGTATTTTGTGCACGTAAATCGGGAAATTTCTTCTAAATGAAATTTTTTGGAAATCATCACTACAATTATTTTTAGAACCTTCTTTTTAAATATCTAGATATTTTTAGTGTAAAAGGTTTTTGAATTAAAAAAGAAAAGAAAATGAAAGAAAATGTGTCATTTTTGCATTTAATGAAGCAATTAATGAATTAAACTAGAACTTTCTTCTTCTTTTTTGCACAAAACACCCCCCACACCCTCATGGCCGGCCTCTCTCTCCCCCTTGCTGCCCTTGTTCTTCCTCACTCATTTTTCATCATTTCTTGCACAAATAAATCATGAAAAATCCAAATTAATTCATAGAAATTCAAATAAAATCCAAAACCTTCATTCTTCTTCACGAAAGTTGCTTGGAACTTCATTCTAGTGAGGATTTTGGAGGCTAAAGTTTGGTTTTATTCTTGATTCAAGTGGTGTTCTTGAAGGTATAAAACCCAAACCCTAATCTCTAATTGTTACTTAATACTTTATGCTAGCTTATAAGATGTTAGTTTAAGCTTTAAATTTCATGTTTCAAAATTCTTGAAATGGTTTTAGAAATTCAAGTTAAGGTTAAAGCTTAATTTAAGTGTTTAATATTTAATTGAAGTGTTAATTTGTGTTTATGAAAAGCTTAACCTAGTAGAAAATGCTAATTATTGTTAATGAATATTTTGTTTAATTAAGGATTTTTGCTTACTAGGTTTTTGCTAAAACTCATTTTGCAAGTGTTAAAAATATAGAAATGCTTTAGATAGTTTATTTAAGCTATTTTAAGGTGTTTGTAATCGCTAGATATGCGTTAGCTTGAAACTAGTGCGAAATGTTGCGGTAGGTTGTTTACTAGGTTTCGGGGTTTTTCCGACATGGGTTCGATTGGTCGTTGCGAGGTTATATCTATTTTATTCCTCGTAATTGTTTGTGTTGTATTGCGCGATCGGGACGATCGGAGTCTAGACTTGGTGTTTCGTAGTTTAGCGACCCTAGTTAGGGTTTTTGACCGATGTCTTGCGCGTTAGATGCGCTAAGTGCGCAGTGTAATTTTCTGGACGTTTTAGTTTCGTTGTCTTTTCATCGATATAGGATATTTAGCTTATGTGATGTGTTTGTGAAATTTTTGGTTCGTAGGCGGGGACTTCGGACGCTACGGCAAAGGGAAAACAGGTGGTAGGCTTCACTTAGCCAGGAGCGTTTGTGAGTAGATTTAACTTCTACAGGGGAATCGCCCGCATGGCGTTATGCGTCTGGGCTAGAAATGACTTGACTTGTCGCATATTCTATTTCATATTTAGAATTGCGCATTCACCCTACTGCTTAGTTATTGTTGTGCTTGGACTAGTATCCTTAAGACACTGCACTATTATTGACAGCTCATGTTGCACGAGCACTGATTGTATACCACACACACCATCAATAATTGCCATGTCACGCACAACCCACTTATAGATATGATATTGTTTGGTTAGGGACATTGAGACATTGATTCATATTTCTTTACGCATATGACATATAGCATACCTGTATACCCACATGCTTACACATATGCCTTGACATGCTTACATGCTAGTTACCTGTATACCTATAGGGTATTGTACCATTAGTGATAGGTACATACACACATAATGACATAGCTATATGTATACCTTGCATACATACTTCACTTATACCCGGAGGGTATATTACATCATTACTGATAGGTAGATACACATACCTTGCTATACCTTCATGTTTACACACATATCTGGTTATAGCTACATGTTTATCTTTACCTCATGTTATTTAGAATTGAAGAAATTTGGAACCGCATATATTTATATTTAACTTGTTGCAGTTAAATAGCGGCTTTTCCTTTATATGCTTACATTACAGTTTTCTGTTGCATATATTATATTCATGGATTTTCGCATTAAGATATTGATTTTTCATGATGTTTTCTGGATTTGGGGACCGTGGGAGTTCATGAAATTATGCATTATTTGAAAAAGCCGGTTTCCCTTGATATGATATTTCAGCAGCCACCATGAGATTTATCGGTTCGGATATATATATACCCTACACGAGGAACGGAGGGGTCCGTGTGCGGGTACATGGTGGGGCCCGGAGGTACCCCAGGGCAAGAATCCCAGTGAGGAGATGAGTTAGTGGGGGAACCATACTTTCCGGTGACATTACCAATGACTCAGCGGTTATCATGTGGATACCGACGGGAGTCATGTACGTATAGATACGTCGAGAGGCGAGGGTCAGAGCTAGGCACTCGAGCTTTCGGGATTGCGTATGATACGTACCTATCAGGGTGCCAGTCGTGGTGACAGCACCTGATAGACCTGCATTTCTGTGTCGATGCTTGACACATTGGTTTCATGATATTTCTTTTTACTCCTTTGTATATATAACAGAGGTTTAGGCCGCTGTTATATATGCCCTTACACCAATATTAGTGGAATGGGACGCTAATATATGTGTATTGACATTAAATTATATACATCATCATATTTATTCATGCAAATATATTTAGGATGTTAGATTTTTACTTGATAATTTGATTTGGGATATAGGGGATTCATTTGATATTGGATTCATGATATTTATGAGATTGCTGATTTGTACATTCAGGATATATGAGATTTATTCGATATTGTACATTCAGGATTTGTGAGACTTGTATGATATGAGAGCCAATTTAGGGGCTGATTTGAGGAATTGGGATTTGGATTTTTCTTGATGGATTGTGATCCTACCACGATGTCAGGATTCCGTGGAAATGACATATTTCATTCCATACTCCACATTTATTGTTTATGCACTGCTTCATGTATTAGTAGTACCTGTTAGAGTACCTTTCATAACTGTTGCATTTACATACCTTTATTTATATGCATTGCTTCATGTATTAGTTGTACCTGCTAGTGTACCTTTCATGATTATTGCATTCATATGACTTTTTATTGCTATTAATTACACATGTTAGATTCTCGCTGTACGTGCATACTTGCGATTACCTGCATATGTTATTTACTATTCACGAGTTGGCAACTCACCCCCGTTGTACCACAGGTGTTACAGAGTGTTCCCCAGAGTAGTCGAGGCTGGCTATTCATCTATCATCTTTTGCTACAGATACCGCATCGGCTCACAGTGTGCTGTTTTGTTCAGGTGGGTTTTGGTGGTTATCTGTATTTGTATTGTATATTCGTTGTATCTTGTACTCTCCATCTACTATTTTCATATTGACTTAGAGACTTGGTGAGGACGATGTTGTATATTATGTTGTGACTTGTTGTCTTTTAAACAGTTTCCTTTCTATCTTCTTCTATTACTTCGCTACGGCGTCATATATTTGTTTTGGTGGTTGTTTTCCGCCTTTGGACGTGGATTTGCTCCCGTTGGGGATTCTTTACTTTATATTTATGTTGTACCCATTGTTGGGGTTGGTTTTTATAAAGGAGGTGCTGCCGAAATTTTCAAGAAAGAAAATTGGACTTAAAGAATTTATACTTGAGATTTTTTTTAAAGGTTTAAACAATGTTTCTTATCTTTTCTTGTCTTTTAATGGTTTTGATTTCTGGGTTTTGGCTTTCTTTTACTGCGTTACGCCTGTAGACGTTGCGTAGTATTAGGGCCGTCACGTGCCATTTCGGGTCGTGACAAAAGGGCACCACATCTTCGAGTCTTTTTACGGGCTCCCGCCTCTGAACCGAGGCAACTTAGAAACGAAGTTTGCTAGCCGACGTGTCCAAGATTGCTGTAGTATATGTGTAGAACGCTTTGTCTCGAGGGTTAATCGAAGTTGCCTTTTGGAGTGGAGAAGGAGAAGTGAGCTTTGGAATTGAGCTAAGGAATTTTGTGCAAGAAAATGAGATCAAAATTCCCACATCAAAATGAAAGAGGGGCTGCCCCTAGTAGTGGCCGGCCATGCTTGATTGAGGAGGAAAAAAGGTTTTGCAAAAGCAAAAGAAAAATGGATGATAACAAGGAAAATAAGTCACACCAATATCTTTTCCCAATCCAATCACATTAATGCACAAAAAGGAGGCTAATCCCTTCTAGAAAAATCAAGAAAGCCCCATGTGCTGCTGGAGCCCTGGCAACCACAAAAAAACCCCTCACTTTATAAATCCCCACTTTGGAAAAAGACCCCCTCAAAGGAAAATTCAGCCAAAGAACAAAAGAAAAGGAATTTGGCCAAATCAAGAAAGCAAACTGGCAACTTCAAAAAAGCGATCCCGTAATAAATTACAGGATAACCCCGCGACTGTATATACATACCCGCATTTGTATTCCGACCGAATACCAATGCAATGAGGCAAAATCTACACAGTACAATACTAGGATCCGGCTTAAAACAAAACCCGCTAGTTTTATCCATCCGAACCATGACACGTGCACAAGTGCATGCGTATGTTCGAACCCTGCCATAAATCCATACGGCCTCTACAACGTTTCACCCAAAACTTGAGAAACTGTCTGTAGGGGACTTTAAAGACTCGTCAATACTTTGGCTGTGGATTTAACCACTAGCACGTCAGTGGTACTAGCCGTACGTAACGGGCTACCAGGTATTGACCAAAAGGGAGGTCGATGAGCGAACTCATCCTGACACCCTACTGAGCCTGTCAGTGACAATATCCGTACATTCCGGTCCGTTCGTCTATGAGCATCGCATGTCGGGCCTAGGGGGTTGGTAAAAGTCAGACCCCCAAAAGCGGTATAAGTCGTGTCGGAGTGTAGCCCAGAACACCCTGAGATGCTACTGGAATACCTACCAGTAAATCTCCTGCCTTGGCTAAGGACTTCGTGTAATGGTTCTCTTAGACACAGCGCGATCTCACCCCAATACCGGGAGAGACGAAACCCCTGCCGATCCGCTCACTGCCTCCATGTGGCTCGGGACTGTACCCAACTAAAACTTGTTTGCACGACTCCTTTGAGCCATGGTAGGGTAGTAATCAAAGCATAGTGGGAACTCACACGAGAAAAATGACGATGTCAGGTCGATGAACTAACCTGTACACATGTCACCAGGGAACTGCTATCTGATGTCAGGTATAATACCAACTAGTATGTTCTCGGCGAGTCCTGTCCGGTGTACTCATAACCCAATGAGCACCTGTATACATCTTAGGTGATCTAACTGACACCAATGGCTTGTGAGACCGGCCACCGCCCATCGTCGGGGTCTCGACTGTATACACTAGTCTACTAGTGGAGTATCGATACCCAGTCTCGAAACTCCCACGACTAGGGACACTTTAAGGATATGCTTATAGACCCCAGCTCCCACGTATATGATCGCCATCATACTGCTGGCCGTAAAGCAAGAATCCTAAGGGCTCTATCAACGTGTAATAGCTACCTGTAAGGTCACCTAAAACATGTACACGATGATAAAGACAAACCAGATAGCATACTATCATCTCGAGTAAAACCGTCCTACCGGTATAGGTCCTCCCTCAATCATTGCAATAACGTGCCTGTGATCCAATAATTGACTCTAAGGGCACTATATCCAACAATCTCCTACTTTCACTCAAGGCTAATTATTGCGATGTCGCATACTCACAGCCCGTGTGATACCGAACACCCAACTCCTCTACCAATCAGTTTCACAAATCCCGTTTGTGAAACTATTGCATTCAAGGAATAGCCTCAGTGAGTGGATCCGCCCTAATGTTTCTTTCTATGTCTCTCTTTATCTCAAGTTCGCGGAGAGAGCCATCTCCCGAAATGAGCAATACCAGTCTTAGAATATGTCTGGATATCTGATGGGACCTAGTTCATAAATGAACTCCAAATCCAAACTTCTTAGACTGTATCGTCAACTGAACTTAATTAGTATCCTGCGCCACACCTCCCTCAGTATCCACTTGGACCACCTGTCCAAAATACTGCCCCTCGTCAGAGGGAAAACTATAACTCTGACAGCCACTCTGTCATCCTTGTCACCTTGGAAGCCTCGAATGATAACCGTCTCCCGAAGGAGGTTGTTGTTATCATATCCCTAGAACATCCACTTATGTTCTAAAACTGCTTCCGAACGTTTCTCCAGGATAGGATTAATATCATAACTTATTGCATCTTGTGCAAAAACAACATCTGGTGTGGTACTTGACATCTCATGATTGACTCAATTGCCTAAGCAAGTGATGTGCCAATCATGCGCATCCTTTTCCCCTTTAGTCTGTAAGACACCTTTAGAGAGGGTGACTCCATCACCCGCAGGTACACTACCGTGCAAGGAGTCGTCCATTCTAAAACACCTTTAGAATGCTGTCTAAGTGCCCTGATTAGGAAACTACCCAAATCTAGATCTAAAACCATAGATCTAGTAACCAGAATGTCTGATATTATATCTATATCCTATGCGGAGAAACCACTGTGTGACAACCAAAGTATAACCGATCGTAGTATAGGAATTTCACTTCCTACTATGTGTATGTCATCCATATACCAGGATATCACACCCTACTACCTTCTTAACAGATCTATCCCCTATTCTGATGAAGTCAAACCTATGACTGTCACATCAGAAATAGACGATCTAACTCCGCTATATCCGCTTTAGTCCATAAATAGACATAAGCTACTTGTCCACTATGCTTCCGCTGCTCCCACTGACTACGACAACCCTCTGGCAGAGTCATATACACGTACACTTCTAAAGATAGTTTAGAACGACGCTATACTCATCCTCCTGCCGGGTCTCATAGCCTGGAACAACAGTAGTGTCAAGCCTGGGTAAACAAGAACCTCCTTGTCACCGTCTTTGAGCATACTGAAGTACCTCTCGAGTGCCTGAGGTTACCCACCATATCTGCGGAGTGGCTAATTGAGTGTCAAACCAGATTGAATCTTTAGGTCCTATTAAATTTTCAGTAATCGTTTGCGGTTATGGAATCACTTCCAGTTCTACCATACTCCCACTACTGTTTTCTGAAAAAAAATCCATTTTACTAAAACTGTGGCGAGTCAAGAACAATATCACTATTGATCTTCCAGATGGTAGAAAGTCAACCCTCGTCATAGCCCGGGTCAACCCACAAACAGTCATTACAGAAATGTGCCTTGAATTATCCAGAGTCTGGTTTTAAGCATAAGCCGGACAACTCCCCGTACCTTAACATTGTTAAGATATGAACTATTCTATATCCAATATAGAAACAGAGGCACTGATTTAATTGGAACCAGATTCAAATCATGCAGCTGTCTCCAGTGCATGTTAACTAAATGGAAAGAGGCCGATTAGTATTACTCAACTTAGGAGTGCTTCCAATTATGAGTAACCTGAAAAAGAAGCAATTTCTCTTAATCATTACTATCAACTGAATACCATACACAAGTATCTACATCTTCGATCAACTTGAAGAATCCTAATACTTGCAACACCTGGTTCTCTACTTTATTCTTATACCTATAACTTCTTAAAACTTAGACCTTGCATTTCTACGAAACACATGTCTAAGAACTAGAGAAGTCATAAGTAAACAGAATATAGTATGAGTACCAACCCCTCTATCCTCATGGACACTGGACAACATACAATACTCTGTATAAGTCCCCTGAGTCTAATAACTTATTCCCTGTGTGTCGTAGGTTGAAAACTGTACTTATGGTTAAGAAGAATTACACCGCTGTTTAATGCTCCTTACCTAACCATCCACTGATATAGGTAAATGTCATAGACATAATTTCAAAAAGTTATATCTCACATTATAAAAATAAACGTACAGATATATCAATTTGAAATTGGTGCATAACAACGGATATTCAAAACCAAATATTTGTCGTCCGTCAAACAACCCAGGCGATTTCCTCAAATATCACCAATTACAACGAATCCTTATATAATGAGGATGATCACCCAATTCCCAATAACTTACTCCCACTCATCATCTGTAAAACCATACAGATATGAGAATCAAACCTGGTAAATACATACCCTGGAGCAAGGGCTAATTGGGAAATCAGTTTTCTTTTAACAATACACAGTGAAACTGAAACATGTAAATGTTTCGGAGGGGTATCCGGGTATTCCTATTAATGCCTCTTCTATTATTAGATTCACAACTATAACCGTATATTTCTTTGCCATCTCTCCAAATCCCTTTATATGTCTTTAGTCATTACCTTCTATACACCCCTTTAGGTTAAATGGTTTTCTTCCTTCCCTACCATTCGGCACCAGCCTATGGTTTGGAAGAAGACTATCCAATAAGCGTAATAGGTGTACTGTCCTAATCCTAGGAGCACTCACAACCCGAGAGAAGGTAAAGATAAAAGACAACTGAATAAAACCTTATTCATATTTCTCCTGAACCAGAGTCCATCCCCGAACTGGAACAAGTTCCTTCGAGTTCGTATATAACCATATGATGGAGTATCCAAATAACTGTGGATCTTCATAGTGATACGGAGTGTCCTGAAGAAATACAAAGGTGAAATAGGAGTGGCGATGAAATACTTGGTTTGGTCGTGAATAGCAGTCGCAGTTTACTTTGCCCTCTTACTACTCTCTTTATTTGTCTTTACTTAATACCTTCTGTACACCTTTTAGGCTAAACTATTTTCTTCATTCCCTACCGTTCGGCACCTGCCTATGGTTTGGATGAAGACTATCCAATAAGCGTAATAGGTGTACTGTCCTAATCCTAGGAGTACTCACAACCTGAGAGAAGGTAAAAGGAAAAGACAACTGAATAGTCCAATTCATTTTCTCCAGAACAAGAAACCATCCTCGAATCTGGAACAAGTTCCTTCGAGTTCGTATATAACCAAACGATGGTTTTATCCAATGGAAGTGGACGTTCGTAGTAATACGTGCTGTTCTGGAGAAAAAAGATAAAAGTAGGAGTGGCAATGAGGTATGCAATTTTGACAATCCAAAAGCCAGTGTTTTAAGAAAGTTCGGTTAACTTGGTCACTGAGTCGTAGTCTAGGGTTGGGCCATGGTCGCTGCCAAAGAGAGAGAGAGAGAAAAGAAACACTCTGCGTGCACTCTAACCTAGATCAGAATGGTTATCACTTTATCTAATCAGGAAACCTCCCACTGTACCGTCAAATTCTCCTCCAAACCTGAAAGAAGAATTAGTCGGGATCACCCGAGGAGTAAACCAACTCATCAGTGGGAATCGGGATCCAACTATCATCGCATGATAACGTGATGGAATCCACTCACGTTATCACACTCTAGAAGGTATGCGCATATCTGGCAAGTTTCAGTTTCTTTAGAAACTCCCGATGTGATTTTTACCCCTAGGACCCAAGTGACCTTGACGGAGTCAAAAAATCAAAAAGTCCTAGTCAAGTTCAACCCGTCATTATCCTGATTGCATTAAACCCACCCGCACGAGCCCTTGACGGAGTCAACAAGGCCGTACGACTGTCCTAACCAATCGCATATCCATGCTACAAACAAGCATCACTCAGCTACCGTACACTACGCCTTGACGGAGTCAACAAACGCAGCACGAATACTAAGTAATACTAATCTGAAATGACGGAGGGCTACGGCTGGTTTTTGGCGAAAAACCTTTAACGTAATGAACTTGATATCGTTGAAGGAACGAGATAGCTTTTTATAAATATAGTGGCGAAAACCTTTTCTAAAGAGGTCACTCCCGGTGAAGGGATCTCGGCTCTTTCCCCGTAGAATGAGGTGCAGGATATTCCAACTGAATACCATGATGCAAAGCAAAAAGGCAATCAGCTATAGTGATGTTATTACCCTGACGCAAACATCTGTCCAAGGGGTCACTCCCGGTGAAGGGATCTCGGCCCTTGCCTCGTCGACTGAGGTGCTGGATATTCATAACCGAATACCACTGTGCAAAACAAAAGAAAACGCCCTTGCAATAGCAGCTTTTTGAAAAATGTTCCAACAACATCAGAATATGTTTGTTTAGCTTGCATTGATCCGAATCAATGCAGTCCCATCAATTAATCACACCACAAAAGAACAAAAATACGATGTACGTATATGCCATCCGCATTCGCCACTGGGTCCCATCATCACCCGTTAGGTTACTTAACTAACGACACAGCGGGGACTGGACTAGCGCGGGTGTAAAACATATACAACATCTACTAGTATATATATCAATATATAATAATCGCTCAAGGTGTGACAAAAATGCAACATCACATAAATGTAATAAGCATCAGAGAACAATACAGATAATCTGGGATCCCCGGGTTTCATAGAGCCGCTACTGAAACCCGATGTTCCCCTAGTCGTGTGGATAGCCTGTGCAATGAAATCCTAGACCCATACGGGCGCGGCAAGTTACCCGCCAAAACCTGAAGCGAGGCAGCCCCCTACAGCAAAGTAAATGGACCACCCAGCACTTCACGGAATCCGGTAACTTGAGCACCCCTCCTTGGGTCAACCTGTACCCCCTACGAGTGCGGCGAATAGCCCGTCAATTCTAGAGTGAAGCCCTCTCCGTCTCAAATCCATGAGATGCGGGCCCGTTGTCCTCTAGAACCCGGCTATCCGTGCACCCCACCACGGGGTAATCTTAGTATAGAAAGTGAAATATATACAACGGGTACATCGACCTCAGCCCGGTCGTACCCCAAAAGAATAATATACAAACAGGCAGTGACGGCAGTCCATATGTCGGACGCTCACCCCGAAATATCAAATGTACAAATATAACCAAACTGTACTACTATTGCATCCAGGCTATCCACCACGACAAATCCGCAACATCACAGCACAATACAGAACATCAACGTGAATGTCACGTTCGCAAATCCGTCTAAAAGGGCTATAGCAATTAGACAAGATTTACCGATCAAATGAAATTCACGGTCGCAGATATAATGTAAGTACTATAAACTAACATATTTAAAAAATTTCGATCGAAAAAATTTCCCGAAGTAGGCCCTAAGCATAATTCCCGGTACTCAAAATAATCTGGGCCAAAACTAAAAATACCAGAAACCCCAATTCCAAGTCAGAGACCACTGTATAAAATTTGGTGCAGTGATGCTACAGTACTGCGGCGGAACCGCGGCCAAAACGTGGGTACGGTCGCGGTTCCGCGGCTCTACAGTGGGTTCACTCTACCAATTTTCTGCAGTGGTCTTAGAAAAGCCTGCATGATTTTCTGACACAAAATAATTTTTAGACCACAAAAAAATTTCGACAGAAACTGCAGAATTGGAAATGCGGTTTTTGAAAATTTCGTTCAATCGATGTTTTAAACACGTTAGAGCAAGCTAGTAAAGGTTAATGGCGTGGCTCTGATACCATGTAAGTCTACGGTAGCGCCCCGGCCGTCTGTCCAAGGCCAAAATGCGGAAACGAAAACTTTTTCAAAACTTGAAACCGGGGCTATCGTATACTTTAAATCCGGATCGAACCATTAACCTATAACTAGCAACTAGAGAAAGGTTAGAAAAGCTATACCGATCGATCCGTGTCCTTCGGTCTTTAGCCACCATCCCTAGCTCCTCGCGGCATCTCCGATCTCTGGTCTTCTCGTCGGAAAGGGCACTACATCTTCGAGTCTTTTTACGGGCTCCCACCTCTAAACCGAGGCAACTCGGAAACAAAGTTTGCTAGCCGACGTGTCCATGATTGCTGTAGTATATGTGTAGAACGCTTTGTATCGAGGGTTAATCGAAGTTGCCTTTTGGAGTGGAGAAGGAGAAGTGATCTTTGGAATTGAGCTAAGGAATTTTGTGCAAGAAAATGAGATCAAAATTCCCACACCAAAATGAAAGAGGGGCTGCCCCTAGTTGTAACACTTTGAGATTTTGTTAGAATGTTTTTTCGTGATAATTTATAATTGTGCGTGTTATTATTTATGTGTGCATAGGATTACTAATTATATTTAGCCGTGTTACCCTAATTGGGAAATTTCCATTTGTAGTGTACACTTGCACACTTAGCCATGTTTTGACCTAGGTTAAAGTGTTAACCATTTCATTCATTCTTGCATGGTCTATTATTTTCCCCACCCTTTTATCAAAACAAAACCCTTTTTAAATATTCTTTTAGCAATAGAAAAATGAGGAGTGGGGGTTAGGTAAAGAAGTTGACTTTTGACCCTTTTCTTTCTCTCTTCTTTCTCTTCTCCTCATTCAGAATTTCCTGCAGAAATTCCAGCCAAAAACCCCAGCTTCTTCCTCTTCTCCTCTTCTCTTTTCACTTCCCTTTGATCCCTACACAAAACCCTACACAAATCAACACATTTTCTTCACAAAACCATGGAAAAAGGGGCCTTTTGAGGTGTTTGGAGGCAAATCTGCACACTTGAGGCAAGGGCTGAGAATTTTGGTGTTTCTTAAGGTCTCTTGAAGGTATATGGCTCATAGTTAACACTCTTTTCCATATCTTGTAGTATCCTAGCTAAAAATCATGTTTTTGTGCATTATTGGTGATATTAGAGGATATTTGTGAAGTATGCGATAGATTGGTGTTCTCATGATTTAGTTAACTCTTTTAAGTGTTATTAGAGCTGTTTAGACCAGGTTTTGTTTCAGGTCTACATAAAAATACCCTAAAGTTTCATTTTAGTGTAAAAGTGTGGTTTTTAACTAGAAATAGGGCTCTGTTGGATCTGCTGCTACCCGGGTTGTTTCAGAATGAAATTGGATTTACTGTAGCATACACATGGGGTATTGAGTGCACACACCAAACCTGGGAGCCCAATTCCCAAGAGAGGCCGCCGGAATAATCATTCTGGCCGCAATTTGCGGCCAGATGGGTGAGATAGGGGTTGGGGTTTGGTCCACTGGAGTCTGCTGCTATGTGGAGTATTTTGGTATATATATTTTTATAATATCTGTTTTGTATCAAATTCTGGAGTAGAATACCCTATTTCCCGTATTTTCAATCTTTCGCGACACGCGTGATACGTGTGTGTGGGTTTAGGGTTTCTGCGTATCGCGACGCGTTGGAGTGGCTTCAGGAGCGTAATCACACGTTTTAGCGTATCGCTCACACGCGCGCTTGGTTTGCGACACGGGTTTCTAGTTGACTTTAAATGTCGTGTTTGTACAGTTTTGAGCTTATGAGTGATATATTGTGAAATTCTAGGATTCGCAGGAGAGTGCGGCGGGCGCCGCGAAGGAGGGGAACAAGTCGTCGGCTATACCTAGCAAGAGACTACGGTGAGTAGATTTAACATCTACGGGGATATCGCCCGCATGGCGTTCTACGTCAGGGCTGATAGGATCTTATAGCTACATTTCCATACATTGAATGTTCATGGCTACTATTTAGTGCTTACCACATTCCCTGATGTATGTATATAAACTAGAATTGATAGAACACCGCACCCTTACTAACGGTTCATGTTGCACGAGCACTACCCTGCATGTTACACACACACCGTTAGTAATTGCCATGACACTCACACTGTAGAATTTCCATCGGATCATTATGTTGTAGCTCATCTTTATGTGACTTGACATGATATTCATACTTGATGCATATATCACATCGGATCATTATGTTGTAGCTCATCTTTATGTGAATTGACATGATATTCATACTTGATGCACATATCACATCGGATCATTGACTTGCATATTGGTTTGGATTACATGTGATTTCTGGATTTGGGAACCGTGGCTATTTCAAATATGTAATCATTTAAAAACCCGGTTCCGTTGATATGACATTTTGGTGCGTCCACCATGTGTTTCCTCGGTGCTAGAGTGATATATGTGAACCCGAATCGAGGAGCTGGATGAGGCCGATTACGGATACATGGTGGACCCGATATGGTACCCCGGGGCGAGAACGGTTTCGCTGTGTAGTAGACGGTGAGCCTGGCAGAAGGACTACTACCTACCGGTGATTGGTTGGACCTGGCAGTTATCCGGAGGATACTGATCAGAGTCGATAGATGGATGTGGGATGATCCGTACTGTCGGGGCCGAGGGCCGATACCGCAGACGGATCCCGTGGGCTGACCCGGACTGACGGGGCCCGATGGATGAGGATTTGCGTGTCGATGCTGGACACGAGTATTTGTGATATTTGTGTGCCGATGTTGGGCACTCGTGATTCCCCGAGATGTACAGGATTGGAGGGTTGATGAGAGTGCCGGCGCTTGTGTTATTTGGGGGATCTGGGTGCATTGATGGACACCGAGTATATATTCCACGTTGACATTCCGTGTAGATGTTATACTTCCCATGCTCAGCATTCATTATTGTATCCCATCCTGTAGTTATATTACCTGATAGAGCACTTGCATGATTATTGCACCTACTGCTTACCACGCATTGATATCATCTGTTGGCATATGATAGAGTAGCGCAGTACGTGCATGCTCGCGATTACCTTTATATGTTATCTCTATTCACGAGTTGGCAACTCACCCCCGTTGTGCCACAGTGTTTGCAGTTTGCCCTTCGGAGTAGTCGCGGTAGGCTGCGTTCTTGCATCTTTTGACACAGATACCCCTACAGTTGGCGTACTAGCTCTTTTGCTGATAGGTGGGTTTCGTGCGGTATCTGTTTATCTTTCAGTTATGTACATTGTTGTATCTAGTACTCTCCATCTACCACTTATGTATTGACTTAGAGACAGTGTGAGGACGATGATATATATTATTTGTATTCTGGTGTCGAGCTCGTTGTGAGCCGACTTACTTATGCAGTTTATTCTATCTGTGATGTTCCCACTTGTTACTCTTGATCTTCGCTACGGCGTCATATATTGCTATCTTGGTGATTGTTTACTAAAGATTTCTTATCACTTCTAAATGCTTCCATTTTAAAAACTTAAAACACTCTATAATTTTACTGGTTTGTTTTCTGGGTTTTCGGTTCACTTAGTCGCGTTACGCCTGTAGACGTTACGTGGTTAAGTGCCGGTCATGGGCCAAACTTTGGGCCGTGACAAAGTTGGTATCAGAGCGTAGGTTTTACCTACGGAGTGTAGGATGACCGTGGTATGATGGAGTAGGTAGCTGCAGCAGAGTGGCGTAGCGTGCGTATGTTCCGCGGCATACTCACGACACGGTACTCCGCCTAAGCGACCTTAGGACTTATTGATTGAAATTCCCTCATGATTGTATACATCCTTGCGATTCGATTTCTGTATCCTCATCGAATCCTACCTTCTTTTCAGCCATTATGCCGCCAAGGACTACGAGGGTGCAGAGAGCGGCCGTGAGAGCCGAGGTTCGAGTTGATTCATCTGAGACGAGGACTGATCCGAGTAGTACTCCTGTTGTACCAGGACAGATTGTTCCCCCTACGACAGCTCAGATCGCTAGACTAGTGGTAGAGATGCAGGGCTTGCGCCAGGCGATGAGCTCGTTGGTGGAGGTCGTTCGAGCGCAGCGACAGGTGGTTGTCACCCATGTTACCCAGTTGTTCCTTGCGATCATCATGCAGTATTCCGTCCCCTACATAGCACCGGTGGTGGCAGCCCCAGTTTACGGGACACGTCTTCCAGAGACCGTGAGAGTTCCAGAATAGTTGAGGAATCGTACTGGTGTACCAGCCCAGAGCAGAGGCTTAGGACGAGGACAGTTGTTTGGCTCTCATCCCCAGGGAGGACGGCAACCAGCGCGTAGATGTTTACGATGTGGGAGCCTTCAACACCTCATCAGGCAGTGTTCCTTCACACCACGTCAGGGTTGTATTCTGAGACGTCGTGGACGCGGAGGGTTCGCGCAGAGGGGTCAGGTTAGTAGAGGAGGAGTTCGGTCAGTCGCAGATGAAGGGCAGGCATAAGTTTTCGCTTCGACTCATCGGGACGCGAGGGCGTCCAACGCAGAGCTGTCAGGTACTTTTTCAGTATGTCCTTTGTTGCACACGTATTGTCTGATCCGGATCCTTGTGCTCATATGTTTCCACGTACTCGTACGTATCCACACACTTTGTGCCGAGTTTGGGTAGAGAGTCTGGTTTGCTTGATCAGCCGCTAGTTGTGACTGCTCCCGTGGGAGAATCGTTTGTCGCTAGTCACGTGTTCCGATCCTGTACCGTCCGTATTGGCGAGAGAGTTTCCGGTCGATTTGATCCTTCTTGAGATGTTGGACTTCGACGTTCTTTTGGGCATGGATTGGTTAGCCACGTGCTATGCTTCTGTTGACTTCCGCGAGAAGACAGTTAGATTTTGTTTTCCCGGCGAGTCGGTTTTTGTTGTGTTGGGGGACCGTGGTGACACCCCTCACAGTGTGATTTCTTCTCTTCACGCGGGACAGCTTTTGAGGAAGGGATGTCCGGGATTTCTCGCCTATGTTTGCGATACTAGAGCTATAGTGGTTCCATTGGATAAGGTTCCGGTTGTTAGCAAGTTCCCTGATGTGTTCCCTGACGAGCTTCCTGGGCTATCGCCCGAGCGTGATATTTCTCTCTGTATTGATTTGGTTCCTAGCACGGGGCTTATTTCTGTACGGCCTTATCGGATGGCCCCGACGGAACTTAGAGAATTGAAGAGTCAGTTGCATGATTTGTTGGATAAGGGACTTGTTCGACCCAGTGTTTCTCCTTGGGGTGCTCCAGTCCTGTTTGTCAAGAAGAAAGACGGCATTATGCGTTTGTGTATCGACTACCGCCAGCTGAACAGGGTTACAGTGCGGAACAGGTATCCTTTGCCACGCATCAACGATTTGTTCGACCAGCTCCAGGGGGCAGGATACTTTTCGAGGATCGATTTGCGATCAGGCTACCATCAGCTGCGGGTTCGACAGGAGGACATTCCTAGAACAGCTTTCCGCACGCGTTACGGCCATTATGATTTTTTGGTGATGTCGTTCGGACTCACCAACGCGCCAGCAACATTCATGGACTTGATGAACCGTATTTTCCGGCCGTATCTTGATCTGTTCATCATAGTATTCATTGACGATATCTTGGTGTATTCTCAGAGTAGAGAGGAGCATGAGCAGCACCTGCGGATTACACTGCAGACCTTGAGGGAGCATCAGCTTTTCGCCAAATTCTCTAAGTGTGCTTTATGGCTAGACAGCGTAGACTTCTTGGGGCACGTGATTACACGAGATGGTATATGTGTAGACCCGAGGAAGATTGACGCCGTTCAGAGTTGGCCTAGACCCACGTCAGTGACGGAGGTTCGCAGCTTTCTAGGGCTGGCAGGCTACTACAGGCGATTCGTGCAGGACTTCTCCCGTATTGCTACACCTTTGACCGAGTTGACCCGGAAGGGAGTTCGTTTCGATTAGACGGAGGAGTGTGAGCACAGTTTTCAGCAGCTACGGGCTCTACTGACTACGACACCAGTGCTATCATTGCCTTCAGGATCAGGCGGATTTGTGGTCTATTGTGATGCTTCACGAGTGGGGCTAGGGTGTGTATTGATGCAGCATGACAGGGTGATCGCGTATGCTTCGCGGCAATTAAAGAACATGAACAGAATTACCCCACTCACGATTTGGAGATGGCTGCAGTGGTCTTTGCATTTAAGATCTGGTGACATTACCTATATGGCGAGTCGTGCCAGATATTCACTAATCACAAGAGCTTAAAGTATATATTCCAGCAGCGAGACCTGAACCTTAGACAGCGCCGATGGATGGAGTTAGTGAAGGACTACGATTGTGAGATCTTGTATCACCCGGGCAGGGCTAATGTAGTGGCGGATGCTTTGAGCAGGAGACCCGGGAGTAGTCTATCTTATTTGAGCGCAGTACAGAGGCAGTCGTCGGCAGATTGGCATATCTTATGCGATAGCCGGGTACAGTTCGAGTTTATGCCGATCGGAGGATAGATTGCGCATGTTCGTGCACGCCCACAGTTGCTCTACCGTATATATGAGACACAGCACAGTGACGACCGATGTTCAGAGATCAGGGCACAGATTGGACAGGGAAGATTTCCCGAGTTCGCGATCGATGATCAGGGGATACTACTGTTGGGGCTAGACTGTGCGTACCAGATGCTGAGGGTGTAAGTGCACGGCGGCGCCCCGGCCATCAATCCGACGCCGGAATGCGGAAGCGGTGAAAAACTTTAATTTTGCGGACTTAGCAAACCGGCACCACCGCGCACTAAACATCCGGATCGTAACCATTAACAAGTCTAAGCTAACTACAAGATAGGGAAGAGAAGTATACCGATAGATCCGAGTCCTCCGGTCTTCTCGTCGCCGTCCCGACCTCCTGCGGAATGTGCCGTCTCCTCCTCGTCGCCGGAAGTGCACCACATCGCCTACTTCTTTTACGGGCTCCCACCTCAATACCGAGGCAACTCGGGCACGAAGCCGGCTACTCGACGTGCCCAAGAATTGCTGTAGAATATCTAGTAGAACTTGTGTCTCATTTGGGGTTCATGGAGGTGCCATTTTAGTGGAGGGATGATAAAAGAATTTTGTGGAGGAACTTGGGGATTTTTCTATCAACTAGAGAGAAAAAATCCCCACTACAAAATTGGGCAACCCCTCCTCCATGCTTGGCCGGCCATAACTAGAGGAGGAGAGAATGAGAGGGGTGTGTGAGAGAGGAGTGTATGTATCAAAAGATAATCAATCTCATAATCCAAGAGAGAGAGGGAAAGAGGCTATCATGCATAAGCATGATAACAAGCTAAAACCAACACTCCACCTCTACCATCATCAAGCATGATGACTTCAAAAAGTCAAGCCATCATGAAGAAGTCAAGTCAAAAGGTATGGTGCAACCATGATGAAGTCAAAAAGTCAAGTGATCATGACATGGCAATAAGCAAAAGACCCCCTCCACAAATGCCTATTTGCAACAATGCAAATAAACCCTCCTCCACCAATCTTCGGCCAATGAACGGAACAATGGAAATCGGCCGAAACGGAAAGCAAACTGGCAGCTCCAGAAAACTGGTCCCGTAATAAATTACAGGAAAACCCCGATACTGTGCATACACACCCGCATCTGTATTTCGACCGAAATACAAATGCAATGAGACAAAATCTTTACTGTACTATACTAGGATCCGGCTTATACCAAAGCCGGCTAGTAATATCTGTTCGATCCTGATCCGTGCAATACCGCACGTATCTGATCGAACCCTGCCATATAACCATACGGCCTATAGTACAAACTGTCCGATCCTGATCCGTGCAATACTGCACGTATCTGATCGGACCTTACCATATCTCCATACGGCCTCTACAACCTTTCGCCTGAAAGCTGAGTAACTGAATGTGGGGGACTCTAAAGACTCGTCAATACTATGGCTGTGGATTTAACCACCAGCACGTCAGAGGTATAAGCCAATACGTGACGGGCCACCAGCTATTGACCAAAAGGGACGTCGATGAGCGAACTCATCCTGACACCCTACTGAGCCTGTCAGTGACAATATCCGTGCAGTCCGGTCCATTCGTCTATGAGCATCGCATGGCGGGCCTAGGGGTTGGTAAAAGTCAGACCCCCAAAAGCGGTACAAGTCGTGTCGGAGTGTAGCCCAGAACACCCAGAGATACTACTGGAATACCTACCAGTAAATCTCCTTGCCTCGGCCGAGGGCTTTGTGTAATGGCTCTCCTAGACACAGCACGACCTCACCCCCAATACCGGGAGAGACGAACCCCTGAAGATACGCTCACTGCCTCCATGTGGCTCGGGACTGTACCCAACTAAAACCTGTTTGCACGACTCCTTTGAGACGTGGTAGGGTAGTAATCAAAGTACAGTGGGAACTCACACGAGACAAATGACGATCCCCAGGTCGATGAACTAACCTGTTCACATGTCACCAGGGAACTACCATCTGACGTCTGGTATATGACCAACTAGCATGTTCCCGGCGAGTCCTGTCCGGTGTACTCATAACCCAATGAGCACCTGTATACATCTTAGGTGATCCAACTGACACCAGTGGCTTGTGAGACCGGCCACCGCCCCTCATCGGGGTCTCGACTGTATACACTAGTCTACTATGGAGTATCGATGCCCTGTCTCGAAACTCACACGACTAGGGACCATTTAAGGATATGCTTATAGACTCCCAGCTCCCACTTATATGATCGCCCTCATACTGCTGGTGGTCAAGCAAGAATCCTAGGGGCTCTATCAACGTGTAATAGCGACTTATCAGGTCACCTAAAGCAGTACACGATGATAAAGGTAAACCAGATAGCATACTATCATCTCGAGTAAGACTGTCCTACCGGGATAGGTCCTCCCTCAATCCTTGCAATCACGTGCCTGTGATCCAATAATTGACTCTGAGGGCACTATCTCCAACAGAGGGACTGCGGCGTGAGATTCTTGAGGAGGCACATCGATCGGTATAGTGTTTATCCTGGTTCCACCAAGGTATACCATGATATGAGAGGTGTTTACTGGTGGGACGGAATGAAGAGAGACATCGTAGATCTTGTGTCGAGATGCCTGACTTGTCAGCAAGTCAAGGCTGAGCACCAGAGGCCGCGGGGGAGCTACAGCCGTTACCCATTCCGGAAAGGAAATGGGAGCAGATTTCTATGGACTTCATTATGGGTCTACCCAGGACTAGTCGAGGGTATGACTCCATCTGGGTGATCGTGAATCGTTTGATGAAAGCGGCTCACTTCCTACCGGTGAAGAAGACTTTCGGATTTGCTCATTATGCCCAGATATACATCGACGAGATAATACGACTACATGGAGTTCCGACATGTATCGTGTCCGACAGAGGCACCCAGTTTACCAGCCGGCTATGGCAGAGACTTCAGGAGGCTTTGGGCACTCACTTGAGTTTCAGCACAGCATTTCATCCGCAGACCGACGGACAGTCAGAGCGGACTATTCAAACTCTCGAGGACATGCTCAGAGCGTGAGTATTAGACTTCGGAGGTAGCTGGGATCATCATTTACCCTTAGTAGAGTTCTCCTACAACAACAGCTACCAGGAGACCATTCAGATGGCACCGTTTGAGGCTCTTTATGGGAGGATATGCAGATTGCCCGCTTGTTGGACAGTGCTCAGTGAGGTCAGTATCTTAGGGCCGCAGATTGTGGATGAGACGACCGCGAAGATCCAGTTGATTCGCGATAGGATGAGAGCAGCCCAGAGTAGGCAGAGATCTTATGCGGACCGTCGTCGGCGCAGAATTGAGTTTTCTGTTGGTGATCATGTTTTCTTGAGGGTCTCCCCAATAAAAGGTGTGATGAGGTTTGGGAAGAAGGGGAAGCTTAGTCCCAGATATGTGGGCCCCTTCGAGATCCTCGAGCGTGTAGGTGCAGTTGCGTATCGGTTGGCCCTTCCGCCCAGTTTTCCAGACGTGCACCCCGCATTTCATGTTTCGATGCTCCGCAGATATCTTCATGATCCTTCGCATGCGATTCAGCACCCGACGATCCAGCTTGAGCGTGACCTTTCCTATGCAGAGCAGCCGGTGATCATTTTGGATCGACAAGTGATGAAATTGAGATCGAAGGACATACCGTCCGTCAAGGTTCTTTGGCGTGATCCGAGCAGAGAGAAGGTCACTTAGGAGACCGAGAGCGAGATGAGGAAGAGGTATCCCCATCTTTTTGAGGGTGCGTGTAGTTAGATTTTTAAATTCGGGGACTGAATTTCCTTAAGGGGGGTAGATTGTAACACTTTGAGATTTCGTTAGAATGTTTTTTCATGATAATTAGTAATTGTGCGTGTTATTATTTATGTGTGCATAGGATTACTAATTATATTTAGCCGTGTTACCCTAATTGGGAAATTTCCATTTGTAGTGTACACTTGCACACTTAGCCATGTTTTGACCTAGGTTAAAGTGTTAACCATTTCATTCATTCCTGCATGGTCTATTATTTTCCCCACCCTTTTATCAAAACAAAACCCTTTTTAAATATTCTTTTAGCAATAGAAAAATGAGGAGTGGGGGTTAGGTAAAGAAGTTGACTTTTGACCCTTTTCTTTCTCTCTTCTCTCTCTTCTCCTCATTCAGAATTTCCTGCAGAAATTCCAGCCAAAAACCCCAGCTTCTTCTTCTTCTCCTCTTCTCTTTTCACTTCCCTTTGATCTCTACACAAAACCCTACACAAATCAACACATTTTCTTCACAAAACCATGGAAAAAAGGGCCTTTTGAGGTGTTTGGAGGCAAATCTGCACACTTGAGGCAAGGGCTGAGAATTTTGGTCTTTCTTAAGGTCTCTTGAAGGTATATGGCTCATAGTTAACACTCTTTTCCATATCTTGTAGTATCCTAGCTAAAAATCATGTTTTTGTGCATTATTGGTGATATTAGAGGATATTTGTGAAGTATGTGAAAGATTGGTGTTCTCATGGTTTAGTTAACTCTTTTAAGTGTTATTAGAGCTGTTTAGACCAGGTTTTGTTTCAGGTCTACATAAAAATACCCTAAAGTTTCATTTTAGTGTAAAAGTGTGGTTTTTAACTATAAATAGGGATTTGTTGGATCTGCTGCTACCCGGGTTGTTTCAGAATGAAATTGGATTTAATGTAGCATACACATGGGGTATTGAGTGCACACACCAAACCTGGGAGCCCAATTCCCAAGAGAGGCCGCCGGAATAATCATTATGGCCGCAATTTGCGGCCAGATGGGTGAGATGGGGGTTGGGGTTTGGTCCACTGGAGTCTGCTGCTATGTGGAGTATTTTGGTATATATATTTTTATAATATTTGTTTTGTATCAAAATCTGGAGTAGAATACCCTATTTCCCGTATTTTCAATCTTTCGCGACACGCGTGATACGTGTGTGTAGGTTTGGGGTTTCTGCGTATCGCGACGCGTCGGAGTGGCTTCAGGAGCGTAATCACACGTTTTAGCGTATCGCGCACACGCGCGCTTGGTTTGCGACACGGGTTTCTAGTTGACTTTAAATGTCGTGTTTGTACAGTTTTGAGCTTATGAGTGATATATTGTGAAATTCTAGGATTTGCAGGCGAGTGCGACGGGCACCGCGAAGGAGGGGAACAAGTCGTCGGCTATACCTAGCGAGAGACTACGGTGAGTAGATTTAACATCTACGGGGATATCGCCCGCATGGCGTTCTACGTCAGGGCTGATAGGATCTTATAGCTACATTTCCATACATTGAATGTTCATGGCTACTATTTAGTGCATACCACATTCCCTGATGTATGTATATAAACTAGAATTGATAGAACACCGCACCCTTACTAACGGTTCATATTGCACGAGCACTATCCTGCATGTTACACACACACCGTTAGTAATTGCCATGACACTCACACTGTAGAATATCCATCGGATCATTATGTTGTAGCTCATCTTTATGTGACTTGACATGATATTCATACTTGATGCATATATCACATCGGATCATTATGTTGTAGCTCATCTTTATGTGAATTGACATGATATTCATACTTGATGCACATATCACATCGGATCATTGACTTGCATATTGGTTTGGATTACATGTGATTTCTGGATTTGGGAACCGTGGCTATTTCAAATATGTAATCATTTAAAAACCCGGTTCCCTTGATATGATATTTCGGTACGTCCACCATGTGTTTCCTCGGTGCTAGAGTGATATATGTGAACCCGAATCGAGGAGCTGGATGAGGCCGATTACGGGTACATGGTGGACCCGGTATGGTACCCCAGGGCAAGAACGATTTCGCTGTGTAGTAGATGGTGAGCCTGGCAGAAGGACTACTACCTACCGGTGATTTGTTGGACCTGGCAGTTATCCGGAGGATACTGATCATATTCGATAGATGGATGCAGGATGATCCGTACTGCCGGGGCCGAGGGCCGATACCCAAGACGGAGCCCGTGGGCTGACCCGGACTGACGGGGCCCGATGGATGAGGATTTACGTGTCGATGCTGGACACGAGTATTTGTGATATCTGGGTGCCGATGTTGGGCACTCGTGATTCCCAGAGATGTACAGGATTGGAGGGTTGATGAGAGTGCCGGTGCTTGAGTTATTTGGGGGATCTGGGTGCATTGATGGACACCGAGTATATATTCCACGTTGACATTCCGTGTAGATGTTATATTTCCCATGCTCAGCATTCATTATTGTATCTCATCCTGTAGTTATATTACCTGATAGAGCATTTGCATGATTATTGCACCTACTGCTTACCACGCATTGATATCATCTGTTGGCATATGATAGAGTAGCGCAGTACGTTCATGCTCGCAATTACCTTTATATGTTATCTCTATTCACGAGTTGGCAACTCACCCCCGTTGTGCCACAGTGATTGCAGGTTGCCCTTCGGAGTAGTCGCGGCAGGCTGCGTTCTTGCATCTTTTGACACAGATACCCCTACAGTTGGCGTACTAGCACTTTTGCTGATAGGTGGGTTTCGTGCGATATCTGTTTATCTTTCAGTTATGTACATTGTTGTATCTATTACTCTCCATCTACCACTTATTTATTGACTTAGAGACAGTGTGAGAACGATGATGTATATTATTTGTATTCTGGTGTCGAGCTCGTTGTGAGCCGACTTACTTATGTAGTTTATTCTATCTGTGATGTTCCCACTTGTTACTCTTGATCTTCGCTACGGCGTCGTATATTGCTATCTTGGTGATTGTTTACTAAAGATTTCTTATCACTTCTAAATGCTTCCATTTTAAAAACTTAAAACGCTCTATACTTTTACCGGTTTGTTTTCTGGGTTTTCGGTTCACTTAGTCGCGTTACGCCTGTAGACGTTACGTGGTTAAGTGCCGGTTACGGGCCAAACTTTGGGTTGTGACACTAGTAGTGGCCGGCCATGCTTGATTGAGGAGGAAAAAAGGTTTTGCAAAAGCAAAAGAAAAATGGATGATAACAAGGAAAATAAGCCACACCAATATGTTTTCCCAATCCAATCACATTAATGCACAAAAAGGAGGCTAATCCCTTCTAGAAAACTCAAGAAATCCCCATGTACTGCTGGAGCCCCAGCAGCCACAAAAAAAAACCTCACTTTATAAATCCCCACTTTGCAAAAAGACCCCCTCAAAGGAAAATTCAGCCAAAGAACAAAAGAAAAGGAATTTGGCCAAATCAAGAAAGCAAACTGGCAACTTCAAAAAAGCGATCCCGTAATAAATTACAGGATAACACCGCGACTGTATATACATACCCGCATTTGTATTCCGACCGAATACAAATGCAATGAGAAAAAATCTACACAGTACAATACTAGGATCCGACATAAAACTGTTGGATATATATGCCCTAGAGGCCTTCATTGTATAGGATGCTAGGGATATGTATGTACATGACAGTCTTGCTTAATATGATAGTACGCTATTTGGTTTGTCTTTATCTTAACATATGATATATTTTGCGTCGTATTCATATTTATATACATGTTGATAAAGCCCATAGGGTGTTTTCCTGACTACCGGCGTTGTGATGGCAGTCATACTAGTGGGAGCTGGATAGTCAATAGGCACATCCTTAGATGTCTCTGGTCGCAGGAGTATTGATACTGGGCATCGATACTCCGGAGTAGACTGGTGTATACATATCTAGACCCTGAGGAGGGGCGATGGATTGGTCCCGCAGCCATTGGTGGAGTGTACCTAAGATTGTATACAGATGCTCACTGGGTGTGAGTACACCGGACAGGACTCACCGAGAACTGACTGGATGGTATTTATACCTAACGTCAGATAGCAGTTCTCAGGTGACATGTGTGCAGACTGTCCGTTGACTTAAGGTCATCATTTGTCTCGTGTGAGTTCCCACTGTGCTTTGATTACTACCCTACCACGGTTCAAAGGAGTCATGCAAATAGGTTTTAGTTGGGCACAGTCCCCAGCCACGTGGAGGCAGTGAGTGACTGTTAGGGATTCGTCTCTCCCGGTATAGGGAGTTGATATCGCACAGTGATTAGCTGGTCATTACCATATTTCCCTGGCCAGGGCTGATTGAGAATTACTGATAGATTGATCAGTAGATTCTCGGATGGTGATAGAGCCATACTGACACGACTTGTACGGTTATTAGGGGTCTGACGTTTACCACCTACCTAGACCATACATGCGATACTCTTAGACGAACAGACCGGACTGCACGGATATTGTCACGGACAGGCTCAGTAGGAGTTCGGATGGGTATCCTCATCGGCCTTCTTATCGACATCTACCTGGGGACCGTTACGTACAGCTAGTGCCGGTTGTGGTCTGTGGTTAAACCCACTGCCAGCGTAGTAGTCGAGTCTTTAGAGTCCCACACAGAGTTTTCCCAATTCCAGGCGAAACCATATAGAGGTCGTACGGTTTTACGACAAAGGGTTCGGACGAATACGTGTTTAAACGCACGTACGATATTCGGACAGTTTTTTCTAGACGGCTTTGGTTTAAGCCAGATTCTAGTATTAGGTTATTGGATTTATACAGTCTAAAGTTTTTCCGTGTTTTCACGGATGGGAGGGGCGTTCTCGTAATTTCCGGGAAGCTTCTAGAAGCATGGTGACTTGAGGGGTTTAGGTGGCATTGCCATTAATGTAATTGTGACTCATTATGTGTGATTTACTATGTCATTAATGCATTATTAAATGCTTAATGACTCACATAGTGAATCACTCATATACATTTATGAAGCATGATGAATAATCTCTTATTATTCATTTTATTGATTTATTCATTATGCTTGATATATTAAGTGAGAAGCATTTTCATTTCATAATGCTAGTTCACCTTCTCTCTCCTCAAGCTCTCTCTTTCTTCAAGCTCTAATCCTACCACTCATGAGTTGAGAACAAGGATTAGAAAAGACTAAACATCCCATAACCTAACTTTATATGCCCTAAGTTCCTTTGATTAGCAACTAGAGAAACTTAGTTACCTCAAGTCTTGAGGTGAAGCTTGGATTAGGGTTCTCGGGTGGATCATCTATCACTTGGAGGAGGCCGAGGAGGACGAAGAGATCGTAAAGATGAAGGACACGTATCACTAGGTATAATCTCTTTACATAGTAGTTTAGAACTTCTATGGTAGTTGTTAATTATCGTTTAGCAAAGATCTTCGGTTAGTCGATGTATGCTTCAAGAACAAGATCGTTTTTCATATTTCCGCCTCCCCGCAACTCGTGGGGTGTTGCACATCGACTTACAGTGGTATCAATGACTCACTAAACAATAATTTACTCACTTGCAAAGTCGTATGAATTTCGAACGCAAAACGAACCGGAAAATACCCCGATATCACATAGTTTCTGTCGATTTTAAAATGAGGTCCTAAAATTTTTCAGGTTCCTCCAGAACACCCCAAATGAAATTATAAGAACACACAGAAGAAATGGGCTCCTGAATCGGCCACTCGGCCGCGGAACCGCGGCCGATCCCACCGATCCGCCGCGGATCCGCGGCCGAGTTGGGGCCGATTCAGCCCAGTTTTTCTCTGTGCATCTTCTTTGATATTTTTTCTTTTCTGGTATGGTTTAATTTTTGCTCAGGTCTCAGGTTTACAGAGAAGCTTTGGAGCAGAATCTAATGGGTTTGATCGATCGAAATTATACGATGTTTGCTTGTTTGATTATATTTGTGAATTGTATTATGTGTTCGTAAACCTCCCCTAATTGCTAGTATGTCGGTTCGAAGGGGGTTGCACATATCTGTAATGTTTTAACTGTTTGTGATTATGAACTCTATTGGACTGTTGTGATGATTAGCCGGGGTTTTGTGATGGGTTATTGTATTAATTAATTCGATGTAATTGTAATAAGTTGTAATATTATTTTGCGGGGCACATCCAGGTTCCGGCTGTTGCTACCGTTGTATTATTTCTTTTTACTGTTTTTTGCTCCTAGGATAGACTCAAGGTGGGGTGCACAAACTGCCGGGTATTTCGAAGTGATTAGTGGCCTACTCACGTTGCTGAGGGAACCGTTTCACTTCGGGTACTTGGCGGGTAGTTTGCCGTACCCGTATAGGTCTGTGGTGGGGTAATGGCTATTCATCATAACTGTGTAATTCGTCTTTTCTTACAGGCTCAAAAGAAACGCGGATTGCTTGCATATCCAATAAAGTTTATCTATGATCTAGAATGCCTATTATTGCGTCTGACGAATGTACAACATCTATATATGATAGCTATTTAGACGTCACTTATGTTTTACACCCGCGCTAGCCCAGCCCCCGCTCTGCCGTTAGTTAAGTAACCTAACGGGTGATGACGGGACCCCGTGGCGAATGCGGATGGCATAAGAGGACGTTGTATTTTCGTTATTATCTGTAATGATAGGTTAAAGATGGGACGCATTATTTTTTAATGCAAAGAAAAATAAAACCTAAACTGAATCGTTGGAACAATTTCTAAAACCACTCGGTTTTCTTCAAAAAGCAAATTTTAAATGCGGAGCTTAAACCACTCCTTTTAATAAAGGCTATCTTGGTTCCTTCGATCAAATCAAGTTCACTACGTTAACGGTTTTTTGCCAAAAACAGCCGTAACCCTCCGTCGTTTCAAATAGACAGCACATCGTATTCATGCTATGCTTGTTGGCCTACGTCAAGGAATAGTGGATGGTAGCAGTGTGGCTTGCTTATTTGTTGCATAGATAGATGCATTAGTATAGGACAGACGTACAACCTTGTTGGCCTACGTCAAGGGCATGTACGATGTACCTAAATTAATCAGGACAACGACGGGTAGAACTTGACTTGCGTCTTAAGACTTGTTGGCCTACGTCAAGGTCAATAAGAGCTTGGGGTAAAAATCACATCGGGAGTTTCAAACAAAAAGGAAACTTGCAGATTTAGCATACCTTCTGGAGTGTGGTGACTAGAGTGGCTTCCATCTAGTACATCATGTAATGATAGTTGGATCCCGATCCTACTGATGAGTAGGATTACTCTCGGGAAACTTTCTCACTTAACAATCAATGCTATAAACCAAGTAGGTGTCCAGAAAGGTGTTAGAGGGGCTACGCCTCCAGGGAAAAGAGGTTATTTAATTAAGGAACTTCGCGAAAGCGTTGGAAAACCTCCCTCGAAGTACCAACACCGGCCTGGCTAAAAGGTTAAGCAAGTATTGTGACGTGTGATTAAATCCTGACTAGTTCTTCTTTTAGGTTTTGAAGAAGGATTTGAGGGAACAGTGGGAGCCATCCTGTTTAGATAAACTAACAACCAATGTAAACTTGCAAGAAGCATATGCTGAGTGTTTTCTTTTCTCTTTCTCTAGCAGCTACCATGACAGGACTAAAACTATTACTTGAAAAAAATATACTGACCGGGCAGAACTATAAAGATTGGCTAAGGAACGTCAACATTGCACTGACTTATGACAAAGTAGCATATGTTACCACCGCTGTTCCTCCCCTTATCCCTGGACCAGATTCCTCAGTTGTGGACAAGGAAGTTCGCAAAACCTGGGATCTAGATTGTGAGCAAGCTAAGTGTATCGTGCTGGCGTCCATGAACAATGAACTCCAGAAACAACACGAGAGTATGGATTTTGTGTCCATCTTTCTCCATGTTAAGGAATTATATGGAGAGCACTCCCGTATCGCAAGGTACGATACCTCAAGGAAACTCTTCCAGATGAGGTTAGCTCCAGGATCGCCTGTAGGAGAGCACTGTAAGTCCATGTCACGCACCCCACGAACTTGCGGGGAGGCGGAATATATGAAAAACGATTATCAAAGCTTCGTAACAAGGACTTGAGCGCATGAATCGTTTCTAAACCATTACTAGAAAACTATGAAAGGTTTAACTACTCGGATTCGAAGTTATACCTCACGTTACTTGTCCTTCGGGTCTTCATCGTAGTCATCCACTCCTCGTAGGTTCCTTGGAACATCGGCACCTCAACGGCCTCCTCGATTCAAAGACGATCCACCCGAGAGTTCCTACGCCAAGCTTTATCTCTAACTTGAGATAGCTAGGTTGCTCAAAGTGCTAATCTAAGCTACCTAGGGGATATAGAGTAAGGTTATGGATGTATTAGTCTAGCTAACCCTTGATCTCAACACATGAGAGATTAGGGTTAGGGTTTCAAGAATGAGAGAGCTTGAGGAGAGAAAAGGTGATGATAAGAATGATATTGAAAAATGAACTCATTAGAATATATCAACCATAACAATTTATCAAATAAATAATATATATGATTAATCATCATGGTTGATGCATTCATCTTGTGTGATTCATCTCATGAGTCATTAGCTTCATAAATGAAGCATTAACGCCATGGATGAATTATACAAATGAGTCATTAAGCAATAAATGCTTATGCCACCTTAACCCCCAAGTCACCATGCTTCTAGAAGCTTCCCGGAAAATTACGAGAACGCCCCTCCAATCCGTGAAAATACGGAAAAACTTTAGAATGTATAAATCCAATAACCCGATACTAGAATCTGTCTTAAACCAAAGCCGGCTAGCAAAAACTGTCCGAACGTCGTACGTGCGTAAACACACGTATGCGTCCGAACCCTTGTCGTAAAACCATACGATCTCTATATCGTTTCGCCTGGAGCAGGGAAACTCTCTGTGTGGGACTCTAAAGACTCGACACTATTCTGGCAGTGGGTTTAACCACAGACCGCAAGCGGCACTAGCTGTACGTAACGGTCCCCAGGTAGATGTCGATAAGAAGGCCGATGAGGAAAACCATCCGAACTCCTACTGAGCTTGATGTGACAATCTCCGTACAGTCCGGTCTGTTCGTCTAACACTATCGCATATCGAGCCTAAGGGGCGGCAAGCGTCAGTCCCCTAACAGCTGTATAAGTCGTGTCGGAGCGTAGCCTATTACACCCTGAGAAATTACTTGAACCTACCAGTAAATCTCGCTTGCCCTGGCCAGGGACTTTGCGTAATGGCTCTCTGACACAACGCGATATCAACTCCCAATACCGGGTGAGACGAATCCTGTCTAACCACCACTGCCTCCAAGTGCTCGGGACTGCACCCAACTGCTACCTGTTTGCACGACTCCTTTGAGCCGTGGTAGGGTAGCAATCTAAGAACAGTGGGACACACTCGAGGCGAAGTAGCAGTGTCAAGTCTGCGGACTATGCTGTACTCATGTCACCTGGGAACTGTTAACTGACGATGGGTATAATACCAACCAATCAGTTCCCCTGCGAGTCCTGTCCGGTGTACCCGTAACCTAACGAGCACCTGTATACTATCTCCAGTACGACGTACTAATGGCTGTGGGACAGACCATCTCCCCAACTGGGATGAGAAGCGTACACACTTAGTCTACTCCGGAATATCGATGCCCTATCTCGATAATCCAACGACCAGGGACCTGTATAGGATGTTGCTTACAGACTACCCAGCCTCCACTAGTGTGACTGCCATCACAACGCTGGTAATCAAGCAAAGATCCTATGGGCTCTACTAATATGTATAAGTGATACGTTACAAGAAACATATGCTCATATTAAAGTAGACACAAACCAAGTAGCATACTACCATTTTTATCAAGACTGTATATACAACTGTGAATATCCCAAGCTTCCATTAAGTAATATACATACAAGTATGATACAATAATGGCCCCTAGGGCATATACACTAACAAGCACGTCCTCAAAATGATCAGCCTCATTGAGGAACTCGCAAACCTGGGATGCGTGCTAGAGAATGATTTGTATATCGACTTGATTTTGCAGTCCCTTACCCACACCTTCTCTCAGTTCGTTCTTAGCTTCAACATGCACGAAATGGAAGCTGATCTTCCAAAAGCTCCTCAACATGTTGAGGGTAGCAGAGACCTCCTTATAAAAGGAGAAGACCCCCGTTATGTATGTTGTCCAATCATCCTCTTCTAAATCTAAAGCGAAAGCTAAAGGGAAGAAGAAGATGAAAGCCACCAAACCGAAGGGTAGGGTCAAGAAGGTGCAGGGAAAGAACAAGGCAGGAAGGGTGAAAGCGGATATAAACGAATGCCATTATTGTCACAAGCAAGGGCACTGGAAGAAGGACTGTATGGCCTTCAAGGCAAAGGACACGAAGCAAGCTGTTGCTTCTGCTTCAGGTGTGTTCGTAATCGAAAATTGTCTTTCAGTAAACTCTACTTCATGGGTACTTGATACCGGTTCTGGTTCTCACATCTGTAATTCATTGCAGGATCTGAGAAATAGTAGAGTACTGGAGGCAGGTGATATGACTCTCTAGATGGGCAATGTAATGCATGTAGATGCTATTGCAATAGGGGAATATCACCTAGGGTTGACTAGTGGGCACATTTTTGTGTTGTACAGCTGTTTTTGTATTCCCAGTATGTTGTGTAATATTATATCAGTATCTTTGTTATCAAATGAAGGATATAATTTTGCGCTTGAAAGCAATGTCATGAACATTCTCCTAAATCAAGAACTGATTGAGTATGGCACACTGGAAAACGGCATATACGTACTTAATCAACCTCGAATTTTCAATATTCAAAACACACTTAAAAGAAAGGCTCCAGATTTAAATCAAGCCTTCCTATGGCATTGTAGACTTGGTCATATAAACGAAACAAGGTTGACTAAGTTACATAAAGATGGATATCTAGATCCGTTTGAATATTCATCATATGCAACTTGTCAATCATGTATCAAAGGAAAAATGACCAAATCTCCGTTCACCGGACACGGAGCAAGAGCTACTGAACTCTTGGGACTTGTACACAGTGATGTATGTGGTCCAATGTCTACACATGCACGAAGCGGTCACTCCTACTTCATCACTTTTACTGATGACTTCTCTAGGTATGGACATGTGTTCTTAATGAAACATAAATCCGAGGCCTTTGAGAAGTTTAAGGAGTATAAAAATGAAGTAGAGAAACAAACTGGTAAAAGCATCAAGACACTTCGATCTGATCGAGGTGAAGAATACTTAAGTACCAGTTTCCTTGAATGCTTAAAAGAGAATGGAATTCTCTCTCAGCTTACTCCGCCTTATACACCTCAGCATAATGGTGTATCAGAAAAGAGGAATCGCACGCTATTAGATATGGTGCGTTCAATGATGAGTAGTGTTGAGTTGCCACTTTCCTTCTGGGGATTTGCTCTAGAATCAGCAGCATACTTATTGGATAGAGTTCCAACTAAGTCTGTGCCTACCACTCCATATGAAATGTGGAGCGGGAAGAGACCATATCTCAAGTATATCAAGATATGGGGGTGTCCGGCATATGTTAAAAAGCATAGACCGGACAAGCTCGAGACACGATCGGTTTTATGCAAGTTTGTAGGATACCTCAAACATTCAAGGGGGTACATGGTCTACCACACTGAAGAACAAAAGGTGTTTGTCGCTCGCCACATTGTCTTCTTAGAAAGCGAATTTCTTGCAAAAGAAATTAGTGGGAGCACGGTAGAGCTGGAAGAAATTCCAGAACCTCAAACTGCTACCGATGACTTAGAAGAACCTCAGATTTCAATAGAACATGACGAACCAACACCACTCCGCAGATCTAGTAGGCTTTCTCATCCTCCGGAGAGATATTATGGTTTTCTTCTAGATGGGGATCGAGAGGATTGCATCATCGATGATGATGAGCCTACTAGTTTTCAGCAGGCTATCACGAGTATTGACTCGATGAAATGGCTGGATGCTATGAGATCCGAAATGGAATCCATGTACACCAATAAAGTATGGATTTTAGAAGTTGCTCCTCCTGGGGTGAAACCAGTTGGATGCAAATGGATCTTCAAAAAGAAGATTGGTGCACTTGGACAAGTGGAAACCTACAAAGCTAGACTCGTTGCAAAAGGTTTTCGTCAAAGACCAGGATTGGACTATGATGAAACCTTTTCACCTGTAGCTATGCTTAAATCCATTCGGATCCTGCTTTCCATTGCTGCCTTCCATGACTATGAAATCTGGCAAATGGATGTAAAAACAGCTTTTCTAAATGGACATTTAGAAGAGAGCGTTTACATGGATCAACCAGAAGGTTTCTTAGACAGTGGGAGCAGCGGAAGAGTGTGCAGGTTGGTTAAATCCATTTATGGATTAAAGCAAGCATCGCGAAGTTGGAACATCTGCTTTGATGAGACAGTCAAAGAGTTTGACTTTATCAAAAATGTAGATGAACCATGTATTTATAGGAAGATTGTAGAAGGAGCAGTAGTCTTCCTCGTTTTGTACGTCGACGACATACTACTGATAGGGAATGATGTCCCTATGCTACAATCAGTAAAGCTCTTCTTGTCACAGAAATTCTCCATGAAAGACTTGGGTGATGCAACCTACATTTTGGGCATTAAGATCTATCGTGATAGATCTAATAGAATGTTGGGACTTTCACAGTCCAGGTATATTGACTGTAAGTGCACGGCGGCGCCCCGGCCGTCAATCCGACGGCCAAATGCGGAAACAGTGATAAACATTGATTTTGCGAACTTAGCAAACCGGCACCACCGCGCACTAAACATCCGGATCGAACCATTAACTAGTCTAAGCTAACTACAAGACGGGTTAGAGATATACCGAATGATCCGAGTCCTCCGGTCTTCTCCTCGTCCTCCCGATCTCCTGCGGAAACTCCGGTCGTCGCCTCCTCGCCGGAAGGGCACCACATCGCCTGTATCTTTTACGGGCTCCCACCTCAATACCGAGGCAACTCGGGCGCGAAGTAGGCTAGCCGACGCGTCCAAGATTTGCTGTAGAATGTGTAGGGTTAAAGCTATGTCTCATTTGGGTTTGTTGCCATTTGAAGATGATGGAGGAAACAAGATAAGAAAAATGGTGCTTGCATTTTTCTAGCATGAAATGAGATCAAGAAAAGTGAAACTCTCAAGAATGAAAACTCTCATCTTTTTCTTTCTCTCAACTATGAAAAACTTCTTCCTTCAAGTAAGAATAATGTGGTGGAGGAATGAATATGAAACATAACATGAAGGGAGGTGAGTGTAGGAGAAGAAGAATGGTGACCATAACCAAACATCATCATAACTAACTCACATCAACTACTAATCACCTCAAATCAACAAAAAGCAAGTGATGATGATAGAAAAGAATGGTATCAAAAGATACTTTCATAATTAATACATTTGCAAGAAAATCCTCCACAATGTGTTATTTGCAAACTTGCAAATAACCCCCTCCATCGGAAAAGTCCGGCCGGGAAAGAACAAAGAAAAACCGGCCGGAACGGAATGCAAACTGGCAACTCCAGAAAACTGGTCCCGTAATAAATTACAGGAAAACCCCCATACTGTGCATACACACCCGCATCAGTATACCGACTGGATACAAATGCAAAGAGACAAAACTACACTATCAAATACTAGGATCCGGCTTAAGCCAAAGCCGGCTAGTAAAAAACGTCCGATCACGATCCGTGCAATACCGCACGTATCTGATCGAACCCTGCCATATCTCCATACGGCCTCTACAGCATTTCGCCCGAAAGCTTGAGTAACTGAAAGTGTGGTGGACTCTAAAGACTCGTCAATACTATGGCTGTGGATTTAACCACTAGCACGTCAGAGGTATAAGCCAATACGTGACGGGCCACCAGCTATTGACTAAAAGGGACGTCGATGAGCGAACTCATCCTGACACCCTACTGAGCCTGTCAGTGACAATATCCGTACAGTCCGGTCCGTTCGTCTATGAGCATCGCATGTCGGGCCTAGGGGGTTGGCAAAAGTCAGACCCCCAAAAACGGTACAAGTCGTGTCGGAGTGTAGCCCAGAACACCCTGAGATACTACTGGAATACCTACCACCAAATCTCCTGCCTTGGCCAAGGACTTCGTGTAATGGCTCTCCTAGACACAGCGCGACCTCACCCCCAATACCGGGAGAGACGAACCCCTGAAGATCCGCTCACTGCCTCCATGTGGCTCGGGACTGTACCCAACTAAAACCTGTTTGCACGAATCCTTTGAGCCGTGGTAGGGTAGTAATCAAAGCACAGTGGGAACTCACACGAGACAAATGACGATCCCCAGGTCGATGAACTAACCTGTACACATGTCACCTGGGAACTGCTATCTGACGTCAGGTATAAGACCAACTAGCATGTTCCCGGCGAGTCCTGCCCGGTGTACTCATAACCCAATGAGCACCTGTATACATCTTAGGTGAACCAACTGACACCAGTGGCTTGTGAGACCGGCCACCGCCCCTCGTCGGGGTCTCGACTGTATATACTAGTCTACTCTGGAGAATCGATGCCTTGTCTCGAAACTCCCACGACTAGGGACCTTTTAAGGATGTGCTTATAGACTCCAGCTCTCACTTATATGATCGCCCTCATACTGCTGGCAGTCAAGCAAGAATCCTGGGGGCTCTATCAACGTGCAATAGCGACATGTCAGGTCACCTAAAGCAGTACACGATGATAAAGGTAAACCAGATAGCATACTATCATCTCGAGTAAGACTGTCCTACCGGGATAGGTCCACCCTCTATCATTGCAATCACGTGCCTGTGATCCAATAATCGACTCTGAGGGCACTATCTCCAACAATCTCCCACTTGCACTCAAGGCTAATTATTGCGATGTCGCATACTCACAGCCTGTGTGATACCGAACACCCAACTCCCCTACTAGTCAGTCTCACAAAATCCGTTTGTGAAACTATTGCGTTCGAGGAATAGCCTCAGTGAGTGGATCCGCCTTGATGTTTCTTTCTATGTCTCTCTACATCTCAAGTTCGCGAAGGAAGCCATCTCCCGAAATGAGCAATACCTGTCTTAGAATGTCTGGATGTCTGATGGGACCTAGCTCATAAATGAATTCCAAATCCAAACTTCTTAGACTGTATCGTCAACTGAACTTAATCAGTATCCTGCGCCATGCCACCCTCAGTATTGCCTTGGACCACCTGTCCAAAATACTGCCCCTCGTCAGAAGGAAAACTATAACTCTGACAACCTCCTTGTCGTCCATGTCACCTTGGAAGCCTGGAATGATAACTGTCTCCCAAATGAGGTTGTCGTTATCATATCCCTAGAACATCCACTTATGTTCTAAAACTGCTTCCGACTGTTTCTCCAGGATTGGATCAATGTCAACTTATTGCATCTAGTGCAAGAACAATATCTGGTGTGGTACTTGACATCTCATGATTGACTCAATTGCCTAAGCAAGTGATCTGCCAATCATGCACATCCCTTTCTACTTTAGTCTATAAGACACCTTTAGAGAGGGTGACTCCATCACCTGCAGGTACACTACCGTGCCAGGAGTCGTCCATTCTAAATATTCTTAGAATGCTGTCAAAGTACCCTGATTGGGAAACCACCCAAATCTAGATCTAAAACCATAGATCTAGTAACCAGCATGTCTGATATAATGTCCAAGTCCTTTGTGGAGAAACCACTGTGTGACGACCAAAGTATAACCGATCGTAGTATAGGAATATCACTTCCTACTCTGTGTATGTCATCCAAATACCATGAAATCACACCCTACTACCTTCTCAACAGATCCATCCCCTATTCTGATGACGTCAAACCCATGACTGTCACATCAGAAATAGATGATCTATCTCCGCTACATCTGCTTTAGTCTATAAATAGACATAAGCCTGATGTCCACCAATGCTTCCGCTGCTCCCACTGACTACGACAACCCTCTGGCAGAGTCATATACACGTACACTTCTAAAGCTAGTTTAGAACGACGCTATACTCATCCTTCTGCCGGGTCTCGCATCTTGGAACAACAGCAATGGCAAGTGTGGGTAAACAATAACTTCCCTGTCACCGTCTTTGAGGCTACCGGAGTACCTCTCGGGTGCCTGAAGTTACCCACCGTATCTGCGAAGTGGCCAATGGAATGTCAAACCAGATTGAATCTTTAGGTTCCTTATCAAATCTTCAGTAATCGTTTGCGGTTCTGGAATCACTTCCAGTTCTACCATACTCCCACTACTGTTTTTGAAAAAAAAATCCATTTTTAATAAAACTGTGGCGATTCTAGAACAATATTTCTATTGATCTGCCAGATGGTAGAAAGTCAACCCTCGTCATAGCCTGGGTCAACCCACAAACAGCCATTACAGAAACATGCCTTGAGTTGTCCAGTGTCTGGTTTTAATCATAAGCCGGACAACTCCCCGTACCTTAACAACGTTAAGATATGAACTGTTCTATATCCAATATAGAACCAGAGGCGCTGATTTAATTTAACCAGATTCAAATCATGCAGCTGTCTCCAGTGCATGTCAACTAAATGGAGAGAGGCCGATCAGCGTTACTCAACTTAGGAATGCTTCCAATTATGAGTAACCTGAAAGAGAAGCAATTTCTCTTTATCATTACTATCAACTGAATACCATACACAAGTATCTACATCTTCGATCACTTTGAAGAATCCCGATACTTGCTATACCTGGTTCTCTACTCTATTCAAATACCTATAACTCCTCAAAACTTAGACCCTATGTTTCAACGAAACACATGTCTAAGAACTAGAGAAGTTAAAAGTAAACAGAATATAGTATGAAGACCAACCCCTCTGTCCTAATGGACACTGGACAATATACAATACTCTGTATAAATCCGCTGAGTCTAACAACTCTTTCACTGTGTGTCGTAGGTTGAAAACTGTATTTATGGTTAAGAAGAATTACACCGCTGTTTAATGCTCCTTACCTAACCATCCACTGATATAGGTAAATGTCATCGACATAATATCAAAAGGTATATCTCACTCTATGAAAATAGACATACAGATATATCAATTTGAAATTGGTGCACAACAGCGGATATTCAAAACCAAATATTTGCCGACCGGCAAACAACCCAGGTGGCTTCCTCAAATATCACCAATTCCAACGAATCCCGATATAATGAGGATGGTCACCTAATTCCCAATAACTTACTCCCACTCATCATCTGTAAAACCATACAGATGTGAGAATCATACCTGGTAAATTCATACCCTGGAGCAAGTGTCTAATCGGGAAATCAGTTTTCTTTTAACAGTACACAGTGAAACTGAAACATTGAAATGTTTCGATGGGGTATCCTGGTATTCCTAGTAATGCCTCTACCATTATCCAGATTCACAACTATAACCGTATAATTCTTTGCCACCTCTCCAAATCCCTTTATATGTCTTTAGTCATTACCTTCTGCACACCCCTTAGGCCAAATGGTTTTCTTCCTTCCCTACCGTTCGGCACCAGCCTATGGTTTGGAAGAAGACTATCCAATAAGCATAATGGGTGTACTGTCCTAATCCTAGGAGCACTCGCAATGCGAGAGAAGGTGAAGATAAAAGACAACCGAATAAACCTTATTCATATTTCTCCTGAACCAGAATCTATCCCCGAACTGGAACAAGTTCCTTTCGAGTTCGTATATAACCATACGATGGAGTATCCAATAAACTGTGGATCTTCATAGTGATACGGAGTGTCCTGGAGAAATACAAAGGTGATTTAGGATTGGCGAAGAAATACTTGGTTTGGTCGTGAATATTAGTCGCAATTTACTTTGCCCTCTTACTAATCCCTTGCTTTGTCTTAATCTTAATACCTTCTGCACACCGTTTAGGCTAATTGGTTTTCTTCATTCCCTACCGGTCGGCACCAGCCTAAGGTTTGGAAGAAGACTATCCAATTTCCTTAATAGGTGTACTATCTCCTAAACCAAGGAGTACTCACAACTTGAGAGAAGGTAAAAGGGAAAAGACAACTGAATAATCCTATCCGTTTTCTCCAGAACCGGAAACCATCCTCGAATTCCTTCGAGTTCGTATCTAACCATACGATGGTTTTGTCCAATGGAAGTGGACGTTCGTAGTAATACGGGGTGTCCTGGAGAAAAGGGTAAAAGTAGGAGTGGCAATGAGGTCTGCAACTCTGACAATCCAAAAGCCAGTGTTAAGAAGGTTCGGTCAACTTGGTCTCTGAGTCGTAGTCTTAGGGTCGGGTCAATGGTCGCTGCCAAAGAGAGAGAGAAAAGAAACACTCAGCGTGCACTCTAACCTAGATCAGAATGGTTACCAATTTATCTAATCTGGAAACCTCCCACTGTACCTCAAATCCTCCTCTAAACCTGAAAGAAGAATTAGTCGGGGTCACCCGAGAAGTAAACCAACTCATCAGTGGGAATCGGGATCCAACTATCATCGCATGATAACGTGACGGAATCCACTCACGGTATCACACTCCAGAAGGTATGCACATATCTGGCAAGTTTCAGTTCTTTTGAAACTCCCGATGTGATTTTTACCCCATGCTCTTATGACCTTGGCGTGAGGTCAAAATATCATAAGTCACATGTCAAGTTCTACCCATCATTGTCCAGGTTAATTTGAACCCACCCGTACATACCCTTGACGTAGGCCAAAATAGTAGTACGACTGTCCCAAACCAATGCATCTATCTATGCAACAGATAAATACCCGGCAGCTACCAAACGCTATGCCTTGGCGTGAGGTCAAAATACATAGCTTGAATACTACCGAATATTTAACTGAAATGATGGAGGGCTACGAATGGTTTCTGGCGAAAACCTTTAACGTAATGAACTTGATATCGTTGAAGGAACGGATAGCTTTTTAGAAAATATAGTGACGAAAACCTTTACAAAAGAGGTCACTCCCGGTGAAGGGATCTCGGCTCTTTCCCCGTAGAATGGGGTGCAGGATATTCCAAATGAATACCACGATGCAAAGCAAAAGTAATCGGCTATAGTGAAGTTAATGCCCTGACGCAAACTTCTGTCCAAGGGGTCACTCCCGGTGAAGGGATCTCGGCCCTTGCCTCGTCGACTGAGGAGCAGGATATTCCAAATGAATACCACGATGCAAAATAAAAGTGAACATCCTTGCAATAACAGCTTTTTGAAAAGTGTTCCAACAACATCAGAATAGGTTGGTTTTAACTTGCATTGATCTGAATCAACGCAGTCCCATCAATTGATCACACCACAAAGAACGAAAATATACTGATGTACGTATATGCCATCCGCATTCGCCACTGGGTCCCGTCATTACCCGTTAGGTTAGATAACTAACGACAGAGAGGGGACTGGACTAGCGCGGATGTAAAACATATACAACATCTACTAATATATATACCAATATATTATATTCGCTCAAGGCGTGATAAAAAATGCAACATCACAGAAATGTACAGCATCGCAGAACAATACAGATATCTGGGATCCCCGGGTTTCACAGAGCCACTACTGAAACCCGACGTTCCCCTGGTCGTGTGGATAGCCTGTGCAATGAAATCCTAGACCCCTACGGGCGCGGCAAGTTACCCGCCAAAACCTGAAGCGAAGCAGCCCCCTTCAGCGCCGTGAATGGACCACCCAGCACTTCACGGAATCCGGTAACTTGGGCACCCCTCCTGGGTCAACCTGTACCCCCTACGAGTGCGGCGAATAGCCCGCCAATCCTAGAGTGAAACCCCCTCCGTCCCAATGCCATGAGATGCGGGCTTGTTGCCCTCCAGAACCCGGCTATCCGTGCACCCCACCGCGGGGCAATCCTAGTACAGAAAGTAAAATATACATACAACGGGTACATCAACCGCAACCAGGTCGTGCCCCAAAAGAATAATACAATCAGGCAGTGACGGCAGTCCACATGTCGGACGCTATCAAATGTACATAATAAAACAAAACTGTACTAACATTGCATCCAGGCTATCCCCCACGACCGATCCGCAACATCACAGCAAAAATACAGAACATCAACGTGAAAGTCACGTTCGCAAATCCGACTAACCGGGCTATAGCAGTTAGACCGGATTTACCGATCGAGTGACATTCACGGTCGCAGATATAATGTAAATACTGTGAAATAATGTGTTTAAAATATTCGATCGATCAAAATTAACTAGTGGGCCCCCAAGTACTACTGTAGCACATCAAGAAATTCTGGGCCCAAAATTAACCTTCCAGAAACCACATTTTCAACTCAGGAACATTCTGCAAAGTTTTGGGGGCATGAACAGTTAACATTGCGGCGGAACCGCGGCCCAAGCAGGGGTTTGGCCGCGGTTCCGCGGTGGTATGGTGAGTTCATGCTACCAAATTTTTACAGTATGCTTATAATTCCCTGCACATCACTCTGAGACAACCTGAAAAATTTTTGGACTCAAAAAAAATTCGACAGAAACTGATGTGCTTGAAAAACGCGTTTTCGGGATTTTGTTCGATCGGAAACGTAAAACACATCAAACAAAGCTAGACGAAGTTAATGGCGAGGCTCTGATACTACTGTAAGTGCACGGCGGCGCCCCGGCCGTCAATCCGACGGCCAATTGCGGAAACGGTGATAAACTTCGATTTTGCGAACTTAGCAAACCGGCACCACCGCGCACTAAACACCCGGATCGAACCATTAACTAGTCTAAGCTAACTACAAGACGGGTTAGAGATATACCGAATGATCCGAGTCCTCCGGTCTTCTCCTCGTCGTCCCGATCTCCTGCGGAAATTCCGGTCGTCGCCTCCTCGCCGGAAGGGCACCACATCGCCTGTATCTTTTACGGGCTCCCACCTCAATACCGAGGCAACTCGGGCGCGAAGTAGGCTAGCCGACGCGTCCAAGATTTGCTGTAGAATGTGTAGGGTTGAAGCTATGTCTCATTTGGGTTTGTTGCCATTTGAAGATGATGGAGGAAACAAGATAAGAAAAATGGTGCTTGCATTTTTCTAGCATGAAATGAGATCAAGAAAAATGAAACTCTCAAGAATGAAAACTCTCATCTTTTTCTTTCTCTCAACCATGAAAAACTTCTTCCTTCAAGTAAGAATAATATGGTGGAGGAATGAATATGAAACATAACATGAAGGGAGGTGAGTGTAGGAGAAGAAGAATGGTGACCATAACCAAACATCATCATAACTAACTCACATCAACTACTAATCACCTCAAATCAACAAAAAGCAAGTGATGATGATAGAAAAGAATGGTATCAAAAGATGCTTTCATAATTAATACATTTGCAAGAAAATCCTCCACAATGTGTTATTTGCAAACTTGCAAATAACCCCCTCCATCGGAAAAGTACGGCCGGGAAAGAACAAAGAAAAACCGGCCGGAACGGAATGCAAACTGGCAACTCCAGAAAACTGGTCCCGTAATAAATTACAGGAAAACCCCGATACTGTGCATACACACCCGCATCTGTATACCGACCGGATACAAATGCAATGAGACAAAACTACACTATCAAATACTAGGATCCAGCTTAAGCCAAAGCCGGCTAGTAAAAAACCGTCCGATCACGATCCGTGCAATACCGCACGTATCTGATCGAACCCTGCCATATCTCCATACGGCCTCTACAGCGTTTCGCCCGAAAGCTTGAGTAACTGAAAGTGTGGTGGTCTCTAAAGACTCGTCAATACTATGGCTGTGGATTTAACCACTAGCACGTCAGAGGTATAAGCCAATACGTGACGGGCCACCAGCTATTGACTAAAAGGGACGTCGATGAGCGAACTCATCCTGACACCCTACTGAGCCTGTCAGTGACAATATCCGTACAGTCCGATCCGTTCGTCTATGAGCATCGCATGTCGGGCCTAGGGGGTTGGCAAAAGACAGACCCCCAAAAGCGGTACAGGTCGTGTCGGAGTGTAGCCCAGAACACCCTGAGATACTACTGGAATACCTACCGGCAAATCTCCTGCCTTGGCCAAGGACTTCGTGTAATGGCTCTCCTAGACACAGCGCGACCTCACCCCCAATACCGGGAGAGACGAACCCCTGAAGATCCGCTCACTGCCTCCATGTGGCTCGGGACTGTACCCAACTAAAACCTGTTTGCACGACTCCTTTGAGCCGTGGTAGGGTAGTAATCAAAGCACAGTGGGAACTCACACGAGACAAATGACGATCCCCAGGTCGATGAACTAACCTGTACACATGTCACCTGGGAACTGCTATCTGACGTCAGGTATAAGACCAACTAGCATGTTCCCGGCGAGTCCTGCCCGGTGTAGTCATAACCCAATGAGCACCTGTATACATCTTAGGTGAACCAACTGACACCAGTGGTTTGTGAGACCGGCCACCGTCCCTCGTCGGGGTCTCGACTGTATACACTAGTCTACTCTGGAGAATCGATGCCCTGTCTCGAAACTCCCACGACTAGGGACCTTTTAAGGATGTGCTTATAGACTCCAGCTCTCACTTATATGATCGCCCTCATACTGCTGGCAGTCAAGCAAGAATCCTGGGGGCTCTATCAACGTGCAATAGCGACATGTCAGGTTACCTAAAGCAGTACACGATGATAAAGGTAAACCAGATAGCATACTATCATCTCGAGTAAGACTGTCCTACCGGGATAGGTCCTCCCTCAATCATTGCAATCACGTGCCTGTGATCCAATAATCGACTCTGAGGGCACTATCTCCAACAATGACACTATAGTAAAAAGATTTAGTATGGAAGATTCCAAGTGCGGTAATATGCTCGCTTGTCACGGGATCACCCTCTCCAAAGAGATGTCTCCAAAGACTGATGAAGAGAGGGATCGCATGGGCATTATACCCCCTGCGCTTCGGCGGTAGGATCTATAATGTATGCGATGTTATGTACAAGACCGGATGTAGCTTATGCACTTGGTGTGGTAAGCAGGTATCAGTCTGACCCAGGTGAGAAACATTGGATAGCGGTAAAGAAAATTCTCAAGTACCTGAGAAGGACTAAGGATATGTTCTTGATTTATGGTAATGGGGACCTCCAGGTAGAGGCTTTTACCGACTCCGGCTTCCAAAGTGACAAAGATGATTCTAAATCCATTTCGGGTTTTGTGTTTACCCTCAATGGAGGGGCGGTATGTTGGAAGAGTTCCAAACAGGATACCGTCGCAGACTCAACTATGGAGGCAGAGTATATAGCTGCTAGTGAAGACGCAAAAGAAGCTGTCTGGATGAGGAAGTTCATCTCTGAACTTCAAGTGGTTCTGTCCATTGTCAATCTAATACCTTTGTATTGTGATAACAATGGGGCCGTAGCATTGGCGAAGGAACCGAGGTCCCATCAGAAATCCAGGCATATCTTAAGGCGTTTTCACCTGATCAGGGAGATCGTTGATCGTCGGGAGATTGAGGTACGGAGAGTGGACACAAAAGACAACACGGCAGATCCATTCACCAAGGCCATCCCTCAAGTTCAGTTCGAAAGGCTGTTTGAGATGTTGGGCATGCAGTACTCCAGCAACTGGATCTAATGAAGACAGTGGGTACTCATTGCGCCAATTATAGGCCTTAGTGCAAGTGGGAGATTGTTGGATATATATGCCCTGGAGGCCTTCATTGTATAGGATGCTAGGGATATGTATGTACATGACAGTCTTGCTTAATATGATAGTACGCTATTTGGTTTGTCTTTATCTTAACATATGATATATTTTGCGTCGTATTCATATATATATACATGTTGATAAAGCCCATAGGGTGTTTTCCTGACTACCGGCGTTATGACGGCAGTCATACTAGTGGGAGCTGGATAGTCAATAGGCACATCCTTAGATGTCCCTGGTCGCAGGAGTATTGAGACTGGGCATCGATACTCCGGAGTAGACTGGTGTATACATATCTAGACCCTGAGGAGGGGCGATGGATTGGTCCCGCAGCCATTGGTGGAGTGCACCTAAGATTGTATACAGATGCTCACTGGGTGTGAGTACACCGGACAGGACTCGCCGAGAACTGACTGGATGGTATTTATACCAAACGTCAGATAGCATTTCTCAGGTGACATGTGTGCAGATAGTCCGTTGACTTAAGGTCGTCATTTGTCTCGTGTGAGTTCCTACTGTGCTTTGATTATTACCCTACCACGGTTCAAAGGAGTCGTGCAAACAGGTTTTAGTTGGGCACAGTCCCGAGCCACGTGGAGGCAGTGAGTGACTGTTAGGGATTCGTCTCTCCCGGTATAGGTAGTTGATATCGCACAGTGATCAGTTGGTCATTACCATAAGTCCCTGGCCAGGGCTGATTGAGAATTACTGATAGATTGATCAGTAGATTCTCGGATGGTGATAGAGCCATACCGACACGACTTGTATGTTTATTAGGGGTCTGACGTTTACCACCTCCCTAGACCATACATGTGATACTCTTAGACGAACAGACCGGACTGCACGGATATTGTCACGGACAGGCTCAGTAGGAGTTCGGATGGGTATCCTCATCGACCTTCTTATCGACATCTACCTGGGGACCGTTACGTACAGCTAGTGCCGCTTGCGGTCTGTGGTTAAACCCACTGCCAGCATAGTAGTCGAGTCTTTAGAGTCCTACACAGAGTTTTCCCAACTCCATGCGAAACCATATAGAGGTCGTACGGTTTTACGACAAAGGGTTCGGACGAATACGTGTTTAAACGCACGTACGATATTCGGAAAGTTTTTTCTAGACGGCTTTGGTTTAACCCAGATTCTAGTATTAGGTTATTGGATTTATACAGTCTAAAGTTTTTCCGTGTTTTCACGGATGGGAGGGGCGTTCTCGTAATTTCCGGGAAGCTTCTAGAAGCATGGTGACTTGAGGGGTTTATGTGGCAATGTCATTAATGTAATTGTGACTCATTATGTGTGATTCACTATGTCATTAATGCATTATTAAATGCTTAATGACTCACATAGTGAATCACTCATATACATTTATGAAGCATGATGAATAATCTCTTATTATTCATTTGATTGATTTATTCGTTATGCTTGATATATTAAGTGAGAAGCATTTTCATTTCATAATGCTAGTTCACCTTCTCTCTCCTCAAGCTCTCTCTTTCTTCAAGCTCTAATCCTACCACTCATGAGTTGAGAACAAGGATTAGAAAAGACAAAACATCCCATAACCTAACTCTATATGACCTAAGTTCCTTTGATTAGCAACTAGAGAAACTTAGTTACCTCAAGTCTTGAGGTGAAGCTTGGATTAGGGTTCTCGGGTGGATCATCTATCACTTGGAGGAGGCCGAGGAGGACGAAGAGATCGTAAAGACGAAGGACACGTATCACTAGGTATAATCTCTTTACATAGTAGTTTAGAACTTCTATGGTAGTTGTTAATTATCGTTTAGCAAAGATCTTTGGTTAGTCGATGTATGCTTCAAGAACAAGATCGTTTTTCATATTTCCGCCTCCCCGCAACTCATGGGGTGTTGCACATTGACTTACAAAAACAAAACCCGCTAGTATTATCCGTCCGAACCATGACACGTGCATAAGTGCACGCGTATGTTCGAACCCTGCCATAAATCCAAACGGCCTCTACAACGTTTCGCCCGAAACTTGAGAAACTGTCTGTCGGGGACTCTAAAGACTCGTCAATACTTTGGTTGTGGATTTAACCACTAGCACGTCAGTGGTATTAGCCGTACGTAACGGGCTACCAGGTATTGACCAAAAGGGAGGTCGATGAGCGAACTCATCCTGACACCCTAATGAGCCTGTCAGTGACAAAATCCGTAGAGTCCGGTCCGTTCGTCTATGAGCATCGCATGTCGGGCCTAGGTAGTTGGTAAAAGTCAGACCCCCAAAAGTGGTACAAGTCGTGTCGGAGTGTAGCCCAGAACACCCTGAGATACTACTGGAATACCTACCAGTAAATCTCCTGCCTTGGCCAAGGACTTCGTGTAATGGCTCTCCTAGACACAGCGCGATCTCACCCCCAATACCGGGAGAGACGAAACCCCTGCCGATCCGCTCACTGCCTCCATGTGGCTCGGAACTGTACCCAACTAAAACCTATTTGCATGACTCCTTTGAGCCGTGGTAGGGTAGTAATCAAAGCACAGTGGGAACTCACACGAGACAAATGACAATCTCAGGTCGATGAACTAACCTGTACACATGTCACCAGGGAACTGCTATCTGACGTCAGGTATAATACCAACTAGCATGTTCCCGGAGAGTCCTGTCCGGTGTACTCATAACCCAATGAGCACCTGTATACATCTTAGGTGATCCAACTGACACCAATGGCTTGTGAGACCGGCCACCGCCGCTTGTCGGGGTCTCGACTGTATACACTAGTCTACTAATAGAGTATCGATACCCAGTCTCGAAACTCCTATGACTAGGGACACTTTAAGGATATGATTATAGACCCCAGCTCCCACGTATATGATCGCCATCATACTGCTGGCCGTCAAGCAAGAATCCTAAGGGCTCTATCAACGTGTAATAGCGACCTGTAAGGTCACCTAAAGCATGTACACTATGATAAAGACAAACCAGATAGCATACTATCATCTCGAGTAAGACTGTCCTTCCGGCATATGTCCTCCCTCAATCATTGCAATCACGTGCCTGTGATCCAATAATTGACTCCGAGGGCACTATATCCAACACTGGGAATTTTTAATTCTGCTCAAGTGTTGAGTTTTCTGGAGATCTTTTGTATTCGTTGATTCGATTGGAAAGTTTAACTTCGTTTATGTTTTTCCGGGTAATTTAGAACATGTTAAAAAGTTCGAACGGATATCAATAACTCACTTTTTCCCCTGCCGGAAAATTTCAAAGTGTTGAATTTTTTCCTTAATTAAAAACATTCATAGTCGTGCAAGTAACGCGGTGGACCCTCTAGAAGAACACAAACCTAAACTCGATTATGTGACCGTCTGAACCGCCTCTAAACCTTAGGGTTTGGGGCAGTACGGCGTTGCCACATATGAGGCGTTGGTTTGACCCTTCTACGGCTGGACCATCGGTACTGTGGCATGTGATGGATACTTTTTGAACTCCGCTCAAGTGTTGAGCTATTAGGGAAATCTTGGGTGTTTGTTTATTCGATCGGAAAGTTTAACATTGTCTATTTATCTAGAATGTGATACAATATTTGGAATCCATAAGTAGTTATGAGATAACTAATTTGAATGTTATAAATCTAGCAGTTTAGTCTCATTTGATCGGTTGCCACGGGATTTTGATGAGATCAAAAGTCCGTCGCAATCACGTAGCGTACGCGGATACTCGCCGGGAAAACTTAATAGATAGCCACGCCCCATAGCCCCGACCAAGTGACTGTAGGAGAACCCCGTCGCCAAAAGCATCCGTTCGGGTGATCACGGCAGCGGTGTTCCGCCTTAGTGCACTTCGTCGACGGCATCCGGGGGTGCGGCCGTCTACTAAAGTTTGCGACGAGCATTCGATCAGGATGTCGGGAATCTTGTTGAATTGCTCGACTTGATATTGAAAATTGTTTTCGAGATCGAGACTAAAATGCGGGGTTTATAATTGTTAGGCATGCGATGTCTAAGGAATTCATTTTGTTAGGCATGAGATGTTTAAGGAGGTTGCGGATTCCAACTGTTGTAGTTTTACACTTTCTTTTCTGCGACCGTAAGTGTAATATGTGGTGTATCGCCGGTTTCGTTTCTATACATCAACAACAATTGGGATACGCATATTTACTTACGTTGATGACATGTGATGTTATGTGTTGCTGTGATATGTTATATTGGATCGTCGCGTTTTGAATAGCCGGGGGTTTTATGTGATATGAGGGTTTTTATTTTCATTCATGTAAAATTCATTGTAAGTAATATTCTTTTATTGGGGCACTTCCGGGCTGAGGATGATGTCATCATTGTATATTATTTACTTTTCCGCATTAGGTAGACCCAAGGCGGGGAGCACAAGTAACCGGGTTCTAGGGTCCAGTGGGAGACCATCTCGAGGAGTCGAGATCGGGTCTCCTAACCCTAGAATTGGCAGTGTTGCTTGCCGCTCTCGTAGGGGTCTAGGCATATGGGTTTGGCTATTCATCGCGACCATGGAATCCGCGTTTTATACAGGCTCGCATAAAACACGGAAATCCTAGTATATCCAATATTTCATATGTGTTCTTTTGCTGCAATGTTCTGTGATGAGATCATATTACTGCCTGAGACGAATTTTTATATTATATATATGAGATATATGTTATATTGCTGATTTTGTTTCAAATGTGATGCTTGTGAAGCATAATAAAATGGGACTTCATTAATGAGATTAATGAAACAAAAAGAAACCTAAAGATGTTGTAGAAACTTGTTTAAAAACAGGTATCTCTAGTTCTTGCTTTGCATAGCGGTATTCCTTGTAGAATATCCAGCACCTTATTCGATAAGGAAAGAGCTGAGATCCCTTCACCGGGAGTGACCTCTTTAGCGAAACTAGCAGATGCTACAAACTCGGTTTGTCTTTTGATTGTTTTTATAGTTTTTGCTTTGCATAGTGATATTTTTGAAATATCCAGCACCTTATTCGATGAGGAAAGAGCCGAGATCCCTTCATCGGGAGTGACCTCTTTAGAAAAACTAGAAAAGGCCTAAAAAACATTCCATTTAAAATCACTTGATTCTACAACGATATCAAGTTCATTACGCAAAGGGTTTTCTTAAAAACCTGTCGTAGCCCTCCATCATTTCAGATAAGTACTTCATAGTATTAATGCTGCGTTTGTTGACCTTGTCAAGGCGTAGTGAGCGGTAGCTATTTATGCTTATCTGCAAAAGCATATGATGCGATTGAGTTAGGGTAGTCGTGTGACTTTGTTGACCTTGTCAAGGGTCATGCGGGTGGGTTTAATTCAATTGGGAAATGACGGGTTGAACTTGACTTGCGGTCTATGGTTTGTTGACCTTGTCAAGGTCATAGATCGCTCGGGGTAAAATATTATTGGGAATTTCAAGAGTTGAAATTTGCAATGAGATTGCATACCTTCTGTGAGATAGTTGGATCCCGATACCCGCTGCGAGTAAGAGTTACTCTTGGGAGAGTTTTACACATTACAATTAGCCGATCAAGTAGGTGTCTAGAAAGGTGTCAACGGGGTTACGCCTCCGGGAAAACGAGGTTTATTTTAATTAGGTCCGTGCGAAAGCGCGGGGAACCTCCCTCAAAGTACCGGCACTGGCCTGGCTGAAAGATTGGCGAAGTTGTAGAGTGTAATTAATCCCGGCTAGTCTTTCCGTTTAGGGTTTGAAAGAAGATTTGACAAAAACAGTGGGAGACATCCTGATGAGATATATTAATAACCAATCTAATCTTGCAAGAGCATACACTGAGTGTTTTCTTCTATCTCTCTCCAAGTAGCGACCATATCATGCCTTAATCAAGATAATAATACGGATGTATTGACCGAAGCCGGTTTTTATACTGCACTAGGGAACGTTGGTCCCGCTCCAACTTATAATTGTTATAAGACAGAGCAGGAAATATGGGATTACCAGAATTCCCGTGCCGCCCAAACAAAGAAAGTGCATGCTGATGCATTTTCTTCGGGTGTGTTCATTACCGAGAACTGTTTCTCAGTATCCTTTACGTCCTGGGTATGAGATACCGGATCAGGATTCCGCAAATATAATCTGTTACAAGGGCTACAGATAGGTAGAGAACTGAGAACGGATGATGAGTTTCAAGAGTTGGAAATGATGCAAGTGTTGCAGCCAAGCCTGTTGGCAGTTATCACCCTGTATTACTAGAATACATTGATTCTGAAGGAATGTTATTAGATACCGAACCTGATATACAACATCATATCAGTCTCTTTATTAGTAAAGAAGGATATAATTTTTTATTATTGGATAATGTTTCGAACATTTCCTATATCAATAGTTGATCGGTTCAGGCACGTTATCTAAAAGCATAGACATTCTAAATCAAACCACAGTTCTTAACGTATAGAACACACATAAGAGGAAGAGTTCAGAAATGAACGAATCCTTCTTGAGGCATTGTAGACTAGGTCATATCAATGCGACCCGACTAGCTGAAGTTACATAAATATGCATATTTAAATTAGTTTGGATTTACATCTTGTAAAACTTACCAGTCATGTCACAAAGATAAGATGACCAAAGCTCCGTTTATTGGAAACAGAGAAAGAGTTAGGGAACTCTTGGGATTGATACATGCTGATGTATGAAGGTCCCCTGTCTACACATGCCAAGACCGGTTTTTTTGTACTTCATTACATTCACTGATTATCTCTCAAGATCCGGACATATGTTCCTGTTGAAACACAAGTCTGGAACTTTTGAGAAATTCAATGAATATAAGTTAGAAGTAAAGAACCAAAAACGGGTATAAGTATTATGTCCTTTGATGAGATCAAGGAGGAGAATACTTGAGCACGGAATTTCTGGACTATTATAAAGGAGAATGAGATTCTCTCTCAGCATTACTCCTCCGAATACACCACAGCACGTCGGTGTATCGGGGCAGAGCAATCGCACCGTATATGATATGGTGTGCTCTATGATGAGTACTACTGAGTTGCCTATTTCCTTTTTGGGAGTTATGGACTTGTAAAGTTGCATACCTATTGAATCGGGTTCCAACCAAATCAGATGCCTACCACTCTATATATGATATGGTATAGGAAGAGCTCATCTCTTAAGGAAGTTAAGATTTGGGGTTATCCGGCCTATGTCAAAAGAAAAATCCGGACAAGCTCGAGGCAAGGTCAGTTCTGTGGAAGTTTGTTGGATATCCCAATCATTCGCAACGGAATATCTTCTACCAAACTGGGGGAAAAAGGTGTTTTTGTTTCTCAGCATGCCACCTTTGTGAAAGGGAATTTCTTGTGAAGAAATTAGTGGTCATGAGGTAGAACTGGAGGGAGTTCCACCTATACAAACTGCAGCTGATGATTTGGTAAACCCGGAGGATTCAATAGTTTCCAACGAACCTCAGCCTCTCCGCCGATCTGGTAGGGTTCCTCATCCACCTGAGAGATACTTCGGTTTCTCTATGATAGTGGGAGCGAGGATTGCATCATGAGATGATGACCCAACTAGTTTCGAGCAGGCCATCAGGAGTGGGGACTCTGTGAGAATTGCTGGATGCTTAGCGATCTGAGATTGAATCCTTATACACTAACAAAGTATGGACTTTGGTTGCTTTAGCTGAAGGGTTAAATCCCCATCAGGAGCAAGTATATCTTGAGAAGATTACTTAGTGTACATGGAAAAGTTGAGACTTTCAAAGCTATGCTTAAGTCTATCCAGATCCTATTTGCCACGGCTACATACCATGACAACGATATCTGGCGGTTGGGTGTCATTGTCGCTTTTCTAAATGATGATTTGGAAGAGAGCGTCTATAAGTACAGAGCCAAAGGGCTTCGTAGACAGTGGGAGCAGCGGAAATGTGAGCATGATATTTTATGGGATAAATCAGGCATCTCGGAGTTGGAACGTCTGTTTTGATGAAGTAGTCAAAGAGTTTGACTTCATCAAAATGGTAGATGAACCTTGTATATACAAAAAGGTAGTAGGGAGTATGGTGGTGATCCTCGTATAGTACGTGGATGACATACTCTTGATAGGGAAGGAGTTTCCTATGCTACGCTCGGTCAATCTCCTCTTATCACAAAGATTCTCCATATAGGATCAAGGTGATACCTTTTAAATCCTGGGTTATGGATCTATGGGATAGATCTAATTGGATCTTAGGATTCTCACTAGTGGTAGTGAGATGGTATCAATCGATCCTGGGGAGAATCACTGGAAAGGTTCTAGGGAGATAAGGACGACTGAATGTCAGTCGCAGGCATTGTCTTTACCCTCAGTGGAGGGACGGTATGTTGGAAGAGTTCCAAGCTGGATACCGTGACTTACTAGACGATTAAAGGCAAGATACATCGTTACCAAGGATTCTACCAAAGAGGCAGTCTGGATATATTTTAGTTCATGAGATGAACTTCGTTCCTGCCATTGTGTGACAATGGAGTTGTGGCTTATGCCAAGGAACCCCCGTCCCATCAGAGATCCAGACATATTCTTATGCAGTATCACCTGATCATGGAAATGGTTGATCTCTAGGTAGATCGAGGTTAGGAGAGTAGACACAGAGGACAACAGCGCGGATCCACTCACAAAGGCCTAATTCCCAGTAGAGACTTTTATGGGATGGTTGAGTATGAGAGATACTTCAACCACAGCTGATTGTTGGGTATACGATACCACAACAGATGGCCCTAGTGCAAGTGGGAGATTGTTAGTTATATGTATGCCCTAGAGGCCATTACTGTACATACGATGTATATTGTAGTGGATGCTTGGACATATATAGGGAAGACTTTCTTGCTCGACATGATAGTATGCTATCTGGTTACACTTTATCTAAACATGTACTCTGATTGTCTCTATGTTACATGTTGATAAAGCCCTTAGGATGAGTACTTGACTACCAGGACTATGATGCAGATCATACTAGTGGGGACAGTGTAGTCGCCAAGTACATCCTTCAAATGTTCCTAGTCGTGGGAGTACCGAGACAGGGCATCAATACTCCAGAGTAGACTGGCGTATGCGCTTCTTGACCCATATGATGGGCGATGGATGATCCCATATCCATTGGTGTTTGACATCAGAGAAGGTATACGGGTGCTCAGTGGAGACTGGGTGCACTGGACTGACTCGCCGAGAACTCCCAGATGGTATTATACCTCACGTCAGATGGCAGTTCTCTGGTGACACTAGTACAGGTTAGTCTGTAGACCCGAGATCGCCATAGAGTCTTGTGTGATTCCCACTGTGCTTTGATTTCCATCATACCACGTCCAAGAGGGCATGCAAAATGGTGGCTTTTGGGTACAGTCCCGAATCATATGGAGGCAATGAGCGATAAGAGGGGTTTCGTCTCTCCCGGTATAGGGAGTTGATGTTGCGCTGTGTTCGATTGGCTATAACTGGAAATCCCTGGCCAGGGTTGCTGAGATTTACTGGTAAGTGTTATCAGTAGTTTCTCGAACTATTATGGACCTCATATCGACACGACTTATCAAGCTACTGGGGTCTGACGTTTACCACCCCTAGGCGAGATATGCGACATATCAGACGAAGAGACCGGACTGTACGGGAGTGTTACTGGTTGGATTCATGGGAGAACGTACAGGCTTGCTTGTTGATCTTCTGATTGCTTAATACCTGGGTGGCTGTTACGTTTAGCTGACCGCTTGCAGCTTGTGGGAGTTTGATATGATCATCACCTACTGCCAGCGTATTGACGATTCTTTAGAGTCCTACACAGAGGTTTCCGAGCTCAGGCAAAACGGAGTAGGAGCACATATATGATATGTGCGGGACAGAGAACATTACGTGTATGTGATACTGTATTAGATTCTCGCGATATGAGATATCGGCCGGGTATATGTGATATAGCCGGGTCATCGGATCAAGTGTTGATTCGATGAACTGATACATATTATATTAGTCGGTTATTTGTGAAATAGCCGGATTATCGGATCAAGTGTTGATTCGATAATTTACTGTATAATTATATATTTGATATATTAAATTACATTAACTAATATAAGCTCACTTAAATATTGTTTTTCTCACTCGGGTAATACATTGATATATATGTGATATATGTTAATTGTGTTATTTTATTTTGTTACAATAAATATTGTATATGTGATATATAATATTGTAACAAGTTATGATTACTAATGCAAAATAATTTGTGGAGATTAAACATGGTTAGGATTTGATTTGGGTTAGCACTTTCATGAAGCTTCTAGAAACTTTTATTTTGTTTTAAGCTAAGATATTATGTGTTGATATTTTGGAGATATTTCCTAACCCAACCCAAACCCTTTACCCTAGTTAAATCTTTACAATGGTTAGCCCTTTTGATTATTAACCATGGGTTGCATTTTCTATTATGACAACAATTCATTATTCATCACAAAAGGATTTGATCATCTTCTTCTTCTTTCTTGCTTGATGAAAAGCTTCACTAGCTTTTTCATATGTGATGATTTTGAGTGAGATAAAGAAAACAAATGAGAGCTAAGTTCCTACTTCATCATCCTCATCTATTCTTGCCACTTAGATTAGGGTGTTTGCTTTGCTAATACTTGATTAGCAAAGCAAGAGCTTGGGTTTGAGTTTCTTCAAGGTAGATCATCTTTGTTATTGAAGATCGGAAGGAAGATTGCATCTTTCTCTTCATGGAGCCTCTCTAGAGTCCAGGTACTCGATGATCGCAGCTAAGGGACCTCAACACGGAGCTTTAGAAGTGAAGGAACGGACTACAAAGGTTGTAATCCCAAACTCTTAGAAGTAAAGTTGTTTACTTGCATGTTTAACCCTAATTATCTAGCAAAGATCCTCGCTTTAGGTTGTTCGGCACATCTAAATTTTAAATTGGACATGGTTGATGCCTTGTAGAACCTTGTAACAGTGTCTAGTAACCCTACATCCGGATTGTCGGAGCCCGAGATTTTGAGACACAGAGATATTGATATTTTATGATATGGGCCAGTCCGGATTGCCGGAGCCCGAGATATTGAGATATTGGGATATACACATTTTGTGTCGATGCTTGACACGGCTTCTCTATTGATTTCGTTGATGATACTTCGATTTTTATACAAAAATCTCACTGAGATATGAAAACAGTTTTCTCATTCAGTTGCATTCTGTTTTCATGCATTCATACATCATATATGTATTATGCTGCTACCTGAGGCACTAACACAAGCACTTGGTATTACACTTCTGTTAGATGTTTACCCTGGCCATTATCAGATGTTTCAGGATATATATTATATGGATATTATTGTATGACCTAGGATAGAGTCATACATGCGATTTCTTCTCGGTGATATTTTCTACTCACGAGTTGGCAACTCACCCCCGTTGTGCCACAGTTTCTTGCAGGTTTTGCCGTACAGGTTTCCTTGGCGGCTTTGCTGGCACACTGCTTCCTTCCAGGTGATTGCTTTGGTAGGTGGGTTCACTTGTATCATGACCACCGTAGTATTTGTATTTACATTCAGTTGTATTTAGTAAACTCCATCAACCAGATTTGTATATTTTATGGACTTAGAAGACCAGTATGTGTATTCTTTTGGCCTTAGAGTCGCGCGCTGTATTATTATAGTTTTTCTCTGGTTTTCTTGATGATGATGGTTTTCATTCTGAGTTTTGATCCTCGCCCTTCGGCGTTGTATATTATATTGCATTGCGTGGTTGTCTCCACCGTTTGGCGAAGAGCTAGCTCCCGCTTAGGGATGCCTTTATTCATTATGTATATTATTCATGTTTGTACCCATTTGGGGACAGTATTTACAAAGGAGACTCTGCCGAAATTTTCGGGAAAATATGATATTGCTTTTAAATGTTTAATGCCTTATCTTATTAAAATCACTTGCTTTGAAACAAGTTTTTCCTTCACTTCTTATTTAAAATGGTTTAGATTTCTGGGCTTTTGGCTTACTTGAATTAGATGGGGTCCTATAGAGTTCACATCATTCAAGTGCCAGTCACGTGCTATTTCGGGTCGTGACAACTAGCATATACGTTTCTTGACCCATATGATGGGCGATGGATGATCCCACATCCAATAGTGTTTGACATCAAAGATTGTATATGGGTGCTCAGTGGAAACTGGGTACACTGAACAGGACTCGCCGAGAACTCCTAGATAGTATTATATCTCACATCAGATAGCAGTTCTCTGGTGACACTGGTACACGTTAGTCTGTAGACCCGAGATCGTCATAGAGTCTTGTGTGATTCCCACTATGATTTGATTTCCACCATACCACGTTCAAGAGAACATGCAAAACGGTGATTTTTGGATACAGTCCCGAGTCACATGGAGGCAATGAGCGATAGAAGGGGATTTCGTCTCTCCCAGTATTGGGGGTTGATGTTGTGCTATGCTCGATTGGCCATAACAGGAAATCCTTGGCCGGGGTTGCTGAGATTTACTGGTAAGTGTTATCAGTAGTTTCTCGAAGCGTTATGGGCCTCACATCGGCTTGACTTATCAGGCTATTGGGGTCTGACGTTTACCACCCTAGGCTGGATATGCGACATATTAGACGAAGAGACCGGAATGTACGGTAGTGTTACTTATTGGATTCGCAGGAGTATGAGCAGGCTTGCTTGTTTATCTTCTGATCGTTCAATACCCGAGTGGCCGTTACGTCTAGCAGTACCGCTGACGGCTTGTGGGTGACTGATATGATCACCACCTACTGCCGGCGTATTGATGAGTCTTTAGAGTCCTACACAGAGGTTTCCTGGCTCAGGCGAAACGAAGTAGGAGCACATATGTGATATGTGCGGGACCGAGATTAATATGCGTATGTGATACCGTATTCTATTCTCGTGATATGTGATATCGGTAGGATATATGAGATATAGCCAGGATATCGAATCAAGTGTTGATTCGATAAGTTGATACATATGATATTAGTCGGTTATAAATGATATGGCCGGATTATTAAATCAAGTGTTGATTTAATAATTTAATGTATAATTATATATTTTATATATTAATTTATATTAACTAATATTAGCTCACTTAAGCATTTCTTTTTCTCACTTGTGTACACTTAATATATATGTGATATATATTATTGTGTCATGCTAGTTGCTACATGTGACATGGGTGTATGGGACTAATACCATACAAATAATAATGTAGGAGTTTATTTATTAAGAGTAAAAGAAAATTAGTTGGAAATTAGTCATGGTTAGAAGCTTGGAGAATCTTTGTGCTAACCTTTGACTTAGTCTACTAATTTTGTCTCACTCTAGATATTTATTAACCTAACCATTATTGTTTGCCATGGTTTAGTCTCTATAAGAGTTATATGAGATATTTCTCACCCATGGTTGCTGATTGGTCTTCGTTTGTTCGTATGATATAAAAAGGAAAAGTTTAATCACAACCAAAAAATTTATAACCGCAATCAATAAAGGTGTCGATGTAGTTTCGTTAATGAGAACGGATCGTCAACTGAGATGCAAGTATTTATTCGATCTTGCTTTAGATGAATTGAAAGAAAATAAAATTCAAGAAAGAGTTTCAAGATTCTTTAGATGAAATATTTTCAAGAAACATCAAGAAAGAGTTCAAGAATTTGATATTCAAGAAAATGTCCAAAATCAATTTGAATTATCAAGAATATGAAGAATAGCTTGTAGGAATCGATAGGAATTTGTAGCAATGATGAATACTAAAAATTACTAATCTTATATATTGATGAATTATAGCTAGAACGATGGAGATGAATGAAGATTATGGATCTATTGAAGAAACTAGGGTTTCTCCTTCACTATCCCTTGTCTTTTCATTGATCATCATTCAATTCTAGCATTTAGCAAAGAAAATCATCAATCATTTAATTCCCGAATTTGCAACGAAATTATCAAGAATGGTGATCTCGATCCAAATTTGGTCATCGATGATTCTTTTTCCTAAAGTTCATAATTCTCATAAGACTTAAGATTAGTTTAGGATTTCACCATCATTTGATCTACCGATTTCCTACGATTCATTAGCAAGCGGAGATTTACTCACGCATCATGAAAATAAAAGAATCAAGAATTAGAAATTTCATAATGCAAGAATTTAAAGAAAGCGAGAATGAACAATTGATCTCTTTTATTAAATCTTCTCAAATTTATACTTCTCAATCCGAGATTACAAGACTAAGCTCTCGATCACTCCTTTGAAAAGAGAATTTGTCGTCGATTTTTGCGTGGCTCGATCACCGTAAGACGTGGATCGATTGCGGATCTCTTGCTCTTGATGACGATCGGCATTGCGATAAAGGATCTTCGAAGTCGTCGCTTGATAATGCTCTCAATTGATTCTTGATTTGGATTGGATTTGGATTTGGATTTGGATTTGATCACAAGTTGTGTCACTCAACTTATGTAATGAATTGACTCAATGTTCAACAACCAACAACCTTTACAATGAAGCCCTAGGTCTCTTTATATAGCCTTCACCAAGCTTCCACTAGAAGCTAGGTTAATCTTCTCAAAGAAGCTAGGTGGTTGTAGGGAAGCTTCTAGAGTAAGGTAGTTATGAGGCTTGCTTAAGAAGCTAGGCTGTTATGTGGAGGCTTCCTCGAGAAGCTAGGATGGTATGAAGTGTCTCCAATAAGGTAGAGGAGCGAGGGGAAGCTTCTGGAGAAGTATCGTCACCGGCGCCCCCAACTCGGCCACGGATCCACGGCGAATCGGGCTGAATCGGCCGCGGTTCCGCGGCCGTTTGAAGAGATCACTGCATGGTTTTTCTGGGGTTTTCTGGTGTTGGCATTTGGATCTTCTTCTGATATATGGAATCTTAGTTTCTTTTCTGAATCTCTGCCAAATTCTAAATGTTTGACTTGCTGCGTTTTATCAGCAAATTTGCGATTCCGGTTCTTTGAACTGAATAATTTTCTACACAAAATCTCGATGAAAAGTGTTGAGATATACAATATCATGCGTGAAGTAATAAACACACAATTTCCCTCCAGAATGTTGATTATATATATAACACGTGGTATTTGATATTTTCCAGACGAATTTGTTATACGTGTTATATTTAGACTAAATACCTTTAGATGATTAGAAAGAGTAAGGAAATTGCCGTGTTGAAAGTGCAGTATTTTCGACTGAACAAATTCCCCCAAACTTGATTTTGATCTTCTCGAGCAAACTTCTTTTATTCAGGTGAAGGAGAAAAGAAAAGGAGAAAGATAAAGAAAAACTAACTAGCTCACTTTCGTAGGCAACACGAATGCACTGAGCACGTGCAACAAGCCTTTAAACCTCTCGGTGTCCCTAGTAGGAGGAGTGTTGTCTCCTGAGGGTTTTCAGCGGATTGCACCCACAAAATCCTATAATAAAAGGAAGACTGTGAAAGTTACATATAAAGATAAGAATTTGTAAAAGAAAGACTTTGAAAATCAGAGTTTCCAACTACACTAGCTTTTCGGTTGCTATGAGCCCTATCTTAATAGTCATGAAAAGATGTTAGAAATCACATCGACCCTCAATAAAACATCGCCTTTATTATTCATTCCTACCTTTCTTCCAAACACCGATCATATATCCCTACGTGTGTGTAAAGGACATCCGTACACTCGGAGAATTCAATTCAAGCTATCATACTCTTGTCCATCCACCTCAGTACTTTTTAGTCGGTGAATATTTTGGATGGAATTGCTCACACATTTTTCATGAGACCGTTAATACTTCTTGAGGTACTAACCGACCGATTACTAAATGTTCTCACATATTAAGCATAATTAGTATTTTCCTCGTCTTGCAACACCTAAGGCTTAGCAGTGACTCCCAAACCAGTCGGTCTAAGGCACTAGGTAATGAAGCACCCTTGCTATATTTTTTTTATACTGCCTTGGTGATTACAAAACCAGTGTTCATTTTTCTTCACCATTTTATACTTTTATGCTTTATTTCATACTTTGGCTTTTAGACAAGAGCATTTCAAGGTATCCTCTGCTATCCCGAGTTTCAAGACGTGTGTAACTGAGTATAGTAAGATATCAATATTCAAATGTTTGGCTTCTAGAATAGAAACTATTTTTCAGACTTATTTTTATCCTCAGATTAGTGACTTCTTTCATCTTACTAACCCTTGGGACAATGGCTCATAACTACCTATTACTAGTTTCGTTTAAGAAAACATCTAACTTTCTTGGTTTTCTTAAACTTTTCCAATCTTTTAAATGTAATTATTCACTTTCTAATCTTTTATTATAAATTTTTAAATATTAATTTTTTTTATTGTTTTGTGCTTACGCAAAGTATGATGCAAAGTGATGCGTAAATAAGCACAAACCACCCCCAAACTTTTTCACAACAGTGTCCTCACTGTTGCCATCTGTTAAATCTCAAAAACCTGTAAGCTTGGGAGGAAAAGTTATTAATGGGTACAAGAATGAATGTACGTGAAAATCTCCCCCAAACTTATTCTTTTCACTCACCTCCATTCAAAGGATGAGACAGTATTATCAAGACATGGAGGTGAGACGGAGGAAATTTAGTCATGATAAAGCGGCTCCTGTAAAAACAGGAGCTCCTCCATGGGGTCAGTGGAAAAATACGGTTTTAATCTATGTCCATTCACTTTGAAAATTGAACCGTTTTTAACATTTTCAACCTCAAATGCCCCGTGTGGGTATACATACCGCACAACAAATGGTCCTTTCCAACAAGATCGTAGCTTACCCGCATGAAGATGGAGACGGGAATCGTAAAGAAGGACTTGTTGACCAGGGGTAAAAGTTTTTCTCAAAATATTTTTATCGTGAAATACCTTAGTCCGATTCTTTACTATCACAACATTATCGTAAGCTTCATCGCGGAGTTCGCTTAGCTTGTTTAATTGCATCTTCCGAAAGTTGCAGGCTTGATTTAAATCAAAGTTCAGTTCTTTAATGGCCCAGCTTTGTGTTCAATCTCGACCGGAAGGTGGCAAGCCTTAGCAAACACTAGACGATAAGGAGACATACCGAGATCGGTTTTATAAGCAGTACGAAATGCCCAAAGAGCATCCGTCAATTTGGTTGACCAATCTTTCCGGTTTTTAGAAACTGTTTTCTCCAAAATTTGTTTGATTTGCATGTTGGAAATCTCAGCTTGCCCATTCGTTTGGGGATGATAGGGCATGAAAAGTTTGTGGTTGATTGCATATTTCCGCATCAAAGTCTCGAAAGACCGATTACAGAAATGCGTCCCGTTGTCGCTGATGATAGCACGCGGGTGTCCAAATCGCGAAAAGATTTTTTCTTTAAGGAACTTAATGACAACCTTGTTGTCATTTGTGCGACAAGGAATAGCTTCCACCCATTTTGAGACGTAATCAACCGCTAACAATATGTACAAGTTCCTAAAAGAGTTGGGAAAAGGACCCATAAAATCAATACCCCATACGTCGAAAATTTCAACAACCAAGATCGGTTGAAGAGGCATCTCATTTCTTTTAGAATTCCAACCCATGTGTTGACATTGTGGACATGTTTTGCAATGATCAAATGCATCTTTGAATAAAGTTGGCCAGTAAAAACCGCATTGCAAAACCTTCTCCGCCGTCTTTCGTGGACCAAAGTGACCTCCACATGCCTGATCATGACAGAAAGATAGAACGCTCTTGAATTCATCATTAGGGACACATCTACGAATGATTTGGTCAGGGCAATACTTAATCAAATAGGGTTCATCCCAGTAAAAATGCTTTACTTGGGATAGAAATTGATGTTTGTCCTGTTTAGACCATTCGCTAGGAATAAGTCCCGTTGCAAGATAATTCACAATATCCCCGAACCAAGGATCGCCGGATACGTTCAAGAGCTGTTCATCAGGAAAAGTATCGTTAATTGGCAGGGTCACGGTTGAAGAAGAGATGTGCGAAAGATGGTCGGCTACTACGTTTTCACATCCTTTCTTATCTCGAATGACAAGATCAAATTCTTGTAATAATAGGATCCAACGTATTAACCTACCCTTAGCATCTTTCTTTGATAAAAGATGTTTTAAGGCGGAGTGATCAGTGTAAACCACAATCGGTGAGCCAATCAAGTAAGGCCTGAATTTTTCTAATGCAAATACAACTGCCAAGAGTTCTTTTTCGGTAGTTGTACAGTTAATTTGGGCAACATTCAAGGTCTTACTTGCATAATAGATCGTGTGTGGCATCTTATCAATGTGTTGTCCTAAGACTGCACCAACTGAAAAATCTGATGCATCATATATAAGCTCAAACGGGTGGTTCCAATCTGGAGATGATAGAACGGGGGCTGTAGTGAGAGAATTTTTAAGTGAGTCAAATGCAGCCTCACAGTCCGAGTCAAAGTGAAATCCTTGGCCAAGAGAAGTGTTTAGGCTCTAGCAATTTTGCTAAAATCCTTAATGAATCTCCTATAAAATCCTGCATGGCCAAGGAAAGATCGTATATCTTTGACGCATTTAGGATGAGGAAGGTTCTGAATGATATCTATTTTAGCTTTGTCGACCTCAATGCCTTTCCGTTAAATGACATGTCCAAGCACAATTCCCTCTTGGACCATGAAATGGTATTTTTCCCAATTCAAAGTTAAGTTCTTATCTTGAAAACGAGTAAGAACTGCGTAAAGATGAGATAGTCAATCATTAAAAGAATCTCTGAATATCGAGAAATCTTCTATAAGAATCTCCAGAAAATTCTCGACCATGTCCGAGAATATCCCCATCATACACCGCTGAAATGTAGCGGGAGCATTGCATAACCCAAAGGGCATGCGTCTATAAGCAAAAGTACCGAAATGACAAGTAAATGTGGTTTTATCTTGATCCTTCTCGGCAATAGGGACCTGGTTATAGCCAGAGTATCCGTCCATGAAACAATAATATTCATGTCCAGCTAAGCGTTCCAACATCTGGTCAATAAAAGGTAGAAGGAAGTGGTCTTTCCTCGTTGCGGCATTGAGTTTTCTATAATCAATACATACACGCCGCCTAGTTTGAGCGTGTGTCTGAATAAACTCATTAGCCTCATTTGTTATGACCGTGATGCCAGACTTCTTAGGGACTACATGAATAGGACTCACCCATTGGCTATCAGAGATTGGGTAAATGATACCACTGTCAAGGCATTTGACGATTTCTTTCTCTACCGCCTCCTTCATGACGGGATTTAACCGTCTTTGTGGTTCTCGGGTTGGCTTAGCTTCATCCATCAAATGTATATGATGTTCAACAATCAAGGGACTAATTCCTTTGATGTCAGCCATTGTCCAACCAAAAGCTTGCCTATTAGATCTCAAAACCATCAAAAGAGCGTTCTCTTGCTCTAGGGCTAGAGAAGCGGATATGATCACAGGCAAAGACTCATTCTCACCTAAATATGCATATTTAAGATGAGAAGGTAACAATTTGAGATCTAATGTCGGCGGAGAAACAATAGAAAGTGGGGTAAATGAATGACATTCGATTCACGAAGAAGCTCATAGCCTGCAAAGGATACAGACTCAGAAAGTGATGAGTCAAAAGGTTCAGACTCGGGAGTGGACTCGTCAAAAGTGTCCTCACTAAGATCATGTGCAAGATCAAACAATGATGTGCTAATGTCGTCGAGATCATCAAAGCAAAGTTCATCAACCTTGCAGCTTTCGGGAGCTATCTCGTGGACAGAATAGACATCAAGAATGTGAGCAGAGGGTTCAGACGGCTGACTTCCAATCTTGTAAATATTCAGCACAATTGTCATTTTTCCAAATGATAGGTTCATGGAACCGTTTCGACAATTAATGACAGCATTGGAAGTGGCTAGGAAGGGTCGACCAAGAATCACCGGAATTTGGTTCCGTGGGTTCGCTACAGGCTGTGTATCCAAAACAAAAAAGTCCACAGAGAATATAAATTCCCCGACTTTTATCAACACATCCTCAAGCTCACCCCGAGGTTTGGTGATGGATCGGTCTTCCATTTAGAGAGTACAATGAGCTGGTTTCAACTCTCCAATCCCTAACTGCTCGTAGACGGAGTATGGAAGCAGGTTAACACTAGCGCCAAGGTCAAGTAAAGCACGGTTAATATTTTTACTCCCAATAGAAATCGAGATTGTAGGACAGCCAGGGTCCTTACGTTTCTTTGGTAATTGTGGGGTAAAAGCAGTGCTAACATTATTTGTCATGAATACCTTTTTGGACACTTGAGTCTTCCTATTCCTAGTGCACAAGCCCTTTAAAATTTTCCCATAAGACGGAACTTGTTGTATCGCATCTAGAAGAGGGATATTGATGTTAACCTATTTAAACATTTCCATAATCTTCTCCATATGTGGACTCGGTTTGTTTCCCCTTAACCGATTAAGATAAGGAGCTTTAGCAATAAGAGCTGGGTCCAACATTGGAGAAGGTTGTGTGGGTGGAACAGATCCCAGAATAGGAGTGGGGATCGTCTTTGGTTGACTAGAAGAAATGGGCTTAAGGTTCGAGCCTTGAGGAAAACGAAGAATAGTCTCGCAACAAGGTGGTGGGGTAGACGAACTAGGGTCAGAAGTAGAAGTGGAAGTAGAAGTAGAAGTGGAAGCCAGGGTGTTATTGATTAATTCATCATTATCAATCTCTTCACCGACTTGATTATTCAGCACTCTTCCAGATCTCAACGTTGTAATAGCACTCACATTGTAGTGTTGTGAATGCCAAGGATTCGGTAGGGGTTGAGATGGAAGTTTCCCTTTCTCTCTAGCACTCATTTCGGTATTTAATCGTGCAATTTGTGCTTCTATCGATTTAATACTCTCACCGTGGGAGGCAGAGTTCTTCTTTATGTCATCGACAGAAGACTTCATCTCAGCCGAAACTTGCATGAAATTATTCGAAAGCAAATTCATGGTTTGTTCGAGTGAAGAGGAGTTATCATTACCGGACAATTGGAAAGAATTATTATACGGTGCAGAAGTGTTGGCCGAATTTTGAAAATTTTGTGGTTGGTAGGGGTGCTAAGTAAGTTGTAGTGGTTGTTGTTGTTGTGGAGGGACCATTTGAAAATTATTTTGGTTTGGAACCGTGTTTTGAGTTTGGTGTTGGTTCCAAGCAAAATTAGGGTGATTTCTCCAACCCTGATTATATGTGGAAGAATACGGATCGTTTCTTGGTCTTTGCTGAAAAGCAGCATTAGTGTGCTCTTGACCTTGAAACGGAGAATTCAAAGGATATTCTTCCGTCAAATGTGATGGATCATAACAGCATCCACAAGCAGTTTTAGGGAGTGTCATCTGGTTTAGGGAGGCTAATAAAAATTTATGTTCCATAGCGTCAAGTTTCTTTTGCATTGCTGCCATTTTAGCTTTGACTGCTATGGAAACATCCAGTTGATGAATACCACCCCTAGATGATGGTTGACCAACACTCTCCCATTGTAAAGTTTTTTCAGTGAAATCTTCTAAAAATTTCCAAGCTTCACCATCGTCTTTAGACATGAAGTTTCCTTGACACATGGATTCAAGCATCTGTTTTGTTGTAGGATTAATGCCCTCATATATGATTCGGCACAGATCCCATCGATGGATTCCGTGATGAGGACATTGGACTAACAGATCGTTGAAGTGTTCAAAACACTTCCAAAATTGTTCATTGGGAAGCTGGGTAAATTGATTTATTTTGCTACGGACACGGGCGGTAAGAGATAATTAGAGAAAAGTTGGTTTGGTGTTTGTTTTGTAAAAGACGGAATTTGAAAAATCATACAAAAAAAGCACAAGCAACCCTAGATCTAATGGTCACCTGGGTCAAGTCACTAGACCGCTCCTAGAGTTCCAGAAGACAAATCGCAGGATAAATCCTCTACTGCCTCTTTATCCCTTCTGTGGCCAGGTAAGTGCCAGGTAAGTGGGGGGTTTCCGCTATGTAAGTAGCAGGCCTAATTAAGTAACCACTTGCCTTAGAGACACTTGCCTTAGACACCACAAAAGAAATGCGGATAAGAAATAGATTACCCACGACCTTCTTCTGTCCAAATTGAGCGCGACGGTCTTTAGAATCTTGTCTAGATATTTTTTAGTTAATGAGGGTGATGCGGATGCTAGTTTTATGATTTGCGGGGCTTAGAAAAGGTAATGAAATCCCTACCTAATTTGAATTTGGACTTATCCCCTTAATTTCTGTGTTAAAATATGCACAAACAACCAATATTAAAATACGCAACAAAATTTTTCTTTTGGAGGTGCTGCGAATTTTTGCAAAGAATCCTGCAAAAAATGGTTATTGGACAAGAGCAGGGAAGAGATAAGAAAGTAAGAAGTATACCTGAGAAAACTGGAGAACTGAAGCGTCAAGAACACCGCGGATCCGCCGCCAAAACGTGCAATCCGCCGCGGTTCCGCGGTGAGATGAAGAGTTCTTTGATCAGAATTTTGTACAGCTGCTCTTATTTCTCCTCTGTCCTAGCTGGAATTATCAGAATATTTTTCCCTTGGCTGCAGAGATTCCAAATTTGCTTGCAAAATTCACAACTAATCGTTAAGCGCTTGATGCGATTTTGATTCAAATTTTTGATGGAATAATAAATTTTCAACTCAAATAACAAGAACGAACAAAATAGCACGCATCCCCGGCTGTAGGGTTACTAGGCACTCTATGGAGGTTCTACAAGGCATCAACCATGCCCGATTAAAATTTTAACCGTGCCGAATAACTCTAAACAAGATCTTTGCTAGATAATTAGGGTAACACAAGCTAGTAAATAACAATTATCACTGAGTGAATACGAAATACAACCTTTGTAGACCGGTCCTTCACTTCTAAAGCTCCTTGTTGTAGTCCCTTCGCTGCGATCATCGAACACCCGGACTCTCGGACGGCTCCATGAGAAGTGGCAACGGTATTGCTTGAAGTCTTTGAGGCCGAAGATGATCTACGTCGAGGGAATACGAACTCAAGCTTCTACTTCACTAACTAGAGAATTAGTGAAGCAAACACCCTAAACTAAAGTTCTAGTCTAGTAGAGGATGATGAAATAGGAAATGGGTACACTTTAGAATTTCTTTTCTCACAATGTATCTCTCTCTTTATCAAACCCTAGAAAGAAATTGAAGGAGGAAGAAGATGAGCTCAAAATGAGAATGAAAACTAATCAAGAAAGAGAGAGCTAACCATGGGTGAGTAAGTATCATATACTAACTCATGTAGAGACATAACCATGGCTAATTCTAATGGTTGGGTTAACTTAATATCATAAGTAAAACAAATTGAGTTGAATTTGTCAAAGCACTAAAAGCTTCTACAAGCTTCACGCACTTAACAAAAATCAATCAATTTAGATTTACTTTAAATATAAAAACCCCTCCACTAAAATTAGAATGGTGTATGTCTTATACACCCATGTCAAGTGTATCAACAACCATGATACAATATGAACACAAATAAATATATATCACATATATATTAAGTTGTGCACAAGTGAGAAAAACAAATGCTTAAGTGAACCAATGTTAGTTAATGTAAATTAGTATATCACATATACAATTATACGCTAAATTATTAAATCAACACTTGACTTAATAATCCGGTTATATCACATATAACCGACTAACATCCAATGTATCGACTTATCGAATCAAACCTTGATTCGATAATCTGGTTATATCGCATATAACCGATCGATACAAACATCGCGAGAATAGAATACAGTATCACATACTCGCATTATTCTCGGTCCCGCACATATCACATATGCGCTCCTATTTCGTTTTGCCTGAGCCAGTAAAACCTCTATGTAGGACTCTAATGACTCGTCAATACGCCGGCAGTAGGTGATGATCATATCAAGCACCCATAAGCCGTCAGCTGTACTAGCTGGACGTAGCGGCTACCCGGGTATTGAGCGATCAGAAGATCGGTAAGCAAGCCTGCTCCAACTCCTGCAAAAAGCCTGACAGTGACACTACCGTACAGTCCGGTCTCCTCGTCTGATATGTCGCATATCAAGTCTAGGGGTGGTAAACGTCAGACCCCAATAACCGATAAGTCATGCCGATATGAGGCTCATAACGGGTCGAGAAACTACTGGTAACACTTACCAGTAAATCTCTAAACCAGCCCTGGCCAGGGACTGTTGGAGATAGTGTCCTCATAGTCAATTATTGGATCACAGGTACGTGATTGCAATGATTGCGGAGGACCTATACCGGTAGGACAGTCTTACTCGAGATGATAGTATGCTATCTGGTTTGCCTTTATCAGTCGTGTACATGTTCAGGTGACTGATTGCATGTTACACTTTGATAGAGCCCTTAGGATCTTGCTTTACTACCAACAGTATGATGGCGATCATATACGTGAGAGTTGGGTAGTTTATATGCATATCCTTAATTGTGGTCCCTAGTCGTGGGAGTTTCGAGACAGGGCATCGATACTCCGGAGTAGACTAGTGTGTACAGTCGAGACCCCGACGAGGGGCGGTGGCCGGTCTCACAAGCCACTGGTATCAGTTGGATCACCTAAGATGTATACAGGTGCTCATTGGGTTATGAGTACACCGGACAGGACTCGCCGGGAATCTGCGAGTTAGTACTATACCTATCGTCAGATAGCAGTTCCCTGGTGACATGTGTACAGGTTAGTTCATCGACCTGAGGTCGTCATTTGTCTCGTGTGAGTTCCCACTGTGCTTTGATTTCTACCCTACCACGGCTCAAAGGAGTCGTGCAAACAGGTAGTTTTTGGGTACAGTCCCGAGCCATATGGAGGCACGTGAGCGGATCGGCAGGGGATTCGTCTCTCCCGGTATTGGGGGCGAGGTCGTGCAGTGTCTAGGAGAGCCATTACACAAAGTCCATGGCCATGGCAGGAGATTTACTGGTAGGTACTCCAGTAGTATCTCAGGGTGTAATTGGGCTTCACTCCGACACGACTTATACTGCTATTGGGGGTCTGACGTGACTAGCCCCCTAGGCAGATATGCGATACTCATTGACGAACGGACCGGACTGTATATACATTGTCACTGTTAGGCTCAGTAGGGTTTTCCGGATGAGTGCGCTCATCGGCATCCCTTGAGGTCAGTCCATGGGCAGCCGTTACGCATTGCTAGTGCCACTGACGGTTTGTGGTTAAACCCACTGCCAGGGTACTGATGAGTCATTAGAGTCCCCCACAGACAGTTTCCCAAGTTCGGGCGAAACGTTGTAGAGGCCGTATGGTTTTATGGCAGGGTTCGGAAAATGCACGTGCGTTTACGCACGTGTTATTTTTCGGGCAGATAATACTGGTCGGCTTTGGTTTAAGTCGGATCCGAGTATTATATTGAGTAGGTATAATATCTTTGTCTCAGTTGCATTTGTATTCGGTCGTAATACAAATGCGGGTATATTTATACAGTTTCAGGGTTGTCCTGAAATTCGTTTCAGGATCACTTTTGGAAGTTGCCAGTTTCCAGTTTTCTATCAGCCGTCTTTTAACATTTGGTTAAAGGCGGATTTATCTTTTCTTAGATGAGTGTGGATTCTTCTAGAAGTTTCTAGATGAGGTGACTAGGATTAATTGGTGTTGGTTTTTCATTGGTTACATTTAATGGTTCATTAATGCATGATGACTAGGTTTGTGAACAATGCATTATCATTAAAGCTTTTTGTTTACTTAAGGATATTTTCTTCTTGATCTTTTGAAGTGAGAAGCTTTCTTAAGGTCACCACTTGCTCCTACACTCACCCTCCTCCTTCATATATGAATGGATGGCCTCCTCTCTCATTCACTCTCTCTTGAGTTTTCATTTTGCTAGAAAAGATTATGATAGGTTTTATCGGTGTATGGAATTTCACAGTCCATTTCATTCCATCACCCGATTCCTTCGGCAACTTCATTAACCGATCGTCCACGGATTTGGACGAAGTGAGACAAAGTCATCTACTCATTCTCTACATCATTCTTGGTCGTCTCTTTTAGCAAACTTGACGATCGAGTTGCCTCGAGTCAGAGGCGGGAGCCCGTTTAAAGAACCGATCATGTGGTGCCACCTCGACGAGGAGATCGGAGATCGACGAGATCGGAGCAGCCGCAACGGAGCGTGGGATGATGGTTGAAGAACGAAGGACTCGGATCGTTCGGTATAACTTTCCTACACTCTTTACAGTTTGTTAGTTTAGCAATATTGGCAGATCCGGGTTAAAGTATACGATAGCGCCAGTTTAAAAGTTTTTTGTTCCGCATTTGGCGTCTGTAGACTGCCGGGGCGCTAGCGTAGACTTACAGTGGTATCAGAGCCTAACCATTTCGCTATACTAACTTGTGCTATCGCGTTTAAAACATCGATCCGACCGGAAATCAAAAATTCCAAAATACAAGCCCGACAGTTTCTGTTAATTTTAAACGGTCTCAAAATTTATTTCTGGATGTCTTAAAACTCTGTGCAGGGTTTTCTAAGAACGACGTAGAAATTTGGGCACGTAATTCGATGAGACTGCCGCGGAAACGCGGTCAAACCATAGGTTTGACCGCGCTTCCACGGCCAAACAGTGAGCTCGTGGCCCCAAATTTTCACAGTGGGTTCTTGGATTGATTTTGTGATTTTTGGTATATATCGTTTTGGCCCAGGTTTTGTTACTGTTCACCAGTAAGCAGTGGGGCCCACTATTTGATATTTGGACTTTGGTCGATCGAAATTTAAACACGTTAGTTTACAGTGCTTACATTATATCTCCGACCGGGAATGTCATTTGATCAGTAAACCGCGTCTGATTGCTATAGTTCTTTTAGACGGGTTTGCGAACGTGACATTCGCGTTGATGTTCTGTGTTGTGCTGTGATGTTGCGGATTTGTCGTGGTGGATAACAGTGTGCAATGGTTGCACAGTTTGTGTTTATTTGTACATTTGATATTGCGGGGCGAGCGTCCAACTTGTGGACTGCCGTCACTGCCTGTTGTATAATATTCTTTTGGGGCACGACCAGGTTGCGGTCGATGTACCTATTGTACTATTTTTCATTACTGTACTAGGTTTTGCCCCGAGACGGAGTGCACGGATAGCCGGGTTCGGGAGGGCAACGGGTCCGCATCTCATGGCTTTGAGAGGCAGAGGGGTCCCACTCTAGAATTGGCAGACTATTCGCCGCACTCGTAGGGGGTACAGGTTGACCCAAGGAGGGGTACTCAATTTACCGGATTCCGTGAAGTGCCAGGTGTTCCATTCACTATGCTGTGGGGACTACCTCGCTTCAGGTTTTGGCGGGTAACTTGCCGCACCCGTAGGGGTCTAGGTTTCATTGCACAGGCTATCCACACGACAGGGGAACGTCGAGTTTCAGCAGCGGCTCTGTGAAACTCGGGGATCCCAGATTATCTGTATTGTTCTGTGATGCTTATTACTTTTCTGTAATGTTGCATACTATCACGCCTAGAGCGATTATGTATATTGGTTTATATACTATTAGATGTTGTATATGTTTTTCACCCGCGCTAGTCCAGTCCCCGCTCTGTCGTTAGTTAAGTAACCTAACGGGTGATGACGGGACCCAGTGACAAATGCGGATGGCATATACGTACATTTTATTTTCGTTCTTTTCTGGTGTGATAATTGATGGGACTGCGTTGATTCTGATCAACGCAAAGTAAAAACAAACCTGTATACAGTTGTTGGAACAATTTAAAAAGTGTTATTGCAAAGACGTTTCCTTTTGTTATGCATAGCGGTATTCAGTGGAATATCCAGCACCTCATTCGACGGGGCAAGGGCCGATATCCCTTCACCGGGACCGACCCCTTGGACAGAAGTTTGCGTCAGAGTAATAACTTCACTATAGTCGATTACATGTTGCTTTGCATAGCGGTATTCAGTGGAATATCCTGCACCTCATTCCACGAGGAAAGAGCCGAGATCCCTTTACCGGGAGTGACCTCTTTAGCAAAAGGTTTTCGCCACTATATTTTAAAAAGCTATCAGGTTCCTTCGGCGATTTCAAGTTCACTACGCTAAAGGTTTTTCGCCAAAAACCAGCCGTAGCCCTCCGTCACTTCTTTTAGGTATTCAGTAGTATTCAAGCTATGTATTTTGACCTAACGCCAAGGCATAGTGTTTGGTAGCTGCTGGGTATTCAATTGTTGCATTGATAGATGAGTTGGTTTGGGACAGCCGTTCTGCCATTTTGACCTAACGCCAAGGGCATGTGCGGGTGGGTTCAAATTAACAAGATAGTGATGGGTAGAACTTGGCATGTGACTTATGACATTTTGACCTAACGCCAAGGTTATAAGAGCATGGGGCAAAAATGATATCGGGAGTTTCTAAAGAAACTGAAACTTGCCAAGTATGCGCATACCTTCTGGAGTATGAGTAACGTGGATGCATTCCATCACGTTATCATGCGATGAGAGTTGGATCCCGATTCCCACTGATGAGTTGGTTTACTCTTCGGGTGATTCCGATTGATTCTTCTTTAGGTTTGGAGGAGAATTTGACAGGACAGTAGGAGGTTTCCGGATTAGATAAAATGATGACCATTCTGATCTAGGTTAGAGTGCACGCAGAGTGTTTCTTTTCTCTCTCTCTCTTTGGCAGCGACCTTTGCCCGACCCTAGACTATGACTCAGTGACCAGGTTGACCGAACCTTCTTAAAATACTGGCTTTTGGATTGTCTGAGTTGCATAAGTCGTTGCCACTCCTTCTTTTACCCTTTGAATTTCTCAGAACACCCGTATTACTACGGATATCCACTTCCATTGGATAGATCCATCGTATGGTTATATACGAACTCGAAGGGACTTCTTCGAGGATGGATCCAGGTTCAGGAGAAATAGAATTGGTTTATTCAGTTGTCTTTTATTATCACCTTCTCTCAGGTTGCGAGAGCTCCTTGGTTTAAGAGAGTACACCTATTACGCTTATTGGATAGTCTTATTCCAAACCATAAGCTGGTGCCGAAAGGTAGGGAATGAAGAAAACCAATTAGCCTAAGTAGGGTGTGCAGAAGGTAATATGTAACGACAAAATAAAGGGATTAGAAAGAGGGCAAAGTAAATTGCGACTGATATCATTCACGACCAAAACCGCGTACTTCATCGCCGCTCCTATTTCACCTTTAATAAGAATAAGGTATTATTCAGTTGTCTTTTATCGTCACCTTCTCTCGAGATGCGAGTACTCCTTGGTTTAGGAGGGTACACCTATTATGCTTACTGGATAGTCTTCTTCCAAACCATAGGCTGGTGCCGAACGGTAGGGAAGGAAGAAAACCATTTAGCCTAACGATGGTGTACAGAAGGTAACGACTAAAGACAAATAAAGGGATTTGGAGAGATGGCAATAAAATATACGGTTGAAGTCATGAATTGGATTATGGAAGAGGCATTGCTATGAATACCAGGATACCCCTACGAAACATTTTCATGTTTCAGTGCATTGTTAAAGGAAAAACTGTTTTCCCGATTAGACACTTACTCCAAGGGTATGAATTTACCAGGTTTCATTCTCATATCTGTATGGTTTTACAGATGATGAGTGGGAGTAAGATATTGGGAATTAGGTGATCATCCTCATTATATCGGAATTCGTTGTAATTGGTGATATTTGAGGAAATCGCCAGGGTACAGTTTTCCACCTACAACGCACAGGTTTTGAGTTGTTTAACTCAGCGGACTTATACAGAGTATTGTATGTTGTCCAAGTGTCCATCAGGACAAAGGGGTAGGTCCTCGTACTATATTCTGTTTACTTATAACTTCTTTAGTATTTAGACGAGTGTTTCGTAGAAATACAAGGTCTATGTTTTGAGAAGTTGTGGGTATAAGAATAAAGTAGAGAACCAGGTGTCACAAGTATCGGGATTCTTCAAAGAGATCGAAGATGTAGATTCTTGTGATTGGTATTCAGATGATAGTGATGGTTTTGAGAAACGTGTTTCTCTTTCAGGTTACTCATAATTGGATGGATTCCTATGTTGAGCAATGCTGATTAGCCTCTTTCCATTAAGTTGATGTGCACTGGAGACAGCTGCATGGTTTGAATATGGTTCCAATTAAATAAATGCCAAAGTTTCTGTATTGGATATAGAATGGATCGTACCTTAAAAGAAATTAAGGTACGGGGAGTTGTCCAGCTTATGATTAAAACCAGACACTGGATAACTCAGGGTACGTTTCTGTAATGGCTGTTTGTGGGTTGACCCTGGCTATGACGAGGGTTGATATTCTACCATTTGGAAGATCAATAGTGATATTGTTCTTGACTCACCACAGTTTTAGTAAAAATGGATCTTTTTCAGAAAACAGTAGTGGGAGTATGGTAGAACTGGAAGTGATTCCAGAACCGCAAACGATTACGGAAAATTTAATAGGAGCTATACATTCAATCAGGTTTGACATTCCAATAGCCACTCCGCAGGTATGGTAGGTAACCTCAGACACCCGAGAGGTACTTCGGTAGGCTCAAGGACGGTGACAGGGAGGTTCTTATCTACCAAGACTTGACACTACTGTTGTTCCAGGCTATGAAACCCGGTAGGAGGGTTGTCGTAGTCAGTGGGAGCAGCGGAAGCATAGTGGGCAAGATGCTTATGTCTATTTATAGTCTTGAGCAGTTATAGCGGAGATAGATCATCTAATTTTTGATATGACAGTCATGGGTTTGACTTCAATCAGAATAGGGGATGGATCAGTTAAGAAGGTAGTAGGGTGTGATGTCATGGTATCTGGATGACATACACAGAGTAGGAAGTAAAATTCCTATACTACGATCGGTTGAACTATGGTCGTCACACAGTTGTTTCTCCAGACAGGATATGGATATAATATTTGACATTCTGGTTTCTAGATCTATGGTTTTAGATCTGGATTTGGGTAGTTTCCCAATGTGGGTACTTTGACAGATATTCTAATGGTTTTTGGAATAGATGACTCCTAGCATGGTGGTGTACCTGCAGGTGATGGAGTCACCCTCTCTAAAGGTGTCGTATAGACTAAAGGGGAGAGGGATGTGCATGATTGACAGATCACTTGCTTAGGCAATTGAGTCAATCATGAGATGTCAAGTACCACACCAGATGTTGTTTTTGCACTAGATGCAATAAGTTTGTATTAATCCAATCCTGGAGAAACATAGGGAAGCAGTTTTAGAACATTGGTACATGTTCTACGTATTTGATAACGGCAGCCTCTTTCGGGAGACGGTTATCATTCCAGGCTTCAAAGGTGACATGGATGACAGAGTGATTGTCAAATTTTTAGTTTTCCCTCTGACGAGGGACAGTATTATGGACAGGTGGTTCCAGAGGATACTGTGGGTGGCATGGTGCCGGATACTGATTAGGTTCAGTGATCCATACAGTCTAAGAAGTTTGGATATGGAGTTCATTTATGAACTAAGGTCCCATCAGATATCCAGACATATTCTAAGGCAGGTACTACTCAATTCGGGAGATGGCTTTCTCCGCGAACTTGAGATTAAGAGAGATACAGAAAGAAACTTCTAGGCGGATCCACTCACCGAGGCTATTTCTCGAACACAATAGTTTTACAAACGGGCTTTGTGAAACTGATTAGTAGAGGAGTTGGGTGTTGGTTTCACACGGGCTGTGAGTACGCAACATCGCAATAATTAGCCTTGAGTGCAAGTGGGAGATTGTTGGAGATAGTGCCCTCATAGTCAATTATTGGATCACAGGTACGTGATTGCAAAGATTGCGGAGGACCTATACCGGTAGGACAGTCTTACTCGAGATGATAGTATGCTATCTGGTTTGCCTTTATCAGTCGTGTACATGTTCAGGTGACTGATTGCATGTTACACTTTGATAGAGCTCTTAGGATCTTGCTTTACAACCAACAGTATGATGGCGATCATATACGTGAGAGTTGGGTAGTTTATATGCATATCCTTAATTGTGGTCCCTAGTCGTGGGAGTTTCGAGACAGGGCATCGATACTCCGGAGTAGACTAGTGTGTACAGTCGAGACCCCGACGAGGGGCGGTGGTCGGTCTCACAAGCCACTGGTATCAGTTGGATCACCTAAGATGTATACATGTGCTCATTGGGTTATGAGTACACCGAACAGGACTCGCCGGGAATCTGCTAGTTAGTACTATACCTATCGTCAGATAGCAGTTCCCTGGTGACATGTGTACAGGTTAGTTCATCGACCTGAGGTCGTCATTTGTCTCGTGTGAGTTCCCACTGTGCTTTGATTTCTACCCTACCACGGCTCAAAGGAGTCGTGCAAACAGGTAGTTTTTGGGTACAGTCCCGAGCCATATGGAGGCACGTGAGCGGATCGGCAGGGGATTCGTCTCTCCCGGTATTGGGGGCGAGGTCGTGCAGTGTCTAGGAGAGCCATTACACAAAGTCCATGGCCATGGCCATGGCAGGAGATTTACTGGTAGGTACTCCAGTAGTATCTCAGGGTGTAATTGGGCTTCACTCCGACACGACTTATACTGCTATTGGGGGTCTGACGTGACTAGCCCCCTAGGCAGATATGCGATACTCATTGACGAACGGACCGGACTGTATATACATTGTCACTGTTAGGCTCAGTAGGGTTTTCCGGATGAGTGCGCTCATCGGCATCCCTTGAGGTCAGTCCATGGGCAGCCGTTACGCATTGCTAGTGCCGCTGACGGTTTGTGGTTAAACCCACTGCCAGGGTACTGACGAGTCATTAGAGACCCCCACAGACAGTTTCCCAAGTTCGGGAGAAACGTTGTAGAGGCCGTATGGTTTTATGGCAGGGTTCGGAAAATGCACGTGCGTTTACGCACGTGTTATTTTTCGGGCAGATAATACTGGTCGGCTTTGGTTTAAGCCGGATCCGAGTATTATATTGAGTAGGTATAATATCTTTGTCTCAGTTGCATTTGTATTCGGTCGTAATACAGATGCGGGTATATTTATACAGTTTCGGGGTTGTCCTGAAATTCGTTTCAGGATCACTTTTGGAAGTTGCCAGTTTCCAGTTTTCTATCAGCCGTCTTTTAACATTTGGTTAAAGGCGGATTTATCTTTTCTTAGATGAGTGTGGATTCTTCTAGAAGTTTCTAGATGAGGTGACTAGGATTAATTGGTGTTGGTTTTTCATTGGTTACATTTAATGGTTCATTAATGCATGATGACTAGGTTTGTGAATCATGCATTATCATTAAAGCTTTTTGTTTACTTAAGGATATTTTCTTCTTGATCTTTTGAAGTGAGAAGCTTTCTTAAGGTCACCACTTGCTCCTACACTCACCCTCCTCTTCATATATGAATGGATGGCCTCCTCTCTCATTCACTCTCTCTTGAGTTTTCATTTTGCTAGAAAAGATTATGATAGGTTTTATCGGTGTATGGAATTTCACAGTCCATTTCATTCCATCACCCGATTCCTTCGGCAACTTCATTAACCGATCGTCCACGGATTTGGACGAAGTGAGGCAAAGTCATCTACTCATTCTCTACATCATTCTTGGTCGTCTCTTTTAGCAAACTTGACGATCGAGTTGCCTCGAGTCAGAGGCGGGAGCCCGTTTAAAGAACCGATCATGTGGTGCCACCTCGACGAGGAGATCGGGGATCGACGAGATCGGAGCAGCCGCAACAGAGCGTGGGATGATGGTTGAAGAACGAAGGACTCAGATCGTTCGGTATAACTTTCCTACACTCTTTACAGTTTGTTAGTTTAGCAATAATGGCAGATCCGGGTTAAAGTATACGATAGCGCCAGTTTAAAAGTTTTTTGTTCCGCATTTGGCGTCTGTAGACTGCCGGGGCGCTAGCGTAGACTTACAGGGACTTCCCTGTTATAGCCAATCGAGCATAGCGCAACATCAACCCCTAATACCGGGAGAGACGAAACCCTCCTATCGCTCATTGCCTCTATGTGACTCGGGACTGTACCCAAAAACCACCATTTTGCACGCCTTCTTGGATGTGGTAAGGTGGAAATCAAAGCACAGTGGGAATCACACAAGAATCTATGACGATCTCGGGTCTACAGACTAATCTGCACCAGTGTCACCAGAGACTGCCATCTGACGTAAGGTATAATACCATCTGGGAGTTCTCGACGAGTCTGTCCAGTGTACCCAGTCTACACTGAGCACCCGTATATCATCTCTGATGTCAAACACCAATGGATATAGGATCATCCATCGCCCATCTACATGGGTCGAGAAGGTATATACTAGTCTACTCTGGTATATTGATGCCCCGTCTCGATACACCCACGACTAGGGACCTTGAAGGATGTACTTATGGACTACCGTGTCCCCACTAGTATGATCCGCATCATAGTCCAGGTAGTCAAGTACACATCCTAAGGGCTTTACCAACATGTAACAGAGAGACAATCAGTGTACACATTAAGGTAAAGAGTAACCGATAGCATACTATCATGCCGAGCAAGAAAGTCCTCGCTATATATGTCTAAGCATCCACTACAATATGCATCTCATGTATAGTAATGGCCTCATACATATAACTAACACCGGCAACGGTGCCATTTGATTGGTCTTCGTTTCTTCGTGTGATATGAAAAAGAAAAGTTTAATCACAACCAAAGAATTTATAACCGCAATCAATAACAGTGTCGATATAGTTTCGTTAATGAGAACAGATCGTCCACTGAGATGCAAGTATTTATTCGATCTTGCTTTAGATGAATTGAAAGAAAATAAAATTCAAGAAAGAGTTTCAATATTCATTAGATGAAATATTTTCAAGAAACATCAAGAAAGAGTTCAAGAATTTGATATTTAAGAAAATGTCCAAAATCAATTTGAATTATCAAGAATATGAAGAATAGCTTGTAGGAATCGATAGGAATTTGTAGCAATCGATAGGAATTTCAAGAAACACCAATGGATATGGGATCATCCATCGCCCATCTACATGGGTCGAGAAGGTATACGCTAGTCTACTCTGGTATATCGATGCCCCGTCTCGATACACCCACGACTAGGGACCTTGAAGGATGTACTTATGGACTACCATGTCCCCACTAGTATGATCCGCATCATAGTCCAGGTAGTCAAGTACACATCCTAAGGGCTTTACCAACATGTAACAGAGAGACAATCAGTGTACACGTTAAGGTAAAGAGTAACCAGCTAGCATACTATCATGTCGAGCAAGAAAGTCCTCCCTATATATGTCCAAGCATCCACTACAATATACATCTCATGTATAGTAATGGCCTCTAGGGGCATACATATAACTAACGCCGGCAACAGTGCCATTTGATTGGTCTTCGTTTGTTCGTGTGATATGAAAAAGAAAGGTTTAATCACAACCAAAGAATTTATAACCGCAATCAATAACAGTGTCGATATAGTTTCGTTAATGAGAACAAATCGTCCACTAAGATGCAAGTATTTATTCGATCTTGCTTTAGATGAATTGAAAGAAAATAAAATTCAAGAAAGACTTTCATGATTCATTAGATGAAATATTTTCAAGAAACATCAAGAAAGAGTTCAAGAATTTGATATTTAAGAAAATGTCCAAAATCAATTTGAATTATCAAGAATATGAAGAATAGCTTGTAGGAATCGATAGGAATTTGTAGCAATCGATAGGAAATTCAAGAAACACCAATGGATATGGGATCATCCATCGCCCATCTACATGGGTCGAGAAGGTATACGCTAGTGTACTCTGGTATATCGATGCCCCGTCTCGATACACCCACGACTAGGGACCTTGAAGGATGTACTTATGGACTACCATGTCCCCACTAGTATGATCCGCATCATAGTCCAGGTAGTCAAGTATACATCCTAAGGGCTTTACCAACATGTAACAGAGAGACAATCAGTGTACACGTTAAGGTAAAGAGTAACCAGATAGCATACTATCATGTCGAGCAAGAAAGTCCTCCCTATATATGTCCAAGCATCCACTACAATATACATCTCATGTATAGTAATGGCCTCTAGGGCATACATGTAACTAACACCGGCAACGGTGCCATTTGATTGGTCTTCGTTTCTTCGTGTGATATGAAAAAGAAAAGTTTAATCACAACCAAAGAATTTATAACCGCAATCAATAACAGTGTCGATATAGTTTCGTTAATGAGAACAGATCGTCCACTGAGATGCAAGTATTTATTCGATCTTGCTTTAGATGAATTGAAAGAATATAAAATTCAAGAAAGAGTTTCAAGATTCATTAGATGAAATATTTTCAAGAAACATCAAGAAAGAGTTCAAGAATTTGATATTTAAGAAAATGTCCAAAATCAATTTGAATTATCAAGAATATGAAGAATAGCTTGTAGGAATCGATAAGAATTTGTAGCAATGATGAATACTAAAAATTACTAATCTTATCTATTGATGAATTATATCTAGAACGATGGCGATGAATGAAGATTAGGGATCTATTGAAGAAACTAGGGTTTCTCCTTCACTATCCCTTGTCTTTTCATTGATCATCATTCAAATCTAGCCTTTAGCAAAGAAAATCATCAATCATTTAATTCCCGAATTTGCAACGAAATTATCATGAATGGTGATCTCGATCTAAATTAGGTCATCGAAGATTCTTTTTCCTAAAGTTGGCAATTCTCATAAGACTTAAGATTAGTTTAGGATTTCATCATCATTTGATCTACCGATTTTCTACGATTCCTTAGCAAGCGGAGATTTACTCATGCATCATGAAAATAAAAGAATCAAGAATTAGAAATTTCATAATGCAAGAATTTAAAGAAAGCGAGAATGAACAATTGATCACCTTTATTAAATCTTCTCAAATTTACACTTCTCAATCAGAGATTACAAGACTAAGCTCTCGATCACTCCTTTGAAAAGAGAATTTGTCATCGATTTTTGCGTCGCTCGATTGCCGTAAGACGTGGATCGATTGCGGATCTCTTGCTCTTGATGACGATCGGCGTTGGGATAAAGGATCTTCGAAGTCGTCGCTTGATAATGCTCTCAATTGATCATTGATTTGGATTGGATTTGGATTTGATCATAAGTTTTGTCACTCAACTTGTGTAATGAATTGGCTCAATGTTCAACAACCAACAACCTTTACAATGAAGCCCTAGGTCTCTTTATATAGCCTTCACCAAGCTTCAACTAGAAGCTAGGTTAATCTTCTCAAAGAAGCTAGGTAGTTGTAGGGAAGCTTCTAGAGTAAGGTAGTTATGAGGCTTGCTTTGTTGGATATGTATGCCCTAGGGGCCATTATTGTATAATACTAGTTTGTATATTACATTTTGGTAGCTTGGGATATATACATGGATTTACGACAGTCTTGCTCGATATTGTAGTATGCTACTTGGTTTGTATCTATCTTAATATGTGTATATGTTTCTTTTAACATATCGGTAATACATATTGATGGAGCCCTTAGGATCTTTGCTTGACTACTGGCGTTGTGATGGCGATCACACTAGTGGGGGCTGGGTAGTCTCTAAGCACATCTTTATACAGGTTCCTAGTCGTAGGATTATCGAGACAGTGCATCGATACTCCAGAGTAGACTGGTGCATACGCTTCTCATCCCAGCAGGGGAGATGGTATGTCCTACGGCCATCAGTACGTCGTACTGGAGATAGTATGCAGGTGCTCGTTAGGTTACGAGTACATTGGACAGGACTTGTTGGGAACTGCTGGTTGGTACTATACCTATCGTCATGTAGCAGTTCCCATGTGACATGAGTACAGCTTAGTCCGTTGACTTGACACGGCCACTTCGCCTCAAGTGTGTTCCTACTATTCTTTGATTGCTACCCTACCACGGCTCTATTGAGTCATGCAAACAGGTAGTAGTTGGATGCAGCCACGATGCACTTGGAGGTAGTATCGGTTAGACAGGATTCGTCTCTCCCGGTATTGGGGGTCAATATCGCGCTGTGTTTGGAGAGCCATTACACAAAGTCCCTGGCCAGGGCAAGCGAGATTTACTGGTAGATACTCCAGTAGTTTCTCAGGTGTTTTGGGCTACACTCCGACACGACTTATACCGCTATTAGGGGACTGACGTTTACCACCCCCTAGGCCCGATATACGATACTCTTAGACAAACAGACCGGACTGTACGGAGATTTTCACATTCAGGCTCAGTAGGTGTTCGGATGGGTTTTCCTTTTCGGCCTTCTTATCGACATCTACCAGGGTACCGTTACGTACAGCTAGTACCGCTTGCGGCCTGTGGTTAAACCCACTGCCAGCGTAGTGTCAAGTCTTTAGAGTCCTACATGTAGGGTTACTAGGCACACGCACAAGGATCTACGAGGCATCAACCATGCCCGATTTAAAATTTAGTCGTGCCGAACAACCCTAACCAAGATCTTTAAACTAGAGATTAGGCGAAAACAAGCATGTTAAACACTTTAACACTAAGTGAGAGGGATTACAACCTTTGTAGATCCTGTCCTTCACTTCTAAAGCTCCGTGTTGAGGTCCCTTCACTGCGATCATCGTGCATCCAGACTCTAGAGAGGCTCCACGAAAAGAAAGATGCAAGCTTGCTTCCGATCTTCGATAACAAAGATGATCTACCTTGAAGTTTCATTAACACAAGCTCTTACTCACAAAATGAAGTGAACACCCTCATCTAAATGGCAAGGGTAGATGAGGATGATGAAGTAGGATTTTAGCTCTCATTTGTTTTCTTATTCTCACTCACTTTCATCACAAAAATCAAAGCAAGAAAGCTTTTCAAAGAGGAAGAAGAAGATGAATCCTTTTGTGATGAATAATGAAAATGTAATAATAATAACTTATGCAACCATGGTTTCTTAATGAAAAGGCAAACCAATGTAGAGAATTAACTAGTGTTATGGGTTTGGGTTGGGTTAAGAAATATCTCACAAAAATATCTTTGCAAGAAACAAAACAAAAAGCTTCTAGAAGCTTCATGAATGGACTAACCCAAATCAAACCCTAACCTTGTTTAATCTCCACTAATCATGTTGCATTAGTTATCATAACTTGTTACAATATTATATATCACATATATAATATATTTTGTAACAAAAGAAAATAATACAATTAACATATATCGCATATATATCAATGTATTACCCGAGTAAGAAAAAGAATCTTTTAGTGAGCCTATATCAGTTAATGTAATTTAATATATCAAATATATAATTATACAATAAATTATCGAATCAACACTTGATCCGATAATCCGGCTATTTCACAAATAACTGACTAATATAATCTGAATCAGTTCATCGAATCAACACTTGATCCGATGACCCGGCTATATCACATATACCCGGCCGATATCCCATATCACGAGAATCTAGTACGGTATCACATAAAAGTATTGTTCTTGGTCCCGCACATATCACATATGTGCTCCTACTCCGTTTTGCCTGAGCCAAGAAACCTCTGTGTAGGACTTTAAAGTATCGTCAATACGCCGGCAGTAGGTGATGATCATATCAAACACCCACAAGATGCAAGCGATCAACTAAACGTAACAGCCGCCCAGGTATTGAGCGCTCAGAAGATCAACAAGCAAGCATGTAGATTCTCCTGTCAATCCAGTCAGTAACACTCCCGTACAGTCCGGTCTCGTCGTCTGATATGTCGCATATCTCTCCTAGGGGAGGTAAACGTCAGACCCCAGTAGCTTGATAAGTCGTATCGATATGAGGTCTATAACAGTTCGAGAAACTACTGATAACACTTACCAGTAAATCTCAGCAACCCTGGCCAGGGATTTCCAGTTATAGCCAATCGAATACAGCACAACATCAACTCCCTATACCGGGAGAGACGAATCCCCTCCTATCGCTCATTGCCACCATGTGATTCGGGACTGTACCCAAAAGCCACCTTTTTGCATGCCCTCTTGGACGTGGTATGATGGAAATCAAAGCACAGTGGGGATCACACAAGACTCTATGACGATCTCGGGTCAACAGACTACTCTGTACCAGTGTCACCGGAGAACTGCCATCTGACGTGAGGTATAATACCTTCTGGGAGTTCTCGGCGAGTCCGTCTAGTGTACCTAGTCTCCACTGAGCACCCGTATACCTTCTCTGATGTCAAACACCAATGGATATGAGATCATCCATCGCCCATCATATGGGTCAAGAAGCGCATACGCTAGTCTACTCTGGAGTATCGATGCCCTGTCTCGGTACTCCTACGACTAGGAACATTTGAATGATGTACTTGGAGACTACACTGTCCTCACTAGTATGATCTGCATCATAGTCCTGGTAGTCAAGTACTCATCCTAAGGGCTTTATCAACATGTAACATAGAGACAATCAGAGTACATGTGAAGATAAAGTGTAACCAGATAGCATACTATCATGTTGAGCAAGAAAGTCCTCCCTATATATGTCCAAGCATCCACTACAATATCCATCGTATGTATAGTAATGGCCTCTAGGGCATACATATAACTAACAATCTCCCACTTGCACTAGGGCTATCTGTTGTGGTATCGCATACTGTCACGACCCGAAAGTACGGAACATGACCGGCACTTAGGCTACGAACGTCTCAAGGCGTACGTGCTCTAAGTAAGCCGAGCCCAGAAATCCAAACCAAGAAAAGTAGTGGAGTGAAGGAAAAACCATATGTAAATCAACCAGTTCGCAACATAATATACAACGCCTAAAGGCGAGGATCACAACAGAAAGGAAACTCAATAGCATGAAACCCAGAGAAATATAACGTGCGACTCTAAGGTCGAAAGAATAATCAACACTGGTCTCTATCTCAAATAAGTACAAGTTTGGTTGATGGAACTTCTAGATACAACTGAATATAATATACAATGTATAATGATGGGTACGATACAAATAAACCCACCTACTAGCAAGTCACCCGAAAGAAGCAGTGTCGCAAGCCGTAATGAACCCTGTACGGCAAACACCTGCAAGAACTGGGGCACAACGGGGGTGAGTTGCCAACTCGTGAATAGAAGAACATCTACGAACAGAAAATCGCATGTATGACGCAATCCTAGGTCATACGATCAACATATATAAATCTCAAATGAATAAGTCTGAAGCATGCTAAGGTGGCAATGTACATCTATATATGTATGTAGTGCCAAGTACTCACCAATGCCTCAGGTGATAACATGTCATAAATATGATGTATGATCGGGGTAATCAATATGAATCAATGCCAACTATACCATGAATCTAGTAGTATGTGGATATCCTACTACTGGGTAATCAATATCTGTAAATCGGTGGATCCCATCCACGTGTCACCCAATGACAACAAGCATCATGCATGTAAATATCGTAAAGCATATGCATGGAAATATGAGGATATAATCCAATCATGGAACCTGAGTGCCTAGCATCGACACTCGAAAACATCATGAACACCTGTGCCTAGCATCGACATGTAAATCCTCATGTATCTCAGGCGTCGCGCACCCTGGTCGGCCCTCATATCCATCTTATGACTCCAATCGGTATCCCCCAGATAACCGACGGGTCCTAAATACTATCACCGGTAGGTAGTACTCCCCCTGCCGGGCTCACCGTCTAGCATATACGAGTCTTCTTGCCCCGGGGTACCTTACCGGGTCCACCATGTACCCGCAATCGGTGCCTACCGCTCCTCAAATCGGGTATACCCATACAAGCTATCTGGAACCGAGAAAACTCATGGTGGACGCACTGAAATATCATAACAAGGGTGAACGGATTTTTAAAACAATTACATATTTTCTGTTGAAATATCCATGGTCCCTAAATCCAGAAATATCATGGAAACAACATATCTCAATGCGTATAATCAAACATAATGTATGCGACATGTAAAGAAAGGTAATCATATCAGTAAGTCATGCAACATGGAATAGTAATGTGCGCATGTCGAGGGAAACCACTCTTTTTAAATGAATCAGTTTAAAGGATATCTTACGGTTCCCAAATCTCTAATCAAGCCGGAATCATCTATGTATGTGTACAGGTATAAGTGCACAATATGCCATGCACGAATAATATCATGAATGCAACAGTACTACAGTGTAGTGGCATGGCAATTATCGATGATGAAGTGTGTGAGCCGGCAAATAGTGTACGTGGAACATACGCATCATCGATAATGGTACTGGTGTCCTAACAGCATGATGGTAATATCTCAATAAACACAAGTAATGCGAAGCAATAATATGAATATGCAGAATCAAATAATCAACGCAATAGTGAAGAGTCTACATCAATATGTAAGTGTCATGTAGTTTTGCCTTTTTGAAATAAGACGAATCAAGTTTTTTTTTGTAAAATAAGGGCTACGGTGTTTTTAAGAAAAGATGCGCCCTTTGAAATTATCCGTAGAATCCCTTTTTTCCTGTCTTTAAAATACTCCTGATTCGTTAGTTTTGAAATAGGTATGACTTGGGTCTAGTCTAACATCTACTATACTAACTACTGATCTAGCAATCAAGTCAATCGGGAGGGGTAAGGAAACCACCTAAGTCTGAGTCGATATATATATAAATAAAGATAGTAGTCGGTGATCCCGCATCAATAGTATCGCATACGATACCGTAAATCATCTGACATCCTCAAGTCATGAGTGCGGATCAATCATCAATATAAAGCTCGTACGGTAAATCGTCGTACGGCATCCCAATAGCTGGGTGCGGGTCAATATCACAATCATCACATCAATTATCTGGTATCCTTATCATCATATCACATAAACTGGGGTACTGATCTAAGTCTAGTACGAATCGATACCATCTACATAAGTAAGAATGCGTGTGCGAAAGACACGCCCAAAGGCCCGCTAAAAATCAAATATCGTATCCCAAATACGAATCACATCACATCACCGATACTATGGCACTATGCCCCAACTCATCGACTTACATCCAAAATCCTCCAATATCCTCGTCAACACAGTATGAACATAGCAAATAAGCACGTGTGTGCGTGTGGGTGTAAATCTATTCTAGGGTTCGCGACTAGGAACCACACTAGTTTGTTCTAACCCTAGTCTATGCATAGTACACCTAACACATCCTAAACAATCAAGTCACACATAAGCTATCATATATAAGTACAGTATATATGGCATACTAGACATCGGACTGCGGGGGTGCTATACTCCATCCACCCGACTTCTCCCCGTAGATATAAATCTACTCACCTTCTTATGTGTGCCGGTGCCGATGTCGCCATTTGCATCTCCAACGCTTCGAAGCCATGTGGGGTACCTACAAGGATATCATGCTAAAACACATAAAAACCATGTCGGAAGCCAAAATGGTGCATGCTACGCCCATAGGTAAAAACCTGTGGCCTTGCGTGCAAACACAGCCAATATCCCTCTGCCGTGGCGTTTAAACGCCACCCGATAGTCACGAATCATCGAATACCAAAATCAATACGAAAACAAGTCATAAATCATGCGCCAAGTCAAGAAAATCAACCCAGATTCTACCCTGGTTGGAACCAGACAAAACTAGACATACCCAGGGTCAAGTTTACAGGTAAAAGAGCCGTGCACGCAAAACGAGGGGGTTCCCTACTGCTCTGGCTGCAAATTGCGGCCAGAGGGATTAAATCTACGGTCGGAATAATGAGGTGGGGGCTAGGGTTTTGTGGGATGGTTCCAGGGTTCCTGCACAGCTTACTGCCAAGTCAATTTTATTTTAGGAGGCCCCGGGTTGTAGCAGATTCCAGAAAGGCTTAAAAAGTCGACAAAACGCTAACCGACACTAAATTGAACAATCTGGTATTTTTGCAGGAATCTGGGGAAATTCTGGGGTGAACTGGTCTCAAACACACCTAATAAGGTTATACCAACCATCAAAACCAACACTTGGTCAAGTCTCACTCAAATTTGCCTAAACTAGCACTAATTCACAATATAGACTCTAAACTTCAGCTATAATCGGAACTTGGCAAATTAGGAGTTGGGTTGCAAGATTATACCTCAAGGGAATTCAAGATGAAGGGGAAGAGGGGAAGGAGAAGGATCTGTTGCTGCTGCTGAGCTGCTTCTACAGCTCCTGTAGTTGCAGTTGAGCTGAAGCTGATGTTGCTGTTTTTCTCATGAAAGTATGTTGCTGTTGTTGTTGCTGCAACCCTCTCTCTCTCTTTTTCTTGTGGCTGAGGTTTGAAATTTGATTGTGTTTGCAGTAGTAGCAGCTGGAGTGGTGTTGTAGTATCTGATGTTGATAGGGATTTGGGGCTGAAGTGTTGATAATGGGGGCTGATGTGTTGATTATGGGGCTGATGATTTGCCTCAGCTGCAGTTGCAGCCATGATGATGCTGCTGATGCAGGAATTGTTGTGGTGTGATGGGTGAGAGTGAGAGGGAGTTTGAAAGACAAGTAAAAAGTTTGAAATGAAATGGGGTGACAAAACCTATAACCACCTCTCTCTCTCTCTCTCTCTCTCTAGCCACAAGTCAAACCCAACCTAATCCAATTTTTAACAAAGCTAAACCCTTAATTAATCCACTTAACTTAACCAAAAGGTTTAAGCCACCATGGTCATCTCAACATGGTAACCCTAGACTAACCCAAGATAACATGCACAAGTGTGTGCAGTCCAGGTAAAATTCCAATAAAATATTCATAAAACCAGATAAATCATCAGAAACCAATTTTGGTAAACTTTTTACCAAAAACCCTACATTAAACATATTTTAGAATTTCCATAGTTTTTTTTCAGAATTTTCCCAATTTATCGGTATTTAATTATACCGAAATATTAAAATATTCAATAAATTAATATTAAACTGTAACATTTCAGAAAAATAATATTTTATTTTTCTGAAATGTTGCACATACCCAACAATTAGCTGTGGTTGTAGTATCTCATACTCAACCATCCCATAAAAAGTCTCTCTGGGAAAAAGGCCTTTGAGAGAGGATCCGCGCTGTTGTCCTCTGTGTCTACTCTCATAACCTCGATCTCCCTGGAGATCAACCATCTCCATGATCAGGTGATACTGCCTAAGAATTATATCTGGATTTCTGATAGGACGGGGGTTCCTTGGCACAAGCCACAACTCCATTGTCACACAATGATAGGAACGAAGTTCATCTCATGAACTTATATATCCAGACTGCCTCTTTGGTAGCATCCTTGGTAACGATGTATCCTGCTTTTAATCGTCTAGTAAGTCACGGTATCTAGCTTGGAACTCTTCCAACATACCGTCCCTCCACTGAGGGTAAAGACAATGCCTGCGACTGACATTCAGTCGTCCTTATCACCTTGGAACTTTTCCAGTGATTCTCCCCAGGATCGATTGATACCATCTCATTACAACTAGTGAGAATCGTAACATCCAATTACATCTATCTCATAGATCAAAACCCAGGATTTAGGAGGTATCACTTTGATCCTATATGGAGAATCCTTGTGATATGCGGAGATTGATCGAGCGTAGCATAGGAAACTCCTTCCCTATCAAGAGTATGTCATCCACGTACTCTACGAGGATCACCACCATACTCTCTACTACCTTTTTGTATATACAAGGTTCATCTATCATTTTGATGAAGTCAAACTCTTTGACTACCACATCAAAACAGATGTTCCAACTCCACGTTGCCTGATTTATCACATAAAACATCATGCTCACGTTTCCGCTGCTCCCACTGTCTACGAAGCCCTCTGACTGTGTACTTATAGACGCTCTCTTCCAAATCATCATTTAGAAAAGCTGTCATGACACCCAACCGCCAGATATCGTAGTCATGGTATGTAGCTGTGGAAAGTAGGATCTGGATGGATTTAAGCATAGCTTTGAAAGTCTCAACTTTTCCATGTACACCAAGTAATCTTCTCAAGATATACTTTCTCCTGATGGGGATTTAACCCTTCAGATAAAGCAACCAAAGTCCATACTTTGTTGGTGTATAAGGATTCCATCTCAGATCGCTAAGCATCCAGCCATTTTTATAGAGTCCCACTCCTGATGGCCAGCTCGAAACTAGTTGGGTCATCATCTCATGATGCAATCCTCGCTCCCACTGTCATAGAGTAAACCGAAGCATCTCTCAGGTGGGTGAGGAACCCTACTAGATCGGCGGAGAGGCTGAGGTTCGTTGGTTACTATTGAATCCTTTGGTTCTACCAAATCATCAGCTGCAGTTTGTATAGCTGGAACTCTTTCCAGTTCTACCTCATGACCACTAATTTCTTCATAAGAAATTCCATTTCACAAAGGTGGCATGTTGAGAAACAAAACATCTTTTGTTCCTCGGTTAGGTAGAAGATATTCCCTTGCAAATGCTTGGGATATCCAACAAACTTCTACAGAACTGACTTTGCCTTGAGCTTGTCCGGATTATGCTTTTAGACATAGGCTGGACAACCCCAAATCTTAATATACTTAAGATATGGGCTCTTCCCATTCCATATCACATATGAAGTGGTAGGCAACTGATTTGATTGGAACCCTATTCAATAGGTATGCAGCTTCTCAAGTGCATAACTCCCAAAAGGAAATAGGAAACTCAGTAGTACTCATCATAGAGCACACCATATCATATATGGTGTGATTGCTCTGCCCCGATACACCGACGTGCTGTGGTGTATATGGAGGAGTAATGCTGAGAGAGAATCTCATTCTCCTTTAGAATAGTCCAGAAATTCCGTGCTCAAGTATTCTCCTCCTTGATCTCATCAAAAGACATAATACTTATACCCGTTTTTGGTTCTCTACTTCTTACTTATATTCTGTGATTATCTCAAAAGTTTCGGACTTGTGTCTCAACAGGAACATATGTCTGAATCTTGAGAGATCATCAGTAAATGTAATGAAGTACAAAGAACCGGTCCTGGCATGTATAGACATGGGACCTTCATACATCAGCATGTATCAATCCCAAGAGTTCACTAACTCTTTCTCTGTTTCCAATAAACAGAGCTCTGGTCATCTTATCTTAGTGACATGACCGGCAAGTTTCACAAGATGTAAATTCAAACTAATTTAAATATGCATCTAAATGTAACTTCAGCTAGTCGGGTCGCATTGATATGACCTAGTCTATAATGCCTCAAGAAGGATTCGTTCATTTCTGAACTCTTCCTCTTGTGTGTGTTCTGTACGTTAAGAACTGTGGTTTGATTTAGAACGTCTATGCTTTTAGATAATGTGCCTGAACCGATCAACACTTGATATAGAAAATGTTCAAAATATTATCCAACAATACAAAATTATATCCTTTCTTTACTAATAAAGAGACTGATATGATGTTGTATATCAGGTTCGGATCTAATAACATTCGTTCAGAATCAATGTATTCTGATAATACAGGGTGATAACTACCAACAGACTTGGCTGCAACACTTGCACCGTTTCTATCTCATGAAACTTATCACCCGTTCTCAGTTCTCTACCTATCTGTAGCCCATGTAACAAATTACATATGTGGGATCCTGATCCGGTATCAAATACCAAGGACGTAAAGGATATTGAGAAACGGTTCTGTGTAATGAACACACCCGAAGAAGATGCATCAACATGTACTTTCTTCGTTTGGGCGGCACGGGAATTCTGGTAATCCCCTATTTCCTGCTCTGTCTTATAACAATTATAACTTGGAGCAGGACCAACGTTCCTTAGCGCAGTATAACAGGCGGGTTCGGTCAATACATCCATATTATTATTTTGATTAAGGCGTGACATAGTCGTAACCAAGAGAGAAAGAGAAGAAAACACTCAGCGTGCGCTTTTACAAGATTAGATTGGTTATCAATTTATCTAATCAGGATGTCTCTCACTTTTTTAGTCAAATCTTCCTTCAAACCCTAAAAGGAAAGACTAGCCGGGATTAATTACACCCTACAAGTTCGCCAATCATTCAGCCAGGCCAGTGTCGGTACTTTGAGGGAGGTTCCCCGTGCTTTCGCACGGACCTAATTAAAATAAACCTCATTTTCCCAGGGGCGTAACCCCGTTAACACCTTTTTAGACACCTACTTGATCGGCTAATTGTAATATGTAAAACTCTCCCAGGAGTAACTCTTACTCGCAGCGGGTATCGGGAGCCAACTATCTCATAGAAGGTATGCAATCTCATTGGAAATTTCAACACTTGAAATTCCCAATAATATTTTTCCCCTAGCGTCCTATGACCTTGACAGATGTCAACAAACCATAGGCTGCTAGTCAAGTTCAACCCGTCATTTCCTGATTGAAGTAAACCCACCCGCACAACCCTTGACAGAGGTCAACAAGGTCGTACGACTACCCTAAATCAATCACGTCATATGTTTATAGAGATAAGCACTAATCAGCTACCGCACACCACGCCTTGACAGAGGTCAACAAACGCATCACAAATACTAAATACTACTTATCTGAAATGATGGAGGGCTACGACAGGTTTTTTAGAAAACCCTTTGCGTAATGAACTTGATATCGTTGTAGAATCGAGTGATTTTAAATGGAATGTTTTTGAGGCCTTTTCTAGTTTTGCTAAAGAGGTCACTCCCGGTAAAGGGATCGTCGGCTCTTTCCTCATCGAATAAGGTGCAGGGTATATCATATATACCGCTGTGCAAAGAAAAAACTATAGAAGCAATCAAAAGACAAACCGTGTTTGTAGCATCTGCAAGTTTCGCTAAAGAGGTCACTCCCGGTGAAGGGATCTCGGCTCTTTCCTTATCGAATAAGGTGCTGGATGTTCTATAAGGAACACCGCTATGCAAAGCAAGAACTAGAGCTACAAGTTTTTAAACAAGTTTCTACAATATCTTTAGGTTTGTTTTATTTCATTAATCTCATTAATGAAGTCCCATTTTATTATGCTTCACAAGCATCACATTTGAAACGAAATCTGCAATATAACATATATCACATATATATAATATAAACATTCGTCTCATGCAGTAATATGATCTCATCACAGAACATTGCAACAGAAGAACATATATGAAATATTGGATATACTAGGACGTCCGTGTTTTAATACGAACCTGTATAAAACACGGATTCCACGGTCGCGATGAATAGCCAAACCCACATCCCTAGACCCCTACGAGAGCGGCAAGCAACTCTGCCAATTCCAGGGTTAGGAGACCCGGTCTCGACTCCTCGAGATGGTCTCCCACTGGACCCTAGAACCCGGTTACTTGTGCTCCCCGCCTTGGGTCTACCTAATGCGGAAAAGTAAATAATATACAATGGTGACATCATCCTCAGCCCGGAAGTGCCCCAATAAAAGAATATTACATACAAATGAATTTTACATGAATGAAAAAGAAAAACTCTCATCTCACATAAAACCCCCGGCTATTCAGAACACGACGATCTAATATAACATATCACAGCAATACATAATATCACATATCATCAACGTAAGTAAATATGCGTATCCCATTTGTCGTTGATGTATAGCAACGGAACCAGCGATACACCACATATTACACTTACGGTCGCAGAAAAGAAAGTGTAAAACTACAACAGTTGGAATTCGCAATCTCCTTAGACATCGCATGCCTAACCAAATGAATTCTTTAGACATCGCATGCCTAACAATTATAAACCCCGCATTTTAGTCTCGATCTCGAAATAACTTTTCAATATCAAGTCGGGCAATTCAACAAGATTCCCGACATACTGATCGAATGCTCGTCGCAAACTTTAGTAGACGGCCGCACCCCCGGATGCCGTCGACGAAGTGCACTAAGGCGGAACACCGCTGCCGCGAGCACCCGAATGGATGCTTTTGGCGACGGGGTTCTTCTACAGTCACTTGGTCGGGGCTATGGGGCATGGTTATCTATTAAGTTTACCCGGCGAGTATCCGCGTACGCTACATGATTGCGACGGACTTTTGATCACATCAAAATTCCATGGAAACCGATCAAATGAGACTAAACTGCTAGATTTATAACATTCAAATTAGTTATCTCATAACTTCTTGTGGATTCCAAATATTGTATCACATTCCAGATAAATAGACTGTGTTAAACATTCCGATCGAATAAACAAACACCCAAGATTTCCCAAATAGCTCAACACTTGAGCGGAGTTCAAAAAGTATCCATCACATGCTACAGTACCAATGGTCCAGCCGTAGAAGGGTCAAGCCAACGCCTCACATGTGGCAACGTCGTACTGCCACAAACCCTAAGGTTTAGAGACGGTTCAGACGGTCACATAATCGAGTTAAGGTTTGTGTTCTTCTAGAGGGTCCACCGCGTTACTTGCATGATTTTGCAGAAGTTTCAAACTCGAGAAAAAATCCAACTTTTGAAAAAATTTCCGACAGGGGAAAAAGTGAGTTATTGATATCCGTTCGAACTTTTTAACAGTTTCTAAAATTATCCGGAAAAAACATAAACGAAGTTAAATTATCCGATCGAATCAACGAGTCCCCAATACATCCCAGAAAACTCTACACTTGAGAAGAAATAAAAATTCCCAAAAATATCAGGAAAGAAATACGGACATTACTGTGCAAACAGTAAACCCTAATGTTACTGTTTGGCCGCGGAACCGCCGCGCAAGCGAGGTCATTACCGCGGTTCCGCAGCGCATTAAAGGAATTGGAGGTACGTGCTGCACAGTAATTCTTGTATTTCCCTGCTGATTTTTTTGAGTATTTTTAATATGAAAAAATCAACATTTTTACAAAATTTCCAGAGAAGGGTATGTTTTGGGGTTTCGGGGTTTGATCGGACTTTAAACTTCGCCCAGACTTCGCCCAAAGCTCTTGGCTCTGATACCACTGTAGGGTTACTAGGCACACACACAAGGATCTACGAGGCATCAACCATGCCCGATTTAAAATTTAACCATGCCGAACAACCATAACCAAGATCTTTAAACTAGAGATTAGGAGAAAACAAGCATGTTAAACACTTTAACACTAAGTGAGAGGGATTACAACCTTTGTAGATCCTGTCCTTCACTTCTAAAGCTCCGTGTTGAGGTCCCTTCGCTGCGATCATCGTGCATCCAGACTCTAGAGAGGCTCCACGAAGAGAAAGATGCAAGCTTGCTTCCGATCTTTGATAACAAAGATGATCTACCTTGAAGTTTCATTAACACAAGCTCTCACTCAAAAAATGAAGTGAACACCCTCATCTAAATGGCAAGGGTAAACGAGGATGATGAAGTAGGATTTTAGCTCTCATTTGTTTTCTTATTCTCACTCATTTTCATCACAAAAATCAAAGCAAGAAAGCTTTTCAAAGAGGAAGAAGAAGATGAATCCTTTTGTGATGAATAATGAAAATGTAATAATAATAACTTATGCAACCATGGTTGCTTAATGAAAAGGCAAACCAATGTAGAGAATTAACTAGGGTTATGGGTTTGGGTTGGGTTAAGAAATATCTCACAAAAATATCTTTGCAAGAAACAAAACAAAAAGCTTCTATAAGCTTCATGAATGGACTAACCCAAATCAAACCCTAACCTTGTTTAATCTCCACTAATCATGTTGCATTAGTTATCATAACTTGTTACAATATTATATATCACATATATAATATATTTTGTAACAAAAGAAAATAATACAATTAACATATATCGCATATATATCAATGTATTATCCGAGTGAGTAAAAGAATCTTTTAGTGAGCCTATATCAGTTAATGTAATTTAATATATCAAATATATAATTATACATTAAATTATAGAATCAACACTTGATCCGATAATCCAGATATTTCACAAATAACCGACTAAGTTAATCTGAATCAGTTCATCGAATCAACACTTGATCCGATGACCCGGCTATATTACATATACCCGGCCGATATCACATATCGCGAGAATCTAGTACGGTATCACATACACGTATTGTTCGCGGTCCTGCACATATCACATATGTACTCCTACTTCGTTTTTCCTGAGCCAAGAAACCTCTGTGTAGGACTCTAAAGAATCGTCAATACGCCGGAAGTAGGTGATGATCATATCAAACACCCACAAGCTGCAAGCGGTCAGCTAAACGTAACAGCCACCCAGGTATTGAGCGCTCAGAAGATCAATAAGAAAGCATGTACATTCTCCTGTGAATCCAGTCAGTAACACTCCCGTACAGTCTGGTCTCGTCGTCTGATATGTCGCATATCTCGCCTAGGGGTGGTAAACGTCAGACCCCAGTAGCTTGATAAGTCGTGTCGATATGAGGTCTATAACAGTTCGAGAAACAACTGATAACACTTACCAGTAAATATCAGCAACCCTGGCCAGGGATTTCCAGTTATAGCCAATCGAACACAGCACAACATCAACTCCCTATACCGGGAGAGACGAATCCCCTCCTATCGCTCATTGCCTCCATGTGATTCAGGACTGTACCCAAAAGACACCTTTTTGCACGCCCTCTTGGACGTGGTATGATGGAAATCAAAGCACAGCGGGAATCACACAAGACTCTATGACGATCTCGGGTCAACAGACTACTCTGTACCAGTGTCACCAGAGAACTGCCATCTGACGTGAGGTATAATACCATCTGGGAGTTCTCGGCGAGTCCGTCCAGTGTACCCAGTCTCCCCTGAGCACCCGTATACCTTCTCTGATGTCAAACACCAATGGATATGAGATCATCCATCGCCCATCATATGGGTCAAGAAGCGCATACGCTAGTCTACTCTGGAGTATCGATGCTCTGTCTCGGTACTCCCACGACTAGGAACATTTGAAGGATGTACTTGGCGACTACACTGTCCTCACTAGTATGATCCGCATCATAGTCCTGGTAGTTAAGTACTCATCATAAGGGCTTTATCAACATGTAACATAGAGACAATCAGAGTACATGTTAAGATAAAGTGTAACCAGATAGCATATTATCATGTCGAGCAAGAAATTCCTCCCTATATATGTCCGTGTAAGTGCACGGCAGCGCCCCGGCCGTCATTCCGAGTCCAAAATGCGGAAACGAAACTTTTCTTCAACTTTAAAAACTGGCGCTACCTTGTACTAGAAACCCGGATCGGGCTATTAACCTACTCCTAGCCAACAAGAGAAGGGGTAGAGAGATATACCGAGCGATCCGTGTCCTTCAGTCTTCTCGTCGTCATCCCGATCTCCCCGCGGAATATCCGCTCTTCATATCCTCGTCGGAAGGGCACCACATCGCCGGGTTCTTTTACAGGCTCCCACCTCTGGACCGAGGCAACTCGGGCACGAAGTTGGCGAGTCGACGTGTCCAAGAATGCTGTAGGATAAGTGTAGAGTGGTTTGTCTCATGGGGTTATTGAAGTTGCCCTTTAGGATATAGAGATGAAAATCAACTTTGAAATGGAGCTTTGTGATTTTTGTGGCAAGCAAATGAAAATGAATTCCCCCCACAAAAATTGGACAGCCCTTATCCAAGAATGGCCGGACACTTGTGGTGAAGGGAGAGAGGAAATAATGCAAGAGAGAGAAAGGGTTATCATGATAAATAATGATCACTACTATGTCTCCACTCCATCACCTAATCAAATCCCAAAAGTCAAGCAATGATGAACCAAGAAGTCAAATGATGGTTGAACCATCATGAAGCAACAACTTACAAGAAACACCCTCCACAATGCTAATTTGCATATTTGCAAATAAGCCCCTCCACACCAATTTTCAGCCAAAGAAAGAAACAAAGGAAAATGGCCGAAATGGAATGCAAACTGGCAACTTCAAAAAACTGATCTCGTAATAAATTACAGGAAAACCCCGCGAATGTATATACATACTAGCATTTGTATTGCGACCGAACACAAATGCAATGAGACAAAATCTACACTGTACAATACTAGGATCCGGCTTAAACCAAAGCCCGGTAGTATTATCCGTCCGATCATGATCCGTGCAATACCGCACGTATATGATTGAACCCTGCCATATCTCCATACGGCCTCTACAGCGTTTCGCCCGAAACTTGAGAAACGGTCTGTGGGGGACTCTAAAGACTCGTCAATATTTTGGCTATGGATTTAACCACTAGCACGTCAGAGATATTAGCCATACGTAACGGGCTACCAGGTATTGACCAAAAGGGACGTCGATGAGCGAACTCATCCTGACACCCTACTGAGCCTGTCAGTGACAATATCCGTACAGTCCGGTCCATTCGTCTATGAGCATCGCATGGCGGGCCTAGGAGTTGGTAAAAGTCAGACCCCCAAAAGGGGTACAAGTCGTGTCGGAGTGTAGCCAAGAACACCCTGAGATACTACTGGAATACCTACCAGTAAATCTCCTGTATTCGCTAAGGACTTCGTGTAATGGCTCTCCTAGACACAGCGCAACCTAACCCCCAATACCGGGAGAGACGAATCCCTGAAGATCCGCTCACTGCCTCCATGTGGCTCGGGACTGTACCCAACTAAAACCTGTTTGCACGACTCCTTTGAGCCGTGGTAGGGTAGTAATCAAAGTACAGTGGGAACTCACAAGAGACAAATGACGATCTCAGGTCGATGAACTAACCTGTACACATGACACCAGGGAACTGCTATCTGACGTCAGGTATAAGACCAACTAGCATGTTCCCGGCGAGACCTGTCCGGTGTACTCATAACCCAATGAGCACATGTATACCTCTTAGGTGAACCAACTGACACCAGTGGCTTGTGAGACCGGCCACCGCCCCTCGTCGGGGCTCGACTGTATACACTAGTCTACTCTGGAGTATCGATGCCCTGTCTCGAAAACTCCCACGACGAGGGACCTTTTAAGGATGTGCTTATAGACCCCAGCTCCTACATATATGATCGCCATCATACTGCTGGCCGTCAAGCAAGAATCCTAAGGGCTCTATCAACGCGCAATAGTGACCTGTAAGGTCACCTAAAGCAGTACACAATGATAAAGATAAACCAGATAGCATATTATCATCTTGAGCAAGACTGTCCTACCGGCATAGGTCCTCCCTCAATCTTTGCAATCACGTTCCTGTGATCCAATAATTGACTCTGAGGGCACTATCTCCAACAATCTCCCACTTGCACTCAAGGCTAATTATTGCGATGTCGCATACTCACAGCCCGTGTGATACCGAACACCCAACTCCTCTACTAATCAGTCTCACAAAACCCGTTTGCGAAACTAATGCGTTCGAGGAATAGCCTCGGTGAGTGGATCCGCTCTAATGTTTCTTTCTATGTCTCTCTTAATCTCAAGTTCACGGAGAAAGCCATCTCCCGAAATGAGCAATACCTGTCTTAGAATATGTCTGGATATCTGACAGGACCTAGCTCATAAATAAACTCCAAATCCAAACTTCTTAGACTGTATCATCAACTGAACTTAATCAGTATCCTGCGCCATGCCTCCCTCAGTATCCGCCTGGACCACCTGTCCAAAATACTACCCCTCGTCAGAGGGAAGACTATAACTCTAACAGTCACTCTGTCATCCAGGTCACCTTGGAAGCCTGGAATGATAACCGTCTCCCGAAGAAGGTTGTCGTTATCGTATCCCTAGAACACCACTTATGTTCTATAACTTCTTCCGAATGTTTCTCCAGGATAGGATCACTATCAACTTATTGCATCTACTGCAAAAACAACATCTGGTGTGGTACTTGACATATCATGATTGACTCAATTGCCTAAGCAAGTGATCTGCCAATCATGCACATCCCTCTCCCTATTAGTCTGTAAGACACCTTTAGAGAGGGTGACTCCATCACCTGCAGGTATACTGCCGTGCCAGGAGTCGTCCATTCTAAAACACCTTTAGAATGCTGTCTAAGTACCCAGATTGGGAAACTACACAAATTTAGATTTAAAAATATAAATCTAGTAACCGGAATGTCTGATATTATATATATATATCCTATGTGGAGAAACCATTGTGTGACAACCAAAGTATAACCGACCGTAGTATAGGAATTTCACTTCCTACACTGTGTATGTCATCCAAATACCAGGACATAACACCCTACTACCTTCTTAACAGATCCATCCCCTATTCTGATGAAGTCAAACCTATGACTGTCACATCAGAAATAGATGATCTATCTCTGCTATTTCTTCTTTAGTCTATAAATAGACATAAGCCACTTGTCCACTATGCTTCCGCTGCTCCCACTGACTACGACAACCCTCTGGCAGAGTCATATACACATGCACTTCTAAAGCCAGTTCAGAACGACGCTATACTCATCCTCCTGCCGGGTCTCATAGCCTGGAACAACAGTAGTGGCAAGCCTGGGTAAACAAGAACCTCCCTGTCACCTTCCTTGAGGGTACCGGAGTACCTCTCGTGTGCCTGAGGTTACCCACCATATCTGCGGAGTGGCCAATGGAATGTCAAACCAGATTGAATACTTAGGTTCCTATCAAATTTTCAGTAATCGTTTGCGGTTCTGGAATCACTTCCAGTTCTACCATACTCCCACTACTGTTTTCTGAAAAAATCCATTTTACTTAAAACTGTGGCGAGTCTAGAACAATATCACTATTGATCTTCCAGATGGTAGAAAGTCAACCCTCGTCATAGCCAGGGTCAACCCACAAACAGCCATTACAGAAACGTGCCTTGAGTTATCCAGAGTCTGGTTTCAAGCATAAGCCGGACAACTCCCCGTACCTTAACATCGTTAAGATATGAACTGTTCTATATCCAATATAGAAACAGAGGCACCGATTTAATTGGAACCAGATTCAAATCATGCAACCGTCTCCAGTGCATGTCAACTAAATGGAAAGAGTCCGATCAACATTACTCAACTTAGGAGTGATTCCAATTATGAGTAACCTGAAAGAGAAGCAAGTTCTCTTAATCATTACTATCAACTAAATACCATTCATAAGTATCTACATCTTCGATCACCTTGAAGAACCCCGATACTTGCAATACCTGGTTCTCTACTTTATTCACATACCTATAACTTCTCAAAACTTGGACCTTGTGTTTCTACGAAACACATGTCTAAGAACAAGAGAAGTCACAAGTAAACAGAATACAGTACGAGTACTAATCCCTCTGTCCTAATGGACACTGGACAACATACAATACTCTGTGTAAGTCCCTTGAGTTTTATAACTCATTCCCTGTATGTCGTAGGTTGAAAATTGTGCTTATGGTTAAGAAGAATTTGTTAGTGTATATGCCCTAGAGGCCATTACTGTATCATACTAGTTTGTATATTACTTAATGGAAGCTTGGGATATTCACCTTGTATAGACAATCTTGCTCAATATAGTAGTATGCTACTTGGTTTGTTTCTGCTTTAATGTGTACATGTGTTTATTTTAGTATATCACCTATACACATTAGTGGAGCCCTTAGGATCTTTGCTTGATTACCAGCGTTGTGATGGCAGTCACACTAGTGGGGGCCGGGTAATCCACAACCACATCCTTATGCAGGTCCCTAGTCGTAGGACTATCGAGACAGGGCATCGATACTCCGGAGTAGACTAGCGTATGCGCTTCTCATCCCAGTGTGGGAGACGGTCTGTCCCACAGCCGTCAGTAAGTCTTACTTGAGATAGTATGCGGGTGCTCGTTAGGTTACGAGTACACTAGACAGGACTCGTCGGGAACTGTTGGTTGGTACTATACCTATCGTCAGTTATCAGTTCCTAGGTGACATGAGTATAGCTTAGTCCGCTGACTTAACACTGTCACTTCGCCTCGAGTGTGTTCCCACTGTACTTAGATTACTACCCTACCACGGCTCAAAGGAGTCGTGCAAACAGGTAGTAGTTGGGTGCTGATTAGTCGAAAATATTGCATCTTTTAACCGGCAATTTCCCTGTCATTTGCATTCATATAGAAGTGTTCGGCATTCATATAGCACATATTAGCAAAACAGTCGTCAAATATCAGATTACATGTGGTAGACCTTAAAACCGGCATTTTTAGGGAAATTGACTGCATTTCATAGCATGGCATCATTTCTATATATTGCAACCCGTGTTTCGAAGTCCGTGCAGGAAAATCAGAAGATCGGTCAAAAAATTTACATGACAAGACTGCTAAAAGAATACGCCAACTCAAGGATTTGGAATCTGGTATTGATCTAAAGGGCATTCAAGAATTCAATATATCACAAAAGACATCTGAAGACATAATAAGCCAACACAAGAAAGTTGAAGCCATAAGGCCACCAAATGGCCGCGGTTCCGCGACCTAAGCCTCCTTGTGCCGTGGAACCGCTGCAATTATACCACGTCAGCCTTAAAATTTTGGTGCAAAATGCTTCTATCAGGGTCCACACTTCAGAAAGACATGTCAAATTCCAGAAGACCCCAGAACCTTCTGCCAGATCAGCAAGCTATGGGATCTACACTAAACTAGCATTGTATTCTAGAAACTTCTCCCTAAACCCTAGCTTAAACCCTAAGCTAAGCCTAACTAACTACTTCTAGAAGTCTTTCAACAAACTTTTGGAGGGAACTTCTATTTCAAACTCAAGGCCTAGGGTTTGGGAGATCTATAAATAAGACCCTAGGCTCAGTTGTAAAAAATATTGATCTCTTGGCATTCTATTAATTCAATAGATCCATTCACTCTCTTTCTTCATCTTCTTCCAGAAGTCTAGTGAGAAGACTTGTGTGAAACCCTAACCCTAATTCCAATCAAAAGACAAGATCCCGAGTACCCAATCAAGCAAGAAGCCCTTCAACCTTTTAGGAGCAAAGTCGATCTTCAACAGAGCAAGTGGTCCAAGCCGATCCACGACTCACGGAGAAAAGCGACGCCATATCGACAATTTAGTTCTTCCTCTTGTAGTTCTTGAGCGACTGTAATCAAATTGTTGATATAAATAAAAGGTGATATTCTTTTATCTTGTTTTCTTTAAATTCTTGCATCATGATTCGATCTCAATTTCTAGTTGTAGTTCTTGTTATGATGTTTGAGTAATACTCCGCTCGTCGAGGAGTCGAGACGATCAACAGAATGATGATATAACATATCTTAAATCGATTCTTGATTCCTACGAGTTTTGTAAACCATAGCAAGTTCAAGAACCGACGACCCATTTCGTTGCGATACTTTCTTGATTGATATCGCTCGAAATTGGGGAGTTACGATCGTTTATTGAAATTGCTAGAGGCTAGAATGTGAATGATATCGACGAAAGAACAAGGGTTAAAAGATGAAACCTTAGTTTCACGAGGAAGCCCTAACTCTCGTCGATCATCATCGATCTAGTATCAATTCTTCGAAGGACAAGAATACGATATCTTGAGATTATATCACATCTATAGATCCGATCGATTCCTACGAGCCTCATTTAGATTCTTGACATTTTGATTGGAAATATCATCGAAACCCGATTCTCGATTGTTTATCATTTTTTTGATTCTTGATTAGACTAGTGACACCTGAATCAATCGATAAAATCTTGAATCATGTTTTCTTTTCTTTTCGATTAACTTTTCAATTCAAACAAATCAAACATAAAAACGAATCGCATAATCCCTGTGGACGATCCACACTCACTTACAATCTACATCCGACACCGTAGTTGATTGCGGTCAAATATAATTCTTTGATTGTGAATTTTATTCATTTTCTAAATACCGACACAAAGAAACTTATTCGTTTATTTCGACTTACACAGTCTTGAATTTTATACATCAATCAAATAGCGCCGTTGCCGGGGATTACGCGCTAATTCGTTTCATATTAAAGTTTGAATTGAAAGATTTATTCCATTGTAATTTTTGTAATCAAAATTCGTGCAAACCCTAAACGATTTGTTGTGGTTCATTGCAAGGAGATCTGGAGATTGCTGTGAAATTGGAAATTTTTTTGGAGAATTCCAGAGGACAGGGGAAGTGAACAGGAACATTCCCTGAAAATTTTGTGCAGTGTTCTTTTCTTGCGACTGTGGAAGGGCGGCATTAAGAGGCAATTGCGGCGGAACCGCGACCTTGTTGAGGGATCTCTGTGCAATTTTTCTTCAGGTACTTTCTTACCTTCTCCTCTCTCCTCTTTTTAGCTCCAACTAATAATTTTCTGCAGGATTCTTTGCAAATAATCGCAGCTCGCAAATTGCAAAAGTAAATTTATGCGTGATTTTGTTTCTTGGTTGTTTGCATTCTAAATACGGATATTAAGGGGCACGGCCAAATCCAAATTAGGTGGGGATTTCATTACCCTTCCTAGGCCCCGAAAATCACAAAACTTGCATCCGCATTTACCCCAATTAACTAAAAAAGATCTAGAGATGACTCTAAGGACCGTCGCGCTCACTTAGGACAAGGGAAGGCCGTGGATAATTCATTGCTTATCCGCGTTTTCTTGTGGTGTCTAGGCAAGTGTGTCGAAGGCTAGTGGTTATTAATTAGGCCCACTACTTACGTAGTGGAGTACCTTCCCACTTACCTGGCACTTACCTGGCCACAGGGAGACAAAGAGGCAGTGGAGGATTGATCCTGCGACTTGTCTTTTGGCAGTTAGGAGCGGTCTAGAGGCGGACCTAGGTGACCACTAGATTCTAGGGTTTTGTGTGCTGCATTTGTTGTGTCGCATCATATTTTCAAAAATCCGTCCCTTTTTCAAAGCAAACACCGCATTCATTCATTACCCCTAATTATAAGTCAACGCTGCCACTTGTACTAACCCTTTTTAGTACAAGATAGGCTGGACACGGGATTCTAATGCCCGTTTAGTCCGCGTACCCTTTATCGACTCCGAAGTCGATATTTCTCCATTTACCTTTCTTTTACCCACCACCACACCCACATCGATGGATCCACCCCCATGTAACTTCTTTAACCCTAATCTGCCGCCGCCCGTTGGTGCGCAGAATCCACCCCGCATCTCTCTCCAAGAGAGGTGCTACCTTATTCGATGTCCTCTTTCGACCTGCTTATCCACACCACCAGCCAATGGGGATAACTTTGAGATTAAATCCTAATACATCAACCTTTTACCCAAATTCCACGGACTCGAGACTGAGGACGCTTACGTTTTCATCACCAAATTTGAAAACGTATGCGCAATGATGGGTACGTCACAACTTTCAGTTGATGCGATGCGTCTACGACTTCTTCCATTTACATTGTGCGATATAGCCGAGAAGTGGCTATATAACACTACCGCACACTCTATTACGAATTGGGAAGAATTCGTTGCTGCATTCCTTAAGAAATTTTACCCAATACAAAAGACAGCTCGAATCCGTAGCGAACTGAATCAATTTGCCCAGCTCCCTACTGAACCATTCTCTAAATGCTTTGAACGTTTCAAGGATCTATTGGTTCAGTGTCCTCATCACGGAATCCCGAGATGGGAATTGTGCCGAATCATTTATGAGGGCAATAACCCAAACACTAAACAGAGCCTTGAAAACATGTGTCAAGGTACTTTTATGACTAAGGATGATGGGGAGGCGTGGAAGTATTTAGAAGAGTTCGCTGAAAAATCACTACAGTGGGAGAGTGGAACCCAACCATTGAATAGGGGTGGCGTACACCAAATAGATGTATCCATAGGTGTTCGAGCTGAGATGGCAGCAATGCAAAAGAAGCTCGACGCTATGGAACACAAATTTTATGCAGCCTCCCTAAACCCAATGTCGCTCCCCAAAACTGTATGTGGCTGTTGTTCTGATCCGTCTCACTTGACGGAAGAATGTCCGTTTCAAGGTCATGAGCATACTAATGCCGCATTTCAAAGACCTAGAAACGATCCATATTCTTCCACGTATAATCAGGGTTGGAGGAATCACCCGAATTTTGCCTGGAACCAACAACAATCTCAAAACACGGTTCCAAACACGAATAATTTTCAAAGGACTCTTCCTCCACCACAACAGCAACCACTTCAACTCACTAAGCACCCCTACCAGTCACAAAATTTCCATAACCAGGTCAACACTCCTGCACAGTCTAATCCTATGAAGTTGACCGGTTCTGACGAACTTTCTCAATTCACTCAAACCATGAAATCACTCTTATCAAATTTCATAGAGGTTTCGGCTGAGGTTAGAACTTCCGTCAGTGAGATAAAGAAAAACTCAGCATCTCAAGCTGAGAGTATCAGATCGATGGAAGCTGAAATAGCACGACTTAAAGCCGAAATGAGTGCGAGAGAAAAAAGGGATCAACCCCTCCAGAATCCTGGGCATTACAATGTTAATGCCGTCACAACGTTGAGATCGGGAAGAGTGTTGAACAATCATGTCGGGGAAGGTATTGATGATATTGGAAATCATATCAACACCCCGGCTGAGACCCTTCCTCACACACACACTTCTCCTTCTGATCCTTCTTCTTCTACCACACCACCTTCTCGAGAGCCTATTCTCCATTTCCCACTAGGCTCGACACCTCAGCCCAACCCTTATAGTTCTCCACAGACGGTCTCCACTTCTATTTTGGGATCGGGTCCACACACACTTCCTTCTCCTATGATGGACCCAGCGCTTATTGCTAAAGCACCTTACCCGAATCGGTTAAGGGGTAATAGAACAAGTCCTCATATGGAGAAAATTATAGAAATGTTCAAACAGGTTAACATCAACATCCCTCTTCTAGATGCGATTCAACAAGTCCCCGCTTATGCGAAAATTCTTAAGGACTTGTGCACTAGAAAGAGGAAGACTCAAGTGCCGAAGAAGGTCTTTATGTCTAATAATATTAGCACTGCTTTTATTCCCCAGCTACCAAAGAAACGAAAGGACCCAGGGTGTCCTACAATATCGATTTCTATTGGGGGTAAAAACATAAATCGTGCTCTTTTAGACCTTGGCGCAAGTGTTAACCTACTTCCATATTCTGTATATGAGCAATTAGGGATTGGAGAGATGAAACCTTCTCACTGCACTCTCCAGATGGCAGACCGCTCAATCACCAAACCAAGGGGTGAACTAGAGGATGTGTTGATAAAGGTCGGGGAATTTGTTTTCCCTGTAGACTTCATTGTGCTCGACACACAGCCTGTAGCGAACCCCCGGGACCAAATTCCGGTGATTCTGGGTCGTCCTTTCCTTGCCACTTCCAACGCTGTTATAAACTGTAGAAACGGTTCAATGAACTTATCATTTGGAAATATGACCAATGAACTAAATATTTACAAGGTTGGAAGTCAGCCATCAGAACCCTCTGCTCATATTTTAGATGTGTGCTCTGTCCACGAGATCGCTCCCGATAGTTGCGGAGCTGAGGAACTTTGCTTTACTGATCTCGACGACATTACCACATCTCTGTTTGAATTTACACAACATCTTAGTGAGGACACTTTACCTACACTTGAGTCCTGCACTCCTGACTTTTCTCCACCCGAGTCTGTATCTTTCACAGGCTCTGAGCTTCTTTGTAAATCCAAAAATCACTCAATGATCCCTCCTTCTATCTTTTCTCCGCCCGAATTAGATCTCAAAATTTTACCTTCTCATCTTAAATATGCTTATTTAGGAGAATGAGTCTTTACCGGTTATAATATCCGCTTCTCTAGCATTAGAGCAAGAGAATGCACTTTTAGCGGTATTGAGATCTAACAAAGAGGCGTTTGGTTGGAGTATGGCGGACATCAAAGGGATTAGTCCCTTGATAGTTGAACATCATATACATGTGATGGATGATGCCAGACCAACCCGAGAACCACAAATACGGTTGAATCCCGTCATGAAGGAAGCAGTAATGAAAGAGATCGTCAAATGCTTAGATAATGGTATTATATACCCCATCTCCGATAGCCAATGGGTGAGTCCTATACATGTCGTTCCTAAGAAATCCGACATCACTGTTATAACCAATGAGGCAAATGAGTTGATTCAGACACGCACCCAAACTGGGTGGCGTGTATGTATCGATTATAGAAAACTCAATGCTGCCACGAGGAAAGACCACTTTCCTCTACCATTCATTGATCAAATGCTGGAACGCTTAGCAGGACGAGAGTATTATTGTTTTATGGACGGATACTCAGGCTATAATCAGGTCCCCATCGCCAAAAAGGATCAAGATAAAACCACTTTTACTTGTCCTTTTGGTACCTTTGCTTACAGTCGCATGCCCTTTGGGTTATGCAATGCTCCTGCTACCTTTCAGCGGTGTATGATGAGGATATTCTCTGATATGGTAGAGAATTTTCTGGAGATCTTTATGGACGATTTCTCGATTTTTGGAGACTCTTTCTCTGATTGCCTAGCTAATCTTGACGCTGTTCTTACTCGTTGCAAAGAAAAGAACTTGACTTTGAACTGGGAAAAATGCCATTTTATGGTCCAAGAAGGAATTGTTCTTGGACATGTTATTTCACAGAAAGGCATTGAGGTTGACAGAGCTAAGATAGATGTCATTCAAAACCTCCCTCATCCCAAAAGTGTCAAAGATATTCGATCTTTCCTTGGCCATGCAGGCTTTTATAGGAGATTCATTAAGGACTTTAGCAAAATTGCTAGACCTTTAACTCTTCTCCTGGCCAAGGATACAACCTTCCATTTTGACTCGGACTGCGAGACGGCTTTCGACTCACTTAAACACTCACTCACTTCAGCCCCCGTGCTATCATCACCAAACTGGGACTACCCCTTTGAGCTAATGTGTGACGCATCCGACTTTGCAGTAGGTGCAGTCTTAGAACAGCACATCGAAAAGATGCCACACGTGATATACTATGCAAGTAAGACCCTGAATGATGCTCAAATCAATTATACAACCACAGAAAAAGAACTTTTAGCGGTTGTATTTGCATTAGAAAAATTCAGGCCTTACTTAATTGGCTCACCTATAGTTGTGTATACTGACCATTCCGCTTTAAAACATCTCCTGGCGAAGAAATATGCAAAAGGTCGACTAATACGTTGGATCCTTCTGTTACAAGAATTTGATCTTGTTATCAAAGATAAGAAAGGATGTGAAAATGTAGTAGCCGACCATCTTTCACGCATCTCTTCTTCCCTTGTGACCCTGTCGATCAATGACTCGTTTCCTGACGAACAACTCTTGAGCGTATCCAATGAACCATGGTTCAGGGATATTGTGAACTATCTTGTCACAGGACTTATACCGAGCGATTGGTCAAACCAGGACAAATACCGCTTTTTATCCCAAGTAAAACACTTTTACTGGGATGATCCATACTTGTTTAAGTATTGTCTTGATCAGATCATCCGCCGGTGTGTCCCGAAAGAAGAGTTCAAGATTGTTCTTTCTTTTTGTCATGATCAGGCCTGTGGGGGTCACTTTGGTCCTAAAAAGACGGCGGAGAAGGTTTTGCAATGTGGATTTTATGGGCCGACCTTATTCAAGGACGCATTTGACTATTCAAAACCTGTACACAATGTCAGTATACGGGTAGAATCTCCCAGAGAAATGAAATGCCTCAGCAACCCATTTTGGTTGTTGAAATATTCGATGTTTGGGGCATTGATTTTATGGGTCCCTTTCCCAACTCCTTTGGGAATTTGTACATACTGCTGGCAGTTGATTATGTCTTAAAGTGGGTTGAAGCCATTCCATGTCGCACTAATGACAGGAAAGTTGTCATTAAGTTCTTGAAAGAAAATATCTTTTCGCGATTTGGACACCCACGCGCTATCATTAGCGATAATGGGACACATTTCTGCAACAGGTCTTTTGAGACTTTGATACGGAAATACTCAATCAACCACCGACTTTCTACACCCTATCATCCCCAAACAAGCGGGCAGGCTGAAATCTCAAACAGACAAATCAAACTTATCCTGGAGAAGACTGTTGCTAAAAATAGAAAAGACTGGTCGACCAAACTGACGGATGCTCTTTGGACATTCCGAACTACATATAAAACCGACCTAGGAATGTCTCCATATAGGATAGTGTTTGGAAAAGCATGTCATTTACCAGTCGAGATAGAGCATAAAGCATTGTGGGCTATTAAGGAAATAAATTTTGACCTAAACCTAGCTTGCAACTTTCGGAAGCTGCAACTTAATGAGCTAAGCGAACTCCGCGATGAAGCTTATGATAATGCTGTAATCATAAAGAATAGGACTAAGGTTTTTCACGATAAAAATATTTTGAGGAAAACATTTTCACAAGGTCAACAAGTCCTTCTTTATGATTCACGATTACACCTTCACGCGGGTAAGCTCCGATCTCGATGGAAGGGACCTTTTGTTGTGCGGTCTGTATACCCGCACGGGGCAGTAGAAGTAGAAAATATTAAAAACGGCACAATTTTTAAAGTGAATGGACATAGACTAAAGCCGTATTTTTCCACTGACCCCACGGAGGAGCTCCTGTTCTTACAGGAGCCAGTTTATTTGGATTAAAAATTCCTCCGTCTCATCTTCATATCCTGTATATCACTGCATCATCTTTTGAATGAAGGTGAGTGAAAAGAGTAAGTTTGGGGGAAGTTCTTCACTTATATATTTTGCCCCCACTAATAATTCCTCCCAGGCTTACAGGTTTTGTAGATATAGCTGTTGGCAACAGTGAGGACACTGTTGAAAGCAAGTTTGGGGGAGGTTTGTGCTTATTTTTGCATCATTTGCATATCATTTGTATAAGCACAAAACATTTCTTTAAAAACTTATAAAAATTTAAAAAGTTCAAAATCCATAAGAAAAACAACTAAAATTTTCAAAATATAAAAATATTTTAACATTTAAACATTTTTTGTACATAAATAAGATAATGAAAGTTTAGACAGTGAAAAATTACATCCATGAGATTAGAAAAATTTAAGAAAACCAAGAAAATTAGAAGTTTTCTTATACGAACTAGTAATAAGTAGTTATGAGCCGTTGTCCCAAGGGTTAGTAAGATGAAAGACGTCACTAATCTGAGGATAAAAATAAGTCTGAAAAATAGTTTCTATTCTGGAAGCCAAACATTTTGAACGTTGCTACCCTGCTATTCGCACTTATACACGTCTTAAAGCCTAGGATAGTAGAGGATACCTTGAAATGCTCTTGTATTAAAGCCAAAAGTATGAAGGAAATAAAAAGAAAAAAAAAGTGAATAAAAAATATAAAGTGGTGAGAAAAATGGACACTGGTTTTGTTATCACCGAGGGCAATAAAAATGTATAGCGAGGGTGCTTCTTCACCTAGTGCCCTAAGGCCAACTGGTCTGGGAGTCACTGCTATGCCTAAGGTGGTGCGAGACGAGGAAAATACACCAAATAAGCAAACACATGAGTAATCGGTCGGTTAGTACCTCAAGAAGTATTAACGGTCGCATGAAAGTGTGTGAGCAATCTCATCTAAATATTCATTAATTAAAAAGTACTGAGGCTGATGGGCAAGAGTATGATAGCTTGAATTGAATTCTCCGGGTTTAGGGATGTCTTTTACACACACGCAGGGTGATATGATCGATGTTTGGAATAAAGATAGGAATGAAGAATAAGATGATGTTTTATTGAGGGATGACGTGATTTCCGACATCTTTTCATGACCATTAAGATAGGGCTCATGACAACCGAAAAGCTAGCTTAGTTGGAAACCTAATTTTCAAAGTCTTTCTTTTACAATTCTTTTATTTAAATGTAATGTTCATGATCTTTCTTTTATTATTGGATTTTGTGGGTGCAATCCGCTGAAAACCCTCAGGAGACAACACTCCTCCTACTAGGGACACCTAGAGGTTTAAAGGCTTGTTGCACGTGCTCAGTGCAATCGTGTTGCCTACGAAAGTGTGCTAATTAGTTTTTCTCTTTCTTTATTTTCTCCTTCTCTTTTTAATAAAAAGTTCGCTCGAGACGATCGAAATTAAGTTTGGGGGAATTTTATTAGTCGAAAATATTGCATCTTTTAACCGGCAATTTCCCTGTCATTTGCATTCATATAGAAGTGTTCGGCATTCATATAGCACATATTAGCAAAACAGTCGTCAAATATCAAATTACATGTGTTAGACCTTAAAACCGGCATTTCTAGGGAAATTGACTGCATTTCATAGCATGGCATCATTTCTATATATTGCAACCCGTGTTTCGAAGTTCGTGCAGGAAAATCAGAAGATCGGTCAAAAAATTTACATGACAAGACTGCTAAAAGAATACGCCAACTCAAGGATTTGGAATCTGGTATTGATCTAAAGGGCATTCAGGAATTCAATATATCACAAAAGACATCTGAAGACATAATAAGCCAACACAAGAAAGTTGAAGCCATAAGGCCACCAAATGGCCGCGGTTCCGCGGCCTAAGCCTCCTTGTGCCGCGGAACCGCGGCAGTTATGCCACGTCAGCCCTAAAATTTTGGTGCAAAATGCTTCTATCAGGGTCCACACTTCAGAAAGACATGTCAAATTCCAGAAGACCCCAGAACCTTCTGCCAGATCAGCAAGCTTTGGGATCTACACTAAACTAGCCTTGTATTCTAGAAACTTCTCCCTAAATCCTAGCTTAAACCCTAAGCTAAGCCTAACTAACTACTTCTATAAGTCTTTCAACAAACTTTTGGAGGGAACTTCTATTTCAAATTCAAGGCTTAGGGTTTGAGAGATCTATAAATAAGACCCTAGGCTCACTTGTAAAAAATAATGATCTCTTGGCATTCTCTTAATTCAATAGATCCATTCACTCTCTTTCTTCATCTTCTTCCACAAGTCTAGTGAGAAGACTTGTGTGAAACCCTAACCCTAATTCCAATCAAAAGCCAAGATCCTGAGTACCCAATCAAGCAAGAAGCCCTTCATCCTTTTAGGAGCGAAGCCGATCTTCAACAGAGCAAGTGGTCCAAGCTGACCCACGACTCACGGAGAAAAGCAACGCCATATCGACAATTTAGTTCTTCCTCTTGTAGTTCTTGAGCGACTGTAATCAAATTGTTGATATAAATAAAAGGTGATATTCTTTTATCTTGTTTTCTTTAAATTCTTGCATCATGATTCGATCTTAATTTCTAGTTGTAGTTCTTGTTGTGATGTTTGAGTAATACTCCGCTCGTCAAGGAGTCGAGACGATCAATAGAATGATGATATAACATATCTTAAATCGATTCTTGATTCCTACGAGTTTTGTAAACCCTAGCAAGTTCAAGAACCGACGACCCATTTCGTTGCGATGCTTTCTTGATTGATATCGCTCGAAATTGGGGAGTTACAATCGTTTCTTGAAATTGCTAGAGGCTAGAATGTGAATGATATCGACGAATGAACAAGGGTTAAAAGATGAAACCTTAGTTTCACGAGGAAGCCCTAACTCTCGTCGATCATCATCGATCTAGTATCAATTCTTCGAAGGACAAGAACACGATATCTTGAGATTATATCACATCTATAGATCCGATCGATTTCTACGATCCTCATTTAGATTCTTGACATTTTGATTGGAAATATCATCGAAACACGATTCTCGATTGTTTATCATTTTCTTGATTCTTGATTAGACTAGTGACACCTGAATCAATCGATAAAATCTTGAATCATGTTTTCTTTTCTTTTCGATTAACTTTTCAATTCAAACAAATCAAGCATAAAAACGAATCGCACAATCTCTGTGGACGATCCGCACTCACTTACAATCTACATCCGACACCGTAGTTGATTGCGGTCAAATATAATTCTTTGATTGTGAATTTTATTCATTTTCTAAATACCGACACAAAGAAACTTATTCGTTTATTTCGACTTACACAGTCTAGAATTTTATACATCAATCAGGTGCAGTCCCGAAGCATTTGGAGGCAGTGACGGTTAGACAGGATTCGTCTCTCCCGGTATTGGGGGTTGATATCGCGCTGTGTCTAGGAGAGCCATTACACAAAGTCCCTGGCCAGGGCAAGCGAGATATACTGGTAGGTTTTCAGTGTTATCTCAGGGTGTTCTGGGCTACACTCCGTCACGACTTGTACCGCTATTAGGGGACTGACGTTTACCGCCCCCCTAGGCCCACCATGCGATGTTCTCAGACGAACAGACCGGACTGTACGGAGATTGTCACATTCAGGCTCAGTAGGAGTTCAGATGGGTTTCACCTCGTCCGTCTTCTTGTCGGCATCTACCTGGGGACCGTTACGCATAGCTAGTGCCGCTTGCGGTCTCTGGTTAAACCCACTGCCAGCGTAGTGTCGAGTCTTTAGAGTCCCACACAGAAAGCTATTCGCCTTTAGGCAAAAGAGTAGAGGTCGCATGGTTTTACGACAGGTCGCATGGTTTTACGACAGGGTTCGGTCACATCCGTGCACTTGTCCACGTTTGGTGTCCGGACAGTTAACACTAGCAGGCTTTGGTTTAAGCCAGATCCTAGTGTACGATTTGGGATTGGTTTTATCTCGTTTGTATTCGTGTTCCTCGGAACGCGGATGTGGGTGTGTATGCACAGTTGACAGAGAGACAGAGGCAGAGGATTCTCATTGGGGTTGTTGACTGTTGACTGTTGACTATTGACTTTTTGCTAAACCCTAATGAGAATAAGAAATATGATTAACAATAATATTAATTAAGTATTATAGTGACATGGTTGTTGAGGGGTTGACTTTGTTGACTTGTTGACTTGTTGACTTTGTTGACCGGTTGACTAGGTTGGACTAGTTGACCATCATCATTACAATGGCTATCATTTCATGGCAAAGACTTTTGCTTGCTTGTTTCTTTTTGCAAAATGAGTGCATGAAATGATATGGCCATTTTGACTTGAACCATCACATAATACTTGATTACTATTATTTGTTACGATGATTTTGGATTATGAGAGCTTGGATGGCAAAAGACTTACTCACTCTCTCATTTGCTTTCTCTCTCTTGCTTGAGCTCTCCCTCTTGCTCTCTCTCTAGCTCAAGGCAACACCCTCTCATGAGTTGAGAAACATTGCCTTAGAGATAAACGAAAACCCATATCACTTCTCTACTCATCCTAGTTCATAAGGCTTAGCAAGCCAAGTGTTCTAGTTTCTTCAAGTTTGAAGAAGAAGCCAAAAAGTAGAAGCTTTCAGGTGGATCCATCTTCGGCGCAAGGAGACGACGAGGTGAGGCCGATCCGACCACCGCAAGGAGTTGAAGACGAAGGAGTTCAAGTTAAGGTATAACCACCTAACCGAGTAGGTAAAACTCTTGTTAGGTTTGTTAGATAGTTGTTTAACAAAGATCCGTATTTTGAGTCCATGTTACCACCTCTTGAAAAATCGTTTTTCATCATTTCCGCAAGCCCGTAAGTACCGGGAGAGGTAACGTGGACTTACAGAATTACACCGCTGTTTAATGCTCCTTACCTAATGATCAGTCGAAAATATTGTATATTTTAGCCGGCAATTTCCCCATCTTTTACATACATTTAGAAGTGTTCGGCATTCATATTGTACATATTAGCAAATCTGTCACAAAATATGAGATTGCATGTATTAGACTTTTAAACCGACACTTTAAAGGAAATTAACCGCATTTCATGGCATCGCATCATTTCTGTATTTGCGCAACACTAGTTTTGAGTATGTGCAGGAAATACGGAAGGAAAACCAAAGAGCTGATCAACATTACGCCAACTAAATCATTTCAGATCTGGTAGCAGTGCAGAAGGAATTAGATAATTCTATATATCAAAAGAAGGCCCACAACTCAGGCCCAAGAAGCACCAGAGATCACTAGCCCTAAAGCTCCAAGAGCGCCGCGCTTCCGCGGCATAAGATGGCTTTAGCCGCGGAAACGCGGCAGTTCTACCACGTCATCAAGTAATTTTGAGTGCAAAATTCTCAGCTCTGGTCCCACATTGCTTTCTGACACTTCAAAGTCCAGAACTATCTCGAAGCTACTGCCAGATCAGAAAAGAAGATTAAGGAAGGCTAATCCTAATTAAGCTCCTAAACTAATCCTCTTCTAGAAGCTCCTCCTAACTAATCCTCATCTAGAACCTTCTCCCCTAACTAACTTTTGGAGGGAAATTTGAATTTCTTCAACAAATTTTAGGAGGGAAACTTAGAATTTGAAATCCTAGATCTAGGGTTAGTTATCTATAAATAGAGCCTAGATCTAAGGGTGGAGGTTGTTCAATTAATCATTAGTTAGTTTTCTCTCATCATCCTCTTTCTTCATCTTCTTCCACAAGTCTAGTGACAAGGCTTGTGCGAAACCCTAACCCTAATTCCACTCCAAATCCAAGATCTTGAGTACCAAATCAAGTGAGAAGCCTTCAACATTTTAGGAGCCGAGCCGATCTTCAATCGGGCAAGTGATCCAAGCCGATCCGCGATCCACGGAGACGAGCGAAGCCAAGTCGACGATCAAGTTCTTCCTCTTGTAGTTCTTGAGCGAATGTAACTAAATTGTTGATATAAATAAAAGGTGAATTTCTTTAATCTTGCTTTCTTTTAATTCTTGCATCATGATTAGATCTCAATTTGTAATTGTTGTTCTTATTGTGATGTTTGAGTAAAACTCCGCTCGTAAAGGAGTCGAGACGATTGTAGAATGATGATGAAACAAATCTTAATACTATTTTTAAGTCCTACGAGTTTTGTAAACCCTAGCAAGTTCAAGAATCGACAACCTAGTTTCGTTGCGATGCTTCCTTGATTGTGATCGCTCGAAATTAGGGATCTACGATCGTTTCTTGAATTTACTAGAGGCTAGAATATGAATGATATCGACGAATGAACAAGGGATAAGATAAAACCCTAGTTTCACAAGAAATCCCTAATTCTCGTCGATCATCATCGATCAAGTATCAATTCATCGAAGGATAAGAATATGTCATTGTAAGATTACATCACATCTATAGATCCGATCGATTCCTACGAGCCTCATTTCGATTCTTGAGATTTGGTTTGGAAAAATCATTAAACGATCAATTCTTGATTCTATCTTTTAATGCTTTCTTAGATCTAGTTTTTTTCTCATTCTTGAACTTCAACTATAAATCTTGAATTGTTTTGTTTTCCTTTCTTTAAAGATTCAACTCATCTAATTCAAAAGACGAACGATTACACTTTCCCTGTGGACGATCCGCACTCACATACTAACTACATCCGACACCGTAGTTGATTGCGGTCAAATAATTTTTGGTTGTGATTTCTTTACAATTTCATACTACACATCAAGAATCCTTATCAATCAAATGGCGCCGTTGCCGGGGACTATTTGATTCGATTTATTACAATCACTGAAATTATTACAATCAAATGGCGCCGTTGCCGGGGATAGTGCGCTAATAGTTCGTATTTTGAAATTTGAGTTGAACAATTTATTCCATTATAATTTTTAGATCAAAATTCGTGCAAACACTAATACGTGTGTTGTGATTTGATTGCGAGGAAATCTGGAATTATTGGAGCTTGGATAAAAATTTTCTGAGTTTTCCAGAGAGCTAAGGGGAGTAACAGAAGCATTGTCATAAAACAAATTTGCAGAGACCTCCTCATTCAACCGCGTTTCCGCGGCGAAAACCCCTCATCTGCGGCGCTTCCGCGGTCCCCTTTACTGTTCACTGCATCAATTTTTCTCTGTAAGTCCCTAACATTCTTATCTCTTACCTCATCTGCTCCAATAACAATTTTGCTGTAGGTTTCTTTGCAAATAAATCGCAGCGCCGCAAAAGCAAAATAAAATTTGTGCGTGTTTTTGATTCTTGGTTGTTTGCATATTAATACGGAAATTTAAGGGGCACGACCAAATCCAAATTAGGTGGGGATTTCATTACCCTTCCTAGGCCCCGAAAATCGCAAAACTAGCACCCGCATTTACCCTCATTAATTAAAAAATATCTAGAGATGACTCTAAGGACCGTCGCGCTCAATTAGGACAAGAGAAGGCCGTGGGTAATTCATTGCTTATCCGCGTTTTCTTGTGGTGTCTAAGGCGAGTGTGTCTAAGGCTAGTGGTTTTTAATTAGGCCCACTACTTACGTAGTGGAGTACCTTCCCACTTACCTGGCACTTATCCGGCCACAGGGAGACAAAGAGGCAGTGGAGGATTTATCCTGCGACTTGTCTTTTGGCAGTTAGGAGCGGTCTAGAGTTTGACCTAGGTGACCACTAGATTCTAGGGTTTGTGTGTTGCATTTGTTTTGTTGCATCATATTTTTCAAAAATCCGTATCTTTTCAAAACAAACACCGCATACTTCATTTCCTCTAATTATACCAACGCTGCCACTTGTGCTACAACCATTTAGCACAATGTTAGGCTGGACACGGGATTCCATTTCCCGTCTTGTCCGCGTTTCTTTTATCGACCCCAGAGTCGGTAATTCTTCGTCTTCTCCCCCACCACCCACCACACCCGCGATGGACCCAAATCCATCAAACTTTAACACTACTCTTCCACCGCCCGCAGGTGCGCAGAATCATCCACACATTTCTCTCCAAGAGAGATGCTATCCTACACGTGTTACCCTTCCCACCTGTCTTTCTATACCACCTTCCATCGGGGAAAATTTTAAAATCAACCCCCAATTCATCAAACTCTTACCCAAATTTCATGGTCTTGCTTCTGAAAACGCATACATGTTTATTTCCAAATTTGAAAACGTATGTGATTTGATGGGGAATTCACAACTGTCTTTGGATGCTCTGCGTTTACGTCTTCTCCCATTCACTTTGTGCGAATTAGCCGAGAAGTGGCTTTACATCACACCCGCACATTCTATTTCAACATGGGATGAATTCGTTGCAGCATTCCTTAAGAAATTTTATCCCAATCACAAGACCGCCCGTGTTCGGAGCGAAATCTCTAAATTTACCCAACTTCCCAATGAACCATTTTGGAAATGCTTTGAACGGTTCAAGGATCTTCTTATCCAATGCCCTCATCACGGAATCCCCAGATGGGATTTGTGTCGAATTATCTATGAGGGTATTGATCTCACTACTAGACAGATGCTTGAAACCATGTGTCATTGCCAATTCCTATCTAAAGATGATGGTGAAGCTTGGAAATACTTAGAAGATTTAGCTCAAAACACATCACAATGGGAAAGTGTTAGACCACCACCATCTAGGGAAGATGTCAATCAGCTCGATGTTTCCATCACCGTGAAAGCCGAAATGGCCGCATTACAAAGGAAACTCGACGCTATAGAAAACAAAATCTCTTCAGCCTCCCTAAACCAATCCACACTTCCCAAAACCGTGTGTGGCTGCTGTTCAAACCCTTCACATTTGACGGAAGAATGTCCCTTGAATGTACCGTTTCAAGGTCACACTAATGCTGCACTTCAGCAAAGACCTAGAAACCACCCCTCTTCTTCCTCATATAATCAAGATTGGAGGAATCACCCGAACTTTGCTTGGAACCAATCACAATCTCAAAACACGGTTCCAATCCTAAACAATTTTCAAAGGGTCCCTCCACCACAACAGCAACCACCACTTCAATTGAGTCAGCACCCCTTCCAACCACAAAATTTTCAAAATCCTGCCAACACTTTTGCACTACATGAAAACTCTTTGCAATTAGCCGGTACTGATAATATCTCTGCACTGGTGCAAACCTTGGTTACTTTCATGAAACAATCCACCCAAGAGTCGGCAAGTTTTCAATCTTCCATTGATAATATGATAAAGATCATTCTCACTCAAAATGAGAATATCAAATCAATGGAAGCACAAATTGAACGAATAACAGCCGAAATAAGTGCTAGAGAAGAAGGGAATCTTCCATCTCAACCCGTACCTGATCCTAGACCTTCACATTGCACTAATATGGACGCTTTTACAACGTTGAGATCTGGAAGAGTGCTAGACAATCATTTGGGTGAACAAATTGATAATGATGAATTGATCATTAACACCCCGGCTTCAACTTCCACTTCCACTCACACTTCTATTTCTTACCCCAGTTCTTCTACCCTACCACCTTCTTCCGAGCCTATTCTCCATTTCTCAAAAGGCTCGCCACTTCAGCCCACCTCTTTTACTCCTCCACGGACGATCCCCACTTCTATTCTGGGATCAGTTCCACACACACTTCCTTCTCCTATGATGGACCCAGCGCTTATTGCTAAAGCACCTTATCCTAATCAGTTAAGGGCAAACACACCGAGTCCACATATGGAGAAGATTATGAACATCTTTAAGCAAGTAAACACCAACATCCCTCTCCTAGATGCCATCCAACAAGTTCCTTCCTATGCGAAAACTCTTAAGAACTTGTGCACTAGGAAGAGGAAGAATCCAGTGCCAAAGAAGATTTTCATGGAAAAAACAATAGACACGGCTTTCCCCCAACAATTACCGAGGAAACGTAAGGATCCAGGATATCCTACTATTTCCATTTCTATCGGGGAAAAACACATTAACCGTGCTCTATTAGACCTGGGCGCTAGTGTTAACTTGCTTCCTTACTCAGTCTATGAGCAACTAGGTATTGGAGAGTTGAAGCCAACTAATTGCACTCTCCAGATGGCTGACCGATCAATCACCAAACCTTGGGGTGAACTGGAGGATGTGTTAATAAAAATCGGAGAATTTATATTCCCGGTAGATTTTATTGTAATTGATACACAACCTGTAGCGAACCCACGGAATCAAATTCCGGTGATTTTAGGTCTCCTCTTTTTGGCCACTTCCAATGCAATTATCAACTGTCGTAACGGTTCTATGACCCTATCCTTCGGGAATAGGTCAATTGAACTGAACATTTACAAGTTGGGAAGTGTACCCTCCGAACCTATTGCTCAGGTATGTTCTGTCGACTTAATGGATGTCGACAGCAGCGAATTTGATGATCCTCCTGATATCGATCTTGACTCTTTTCATATGTTATTATTTGACCCAACTATGTATCATACACATACGGACTCTTCCACCGAGATGTCCGGGTCAACAATTAACACCGATTATGAACTGCTTTTAGAGTCTGAAGATCACCCCGTACTTTGTGATGACATTATTCATCGGGGTATTGATGGAACATTCGAGGAAATCTTCGCTGATGAACTCGCATTTTTGAATGACACGGGTGTTGAGATGAATCATCTCCCAATCATTGAAATTGAACCTCCACCCTTTCTTCTGAAATGTAAAAAGAATGCGAGTTATCCATCACATTCACAGCATCGTCTCTCCAATATGAGACGCACACATATTCTATTCCACCACTTAACCTTTCCCCACTTCTTCTTCTTCCACCAACCAGAGCACTGCATTGATAAAAGTTTTGAATGGTTGGTGTTGACTTTCGGTCTTTGTAAAGCTTGGCATCGACCAATGATTTTTGACCCCCACTTGTGATTTTAAAAACTTAACATTGCATAACTCAAGTTTGGGGGGGTATAATTTTTTCTGGCTCTTGAAAAGAATATTTTTACAAAATTATGAGCCAAAAATAAGTTTGGGGGAGGGTCTTCACTTAAATATTTTGCCCCCACTAATAAATTCCTCCCAAGCTTACAGGTTTTTCGAGATTTAGCAGAAGGCAACAGTGAGGACACTGTTGAAAACAAGTTTGGAGGAGGTTTGTGCTTATTTTTGCATCATTTGCATATCATCTGCATAAGCACAAAACATTTTTCTTTAAAAACCATAAAAATTTAAATTTTTTCAAAATTATAAAAATATTCTTTGTATATAAATAAGATAATGAAAGTTTAGATAGTGAAAAATTACATCCATGAGATTAGAATTTTTTTTAAGAAAACTAAGAAAATTAGAAGTTTTCTTATACGAACTAGTAATAAGTAGTTATGAGCCGTTGTCCCAAGGGTTAGTAAGATGAAGGACGTCACTAATCTGAGGATAAAAATAAGTCTGAAAAATAGTTTCTATTATGGAAGCCAAACATTTTGAACGTTGCTACCCTGCTATTCGCACTTACACACATCTTAAAGCCTGGGATAGTAGAGGATACCTTGAAATGCTCTTGTCTTAAAGCCAAAAGTATGGAAAAAAAAGTATTTTGAAAATGGAGAGAAAAATAGACACTGGTTTTGTTATCACCAAGGGTAATAAAAAAAATATATAGCAAAAGGGTGCTTTTTCACCTAGTGCCCTAAGGTCAACTGGTCTGGGAGTCACTGCTATGCCTGAGGTGGTGCAAGACTAGGAAAATACACCAAATATGCAAGCACATTAGTAATCGGTCGGTTAGTACCTCAAGAAGTATTAACGGTCGCATGAAAGTGTGTAAGCAATCTCGTTTGCCAAAAAGTACTGAGGCTGATGGGCAAGAGTATGATAGCTTGAATTGAATTCTCCGGGTGTAGGGATGTCTTTACACACACGCAGGGTGATATGATCGATGTTTGGAAGAAAGATAGGAATGAAGAATAAGACGATGTTTTATTGAGGGATGACGTGATTTCTAACATCTTTTCATGACTATTAAGATAGGGCTCATGACAACCGAAAAGCTAGCTTAGTTGGAAACCCTAATTTTCAAGGCTTTTCTTTTACAATTCTTGTCTTTAAATGTAATATTCATGATCTTGCTTTTATTATTGGATTTTGTGGGTGCAATCCGCTGAAAACCCTCAGGAGACAACACTCCTCCTACTAGGGACACCTAGAGGTTTAAAGGCTTGTTGCACATGCTCAGTGCAATCGTGTTGCCTACGAAAGTGTGCTAGTTAGTTTTTCTCTTTCTTTACTTTCTCCTTCTCTTTTTAATAAAACATTCGCTCGAGACGATCGAAATTAAGTTTGGGGGTATTTGATCAGTCGAAAATATTGTATATTTTAGCCGGCAATTTCCCCATCTTTTACATACATTTAGAAGTGTTCGGCATTCATATTCTACATATTAGCAAATCTGTCACAAAATATGAGATTGCATGTATTAGACTTTTAAACCGACACTTTAAAGGAAATTAACCGAATTTCATGGCATCGCATCATTTCTGTATTTGCGCAACACTTGTCTTGAGTATGTGCAGGAAATACGGAAGGAAAACCAAAGAGCTGATCAACATTACGCCAACTAAATCATTTCAGATCTGGTAGCAGTGCAGAAGGAATTAGATAATTCTATATATCAAAAGAAGGCCCACAACTCAGGCCCAAGAAGCACCAGAGATCACTAGCCCTAAAGCTCCAAGAGCGCCGCGCTTCCGCGGCATAAGATGGCTTTAGCCGCGGAAACGCGGCGGTTCTGCCACGTCATCAAGTAATTTTGAGTGCAAAATTCTCAGCTCTGGTCCCACATTGCTTTCTGACACTTCAAAGTCCAGAACTATCTCGAAGCTACTGCCAGATCAGAAAAGAAGATTAAGGAAGGCTAATCCTAATTAAGCTCCTAAACTAATCCTCTTCTAGAAGCTCCTCCTAACTAATCCTCATCTAGAACCTTCTCCCCTAACTAACTTTTGGAGGGAAGTTTGAATTTCTTCAACAAACTTTAGGAGGGAAACTTAGAATTTGAAATCCTAGATCTAGGGTTAGTTATCTATAAATAGAGCCTAGATCTAAGGGTGGAGGTTGTTCAATTAATCATTAGTTAGTTTTCTCCCATCATCCTCTTTCTTCATCTTCTTCCACAAGTCTAGTGACAAGGCTTGTGCGAAACCCTAACCCTAATTCCACTCCAAATCCAAGATCTTGAGTACTAAATCAAGTGAGAAGCCTTCAACCTTTTAGGAGCCGAGCCGATCTTCAATCGGGCAAGTGATCCAAGCCGATCCGCGATCCACGGAGACGAGCGAAGCCAAGTCGACGATCAAGTTCTTCCTCTTGTAGTTCTTGAGCGAATGTAACTAAATTGTTGATATAAATAAAAGGTGAATTTCTTTAATCTTGCTTTCTTTTAATTCTTGCATCATGATTAGATCTCAATTTGTAATTGTTGTTCTTATTGTGATGTTTGAGTAAAACTCCGCTCGTAAAGGAGTCGAGACGATTGTAGAATGATGATGTAACAAATCTTAATACTATTTTAAGTCCTACGAGTTTTGTAAACCCTAGCAAGTTCAAGAATCGACAACCTAGTTTCGTTGCGATGCTTCCTTGATTGTGATCGCTCGAAATTAGGGATCTACGATCGTTTCTTGAATTTACTAGAGGCTAGAATATGAATGATATCGACGAATGAACAAGGGATAAGATGAAACCCTAGTTTCACAAGAAATCCCTAATTCTCGTCGATCATCATCGATCTAGTATCAATTCATCGAAGGATAAGAATATGTCATTGTAAGATTACATCACATCTATAGATCCGATCGATTCCTACAAGCCTCATTTCGATTCTTGAGATTTGGTTTGGAAAAATCATTAAACGATCAATTCTTGATTCTATCTTTTAATGCTTTCTTAGATCTAGTTTTTTTCTCATTCTTGAACTTCAACTATAAATCTTGAATTGTTTTGTTTTCCTTTCTTTAAAGATTCAACTCATCTAATTCAAAAGACGAACGATTACACTTTCCCTGTGGACGATCCGCACTCACATAATAACTACATCCGACACCGTAGTTGATTGCGGTCAAATAATTTTTGGTTGTGATTTCTTTACAATTTCATACTACACATCAAGAATCCTTATCAATCAAATGGCGCCGTTGCCGGGGACTATTTGATTCGATTTATTACAATCACTGAAATTATTACAATCACCTAACCATCCACTGATATAGGTAAATGTCATGGACATAATTTCAAAAAGGTATATCTCACTCTATAAAAATAGACGTACAGATATATCAATTTGAAATTGGTGCATAACAACGAATATTCAAAACCAAATATTTGTCGTCCGGCAAACAACCCAGGTGACTTCCTCAAATATCACCAATTACAACGAATTCCGATATAATGAGGACAATCACCCAATTCCCAATAACTTACTCCCACTCATCATCTGTAAAACCATACAGATGTGAGAATCAAACCTGGTAAATACATACCCTGGAGCAAGGACTAATTGGGAAATCAGTTTTCTTTTAACAGTACACAGTGAAACTGAAACATAAATATGTTCCGAAGGGGTATCCGGGTATTCCTACTAATGCCTCTTCCATTATCCAGATTCACAACTGTAACCGTATATTTCTATGTCATCTCTCCACATTCCTTCATATGTCTTTAGTCATTACCTTCTGTACACCCTCTTAGGCTAAATAGTTTTCTTCCTTCCCCACCGTTCGACACCAGCCTATGGTTTGGAAGAAGACTATCCAATAAGCGTAATGGGTGTACTGTCCTAATCCTAGGAGCAATCGCAACGCGAGAGAAGGTGAAGATAAAAGACACCTAAATAAACCTTATTCCTATTTCTCCTGAACCAGAATCCATCCCCGAACTGGAACAAGTTCCTTTCGAGTTCGTATATAACCATACGATGGAGTATCCAATAAACTGTGGATCTTCGTAGTGATACGGAGTGTCTTAGAGAAATACAAAGGTGAAGTGGGAGTGGTAATGAAATACTTGGTTTGGTCGTGAATAGCAGTCGCAATTTACTTTGCCCTCCTTCTAATCCCTTTATTTGTCTTTATATAATACCTTCTGTACACAATCGTTAGGCTAATTGGTTTTCTTCATTCCCTACCGGTCGGCACCTGCCTATGGTTTGGAAGAAGACTATCCAATTTGTGTAATATGTGTACTATCTCCTAATCTAAGGGGCACTCGCAACCTGAGAGAAGGTAAAAGGAAAAGACAGCTGAATAGTCCTATTCGTTTTCTCCAGAACCGGAAACCATCCTCGAATAAATTCCTTCGAGTTCGTATATAACCATACGATGGTTTTATCCAATGGAAGTGGATGTTCGTAGTAATACGGGGTGTTCTGGAGAAAAGGGTAAAAGTAGGAGTGGCAATAAGCTTTGCAACTCGGACAATCCAAAAGCCAGTGTTTAAGAAGGTTCGGTTAATCTTGGTCACTGAGTCATAATCAAGGGTCGGGTCATGGTCGCTGCCGAAGAGAGAGAGAAAAGAAACACTCAGCATGCACTCTAACCTAGATCAGAATGGTTATCACTTTATCTAATCAGGAAACCCCCCACTGTAACGTCAAATTCTCCTCTAAACCTGAAAGAAGAATTAGTCGGGATCACCCGAGGAGTAAACCAACTCATCAGTGGGAATCGGGATCCAACTATCATCGCATGATAACGTGACGGAATCCGCTCACGTTATCACACTCCAGAAGGTATGCGCATATCTGGCAAGTTTCAGTTTCTTTAGAAACTCCTGATGTGATTTTTGCCCCATGCTCTTATGACCTTGACTAAGGCCAACAAATCATAAGTCACATGTCAAGTTCTACCCGTCATTGTCCAGGTTAATTTGGACCCACCCGTTCAAGCCCTTGACTAGGGCTAACAAGGCTATATGACTGTCCCAAACCAACGCATCTATCTATGCAGCAGAAAGGTAACAAGCAACTACCATACACTATGCCTTGACTAAGGCAAACAAACATAGCATGAATACTATGTGCTACTTGTCTGAAATGACGGAGGGCTACGAAAGGTTTTTGGCGAAAAACCTTTAACGTAATGAACTTGATATCGTTGAAGGAACTGGATAGCTTTTTATAAAAATATAGTAACGAAAACCTTTGCTAAAGAGGTCACTCCCGGTGAAGGGATCTCGGCTCTTTCCCCGTAGAATGAGGTGCAGGATATTCCAACTGAATACCATGACGCAAAGCAAAAGGCAATCGGCTATAGTGAAGTTATTGTTAGTGTATATGCCCTAGGGGCCATTATTGTATCATACTAGTTTGTATATTACTTAATGGAAGCTTGGGATATTCACATGTATATAACAGTCTTGCTAAACATGGTAGTATGCTACTTGGTTTTTCTATCTTAATATGTGAGTATACGTATTGATAGAGCTCTTAGGATCTTGCTTGACTACCAGCGTTGTGATGGCAGTCACACTAGTGGGGGCTGGGTAGTCTACAAGCACATCCTGATTCAGGTCCCTAGTCGTAGGATTATCGAGACAGAGCATCGATACTCCGGAGTAGACTAGTATGTATGCTTCTCATCCTAGTTGGGGAGATGGTCTGTCCCACAGCCGTCAGTACGTCGTACTGGAGATAGTATGCAGGTGCACGTTAGGTTACGGGTACACCGGACAGGACTCACAGGGAACTGTTGGTTGGTTTTATACCAGTCGTCAGTGAACAGTTCCCAGGTGACATGAGTACAGCATAGTCCGCAGACTTGACACTGCTACTTCGCCTCGAGTGTGTCCCACTGTTCTTAGATTGCTACCCTACCACGGCTCAAAGGAGTCGTGCAAACAGGTAGCAGTTGGGTGCCGTCCCGAGCCCTTGGAGGCATTGGCGGTTAGACAGGATTCGTCTCTCCCGGTATTGGTGGTTGATATCGCGCTGTGTCAGAGAGCCATTACGCAAAGTCCCTGGCCAGGGTAAGCGAGATTTGTTGGTAGGTTCCAGTAGTTTCTCAGGGTGTAATGGGCTTCAATCCGACACGACTTATACCGCTATTAGGGGACTGACGCTTGCCGCCCCCTTAGGCCCGATATGCGATAGTCTTAGACGAACAAACCGGACTGTACGGAGATTGTCACATCAGACTCAGTAGGAGTTCGGATGGGTTTCCTCATCGGCCTTCTTATCGACATCTACCTGGGGACCGTTACGTACAGCTAGTGCCGCTTGTGGTCTGTGGTTAAACCCACTACCAGCGTAGTAGTCGAGTCTCTAGAGTCCCACACAGAGAGTTTCCCTACTCCAGGAGAAACGATATAGACGTCGTATGGTTTTACGACAAGGGTTCGGACGCATACGTGTGTTTACGCACGTACGACATCCGGACAGTTTTTACTAGTCGGCTTTGGTTTAAGCCAGTTTCTAGTATCCGGTTATTGGATTTATACAGTCTAAAGTTTTTCCGTGTTTTCACGGATAGGAGGAGCGTTCTCGTAATTGCGCGAGAAGCTTCTAGAAGATGGTGACTTGGGAGTTAAGGTGGCATATGCATTAAATGAGATTAGTGAGTCATTTGAGTGATTCATCCAAGTCATTAATGCATCATAAATGCTTAATGACTCATGGAGATGAATCACCCTCTCATATTTATTAAGCATGATGATTAATCATTTATTTCTTTTATTTGGATAAATCATAATGCTTGATATATATTATGATAGCTCACTTTCTCATCTCATTCTCTTGCTCACTTTCTCTCTCCTCAAGCTCTCCCTCTTCAAACCCTAATCCTCCCCTCTCATGTGTTGAGTTCAAGGATTAGATTAGACTACTTAATCCTTAACCATTCTCTATATCACCTAGGTTGCTTAGATTAGCGATTTAAGAAACCTAGTTACCTCTAGTTTGAGGTGAAGCTTGTAGTAAAGCTCTCGGGTGGATCTTCTACTACTTAGAGAAGGCCGGAGAGGACGTGGAGAACGACAAGACGAAGGACTCGGATCTTTAGGTATAATCACTTTTCATAGTAGTTGTTAACTTCTATGTTTGGTGTTAGTTATTTTTTATGCAAAGATTCTCGGTTAGTCGATGTTTACGCTTTAAACAAGATTGTTTTTCATTATTCCGCCTCCCCGCAAGTCGTGGGGTGTTGTACATCGACTTACAGTGGTATCAGGGCCTCGCTAAAAAATAATTAACTCATTAGCAAAGTCGTAAGAATTTCGAACGCAAAAAGAACCGGAAACATCGTCGCATTATCACAGTTTCTGTCGAATTTGAAACAGGCCCTAAAATTTTTTCAGGGACCTTCAGAATTACAAGCAGAGAATATTAGGGCTACTGAAAAAATTTGGACTCATGACTCAGCAAACTCACCGCGGAACCGCGGCGGATCCATACGATCCGCCGCGGATCTGCGGCTGAGTTGGGGCCGAGTCAACCCCAATTTCTTCAGTAACTCCTAGGTGTTAACAGTGATGTTTCTGGGATGTTTTATTTTCTGCTAAGATCTCAGGTGTACAGAGAAGTTTTGCAGTAGAATCTAAAGTGTTTTGCTCGATCGAAATTTTACGATGTTTGCTAATATGATTATATCTGTGATTGTATAATGTGTTCGTAAACCCCAATCTCGGTTAGTCGATGTTTACGCTTTAAACAAGATTGTTTTTCATTATTCCGCCTCCCCGCAAGTCGTGGGGTGTTGTACATCGACTTACAGTGGTATCAGGGCCTCGCTAAACAATAATTAACTCATTAGCAAAGTCGTAAGAATTTCGAACGCAAAAAGAACCGGAAACATCGTCGCATTATCACAGTTTCTGTCGAATTTGAAACAGGCCCTAAAATTTTTTCAGGGACCTTCAGAATTACAAGCAGATAATATTAGGGCTACTGAAGAAATTTGGACTCATGACTCAGCAAACTCACCGCGGAACCGCGGCGGATCCATACGATCCGCCGCGGATCCGCGGCTGAGTTGGGGCCGAGTCAACCCCAATTTCTTCAGTAACTCCTAGGTGTTAACAGTGATGTTTCTGGGATGTTTTATTTTCTGCTAAGATCTCAGGTGTACAGAGAAGTTTTGCAGTAGAATCTAAAGTGTTTTGCTCGATCGAAATTTTACGATGTTTGCTAATATGATTATATCTGTGATTGTATAATGTGTTCGTAAACCTCCCCTAACTGCTAGTATGTCGGTTGGCAGGGGGTTGCACATTTCTGTAATGGTTTTTACTGTTTGTGGATGTGAACTGTATTGGACTGTTGTGATGATTAGCCGGGTTTTGTGATGGGTTATTATTTTAATTCATTTGATGTAACTGTAATATGTTGTAATATTATTTTGCGGGGCGCATCCAGGTTGCGGTTGTAGCCACCGTTTTATTATTTCATTTTTCTGTTTTTGCTCTTAGGATAGACCCAAGGTGGGGTGCACAAACTACCGGGTACTTTGAAGTGTATAGTGGCCTACTCACTTTGTTGAGGGAGACCGCTTCACTTCGGGTATTTGACGGGTAGTTTGCCGTACCCGTAGGGGTCTAGGGTGGGGTAATGGCTATTCATCACAACTGTGTAATCCGTCTTTTGTTGCAGGCTCTAAACAAACACGGATTGCTTGCAAATCCAATAAAGTTCATATGAGATCTGGAATGCCTATTATTGCGTCTGACGAATGTACAATATCTATATATGATAGCTATTTAGACGTCACTTATGTTTTACACCCGCGCTAGCCCAGCCCCCGCTCTGCCGTTAGTTAAGTAACCTAACGGGTGATGACGGGACCCCATGGAGAATGAGGATGGCATAAGAGGACGTTGTATTTTTGTTGTTTTCTGCAATGATAGGTTAATGATGGGACGCATTATTTATAATGTAAAGAAAATAAACCAAAAGTTGAATCATTGGAACAATTTAAAAGAAACCAATCGGTTATTTTAAAAACAGATGATATTTTTAATTGCGGAGCTTTAACCACTCCTTTTAAAAGCTATCAGGTTCCTTCGGTCATATCAAGTTCACTACGTTCACGGTTTCGCCAAAACCATTCGTAGCCCTCCGTCATTTCATTTGGGTATTCAGTAGTATTCAAGCTATGCATTTTTGGCCAAAGTCAAGACATAGTGTTTGGTAGCTGCTGGGTATTCATATGTTGCATAGATAGATGAGTTAGTTTGGGACAGTCGTATTATCATTTGACCAAAGTCAGGGGTATACACGGATGGGTTCAAATTGACAAGATAATGACGGGTAGAACTTGACATGTGACTTATGACATTTTGACCAAAGCCAAGGTCATAAGAGCATGGGGCAAAAACTTATATCGGGAATTTCTAAAGAAACTGAAATTTGCAAAGAGATGCATACCATTTGGAGTTTGATGAATGTTGATAGCATTCCTTCAAGATTATCATACGATGATATTTGGATCCCGATCCTACTGAGAGTATATACTACTCATCAGGATATTCGTCACTTAACGATCAATCCTATAAACCAAGTAGGTGTCAAGAAAGGTGTCAGCGGGGTTACGCCCCCAGAGAAAAGAGGTTATTTAATTAAGGAACTTCGCGAAAGCGTTGGAAAACCTCCCTCGAAGTACCGACACCAGCCTGGCTGAACGGTTAAGCAAGTATTGTACAGTGAGAATAGTCCAGGCTAATTCTTCTTTTATGGTTTGAGGAAGGATTCGAGAAACAGTGGAAGCCATCCAGTTTAGATAAATTAAAAACCATTCTAAACTTGCAAGAGCATCATGCTAAAGAGTTTTCTTCTCTCTCTCCTAATTGCAGCGACCCTGAAAATGACTGGACTTAAGTTACTTTTAGAGAAAAATATACTGACAGGGCCAAACTATAAAGATTGGCTGCGGAATGTCAAAATGGCTTTGACCTATGACAAATTGGGGTACGTCTTCACCGCTAAGGCACCTGCTGTCCCTGGTCCCAAATCCAGTAATGCGGATAAGGAAATCCGCAAAACCTGGGATTTAGATTGCGCGAAAGCCAAGTGCATCGTGCTTGCCTCGATGAAAAATGAACATCAGAGGAGGCACGAGGATATGAAACTTGATGCCATATTTCTCCATACAAAGGAACTTTATGGAGAGCAATCTCGTATAGCAAGATACGAGACCTCTAAGAACTTGTTTCGAGCGAGGTTGGCTGTCGGGTCATCGGTAGGAGAACATGTCATAAAGATGATCGGCTATATAGAAGAGCTCGCAGACCTTGGGACGACTTTGGATAATGAGCTCTATACAGACTTTATTCTCCAGTCCCTTCCTTCCACCTACGCCCAGTTTATCCTGAACTTCAACATTCAAAGAAAAGAAGTTGAACTTCCGGAACTCCTGAACATATTAAGGAGTGCAGAGGGCACCTTGCAGAAGGCAAGGGAAACACCCGCTATGTTTGTTAGCGGTACTTCTTCTTCCGGGTCCAAGGCTAGGGCCAAAGGAAGGAAAAAGAAGGCCGCCCCCAGACCTAGAGGAGGTGTAAGTAAGGTGGGAGGGAAGGGAAAGAAAAATTTTGCGGTACCGGTAGTGGCCCAGGATGAGTGCTTCCATTGTTACAGGAAAGGGCACTGGAAAAAGGATTGCAAGGCGTGGAGCGCCAAGAACCAGGAACCGAAGCAAGCTGTGGTTTCGACTTCAGGTGTGTTTGTAATTGAGAATTGTATGTCAATCAACTCTTCTTCCTGGGTATAGGATACCGGATCAGGATCTCATATTTGCAATTCATTGCAGTTAGTTGTATGTATGCCCTAGAGGCCAGTATTGTACAGATGATGTATATTATATTGGATGCTTGGCATATATAGAGATGACTTTCTTGCTCAATATGATAGTATGCTATCTGGTACCTCTTTATCTTAACATGTACACTTTTCTCTTTAAACTGTCTTATAGTTACATGTTGATAAAGCCCTTAGGATGTGTACTTGACTACCTGGACTATGATGCAGATCATACTAGTGGGGACATGGTAGTCCATAAGTACATCCTTCAAGGTCCCTAGTCGTGGGTGTATCGAGACGGGGCATCGATATACCAGAGTAGACTAGCGTATACGCTTCTCGACCCATGAGATGGGCGATGGATGATCCCATATCCATTGGTGTTTGACATCAGAGATGGTGTACGGGTGCTCAGTGGTGACTGGGTACACTGGACGGACTCGCCGAGAACTCCCAGATGGTATTATACCTCACGTCAGATGGCATTTCTCAGGTGACAGTTGTACAGATTAGTCTGTAGACCCGAGATCGTCATAGAGACTTGTGTGATTCCCACTGTGCTTTGATCTCCACCTTACCACGTCCATGAGGGCGTGCAAAATGGTGGTCTTTGGGTACAGTACCGAGTCACATGGAGGCAATGAGCGATAGGAGGGGTTTCGTCTCTCCCGGTATTGGGGGTTGATGTTGCGCTGTGCTCGATTGGCCGTAACAGGGAAGTCCCTGGCCAGGGCTGATCAGAGATTTGCTGGTAAGTGTTACCAGTAGTTTCTCGACCCGTTATGAGCCTCACATCGGCACGACTTATCGAGTATTGGGGTCTGACGTTTACCACCCCTAGACTTGATATGCGACGTATCAGACGAACAGACCGGACTGTACGGTAAGTGTTACTGGTTGGATTCACAGGAGTGTGAGCGGGCTAGCTCGTCGATCTTATGATCGCTCAATACCCGGGTGGCCGTTACGTTTAGCAGACCGCTTGCGGCTTGTGGGTGCTTGATATGATCATCAGCTGCTACCGGCGTATTGACGAGTCTTTAGAGTCCTACACAGAGGTTTCCTGGCTCAAGCGAAACGAAATAGGAGCGCATATGAGATATGTGCAGGACCGAGAATAATGCGTGTATGTGATACCGCATTTCATTCTCGCGATATATGTTTCGATTGGTGATATTCGATATGACCTAGTTATCGAATCATAGATTCGATAAATCGATACATTGGATACTAGTCGGTTATGTGCGACATGACCGGATCATTGAATCAAATGTTGATTTAATGATTTAATGTATAATTATATATTTGATATATTACTTTGCATTAACTAGTGTTGGTTCACTTTAAATGGTTATTCTCACTTGATGTGCAAATTGTATATGTGATATACTTTTGTGCACATGTTTGTATCATGTTTGATGATGCATGCTCATATGGTTAAGTGTATAGAATTAAACTTAGGTTAAGAAAGTGATTAGGATTTTTATTTATCCATTCTTTTATTTATTCTTTTTTGGAAAAAGAATGGGATAAAAAATACAAAATGGTTGCTTTCATTCTTGAACATTGTTGAAGCTTCATGAAGCTTTGACTTTGTGACCATTTTGTCTTCACACTAAACCCTAACCATTCTTCTAACCTTAGTTAACTCTCTACACTTAACTATGGTTCTCATTATGATAAGTATTGATTTAATTTTATTTTATCTCAACACTTATCATATTCTAGCTTCATCTCCGCCTTCTTCTTCAAGAGAGAAAACTAGATGCCATCAATGGCAACTTGAGCAATAGTGAGTAAAATCCAATTCTAAAGTGAACCCACCTCCTATTTCTTCACCCTCTACCTCTTGCCAAGTAGTTTTGGGTGTTTTCTTCACAAGTTTCACAACTCGGTGAAGTTGGAGCTTGAACTTGCGCAACCTCGACGTAGATCATCTTCAGCACGAAGCCGACGACATTGCCCGCTCGTTTTCCCGATGAAGCCGACGATCGAGTCTAGGATTCGAGATGGACAGCGAGAGGACACCCACGTAGAGCTAAGCAAGTGGAAATCCGGATCTACAAAGGTTGTAGCATCTAACTCTTAGTTAAGTAGTTAACTAGATTTATATTTCGCCTAAACATCTAGTCTACGATCCGTGTTAGGGTTTCTCGGCACCCATAAAATTTTAAATTGGCATGTTTGATGCCTTGTGAGACCTCTATAGTGTGCCTAGGAACCTTACAGTGGTATCAGAGCCTAGCTAGAGCCTTAGGCGAAGTCCCGACGACGTTTGAAATCCGAACGGATCGAAACCCTAATACCAAACTTGCTCTCTGGACTTTTTCCAAAAAGTGGGTTTTTTCAAGATTAAAAATGCCTAAAAAATTCAGCAGGAAGATCTAAGAATTATGGTGAAACACGGGCTCATGATTCATTCAAACAGCCGCGGAAACGCGGCAGAATCATGCCTTCTGCCGCGGTTCCGCCGCCTACTGTTCACATTGCGCAATATGGTTGGCACAGTAATTCTTATTTTCTGGTGCTGAGTTTTATGGGTATTTTTAATATTTTTTCAAGTGTTGAATTTTCTGCGGTGTTTTAGAGCTTCGATGTTTCGATCGGATTATCAAATTTCGTCTTTGTGTTTTTCCGGATAATTTTATGGAATATGTTAAAAGTTCGACCGAATATAAATACCCAATTTTTCCCCTGTCGGGAAATTTCCAAGTGTTGGATTTTTCCGTAGTTTAACGACGTTCTAAGTAGTGCAAGTAACGCGATGGACCCTCTAGAAGACAACAAACCTTAACTTGATTATGTGACCGTCTTGAACTGCCCTTTGAACCTTCGGGTTTGGGGCAGTACGGCGTGCCACATGTGAGGCGTTGGCTTGACCCTTCTACGGCTGGACCGTTGGTACTGAGGCACGAACTGAATGTTGTTAGACTTATTTCATATGTTGACCTATATCGGGAAAACTTGGGTATTCGACTGTTCGATCGGAAAGTTTAACATTTTCTGTTTATCTGGAATGTGATACAATAATTGGAACTCACAAACAGTTATGAGATAACTGAATGAATGTTATAAATCTAGCAGTTTAGTCCCACATGATATTGAAAAGAGTTTTCGATAATGAGACTAAAATGTGGGATTTATATCTGTTAGGCATGTGATGTCTAAGTATTTCATTTGATTAGGCATGCGATGTCTAAAGAAGTTGCGGATTCCAATTGTTGTAGTTTTACACTTTCTTTTCTGTGACCGTAAGTGTAGTATGTTCATATCGCCGGTTTCGTTGCTATACGTCAACGACAATTGGGGTATGCATACTTACTTACGTTGATGACATGTGATGTTATGTGTTGCTGGATATGTTATATTAGATCGTCGTGTTTGAATAGCCGGGGGTTTTTATGTGAGATGAGTGTTTTTCATTTTCATTCATGTAAAAACTTGTATGTAATATTCTTTTATTTGGGGCACTTCCAGGTAGCGGAAGTTGTCACCCTTTGTATATTATTTACTTTTCCGCATTAGGATAGACCCAAGGAGGGGAGCACAAGTAACCGGGTTCTGGGGTCCAGTGGGAGACCAACTCGAGGAGTCGAGTCCGGGTCTCCTAACCCTAGAATTGGCAGGGTTTCTTGCCGCTCTCGTAGGGGTCTAGGGGTGTGAGATTGGCTATTCATCACGACCGTGGAATCCGTGTTTTATACTGGCTCGTATTGAAAACACGGACGTCCTAGCATATCCAATATTTCATATGTTTATTCTGCTGCGTTATCTGTGATGTGATTCTGTGATGGATATGGTATATAGTATATATGATATATTATATAGACGTTACTTATGTTTTACACCCGCGCTAGCCCTGCCCTGCTCTGTCGTTAGTTACCTAACCTAACGGTGCACGAGGGAACATCGAGGCGAATGCGGATGGCATAAGTGTACGTCATATCTATCTGTGATGTTTAGGTATTTAAATGATGGGACTTCATTAATGTGATTAATGAAAGATAAGAAACCTAAGATGTTGTGGAATCAAATTTAAAACAAAACAGGTAGCTACAGTTCTTGCTTTGCACAGCGGTATATATGATATACCCTGCACCTTATTCGATGAGGAAAGGACCGAGATCCCTTCACCGGGAGTGACTCCTTTAGCAATAACTGGCAGATGCTACATACTCGGTTTGCTTTTGACTGCTTTTGGGTTTTTGCTTTGCATAGCGATATATATGATATATCCCGCACCTCATTCGACGAGGAAAGGACCGAGATCCCTTCGCCGGGAGTGACTCCTTTAGCAGAACTAGAAAAGCCTCAAAATCACTCCATTTCAAAACTTCATTTGATTCTACAACGATATCAAGTTCATTACGCTAATGGTTTTCAGAAAAACCTGGCGTAGCCTTCCGTCATTTCAGATAAATCCTGTTTAGTATTCGTGCTGCGTTTGTTGACCTTGTCAAGGCGCAGTGTGCGGTAGCTAACCAGTATTTGTCTGCTTATGCATATGATGCAGATTGGGTTAGGGTAGTCGTACGGCCTTGTTGACCTTGTCAAGGGTCGTGCGGGTAGGTTTGATTCAATCAAAAAATGACGGGTTGAACTTGACTTGCGGTCTATGGCTTGTTGACCTTGTCAAGGTCATAGATCGTTCGGGGCAAAAGCATTATCGGGAATTTCAAGTGTTGAAATTTGCAATGAGATTGCATAACTTCTATGAGATAGTTGGATCCCGATACCCACTGGGAGTAAGAGTTACTCCTGGGAGAGTTTTACACATTGCAATTAGTTGATCAAGTAGGTGTCTAGAAATGTGTCAACGGGGTTACGCCTCTGGGAAAACGAGGTTTACATTAATTAGGTTCGTGCGAAAGCACGGGGGACCTCCCTCAAAGTACTGACACTGGCCTGGCTGAAAGATTAGCGAACTTGTAGTGTGTAATTAATCCTGGCTAGTCTTTCCTTTTAGGGTTTGAAGGAAGATTTGATAAAAAGCAGTGGGAGCCATCCTGATTAGATAAGATAATAACCAATCTGATCTTGCACGAGCATACGCTAAAGTGTTTTCTTCTCTCTCTCTCCAGGTAGCGACCAGTTCATGCCTTAATCAAGATAATAATATGGATGTATTGACCGAACCCGCATGTTATACTATGCTGGGGAACGTTGGTTCCGTTCTTTCTTATAAGAGTTATAGGAATGAACATGATATAGGGGAATACCGGGATTCCCATGCCAACCGAATGAAGAAAGTACATGTTGATGCATTTTCTTCGGGTGTGTTCGTTACTGAGAACTGTTTCTCCATTTGCTCTACGTCCTGGGTATTAGATACCGGGTCAGGATCCCATATATATAATCAGTTACATGGGCTAAGGAAAGGTAGAGAACTTGGAGAAGGTGATAAAGACATTATAGTTGGAAATGGTGCAATTGTTGCTGCTAAGATTGTCGGGGAATATCACCTTGTATTACCAACTGGTAATACATTGGTTCTGAACGAATGCTATTACATGCCGAACCTGATATGCAACATTATATCGGTTTCTTTATTAAGTAAAGAGGGATATAATTTTGTATTACAGGACAATGTTATGAACATTTTCCGTAACCAAAAGTTGGTTGGATCAGGCACGTTGTGCAATGGCATTTATGTTCTAAATCAATCAACAGTTCTGAGCATAACAAACACACACAAGAGGAAGAGTTCAGAACTGAACGAATCCTTCTTGTGGCATTATAGACTGGGTCACATCAATGTGACACGACTGGCTAAGTTGCATAAGGATGGATATTTGAAACCTTTCGAATTTTCATCTTATGACACTTGCCAGTCATGTCTCAAAGGCAAGATGACCAAAACTCCGTTTACGGGACACGGAGAAAGAGTTACCGAACTCCTGGGACTTATACATAGTGATGTATGCGGTCCCATGTCTACACATGCCAGGGATGGTTCTTCATACTTCATTACATTCACTGACGATCTCTCTAGGTTCGGGTATGTGTTCCTGATGAAACACAAATCAGAAGCTTTTGAGAAATTTAGGGAATATAAACAAGAAGTTGAGAACCAAACCGGAAAAAGTATTAAAATCCTACGATCTGATCGAGGAGGTGAATACTTGAGCAATGAATTCCTGGACTTCCTAAAAGAGAATGGGATTCTCTCTCAGCTGACTCTTCCATATACACCACAGCACAACGGTGTATCTGAACGAAGGAATCACACCCTATTAGATATGGTGCGCTCTATGATGAGCACAGCTGAGTTACCTATTTCCTTCTGGGGTTATGCGCTGGAAACAGCAACATACCTATTGAATCAAGTTCCATCTAAATCTGTACCTACCACACCATATGAGATATGGAGTGGGAAGAGACCATATTTTAAACGAGTTAAGATATGGGGTTGTCCGGCCTATGTCAAAAGGCAAAATCCGGACAAGCTCGAGGCACGGTCAGTTCTCTGCAAGTTTATGGGATATCCAAAGAATTCTTATGGGTATTTTTTCTACCACAGTGAGGAACAAAAAGTGTTTGTTGCTCAACATGCCACCTTTTTAGAAAAGGAATTCCTTGAAAAAGAAATTAGTGGCAAAGTGGTAGAGCTGGAAGAGGTTTCAGATACACAAACCGTAACTGAAGATTTAGTGGAACCAGAAGATTCAGTAGCTCCCAATGAACCTCAGCCTCTCCGCCGATCTAGTAGGGTTCCTCGCCAACCTGAGAGATACTACGGTTTTCTCATGGATGGTGGGAGCGAGGATTGCATCATAGAGGATGATGACCCAACTAGCTTCGAGCAGGCCATCACGAGTGGGGACTCAGTGAAATGGCTGGATGCTATGCGGTCTGAGATGGATTCCATGTACACCAACAAAGTATGGACTTTGGAAGTTGCTCCTGAAGGGGTAAAACCCATTGGGAGCAAGTGGATCTTCAAGAAGAAACTTGGTGTAGATGGGAAAGTGGAGACTTTCAAAGATAGACTTGTAGCAAAGGGTTTTCGTCAAAGACCAGGTGTGGACTATGACGAGACCTTTTCTCCAGTGGCTATGCTTAAATCCATCCGGATCATGCTTGCCATCGCTGCTTATCATGATTACGAAATATGGCAAATGGATGTTAAGACCGCCTTTCTAAACGGTGATTTAGAAGAGTGTGTGTACATGACTCAGCCAGAGGGCTTCGTAGACAGTGGGAGCAGCGGGAAGGTGTGCAAGCTGCTTAAATCCATTTATGGATTAAAGCAAGCATCGCGGAGTTGGAACATCTGCTTTGACGTCGTTATCAAAGAGTTTGATTTCGTCAAAAATCCAGATGAACCTTGTATCTACAAGAAGGTGGCAGAGAGTAAGGTTGTCTTCCTCGTATTGTACGTGGACGACATACTCTTAATAGGAAATGATATTCCTATGCTGCAATCGGTCAATCTCTTTTTATCACAAAGATTCTCAATGAAAGATCTTGGTGATGCCTCCTGCATATTGGGAATATGGATCTATAGAGATAGATCCAAACGGATTTTAGGATTGTCCCAATCCAGGTACATTGACACCATACTAAAAAGGTTTAGTATGGAAGAGTCCAAGCGTGGGAACTTGCCCACGATCTCTGGAGTCACTCTCTCCAAAGAGATGTCTCCCAAGACTGATTTGGAGAGAGCTCGCATGCAAGGGATACCCTATGCTTCGGCAGTAGGCTCTATCATGTATGCGATGCTATGTACCAGACCCGATGTAGCATACTCACTAAGTATAGTGAGCAGGTATCAAGCTGATCCTGGAGAGAGTCACTGGACAGCTGTGAAGAGCATTCTCAAGTACTTACGAAGGACTAGAGATATGTTCTTGGTGTATGGTAACGGGGAGCTCCAAGTGGAGTCCTTTACCGATTTGAGCTTCCAGAGTGATAAGGACGACTCTAAGTCGCAGTCGGGCTTTGTCTTTACCCTTTACGGAGGGGCGGTTAGCTGGAAGAGTTCCAAGCAGGAAACTGTGGCAGACTCGACGATGGAGGCTGAATACATCGCTGCCAACGATGCTGCCAAAGAGGCTGTCTGGATCAAGAAGTTCATTACTGAACTTGGAGTGGTTCCATCCATTGAGCATCCAATACCTTTGTATTGCGATAACAATGGAGCGGTGGCTTTGGCCAAGGAACCCAGGTCCCATCAGCGATCCAGGCATATTCTGAGGCGGTATCACCTGATCCGGGAGATCGAGGTCAGGAGAGTTGACACGAAGAACAACACAGCGGATCCACTCACGAAGGCCATTCCCCAGATACAGTTTGAGAGACTCTTCGGGATGCTCGGTATGCGATACTACAGCAGCTGGCCCTAGTGCAAGTGGGAGATTGTTAGTTGTATGTATGCCCTAGAGGCCAGTATTATACAGATGATGTATATTATATTGGATGCTTGGACATATATAGAGATGACTTTCTTGCTCAATATGATAGTATGCTATCTGGTTACTTTTTATCTTAACATGTACACTTGTCTCTTTAAACTGTCTTATAGTTACATGTTGATAAAGCCCTTAGGATGTGTACTTGACTACCTGGACTATGATGCAGATTATACTAGTGGGGACATAGTAGTCCATAAGTACATCCTTCAAGGTCCCTAGTCGTGGGTGTATCGAGACGGGGCATCGATATACCAGAGTAGACTAGCGTATACGCTTCTCGACCCATGAGATGGGCGATGGATGATCCCATATCCATTGGTGTTTGACATCAGAGATGGTGTACGGGTGCTCAGTCGTGACTGGGTACACTGGACGGACTCGTCGAGAACTCCTAGATGGTATTATACCTCACGTCAGATGGCAGTTCTCAGGTGACACTAGTACAGGTTAGTCTGTAAACCCGAGATCGTCATAGAGTCTTGTGTGATTCCCACTGTGTTTTGATCTCCACCTTACCACATCCATGAGGGCGTGCAAAACGGTGGTCTTTGGGTACAGTCCCGAGTCACATGGAGGCAATGAGCGATTGGAGGGGTTTCGTCTCTCCCGGTATTGGGGGTTGATGTTGCGCTGTGCTCGATTGGCCGTAACAGGGAAGTCCCTGGCCAGGGCTGATCAGAGATTTGCTGGTAAGTGTTACCAGTAGTTTCTCGACCCGTTATGAGCCTCACATCGGCACGACTTATCGAGTATCGGGGTCTGACGTTTACCACCCCTAGACTTGATATGCGACGTATCAGACGAACAGACCGGACTGTACGGTAAGTGTTACTGGTTGGATTCACAGGAGTGTGAGCGGGCTATCTCGTCGATCTTCTGATCGCTCAATACCCGGGTGGCCGTTACGTTTAGCAGACCGTTTGCGGCTTGTGGGTGCTTGATATGATCATCATCTACTACCGGCGTATTGACGAGTCTTTAGAGTCCTACACAGAGGTTTCCTGGCTCAAGCGAAACGAAATAGGAGCGCATATGAGATATGTGCAGGACCGAGAATAATGCGTGTATGTGATACCGCATTTCATTCTCGCGATATATGTTTCGATTGGTGATATTCGATATGACCTAGTTATCGAATCATAGATTCGATAAATCGATACATTGGATACTTGTCGGTTATGTGTGACATGACCGGATCATTGAATCAAATGTTGATTTAATGTATAATTATATATTTGATATATTACTTTGCATTAACTAGTGTTGGTTCACTTTAAATGGTTATTCTCACTTGATGTGCAAATTGTATATGTGATATACTTTTGTGCACATGTTTGTATCATGTTTGATGATGCATGCTCATTTGGTTAAGTGTATAGAATTAAACTTAGGTTAAGAAAGTGATTAGGGTTTTTATTTATCCATTCTTTTATTTATTCTTTTTTGGAAAAAGAATGGGATAAAAAATACAAAATGGTTGCTTTCATTCTTGAACATTGTTGAAGCTTTGACTTTGTGACCATTTTGTCTTCACACTAAACCCTAACCATTCTTCTAACCTTAGTTAACTCTCTACACTTAACTATGGTTCTCATTATGATAAGTATTGATTTAATTTTATTTTATCTCAACACTTATCATATTCTAGCTTCATCTCCGCCTTCTTCTTCAAGAGAGAAAACTAGATGCCATCAATGGCAACTTGAGCAATAGTGAGTAAAATCCAATTCTAAAGTGAACCCACCTCCTATTTCTTCACCCTCTACCTCTTGCCAAGTTGTTTTGGGTGTTTTCTTCACAAGTTTCACAACTCGGTGAAGTTGGAGCTTGAACTTGCGCAACCTCGACGTAGATCATCTTCAGCACGAAGCCGACGACATTGCCCGCTCGTTTTCTCGATGAAGCCGACGATCGAGTCTAGGATTCGAGATGGACAGCGAGAGGACACCCACGTGGAGCTAAGCAAGTGGAAATCCGGATCTACAAAGGTTGTAGCATATAACTCTTAGTTAAGTAGTTAACTAGATTTATATTTCGCCTAAACATCTAGTCTACGATCCGTGTTAGGGTTTCTCGGCACCCATAAAATTTTAAATTGGCATGTTCGATGCCTTGTGAGACCTCTATAGTATGCCTAGGAACCTTACAATTGCAGGCACTGAGAAACCGTAGAGTGCTGAAGGAAGGTGATATGACCCTGATGGTTGCTAACGGAGCTAGCGTGGGAGCTGTGTCCGTAGGGGATTATCACCTGGGATTGACGAGTGGACACATTTTGGTTTTACATAACTGTTTTTGTGTACCCAGCTTAACGTGTAATATCATATCTGTTTCCTTGTTATCAAATAAAGGTTATGATTTCACGTTTGGAAGTGGTGTTGTTAACATCCACCTTAATCATGGTTTGATTGGGTCCGGTACACTGGATAACGGTATATATGTGTTAAACCAACTCCAAATTTTCAATGTCCAGAACACACTAAAAAGAAAGTCTCCAGATTTAAATAAAGCTTTCTTATGGCATTGTAGACTGGGTCACATCAATGAGAGAAGGTTGACTAAGTTGCATAGAGAAGGATATTTGGACTCGTTCGAATATCAAACTTATGACACTTGTCAATCTTGTCTGAAAGGAAAGATGACAAAGACTCCATTTACTGGACATGGAGTAAGAGCGAGCAAGCTCTTAGGACTCATACACAGCGATGTATGTGGTCCAATGTCTACACATGCAAGAGGTGGTTTTTCCTATTTCATTACTTTTACGGATGATTACTCAAGGTACAGATTCATTTATCTGATGAAACATAAATCCGAGGCTTTTGAGAAATTCCAAGAGTATAAGAATGAAGTAGAAAACCAAACCCGCAAAAGTATCAAGACACTAAGATCTGATCGAGGTGGTGAATACTTGAGTGCCGAGTTCCTAGGTTACCTAAAAGAGAAAGGAATTCTCTCTCAGCTTACTCCTCCATACACTCCACAGCATAACGGTGTATCGGAGAGACGGAATCGAACCCTATTGGATATGGTACGATCCATGATGAGTAATGCTGAGTTACCGCGATCTTTTTGGGGTTATGCGCTAGATTCAGCGGCATATCTTCTGAACAGGGCTCCTACCAAGACTGTGCCTACCACCCCATATCAGATGTGGAGTGGGAAGAAACCCCATCTTCAGCATATGAAGATTTGGGGATGTCCATCTTTTGTTAAAAAGCAGCATGTGGACAAGCTCGAGGCACGATCAGTAAAATGTAAGTTTACGGGATATCCAAAGAACTCCAAGGGATATTATTTCTATTACGCAGAGGAACAAAAGGTTTTTGTTTCTCGTAATGCCCATTTTCTGGAACAGCAGTTTTTAGAAAAGGAAATAAGTGGGAGCGAAATAGAACTGGAAGAAATTCCAGAACCACAAACTAATACTGAAAGTTTGGTAGAACAAGTAGTTCAAGAAGAACAGCACATTCCCGCACCCCTCCGCAGGAGTAGTAGGCCGTCTCATCCGCCTGAGAGATACTACGGTTTTCTCAAAGATGGGGATAGAGAGGATTGCATCATAGATGATGATGAACCTACTGGCTTCCAGCAGGCCATCCAGAGCAGCGACTCGGTACGATGGCTAGATGCAATGCGGACCGAAATGGAGTCCATGTACACCAACAAAGTATGGACTTTGGACTTTGCTCCAGATGGGGTAAAACCCATAGGATGCAAATGGATCTTCAAGAAAAAGATTGGTGTAGATGGACAGGTGGAAACCTATAAGGCTAGACTTGTTGCAAAGGGTTTTCGTCAAAGACCTGGTTTGGACTATGACGAAACTTTTTCTCCAGTGGCTATGCTCAAATCCATTCGGGTCATTCTTGCTATTGCTGCCTTCCATGATTATGAAATCTGGCAGATGGACGTAAAGACGGCTTTTCTGAATGGAAATTTAGAAGAGTGCGTCTATATGGATCAGCCAGAGGGTTTCAATCAGAGTGGGAGCAGCGGGAAAGTATGCAAGTTGCTTAAGTCCATTTATGGACTAAAGCAGGCATCGCGGAGTTGGAACATCTGTTTTGATGAAACAGTCAAAGAATATGACTTTATCAAAAATCCAGATGAACCGTGCATATATAGTAAAGTTGTAACTAGAACTGTCGTATTCCTCGTCTTGTATGTGGATGACATTCTATTGATAGGAAATGACATTCCTATGCTACAATCTGTCAAAGGATTCTTGTCACACAGGTTCTCCATGAAAGATATGGGTGATGCCTCTTACATTCTGGGGATCCGGATCTATCGTGATAGATCCAAGAGGATGTTGGGACTTTCGCAGTCCAGGTATATCGACACTGTACTGAAAAGATTCAGTATGGAAGATTCTAAGCGCGGTAATCTACCGGCTTGTCACGGAATCACCCTATCCAAAGAGATGTCTCCCAAGACTGATTTGGAAAGAGAACGCATGTCTATTATACCCTACGCTTCTGCGGTAGGCTCTATAATGTATGTGATGTTGTGCACCAGACCAGATGTAGCTTACGCACTGAGCGTGGTAAGCCGGTATCAGTCAGACCCAGGGGAGAAGCACTGGATAGCAGTAAAGAACATTCTCAAGTACCTGAGGAGGACTAAGGATATGTTCTTGGTTTACGTCGGAAAAAACCTCAGGTTGGAGGCCTATGCTGATTCCGGCTTCCAGAGTGATCAGGATGATTCCAAGTCCATGTCAGGTTATGTCTTTACCCTCAATGGAGGGGCGGTGTGCAGGAAGAGCTCTAAGAAGGACACCGTTGTTGACTCGACGATGGAAGCGGAGTATATAGCTGCTTGCGATGCCGCAAAAGAAGCAGTCTGGATGAAGAAGTTCCTAACAGAGCTTCAGGTAGTTCCTACCATTGTTGATCCAATACCTCTGTATTGCGACAACAACAGAGCTATAGCTTTAGCGAAGGAACCAAGGTCCCATCAGAAGTCCAGACACATCTTAAGGCGGTATCACCGGATCAGGGAGATCATTGATCGTCGGGAGATCGAGGTTCGGAGAGTTTCTACTGAAGAGAACATTGCTGATCCATTCACAAAGGCCCTACCTCAGATTCAGTTCGAGAGGCTACTCGAGATCATCGGTCTTCGATATGCCAGTACATGGCCCTAGTGCAAGTGGGAGATTGTTAGTGTATATGCCCTAGGGGCCATTATTGTATCATACTAGTTTGTATATTACTTAATGGAAGATTGGGATATTCACATGTATATAACAGTCTTGCTAAACATGGTAGTATGCTACTTGGTTTTTCTATCTTAATATGTGAGTATACGTATTGATAGAGCTCTTAGGATCTTGCTTGACTACCAGCGTTGTGATGACAGTCACACTAGTGGGGGCTGGGTAGTCTACAAGCACATCCTTATTCAGGTCCCTAGTCGTAGGATTATCGAGACAGAGCATCGATACTCCGGAGTAGACTAGTGTGTACGCTTCTCATCCCAGTTGGGGAGATGGTCTGTCCCACAGCCGTCAGTACGTCGTACTGGAGATGGTATGCAGGTGCTCGTTAGGTTCCGGGTACACCGGACAGGACTCACAGGGAACTGTTGGTTGGTTTTATACCAGTCGTCAGTGAACAGTTCCCAGGTGACATGAATACAGCATAGTCCGCAGACTTGACACTGCTACTTCGCCTCGAGTGTGTCCCACTGTTCTTCGATTGCTACCCTACCACGGCTCAAAGGAGTCGTGCAAACAGGTAGCAGTTGGGTGCAGTCCCAAGCACTTGGAGGCAGTGGCGGTTAGACAGGATTCGTCTCTCCCGGTAATGGGGGTTGATATCGCGCTGTGTCAGAGAGCCATTACGCAAAGTCCCTGGCCAGGGCAAGCGAGATTTTCTGGTAGATTCCAGTAGTTTCTCAGGGTGTAATGGGCATCACTCCGACACGACTTATACCGCTATTAGGGGACTGACGCTTGCCGCCCCCTAGGCCCGATATGCGATAGTCCTAGACGAACAGACCGGACTGTACGGAGATTGTCACATCAGACTCAGTAGGAGTTCGGATGGGTTTCCTCATCGGCCTTCTTATCGACATCTACCTGGGGACCGTTACGTACAGCTAGTGCCGCTTGCGGTCTGTGGTTAAACCCACTGCCAGCATAGTAGTCGAGTCTCTAGAGTCCCACACAGAGAGTTTCCCTACTCCAGGCGAAACGATATAGAGGTCGTATGGTTTTACGACAAGGGTTCGGACGCATACGTGTGTTTACGCACGTACGACATCCGGACAGTTTTTACTAGTCGGCTTTGGTTTAAGCCAGTTTCTAGTATCCGGTTATTGGATTTATACAGTCTAAAGTTTTTCCGTGTTTTCACGGATAGGAAGGGCGTTCTCGTAATTGCGCGAGAAGCTTCTAGAAGATGGTGACTTGGGGGTTAAGGTGGCATATGCATTAAATGAGATTAGTGAGTCATTTGAGTTATTCATCCAAGTCATTAATGCATCATAAATACTTAATGACTCATGGAGATGAATCACCCTCTCATATTTATTAAGCATGATGATTAATCATTTATTTCTTTTATTTGGATAAATCATAATGCTTGATATATATTATGATAGCTCACTTTCTCATCTCATTCTCTTGCTCACTTTCTCTCTCCTCAAGCTCTCCCTCTTCAAACCCTAATCCTCCCCTCTCATGTGTTGAGTTCAAGGATTAGATTAGACTACTTAATCCTTAACCATTCTCTATATCACCTAGGTTGCTTAGATTAGCGATTAAGAAACCTAGTTACCTCTAGTTTAAGGTGAAGCTTGTAGTAAAGCTCTCGGGTGGATCTTCTACTACTTAGAGAAGGCCGTTGAGGACGTGGAGAACGACAAGACGAAGGACTCGGATCTTTAGGTATAATCACTTTTCATAGTAGTTGTTAACTTCTATGTTTGGTGTTAGTTATTGTTTATGCAAAGATTCTCGGTTAGTCGATGTTTACGCTTTAAACAAGATTGTTTTTCATTATTCCGCCTCCCCACAAGTCGTGGGGTGTTGTACATCGACTTACAGTTATTACCCTGACGCAAACTTCTGTCCAAGGGGTCACTCTCGGTGAAGGGATCTCGGCCCTTGCCTCGTCGACTGAGGTGCTGGATATTCATAACCGAATACCACTGTGCAAAACAAAAGAGAACGTCCTTGCAATAGCAGCTTTTTGAAAAATGTTCCAACAACATCAGAATAGGTTTGTTTAGCTTGCATTGATCCGAATCAATGCAGTCCCATCAATTGATCACACCAATAAAGAACGAAAATAATGATGTACGTATATGCCATCCGCATTCGCCACTGGGTCCCGTAATTACCCGTTAGGTTACTTAACTAACGACAGAGCGGGGACTGGACTAGCGCGGATGCAAAACATATACAACATCTACTAGTATATATATCAATATATAATATTCGCTCAAGGCATGATAAAATGCAACATCACATAAATGTAATAAGCATCACAGAACAATACAGATATCTGGGATCCCCGGGTTTCATAGAACCGCTACTGAAACCCGACGTTCCCCTGGTCGTGTGGATAGCCTGTGCAATAAAATCCTAGACCCTTACGGGCGCGGCAATTTACCCGCCAAAACCTGAAGCGAGGCAGCCCCCTTCAACAACGTGAATGGACCACCCAGCACTTCACGGAATCCGGTAACTTGTGCACCCCTCCTTGGGTCAACCTGTACCCCCTACGAGTGCGGCGAGTAGTCCGCCAATTCTAGAGTGAAGCCCCCTCCGTCTCAATGCCATAAGATGCGGGCCCATTGCCCTTTAGAACCCGGCTACCCGTGCACCCCTCCGCGGGGTAATCCTAGTACAGAAAGTAAAAATATACATACAACGGGTACATCGACCTCAGCCCGGTCGTGCCCCAAAAGAATAATATACAAACAGGCAATGACGGCAGTCCACATATCGGACGCTCGCCCCGCAATATCTAATGTACATAATAAACCAAACTGTACTACCATTGCATCCAGGCTATCCACCACGACAAATCCGCAACATCACAGCACAACACAGAACATCAACGTGAATGTCACGTTCGCAAATCCGTCTAAAAGGGCTATAGCAGTTAGACAGGATTTACCGATCAAATGACATTCACAGTCGCAGATATAATGTAAATACTGTGAACTAACATGTTTAAAATTTTCGATCGACTAAATTTACCGAAGTGGGCCCCAAGCACACTGTAGCACTCAAAGAAAATCTGGGCCCAAAAAGAATATACCATAAACCCTATTTCCATGTCCAAAGAGCACTGTAGAAATTTGGCACTGTGCAGAGTTAACATGGCGGTGGAACCGCGGCCAATGCATGGGTTTGGCCGCGGTTCCGTGGTGTAACAGTAACTTCACGCGACCAAATTTTCACAGAATGCTTAAAAAACCCTGCTCGTATTTTTACGATGTACCAAATAATTTTTTGACCACTGCAAAAATTCAACAGAAACTGGACTTGAAAATACGGTTTTTGGAAAATCCGATCGATCGAACTTGTAAACATGTTAGATCAAGCTAGACTAGGTTAATGGCGTGGCTCTGATACCAGTGTAAGTGCACGGCAGCGCCCCGACCGTCATTCCGAGGCCAAAATGCGGAAATGAAACTTTTCTTCAACTTTAAAAACTGGCGCTACCGCGTACTAGAAACCCGGATCGGGCCATTAACCTACTCCTAGCTAGCAAGAGAAGGGGTAGAGAGATATACCGAGCGATCCGTGTCCTTCGGTCTTCTCGTCTTCATCCCGATCTCCCCGCGGAATCTCCGGTCTTCATATCCTCGTCGGAAGGGCACCACATCGCCGGGTTCTTTTACGGGCTCCCACCTCTGGACCGAGGCAACTCGGGCTCGAAGTTGGCGAGTCGACGTGTCCAAGAATGCTGTAGGATAAGGGTAGAGTGGTTTGTCTCATGGGGTTATTGAAGTTGCCCTTTATGATGTGGAGATGAAAATCAACTTTGAAATGGAGCTTTGTGATTTTTGTGGCAAGCAAATGAAAATGAATTCCCCCCACAAAAATTGGACAGCCCTTATCCAAGAATGGCCGGCCACTTGTGGTGAAGGGAGAGAGGGAATAATGCAAGAGAGAGAAAGGGTTATCATGATAAATAATGATCACTACTAAATCTCCACTCCATCACCTAATCAAATCCCAAAAGTCAAGCAATGATGAACCAAGAAGTCAAATGATGGTTGAACCATCATGAAGCAACAACTTACAAGAAACACCCTCCACAATGCTAATTTGCACATTTGTAAATAAGCCCCTCCACACCAATTTTCAGCCAAAGAAAGAAACAAAGGAAAAAGCCCGAAACGGAATGCAAACTGGCAACTTCAAAAAACTGATCCCGTAATAAATTACAGGAAAACCCCGCAACTGTATATACATACCCGCATTTGTATTGCGACCGAATACAAATGCAATGAGACAAAATCTACACTGTACAATACTAGGATCCGGCTTAAACCAAAGCCCGGTAGTATTATCCGTCCGATCATGATCCATGCAATACCGCACATATATGATCGAACCATGCCATATCTCCATACGGCCTCTACAGCGTTTTGCCCGAAACTTGAGAAACGGTCTGAGGGGGACTCTAAAGACTCGTCAATACTTTGGTTGTGGATTTAACCACTAGCACGTCAGAGGTATTAGCCATACGTAACGGGCTACCAGGTATTGACCAAAAGTGACGTCGATGAGCGAACTCATCCTGACACCCTACTGAGCCTGTCAGTGACAATATCCGTACAGTCTGGTCCGTTCGTCTATGAGCATCGCATGGCGGGCCTAGGGGGTTGGTAAAAGTCAGACTCCCAAAAGCGGTACAAGTCGTGTCGGAGTGTAGCCCAGAACACCCTGAGATACTACTGGAATACTTACCAGTAAATCTCCTGCCTTCTCCAAGGACTTCGTGTAATGGCTCTCCTAGACACAGCGCGACCTCACCCCCAATACCGAGAGAGACGAACCCCTGAAGATCCGTTCGCTGCCTCCATGTGTCTCGGGACTGTACCCAACTAAAACCTGTTTGCACGACTCCTTTGAGCCGTGGTAGGGTAGTAATCAAAGTACAGTGGGAACTCGCACGAGACAAATGACGATCTCAGGCCGATGAACTAACATGTACACATGTCACCAGGGAACTGCTATCTGACGTTTGGTATAAGACCAACTAGCATGTTACCGGCGAGTCCTGTCCGGTGTACTCATAACCCAATGAGCACCTGTATACATCTTAGGTGAACCATTTGACACCAGTGGCTTGTGAGACCGGCCACCGCCCCTCGTCGGGGTCTCGACTGTATACACTAGTCTACTCTGGAGTATCGATGCCCTGTCTCGAAAACTCCCACGACTAGGGACCTTTTAAGGATGTGCTTATAGACCCCAGCTCCCACGTATATGATCGCCATCATACTGCTGGCCGTCAAGCAAGAATCCTAAGGGCTCTATCAACGCGCAATAGTGACCTGTAAGGTCACCTAAAGCAGTACACGATGATAAAGATAAACCTGATAGCATACTATCATCTTGAGCAAGACTGTCCTACCGGCATAGGTCCTCCCTCAATCATTGCAATCACGTGCCTGTGATCCAATAATTGACTCTAAGGGCACTATCTCCAACAGTCCAAGCATCCACTACATTATGCATCGTATGTATAGTAATGGCTTCTAGGGAATACATATAACTAACACCACACAGAGGGTTGTTCACCTTTGGGCGAAACATGGTAGAGGTCGTATGGTTTTACGACAGGGTTCGTTCACATACACGTACTTGTGCGTGTTTGGTGTTCGGGCAGTTGATACTAGTGGGCTTTGGTTTAAGCCAGATCCTAGTATCCATTTTGGGATTGGTTTAGTCTCATTGTATTCGTGTTTCTTGAGAACACGGATGCGGGTATGTATGTACAGTTGACAGAGGCAGATAGGGAGACGCATCATTAGGGTTTTGACCATTGACTTGATTATAACCCAATGAGAAGGAGGAATTTGTTTAATAATTATTATTATGGATAATTGTCATGGTTAATTTGTTTGACCATTTGACCAAGTTGACCATTGTTGACTTAGATATTTTCTTGAGCATGCTTAGTATTTAATGTGATATGATAATGATCAAATCAAGTGAACCATCACATTTATCTTAATAATTCTAATTATTATTTTATTCCTTATATGAGAGCTTCATCCTCTCATTATCCCATGATCTTTCTCTCTCATGGTTTGCTCTCTCCTCTTCCTCTCTCAAAGCTCTATTGTTTCATGTGTTGAAAATCAAGAGCCTTTGAGATAAAACCGCCAAAACACTTCTCTACTTACTCTAGGGTTCTTAGTCTAGCAAGTCAAGCACTCTAGTTACATCATTGTTGAGGTTGGAGCTCAAGGTAGAGGCCTTCGGGTGGATCTTCTATAATATAGAGAAGCCGGTGAGGAGGAGCCATCCTCACCATTCCAAGGAGCTCACAACAAGGAGAAGAAGGAGTTCAAGACTTAGGTATAACCATCTAACCTAGTAGTTAAAACCCTAAGTTAGTTTGTTAGTTAATGTTTAGCAAAGATCCTAATGCATAGTCTGTGTTACATTGCAAAGAAAATTTTGATTTTTACCTATTCCGCCTCCCCGTAAACTACCGGGGTGGGTAACATAGTCTAATATGCTTAAGAAGCTAGGCTGTTATGTGGAGGCTTCCTCGAGAATCTAGGACAGTACGAAGCATCTCCAATAAGCTAGAGGAGCAAGGGGAAGCTTCTGGAGAAGTATCGTCACCGGCGCCCCCAACTCGGCCGCGGATCCACGGCGGATCGGGCTGAATCGGCCGCGGTTTTGCGGCCGTTTGAAGAAATCACTGCATGGTTTTTCTGGGGTGTTCTGGTGTTGGCATTTGGGTCTTCTTCTGATATCTGGAATCTTAGTTTCTTTTCTGAATCTCTACCAGATTCTAAGTCTTTGACTTGCTGCGTTTTATCGGCAAATTTACGATTCCGGTTCTTTGACCTGAATAATTTTCTGCACAAAATCTCGATGAAAAGTGTTGAGATATACAATATCATGCGTGAAGTTATAAACACACAATTTCCATCCAGAATGTTGATTATATATATAACACGTGGTATTTGATATTTTCCAGAAGAATTTGTAATACGTGTTATATTTACACCAAACACCTTTAGATGATTAGAAAGAGTAAGGAAATTGTCGTGTTGAAAGTGCAGTATTTTCTACTGAACAGTTGCCATTCTACACTTGCCTCTCTCCATGGTTGCTTTTCTTCATCTCTTTCCTCAAGCTCTCTAGCTTTTTTGGGAGGTGAAGAAAATGAGTGAGAAAATAATTTCTAAAGTGAGAAAAAATCCTACTTTATCAACCTTCACTTGATTAGCCATTTAGTTCAGGTTGTTTGCTTCACTAATTCCTAATTAGTGAAAAGGTAGCTTGAGTTAGTGTCTCCTCGACATAGATCATCTTCGGCCTCGAAAACTTCAAGCAAGCTTGTTCATTTCACCTTGTGGAGCCTTACTAGAGTCCGGGAGATCACTACTTGGAGCGAAGGGACTACTACACAGAGCTTTTGAAGTGAAGGACCAGTCTACAAAGGTTGTATTCCTTGTTCACTTAGATATAAATATGTTTACATGCTTGTTTCGTCTAATTCTCTAGTTAAGATTCTAGGTTAGGGTTCTTTAGCACGCCAAATTTTTGAAAACGGCATGGTCGATGCCTCCCGAAACCCAGTGGTCGTGCTAGGGAACCCAGCAGTGGTATCAGAGCCAAGCTAGAGAATTAGACGATGTTTGTAGAATTACGAAACCGCAACAACTCCGAAACATCGAAACAAAAGGCCTAGTTTCTGTCAAATTTTTCAGAGTGTCTAAATTTTTTTTAAGCAATTGCAGAATGTTACATGAGATGTAAAATGAACACCAGAGCAAAACGAGTCACTTTCACCGGGTTTGACCCGACGAGAACTTGGTAAAAACCGGCCCCACCGGTTTTCTTGGCTAGATTGGGCTTCGTTTTGGTTTGGTGTTCCAAGCTCTGGGTTTTGGTGTTTCAGGTGTTGCTTGTTTTTACTGAGATTGCATGTGATGTTATCTTTATGTAAAGGCAATTTGGAGTGCTTCATGGTCTTAATTCTAACATCGTTTCGGGTAATCTTGACGATGTTAAAAAGTTCGAACGCATATCAAATACCCATTTTTCTCCCTCGTTGGAAATTTTCCAAAAGTTGGATTTTTCCAAGTTTAAAAATATTCGAAAAATCATGCAGGTAATTCTATGGACCCTCTAGAAGATTGAAACCCTAACTCGATTCTAAGACCGTCGGAACCGCCACCAAACCCTAGGATTTGAGGTAGTTCCGTGGTGCCATAGGTGAGGCAAGGGTTGGCCCTTCTACGGTTGGTTCGTAGGTACTGTGGCATGTTTTGGGTATTTTTTTACTCCGCTCAAGTGTTGAGCTCTTTAGGAAATGTGGGTGTTTGTTGATTCGATCGAAATGTTTAACATCGTCTAGCTATCTGTGAATTGTGATACAATATTTGGAATCCACAATAATTAGTTTTGTGAAAACTAATTTGAATTTTGTAAACCTAGCAATTTAGTCTCATTTGATCGGCTGCCACGGGATTTTGATGTGGATCAAAAGTCCGTCGCAATTACGTAGTTTACGCGAATGTTCGCTGGCTAACATTACTAGATAGCCACGCCCCATAGCCCCGACCAAGTGACTGTAGGAGAACCACATTGCCAAAAGCAGCCGTCCGGGTGCTCGCGGCCGCGGTGTTTCACCTAAGTGCATTTTGTCGACGGCATCGGGAGTGCGGCTGTCTACTAAAGTTTCCGACGAGCATTCGATCAACATGTCGGGAATCTTGTTAAATTGCCCGACTTGTTATTGGAGAGTGCTTTCAATATCGAGACTAAAATGCGGGGTTTATAATTCTTGGGCATGAAATTCGGAATATGAGATATTTCGGGTTTATGATGTCTAAGGAACTCATATAGTTAAGCATAAAATCCGAAGTATGTGATATTTCGGGTTTATGATGTCTAAGGTGGTTGCGGATTCCAATTGTTGTGGTTTTCACTTTCTTTTCTGCGACCGTATGTGTAATATGTGGTGTATCGCCGGTTTCATTGATATATGTCAACAACAATTGGGATACGCATATTTACATACGTTGATGACATATGATGTTTTGCGTAGCTATGATATGTTATATTGGATCGTCGTGTTTGAATAGCCAAGGTTTTTTTATGTGAGATGAGAGTTTTTCATTTTCATTCATCCAAAAACTTGTATGTAATATTCTTTTATTGGAGCACTTCCGGGTTGAGGATGATGTCACCATTGATGTATAATATTTACTTTTCCGCATTAGGATAGACCAAAGGCGGGGAGCATAAGTAACCGGGTTCTAGAGTCCAGAGGGAGACCATCTCGAGAAGTCGAGACCGGGTCTCCTAACTCTAGAATTGGTAGTGTTGCTTGCCGCTCTCGTAGGGTCTAGGGATGTGGGTTTGGCTATTCATTACGACCGTGGAATCCGTGTTTTTTACTGCCTTAATTTAAAACACAGAATTCCTAGTATATCCAATATTTCATATGTGGACTTCTGCTGCTTATATTCTGTGATGTGATCACTTTATATGATGAGATGATTGTTGTTATTATTTATATGATATATAATAAACGTTGCCTATGTTTTGCACCCGCGCTAGTCCCGCCCCGCTATGTCGTTAGTTAAATAACCTAACGGTGCATAACGGGACACTGTGGAGAATGCGGATGGCATAAGCGTGTTAGTGTATATGCCCTAGGGGCCATTATTGTATCATACCAGTTTGTATATTACTTAATGGAAGCTTGGGATATTCACAGTTATATTAACAATCTCGCTCAACATAGTAGTATGCTACTTGGTTTATATCTATCTTAATATGTGTATATATTAGCATATCGTGAATACATATTGGTAGAGTCTTTAGGATCTTGCTTGACTACCAGCGTTGTGATGGCAGTCACACTAGTAGGGGCTGGGTAGTCTACAAGCACATCCTTTTTCAGGTCCCTAGTCGTAGGATTATCGAGACTGGGCATCGATACTCCGGAGTAGACTAGTGTGTACGCTTCTCATCCCACTTGGGAAGATGGTCTGTCCCACAGCCATCAGTACGTTGTACTGGAGATAGTATACAGGTGCTCGTTGGGTTACGGGTACACCGGACAGGACTCGCAGGGAACTGTTGGTTGGTATTATACCCGTCGTCAGTTAACAGTTCCCAGGTGACATGAGTACAGCATAGTCCGCAGACATGACACTGCTGCTTCATCTCGAGTGTGTTCCTACTGTTCTTAGATTGCTACCCTACCACGGTTCAAAGGAGTAGTGCAAACAAGTAGCTGTTGGGTGCAGTTCCGAAGCACTTGGAGACAGTGGTGGTTAGATAGGATTCGTCTCTCCCAGTATTGGGAGTTGATATCGCGCTTTGTTTGGAGAGCCATTACGCAAAGTACCTGGCCAGGGCAAACGAGATTTACTGGTAGTATTTCCAGTAGCTTCTCAAGGTGTAATGGACTTCACTCCGACACGACTTATACCGCTTTTAGGGGACATACGCTTGCCTCCCCCTGGGCCCGATATGCGATAGTCATAGACGAACAGACCGGACTGTACGAAGATTGTCACATCCGGCTCAGTAGGAGTTCGGATGGGTTTCCTCACCGGCCTTCTTATCGACATCTACCTAGGGACCGTTACGTACAGCTAGTACCGCTTGCGGCATGTGGTTAAACCTACTGCCAGCGTAGTGTCGAGTCTTTAGAGTTCCACACAGAGAGTTTCCCTGCTTCAGGCGAAACGATATAGAGGTCGTATGGTTTTTACGACAAGGGTTCGGACACATACGTGTATTTATGCACGTACGATGTTCGGACAGATAATATTAGTGGGCTTTAGTTTAAGCCATATTCTAGTATTGGATTATTTGATTTATACAGTCTCAGTATTTCCGTGTTTTTACGGATGGGAGGGGCATTCTCGTAATTAGTCGAGAAGCTTCTAGAAGAAAGAAGAGGTGGAGAGCTTAGGTGTAATTTGCATTAAATGGATTAATAACTCATGAGATGATTCATCCAAAAGAGTTAATGAAGCATTTATTGCTTAATGACTCATGAGATGATTCATTGTTAGTATTAAATGAAGCATGGTTGTAAATATCACATAATGATTTATTTGATATTCTTTATGCTTCATCAAATATAGAAATGAGACATAATTCATTTTCATTCTCACAAACACTTTCTCTCTCCTCAAGCTCTCTCTCTTCAAAGACCTAACCCTAATCCTCCCATGTGTTGAGATCCAAGGGTTAGCAAGACTAATAGATCCCTAATCCTCTTCTATATTCTCTAGATTACTTTGATTAGCAATCATAGCCACCTAGTTACCTCAAGTGAGAGGTTAAAGCTTGGAGGATGAGCTCTCGGGTGGATCTTCTATCACATCGAGGAGGCCGACGAGGAGGTGAACTATAAGAACAAGAAGGACTAGAATCTTGAGGTATAATCATCTATCATAGTAGTTAATCACTTCTAGATAGTTGTTAGTTAGGGTTTAGCAATGATCCGTAAAGTTAGTCGATGTTAACTCAAACAAAATGATTGTTTTACCTATTCCGCCTCCCCGCATCCTGTGGGGTGTCTAACGTCGACTTACAGTGGTATCAGAGCCTAGCTAAACCATAACTAATATGTTAGAAAAGTCGTTAGAAATTCGATCGCAAAACGAACCCGAAAAAACATCATTTTCATATAGTTTCTGCCGATTCTAAAACGGGGTCTAAAAATTTTTCAGGGACCCATAAAAATACAAGCAGGGTTTTTTAAGAATTGTGAAGAAATTTGGGACTGTGAATCGGCCATACCACCGCGGAACCGCCGCCGATCCAAGCGATCCACCGCGGATCCGCGGCCTAGTTGACTCCGAGTCAACCCAAATTTGCTCAGTTATTCTTCTGTGTTGATATTGTGTTTTCTGGGATGTTTTGTTTCTGCTCAGGTTTTATGTGCACAGAGAATTTTTTTGAGTAGATTCATATGTGTTTCTTGATCGAAATTCTAAGAAGTTTGGCTAACTGGATTATATCTGTGTTGTGTTTAATGTGTTCGTAAACCTCCCCTAACTGCTAGTATGTCGGTTAGCAGGGGGTTGCACATTTCTGTAATGGTTTTTACTGGTTTGTGAATGTGGACTTGTTGGATTGTCGTGAATGGATAGCCGGGGATGTGAGACGAGTGTTTCTTTCATTCAAATGTAAATTGTAATTTGTTGTAATATTCTTTTACGGGGCACATCCGGGTTGAGGTTGTAGCCACCGTTGTATCATTTCATTTATTGTTTTCTGCACCTAGGATAGACCCAAGGTGGGGTGCACAAACTGTAGGGTTCCTAGGCACTCTTACAAGGGTTCATAAGGCATCAACTATGTCCGAATAAAAATTTAGACGTGCCGAACAACCCAAAGTCGGGATCTTTGCTAGATTATTAGGGTTTAACATGCAAGTAAACATCTTTACTACTAAGTGTGAGGGATTACAACCTTTGTAGTCTGCTTCTTCGCTTCATAAGCTCCGAGTAGAAGTCCCTTCGCCGCAATCCATGATCTCCCGGACTCAAGAGAGGCTCCACGACTCGAACGATCCATGCTAGCTTGTAGTGTTCCTTTTCTCCGATGATCTACGTCGAAGTTTCTATAACTCAAGCTCTCTCACTCTAATGAGGTGAACACCCTAATCTAATTGGTTAGATTAGATGAGGATGATGGAGTAGTATTTATGCTTTCTTTTTATATCAATTTCTCACATGAAAACATCACAAAAGGAAAACCTAGTAAGCTTTCTCAAAGCTCAAGGTTGAAGATGAAGATGAAAAATGAGTTAAACCTTTTGTGATGAATAATGAAATGAATATATGATTAATAATGGAACCATGGTTAAGGATGACAAGGATAACCCTTGTAGAGAATTAACTAGGGCTAGGGTTTGGTTGGGTTAAAGAATGAGTCATAAGAAAATATCAACCATAATATCTAACTCATGACAAAAGAAATTCCTTCTAGAAGGTGCAAGAAGAAACTAACCCAAATCAAACCCTAACCTTATTTAATCTCCACTAAACATGTTTCATCATTAATCATATCATGTTACAATAATATATATCACATATATATTATATATTTGTAACAAAAGAAAATAATACAATTAACATATATATCATATACATCAATGTATTACCCGGTGAGAAAATGAAATAATAAAGCGAGCCAATATTAGATAATGTAATACAATATAACATATATATTATTATACATTAAATCATCGAATCAACACTTGATCCGACAATCCGGCTATATCGAATATAACCGACTAATATATCATGTACCGATTCATCGAATCAACACTTGATCCGATGACCCGGTTCATATCTAAATATCGCGAGAATATAATACGGTATCTCATATCGCATTATTCTCGGTCGTGCACATATCATATATGTGCCCCTACTCCGTTTTGCCTGAGTCAAGAAACCTCTGTGTAGGACTCTAAAGAATCGTCAATACGCCGGTAGCAGGTGATGATCATATCAAACACGCACAAGCTGCAAGCGGTCTGCTAAACGTAACAGCCACCCAGGTATTGAGCGATCAGAAGATCAAAAAGCTAGCATGTACATTCTCCTATGAATCCAATCAGTAACACTCCCGTACAGTCTGGTCCCTTCGTCTGATATGTTGCATATTTAGTCTAGGGGTGGTATACGTCAGACCCCAGTAACTGATAAGTCGTGTCGATGTGAGGTTCATAACGGGTCGAGAAACTACGGGTAACACTTACCAGTAAATCTCTATATCAACCCTGGCCAGGGACTTCCAGTTATAGCCAATCAAACACAGCACAACATCAACTCCCTATACCGGGAGAGACGAATCCCCTCCTATCGCTCATTGCCTCCATGTGATTCGGTACTGCACCCAAAGGACACCGTTTTGCACGCCCTCTTGGACGTGGTAAGGTGGGAATCAAAGCACAGTAGGAATCACACAAGACTCTATGACGATCTCGGGTTTAAAGACTACCCTGTACCTGTGTCACCGGAGAACTGCCATCTGACGTGTGGTATATCACCATCTGGGAGTTCTCGGCGAGTCCGTCCAGTGTACCCAGTCTCCACTGAGCACCCGTACACCATCCTTGATGTGAAAACACCGATGGATATGGGATCATCCATCGCCCATCATATGGGTCAAGATGCGTATACGCTAGTCTACTCTGGTGTATCGATGCCCTGTCTCGATATACCCTTGACTAGGAACAGTTATAGGATGTACTCATCGACTACCATGGCCCCACTGGTATGATCTCATCATAGTCCCAGTAGTCGAGTACAGATCCTAAAGGCTTTATCAACATGTGAGAGTAAGACAGTAAACTAATATAAGTCAACACGTTAAGATAAAGGGAAACCAAATAACATACTATCATGACGAGCAAGAAAGTCCTCTCTTTATATATCCAAGCATCCATTATAATATACATCTTATGTACAACAATAACCTCGAGGGCATATACATAACTAACAATCTCCCACTTGCACTAAGGCCAGCTGCTGTAGTATCTCATACCTAGAATCCCAAATAATCTCTCAAACTGTATCTGGGGAATGGCCTTCGTGAGTGGATCCGCAGTGTTGTCCTTCGTATCTACTCTCCTGACCTCGATCTCCCGGTGATTAACTATCTCCCTGATCAGGTGATACCGCCTCCGAATATGTCTGGACTTTTGATGGGACCTGGGTTCCTTGGCCAAAGCCACAGCTCCATTGTTATCGCAATACAGAGGTATTGGATGCTCAATAGACGAAACCACACCAAGTTCACTAATGAACTTCTTTATCCAGACAGCCTCTTTGGCAGTATCGTTGGCAGCGATGTATTCAGCCTCCATCGTCGAGTCTGCAACGGTATCCTGTTTGGAACTCTTCCAACACACCGCCCCTCCATTGAGGGTAAAGACAAATCCCGAGTGCGACTTAGAGTCGTCCTTATCACTTTGGAAGCTCGAATCGGTAAAGGACTCCACCTGGAGTTCCTTGTTACCATACATCAAGAACATCTCCTTAGTTCTTCTCAAGTACTTGAGAATGTTCTTCACACCTGTCCAGTGATTCTCTCCAGGATCTGCTTGATACCGACTCTCTACACTTAGTGAGTATGCTACATCGGGTCTGGTACATAGCATCGCATACATGATAGAGCCTACTGCCGAAGCATTGGGTATCATTTGCATGCGAGCTCTCTCCAAATCAGCCTTGGGAGACATCTCTTTAGAGAGAGTGAGTCCAGAGATCGTGGGTAGGTTCCCACGCTTGGATTCTTCCATACTAAATCTCTTTAGTATGGTGTCAATGTACCTGGATTGGGACAATCCCAGTATCCGTTTAGATCTATCTCTATTGATCATAATTCCCAGTATGCAGAGGCATCACCTAGATCTTTCATTGAGAATCTTTGTGATAAGAAGAGCTTGACTGATTGCAGCATAGGAACATCATTTCCTATCAAGAGTATGTCATCGACGTACAATACGAGGAAGACAACCTTACTCTCTGCAACCTTCTTATAAATACAAGGTTCATCTACGTTTTTGATGAAGTCAAACTCTTTGACCACAACATCAAAGCAGATGTTCCAACTCAGCGATGCTTTCTTTAACCCATAAATGGATTTAAGCAGTTTGTACACCTTTCTACTGCTCCTACTATCTACGAAGCCCTCTGGCTGAGTCATGTACACGCACACTTCTAAATCACCGTTTAGAAAGGCAGTCTTAACATCGATTTACCAGATTTCGTAGTCATGGTATGCAGCAATGGCAAGTAAGATTCGGATGGACTTAAGCATTGCCACTGGAGAAAAGGTTTCGTCATAATCCACACCTAGTCGTTGACGAAAACCCTTTGCAACAAGTCTAGCTTTGAAAGTCTCAACTTTTCCATCTACACCAATTTTCGTTTTAAAGATCCACTTGCTCCCAATGGGTTTCACCCCTTCAGGAGCATTTTCCAAAGTCCATACTTTGTTGGTGTACATGGATTACATCTCAGATCCCATTGCATCCAGCCATTTCACAGAGTCACCACTCATGATGGCCTGCTCGAAACTAGTCGGTTCATCATCTTCCATGATGCAATCTGTTAGTTATATGCATTCCCTAGAGGTCATTACTATACATACGATGTATATTGTAGTGGATGCTTGGACATATATAAGGAGGACTTTCTTGCTCGACATGATAGTATGCTATCTGGTTGCACTTTATCTTAACATGTACTCTGATTGTCTCTATGTTACATGTTCATAAAGCCCTTTAGATGAGTACTTGACTACCGGGACTATGATGCGGATCATACTAGTTGGGACAGGGTAGTCGCCAAGTACATCCTTCAAATGTTCCTAGTCGTGGGAGTACCGAGACAGGGCATCGGTACTCCGGAGTTCACTAGCGTATACGCATCTTGACCCATATGATGGGCGATGGATGATCCCATATCCATCGGTGTTTGACATCAAGGATGGTGTACGGGTGCTCAGTAGAGACTGGGTACACTGGACGGACTCGCCGAGAACTCCCAGATGGTATTATACCTCACGTCAGATGCCAGTTCTCCGGTGACACTGGTACAGAGTAGTTTGTTGACCCGAGATCGTCATAGAGTCTTGTGTGATTCCCACTGTGCTTTGATTTCCATCATACCATGTCCAAGAGGGCGTGAAAAAATATGGCTTTTAGGTACAGTCCCGAATCACATGGAGGCAATGAGCGATAGGAGGGGATTCGTCTCTCCCGGTATAGGGAGTTGATGTTGCGCTGTGTTCGATTGGCTATAACTAGAAATCCCTGGCCAAGGTTGCTGAGATTTAGTGGTAAGTGTTATCAGTAGTTTCTCGAACTGTTATAGACCGCATATCAACACGACTTATCAAGCTACTGGGGTTTGACGTTTACCACCCCTAGGCGAGATATGCGACATATCAGACGATTAGACCGGACTGTACGGGTGTGTTACTGACTGGATTCACAGGAGAATGTACAGGCTTGCTTGTTTATCTTCTGAGCGCTCAATACCTGGGTGGCTGTTACATTTAGCTGACCGCTTGCAGCTTGTGGGTGTTTGATATGATCATCTCCTACTGCCGGCGTATTGACGATTCTTTAGAGTCCTACACAGAGGTTTCTTAGCTCAGGCAAAACAGAGTAGGAGCACATATGTGATATGTGCAGGACCGAGGATAATGCGATATGTGATACCGTATTCTATTCTCGCGATATTTGATATCAGCTGGGTCATCGGATCAAGTGTTGATTCGATGAATCGGTAAATGAGATATTAGTCGGTTATATGCGATATAGCCGGATTGTCGGATCAAGTGTTGATTCGATAATTTAATGTATAATAATATATATGATATATTAAATTACATTAACTAATATTAGCTCACTAAAAGATTCTTTTTCTCACTCGGGTAATACATTGATATATATGCGATATATGTTAATTGTATTATTTTATTTTGTTACAATAAATATTGTATATGTGATATATAATATTGTAACATGTTATAATTATTAATGCAACATGTTTAGTGGAAATTAAACATGGTTAGGGTTTGATTTGGGTTAAGCTTTTCTAGAAGTTTCTAGAAGCTTTCTTTTTTGTTTTGGAAAAGATATTTGTGTTGATATTTTTAAGTGACTCATCTTTAACTCAACCCAAACCCTAGCCCTAGTTAAATCTTTGCAAAGGTTACTTGAACCATGGTTGCATAAATGATTATGACAACATTTCATTATTCATCACAAAATGATTATTCATCTTCTTCTTCCTTCTTTCTTCATGGAAAAAGCTTTCTAGGTTTTTCCTAAGTGATGAAAATGAGTGAGAATATGAAAACAAATGAGAGCAAAAATCCTACTTCATCATCCTCATCTATCCTTGCCATTTAGATGAGGGTGTTCACTTCATTTAGTGAGTGAGAGCTTGTGTTAACGAAACTTCAAGGTAGATCATCTTTGTTATCGAAGATCGGAAGCAAGCTTGCATCTTTCTTTTCGTGGAGCTTCTCTAGAGTCCGGAACACGATGATCGCAGCAAAGGGACCTCAACACGGAGCTTATGAAGTGAAGGACTGGATCTACAAAGGTTGTAATCCCTCTCACTTAGTGTTAAAGTGTTTAACATGCTTTGTTTCGCCTAATCTCTAGTATAAAGATCTTGTTAAAGGTTGTTCGGCATGGCTAAATTTTTAATCGGGAATGGTTGATGTCTCGTAGTCCCTTGTGGCAGTGCCTAGCATCCCTATAGGGGTATCAGAGCCAAGCTAGAGCTTTAGGCGAAGTCTAGGCGAAGTTTAAAGTCCGATCGAACCCCGAAACCCCGACACGGACCCTTCTCTTGAAATTTTATAAAAATGTTGATTTTTTCATATTAAAAATACTCAAAAAAATAAGCAGGCAAATCTAAGGATAACTGTGGAATACGACTACCTAATTCCACTGTAGCGCCGCAGATCTTCCGCAATACCCTGCTTTTGGCGGCTGTTCCGCGGCCGTATGTGGAGATCAGGGACTCATTTTTCTACAGTAACGTCCGTAGGTGTTTCCTGATTCTTCTGGGAATTTTTAATTCTACTCAAGTGTTGAGATTTCTGGGTTGTATTGGGGACTCGTTGATTCGATCGGATAATTTAACTTCGTTTAAGTTTTTTCCGGATAATTTTAGAAACTGTTAAAAAGTTCGAACGGATATCAATAACTCACTTTTTCCCCTGTCGGAAATTTTTTCAAAAGTTGGATTTTTTCTCGAGTTTGAAACTTCCGGAAAATCATGCAAGTAACACGGTGGACCCTCTAGAAGAACACAAACCTTAAATCGATTATGTGACCGTCTTGAACTGCCTCTAAACCTTAGGGTTTGTGGCAGTACGGCGTTGCCACATGTGAGGCGTTGGCTTGACCTTTCTTTGGCTGGACCATTGGTACTGTAGCATGTGATGGATACTTTTTGAACTCCGCTCAAGTGTTGAGAACTATTTGGGAAATCTTGGGTGTTTGTTTATTCGATCGGAAATTTTAACATTGTCTATTTATCTGGAATGTGATACAATATGTGGAATTCACGTAGTTAGGCATGAAATGCGAAGTATGTGATATTTCGGATTTGCGATGTCTAAGGAGATTGTGGATTCCAAATGTTGTAGTTTTACACTTTCTTTTCTGTGACCGTATGCGTAGTATGTGGTGTATCGCCGGTTTCGTTGCTATACATCAACGACAATCGGGATACACATGCTTGCTTACGTTGATGATATGTGATATTATGTGTTGTTGTAATATGTTATATTGGATCGTCGTGTTCTGAATAGCCAGGGGTTTTATGTGAGATGAGAGTTTTTTTCTTTTTTATTCATGTAAAATTCATTTGTATGTAATATTCTTTTATTGCGGCACTTGTGGGCTGAGGATGATGTCACCATTGTTTATTATTTACTTTTCTGCATTAGGTAGACCCAAGACGGGGAGCACAAGTAACCGGGTTCTAGGGTTCAGTGGGAGACCATCTCGAGGAGTCAAGACCGGGTCTCCTAACCATAGAATTGGCAGTGTTGCTTGCCGCTCTTGTAGGGGTCTAGGGATGTGGGTTTGGCTATTCATTGCGACCGTGGAATCCGTGTTTTATATAGGCTCGTATTGAAAACACGGGCATCCTAGTATATCCAATATTTCATATATGTTCTTCTGCTGCAATGTTCTGTGATGAGATCATATTACTGCCTGAGACGAATCTTTATATTATATATATGAGATATATGTTATATTGCAGATTTCGTTTCAATGATGATGCTTGTGAAGCACAATAAAAATGGGACTTCATTAATGAGATTAATGAAACTAAAAGAAACCTAAAGATGTTGTAGAAACTTGTTTAAAAACTGGTAGCTCTAGTTCTTGCTTTGCATAGCGGTGTTCCTTGTAGAACATCCAGCACCTTATTCGATAAGGATAGAGCTGAGATCCCTTCACCGGGAGTGACCTCTTTAGCAATAACTGGCAGATACTACAAACTCGGTTTTATTTTGATTGCTTCTATAGTTCTTGCTTTGCACAGCGGTATTTGTGAAATATCCTGCACCTTATTCGATGAGGAAAGAGCCGACGATCCCTTCACCGGGAGTGGCCTCTTTTGCAAAACTAGAAAAGCCTAAAAAACACTTCATTTAAAATCACTCGATTCTACAACGATATCAAGTTCATTACGCAAAAGGTTTTCTTAAAAACCTGTCGTAGCCCTCCGTCATTTCAGATAAGTAATAGTTAGTATTCGTGCTGCGTTTGTTGACCTTGTCAAGGAGTAGTGTGTGGTAGCTGATTACTGCTTATCTGTATAAGCATATGATGCGATTGGATTAGGGTAGTCGTGCGACTTTGTTGACCTTGTCAAGGGTCGTATGAGTGGCTTTAATTCAGATCAGGAAATGACGGGTTGAACTTGACTTGCGGTCTATGGTTTGTTGACTTTGTCAAGGTCATAGATCGCTCGGGGCAAAATATTATTGGGAATTTCAAGTGTTGAAATTTTTAATGAGATTGCATACCTTTTATGAGATAGTTGGATCCCGATACCCGCTGCGAGTAACAGTTACTCCTGGGAGAGTTTTACAAATTACATTTAGCCAATCAAGTAGGTTTCTAGAAAGGTGTCAACGGGGTTACGCCCCTGGAAAAATGAGGTTTACTTTAATTAGGTCCGTGCGAAAGCACGGGGAACCTCCCTCAAATTACCGGCACTGGCCTGGCTGAAAGATTGACGAACTTGTAGAGTGTAATTAATCTCGGCTAGTCTTTCCTTTTAGGGTTTGAAGGAAGATTTGACTAAAACAGTGGGTGACATCCTAATTAGATATATTGATAACCAATCTAATCTTGTAAAAGCGCACGCTGAGTGTTTTCTTCTCTCTCTCTCCAGGTAGCGACCATGTCACGCCTTAATCAAGATAATAATACAGATGTATTGACCGAACCCGCTTGTTATACTGCGCTAGGGAACGTCGGTCCCGCTCCAACTTATAATTGTTATAAGACAGAGCAGGAAATAGGGGATTACCAGAATTCCCGTGCCACCCAAACGAAGAAAGTGCATGTTGATGCATCTTCTTCGGGTGTGTTCATTATAGAGGACTGTTTCTCAGTATCCTTTACGTCCTGGGTATTTGATACCGGATTAGGATCCCACATATGTAATTTGTTACATGGGCTACAGATAGGTAGAGAACTGAGAACGGGTGATAAGTTTCATGAGATAGAAACGGTGCAGGTGTTGCAGCCAAGTCTGTTGGTCACTATCACCCTGTATTACCAGAATACATTGATTCTGAACGAATGTTATTAGATACCGAACCTGATATACAACATCATATCAGTCTCTTTATTAGTAAAGAAAGGATATAATTTTGTATTGTTGGATAATGTTTTGAACATTTCCTATATCAAGAGTTGATCGGTTCAGGCACTTTATCTAAAAGTATTGACGTTCTAAATCAAACTACAGTTCTTAGTATACAGAACACACACAAGAGGAAGAGTTCAGAAATGAACGAATCCTTCTTGAGGCATTGTAGACTAGGTCATATCAATGAGACCCGACTAGCTGAAGTTACATAAAGATGCATATTTAAATTAGTTTGAATTTACATCTTATGAAACTTGCCGGTCATGTCACAGAGATAAGATGACCACGACTCCGTTTATTCGAAACAGAGAAAGAGTTAGTTAACTCTTGGGATTGATACATGATGATGTATGTGAGTCCCCTGTCTACACATGCCAGGACCGGTTCTTTGTACTTCATTACATTCACTGATGATCTCTCAAGATTCAGACATATGTTCCTGTTGAAACACAAGTCCGAAACTTTTGAGATAATCACAGAATATAAGTTAGAAGTAGAGAACCAAAAACGGGTATAAGTATTATATCCTTTGATGAGATCAAGGACGAAATACTTAAGCACGTAATTCCTGGACTATTCTAAAGGAGAATGAGTTTCTCTCTCAGCATTACTCCTCCGAATACACAACAGCACCTCGGTGTATCGGGGCGGAGCAATAGCACCCTATGTGATATGGTGTGCTCTATGATGAGTACTACTGATTTTTCTATTTCCTTTTGGGAGTTATGCACTTGAGAAGATGCATACCTATTGAATAGGGTTCCAATCAAATCAGTTGCCTACCACTTCATATGTGACATGGAATGGGAAGAGCCCATATCCTAAGTATGTTAAGATTTGGGGTTGTCCAGCCTATGTATAAAAGCATAATCCGGACAAGCTCGAGGCAAAGTCAGTTCAATAGAAGTTTGTTGGATATCCCAAGCATTCGCAAGGGAATATCTTCTACCTAACCGAGGAACAAAAGATGTTTTGTTTCTCAACATGCCACCTTTGTGAAAGGGAATTTCTTATGAAGAAATTAGTGGTCATGAGGTAGAACTGGAAGGAGTTCCAGCTATACAAACTACAGCAAATGATTTGGTAGAACCAAAGGATTCAATCGATTCTAACGAACCTCGGCCTCTCCGCCGATCTAGTAGGGTTCCTCACCCACCTGAGAGATACTTCAGTTTCTCTATGACAGTGGGAGTGAGGATTGCATCATGTGATGATGACCCAACTAGTTTCGAGCTGGCCATCAGGAGTGGGACTCTGTAAGAATGGTTGGATGCTTAGTGATCTGAGATGGAATCCTTATACACCAACAATGTATGGACTTTGGTTGCTTTATCTGAAGGGTTAAATCCCCATCAGGAGCAAGTATATCTTGAGAAGATTACTTGGTGTACATGGAAAAGTTGAGACTTTCAAAGCTATGCTTAAGTCCATCCAGATCCTACTTGCCACGGCTACATACCATGACTACGATATCTTGCAGTTGGGTGTCATGACTGCTTTTATAAATGATGATTTGGAAGAGAGCGTCTATAAGTACACGGAGCAGCGGAAACATGAGCAAGATGTTTTATGTGATAAATCAGGCATCGCGGAGTTGGAACATCTGTTTTGATGTGGTAGTCAAAGAGTTTGACTTCATCAAAATGGTAGATGAACCTTGTATATACAAAAAGGTAGTAGAGAGTATGGTGGTGACCTCATAGAGTACGTGGATGACATACTCTTGATAGGGAAGGAGTTTCTTATGCTACGCTCGGTCAATCTCCGCTTATCACAAGGATTCTCCAGATAGGATCAAAGTGATACCTCCTAAATCCTGGGTTTTGGATCTATGAGATAGATCTAATTGGATGTTAGGATACTCACTAGTTGTAGTGAGATGGTATCAATCGATCCTAGGGAGAATCACTGGAAAGGTTCCAGGGTGATAAGGACGACTGAATGTCAGTCGCAGGCATTGTCTTTACCCTCAGTGGAGGGACGGTATGTTGGAAGAGTTCCAAGCTAGATACCGTGACTTACTAGACGATTAAAGGCAAGATACCTCGTTACCAAGGATGCTACCAAAGAGGCAGTCTGGATATATATAAGTTCATGAGATGAACTTCGTTCCTACCAATGTGTGACAATGGAGTTGTGGCATATGCCAAGGAACCCCCGTCCCTGTAAGTCGATGTAGTACACCCCAGTACTTATGGGGAGGCGGAATTTACAAAAAAACTTATCAAGTTTAAACAACGAACATCGACTAACCGCTTGAATCGAAGCTAAACTCTAAATAACCGTATTCTAAACTTTCATCTCACAAGTGATTAGGGATTATACCTAATGAAACCGGTCCTTCTTCTTTACGTCCTCCTTTGTTCTCCTCGGCCTTCTCTAGGTAGTAGACGATCCACCCGAGAGCGAAACTCCAAGCTAAACCTCTAACTTGAGGTAACTAATCAACTTTGATTGCTAATCAAAGATGAGAGGATGATATAGAGTGAGGGTTATGGATTGTTTAGTCTAACTAAACCTTTGATCTCAACACATGAGGATTAAGGATTAGTATCTTGAAGATGAGAGCTTGAGGAGAGAGAATGTGTGATATGATAATGAGAGAAGAGAGAGAGTGTATCATAATATTATGAAGCATTCTTTTTATCAAATAATCAATAAAGGAAATGAATAAGCATGCTTCACAAAATATCTTGTGATGATTCATTAACATGAGTCATTAAGCAATAAATGTGCATTAATGAAGTGAATGAATCACCACTATGACTCACTCTCTTTCCAAAACAAACCTCCTTAGTCACATCTTCTAGAAGCTTCTCGAGTAATTACGAGAACGCCCCTCCGATCCGTAAAAATACGGAAAAACTTTAGACTGTATAAATCCAATAACCGGATACCAGTAACTGGCTTAAACCAAAGCCGACTGGTAAAACCTGTCCGAAAGTCGTACGCGCGTAAACGCACGTATGCGTCCGAACCCTTTGTCGCAAAACCATGCAACCTCTATATCGTTTCGCCTGGAGTAGGAAACTCTCTGTGTGGGACTCTAGAGACTCGACCACTACGCTGGCAGTGGGTTCAACCACAGACCGCAAGCGGCACTAGCTGTACGTAACGGTCCCCAGGTAGTTGTCGATAAGAAGGCCGATGAGTAAACCCATCCGAACTCCTACTGAGTCTGATGTGACAATCTCCATACAGTCCGGTCCGTTCGTCCATGACTATCGCATATCGGGCCTAGGGGGGCGGCAAGCGTCAGTCCCCTAATAGCGGTATAAGTCGTGTCGGAGTGAAGCCCATTACACCCTGAGAAACTGCTGGAACCTACCAGCAAATCTCGCTTGCCCTGGCCAGGGACTTTGCGTAATGGCTCTCTGACACAGCACGATATCTACTCCCAATACCGGGAGGGACGAATCCTGTCTAACCGCCACTGCCTCCAAGTGCTCGAGACTGCACCCAACTGCTACCTGTTTGCACGACTCCTTTGAGCCGTGGTAGGGTAGCAATCTAAGAACAGTGGGACACACTCGAGGCGAAGTAGCAGTGTCAAGTCTGCGGACTACGCTGTACTCATGTCACCTGGGAACTGTTCACTGACGGACTGGTATCAAACCAACCAACAGTTCCCTGTGAGTCCTGTCCGGTGTACCCGTAACCTAACGAGCACCTGTATACTATCTCCAGTACCACGTACTGACGGCTGTGGGACAGACCATCTCCCCAACTGGTATGAGAAGCGTACACACCAGTCTACTCCGGAGTATCGATGCTCTGTCTCGATAATCCAACGACCAGGGACCTGAATAAGGATGTGCTTGTAAACTACCCAGCCCCCACTAGTGTGACTGCCATCACAACGCTGGTAGACAAGCAAGATCCTAAGAGCTCTATCAATACGTATACTCACATATTAAGATAGAAAAACCAAGTAGCATACTACCATGTTTAGCAAGACTGTTATATACATGTGAATATCCCAAGCTTCCATTAAGTAATATACAAGCTAGTATGATACAGTAATGGCCTTCTAGGGCATAAACACTAACAATCTCCCACTTGCACTAGGGCCATGTACTGGCATATCGTAGACCAATGATCTCGAGTAGCCTCTCGAACTGAATCTGAGGAAGGGCCTTCGTGAATGGATCAGCAATGTTCTCTTCTGAAGCAACTCTCCGAACCTCGATTTCCTGACGATCAATGATCTCCCTGATCAGGTGATACCGCCTCAAGATGTGTCTGGACTTCTGATGGGACCTTGGTTCCTTCGCTAAAGCTATAGCTCCGTTGTTGTCGCAATACAGAGGTATTGGATCAACTATGGTAGGAACCACCTGAAGTTCTGTTAGGAACTTCTTCATCCAGACTGCTTCTTTTGCGGCATCGCAAGCAGCTATATACTCCGCTTCCATCGTCGAGTCAGCAACGGTGTCCTGCTTGGAGCTCTTCCAGCACACCGCCCCTCCATTGAGGGTAAAGACATAACCCGACATGGACTTGGAATCGTCCTTATCACTCTGGAAGCCGGAATCAGCAAAGGCCTCTAACCTGAGGTCTTTTCTGCCGTAAACCAAGAACATCTCCTTAGTCCTCCTCAGGTACTTGAGAATGTTCTTTACTGCTATCCAGTGTTTCTCCCCTGGGTCTGACTGATACCGGCTTACCACGCTCAGTGCGTAAGCTACATCTGGTCTGGTACACAACATCGCATACATTATAGAGCCTACCGCAGAAGCGTAGGGTATAATAGACATGCGTTCCCTTTCCAAATCAGTCTTGGGAGACATCTCTTTGGAGAGGGTGATTCCGTGACAAGCCGGTAGATTACCGCGCTTAGAATCTTCCATACTGAATCTTTTCAGTACAGTGTCGATATACCTGGACTGCGAAAGTCCCAACATCCTCTTGGATCTATCACGATAGATCCGGATCCCCAGAATGTAAGAGGCATCACCCAGGTCTTTCATGGAGAACCTGTGTGACAAGAATCCTTTGACAGATTGTAGCATAGGAATGTCATTTCCTATCAATAGAATGTCATCCACGTACAAGACGAGGAATACGACACTTCTGGCCACAACTTTACTATATATGCACGGTTCATCTGGATTTTTGATAAAGTCATATTCTTTGACTGTCTCATCAAAACAGATGTTCCAACTCCGCGATGCCTGCTTTAGTCCATAAATGGACTTGAGCAGCTTGCATACTTTCCCGCTGCTCCCACTCTGATTGAAACCCTCTGGCTGATCCATATAGACGCTCTCTTCTAAATTTCCATTCAGAAAAGCCGTCTTTACGTCCATCTGCCAGATTTCATAATCATGGAAGGCAGCAATAGCAAGAAGGACCCTAATGGATTTGAGCATAGCCACTGGAGAAAAGGTTTCGTCATAGTCCAAACCAGGTCTTTGACGAAAACCCTTTGCAATAAGTCTAGCCTTATAGGTTTCCACCTGTCCATCTACACCAATCTTTTTCTTGAAGATCCATTTGCATCCTATGGGTTTTACCCCATCTGGAGCAAAGTCCAAAGTCCATACTTTGTTGGTGTACATGGACTCCATTTCGGTCCGCATTGCATCTAGCCATCGTACCGAGTCGCCGCTCTGGATGGCCTGCCTGAAGTCAGTAGGTTCATCATCATCTATGATGCAATCCTCTCTATCCCCATCTATGAGAAAACCGTAGTATCTCTCAGGCGGACGAGACGGCCTACTACTCCTGCGGAGGGGTGCGGGAATGTTCTGTTCTTCTTGAACCTCTGGTTCTACCAAACTTTCAGTAACAGCTTGTGGTTCTGGAATTTCTTCCAGTTCTACTTCGCTCCCACTCTTCTGATTTTCTAAAAATTCAGTTTCTAAGAAGTGGGCATGACGAGAAACAAAAACCTTTTGTTCCTCTGCGTAATAGAAATAATATCCCTTGGAGTTCTTTGGATATCCCACAAGCTTACATAGTACTGAGCGTGCCTCGAGCTTGTCCACATGCTGCTTTTTTACAAAAGCTGGACACCCCCATGTCCTAAAATGTTTTAGACAGGGTTTCTTCCCACTCCACATCTGATATGGTGTGGTAGGCACAGTCTTGGTTGGAACCTGGTTCAAAAGATATGCTGCTGATTCTAGCGCATAACCCCAGAAAGATCGCGGTAACTCAGTATTACTCATCATGGATCGTACCATATCCAATAGGGTTCGATTCCGTCTCTCCGATACACCGTTGTGCTGTGGAGTGTATGGAGGAGTAAGCTGAGAGAGAATTCCTTTCTCTTTTAGGTAACCTAGGAACTCGGTACTTAAGTATTCTCCACCTCGATCAGATCTCAGTGTCTTAATACTTTTGCCAGTTTGGTTTTCCGCTTCACTCTTGAATTCCAGGAATTTCTCAAATGCTTCTGATTTATGCTTCATTAAGAAAACATATCCATACCTAGAGAAATCATCTGTAAAAGTAATGAAGTAGGAATAACCACCTCTCGCATGTGTAGACATTGGACCACATACATCACTGTGTATGAGTCCTAAGAGCTCGCTCGCTCTTACTCCTTGTCCAGTAAATGGAGTCTTTGTCATCTTTCCTTTGAGACAAGATTGACAAGTGTCATAAGTTTGATATTCGAACGTGTCCAAATATCCTTCTCTATGCAACTTAGTCAACCTTCTCTCATTGATGTGACCCAGTCTACAATGCCATAAGAAAGCTTTATTTAAATCTGGAGACTTTCTTTTTAGTGTGTTCTGGACATTGAAAATTTGGAGTTGGTTTAACACATATATGCCGTTATTTAGAGTACCGGACCCAATCAAACCATGATTAAGGTGGATGTTGACAACATCTCTTACAAACGTGAAATCATAACCTTTATTTGATAACAAGGAAACTGATATGATATTACACGTTAAGCTGGGTACAAAATAACAGTTATGTAAAACCAAAATGTGTCCACTCGTCAATCCTAGGTGATAATCCCCGACGGACGCAGCTCCCACGCTAGCTCCGTTAGCAACCCTGAGGATCATATCACCTTCCTTCAGCACTCTACGGTTTCTCAGTGCCTGCAATGAATTGCAAATATGAGATCCTGACCCGGTATCCAATACCCAGGAAGTAGAGTTGATCGACAGACAATTCTCAATTACAAACACACCTGAAGTCGAAGCCACAGCTTGCTTCGGTTCCTGGTTCTTGGCGTTCCACGCCTTGCAATCCTTCTTCCAGTGCCCTTTCCTGTGACAATGGAAGCACTCATCCAGGCCAACTACCGGTGCTGTAAACTTTTTCTTTCCCTTCTTTCCCACCTTACTAACACCTCCTCTAGGTCTGGGTGCGGCCTTCTTCTTCCTTCCTTTGGCCCTAGCCTTGGACCCGGAAGAAGATGAACCGCCAACAAACATAGCGGGTGTTTCCCTTGCCTTCTGCAAGGTGCCCTCTGCACTCCTTAACATGTTTAGGAGTTCCGCAAGTTCAACTTCTTTTCCTTGAAGATTGAAGTTGAGGATAAACTGGGCGTAGGTGGGAGGAAGGGACTGGAGAACAAGGTCTGTATAGAGCTCATTATCCAAAGTCGTTCCAAGGTCCGCGAGCTCTTCAATATAGCCGATCATCTGTAGGACATGTTCACCTACCGATGACCCGACAGCCAACCTCGCTCGAAACAATTTCTTAGAGGTCTCGTATCTTGCTATACGAGATTGCTCTCCATAAAGTTCCTTTGTATGGAGAAATATGCCATCTAGGGACATATCCTCGTGCCTCCTCTGATGTTCATTGTTCATCGAGGCAAGCACGATGCACTTGGCTCTCGCGCAATCTAAATCCCAGGTTTTGCGGATTTCCTTATCCGCATTGCTGGATTTGGGACCAAGGACAGCAGGTGCTGTAGCGGTGAGGACGTACCCCAGTTTGTCATAGGTCAAAGCCATCTTGACATTCCGCAGCCAATCTTTATAGTTTGGCCCTGTCAGTATATTTTTCTCTAAAAGTAACTTAAGTCCAGTCATTTTCAGGGTCGCTGCAATTAGGAGAGAGAGAAGAAAACTCTTTAGCATGATGCTCTTGCAAGTTTAGAGTGGTTTTTAGTTTATCTAAACTGGATGGCTCCCACTGTTTCTCGAATCCTTCCTCAAACCATAAAAGAAGAATTAGCCAAGACTATTCTCACCGTACAATACTTGCTTAACCGTTCAGCCAGGCCGGTGTCGATACTTCGAGGGAGGTTTTCCAACGCTTTCGCGAAGTTCCTTAATTAAATAACCTCTTTTCTCTGGGGGCGTAACCCCGCTGACACTTTTCTGGACACCTACTAGGTTTATAGCATTGATCGTTAAGCGACGAATATCCTGATAAGTAGCATATACTCACAGTAGGATCGGGATCCAAATATCATCGTATGATAATGTTGAAGGAATCCTACCAACATTCATCAAACTCCAAATGGTATGCATCTCTTTGCAAATTTCAGTTTCTTTAGAAATTCCCGATATAAGTTTTTGCCCCATGCTCTTATGATCTTGACTAAGGGCCAACAAATCATAAGTCACATGTCAAGTTCTGCCCATCATTATCCTGTTGATTTGAACCCATCCGTATACTCTTGACTAAGGGCCAAACAAAGTAATACGACTGTCCCAAACCAACTCATCTATCTATGCAACAAATGAATACCCCAGCAGCTACCAAACACTATGTCTTGACTAAGGGCCAAACAAACATAGCTTGAATACTACTGACCATTCATAAGAAATGACGGAGGGCTACGACTGGTTTTGGCGAAACCGTGAACGTAGTGAACTTGATATAACCGAAGGAACCTGATAGCTTTTAAAAGGAGTGGTTAAAGCTCCGCATTTAAAAATATCTGTTTTAAAAATAACCGAGTGGTTTCTTTTAAATTGTTCCAACGATTTAAACTTTGGTTTGTTTTACTTTGCATTATAGATAATGCGTCCCATCATTAACCTATCATTGCAGAAAACAACGAAAATATAACGTCCTCTTATGCCATCCGCATTCGCCACGGGGTCCCGTCATCACCCGTTAGGTTACTTAACTAACGACAGAGCGGGGGCTGGGCTAGCGCGGGTGTAAAACATAAGTGACGTCTAAATAGCTATAATAAATATAGATATTTTACATTCGTCTGACGCAATGATATTCATTCCAGAACACAGATAAACAATATTGGATTTGCAAGCAATCTGTATTTCTTTTGAGCCTGCAAGAAAAGACAGATTACACAGTTGTGATGAATAGCCGTTTACCCCACCCTCGACCCCTACGGGTACGGCAAACTACCCACCCGGCAGTCTGTGTACCCCACCTTGGGTCAGTCCTAGGAGAAAAAACAGTAAAATGAAATAATACAACGGTGGCTACGACCGCAACCTGGAAGTGCCCCGCGAAAATAATATTACAACAAATTACATTTACAACAAATGAATTAATCAATAACCCTTTGCTAACCCCGGCTATACACCACAACAGTCCAATACAGTTTATATGCACAAACAGATATAATCATTTCAGAAATGTGCAACCCCCTGCCAACCGACATACTAGCAGTTGGGGGAGGTTTACGAACACATTAAACAATCACAGATATAATCCAATACGCAAATACCGTATTTTTCGATCGAATAAACAACATCAATATTGCTCCAAAATCTGCTCTGTTAAACAGTAACCTGAGCAATAATTAAATATTCCAGAAAACCCCAAATGTCACAGGGGACCCACACAAGAAAGACGAGTCCATGACTCGGCCAAAGCGCCGCGGAAGGGCGGCGGATCCCACCGATCCGCCGCGCTTGCGCGGCCGAGTTGCCGATTCATGGGCTCGAATTTCTTGGGTGTTCTCCTGGACTTCTTTCTAGCTCTCTGAACACACCAGAAAAATTTTAGGACTTTATTTTAAGTTCGACAGAAACTAAACAGAATTAGGGTTTTCCGGCTTCGTTTTTTCGTTCGAAATTCGTACAAATTTGCGATTAAGTTATTTAGTGTTTAGCGAGGCTCCGATACCACTGTAAGTCGATGTAGTACACCCCAGTACTTATGGGGAGGCGGAATTTACAAAAAAACTTATCAAGTTTAAACAACGAACATCGACTAACCGCTTGAATCGAAGCTAAACTCTAAATAACCGTATTCTAAACTTTCATCTCACAAGTGATTAGGGATTATACCTAATGAAACCGGTCCTTCTTCTTTACGTCCTCCTTTGTTCTCCTCGGCCTTCTCTAGGTAGTAGACGATCCACCCGAGAGCGAAACTCCAAGCTAAACCTCTAACTTGAGGTAACTAATCAACTTTGATTGCTAATCAAAGATGAGAGGATGATATAGAGTGAGGGTTATGGATTGTTTAGTCTAACTAAACCTTTGATCTCAACACATGAGGATTAAGGATTAGTATCTTGAAGATGAGAGCTTGAGGAGAGAGAATGTGTGATATGATAATGAGAGAAGAGAGAGAGTGTATCATAATATTATGAAGCATTCTTTTTATCAAATAATCAATAAAGGAAATGAATAAGCATGCTTCACAAAATATCTTGTGATGATTCATTAACATGAGTCATTAAGCAATAAATGTGCATTAATGAAGTGAATGAATCACCACTATGACTCACTCTCTTTCCAAAACAAACCTCCTTAGTCACATCTTCTAGAAGCTTCTCGAGTAATTACGAGAACGCCCCTCCGATCCGTAAAAATACGGAAAAACTTTAGACTGTATAAATCCAATAACCGGATACCAGTAACTGGCTTAAACCAAAGCCGACTGGTAAAAACTGTCCGAAAGTCGTACGCGCGTAAACGCACGTATGCGTCCGAACCCTTTGTCGCAAAACCATGCAACCTCTATATCGTTTCGCCTGGAGTAGGAAACTCTCTGTGTGGGACTCTAGAGACTCGACCACTACGCTGGCAGTGGGTTCAACCACAGACCGCAAGCGGCACTAGCTGTACGTAACGGTCCCCAGGTAGTTGTCGATAAGAAGGCCGATGAGTAAACCCATCCGAACTCCTACTGAGTCTGATGTGACAATCTCCATACAGTCCGGTCCGTTCGTCCATGACTATCGCATATCGGGCCTAGGGGGGCGGCAAGCGTCAGTCCCCTAATAGCGGTATAAGTCGTGTCGGAGTGAAGCCCATTACACCCTGAGAAACTGCTGGAACCTACCAGCAAATCTCGCTTGCCCTGGCCAGGGACTTTGCGTAATGGCTCTCTGACACAGCACGATATCTACTCCCAATACCGGGAGGGACGAATCCTGTCTAACCGCCACTGCCTCCAAGTGCTCGGGACTGCACCCAACTGCTACCTGTTTGCACGACTCCTTTGAGCCGTGGTAGGGTAGCAATCTAAGAACAGTGGGACACACTCGAGGCGAAGTAGCAGTGTCAAGTCTGCGGACTACGCTGTACTCATGTCACCTGGGAACTGTTCACTGACGACTGGTATCAAACCAACCAACAGTTCCCTGTGAGTCCTGTCCGGTGTACCCGTAACCTAACGAGCACCTGTATACTATCTCCAGTACCACGTACTGACGGCTGTGGGACAGACCATCTCCCCAACTGGGATGAGAAGCGTACACACCAGTCTACTCCGGAGTATCGATGCTCTGTCTCGATAATCCAACGACCAGGGACCTGAATAAGGATGTGCTTGTAAACTACCCAGCCCCCACTAGTGTGACTGCCATCACAACGCTGGTAGACAAGCAAGATCCTAAGAGCTCTATCAATACGTATACTCACATATTAAGATAGAAAAACCAAGTAGCATACTACCATGTTTAGCAAGACTGTTATATACATGTGAATATCCCAAGCTTCCATTAAGTAATATACAAGCTAGTATGATACAGTAATGGCCTTCTAGGGCATAAACACTAACAGTCCCATCAGAAATCTAGATACAATTCTTAGGCAGTATCACCTAATCATGGAGATGGTTGATCTCCACGGAGATCAAGGTTAGGAAAGAAGGCACAGAGGACAACAGCGCGGATCCACTCACAAAGGCCTTTTTCCCAGTAGAGACATTTATTGGATGGTTGAGTATGAGATACTTAAACCACAGCTAATTGTTGGGTATGTGATACCACAACAGATGGCCCTAGTGCAAGTGGGAGATTGTTAGTTATATGCATGCCCTAGAGACCATTACTATACATACGATGTATATTGTAGTGGATGCTTGGACATATATAGGGAGGACTTTCTTGCTCGACATGATAGTATGCAATCTGGTTGCTCTTTATCTTAACATGTACTCTGATTGTCTCTATGTTACATGTTGATAAAGCCCTTAGGATGAGTACTTGACTGCCAGGACTATGATGCGGATCATACTAGTGGGGACAGGGTAGTCGCCAAGTACATCCTTCAAATGTTGCTAGTCGTGGGAGTACCGAGACAGGGAATCGGTACGTCGGAGTAGACAAGTGTATACGCATCTTGACCCATATGATGGGCGATGGATGATCCCATATCCATCGGTGTTTGACATCAAGGATGGTGTACGGGTGCTCAGTAGAGACTGGGTACACCGGACGGACTCGCCGAGAACTCCCAGATGGTATTATACCTCAAGTCAGATGGCAGTTCTCCGGTGACACTGGTACAGAGTAGTCTGTTGACCCGAGATCGTCATAGAGTCTTGTGTGATTCCCACCGTGCTTTGATTTCCATCATACCACGTCCAAGAGGGCGTGCAAAAAGGTGGCTTTTGGGTACAGTCCCGAATCATATGGAGGCAATGAGCGATAGGAGGGGATTCGTCTCTCCCGGTATAAGGAGTTGATGTTGCGCTGTGTTCGATTGGCTATAACTGGAAATCCCTGGCCAAGGTTGCTGAGATTTAGTGGTAAGTGTTATCAGTAGTTTCTCGAACTATTATAGACCTCATATCAACACGACTTATCAAGCTACTGGGGTCTGACGTTTACCACCCCTAGGCGAGATATGCGACATATCAGACGACGAGACCGGACTGTACGGGGGTGTTACTGACTGGATTCACAGGAGGATGTACAGGCTTGCTTGTTGATCATCTGAGCGCTCAATACCTGGGTGGCTGTTACGTTTAGCTGACCGCTTGCAACTTGTGGGTGTTTGATATGATCATCTCCTACTGCCGGCGTATTGACGATTCTTTAGAGTCCTACACAGAGGTTTTTTGGCTCAGGCAAAACAGAGTAGGAGCACATATGTGATATGTACAGGACCGAGGATAATGCGATATGTGATACCGTATTCTATTCTCGCGATATTTGATATCGGCTGGGTCATCGGATCAAGTGTTGATTCGATGAATCGGTAAATGAGATATTATTCGGTTATATGCGATATAGCCGGATTGTCGGATCAAGTGTTGATTCGATAATTTAATGTATAATAATATATATAATATATTAAATTACATTAACTAATATTAGCTCACTAAAAGATTCTTTTTCTCACTCGGGTAATACATTGATATATATGCGATATATGTTAATTGTATTATTTTATTTTGTTACAATAAATATTGTATATGTGATATATAATATTGTAACATGTTATAATTATTAATGCAACATGTTTAGTGGAGATTAAACATGGTTAGGGTTTGATTTGGGTTAAGCTTTTCTAGAAGTTTCTAGAAGCTTTCTTTTTTGTTTTGGAAAAGATATTTGTGTTGATATTTTTAAGTGACTCATCTTTAACTCAAACCAAACCCTAGCCCTAGTTAAATCTCTACAAAGGTTACTTGAACCATGGTTGCATAAATGATTATGACAACATTTCATTATTCATCACAAAATGATTATTCATCTTCTTCTTCCTTTTTCCTTCTTAGAAAAAGCTTTCTAGGTTTTTCCTAAGTGATGAAAATGAGTGAGAATATGAAAACAAATGAGGGCAAAAATCCTACTTCATCATCCTCATCTATCCTTGCCATTTAGATGAGGGTGTTCACTTCATTTAGTGAGTGAGAGCTTGTGTTAACGAAACTTCAAGGTAGATCATCTTTGTTATCGAAGATCGGAAGCAAGCTAGCATCTTGCTCTTCGTGGAGCCTTTCTAGAGTCCGGAACACGATGATCGCAGCGAAGGGACCTCAACACGGAGCTTATGAAGTGAAGGACCAGATCTACAAAGGTTGTAATCCCTCTCACTTAGTGTTAAAGTGTTTAACATGCTTTGTTTCGCCTAATCTCTAGTATAAAGATCTTGTTAAGGGTTGTTCGACAAGGCTAAATTTTAAATCGGGCATGGTTGATGCCTCGTAGACCCTTGTGGCAGTGCCTAGCATCCCTACACAATCCTCGCTTCCACCATCAATGAGAAAACCGTAGTATCTCTCAGGTGGACGAGAAACCCTGCTATATCGGCGGAGAGGCTGGGGTTCGTCGGGTACTACTGAATCCTCTAGCTCCAATAAATCATCAGTTGTAGTTTGTGGTGCTGGAACCTCTTCCAGCTCTACCTCTTCGCCACTAATTTCTTTTGCAAGAAATTCCTTTTCTAAAAAGGTGGCATGTTGAGCAACAAATGTTAGGTCCACGTTACCCACCCCGGTTCTTTCGGGGAGGCGGAATAGGTAAAACAAAAATTTTCCCTAGCTAGATAACAAGGACCGTTTCATGAAGGATCGTTGCTATACAAAACTAACATCAAATCTACAAGTTCTAACTACTATGTAGAATGGTTATACGTAGTCTTGAACTCCTTCTCTTCTTGTTGTTCTCTTGAACTCCTTCTCTTCTTGTTGTTCTCCTCCTTGCTTGCTCCTTGTAGTAGTTTGAATGGCTCCTCCTTCTTGTCTCCTCTATGCCGAAGATAGATCCACCCGAGGGCCTCGAACTTGAGCTCCTACCTCAACCTAGAGGTAACTAAGGTATTTGGTTTGCTAAACCTAGTACCCTAGAATGAGTAGAGATGTGTTATGGTGGCTTTGTCTCAAAAACTTATGATTTCCAACACATGGAACACTTAAGCTCTGATAGAGGAAGAAGAAGAGCCTTTTGCAAAGAGAGAGAAAAATATGATAGAATGAAAGCTCTCCTTTTGCAACCATGCTCATATGAGAATAATTGATTAACAATAATAATCAAAAAGGAAAATGTGATGGTGAGTATGGAATGACCATTATCATTTCATAATAAATGCAATTTGCAAAGATCAAGAAGCATCTTTGATATGAAATGATTATGGTCAAAATGTCAACAATGGTCAAAATGTCCACCATGGTCAAATGGTCAACCTAACCATCACACAACAATCCTTAATTATCATTATTAATCATATTCATCATTCTCATTAGGGTATGGAAAAAGTCAACGGTCAACAAGTCAACCAAAGTCAAACGGTCAACAACCCTAATGAGAATCTTCTGCCTCTGCCTCTATCAACTGTGCATACACACCCGCATCCGCGTTCCGAGGAACACGAATACAATGAGACAAAACCAATCCCAAAACCAATACCAGTATATGTCTTAAACCAAAGCCCACTAGTAATAACTGCCCGATCACCAAACGTGCACAAGTGCGCGAGTGTGAACGAACCCTGTCGCAAAACCATGCGTCCTCTACTCAGTTTTGCCCAAAGGCGAGTAACCCTCTGTGTGGGACTCTAAAGACTCGACACTACGCTGGCAGTGGGGTTAACCACAGACCGCAAGCGGCACTAGCTGTACGTAACGGTCCCCAGGTAGTTGCCGATAAGAAGACTGATGAGGTGAACCCATCCGAACTCCTACTGAGCCTGTATGTGACAATCTCCGTACAGTCCGGTCTGTTTGTCTGAGAGTATCGCATGGCGGGCCTAGGGGGGCGGTAAACGTCAGTCCCCTAATAGCGGTACAAGTCGTGTCGGAGTATAGCCCAAAACACCCTGAGAATCTACTGGAAAACCTACAAGCAATTCTCGCTTGCCCTGGCCAGGGACTTTGTGTAATGGCTCTCCTAGACACAGCGCGGTATCAACCCCTAATACCGGGAGAGACGAATCCTGTCTAACCGTCACTGCCTCCAAGTGCTTCGGGACTGCACCCAACTACTACCTGTTTGCACGACTCAGTAGAGCCGTGGTTGGGTAGTAATCTAAGAACAGTGGGAACACACTCGAGGCGGAGTGACAGTGTCAAGTCAACGGACTAAGCTGTACTCATGTCACCTGGGAACTGTTAACTGACGATAGGTATAATACCAACCAACAGTTCCCGACGAGTCCTGTCCAGTGTACTCGTAACCTAACGAGCACCTAAATACTATCTCCAGTACGACGTACTGATGGCTGTGGGACAGACCATCTCCCCTGCTGGGAAGAGAAGCGTATGCACTAGTCTACTCTGGAGTATCGATGCCCTGTCTCGATAATCCTACGACTAGGGACCAAAATAAGGATGTGCTTATAGACTACCCAACCCCCACTAGTGTGATCTCCATCACAACGCCGGTAGTCAAGCAAAGATCTTAAGGGCTCTACCAATATGTTTTTAGCGATATGTTAAAAGAAACATATACACATATTAAGATAGAAACAAACCAAGTAGCATACTACTATATCGAGCAAGACTGTCGTAAAACCATATATATATCCCAAGCCTCCAAAATGTATTACACAAACCAGTACTATACAATAATGGCCTCTAGGGCATACATATCTAACAACAAACACCTTTTGTTGTTCACTGTGGTAGAATAGATATCCATACGAATTGCTTGGATATCCTACAAACTTACAAAGAACTGATCGTGCCTCGATTTTGTCCGGTTTTTTCCTTTTGACATAGGCCGGACAACCCCATATCTTAACTCATTTAAGATACGGTCTCTTCCCACTCCATATCTCATATGGTGTGGTAGGTACAGATTTAGTTGGAACTTGATTCAATAGGTATGTTGTTGTCTCCAGTGCATACCCCCAGAAGGAAATAGGTAACTCAGCTGTACTCATCATCGAGTGCACCATATCTAATAGGGTGCGATTCCTCCGTTCCGATACACCGTTGTGCTGTGGTGTAGAAGGAGGAGTAGGCTTAGAGAGAATCCCATTCTCTTTTAGATTATCCAGGAACTCATTGCTTAAGTATTCACCTCCTCGATCAGATCGAAGAATCTTAATACTTTTGCTCGTTTGGTTCTCTACTTCATGCTTATATTCCCTGAATTTCTCAAAAGCTTCAGACTTGTGTTTCATCAGGAACACATGTCCGAATCTTGAGAGATTGTCAGTGAATGTAATAAAGTAGGAAGAACCGTTCCTGGCGTGTGTAGACATAGGACCGCATACATCACTATATACCAGTCCTAAGAGTTCCGTAACTCTTTCTCCGTGTCCACTAAACGGAGTTTTGGTCATTTTACCTTTGAGACGTGAATGGCAAGTATCATAAGATGATAATTCGAACGGATTCAAATATCCATCCTTATCTAACTTAGCTAGCCGTGTCGCATTGATATGACCAAGTCTACAATGCCACAAGAAGGATTCGTTCATTTCTGAACTCTTCCTCTTGTGTGTGTTTTGTATATTAAGGACTGTATTTTGATTGAGAATGAATATGCTATTATGTAACGAGCCTGATCCAATCAACTTTTGATCTAGGAATATGTTCATAACATTATCCTTTATTATAATATTATATCCTTCTTTACTTAATAAATAAACTGATATAATGTTGCACATCATGTTCGGTATATAATAGCACTCATTCAGAATCAGTGTATTACTACTTGGTAATATAAGGTGATATTCGCCAACTGCTTTGGCTACAATACTTGCACCATTCCCTACTTGTACGGAATGATCACCTTTTCCCAGTTCTCTACCTTTACGTAGCCCACGTAATAATTTACATATGTGGGATCCCGATCCGGTATCTAATACCCAGGACGTAGGGTGAACTGAGAAACAGTTCTCAATAACTAACACACCCGAAGAAGATGCATCAGCATACATGTTCTTTGTTTGGGCGGTATGAGAATCCAGATATTCTCCTGTTTCCTATTCAGTCTTATAACTCTTATAAGAAAGAACGGGACCAACGATCCCCTACTCAGTATAATAAGCGGGTTCAGTCAATACATCCATTTTATTATCTTGATTAAGTCCTGACACGGTCGCGACCTGGAGAGAGAGAGAAAGAAACACTTTAGCGTATGCTCTTGCAAGATTAGATTGGTTATTATCTTATCTAATCAGGATGTCTCCCACTGTTTTTATCAAATCTTCCTTCAAAACCTAAAAAGTAAGATTAGCCGGGATTAATTACACCCTACAATTTCGTCAATCTTTCAGCCAGATCAGTGTCGGTACTTGAGGGAGGTTCCCCGTTCTTTCGCATGGACCTAATTAAAATAAACCTCGTCTTCCCTGAGACATAACCCCGTTAACACCTTTCTAGACACCTACTTGATCGGCTAATTGTCCTCTGTAAAATTCTCCCAGGAGTAACTTTTACTCGCAGTGGGTATCGGGATCCAACTATCTCATAGGAGGTATGCAATCTCATTGCAAATTTCAACACTTGAAATTCCCGATAATATTTTGCCCCTAGCGATCTATGACCTTTGCAAGGTCAACAAACCATAAATCGCAAGTCAAGTTCAACCCGTCATTTCCCGATTGAATTAAACCTACCCGCATGACCCTTGACAAGGTCAACAAGGGCGTACGAATACCCTAATCCAATCACATCTCATGTTTTAGCAGATAAACATTAATTAGCTACCATACACTGTGCCTTGACAAGGTCAACAAACGCAGCACGAATACTAAGTAAGTTTTACCTGAAATGACGGAGGGCTACGACAGGTTTTTCAGAAAACCTATTGCGTAAAGAACTTGATATCGTTGTAGAAACAAGTGATTTTGAAAAGGAGTATTTTTGAGGCTTCTAGTTTCGCTAAAGAGGTCACTCCCGGTGAAAGGATTTCGGCTCTTTCCCCATCGAATAAGGTGCAGGATATATCATATATACCGCCGTGCAAAGCAAGACTATATAAGCTGTCAAAAACTAAACAGTGAGTTTGTAGCATCTGCCAGTTTCGCTAAAGAGGTCACTCCCGGTGAAGGGATCTTGGCTCTTTCCTCATCGAATAAGGTGCAGAGTATATCATATATACCGCTATGCAAAGCAAAACTGTAGCTACCCTTTTTATAAAGTTTTGATTCTACAACATCTTTTAGGTTTCTTTTCTTTTTATTAATCTCATTAATAAATCCCATCAGCTTATGCTTCCTAAGCATCACAGAAGAAACGAAAGCAGTAATATAGTATAAGCATTCGTCTCAGGCAGTAATATGATCTCATCACAGAACATTGCAGCAGAAGAACATATATGAAATATTGGCATACTAGGATGTCCGTGTTTTAATACGAGCCTGTATAAAACACGGATTCCACGGTCGCTATGAATAGCCAAACCCACATCTCTAGACCCCTACGAGAGCGGCAATTAACACTGCCAATTCTAGGGTTAGGAGACCCGGTCTCGACTCCTCGAGATGGCCTCCAACTGGACCCTAGAACCCGGTTACTTGTGCTCCCCTCCTTAGGTCTACCTAATGCGGAAAAGTAAATAATATACACTGGTGACATCAACCTCATCCCGGAAGTTCCCCAATAAAAGAATATTACATACAAATCAATTTTACATGAATGAAAATAAAAACCCTCATCTCACATAAAAAACCCGACTATTCAGAACACAACGATCAATTATAACATATCACAGCAACACATAATATCTCATATCATCAACGTAAGTAAGTATGCATACACCGATCGTCGTTGATGTATAGCAACTAAAACTGACAATACAACTACATACTACACTTACGGTCACAGAAAAGAAATTGTAAAACTACAACATTTGGAATCCACAATCACTTTAGACATCTTAAATCCGAAATATCACATACTTCGCATTTCATGCCTAACTGTATGAATTCAACATATTGTATCACATTCCAGATAAATAGACAATATTAAACTTTCCGATCGAATAATCAAATACCCAAGATTTCCTAAATAGATCAACAATTGAGCGGAGTTCAAATAATCCCAGAATATGTTACAGTACCAATGGTCCAGCCGTAGAAGGGTCAAGCCAACGCCTCACATGTGGCACGTCGTACTGCCCCAAACCCTAAGGTTTAGAGGCGGTTCAGACGGTCACATAATCGAGTTAAGGTTTGTGTTCTTTTAGAGGGACCACCGCATTACTTGCACGTTTTTCCGAAAGATTTAAACTCAAGAAAAATTCAACACTTGAAAGTTTTTCGTGCCGGGAAAAAGTGAGTTAATGATATCCGTTCGAACATTTTAACAGTTTCTAAAATTTCCGGAAAACAGAACGAAATTAAATTTTCCGATCGAATCAACGAATTCAAAATAATCCCCAGAACACTCAACACTTGAGTCAGATTAAAAATACCCAGAAGCAGCTACAAGCACCTACGGATATTACCCTGAAGACACGTGTCAATGATGCCAAAATTCGGCCGCGGAACCGCCGCGGGAAACGGGTTCCTGCCGCGGTTCCGCGGCGACTTAATGGTATCTTGGGCTCGTGTTTCATGGTAATACTTAGAATTCCCTACTGATTTTTTTAAGTATTTTTAATGCAGAAAAAATCACATTTTTATAAAATTTCCAGAGAGGGGGTCTAGTTTGATGTATCGGGGTTCGATCGGAGTTTTCACTTCGTATACACGTCGCCTAATGCTCTAGCTAGACTCTGATACCACTGTAGGGTTCCTAGGCACTCTTACAAGGGTTCATAAGGCATCAACCATGCCCGAATAAAAATTTAGACGTGCCGAAAAACACAAAGCCGGGATCTTTGCTAGATTATTAGAGTTTAACATGCAAGTAAACATCTTTACTACTAAGTGTGAGGGATTACAACCTTTGTAGTCAGCTCCTTCGCTTCATAAGCTCCGAGTAGAAGTCCCTTCGCCGAGATCTACGATCTCCCGGACTCAAGAGAGGCTCCACGACTCGAACGATCCATGCTAGCTTGTAGTGTTCCTTTTCTTCGATGATTTACGTCGAAGTTTCTATAACTCAAGCTCTCTCACTCTAATGAGGTGAACACCATAATCTAATTGGCTAGATTAGATGAGAATGATGGAGTAGTATTTATGCTTTCTTTTTATATCAAATTCTCACATGAAAACATCACAAAAGGAAAACCTAGTAAGCTTTCTCAAAGCTCAAGGTTGAAGATGAAGATGAAAAATGAGTTAAACCTTTTGTGATGAATAATGAAATGAATATATGATTAATAATGGAACCATGGTTAAGGATGACAAGGATAACCCCTGTAGAGAATTAACTAGGGCTAAGGTTTGGTTGGGTTAAAGAATGAGTAATAAGAAAATATCAGCCATAATATCTAACTCATGACAGAAGAAATTCCTTCTAGAAGGTGCAAGAAGAAACTAAGCCAAATCAAACCCTAACCTTGTTTAATCTCCACTAAACATGTTTCATCATTAATCATATCATGTTACAATAATATATATCACATATATATTATATATTTGTAAAAAAAGAAAATAATACAATTAACATATATATCATATATACATCAATGTATTACCCGGTGAGAAAATGAAATAATAAAGCGAGCCAATATTAGATAATGTAATACAATATATCATATATATTATTATACATTAAATCATCGAATCAACACTTGATCCGACAATCCGGCTATATCGAATATAACCGACTAATATATCATGTACCGATTCATCGAATCAACACTTGATCCGATGACCCGGTTCATATCTAAATATCGCGAGAATATAATACGGTATCTCATATCGCATTATTCTCGGTCGTGCACATTTCACATATGTGCCCCTACTCCGTTTTGCCTAAATCAAGAAACCTCTGTGTAGGACTCTAAAGAATCGTCAATACGCCGGTAGCATGTGATGATCATATCAAACACCCACAAGCTGCAAGCGGTCAGCTAAACGTAACAGCCACCCAGGTATTGAGCGATCAGAAGATCAACAAGCTAGCCTGTACATTCTCCTGTGAATCCAATCAGTAACACTCCCGTACAGTCCGGTCTCTTCGTCTGATATGTTGCATATCTAGTATGTCAGACCCCAGAAACTGATAAGTCGTGTCGATGTGAGGCTCATAACGGGTCGAGAAACTATTGGTAACACTTACCAGTAAATCTCTATATCATCTCTGGCCAGGGACTTCCAATTATAGTCAATCGAACACAGCACAACATCAACTCCCTATACTAGGAGAGACGAATCCCCTCCTATCGCTCATTGCCACCATGTGATTCGAGACTGCACCCAAAAGCCACCGTTTTGCATGCCCTCTTAGACATGGTAAGGTGGGAATCAAAGCACAGTGGGAATCATACAAGACTCTATGAAGATCTCGGGTCTACAGACTACCCTGTACCTGTGTCACCGGAGAACTGCCATCTGACGTGTGGTATATCACCATCTGGGGGTTCTCGGCGAGTCCGTCCAGTGTACCCAGTCTCCACTGAGCACCCGTACACCATCCTTGATGTCAAAACACCGATGGATATGGGATCATCCATCGCCCATCATATGGGTCAAGATGATTATACGCTAGTCTACTCTGGTGTATCGATGCCCTGTCTCGATATACCCTCCACTAGGAACAGTTATAGGATGTACTCATCGACTACCATGGCCCCACTAGTATGATCTCATCATAGTCCCAGTAGTCGAGTATAGATCCTAAGGGCTTTATCACCATGTGAGAGTAAGACAGTAAACTAATATAAGTCAACATGTTAAGATAAAGGGAAACCAAATAGCATACTATCATGACGAGCAAGAAAGTCCTCTCTCTATATATCCAAGCATCCATTATAATATACAGCATATGTACAACAATGGCCTCTACGGCATATATATAACTAACACAAACTACCGGGTGCTTTGAAGTGCTTAGTGGCCTACTCACGTCGTTGAGGGAGACCGCTTCACTTTGGGTACTAGGCGGGTAGTTTGCCGTACCCGTAGGGGTCTAGGGTGGGGTTTTGGCTATTTATCGCGTCTGTGTAATCCGTCTTTCTTTGCATGCTCAAAAGGAATGCGGATTCGTAGAAAATCTAATATGTTCATCTGTGATCCGGAATGCCTATTATTGCGTCTGACGAATGTACAATATCTATATATGATATCTATTAGGCATTACTTATGTTTTGCACCCGCGCTAGCCCAGCCCCCGCTCTGTCGTTTGTTAAGTAACCTAACGGGTGAATGAAGGGGCCCAGTGGCGAATGCGGATGGCATAAGAGGACGTTGTATTTTCGTTGTTTTCTGCAATGATAGGTTAATTGATGGGACGCATTATATTAATGCAAAGAAAATAAACCAAAGTTGAATCGTTGGAACAGTTTAAAAGAAACCGCTCGGTTATTTTAAAACAGAAGATATTTTTTTTAAAAATTGCGGAGCTTAAACCACTTCTTTTAAAAAGCTATCAGGTTCCTTCGATCATATCAAGTTCACTACATTCACGGTTTTGCCAAAACCATTCGTAGCCCTCCGTCATTTCATTTGGGTATTCAGTAGTATTCAAGCTATGTATTTTGACCAACGCCAAGGCATAGTGTTTGGTAGCTGCTGGGTATTCATTTGTTGCATAGATAGATGAGTTGGTTTGGGACAGTCGTACTATCATTTGGCCAACGTCAGGGGTATGTACGGGTGGGTTCAAATTAACAAGATAATGATGGGTAGAACTTGACATGTGACTTATGACATTTTGACCAACGCCAAGGTCATAAGTGCATGGGGCAGAAATTTACATCGGGAATTTCTAAAGAAACTGAAATTTGCTAAAAGTTGCATACCATTTGGAGTGTGATAATTTTGGTAGGATCCCTTCAGCTTTATCACACGATGATATTTGGATCCCGATCCTACTGTGAGTATCCGCTACTCATCAGAAGATTCGTCACATAACGATCAATGCTATAAACCAAGTAGGTGTCGAGAAAGGTGTCAGCGGGGCTACGCCCCCAGAGAAAAGAGGTTATTTAATTAATGAACTTCGTGAAAGCGTCGTAAAACCTCCCTCGAAGTACCGACACCGGCCTGGCTGAACGGTTAAGCAAGTATTGTGCGGTGAAAATAGTCCTGACTAGTTCTTCCTTTTTAGTTTGAGGAGGGATTCGAGAAATAGTGGGAGCCATACTGTTTAAATAAACTAAAAACCACTATAAACTTGCAAGAGCATCATGCTAAAGTGTTCCCTCTCTCTCTCTCTCATTGCAGCGACCCAGAACATGACTGGCCTTAAGTTACTATTCGATAAAAATATTTTGACATTGCCAAACTATAAAGATTGGTTCCGGAATGTCAAGATGGCAATTACTTATGAAAAATTGGGGTATGTCCTTACTACTAAGGCACCTGTTGTCTCTGGTCCAGAATCAAGTGTCGTGGATAAGGAAATCCGCAAGACCTGGGAGATTGACTGCGCGAAGGCCAAATGCATCGTGCTTGCCTCTATGAATAATGAACATCAAAGGAGGCACGAGAATATAGATCTTGAATCCATATTTCTCCACACCAAGGAACTGTATGGAGAGCAATCTCGTATAGCTAGATACGAGACCTCGAAGAACTTGTTTCAGTCGAGGCTGGCCGTCGGATCATCTGTAGGAGAACATGTCCTTAAGATGATTGGCTATATTGAAAAGCTAGCGGACCTCGGGACAACTTTAGAGAACGAGCTATATACAGACTTGGTTCTTCAGTCCCTTCCTTCCACCTACGCCCAGTTTATTCTGAATTTCAACATTCAAGGAAAAGAAGTTGAACTTCCAGAACTCCTTAACATGTTGAGGAGTGCAGAGGGCACCTTGCAGAAAGCAAGGGAAACATCCACTATGTTTGTTCGCGGTGCTTCCTCTTCCAGGTCCAAGGCAAGGGCCAAAGGAAGGAAGAAGAAGGCTTCTACCAAACCAAGAGGTGGTGTTGGTAAGATGGGAGTTAAGGGAAAGGCAAAGGTTGCGGTGCCAGTAGTGGCAAAGGACGAGTGCTTCCACTATTGTAGGAAAGGCCACTGGAAGAAGGATTGCAAAGCTTGGATTGCCAAGAACCAGGACCCGAGGCAAGTTGTGGCTTCGGCTTCAGGTGTGTTTGTAATTGAAAATTGTTTGTCAATCAACTCTACTTCCTGGGTATTGGATACCGGATCAGGATCTCATATATGCAATTCATTGCAGGCACTGAGAAACCGTAGAGTGCTGAAGGTAAGTGATATGACCCTCCAGGTAGCTAACGGAGCTAGCGTGGGTGCTGTGTCTGTAGGGGATTATCACCTTGGATTGACGAGTGGACATATTTTGGTTTTGCGCAACTGTTTTTGTGTACCCAGTTTAACGTGTAATATCATATCAGTATCGTTGTTATCAAAAGAAGGTTATGATTTCACGTTTGTAAGCGATGTTGTTAACATCCACCTTAATCATGGTTTGATTGGGTCCGGTACACTAGGTAACGGTATATACGTGTTAAACCAATTATAGATTTTCAATGTCCAGAACACACTAAAAAGAAAGTCTCCAGATATAAATCAGGCTTTCTTATGACATTGTAGACTAGGTCACATCAATGAGACAAGGTTAACTAAGTTACATAGAGAAGGATATTTGGATCCGTTCGAATATCAATCTTATGCCACTTGTCAATCATGTCTCAAAGGAAAGTTGACAAAGACTCCATTCAATGGACATGGAGTAAGAGCGAGCAAGCTCTTAGGACTCATACACAGTGATGTATGTGGTCCAATGTCTACACATGCAAGAGGCGGTTTTTCATATTTCATTACTTTTTACGGATGATTTCTCTAGGTATGGATTCATTTTTCTTAATGAAACGTAAATCCGAGGCCTTTGAGAAATTCCAAGAATATAAGAATGAGGTAGAAAACCAAACCGGCAAAAGTATAAAGACATTAAGATCCGATCGAGATGGTGAATACTTAAGTGCCGAGTTCCTGGGTTACCTAAAAGAGAAATGAATTCTCTCTCAGCTTACTCCTCCATACACTCCACAACATAACGGTGTATCGAAGAGACGGAATCGAACCCTATTGGATATGGTACATTCCATGATGAGTAATGCTGAGTTACCGCGATCTTTCTGGGATTATGCACTAGAATCAGCTGCATATCTTCTGAACAGGGTTCCTACCAAAACTGTGCCTACCACACTATATCAGATGTGGAGTGGGAAGAAACCGTATCTTCAGTATCTGAAGATATGGGGATGTCCAGCTTTTGTTAAAAAGCAGCATGCAGACAAACTCGAGGCATGATCAGTACAGTGTAAATTTGTGGGATATCCAAAGAACTCCAAGGGGTATTTTTTCTATTACGCAGAGCAACAAAAGGTTTTTGTTTCTCGTAATGCCCATTTTCTAGAACAGTAGTTTTTAGAAAAGGAAACAAGTGGGAGCGCAATAGAACTGGAAGAAATTACAGAACCACAAACAACTTCTGAAAGTTTGGTAGAACCAGTAGTTCCAGAAGAACAGGACATTCCCGCACCCCTCCGTAGGAGTAGTATGCCGTCTCATCTGCCTGAGAGATACTATGGTTTTCTCATAGACAGGGATAGAGAGGATTGCGTCATTGATACTGATGAACCCACTAGCTTCCAGCAGGCCATCCAGAGCGGCGACTCGGTAAGATGGCTGGATGCAATGCGGACCGAGATGGAGTCCATGTACACCAACAAAGTATGGACTTTGGACTTTGCTCCAGATGGGGTAAAACACATAGGATGCAAGTGGATCTTCAGGAAGAAGATTGGTGTAGTGGGACAGGTAGAAACCTATAAGGCTAGACTTGTTGCAAAGGGTTTTCGTCAAAGACCTGGTTTGGACTATGATGAAACTTTTTCTCCAGTGGCTATGCTCAAATCCATTCGGGTCCTTCTTGCCATTGCCTCCTTCCATGATTATGAGATCTGGCAGATGGACGTAAAGACGTCTTTTCTAAATGGAAATTTGGAGGAGTGCGTCTATATGGATCAGCCAGAAGGTTTCAATCGGAGTGGGAGCAGCGGGAAAATGTGCAAGTTGCTTAAGTCCATTTATGGACTAAAGCATGTTAGTTATATATATGCCCTAGAGGCCATTACTGTACATACGATGTATATTGTAGTGGATGCTAGGACATGTATAGGGAAGACTTTCTTTCTCGACATGATAGTACGCTATCTGGTTGCTCTTTATCTTAACAAGTACTCTGATTGTCTCTATGTTACATGTTGATAAAGTCCTTAGGATATGTACTCAGCTACTGGGACTATGATGAGATCATACTAGTGGGTCCACGGTAGTCGACGAGTACATCCTATAACTGTTCCTAGTCGAGGGTGTATCGAGACAGGGCATCGATGCACCAGAATAGACTAGCGTATACGCATCTTGACCCATATGATGGGCGATGGATGATCCCATATCCATCGATGTTTGACATCAAGGATGGTGTATGGGTGCTCAGTGGAGACTGGGTACACTGGACGGACTCGCCGAGAACTCCCAGATGGTATTATACCTTAAGTCAGATGGCAGTTCTCCGGTGACACTGGTACATAGTAGTCTGCTGACCCGAGATCGTCATAGAGTCTTGTGTGATTCCCACTGTGCTTTGATTTCCATCATACCACGTCCAAGAGGGCGTGCAAAAAGGTGGCTTTTCGGTACAGTCCCGAATCACATGGAGACAATGAGCGATAGGAGGGGATTCGTCTCTCCCGGTATAGGGAGTTGATGTTGTGCCGTGTTCGATTGGCTATAACCGGAAATCCCTGGCCAGGGTTGCTGAGATTTACTGGTAAGTGTTATCAGTAGTTTCTCGAACTGTTATAGACCTCATATCGACACGACTTATCAAGCAACTGAGGTCTGACGTTTACCACCCCTAGGCGAGATATGCGACATATCAGACGACGAGACCGGACTGTACGGGAGTGTTACTGTTTGGATTCACAGGAGAATGTACAGGCTTGCTTGTTGATCTTCTGAGCGCTCAATACCTGGGTGGCTGTTACGTTTAGCTGACCGCTTGCATCTTGTGGGTGTTTGATATGATCATCACCTACTGCCGGCGTATTGACGATTCTTTAGAGTCCTACACAGAGGTTTCTTGACTCAGGCAAAACGGAGTAGGGCACATATGTGATATGTGCGGGACCGAGAATAATGCGATATGAGATACCGTATTCTATTCTCACGATATTTGATATCAGCCGGGTCATCGGATCAAGTGTTGATTCGATGAATCGGTACGGATAAATATTAGTCGGTTATATGCGATATAGTCGGATTGTCGGATCAAGTGTTGATTCGATAATTTAATGTATAATAATATATATGATATATTAAATTACATTAACTAATATTAGCTCACTAAAAGATTCTTTTTCTCACTCGGGTAATACATTGATATATATGCGATATATGTTAATTGTATTATTTTATTTTGTTATAATAAATATTATATATGTGATATATAATATTGTAACATGATATGATTATTAATGCAACATGATTAGTAGAGTTTAAACATGGTTAGGGTTTGGATTAGGGTTATGACTTCTAGTAGATTCTAGAAGGTTTTCTTTTTTGTTTTGGAAAAGATATTTTCAAGTGACTCATTCTTAACCTAACCCAAACCCTAGCCTTGGTTAATTCTCTACAAAGGTTTAGTCAACCATGGTTGCATTATTCATCATTATCTCCTTTGCATTATTCATCACAAAAGGATTCTTATCATATTGTTCATCTTCTTCCTTCTTTCTTTCATGGAAAAGCTTTCTAGGTTTTTCCAAAGTGATGAATATGAGTGAGAATAAGAAAACAAATGAGAGCAATGATCCCACTTCATCATCCTCATCTATCCTTGCCATTTAGATGAGGGTGTTCACTTCATATTATGAGTGTTAGCTTGTGTTAACGAAACTTCAAGGTAGATCATCTTTGTATCGAAGATCGGAAGCAAGACTGCATCTTTCTCTTCGTGGAACCTCTCGAGAGTCCGTAACACGATGATCGCAGCGAAGGGACTTCAACACGGAACTTTAGAAGTGAAGGACCGGATCTACAAAGGTTGTAATCCCTCTCACTTAGTGTTAAAATGTTTAACATGCTTGTTTTCGCCTAAACTTTAGTTTAAAGATCCGGCTTCGGGTTGTTCGGCACGGCTAATTTTTAAATCGGGCATGGTTGATGCCTAGTAGACCCTTGTGGCAGTGCCTAGCAACCTTACTAAGCAAGCATCGCGGAGTTAGAACATCTGTTTTGATGAAACGTTCAAAGAATATGACTTTATCAAAAATCCAGATGAGCCATGTATATATAGTAAGATTGTAGCACGAACTGTCGTATTCCTCGTCTTGTACATGGATGACATTCTCTTGATAGGAAATGACATTCCTATACTACAATCTGTCAAAGGATTCTTGTCACACAGGTTCTCCATGAAAGACCTGGGTGATACCTCTTACATTCTGGGGATCCAGATCTATCGTGATAGATCTAAAAGGATGTTGGGACTTTCGCAGTCCAGGTATATCAACACTATTCTGAAAATATTCAGTATGGAAGATTCTAAGCGCGGTAATTTACCGGCTTGTCACGGAATCACCCTCTCCAAAGAGATGTCTCCCAAGACTGATTTGGAAAGGGATCGCATGTTGATTATACCATACGCTTCTGCGGTAGGCGCTATAATGTATGCGATGTTGTGCACTAGACCAGATTTAGTTTACGCACTGAGCGTGGTAAGCCGGTATCAGTCAAACCCAGGGGAGAAGCACTGGATAGCAGTAAAGAACATTCTCAAGTACCTGAGAAGGACTAACGATATGTTCTTGGTTTACGGCGGAAAACACCACAAGATCGAGGATTTTGCTGACTCCAGCTTCCAGAGTGACAAGGATGACTCCAAGTCCATGTCAGGTTATGTCTTTACCCTCAATGGAGGGGCGGTGTGCTGGAAGAGTTCCAAGCAGGACACCGTTGCTGACTCGACGATGGAAGCGGAGTATATCGCTGCTTGCGATGCCGCAAAAGAAGCAGTCTGGATGAAGAAGTTCCTAACAGAACTTCAGGTGGTTCCATCCATTATTGATCAAATACCTCTGTATTGTGACAACAACGGGGCTATAGCTTTAGCAAAGGAACCCAGGTCCCATCAGAAGTCCAGACACATCTTAAAGCGGTATCACCTGATCAGGGAGATCATAGATCGTCGGGAGATCGAGGCCCGGAGAGTTGCTACAGTGGAGAACACTGCAGATCCATTCACAAAGGCCTTAACTCAAAAACAGTTCGAGAGGCTATTCGAGATGATAGGACTTCGATATGCCAGTACATGGCCCTAGTGCAAGTGGGAGATTGTTAGTGTATATGCCCTAGGGGCCACTATTGTATCATACTAGTTTGTATATTACTTAATGGAAGCTTGGGATATTCACAGTTATATTAACAGTCTCGCTCAACATAATAGTATGCTACTTGGTTTATATCTATCTTAATATGTGTATATATTAGCATATCGTGAATACATATTGGTAGAGCCCTTAGGATCTTGCTTGACTACCAGCGTTGTGATGGCAGTCACACTAGTAGGGGCTGGGTAGTCTATAAGCACATCCTTTTTTAGGTCCCTTGTCGTTGGATTATCGAGACTGGGCATCGATACTTCGGAGTAGACTAGTGTGTACGGTTCTCATCCCACTTAGGAAGATGGTCCGTCCCACAGCCATCAGTACGTTGTACTGGAGATAATATACAGGTGCTCGTTGGGTTACGGGTACACCGGACAGGACTCGCAAGGAACTGTTGGTTGGTATTATATCCGTCGTCAGTTAATAGTTCCCAGGTGACATGAGTACAGCATAGTCCACAGACTTGACACTGCTGCTTCATCTCGAGTGTGCTCCTACTGTTCTTAGATTGCTACCCTACCACGGCTCAAAGGAGTCGTGCAAACAGGTAGCAGTTGGGTGCAGTCCCGAAGCACTTGGAGACGGTGGCGGTTAGATAGGATTCGTCTCTCCCGGTATTGGGAGTTGATATCGCGCTGTGTTTGGAGAGCCATTACGCAAAGTCCCTGGCCAGGGCAAACGAGATTTACTGGTAGGATTTCCAGTAGCTTCTCAAAGTGTAATGGGCTTCACTCCGACACGACTTATACCGCTTTTAGGGGACTGACGCTTGCCGCCCCCAAGGCCCGATATGCGATAGTCCTAGTCGAACAAACCAGACTGTACGAAGATTGTCACATCAGGCTCATTAGGAGTTCAGATGGGTTTCCTCATCGGCCTTCTTATCGACATCTACCTGGGGACCGTTACATACAGATAGTACCGCTTGCGGCCTGTGGTTAAACCCATTGCCAGCGTAGTGTCGAGTCTTTAGAGTCCCACAAAGAGAGTTTCCCTGCTTCAGGAGAAACGATATAGAGGTCTTATGGTTTTTACGACAAGGGTTCGAACACATACGTGTATTTATGCACGTATGATGTTCGGACAGATAATACTAGTGGGCTTTAGTTTAAGACAGATTCTAGTATTGGATTATTGGATTTATACAGTCTCAGTATTTCCGTGTTTTTACGGATGGGAGGGGCATTCTCGTAATTAGTCGAGAAGCTTCTAGAAGAAAGATGAGGTGGAGAGCTTATGTGTAATTTGCATTAAATGGATTAATGACTCATGAGATGATTCATCCAAATGAGTTAATGAAGCATTTATTGCTTAATGACTCATGAGATGATTCATTGTTAGTATTAAATGAAGCATGGTTGTAAATATCACATAATGATTTATTTGATATTCTTTATGCTTCATCAAATATAGAAATGAGACATAATTCATTTTCATTCTCACAAACACTTTCTCTCTCCTTAAGCTCTCTCTCTTCAAAGACCTAACCCTAATCCTCTCATGTGTTGAGATCCAAGGGTTAGCAAGACTAATTGATTCCTAATCCTCTTCTATATCCTCTAGGTTACTTTGATTAGCAATCATAGACACCTAGTTACCTCAAGTGAGAGGTTAAAGCTTGGAGAAGGAGCTCTCGGGTGGATCTTCTATCACATCGAGGAGGCCGACGAGGAGGTGAACTACAAGAACAAGAAGGACTAGAATCTTGAGGCATAATCATCTATCATAGTAGTTAATCACATCTAGATAGTTGTTAGTTAGGGTTTAGCAAAGATCCATAAAGTTAGTCGATGTTAACTAAAACAAAATGATTGTTTTACCTATTCTGCCTCCCCGCATCATGTGGGGTGTCTAACGTCGACTTACAAAGAGTACGTTCTATTTTCGTTTTTTCTGTGATGCTTAGGAAGCATAAATGATAGGAATTCATTAATGAGATTAATGAAAAGAAAGAAACCTAAAGATTGGCGAACTTGTAGGTGTCTAGAAAGGTGTTAACGGGGTTACGCCTCTGGGAAAACGAGGTTTATTTTAATTAAGTCCGTGCGAAAGCACGCGGAACCTCCCTCAAAATATGGACACTGGCCTGGCCGAAAGATTGGCGAACTTGTAGGGTGTAATTTATCCCGGCTAGTCTTACCTTTTACGGTTTGAAGGAAGATTTGATAAAAACAGTGGGAGCCATCCTGATTAGATAAAATAATAATCGATCTGATCTTGCAAGAGCATACTCTGAGTGTTTTCTTCTCTCTCTCTCTCTCTCCTGGTAGCGACCGTAACATGCCTTAATCAAGATAATAATATGGATGCATTGACCGAACATGCTTATTATACTGAGCTGGGAAACGTTGGTTCCGCTCTATCTTATAACTGTTATAAGTCCGAGCAGAAAATTAGGGAATATCCGGATTCCTACGCGACCCAATCGAGGAATAATCATGTTGATGCATATTCTTCGGGTGTGTTCATTACCAATAACTGTTTCTCAGTGTCCTCTACGTCCTAGGTATGAGATACCGGATTAGGATCCCACATATGTAATCTGTTACATGGGCTACGAAAGGTAGAGAACTGAAATTGGGTGATATGTCTCTAAGTGTTAGAGAATGGTGCAATTGTTGCAGCCAAATTAGTTGGCAAATATCACCTTGTATTACCAAATGGTAAATACATTGATTCTGAACAAATGTTATTACATGTCGAACCTGATATACAACATTACATCAGTTTCTTTATTAAGTTAAAGAATGATATAATTTTGTATTGCAGGATAATGTTGTGAACATTTTCCTTAATCAAGATTTGATTGGATCAGGCATGTTATGTAATGCCAAATACGTTCTAAATCAAACCACAGTTCAAAGTATATAGAACACACACAAAAGGACTAGTTCAGAAATGAATGAATCCTTCTTGTGGCTTTGTAGACTAGGTCATATCAATGCGACACGACTAGCTAAGTTACATAAGGATGAATATTTGAATCCGTTCGAAATTTCATCTTATAATACTTGCCAATCTTGTCTCAAAGGTAAAATGACCAATACTCCATTTACAGGAAACAGAGAAAGAGTTATTGAACTCTTGGGACGGATACATGATGATGTATACGGTCCTATGTCTATAAATGCCAGGCTTGGTTCTTCGTACTTCATTATATTCATCGACGATCTCTCAAGATTCGGACATGTGTTCCTGTTGAAACACATGTCTAAAACTTTTCAGAAATTCAAGGAATATAAGCTTGAAGTTAAGAACCAGAAGGGTAGAAGTATTAAAGTCCTTCGATGTGATCGAGGAGGAGAATACTTACGCATGGAGTTCCTGGATTTTCTAAAAAGAGAATATGATTCTCTCTCAGCTTACTCCATCGTGTACACCACAGCACAACGGTGTATCGGGGCGGAGGTATCGCGCCCTATGAGATATGGCACGCTCTTTGATGAGTACTGCTGAGTTACCTGTTTCCTTTTGGTGTTATGCACTTGAGAAGCTGCATACCTATTGAATGAGGTTCCATCCAAATCAGTGCCTACCACTCCATATGAGATATGGAATGGGAAGAGACCAACTCTTAAACGAGTTAAGATATGGGGTTGTCCGGCTTATGTTGAAAACCAAAATCCGGACAAGCTCGAGGCAAGATCAGTTCTGTATAAGTTTATTGGATATCCCGAACATTCGCGAAGGAATATCTTCTACCACTCTGAGGAGCAAAAGGTGTTTTGTTTCTCAGCATGCCACCTTTTTAGAAAAGGAATTTCTTATGAAGAAATTAGTGGCCATGAGGTAGAACTGGAAGGAGTTCCAGCTGGACAAACTAACAGCTGATGATTTGGTGAAACTAAAGGATTCAATAGTCTCCAACAAGCCTCAGCCTCTCCGAGAATCTGGTAGGGTTCCTCATCCACCTGAGAGATACTACGGTTTCCTCGGTGACGGTGGGAGCGAGAATTGCATCATTGTAGATGATGACCCAACCAGGTTCAGACAGGCCATCACGAGTGGGGACTCTGTGAAATGGCTGGATGCTATGCAATCAGAGATGGAATCCATGTACACCAACAAAGTATGACTTTGAATGTTGCACATGAAGGGGTAAAACCCATTGGGAGCAAATGGATCTTGAGAAGATTCTTGGTGTAGATGGAAAAGTTGAGACTTTCAAAGCTAGACTTGTAGTAAAAGGCTATCGTCAATAACCAGGTGTGGTTTATGATTAAAATTTTTCTCCAGTGACTATGCTAAGTCCATCAGGATTAAAGCACGCATCGCGGAGTTGGAACATCTATTTTGATGTGGCAGTCAAAGTGTTTGACTTCATCAAAAAGGTAGATGAACCTTGTATATACAAGAAGGTTGTAGAGAGTAAGGTTATCTTCCACGTATTGTACGTAGATGACATACTCTTGATAGGAAATGGTTTCATATGCTACACTCGGTCAAGCTCCTCTTATCATGAGGATTCTCCATGAATGATCTGGATGATACCTACTACATCTTGTGGATAATGATCTATGATGATAGATCTAAGTCGATGTTGGGAGTGTCCTAAATCTAGGTACATTAACACCGTACTAAAGGGGTTTAATATGGAAGATTCTAAGCGTGGTGGTTCGCCCACTTACTCATGAATCACTCTCTCCAAAAAGATGTCTCCCGAGACTGATTTGGAGAGAGCTCGCATGCAAGGGATACCCTATGCTTCGGCAGTAGGCTCTATCATGTATGTGATGTTATGTACCAGACCAGATGTAGCCGACTCACTAGGTGAAGTGATCAGGAATCAATCGGATCTTGGGAGAATCACTGGACAGCTGTGTAGGACATTCTTAAGTACTTGAGAAGCACTAAAGAAATTTTCTTGGGGTTTGGTGACGGTGAACTCCAGTGGGAGTCCTTTACCAATTCCAGCTCCCAGAGTGATAAGGTCGACTAAAAGTAAGTCTCGGGCTTTGTCTTTACCCTCAGTGGAGGGACAGTATGTTAGAAGAGTTCCAAGTAATATACCGTGGCAAACTAGACGATAAGGCTGAATACATCGCTACCAACGATGCTACCAAAGTGGATGTCTCGATATTTCTTGTTCATGAGATGAACATGGTTCCTACCATTGAGCATCAAATAACTGTTATTATGACAAAAATGAAGTTCTGGCTTTAGCGTAGGAACGCCGGTCCCATCAGCGATCTGTACATATTCTGAGGACAATAACACCTGATCAAGGAGATGGTTGATCTCCAAGGGATCGAGGTAAGGAGAGTTGACGCGAAGGATAACATGGCGGATCCACTCACAGAGTCCTTTCCCTAGAGAGACTTTTATGGGACGTTGAGTAT